>OZ025292.1:353080904-354477404 GCA_964019185.1 Maratus speculifer | reverse complement strand
TTTACAGTAACCCTAGTTCTTTTTCCCTCCTGACTCCCCGCGGTCAGAGCAGTCGCACTATTAGACCCCAGCCGAGATGGTTGCTGTTGGATGATCGAAAATGTCGGAAAAGTTTAGCGGAGTTCGGGGCAGGTGTGCGCCCCGGGGACCGTTGAATGCGTCCGTTTTCGTTCTTCAATGTCCACGCCAGGGCTTATCGAGGTTGATTTTTTAAGGCTGCAAGGAGTAAGTTCATCTTCAACCGCATCCTGAATCATTTGTTTGTTGCTTCTTTCTGGATATACAACAATAAGTTAACTGACGTCATGGTAATTCTCAAATATTTTATTTCGTCAATCTCTCATCGAAATCTTTCTAACCGAATTATTTCTCATTTCTTCAATGCCTTTTTTGTAAGCTCACTTTTCCTCTGAAAAAAATGCCGAGGTGGTGAATCTTATTTTCAAGAAGTGAGGATATATTTTTCATAAAGTTTTTCTCAATGTCTCTCTTCATCATATCGTCATTTGGCCATAAAGTTTTATAAATTTTGAATATGGAACGGCGCCCCAGGAGTAAATATTGATATATCTCTGTGAGAAGTTTTTCAAACATATATTTTGAAAATATATATATATAATTGATATTTTTAAAAAAATGATATTGTCTTTGTTTTTTTTCGATCATGAAAAAATGTTTAATTCATGATATAAAGATACGTATAAGGATACCTTGTGAAGAAGAATTGTATTTCGAATATGTCAACTCGTAAAATAATACCATTGTGAAAAATTTGCAACAAAGTAAATAATCGATGTACACGAAAACAAAATATGTTTATATACATATATAGAAATATTCAAAGCTCATAATGAAATACTCAAGTTATCTTAAATAAAAAAATATTTATCTTCATCAATTTGTGTCTTGATTCCTGTGCACTTGTCTGTCTGGATTTTTATTCTTCAGCAGCCAAGAAATATACAGGTAACTTCTATTTTTATCAAATTTATATTTTCATAACTTTGTTTTTTCCTTGAGTTATTGTCATCATGATTAAAGATTTTCCATTATTTTAAGAAAAAACTATAATTGGTAGCATTTTTGGGTCGTTTGCTGGCCTGCATTCAACGCAATGTACCTCACAAAATTAGTACGATCACTTAGCCTACTTATGATATGAAACAATAAATGTTTCTCTTATCTCTCCAAACACAATAACTAGGTTTTAAAAATAAAGTCTAATAGACATAAAACTTCAGAACAATTACACTTACTATAATCACAGAAGACATTAAAACATTTTTATATTAGTAATTATATTTATTTTCAGCCAAGATTGTAATTAGATAAGTCAATTCCAAATGTTAACTTCTTGAGTTACCTTTTAGATCCATTAGACAATACCTAGTGTATCTTGAACCCAGCCCAAGGTTACACCAATTTTATTAGGTTAAAGGTACACCACTTTACACTTAAAAACCAAACTATCATTCATGTTATGATTAGGCCTAACTTTATTTAAAGTACATAATATAGTAGCTAAAGCATTGCTTTATTATGCATAATCCTCATTAAGAAATTAGATATGTTTTAGTATAAAAATAACAATTAAATATCTAAGAAAATTTTACTTTTGAAAAGTGAATTTCCTTTTTTAAAAATTGTATAATTAGTTGAGCTTCTAAATAAATGCCAAGAACTTAAATGAGACCTCTGGTGGCAAATATTTAATATACTAGCAAAAGCCATGCTTTGTTTGGATTCGCGAAGCATTACATCATTAGATAACTATTTGAAAATAACAATATTTTTTTATATTATTTGACACTACTTGATTAACCCGACGACCAAAAAGGTACCGCCAAACTAAAAGATTAAATGCCAATGATGAAATAAAAAATGTCACTTTCACATAACATTTAACTCGTATCACATATTTGCTACGCCATCAAGTGATCTTTTGATATAAAGTTTTATCTAAAGTAATACATTTCTTGTTAATGTTTTATTAATTTATTTGTTCTTTCGTTATTTAAAATAAAAAGTACGTCAATATGTTAATTTGGCTAATAGTTTGGCGGTTTGTATAATTTGGCGAAATTATTCAAAAATATTTTAAAAATAATTTTGACGGGATAACCAAGTAGTATTTATTATTTTTGAATCTTTATTAAGCAAGAACGCTATCTTATGTTTTGGTGCATTTTAATTTTAGAAATGTAAATTCAGACAAATAACTATGAATTTCCTCGGAATTTTTTATTTATGATATAAAACTAGTATAAATATGTATTTTTTAAAACAAAATTTGACATTTTTAAAATATCTTCAACTAAAAGCTCCCTTTTAAAGATTTTTTACATTTTCCATCTTGTTTTCTAACAAAAATGGGTATTACTTTGTTATCCTGGTGACCAATTTTGTAACCATGTTTTATTTCGCCAAACTATTAGCGAAATTGTACAAATTGACGTATTTTTTAAAATAACGAAAAAAAAAAACAAATAAATTAGTAAAGCACTAATAAAAATATAAATAAAAAGTCAATTTGGGATGTGGACCAGGATCCATTAGCTACAAAAAAAATATTCAGTTCATTATTCATTATACATTTATGGCAAGACTTCCAAGATCCGTCAGAAAGAATATGCATACCAAACCAACGACTATGACAAATTTTACAAAAATATAATTTTAGGGAAGAGTTCCACATCCTGCTCTGGTTTTTGTAGTTACTTTTTTTGGCGATAAAAGTTACAAAGTGGTCTGCGATCTTTAGCGTTTGAAATTATATATTGTTTATATGCATGTATATCGTATATAACTTAAAAATATGTGTTTATAAAAATTTTAAAAACATGTTTTTGAAAAATTTGGTAAGATGCTAAAATGGTTTTGGCGCCCTTTTCGATTCCTACACTAATCGCGCCAACCAGAAAAGGATATGGAACTCTTCCCTAATTAAATTTTTTTTTGTGCATCTTCGAAATTTAAAGCATTTTTCCGAGCACATGCATTTTCTGTTAGAAGATATTCGTCATGTCGTCGTTTTGGCACCGATGTCATATATGCACAACATTGGCACTATTTTTTTTTTCAGACGCCAATGTCATATACCTGTACAATGTCATACCGTGATACTTAACTGGCGACTAAGTGTCGTTATTTTACATCACAGGGTAACCCGGATGTTGTTTATTTATTATAAATTATTTACTTACTATTATTTTCTTTTTTTAAATTATATATTGTTTTGTTCTGTAGCCTCCATGAACTTGTAAAAATTCCGTTTATTGTCCTGGCAACGAAAAGACAGACGATATCTTTGTTATTAAAACCAGTTGGAAATAGACGCTTTCAGTGTGACATCAGTCAGGACATTTTCCTTGGATACTGACTCCAAACAAACGGTTGCTATGCTTCATTTCTTATAAAATATAAATCGTAGAAAATGGTATCATTGCATATAAAGCATTAAACATGTGTCTGTTATATATAGCTGAAAATTGTTGCTGTAATATGCAAATAAAATAGAAAATACAGCATAGCAACCGTTTGTTTGGAGTCAGTATCCAAGCAAATCGTCATAACTGACGTCACGACTGAAAGCGTCTATTGCACGTGAAGCGTAGCAAATGAGATGCGTTCGTACGATAACGGAGTTTTAAAAATATTCAGATGTTGCTGTTATGGTAGAAAATACTTCCGATATAGTAGAGTGGTCGAAATCTTTTTTGTGTTCCTATAAATATACAGGAAGTAATTTGTATTACAATTCAGTAACATATATCATAGTCATAAAATGTTAAATAGTTTAACATAATTAAAACACACCCAAACAATGTTTTCCCGTATAGCATTATGTAGTGGAATACTTTTGTGTGGCCCTGTAATTCAATAATAAATATTATTTGCATCACATATTGTACAGATTGTATATTTTAGCATATATATACTTCATAGGTACATGTCAGTTCTATTATATTCGAAAGAGTTTAACATCATTAAAATGCACTCTAAACTATTTTCCCCATTGATCGTAATGTAATGGAATACTTTTGATTGCCCCTCTAATTAAACTATACATCCGATTTTCATGAAATTTAAAATGACTCGACAAAATTGCGCCAAAATTATATTTTTTAGATATCGTGCGATTTGGTTGTGCAGTTTTTGCTTTGTAATATGCGGGCAAACAGACGGATGGACGGACGGGCTGACAGACTGAACGACGAATATAGGTGCTAGCTATTTATATAATTACGGACGCACCTAAAATTATTCAGATTTTAATTTAATAGTACACAGTATTTCGGATACAGTATGGTATCCAAAATATTTTGTGTGTCCCTGTAAATACTATCTGCTTTCTTTTATAAAGGAAATAACTTGTAGTATTCCTCAGCAACGTATATAAATCTGATAAAATTTTAAATAGATAATTACAATTAAAACGCTCACCAAAAAATGTTCTCCCTACACCATTATGTAATGGAATACTTTTGTGTGGCCTTGTAAATCAATAACAAATGTTCTTTGCACCACAGATTGTGGAAAATGTATGTTATAATATGTTCTTCATGAGATGCATATCAATTTTATTATGTTCGAATGAGTGTAACACCATTAAAATGCATCTGAAACTTTTTACCCAGTGACCGTAATGTAACGGAACACTTTTGATTGTCCCTGTAATTCATCTATGCATCTGATTTTCATAAAATTTAAAATGACTCGACAAAATTATGTAATAATTATATATTTTAAATTTCAAATGATTAAAATGCATTTGAAGCATTTTTCCCCATTGACCGTAATGCAACGGAATAATTTTGATTGTCCCTGTAATTAAACTAAGCATCCCATTTTAATAAAACTTGAAATGACTCGACAAAATTATGTAAGAATTATATTTTAAATTTCAAACGATTAGGTTGGGTAGTTTTTGCGTTGTTATATGCGGACAGACGGACGGACTGAACGACAACTATAGGTGTTACGTATTTACATAATTACGAACACACCTAAAAAGAATAAAATTTGTGTTTCTTGTTAATATGCAGTAAGCGTTCTATTTATTTCTATTTTCAAATAACTTAATATAGTGAAATGATTAATTTTTGATATTATGCAAAATAGAATGATTTAATTTAATTATTTGATATGCCGTAAATTGAAGTAGCATAATACCGGCATATCACAATTCTATTGGTATTAATTAAACTTTATTATTATTCCCTTTTTAAAAATACATATGGTAACTGGTATCCGAAAACGAAGTTTTTGCCAAATTGGCGTTGGAAAAAATCGCGCCAATGTGGTGCGTATATGACATCTGTGCCGTCGTTTTTTACGCTAATATGAAGCCTCTTGCCTTAAACTATATCATATTCATGTTCTTTTCAACCAGTAAGTGTACGTTTTCTTCGCATTTTTTATAATAGAACAAATACATTCCATAAATTGCTTTGAAACGGCAAGCTATTTAAAAATAATATTACATATACCAAAATAATAATATATAGGTTTCATTTGGTTCAATTTTCAACCTTGGAATTCAAATAACTCTTAATATAACAAATTTAACAATAAATTTTAATTCTTTGCAATTCTTTTGTTGCCACTTTACAATAAATAAATAAATAAAATAAAATTCTTTAAATATGTGTAAGTGTCATCAGCGTAAATAATTTTGTAGGAATAAAGATATACATTTTATTTACTTAATTAATCATGATTCTATCTATAATTACTGACTCCATGATTTATTTTCTCGTCTGAAAATGTACGTGTTTCATTTTTTATTTATTAGCAAAAATGCGTCCGTAATGGAAAAACATGTAAAAGGAAAATATTCAATAAAAATAAATTAATTAATAATCTCAATAAAGGTTATTCTGCAAAAAAATAATATTGTGCAAATCTACAGATCATAATTTATTTTTGTGTTTAATTTCAAGTCAAAATACTGAATAGATTTTTTGTAAAGTGTACGACAAAATGTAATTTGAGTGGCCTAGTAGAGGATTTGCTTCGCTCATCCTAACAAATGTTCTTGTTTAATGTTCGAAACAAGCAAAGCTAGAATTAGCATAGGTCCGAGGTACACATGTATCCAAGGTACACCACTCTCCCCTATGCTACGTCACCAATTCTACGTCTGTTAATTTTAGGTTAAATATTATTTGTTTAAGGGTTAGACATAAAAATATAAGGTGAATTTTTTATTGTAACTAATTTTGTGTTTACAATAAATCAATGAAACAGTTTCTTCTTATTAAACATTGTCTTTCGTTGAAATTCGACGAGTTCTACCTTGTTATAACTAAATGCCAAAACAAATAAAAAAGAATACTGCCCAGTTAAACTGAAGGCATTGAGCTCACAGGCTACAAATACTAATTGCACATTAAAGCTTTATATTTTCAAGGGTTAATTCCGTTCGAAAAAAAAAATTAAGAAGGGGAAACAGCTCTCCCCTTTTCTCTTTTTTTATACTTAATCATTGAACCTCCTATACTATCAAAGACATGCTTTATCATATAAAAAATCTATATCCAAAATTCAGAGCAAATTAGATAATTCTTAATAAAAACCCATTTAGCATTTATATAATTTAAAAAGAGTTATCCCCCTCTTTTATACTTAACTATTAAACTTCCAAAACTATTCAGAGATTTGAACGAAATCTGAAAATTCTGCTTGAAAAACCCATTTGTATAAATTAAGGGGGGGGACATTAGAACCCCTGTTCCCCTTATTTATACTTATTCAATGAACACCTAATAACAGTCACGGAATCGCCTCATCAGAATGATCCTAATCTAAATTTTGAACGAAAATTAATTCTGCATGAAAATCCCATTTATATCAACTAACGGGGGGGGGGCATTAGAGCCCCTGTTCCCCCTATTTATACTTATTCAATGAACACCTAATAACAGTCACGGAATCGCCTCATCAGAATGATCCTAATCTAAATTTTGAACGAAAACTTAATTCTGCATGAAAATCCCATTTATATCAACTAACGGGGGGGGTGGGCATTAGAACCCCTGTTCCCCCTATTTATACTTATTCAATGAACACCTAATAACAGTCACGGAATCGCCTCATCAGAATGATCCTAATCTAAATTTTGAACGAAAACTTAATTCTGCATTAAAATCCCATTTATATCAACTAACGGGGGGGGGGGCATTAGAACCCCTGTTCCCCCTATTTATACTTAATCAATGAACACCTAATAACAGTCACGGAATCGCCTCATCAGAATGATCCTAATCTAAATTTTGAAAACTTAATTCTATATGAAAATCCCATCTATATCAACTAACGGGGGGCATGAGCCCCCCGTTCCCCCTCTTATACATATCGAATGAACTCCAAAAACTAATCAGGGAAGCGCCTTGTCAGGATATACCTACATACAAAATTTCAAGTAGATCGGATATTTTTATCATGAGTTATCGCGTTACGTACATACGAACATACATACAGAACGGACGGGCACATAAGCTCTCAGGCTATGATAGCCTGTGAGCTAAAAAGTAAGTCATAATATGAAATACATAAACATATACTATCATTAGTACATGTAAATAGCAACAACTCTAATTGTTAAGTCAAAATAATACTCAATAAAAGGAAAATATTCAATATAGTATGCCAGATCTGAATGGGTTAAAAGAATTATTTCTAACTCCTCTTACAAACAAATACATGCCATTAGATGTAGAGAAATGTATTCATGACCTATATTCTCTTTCCCTGTTACCACATAGTTTGATCATAACATGCATATCATATCGTGGTGAATTATTCCATAACACGTGTAAATAGTTTATTTCTCCGCACTGCCAAAGAAGAAAAAAGTCATCTTGTTAGGTGTCAGATCGTTTCACTTGCAATAACAATTAACAAATATTTAAGAGATATGAATAAGAAATCATCAGAAAAGAAAAAAAAATGAAAAATACGTGAAGATGAATTTTGAGAATACATGAAACTTTCTGCCACATTCTGATATTTAGAACTATCGAAACAGTATATATTTTTAACTTTATTCAAGCAGAAAATTCAATTTTTAGGTAGCTTTCATTACAAAAAGTAAAAAGCTACCTATTGCAGCCTTTCGAAGGAAAGCACTTCCGGAGAATTTTTGGTACATTTTCACCAATCATGATTCCAGACCCCCAAAATACTCTCCGTTCACACATATAAATATTTTTAATTAAAATTTAAAATTAAGTACAAACAAATTATAAATTGAAAAATATTTTTCTTCTGTGTGTTTGACCTTGATAGAACAATTCTAAAACATTTTTTTTTTGGTCTGTACCTGAAAAAATGGCTGAGTTATAGCACTTTGAATTTCTAAGTTGTCCGACATTTTGAAACGGCCTGATTTTTGTCATGAAATAACATGCGTATGTATGAATGATTGGACGTAACTTGGTGTATACATAGTATATACCGATGACTGAACCGAGTTCGTGGCCAGTTTCATCCGCCATATTGTTTCAAAATGGCGGCCATTTTTTAAATTAAAATTTAAAATTAAGTATAAAGAAAATAGAAATAGAAAAATATTTTTTTCTGTGCATTTGATCTTGATACAAAGATTTAAGAGAAGTTTTTGTTTTGTTTATATCTTAAAAAATTGCTGAGCTACAGCACTTTGGATTTGTAGGGCGCTTGACATTTTGAAACCGTCCGATTTATATCACGTGATAACACACGTATTTATGAACTGATTTGGATGTATCTTGGTGTGTATATAGTATATACCGATGTCTGAACCGAGTTTATTGGCCATTTTCATCCGCCATGTTGTTTCAAAATGGCAGCCATTTTTTATTAGGATGAGCGAAGCGAATCCTCTACTAGGCCACTCAAATTACATTTTGTCGTACACTTTACAAAAAATCTATTCAGTATTTTGACTTGAAATTAAACACAAAAATAAATTATGATCTGTAGATTTGCACAATATTATTTTTTTGCAGAATAACCTTTATTGAGATTATTAATTAATTTATTTTTATTGAATATTTTCCTTTTACATGTTTTTCCATTACGGACGCATTTTTGCTAATAAATAAAAAATGAAACACGTACATTTTCAGACGAGAAAATAAATCATGGAGTCAGTAATTATAGATAGAATCATGATTAATTAAGTAAATAAAATGTATATCTTTATTCCTACAAAATTATTTACGCTGATGACACTTACACATATTTAAAGAATTTTATTTTATTTATTTATTTATTGTAAAGTGGCAACAAAAGAATTGCAAAGAATTAAAATTTATTGTTAAATTTGTTATATTAAGAGTTATTTGAATTCCAAGGTTGAAAATTGAACCAAATGAAACCTATATATTATTATTTTGGTATATGTAATATTATTTTTAAATAGCTTGCCGTTTCAAAGCAATTTATGGAATGTATTTGTTCTATTATAAAAAATGCGAAGAAAACGTACACTTACTGGTTGAAAAGAACATGAATATGATATAGTTTAAGGCAAGAGGCTTCATATTAGCGTAAAAAACGACGGCACAGATGTCATATACGCACCACATTGGCGCGATTTTTTCCAACGCCAATTTGGCAAAAACTTCGTTTTCGGATACCAGTTACCATATGTATTTTTAAAAAGGGAATAATAATAAAGTTTAATTAATACCAATAGAATTGTGATATGCCGGTATTATGCTACTTCAATTTACGGCATATCAAATAATTAAATTAAATCATTCTATTTTGCATAATATCAAAAATTAATCATTTCACTATATTAAGTTATTTGAAAATAGAAATAAATAGAACGCTTACTGCATATTAACAAGAAACACAAATTTTATTCTTTTTAGGTGTGTTCGTAATTATGTAAATACGTAACACCTATAGTTGTCGTTCAGTCCGTCCGTCTGTCCGCATATAACAACGCAAAAACTACCCAACCTAATCGTTTGAAATTTAAAATATAATTCTTACATAATTTTGTCGAGTCATTTCAAGTTTTATTAAAATGGGATGCTTAGTTTAATTACAGGGACAATCAAAATTATTCCGTTGCATTACGGTCAATGGGGAAAAATGCTTCAAATGCATTTTAATCATTTGAAATTTAAAATATATAATTATTACATAATTTTGTCGAGTCATTTTAAATTTTATGAAAATCAGATGCATAGATGAATTACAGGGACAATCAAAAGTGTTCCGTTACATTACGGTCACTGGGTAAAAAGTTTCAGATGCATTTTAATGGTGTTACACTCATTCGAACATAATAAAATTGATATGCATCTCATGAAGAACATATTATAACATACATTTTCCACAATCTGTGGTGCAAAGAACATTTGTTATTGATTTACAAGGCCACACAAAAGTATTCCATTACATAATGGTGTAGGGAGAACATTTTTTGGTGAGCGTTTTAATTGTAATTATCTATTTAAAATTTTATCAGATTTATATACGTTGCTGAGGAATACTACAAGTTATTTCCTTTATAAAAGAAAGCAGATAGTATTTACAGGGACACACAAAATATTTTGGATACCATACTGTATCCGAAATACTGTGTACTATTAAATTAAAATCTGAATAATTTTAGGTGCGTCCGTAATTATATAAATAGCTAGCACCTATATTCGTCGTTCAGTCTGTCAGCCCGTCCGTCCATCCGTCTGTTTGCCCGCATATTACAAAGCAAAAACTGCCCAACCAAATCGCACGATATCTAAAAAATATAATTTTGGCGCAATTTTGTCGAGTCATTTTAAATTTCATGAAAATCGGATGTATAGTTTAATTAGAGGGACAATCAAAAGTATTCCATTACATTACGATCAATGGGGAAAATAGTTTAGAGTGCATTTTAATGATGTTAAACTCTTTCGAATATAATAGAATTGACATGTACCTATGAAGTATATATATGCTAAAATATACAATCTGTACAATATGTGATGCAAATAATATTTATTATTGAATTACAGGGCCACACAAAAGTATTCCACTACATAATGCTATACGGGAAAACATTGTTTGGGTGTGTTTTAATTATGTTAAACTATTTAACATTTTATGACTATGATATGTTACTGAATTGTAATACAAATTACTTCCTGTATATTTATAGGAACACAAAAAAGATTTCGACCACTCTACTATATCGGAAGTATTTTCTACCATAACAGCAACATCTGAATATTTTTAAAACTTCGTTATCGTACGAACGCATCTCATTTGCTACGCTTCACGTGCAATAGACGCTTTCAGTCGTGACGTCAGTTATGACGATTTGCTTGGATACTGACTCCAAACAAACGGTTGCTATGCTGTATTTTCTATTTTATTTGCATATTACAGCAACAATTTTCAGCTATATATAACAGACACATGTTTAATGCTTTATATGCAATGATACCATTTTCTACGATTTATATTTTATAAGAAATGAAGCATAGCAACCGTTTGTTTGGAGTCAGTATCCAAGGAAAATGTCCTGACTGATGTCACACTGAAAGCGTCTATTTCCAACTGGTTTTAATAACAAAGATATCGTCTGTCTTTTCGTTGCCATGACAATAAACGGAATTTTTACAAGTTCATGGAGGCTACAGAACAAAACAATATATAATTTAAAAAAAGAAAATAATAGTAAGTAAATAATTTATAATAAATAAACAACATCCGGGTTACCCTGTGATGTAAAATAACGACACTTTGTCGCCAGTTAAGTATCACGGTATGACATTGTACAGGTATATGACATTGGCGTCTGAAAAAAAAAATAGTGCCAATGTTGTGCATATATGACATCGGTGCCAAAACGACGACATGACGAATATCTTCTAACAGAAAATGCATGTGCTCGGAAAAATGCTTTAAATTTCGAAGATGCACAAAAAAAAAATTAATTAGGGAAGAGTTCCATATCCTTTTCTGGTTGGCGCGATTAGTGTAGGAATCGAAAAGGGCGCCAAAACCATTTTAGCATCTTACCAAATTTTTCAAAAACATGTTTTTAAAATTTTTATAAACACATATTTTTAAGTTATATACGATATACATGCATATAAACAATATATAATTTCAAACGCTAAAGATCGCAGACCACTTTGTAACTTTTATCGCCAAAAAAAGTAACTACAAAAACCAGAGCAGGATGTGGAACTCTTCCCTAAAATTATATTTTTGTAAAATTTGTCATAGTCGTTGGTTTGGTATGCATATTCTATCTGACGGATCTTGTAAGTCTTGCCTTAAATGTATAATGAATAATGAACTAAATATTTTTTTTTTTGTAGCTAATGGATCCTGGTCCACATCCCAAATTGAGTTTTTATTTATATTTTTATTAGTGCTTTACTAATTTATTTGTTTTTTTTTTCGTTATTTTAAAAAATACGTCAATTTGTACAATTTCGCTAATAGTTTGGCGAAATAAAACATGGTTACAAAATTGGTCACCAGGATAACAAAGTAGTACCCATTTTTGTTAGAAAACAAGATGGAAAATGTAAAAAATCTTTAAAAGGGAGCTTTTAGTTGAAGATATTTTTAAAATGTCAAATTTTGTTTAAAAAAATACATATTTATACTAGTTTTATATCATAAATAAAAAATTCCGAGGAAATTCATAGTTATTTGTCTGAATTTACATTTCTAAAATTAAAATGCACCAAAACATAAAATAGCGTTCTTGCTTAATAAAGATGCAAAAATAATAAATACTACTTGGTTATCCCGTCAAAATTATTTTTAAAATATTTTTGAATAATTTCGCCAAATTATACAAACCACCAAACTATTAGCCAAATTAACATATTGAAGTACTTTTTATTTTAAATAACGAAAGAACAAATAAATTAATAAAACATTAACAAGAAATGTATTACTTTAGATAAAACTTTATATCAAAAGATCACTTGATGGCGTAGCGAATATGTGATACGAGTTAAATGTTATGTGAAAGTGACATCTTTTATTTCATCATTGGCATTTAATCTTTTAGTTTGGCGGTACCTTTTTGGTCGTCGGGTTAATCAAGTAGTGTCAAATAAAATAAAAAAATATTGTTATTTTCAAATAGTTATCTAATGATGTAATGCTTCGCGAATCCAAACAAAGCATGGCTTTTGCTAGTTAAAATTTAAAATTAAGTACAAAGAAATTAGAAATTGAATTTGTTTTCTTCTGTGCGTTTGACCATGATACAAAGATTCTAGAGCATTTTTTATTTTGTTTATTTCTTTAAAAATGTCTGAGTTACAGCACGCTGAATTTTAGGGGTACCTGATATTTTGAAACGGTCCGACTTATATCACGTGATAACACGCGTATTTATCAATTGATTTGGATGTAACTTGTTGTGGACATAGTATATGCCGATGTCTGACCCGAGTTTGTTGACCAGTTTCATCCGCCATATTGCTTCAAATTGGCGGCCATTTAAATTTTTTAAGCAAAATTAAAATTTAAAATTAGGTACACATAAATTAGAAATTAAAAAAGATTTTTCTTTTATTTGTTTTACTTTGATACAAAGATTACCGATCATTTTTTGTTTTGCCTATATCTTAAAAAATGGCTGAGTTATAGCACCTTGAATTTCTAGTGTGGCAGAGATTTCGAAATGATCTGATTCTTGCCTCGTGAAAATACACGTATTAATGAACCGATTTGGATGTAACTCGGTATGTACATAATACATAACAAATGTCTTGACCGAGTGCATTGGTCAACTTCATAAACAATCTTTTTTCAAAATGGCGGCCATTTAATTTAAAATGGGTCAATGGAAATTTTGTTTGAATAAACAAAAAAAAATATCGTTGATTTTTTTTTTCAATTTTCCGTTTACAATTTTCATCCAAAATGCATAATAACATAATAATAACGTCGTTAATCCGTCTCAATTTGAAAAGATTTTATTATCAAACTAGTTGGATGTGCCAATGCCAAAACTTTCTTCTATCTCATACATACATTTTAATATTAAAAAAATAGTTACTCATTTTAATGCTTTAATAATTTTAATTTAGTACCTTACCAACTTTGATTTTCATTTTAAATTTCTGCTTCAATCAATTAATCGGAGTAAAAACGAATTTCCGTCTCTGCACGAGCCGATGGACAATAGAATGATAAGCAGACTTTTTTTTTTTTCAAATTCAGGGAGGACTTACTTGCCTTACCAAAAATTAATCATATACAAAATGTTTAGTTCAGTTCTAGAACTAACTTCATACACTTTTATGTGGTGCAATATTGAAAATGGCCTAAAATTCGGTATTGCAGCGCCCCCTTCCGGTGGATTTTTTTCAGATTCAGGGCGATCCAACTAGCCATAGCCATACACTTACACAAAAAAATTCGTTCAATTCGATGCATAACTTCATGTACTTTTGGTCGGTACAATATTGAAAATGGCACAAAAATCGCGATTGCAGCGCCCCCTTCCGGCGGATTTTTTTCAAATTCAGGGAAGACCAACTAGCCATAGTCATACAGATACAAAAAAAATTTGGTTTAATTCGATACATAATTTCATATACTTTTGGTCGGTACAATATTGAAAATGGCACATAAATCGCGATTGCAGCGCCCCCTTTCGGCGGATTTTTTTCAAATTCAGGGAGGACCAACTAGCCACAGTCATACACTTACACAAAAAATTTGGTTCAATTCGATGCATAACTTCATATACTTTTGGTCGGTACAATATTGAAAATAACACATAAATCGCGATTGCAGCGCCCCCTTCCGGCGGATATTTTTCAAATTCAGGGAGGACCAACTAGCCATAGTCATACACATACACAAAAAATTTGGTTTAATTCGATACATAACTTGATATACTTTTGGTCGGTACAATATTGAAAATGACACAAAAATCGCGATTGCAGCGCTCCCTTCCGGCGGAATATTTTAAAACTGAAGGAGGACCTGCTTGCCACAGCCAAAAACATTCACAAAAAATTTGGTTCAATTCTATGCATAACTTCATACACTTTTTGATGGTAGAATGGCGACATACAGACACACACACACAGACACACACACACACGGACAGACAGACATTTTGTAAAAACATGTTTTTTGGAATCTCTGACCCCTAAAACGTGTAAATTCGTCGAAAACCGGAAGTCGAAAAAAATTTCGATTACAATACTTTCTTCTATTGAAGATAGAAGAAAGTAAAAATTATGTTAATCCGTTGGAATTACAAATTGAAAACACAAGACTTTAGTAAGACTAAAAAAATTGATTCAATTTTGTTAAAATTTTATAAGAGTGTTATTTTTTATTTTATTTTATTTTATTTTATTTTATTTATTTATTTATTTATTTATTTTTTTTTTTGTCTGAGCAATAAAACGATTTTTTACTTTAACTGAAAATTGCAAGAGTAATAGTGTCTGTGGGTGATTTAGGAGGGGGGGGGCGCTAAATTGAAATTTCGCCCGGGGCGCAATTTTCTCTTTGCACGCCCTCCGCTGGGTCAGTCCGCACTGCTCAGTCGTTGGCACCAATGTATTAATACAAGAGGATCCTATTTTTAAGAATATTATGAATGTCTGTTAAATAAACGAATTCTATGAATTCAGTCTCATTACTTATTGGTCAGATCCTCTATTTACGTCTGTGTTATTTTTTGAAAAGTTTGGAAAATGGTTTAAATTGTATTACAACTGCGCATCCTAGAATCAAACATTTGCAACAGACATCACGCAACATAGTTACAAATATTGTGCATCATTGCACAAATTATTTAAATGTCAAAAGAAAATTCTACTATCAAATTATTTGTATATCTAGGCAATTAAAATATACTGCCATTATCTGCGTACTCATTCCATGGATACCGCGTTATAGTATAATATTCTGTAGCACATGTAAATAATTTGTTTCTTTCCGCCGGGAGCACAAAAATATCTTGCTGGATGTCAGATATAGTTTTCATGCAACGATAATTAATAAATCTTCCATGAAATATCTAAGAAGAATAAACAGGAAGTTACTGTAAAAGAAAGAACGTAGAATACGGACGAAGTATTTTGGGAAAACTTGGAATTTCTGCCGCCTTATGATATATAGAATATTAAATCTATTCAAATAATGAATTTCTTTAAATTTATTTCTAATATAAGATGTTAGCAAACCCCGAGGCTTTGCTCCCGTAATACTTGAAATATGCCAAATGATATTCGTATGACTGAATTTTATTAGAAGGAACAATTAAGAAATTTCCATTTAAGCCACAATTTGACTAAATTTCTTTATTACACTGCATCAGACATAACTCAGAATTAATAAAAAAAAAATCTAATTCTAAATAAATGATAATTTAGAAAATCTTTTGAAAATTTTATGTTCAATTCATACATTAATTTCAGTATATTCATGTAAAATGTTTATTTTTTTAGGAATAATCTTCTTAGCTTGTATTTACATTTTAAATTGAACGATCTATCAAAATCCAAGTTTATTTTCTAAGAATCTACCATCTATCTAGGAGTAGTGGTACTGCCATAAAATATATATGTTAAAAAAACCACGCTTTTAAGGTAATCAAACTAAAAAGTGAAAAATAATATAGTTTAAAAAAACTAAAAAACACGCTTTTTATGTATATCAAACTAAAAAGTGAAAAATAATTCGTACTATAAGCTGAAAACGAAAATAGATGAAAAATACTATATTACTATAAAATCATTCTTATTATAGAAATCAATTAATAAGCAATAAATAAAATTATCGTGGAAAAAAATCGTGGGGTGCTCCATCAACCATGCTCCATCTATCAGTTCTTAAGAAGCACCCCACGCTTTTTTTCACGATAATTTTATTTATTGCTTATTAATTGATTTCTATAATAACAATGATTTTACAGTAATATAGTATTTTTCATCTATTTTCGTTTTCAGCTTATAGTACGAATTATTTTTCACTTTTTAGTTTGATATACTTAAAAACCGTGTTTTTTAGTTTTTTTAAACTATATTTATTTCTCTTTGACAGACAGAAGTCAGAGACGAATATAGGGTTTCGTCAGAGGATCGAAACCCGATAAAGAAAATAGATGTCCTTGCTTTTTATACAAACTCTGTACATTCTTTATGCAGATATATATATAGAAAATATGTTCTTTATAGAAATGCAATGTTGAAAATTGACACATACGTGTGGAGTTCTGCCATGCCATTTTTCGAATTGATAACTTCCTCTTCCTTTTCTGAAGCCGGTTAAAAATAAAAATTTTAATACGGAATTTTTTTTTAATTTTTACATAGATGTAAATAATGTCAGGAGTGGGGTTCGAACTCACAATCTCTTTCGAAAAACAGAGCTTCAATCCGGCGCTTTAGACCGCTCGGCCATGCTGTCTACACTCCGTTCAGTGAACGTATTCAACACTTTTAATTAGCGAAAAATCACTAATTTTATTAGTTTTTGCCTAATTACTAAAAAAGTACTGAACCAATTTCGATTAAACTGAAGTGGTACCAATTCGAGAGCATCGTCTTTCATTTAACACCAAAACCAAGTTAATCGGTTGCATGGTTTCGGAGTAATCAGTGAACATACATAAAATAAGGAGAGTTACAAACTCACAAACTCACAAACATACATGTGAAGTTAATAAAAGCGTGGTAAAAAGGGATTGACACCATTAATTCGCTGACGTTAATTTTTGAAACGGTTTTGTTTTTCCTAATATTTCATGAACATATAATTTAGGAAGTTTTTAAAGACTTTTTTAGAACAATTGTTTTTCTGCTTACCCCAGGTGATAGTAGCACCGCTATAGAATAAGACTATGTAGGATCAGAAAGTGTCACCTCTGATTCACAACCATTACTTTTATAATCGGTTTATTATTTCCTGAATTCCCATAGAAATCTTAATTTAGAAATTTCTTATTCTTTTCGTTCCTTCCCTTCGCTCCACAACTATTAAATTTCAAATTTGTTTCGAATGTTCTTAGAGGACATTTAAATTTTATTAGTAACTACCATACCATATTTAAAGTTTCTCGACTCTAGTACAATTGTAATCATAATTTTGAAAGTTTTTTGCTTCAGCAAACCTCTGTTGATTGGGTCATCGACATAAAATATAGCTTATGTTTGTTATGTTTTAACAGATTCTATCAAAACCAATTTACTTCTGAAATCGATTTGATACTTGCTCAAATTGCTTATAAATCGTCATTTAGAAATTTTTAGGACGGTTTTTGCGAATTTTTTCACTCATTTTAAATTTCGAATTTTTGAGGAAATTTTAATAGAGATCATTTTTATCTGATAAGTAACTACAATACTAAATTTTGCGTTTCTAAGAAATTCCGAAACACAAAAGTCACATTTTAGAACTTTTTTGCTCCTGCTCCCCGTTTGAGCTAGTGACACCATCATAAGATATATTGGAGAAAGGACTGTTACTATCATTTTGATATTATTATTTTTAAATCGGTACTTCCCGAGATTGTTTAAAATTTTCAATTTAGAACATCTTTAAATCACTTTTCGCGCATTTTCACCCCTTTTATATTTCGTATTTTTTAGGAAATGCTCTTAGAAATCATTTATATCTTATAAGTAATTAACATACCAAATTGTATCTTCCTAAGTCCTTCAGCAACACAAAAGTTACATTTTTAGAATGTTTTATGCTCTTACATCTTCTTTGGGGTAGTGACACCGATATATGTTATAGCCTATGTTGGAGCAAGGACACTGATCATCATTTTGACATCATTGGTTTTGAAATTGGTTCGTTACTTGCTGATATTGCTTAAAAATTGTAATTTAGAACGTTTTTAAATCGCTTTTCGTACATTTTAATCCCCTTAAAATTTCTCACTTTTTGGAGAATGTCTCAGAGATCAGTTATATCTTATAAATAATTAATTTGTCAAATTTTACATTTCTAGGTGCTTCAATAACACAAAAATAGCATATTTAGAATGTGTTTTGCACCTGCACATCATATGGGGTAGGGACACCGACATAAGATACAGCCTATCTGGATCAAGAACTGTCACCTTTATTTTGACATCATTATTTTTTAAATCGGTTCATTACTTCCCAAGGTTGTCTGGAAATCGCTATTTAAATATTTTTAGAACGTTTTTCGCACATTTTTATCCTTTTTAAATTTTGTATTTTTTAGCAAATGTTGTTATTTATCATATGTATCTTATAAGTAATTAATATGCCAAATAGAATGCTTTAAGGCAGGTAAGTAACTCAAAAATCACATATTTAAAACGTTATTTATTCCTGCCTCCCCTTTGAGCTAGTGACATCGACATAAGATATAGCGTATGTTTGATTCGGCGCAAACACCATCCTTTACCTTACCATTACTTTAGAAATCGGTTCGGTAGTTCCAGAAATTACCCGCTACAAAGGAACAAACTTTACCTCTTTATATTATATAGATTAAGGTTTTTGCAATCATGCTGGCTAAATTATAAATTATAAACGTATTCTCGGGTAACACTGAATTGTTTTGACGTTGACAATAACGAGAAAATTTAAGTGTAATATTTTTTTAACTTCTTAATATGAGACACTTTTAATTTTTACACCACATGCATAGCAGAAAAAATACTTCTCCAATGCATTTTGTTTGAAAATACATCCAAATTTGTCTGAAAACTGAGCATCGCAATTTGAGTGAAAACTATGTCGCAATTTGTCAGAAAACTGCATCGCTGTTCATACAATTTTCATTATTTTGCAAATAATTTACGAGCATGATTTTTTTTTCTTAAAATTTGTCTCTATCAAACGCAAGTGATTACGACACATAACTCGTATTATTCGTAATTTCTTGTACGTATCTTTCTTGTACGTAAATTAATAAAAACAGTACATCATTTGTTTTCAACATATATTTCATAAGCATTCATTTAAAGTATTCATAAATCAATTTTTCATTAGATAAGTTTATTCATTATATAAGTATATTTTATATATCAATTATTCATAATCAAAAATTTGGGACTGTTTTGATAAAAACCTTAATTTCTCTACAAGTATACATGCTATCCAAATAACAATAAACACAGTATATTAAAATAAGCCACTTAATCATAATCTACAGTTTGAACGCTTTTTTTACATTAGTTTTGGCAGGGATATCCAAAAGATATTCGTTCTTTTTCAATTTCTTGACGATCCCTGATAGAATTTCGGGAAAAAAATCTTCACAGAAATATGTGACCTGTACTATTATGTTTACACACTTAAAGTTTCAGGATAGTTCCCCATGTATTTTCCCAAATATTTAACAAAATGTCTAAAATCGCAAGTGGCATGTCATCTTTGGCCATATAGTGTGTATATATATAAATGTCTACAAAGAATTTCAAGACTCTATCTACAACAGAAAAAAAAACCTTAGGGAATAGAAAAACTAACATCAACAAAAATAAAAGCATTTAAAGTTTGTAAAGGTTTAACCCTTTGACGGTTAAAGCACTTCTATTCATAAAATACTAAAATGATTGAGTGACACCGGAATTTAAAAACAAATTTATTTCATAATATATAAATGCTTTTTTTTTTTTTACGTTCTTTGTAAAATTAAAATTTTCATTTAAAAATTCCGGTGTCAGTATGGCATTTCGCAATTCAAATTAAGTGGTATTCTGGGCGCGTATACGCGCTTATAACCACGAAAGGGTTAAAACAGAAACTAAAGATGTTTGTAGATCTATATTTTTTATATGTCATTCTCCACTTATAAGATGTACTAAAACATAATTTTAATTAATATAATAGAATATATATTTTCTTATTCAAAATATGTTTCTACAATATCATAATCAATGCTAATGACAGTGACTGATTAGCTAACAATTAGCTAATATTTTCACAAAAATTGTAAAAATAATACACTTACACAAAATAATGATGATAAATACCCTAATAACGATAATAAATAATGGAAATTAAAAATGAAATTATTTTTATTACATAAATTATTTATATAGTTATAATTATCTATATTTTTATCATATTACGAATTATTTTTATTATATAATTATATAATTCTAAGAATATTTGTTTCAAAATCAAAACTATCAATATGGAACTAAACACGCCACCTCAGAGGTCACATTTTGAGACTGAGAACTTTCAGAAAAATTCAAACATTTTTAAAACTATTTGGATTTCAGACCTACAATTTGAAGTCATGATTCACAACCATATGGACCGCTGAAAAACTCAATAAAAAATATTCGATATTTTTGACATTTTTAAGGTACTGTGTAGCCTTAAATGAAAAGTGAAAAAAAGGGAGAGGGAACTTTGATACCGGATTTCTAAAGTTGCCAGATTTCAGAATGCTGTACTTCTATTGTCAAGCTGTTATGTCTTTAGAAATTTTTTAAAAAAAAGTTATCATGCTTTATATTTTTTTTCTGTATAGCACATTTTTTTTAATCATAACATGCATATCAAATCATAATGTAATATGCTACGACACTTGTAAGTAATTTGCCTTTCCCTGCTCCGATCCCCAAAACATCTTGCTAGATGAGAGATAGTCTTGCTTGAGACATTATATAATAAATCTTTTGGGAAAAAAACACCCAAGAAAAATGGACGGGAAAGTACTAAAAAAAAAAAGAACCGCAGATGCACGAATAGGGATGTTGGGGAAAACATGAAACACACTCTGCCACCTCTTGATAGATCAAATATTAAATCTGACAGAAATAATATGGCGTCTTTACAGTCTGTTACAAAATTATAAGACCGCTCAGAATTTCACCTTTTTTCAACAAAGAAATTATTAGTTTCAATTTAAAAGTAGTTGTATGAAAAGAAATAACGCTAGAATGTTAATTTAGCCTTGGATAAAAAAAAAATTTTAAAGATTTTTTGTTTTATGCCAAACGATTTTACACAAATATGCTGTTTCATAAATATAAGACCACTCTCATATTATTAATAAAGCAAACGATTTTCTTTTTAACTCGCTATTTAACTGTAACCTAAACACACTGTAAAATACAAAAAGTAGAATTAAATGCAAAAAATCGGAATTGTATCTGATTCTTTGAATTTATTAGTAAAATTCCTCGTCGGAGTGAGGTGTCTGAAATGGAAGCGAGAAGCATGTGGTTCTACAAAGAAAAAGGAAAGTCTGAACGTGAAATAAGTAATATCTTAATCGTTCTAAATCTGCTATTTATAATGTTGTAATTAAAACAGAATTGTGTGGAACGCATAAATGATCTAGTTGTAAAAAGATGTTATGAGATCGTGATAATAGGCGAATTGTCAAACTGGCAACGAAAAAATATCAGACAATTCGTAAAATACCCCTACTGATAACTAAAAACGTATTACATGCATTTGTGTGGCGAAGCTTGAAATGTAATGATAATGTTATTTGTCGCAAATTAAACAGTAAACCACTACTACTAAAATCTCACCAAAAGACTCGTCTTAAGTGGTCAAAGAATGTCATGTTCTGGAACTCTGCATGGAGAAATATATTTTTTTCAGACGAGAAAAATTCAATCTTGATGAACCAGAAGGCAATAATTACTACTTACATGATTTAAGGCAAAAATCTCAAGAGTTCTTTAGTAGGCAGATGGGAGGCGGCTCCGTTATGGTTTGGGGCGCATTTTCATATACAGGAAATTTGATCTCCAAAGAGTTGAAGGGAAAATGAGCTTGGACAGTTACCAACGGATGCTGTTTGAAAGCCTAATACCCTTCATATCACTTTAGGAGGTGCAAAATCGATGTTTCAACAAGATAATGCTTCCAGTCATTCATCGAGAAAACAAAATAGTGGCTTAAAAGAGAAATGATTGATGTTTTACCTTGGACAAGTCGAATCCCTGACCTAAACCCCATGGAAAAATTGTGGGGTTATTTGTCTCGCCAAGTATATAAAAATAACAAACAATATAATTCAACATATGAATTAGAAATAGCCATTATGGAGAAATGGGACAATATTCTCTAATCGTTCCTTAAAAAAATAATTAACTCTTTGCCAAATCGTGTGTTTGAAGTTTTTCAGAGAAATGGTAGAGCAAGATCTTGCTAAAAATTTCAGAAAATTGCTTTTTCCACAGGTGGTCCAATAATTTTGTAACAGTTCTTTTTGACACTTTTTTGTTATATTGATATTTTATTTTTTTCCGAATGAATTTCATTTGTGTAAGTTGCTGTATTTTACTAAAAACTTGATGTACTAATGTAGAGTATTTTTTATTTTGATTGAAGTATTTCTTTAATTCCCTAAACAGCAAAATATATTGTGGTCTTGTAATTTTGTAACAGACTGTGCTTACCGTTAGTTGGAAACTAATTCCTAAGCCATTATTTTTAGAGGCATAGTTAAATTTACAAAAATGCTTCTGATGTCGTACTTCATCGTATCAAAATCCATTTATATCATAAGTTTTTTTTTGTTGTTGTTGGTTTCAATTGTTTTTGTTTTTGATGTTTATAAATTAAAAATATTTATATGATTCTAGTGTCCTTTAATTTATATTTGGAATAATATCGTCTATGCAACAACAAGTAAAATATTAGAAATTCTATTCTTCTTTGAAAAAATTTAAATTATAATATGTAGAATTTCATTAATTTTTAGCATTTATTTGACATAAAAATGCATTATTTTAATTTTACATTCGGAATTTATAAAAAAGAAAAATATTAAAATTTAAAATTTCGTACTAAGCTAAGATCGTGGGAAAGAGAAAATTTTATTGTTCTACATGTTGGAGCACGGAGAAAGTTTATCTAAATACAAGAACAGGCACCATATATAAGTTTAAATTTGGAAAATTTAAATGTATATGTTACATGCATAACTATTTAGACATTTCCTTATACATTTCCTGTAAGATTTATTCACTCTTAAAACGAAAGAGTGGATTTGACTTCTCTGGAAAGAGCTGTAATTTATTGAATCCAGAATGAATTGTTTTTTATTTATAGTGTTTTATGAATAGTGTTTTCTTGATTTAAATTGCTTATTTAAATTACTCATATTGATTTAAATTGCTTATTTAAATTACTCATATTGATTTAAATTGCTTAAAAACAGCTCATTCTCTTGAGTTGTTTGAACTCTTTATAAGAAGCTGACTTTCAATTCGTGCGATGAGTGGATTTCTGCTCAACATGAGTTATTTTGTGGCTGAAGTTTTAAGAGAGTTCTTAACTGCAAGAGAGGCTAACTGACTTCTAGCAAGATATTTTTTAATTCGCGACTGGAAAAACAAAATACCTACATGTGTTACACCCTATTAAACCATGATGATACCTATTAAACCATGATACGTGTAATGGCTATTCAGGTAATAACATTTTATTTGAATTACTGACGTATACATATACGTTATAATAAAACTTACATATCTTTTTAAAAACATTTCTATTGATGGTATTTAAATGTTACAATAATGCAGAATAATTGTAACTATATTGCATTATGTATGGTGAAAATGTTTGATTATAGCTTATTTAGTTATAAAATCTCAAAATTATTTAAAATTTTTTGAAATTAATATAGACGTAAATAAATTTTTCTTATTACTGTGATTAACAACGTTTGAAATCTTTTGAAATGTGACTTATATCTATAAAACTAACGTTTTAGGATTTAGCTTTTAGAGATCAATAAAGTGGGACGCTCTATAAACATTTTTTCTTATATTTTTTACTCATAGTTTTATAGGATGTGTAGTAGTAGAGGTAGCTTTGATTTTAAAATTTATTTTTCGATTATTAATATATATACATCGAAATTAACAATTCATGATTAATTATGTACAACCACTGATCTTGACTTTATGTTGATGTCATACACCTGCAAGTTAAATAAGAAGAGAGACTCCTCCAGCGATCACCCTCCTTTAATAGTAAAAATCTAAATTCTGGAAAAAAATCTTGTTGCGTAAACTCTGTGACACATAATTAGCACGTTGAATGTAACGTCAATCACCGGTTTCTGACACTGTACTTTTCGCTAGGACCGAGTCAGTCACCGATGACTGACAGTCTAAAATATGACATAAAACTAAAATTTTTATACTGTTTTACGTGATCACTAAAAGCGTATTTAAAAATTATTTAACTTTTATTTATTTTAGGATTATGCTTTCTTAGTAATTACTTGAAAGAAAATATTTTCTTTAGTTTTATGTCATATTTTGCAATGTCAGTCAACAGTGACTGACACGGCCTAAACGGAAAGTTCAATGTCAATTGCCGTGGTATACAACATGTACGTCCCATAAACAGTGGTCTCCGGAACTATTCTGACCTCTCGGTTTGCTAAGAGACATCAGTTAGCAATAACATAGGGTTATATATTTTTTCTTAATATAGGAAGACAACACAAGTGCTGATATGTTAAATATGGTTACAAACATTATTTTGAGAAAATGAACAGCAAAAGTTCCAAGTCTTTACTTTATTTTCTTGACAATCGCCTCCTTAATCAATAAAAATATCTCTGAGTATTAGATTTTTTTTTTCAAATAGCAATTTATTAGATGGTACAGTATTGTTTATCTTTAATCATATGATTTACTCTTTTTGTTACATAACACTTTATCACCTTAGCACTTCAATTGGCCATGTAAGAATATTTCCTGTTTCCAGGTATTCACTTTCTTGCCCTGTTCGTCGTAAAATAATATTCAAATAATCATTTTGTTGAGATATTTTATGACGCATTAAAACGTATATAGCACTTTTGTCTACTCCGGTTTCGTTAATATAAAGAAATACTACTTTACTAACAGTTTATCCCCGATTGCTATTAGTTAATTAACTATGATAAAGAAGTCGATCATGTATCTCAATTGTCATACAGTTATTACGAAACAAGCAGTCGAAACCAAAAGTACATGAATTTATTGGATAGGATATAACATTAATTGATCAATAAACAGATGTTCGTCAACGGTGAGTGCAATCATCCTAATTACTATTATTAATCTTGTATCTTTTAATAGTTTTGCTTAGTAATTTTAAACAGCTTTCATAATTATTTTGTCTCGTTTATTTAACAATATTTGTAAAATACAAATCAAGTTTAAATTTTTAGTTGAGAAATTACGCTTGAAATTATTGAATATTTAATACGTGAATTATTACTTGCAAACTAGGCATAGAACCAACAAGGTGAAAAATGACCAAACCGGGGATTGAACCCGGAACCCTTGGAATAGCGCTCCAAGTGCTCCACCATTTAAGCTACGATGACAATGCCCTGCTTGTCATTTTCCACTGCTATTTATATCACCGTGAAGAATTCTTCAATTATGTTTACTTTTTTGGCATGCCCTGACTAGATAGGGCAAGCTGTTGTCATTGTGTTTACATTATATTCTTTCATTTGTTATCTAATATATTTTTGATGGAGGTCTGGAGACTAATCATGTAGTGAATCTGGTCTCCCTTGGAGTTGGCACCGGATCATCTACGGAGAGTCTCCTTTCCCTTTGGCAGTCCTGTCTTAGTCCATGGTTGGGGCTTTTACCATAGTTGTTAACCCTGCTATAGTCTAGGCAGGAAAAATTGTCTTTTCAAGGACGAATGTTCCCTTTTTATTGGTCACTCCTCGGCCCCTATCTTAGGCTAGTAACTATGGTAACAGCCACGTGACCGACTGATCGCACTTCTTTTTTCCACATCATATGAGAGATCCAGTTGATCGAATAATGCTGTAATTCATACTCTTGCATGGGTAAATTTGTTTTGCGGAAGTGCCGTTGAAAAAAATGGGACGATGGACTAGCGTCCTCTAATACCATGGCAATGAAGGGAAAATGAAAAGAAAGCATTTATCCTTGAAATGCCGATTTTTTCTGCCGTGACTATAGGTGGGGCTTGTCGTGCTTAAGCCATTTGGTAGGCCTCTCCACCTAGCTGAGGCTGTTATTTGTTGGTAAGGCTGCACTGCAGCACAAGATAGAATAGTCTTTATGAGCACACAATCTTGAGGCATAGCATGAAACACAAACAAACCCAGCATCAGTAAACACATATTTGAATTTTCAGCTATGAGATTACGCTTGAAACTATTGAATAATTAATACGTGAATTGTAATTTGCTAACTAAGCGTAGAGCCAACATAGTGAAAAACGTCCATGCCGGGGATCGAACTCAGGACCCTTGAAATAGTGCTCCAAATGCTCCACCATTTAAGCTGTGAGGACGATTCCTACCTTGTCACTTTCCACTGCTATATGTTTGTAAGGTTGCAATACAGCACAAGATGGTATAGTCTTCATGAGGACACAACCTCAAGGCATAGCATGAAATACAAACAAACATAGCATCGGTAAACACATATTTAAATTTTCAGCTGTGAAATTACGCTTGAAATTATTGAATATTTTATATGTGAATTATCATTTGCTAACTAAGCGAAAGAACTAACGTAGTGAAAAATGCCCAAGCAGGGGATCGAACCCGGAATCCTTGGAATTGTGCTCCAAGCACTCCATCATTTAAGCTACGAGGAAGATGCCCAGCTTGTCATTTTCCACTGCTTTATGTTTGTAAGGTTGCAATGCAGCACAAGATGGAATAATCTTCATGAGGACACAATCTTAAAGAATAGCATGAGACACAAACAAACCCAGCATCGATAAACACATAATTAAATTTTTAGCTGTGAAATTACGCTTGAAATTATTAATTATTTAATTCGTCAATTATCATTTGCTAAGTGTAGAACCAACATAGGGGAAAATGTTCAAACCGGGAATCGTACCCGCTGATCGGACTGAAGTAAAGCCTTACCGATATATAGCAGTGGAAAATGCCAATCAGGGCATAGTCCTCGTAGATTAATAGATGGAGCTCTTGGAGCGCTATTGCAAGGGCTCCGAGTTCGACATCTTGCTTGGACATTTTTAGGACACAAATTAGGCTAAAAGTTTGAAACAATTTTCTTTTCATCACTGTCAAAAAATACCCGCGAAATGCGAAAAAATACTAAAAATCGAATTAAAAATATTGTTAAAAATACAAAAATTGCTGCACGAATTCCGAATTAGCTTAATTGAAAAAAGAACTAAATTTACTATGTTGGATTTAAAGAATGAAACTGTATTCCTTTCACTGATGTGGAAAAATCGCTTCGACACATAAAAAGAATGCTAAAAATTGACTAAAAATTAAATTAAAAAATTAAATCAAAAAATCGAAAATTGAGGTGCAAAACTTCATATATTGAGGTACCTTCTCTTCAAATTTTGTAACTCTACTTCCAGCGGTCTTTTCAGAACAACGCTGACACATTCACAAACTTCTCTCTTTATTATTATAGATACGCTTTCTCTTTCTGAAGACTATAAGTTTTTGTAATGAGTTTCCGCATTGCCGGGGAACTTATCGGGTGGATCAAATAAGGCCTACATCGAATCCTAGCGGTTTCGTGATCTTGCTCAACTTAAGCATAAAATAAAATATTTACAAAAAATATGTAAATATTGAATTTTTTTGTTATTCTTTGAAAATTTTGTAATTTGTATTTTGTTATTAAATTTTTACATCACTTCTCAATAGCTGAATGTTTTTTTGCATTGAAAGCAAACTAATAAATGCCTCTATCTAAGCTGAATCGCTCATAAGATAAATGTTTGCAAAATATTTTAAAATGTCCAAAAGACAGTGTGACCAAGAAAATGATAAATTTTCATATTTAACTTAAATCTTTTTCAATAAATTTTAGGGGGGATTTGCAGATTATTTACTTGCTTAAAGCTCTTAAATTTATGATAGCGTTAATTTAGGTTAATAGTTATTAAATTGATGTTTTAAGGGAATTTTTACTTTTAGGTCTATACTTTTGATTATAAAATACTAAGCGCCTATAGTAGTGATGCAGAACTTTTTTTCCTGAAAATTGTTTGCCACTAGAATATTTGAAAAGTTATGTTTCTTTTATAGAATAGCAAAGTTTCTGTCATTATTATAAGCAAGATTATTCGGCATAAAAATAGTGGTGTCAATGCGGTCCCCGGGCCACAGGTTGTGCATCCCTAACATATAAGATCAATTTCAGAAAAAATATTTTTTCTGTTATTTATAATGACATTTTGTTTGGAAAAAAACAGTGAATAAATATTTGTATTTTTATTTAGCTTCGGAACTTTAAAAGATACTTTAATAAAAAAAACAGTATAACTGATCAATTTAACAATCTAATAGGTTCTTTAAATAATGTTTACACTTTCTTAAATTTCGTTACAATTTAGCATATTAAGTACTTCGTTGTCATTTGCAAGCTTGCATTTTCTAAGTATTGGAAAATCTTCAGTCTATTGATTATCCTAACCAGAAATTATTCCTCAGGTTTTCAAAATTCTAGCTTTTTGAAACACTATTATTATAATAATAAACTACTTTACTTGATGTACTTGTTTCACATTATTTCTAGGCATACGTTCAAAAATCAGATAGATAATTGTGGCCTCTGGGATAAAATTTTGTTGAGACCCAAATTATACGAATTCAAATAAAGGAGAAGGGATAGTTAGAAGTTAACAATAATATACACCGCGACTTACGTCAGCAATTCGTTTCCAGACTAGCGACTTAAGTCGAAAACGAGAGATACATTTAAATTAGCAAATAAAGCCTTTGTGCAAAAATGTTTAAAGATAGAAAAATAACGATTTTAAATGCACAAATAAAGTAAGAAAAGGTAGCAAACAGCCGTTTCGAATCTACTATGGAGATTTTTCATCAGTGCAAAACTCAGCGAGCTAGAAAAAGCAAAACTGAGAAAAGAGACAAAGAGACGCAGGCTTATATACCCGCGACGGAAACGATCCCGCCTAAAGAAAAGCAACCAATGAGAAGAGAGCAGCCTAACAACTGGGTGGATGATTAAGAATCTTCATAGTAGATTCGAAACGGCTGTTTGCTACCTTTTCTTAGTTTATTTGTGCATTTAAAATCGTTGGTTTTCTATATTTAAAGAGAGATACATTTGTTGAGATACATTTAGATAAGCCGAAAAATTTCAGAAAAAAAAGATAAAGAAAAAAAATTATTAAAACAAAAAATAATTGTAATTTATCAAATTACAACGACTATTTGGAAAATGATATTTTCAAAGACTAAAATTTTAAAGACTTATAAATAAATTCTATATTTAAATTAATAATAATAATATACATCATTTTTATGATGATCATAACGAGTTCCATATTACGTACGCCTTGCATTAAACAGCAATATTCCTAGACCAATGATAATAAAAAAACAGTAGTTTATTTTTGTACAACTTTAACTGTTTAAAGTGTGCATTTTTATTTGATGGAGTTAGTTTGAGTTTGAGTGGACAGTGCTTTGAGGCCTATAGCTACAATGGCTGTTGCCTCGATTGATCCAGAATACACAGAAACAAACAAATACAGAACACTTTATTATAACAGAAAATCCAGTACATACATTAATTACACATCAAAGGGACAACACAGACACCCATGCCGCTAGCCGGACGCGAACCGGGGACCAGCGGTGTGGAAGCAGCTGCCGCTACCAACACGCCACTGGGTCGGCTTGATAGAGTTAATCAGACTGACTTCTGAACGCCTCCTATTACATACGACATGAATTAAACATTCGTATTCCTGGACCCATCGTAAATAAATTTTAATGAAAATATCAGTTTTACTATTTTCGGAACTGCAAAAAGTTTTTATTGCTTGTTTTTTCATTGTGGCAACAGAAGTATTCTATTTTTGGACATTGAACATGGAACAATCAGAAAATGAATAAAATAAAATAAGTTGCGGTATTCAACCAAAAAAAAAAAAAAAAAAAAAAAAAAAAGATTCAGATGTACTTCAGATTTACCAGTTCTCTTGCTAGGACAACAACTATTTTCCATATAATTAATAAATATTTTTTCAAATCTAATAAACATATTCTATTGTATTTAGGAATTGTATTACACACATTTAATATTAGCAAAACAATGTTTTTACAGTACAAAAATTTGGAATAAATCAGTAAGTTGTTAACTTACAAGCTATTGCTCTTCTAGCTGCTCCGTTCGAGTCTTTGAGGATGCGAAAAAATTTTGCAATGGAATTTGAACCAACAAATTTAACTTTAGAAGCTTTTTATGGAACAGAGTGCGTTTTCTAAGCTTTTTCTGCACTGTAAAAATATTCATGTGTCTTTACACCAAAAATGCTGGCAACTAGTTGCCACCAAAAGTAGAGCAAGAAAACACCACCAATAAGTTGGTGTAATAAACCACCAACCATCGACTGATGTAAAGAAACACCACTTTTGGTGGCAACTTAGTTGCCACCATTTTTTGGTGTAGTGTAAGTAATATGTTTAAAATGTACTTTATAATAAATTGTCTCAATTAAATGGAAGTTCAGCAGCCTCTTTGCTTAAAGCTATTTATTTTAAATGCTGTGAGTAAATTTAAAATGTAATTTTTAAATTATTTCTTTATTTTGCAACCGCTTATTAAAGTACATTAAATAAGTGGTAGTGTTAGTTGGTAAAAACGAAATTTCTTAATATTTACATGATTTTCACAGCAAAATAAAAAAAAATTTTTAAATTACATTTTTAATTTAACACAGACATAATTAAAAATAAATAGTTTAACGCAAAGAGGCTGCTAAACTTCATTTTAATTGCGACAATTTATTATAGCATACATTTTAAAAATAATAGTTAGTAAACAATGAAATTTCCTATATTTACATGCTTAAAAATATCTTTATCAAAGGTGTGTGCACAGTGTAGTAACTTTATTTGTTTATCAGTATCACTTGACTATCATGAAAAATTTTCCATTCATAGAACCAAAATTCTGCAAAAAATATTCAAAATGTGTCTTAGTTATAAAAAAAAATATTTCCAGATCAGATGATGCAAATGCGGGTTAAGTCGTGGAAGCCTTGGAATAACCGTATTAAAAAATTGTTACGACTCCTTGAATAACGCTCACGTCATTTTGATGATGGCAACAACTGACCAACTAATTTCGCTTCAACTGCAATATATTTAACTTCTAGGCATCGCACAATTTTAATTTTTATACCATCTAATAGAAAAGAAAAAAAAACTTGCTCAAATGGAATTTGTGAACTTTATCTTAATTGCCAGTTTTTGTTATTGTTTTAAAACAGTTTACAAGCGTCATTACAAAGGATTCACCTGTTTGTACTTAAAATAGTATAAAGAGTTTATTCTAAAATTAAATGACGATTTAAGCTCATCATGAGGATTCTACAGGCATGAAATACCTTGTATTAGTTCTTGAAATAGAATCATTGCAGATATCATGAAAAATACAACATAGAAGTACATACGAAAACATAAAGAGCAATTACATTTGTCAAGCTATACCCGAATCTCAAGTTTAATGAAAAAAAAATGTGAATTAGTTCTTGAAATAGAGCTACTGTATTAATCGAGAAAATTTAGCAAAGCAGGGCACCTATAGAGCGACTGGCACCAAAACATAAGCAGAACTAGTCACGGATTTACTATATTTGAAGGTTGATAAAAATCCGTGCATTAATGCTTTAGATTGAGCTATTGCTAAGATCGTACAAAATTCAGCATATTAGTGCCACCTGTAGAGCGATTTGTACCAAAATGTAAGCAACATCGATTCATGTCAAGGACTAACTAAATCTGATGTTTGATGGAAATCTATGCATTAGTTATTCAGATAGAACTGTTACATAAATCGTAAAAAATGCAGCATAGTAGCGCCACCTGTCAAGCAATTTTCGCCAAAAACATATCAGAGACTATTCGAATATAAAGTTTCATTCAATTCCATGCATTAGTTCTTGAAATATAGCTATATTACAAAAATCGTGAAAAATGCAGCATAACAGCGCAACCTGCAAAGCAATTTACACTAAAAATGTAACCAGCATTATTTCATGTCATGAACTAATTGATTTTGAAGTTTTATGGAAATCCGTGCATTAGTATTGAGATGTAGTTGTAGCGTAAATCCTAAAAATTGCAGCATAGCAGCGCCACCTATCAAGTGATTTGCACCAAAAACTAATCAGCATTAATTTATATCAAGAACTAAATGAATATAATTTTTTATTAAATGCCGTGCATTAGATTATGAGGTACAGTGCCCAAAAAATGTATGTCACATACATACAGACTTTTTGAAAAAAAACATGTTTTTTGGAATATCTGACCCCTAAAATGTGTAAATCCGTCAAAACTGGGATGAGAAAGTTTTTATGAATCCAGTATTTTCTTTTTGTAAATAGAGAAGAAAGTAAAAAAGACAAATGGTTCTTAATCCAGAAGAATTTGATATAAGTTATAGTTTCTGTGCCGTCTATCCATGGTCTAACTCGCGTAAATATAGTCGGACTCCATGAAATTGATATAATGTCATTGACATTCACCATGGTATGTTCGGTATTGAAAATGAAGGATATAGCAGTTATAGTTCTTTTACAGGGACAAGGATATCCAAAATAATTCCGTTACATTATATTCTATGTGAAAAAAATCGTTTGCAGTGGTTTTTAAAGATATTTCCCAAATTCAAACGCATTGAAATTTACACACATCTTTGAAGAGTACTACAAAATTCTTCTTATAAAATACATGTGGATAACATTCATTATTCATTTACAGAGACACTCAAAAGTAAACAAACCGTAAAATTTACAGATACACTCAAAAGTCGTGTAAATTCCAGTAGACAACGGTTATGTAAAAAATATTTGTGCTGCATTCATTCGTGTTACACTACTTCAAACACATTTAAATTGATATGATTCTCTGAAATGCACTGAAAAATACTTACTATATTACATTGTGTAAGTAGATTTCGTCGTTCGTGTACAGAGATGTACAAAATAATTAAGTTATAGAACTCTCTATGAAAATTAATAGCTGGAAAAATGTTTTTCCATGTGATACGCGTTTTTCTTTACTTTTTATACATAGTGTAAGTAGTTTCTATAGATCATATACAGAGCTGCCCAAAACATCTGAAATACAATCGTTTATTTTCATTGATTAAAATTAATAGCTGATAGGAAATTATTTCTAGATGTTATATGGAACAGCTGTTCTATGCTTTTCCAAAATTAATTAAATTTAGTATAGAAGTATGCATTATATCATAAATCTGTAGTTCATATACAGGGCTGCAAAACAAATTTACGTTTTTTTCAACTTTTAATAAGAATGAGTAATAGTGTGTTTTCAAATGTGTTATGCATTTTATAATTCGCTTATTTGGACATATTTTCTCAGCATACATAAAGTAAGTAGTTTTGTCATAGTATTCTGAATGTATTGGAAAGTGTTCCACAAACTACTATTAATGCATGATTTTATGTTCTTATTTTTTTTATAATTTTTGTTCATGTTATAGTGAAGCATCGATTTTTCAAACGTCGGTCAACCGAGTGCGCTCCAGGAGGCGAAATTTAAATTTGCAGGCCAGTTGATGGAGTAACAAAAAGAGCGTGTTTTTGTTTAGCTGCTTTCATTAAAAGTTATAAGAAATTTATAGGTAAAAAAAAGAATATCCTATATGAAGCAAAATCAAATTGATGGCTTTACTGTAAAAAAGAAGTAGCTCCATTTTTCCCTTTTGTGAAAGTTTTATAAAAAGGTTATTTAAATTTTTAGGTTTTGGAAGAAGTATTTTTCGACACATTCTCCGTGCACTTATAAACGTATTGTCACCAACCATATCCAAAAATACCTCCTTTGAAAGACATTTTTACTTTCTTCTATCTTTACAAGAAAACAGTATTGGATTCTCAGAACTCTTCAAAATCCAGTTTTCGACGGATTTACAAGTTTTAGAGGTCAGATAATCGGAAAAAATATTTTTACAAAATGTCCGTCTGTGAGTCTGTCAATCAGTCTGTCTGTGTGTATGTAAAAAAAACTTTGTGAGCGCTCTATCTCAAGAGCTAATGCACGGAATTCCACAAAACTTTAGAGTCTGTTAGACATTGATATCAACTAGATCTGATTTGTTCTTGTGTATATCGCTCAACAGGTAGAGCTGTTATGATGAATTTATCACAATTTCCACAATAGCCATAATGCAAGAACTAGAGAATCGATTTTCATAAAACTTTAGATTTAGTTAGTACTTGAAATAACATCGTGCTGACTACGTTTTGGTGCAAATTTTTCAACAGGTGGCGCTGCCATGGTGGATTATTCGTGATTATCACAATAGCTCTATCGCAAGAAAAAATTTTCTCACGAAATTGTCTAAAACTTCAGATGCAGTTAATGCTCGATATTTATTTGTATTGTTTAGTTTTTGGAGTAAATCGCCCCACAGATGGCGCCGCTATGCGATTCTCAGGATTTCGCAATAAATGTATCTCAAAAACTAATGCATGGATTTTCGTGAAACTTCACATTCAGTTAGTACCTGATAAAAAAATTGAATCTGATAAGTTTTTGGTGTGCATTACCCAACATATGGTACTGTTATGCAGATTTTTTAAAAAAGATTTTGCAATAGCTCTATCTCAAAAACTAATGCAGGAATTTTCATCAAACTTCAGATTCAGTTAGAAATTGACATAAGTTGTTGCTGGCTAGATATTGGTTTAAACCACAAAACCGATGGCGTTGCTATGTTGCATTTTTCAGGAAGCATTAACATGCATACATTTTGGGATTTTTTGGGGTTTGCCACAACTACTTTTAACAAGAAATTGGACATCTAAAAAATGTCAATATGGAGCTACTTCCTTTTTACAGCAAAAATTTCAATTTTTGATTTCTTCTCGTAAAATGTAGACCTACAGCGCAATATTTTTGATTTCTTGCAGTTTTTATTTATGCAGCTGTCACTTTATTCCTTAATTGTTTGTTCTTTTCTTCTTATTATAAGCATTGTAACACGAAATATACACATATTTGTATTTATTATCCTTCTTTATTTTTTTCACTATAGTCATATAAATGTGGTATTTTCTTATTCCGAAAATAATCGATTATCCGAAATATCGTTTATCCAAACATCCTCGAATATCCACTAGTTTGGAAAATAAATGTTTTACTGTATTTTAAAATGCAATTACTGTTTTTAAATGTGGACAAATTATTTTTAGGATTTCGTTCATCTGTCAAAACACTATTCATCTTTGTTTTATGTCCGCCTGTCTATCACAGAGTCCGTACACAAAAGCTGTATAAATCAGAGTTCAAATTCTGTGTACTTACAGCTGAATACCTCGTGTAACACGGCAAATAATAAAATTTTGAAAAAGTCTATTATTTAATCGATTTTATCAATGTCATTTTTTCATTTTTTTTATTTAAAATTTAAAACAGAGTGTTATTTTTAAAGTATTTTGTGTAGACATCATAGTTTATTTATTTATTTGAATAACATACATCCGACTTGTGTGCTCGACAAGAAAGCTTGCTTAGAATCATCGTCAATATACAAGGACGAGATAGCACAAGGAAATTTACAAAACAAGAGATATATAACCAGGAGATCCACACAAAGTGTGTGTGCAATGGAGCCAGTGGGAATCGAACCCACAACCTCCAGGCTAGCAGAGCGGTATCTTAACCAATCGGCCACAGAGGCCCGACACCATAGTTTAGAGTTAAAACATCTCACTAGTAAACAGAGAGAACACCGATGCTGAAACTTACTAAAATGTATTTAATTTTAAAAAATCTCTTTTTTTTTCGCCAGTTTAAATGTTTATATTATATTTATCACTGACATTGATAATACTTTCTGGAATTCAATTTTTTCTATTTTAAAAAGGTATTGTAATTTATTAATGATTCAGTATTTTAAATTTCATTTAAACAATTTTTTTCGTTTTTTGACACATAAAATTTTATTTATATCTCCGCTAAATTGTTTTAGTTTCGGATTTTCAAAAAATTATAATTTAGGATTTTATTTAAATAATTTGTTTTCTATATTTTTAATTTGGTTAAAATAAGTAACTTCCTTTGATGATCATTTTAAAAATTCATTTATTGGCACTACCACCTGTGTAGGAATTTATTAATTATAAATTAACAATTTCGATTTATTAATTTAAAGCATTTGTTGTTTAGAAAGAAATATTAAACGAAATCTTTTTTGCGATCTGCAATCACCCTTACCCACTTGTTTAGTGTGTCTTTTTTTAATAAATTCATTGAACCTCAACAGTATTTTTTACTTTATAAAAAAAATTTCTCAGTATATTTCAGTCAACCGAAAGAGTTCCTTTAAACTTTTCCACCATTTCTTAACTTTTGTCATAACCATTCGTATTACTCAGTACCTTGTTATCGCTCACAAACTTACAATTTTGTAAACATTCTAAGGGAAAACCTCCAGACTATTCGTTATTCTTATCGAAAATAATTCTTGAAATTTCCAAGATTCTAGACTTTTGTAACATGTACTATTTTTACGATGATAAGAGGCTTAACTTCGCGAACTTGCTTAATTTAATTTCTGCATAGGTAACACGAAAGAATTCTCTATGAAAAAATTCGACAAAACAGATTTTACATTTTGAGTATTAACTCAGAGAAAATTACTTTGTTACAATGAATTATAGCACATCGGGATAGTTTTTTTTCTTCTGCGATTTTTCGACGAAATAATTGAAATTATGTTAGAAGTGAGACATTCAAGTTACTGTTACAAGTAATTTTGAGTTAAAAATATAAGCTTTTTAAAATTTTTAGAATTCATTCTCCTTTTCACTAAAAATTACTTTAACCCATTGATTGCATTTTCGCAACATTATATTTGTATATTCGTCACAGAGTCCGTAAACAAAACCTATGTAAGTCAAAAATTTCAAATTTTGTGTAGATACAACTTTGTGTTACACGATGAATCATAAAATTTTGAAAAAGTCTATTATTTTAATTAAATAAATTTTATTAATGTCATCTTTTCATTTTTTGGGATTCGAATTTTTAAAAAACCTTAATTTCAATGTTTTTCTTGTAGACATCATTCTTTGGAGTTTGAATATTTTACTGCTAAGCAGAAATTTCTTAGTTCGAACCCCGATGCTAGAACTTAAAATTTTCATACTAAAATAGATTTTATTAAAAGACATTTGGTATTTTTTTTGCTAATTTAAGAATTTTTATTATATTTATTACTGATATTCATAATAATTTTGGGATTCAATTTTCTTTCTATTTTAAAAGGTTTTGCAATTTATTAATGATTCAGAATTTTAAATTTCATTTAAAAAAAATTTTTCGTTGTTAGAAATTTAAAATTTTATTTATATCTCCGCTATTTTTTTCGGAATTTTGGATTTTATTTAAATAATTTAATTTGAACATTTCTAATTTGATTTATATAAGTTACTTCTTTTATAATTATTTTAAAATTAAACTGATTGGTTTTACCGTCTATGTAATAATTTAATAATTATAAATTAACAATATGGATTTATTAATTGTTGTTTAAAAGAAATATTTAACGAAACTCTCCGTGCGATGTGCCATCACACTTACCCACTTGCTGTTTAATGTGTCTTGTTTAATAAATTCATTTCTCTCCAACAGTATATTTTACTTTATGAAGAAAATTACTCAATATTTCAGCTAACCTAAAAAGTTTCTTTAAATTCATTTCACCGTTTCTTAACTTCTGTCATACCTACCATGTAACTCAGTTCCTTGTTATTAGAGTTATATTTTTGTAAATATTCTAAAGAAAAACCTCTAGACTATTCGTTACCTTATCGGAAATAACTCTTGAAATTTGCAAGATTCTAGACTTTTGTGACATGTACTATTTTTACGATAATAATATGCTTAACATCGTGAACTTGCTTAATTTAATTTCTACATAGGTAATACGAAAGAATTCCCAATGAAAAAATTCGAGAAAACAGATTTTACATTTTGAGTACTAACTTAGAGAAAATTGTGTTTACTCTTATTTTGTTGCATTGATTTGTAGCACATCGTAACAATATTTTTCTTCCACGATTTTTCGACAAAATAATTGAAATTATGTTAGAAGTAAGACACTCTGGTTACTATTAAAACTAAAATTAATCTAAAAATATAAGCTTTTTTAGATTTTTAGAATTCTTGGTCTTTTCATTAAAAATTACTTTAGCCCATTGACTGACTTTGCATTTTCGTAACATAATGTTTGTGTTTTTTTTTTCATTGTTGATATTTGTTCAACAAATTTTTTATCACGTATTGTATATGTAGGATTTTTGTTTTTATGAAAAAAGGAATGTTTATTGATTCGAATTGTAAAATATTAGATATAGGAATAAAATTGTGTAGAATGTTTTGAAAATCTTATTGATAAATTTCGGATTATGTTTATAGATGCTTTACAAAGAATGAAATAAAATTCAGCAATTCCAGAATCAGATGTTGTAGCAGTCAAGCTATTGCTATCTGAGTTAATGTATTTTACGGCTACATAGTAAAAACTTCAAAGATTTTCATAATAAAAAATCTAGTTTATTTGTACTAATATTACGTTTTCGCAAATTATCATAGTTCACAGAAAAAAAATTGAAATATGTTTCGCTTTATTCCACTTAATATGTCACGATGACTAACACCGAACTTTCCGTTTACTTTCCATTTACTTTCCGTCTGTCTCCGGACACAGACAGAGTAAAATATGATATAAAAGTAAAAAAATTAAATTGTTTTAAGGAATTATTAAGAAAATATAATTATATAATAAATAAAAGTTAAAAAAGTTTTAACGAAATTTTCATTCAATAATTACTGAAAACAATCTATTTTTTTTTTACAAACTTTTATATAATATTTTAGACCGTCAATCAACGATGAATGACACTGTCCAAACGGAGAGTTTAATGCCAATCACTGGTGACCGACGCAACATGTTAATTAGTCATTAATACGTATAAAATTTTACTTCATTTGTGACAAGAATAAGAAAATGCGTTCTTTAAGACCCCACAATAGTCACTGAAAAGGACCCGGATGATAATGTAAAGTCTATGGGAGCGTTATTTTCAAATATATCGCTCAAATTTTAATATTTGTACATGATTTTTTTGCGTAGGATAGCTGAGGACGATCCACAACCGGCCTAGTTTTTACTTTTTCAGTTTTGGTTTTAGATTTAAAAAAAAACTACATTAATTTTCAAAACCGGTTTAAACCGGTTCTGAAATTGAAACTATCAAAATATAAAAAATATATAAGCAAAATAGAAAAAGAAAAAACTAGGTCGGTCGTAGATCGCACTCAGCTATCTTGTGGAAAAAAAATCATGAAAAAATATTAAAATTTAAGCAAGATATTTGAAAAGAACTCTCCCATAGACTTTACATTACCATCCGGGTCTTTTTCTGTGACTACTGTTGCACCTTAATAGTTTAAATGACAGATTTTGAAGTCTACAGTCACAGCAAAAAAAATCTTGACACTTGCGATTTTAGATGTTTTGTTAAATATCTAAAAATATACATAAAGAATAACTCAGAAGTCATATATTTCCGAGAAGATTTTTTTCCAAAATCCAATAGAGGACCGTCAACAAATTGAAAAAGAATGAATATCTTTTGGATAATCATGTCAAAACTAATGTAGCAAAAGCGTTCAAACTGCAGATTATGATTAAGCGGCTTATGGTAATAAACTGCGTTCATTTTTATGCAGATAGCTTGCATACTTGTAGAGAAATTAAGGTTTTCATGAAAACGGTCCTAAATTTTGTCATGTTTTTTGCTTATAATTTGCAGAGTTCTTAATAAAAAAAACAATGTTTTTTTCCAGAAATATGAGAAACGACATAGTACATAATACCCTGCAATCAAAATTTAAAAAAAATTAATAATTACATGAAAAATAAGTAGGTTTACTAAATAAATTTTTACTGTGCATGTGCCAACTCTATTAAAATTTCATTTGCATATTGTGCTACCAAATACATAGAGCAACTTTTGTTAAAGTTTCAAAATCATAGCTTGAAAATTCTGAAAGTTATCGTCAATAGAAGAAAATCAAAATCCCTTATTCCCAAAATGAAACAAAATGATGAGGAGCTGTATCCAAATTATAGCAGTACGTTCAGATACTAATCAATAAAATATGGATAGAACCTTTTTTTTTTTTCATTTTGGGACTATCGGATTTTGATCTTACTCTTTAAACGATAATTTTCAGATTTTTCAGGCTATGATTTTAAAACTTTAACAAAAGTTGCTCTATACATTTAGCTAACACAATATGCAAATGAAATTTTTTTTTACAGAGTTGACGCATGCGCAGTGAAAATTTATTTAGTAAACCTGCTCATTTTTCATACATTTATTAATATTTTTTAATTTTGATTACATGGTATTGAGTACAATCTTGTTTCTCATATTTTCTCAAAAGAACATTGTTTTTTATTAAGAACTCTGAAACTTTTAAGCAAAAAACTTGGCAAAATTTAGGACCGTTTTTATAATAACTTTAATTTTTCTACGAGTATACATGATATCCGCATACAAATGTTTATTACCATAAGCCAAATACACAGTTTATTACCATAAGCCACTTAATCATAATCTGCAGTTTGAACGCTTTTGCTACATTAGTTTTGACAGGGTTATTTAAAAGATATTTGTTTTTTTCAATTTATTGACGGTCCCTTATTGGATTTTGACTATTTATTGGACTTGTACTATTTTGTTTATGCATCTGGAGTTTCAGAGTCATTCCTCATGTATATTTCTAGATATTTAAAAAAAAAATCTGAAATCGCAAATGTCAGGATTTTTTTGCTGTGACTGTTATTTAAAAGCGTATTTTTAAAAGTAAATGTCAATTTAAACGGCAGATTTCAGTTATATAATTATGATTAAATTATATTAAAGTTGAAAACATATAATTCTTAAAGTATGTGCTCACACTTTGTTCGGAAGAATGAAATCAGAAATGTACCAAGATAGCAATCCTCATTAAAAGAAACGTCCTTTTCAATAATCATCTTGACGTCACCCCTTCTGAACAATGAGGGGGCAACAGCCTGCTACACTTTAGGTTTTTGCTTTGTAGTTGTGTTACTCTGTGTCGTTCATGCCGTACCAGAGGTCATATCCTAATATCTGGGAAGTTCGTCTCATAAACATCCAGTCAGAAATTTTAACAGTAATGCTTCGCTGTCGCTAAAAACTTTATTAATTTTTTTGTGTAATAACTTTTAATTTGATTGCCTAGAAGGACTGTACAAATGAGGAAATCGATTCCGTAGGGTACAATGTCATCACTGATTCCTTTGTTAATAACTTAAAAATATCTTTGATTACATGCAATTTATTTTATAATGACATCCCGGCAAAAACGTGAAAAAGCCGGTATGAAAATAAAAGGCTCCAGTACACGTGACTAGGCGGGTTACAAAAGTAAATGTAAAAAGAAAAATAAATCTCAAACCGATTCCTGACAGCCGGACAGGGCCGTAGCTAAAGGGGTGCTGGAAGAAGAGGGTCACCCCCCCAAGACATTTTGAGCCTCCCATGGAAAATATTCCAAGGTCATTGAATGAATTTATGTTCCGAAATTCAAAATGAAATTCTGTTAAAAAATCTAATATAGTTTTGGCGCACTTTCACAGTTTTGCAGGAATACTAAATTGTAATTAAAATAAGTGTTTCAATACTCGCTGATCCTATTTGCACATATGAAGCTAATATGATGTTAGATATTGCACTCGTTATACACTCGAATTTTTCATCATCCTATTCTTTTCTTAGTACAAAATGAACTTATTACAATAGTTTAATAAGAAACATAGTAACTACAATGTGAATATGCACTAATTTATCTTCCTGCGTCAGAATGAGAGAGATAATATAAGCCCCTACATTTTCATGACCCCCCCCCCTTCCCTGCCGGAAAACAGTTTTCCTCCACAACACTGGGGAGTGAGGTCATAGCGGTGCTGCCTGAGCAAGCTCAAATCACAACACTAGACCATCACCACCGGAAAAAAGAGACAAGGTATAATCCGGGCGGATAAATAATTAAATTGAAAAGGTCGCGGAAAAAGTTTAATTACTACGGAGCTTTAGGTGTTGCTTTAGGTGGCAAAACTGTATGCTGACTCACTAGAAGTGATTTCTTGCGAGCCGAGTGTCCTAGTTACTGATATTTAATGTTATTAATAATATCTAATTTTTTTAGCATTTACAGAATTAGAAGAATTAGTAATAGTTATTAATTTAAATATATATGTGCTTTTAAAGTTTTTATCTTTTTTTAACATTGCGAGTAGTGGTTATTCGTATTAACCGAGTTTGACTGTATGGCATAACCATAATACATGTGACATGACTCTGTGACAATCCGTTTTATGAAAAGATGAAAAAAGAAATCATACAATTTCCGAATTTAGATAGAAAAATATATGATTGTTTTATTTAATTATAAAGATTTACAGAAAATCTTGCAACATGTTTATTTCGGGAGACTCTTAACAAAATAATCTTATGTATTAGAAATATCTCAGAAGTTCGATGTCGAAATCAGTTTCCTTGTAGAATTAAATTTCAGCTTATAACGCAAATTATTTTCAAATTTCGGGAAAACTTTTGTTTATTCTTTTTTCCCACTAACAGTGATTTTGAATAAAATATTTCAAAATCTAAGTAATTTTTCCATTAAATTTTCATTTAAAGGTAAGTTCTATTTCTTTAGATTAAATTTTACGGCATTTTTTTATAATTTGTTTTTAGTTATAAAGAAAAGTGATATCACATTCGGACTTCCTGCATGACATTTTATTAACAATTTAAATTTTATTTATAATTTACTGACAGTTTAATTATATTGCTGTAAAATTAAATTTAAATTTAACAGAGCAATCATAGATATTTTCATTGAAAAGGGTTAAGGATTGAATAATTATAAATTAACTATTTGGAGTTATTAATTAAAGAATAATGTGTTTTGAAACGAATGTTAAATGAAACTGTCGCGGACAGCTCCCTCTGTTTCTCTTTGTAAAGACTGAACGCACCTCCAAACGATTTTTAATCGAACTTTAACTTTTGTATGAATGCAGAACTTTTTTCCTTTTTTATGAACTGAAATGAACTGATAAAATTGTTTTTCTTTAGAATGTTTTTCCGATGTTGCTATGGATATGTAGAAGAATTGTTTTGTTTTGAACGAAGCTGTGACTTCGTTTTGATGAAATTATTCTAATATATAATGTTAAAATACGCTGTAAATAATTGTAATATAGCTGTATATAATTTTTAAATTAATGCCTGCATCCTTTTTGAGTTTGTATTTAAGTGAAAACCAGCCTGGCGCAGACCCGATTTTACGGAAACGAAGCAGCCCGAACTTACCTGATCGAGAGAGAGGGTAAGTAGAAGATTTTGATCTTTATTTTTAGCTGCTAATATATTTGAAAAAGAGTTTTAATATAATTACATGGCGCACGAATTCAGGGACGCCAGGTGGTTTCAATTAAATGAAGAATTGAATATAGAAATAAATAAATGTTAAATGCTTAATTCTATTGAAGAAACTGATAATATTGATATTTAACGTATTTTGAGAACAAGATTATTTTGAAAGTTATTGAATTGTTGTATTTTGAAAAGTATAGTATTTCAAATTATTGATTAAAAAATGTCTGATCTTGAAAAATTAAAGAAGAAACGTGCGGTTTCTCGATCAGCAACTACAAAATTAATTAATACTTGTGAAGTGTATCTTTCACAAACAGAACATGAAATTTCCGTTCTTACGGAACATATTGATCAGTTAAGTACGAAATACAGTAATTTAATGGCTTTAGATGAGCAAATTCAAAATTTAATGAAAAATGACAGCGAACTAGAAGCTGAATTTGAAACTGCTGAAAGTTATTCCGAGAAAATAATTTCAATGAAATCGAAATTAACTTATGTTGTTAAAACGAAAGTTGAACCTGCGCGTTCTGTTAAGAAAACGAATTTAACAAAAAATTTAGCTGCTTGTTCTCATTCTAAAGTGAAGTTACCAAAATTGAACATTGATAAATTTAGTGGAGATCCCGCTCATTGGTTAACTTTCTGGAACCAGTACGATAATGTTATACACCAGAATGACAGTTTAAACGATATTGATAAATTTAATTACTTACATTCTTTTCTTGCCGGAGCTGCTGCTAGTGCAATTAGTGGTTTTTCGCTATCAAGTAAAAATTATACAGCAGCTATTGAGCTACTTAAAAAACGTTTTGGTCGTAAAGACTTGATAATTAATGCTCATATGGGAAAATTACTGAATTTAGAAACTGTTAAGAATGTAAATAACATTTTCGCACTACGGAAACTGTATGACAGTATCGAAACACAAATCAGAAGTTTGAATTCTCTTGAAGTAACTTCCGGTACATATGGTACGTTACTTACCCCAATTTTACTGAAATTAATTCCCAATGAGTTAAATTTGGAATTTCAGCGTAAACGAAAGTCACAGGAAAATCTTTTTGAAGTTAATGAACTACTTGATTTTTTAAGGGCTGAGATCGAATGCAGAGAAAACGCGATTCAAATACAAGACAGGCTCACTGTTCAAAATCCACCCCAAGTGCAGAGAGATAGAAAAATAAATAAATTTAAAGTTCCTACTGCTGCTTCATTGAAGGTTACGATTAATCAGTGTATCTTTTGCGGAGATTCCGCTGAATCAGTCAAACACATTTCTGCAGCCTGCTCTAAGTCCGTAGCAGAAAGGAAAGCATATTTAAGAAAAAACGGAATGTGTTACCTCTGTATGAAAAAGGGAAATCATTTAGCAAAAGATTGCTTTTCGAAAATAAGATGTGAACATTGCAGTGGAAAACACAATTCTTTAATTTGTGATAAGGGTAATAAAGTTAATGAGAAAAAAGAAACTAATGAGAAAATTTTCACTTTGACGAACAAAACATGTACACAGAAAGTTTTATTGCAAACTTTAATTGTAAAAATTTGCGGAAATGGTGAAGATAAGTTTGTTAGATGCTTAATCGATTCTGGATCGCAAAAATCCTACATTTCAAAGTTTGTTGCTGAAGTGATGCAATATGAAAGTTTAAGTGAGAGTAACATTATTCATAGTTTATTTGGTGGAAGGGAAATGTCTGAAATTCATAAACAGTTTGTTGTAAATCTGAGTAGTGTAAAAGGTGATTACAAATGTAATTTTAAAGCTTTTGATCAAACTAAAATTTGTTCTGATGTTCCACAAATTGATGTAAGACCCTTGTTAAATGAGCTCAAACAAAATAGAATCTTTTTGAATGACACTATCCGTATGAAAAATAAGCAATTGTTTGAATCTTCGCCAACTGAAATTCATGTTCTGATAGGAGCAAATATTGCGGGAAAGTTACTTACGGGCAAGATAAGAAAATTAAGATCGGGTTTAGTATGTGTCGAAACTTATTTAGGATGGACTATTATGGGAAAAGTTCCTTTAGAAATAGAAAATAAAATTGATAACTCATTTACCTTTTCGATGTATGTGTCAGATTATAAAATTGCTGAATTATGGAATCTTGATACTCTAGGCATTTTAGATCCATCCGTTAATGAATCTAAAAAGGAATTGCATGAGCAAACACTGCAACATTTTCTTTCTACGGTAAAAAGGGATGAAAAAGGCAGATTTGAAGTCTGTTTACCTTGGGTCGAAGGCCACCCCCCACTCCCTAATTATCGAGAAATAGCTGAGAAAAGATTAAAGAATACAGTAAAAAATTTAAGAGCCAAGGGTTTCTTAGAAGATTATGAAGCGGTTGGGAAGAAGAAAAAATTATAGAAACTGTACCTGAAAATGAATATAATTCTTGCCATTATTTACCTCATCGTGCCGTTATCAAAATGAATTCCAAAACAACCAAAATAAGACCAGTATTTGATGGGTCGGTGAAAATTAAGGGGTTTCCTTCAATAAATGATTGTGTAGAAAAGGGGCCTAATTTGATAGAAACTATTCCTGCAATTATTAACAGATTTCGTGAAAAGTCAATAGGTGTAAGTTCTGATATAAAAAGAGCCTTTTTGCAAATAGGGCTTAACCATAATGATCGTGACTTTTTGAGGTTCCTGTGGTGGGAACAAGGGAATCCAGATCAGTTGAAGATATATCGACATAAGAGGGTCGTTTTTGGAATATCCAGTAGTCCTTTCTTATTGAGTGCTACTTTAACAAAGTTAATGAACGATGTCCCTGAACATCTCAGAGCGACGGCTAAGAAACTTTCTGAATCTTGGTATGTAGACAATTTCGTCACAAGTGTAAACAATGAAGATGAGTTAAGGAAATTCAAAAATGATTCGATTGAAATTTTGGCTAGTGCTAAATTCGAACTGCAAGATTGGGCTTATAATTTGCCATTCACGAACCAAATTGCCTGTAATGACAGCTTTTCGGAAATTTCATCATCTGATAATTCAAGATTTGAAAATTTTGAGGATCCTAATAAAAGGAGAACAGTCCTTATTCTTGGTCTCATTTGGGATTTGTACGATAATACTTTGAGTTGTGATATTAGAAGTTTAAACGAATCTAATAATAAATTCATCACAAAAAGAATTTATAAGGAAGAGAAGGTATCCAAGTTAGAATCAACAGAACAAGATAATCTTCTCTTAAAAAATGCTGTTGAATCTCTCTCTGTTGTAGATGATGAACTAAAGAATGCCAATATTTTACTCAAAACAAAACTGGAATTTGCTGAAGCTTCTACAACTGCCTCTCATCAAGCTGAATCTGGAACAAATGATGAAATTGAAAATCTGAAAAAAGTTCATCAAGAAGAAATTAATAAACTAAGTGATTCTCTTGAAAAGCATAAAGCTGATGCTAATTCGGCTAAAGAAATATTAAAATCTGTTAATAAGATCCTTGCAAATTCACAAGAAGTCATTGAAAAACAGAAGAAAGAAATAATATCAATAGAAGAAGAATGTACATTATTAAAAGAACAATTATCACAAGTGCAATCTGGGAAGAAAGATATGGAAGTAAAATTGCAATCTTTAACTGAGAGCCTTGATCTTAAGAAACAGAAAGCATCTGAGTTAGCTAATGAATTAGAGGCAGTTAAAGAAAAAGTTGCAAAATTTAATTCATTAGAAACAGAATACTTGGCCTGGAAGAATGAAATGGCTACTTTTGAAAAGGCTAGCCTTGATTTAGAAGAAAAACTTCTTGTTTCTAAAAAGTCTGAATGTGAGATATGCTTTAAAGAACAGTTAGAGAGTAAGAGCAAAAAGTTAGAAGAAGCTCTTAGTACCATCGATTTACAAAAAGATGAAATGGAAAAACTGAGATGTGAGAACAGAAAGTATTCTGAGGAATTTGTTAAGTTTAAAAATGCGAAGAAAAATCTTGAGAATGAATTTAACAATATTTCTTCTCAAATTGAATCTGAAATGAAGCTTAAAGAGCAACTGGAAAAAGAATGCAGACGATTAAGAGAAGCTGTTGATACTGTCAATTTACAAAAAGATGAAATTGAAAAACTAAGATGCAAGAATAGAAAATGTACAGATGAATTAATTGAGCTTAAAAAATTGAACAGCGATCTTCAAAACAAGCTTGATGCTGTCATTTCTCAAAATGTTAATGTCCATGAGTTAGTGAAAGTACTTGAAACATGTGAAATTAAAGCAACTCATAATATTGAAGAAATACAATCTAATTTGAGACAATTGAAGGAGAAACCTGCAAGCAGTTCTATAAACCATGAAAAGGAATATGCTGTCTTGCATCAGTTATTCAATACCTTAGAAAAGTGTGAAGCATTTGCTAGCAACAAAATAAAACAGTTTCATTCTACCGGATTCAAGTATGTTGAGCAGATTATGGATTTAGAAAGAACACTCAAAACAAAAGAAAAAGTTACTGATATGTTGAATAATGATATTAATGATTTGCAAAAAAATTATAAAGACTTACAAACATCTTCAAAGAAACAACAAATAGAAATACAGAAGATTAGGTTTGAAAGTGAGAAAATGGAAATGCGACTGACAGACTATAAAAAATTTAATGAGTCAGTAAAGTGTGATCTGGCTAAGCATGAAGTTGAAAAGGGAAAACTAGAAAGTGAATACAAAAATTTGAAAGATAAGGAAGAAACAGCAAAAGGAATGAATTGGCCTCTAGGAAAAGTTATCCAGTTGTATACAGGAAAAGATGGTGTAGTACGCTTAGTAAAACTACGAACCAAGTTCGGGGAAATACTTCGTCCTGCACAAAGATTATATCCGTTGGAAGTAAATTTAGAATCTAATGACTTTTTCCAGAAAAATGTTGAGTGTGCTCCTCCTAGTGAACCTAATGATAATGAGTCACCCATTTCTGCCAAAGTTCGAGAAGACTCTCCTAGAAAGTCTAAGTATGGACGTGTGATTCGAACCCCAGAACGTTTAGACCTCATGAACTTGACCTCGACAGTGATTGAGTTTCAACATGGTAAAACTCAAGGGGGGGAGTGTGTCGCGGACAGCTCCCTCTGTTTCTCTTTGTAAAGACTGAACGCACCTCCAAACGATTTTTAATCGAACTTTAACTTTTGTATGAATGCAGAACTTTTTTCCTTTTTTATGAACTGAAATGAACTGATAAAATTGTTTTTCTTTAGAATGTTTTTCCGATGTTGCTATGGATATGTAGAAGAATTGTTTTGTTTTGAACGAAGCTGTGACTTCGTTTTGATGAAATTATTCTAATATATAATGTTAAAATACGCTGTAAATAATTGTAATATAGTTGTATATAATTTTTAAATTAATGCCTGCATCCTTTTTGAGTTTGTATTTAAGTGAAAACCAGCCTGGCGCGGACCCGATTTTACGGAAAAGAAGCAGCCCGAACTTACCTGATCGAGAGAGAGGGTAAGTAGAAGATTTTGATCTTTATTTTTAGCTGCTAATATATTTGAAAAAGAGTTTTAATAGAAACCCTCTATCTTCGATACAATATACTCACTTGTTTTCAGAGTAATAAAAAAAAATGGGATTAAAATTTAAATTTAAGAAAACTCAAATTACTTTTCGTTTGTTATGCATATTTTCTAGAAACCACCACAACATTTTACCTTTCATATACTTGTCAACAAAATCAAAACAGCTACAAATTCTTTTTGTTTTTGTTAGAATTTAGCATAATGCTTAGTATCTTGTTACCGCTTGCAGGCTTCCATTTCATAATTATGGTTAAAAAAAACTGCCGACTTATTTTTGCCCTTATCTATATATATATATATAATAAGAGATGTCTGTCTGCCTGCCTGACCACGGATAACGCCGAAATTATAACACCCAGGTCTCTGAAATTTTTGTCATTTGTGGATGCTAACACCGGAAAGTGAACCTCGCAGCCGGATTTTTAAATTTCAATTTAAATTTTTAAAAAATTAAAATTTACTAGGTAAGAAGACATTTGCAATTTTCGACCAATGCATGGTAATGAAGTAGCCAGATTTGAGGCTATTTGCAGTTATTCTCCAAACCGCGGCAACGAATCAGTCAGCCAATGCCGCGCTTCCTGGATTATTCTAGGGGGTCTTGTCCAATGATTGTAGACGGTAAATAGGGATTTAACGACTGTATTTCACGGCTGAATGCTACACTGTTAAAAAATTGAAACTGTTGCTGCATTATCACTTCACCGCTTTTATAGAAAACGATTAATTCACAGTTTTACGGATTAGTCTCATTGGTTAAAATAGTGATAGTGTATAAAAGCAGTGGAGAGAAGATGCAGCAAAAGCTTCAAATTTTTAACAGCGTTGCCACAAATTGCACCCGCATTTGTTAATTTTTCCCTGTTTTGTTGATTTTTTTCCTGACTGATATGAGGTGCCCAGTAGCCAAGGGGTATAAGTGACAAAATTGAAAAAAATAAGTTAAGTGAACAGGCTATCTGGAAATAGGTCTATTTATTTGTAGGTAAAGAGTTATGAGTGATTTTTTATGCACTGAGTTTTGGGGGTCAGTTACTTAACCTCTTTCCCGAAACCGTGAAACGCGTGAAGGCCAAGGGGTATAATTGCAGGTGTATTCATTAACGTCTATATAACTGAAGCGCAACAAACGACATGCAAGGCTAGTTCATGACTCTGAAAAAGCCCCAGGAATTTGATCATTTTTAAACGTCGATTGGTACAAAAACACGATCATATGCCAATTTGTACCAATCGCAGTTTAAAATTATTTACATAGTATGACGTTTTAAATCTTATGAACTGGAGTTGTATGTCTTTTTTCAAAATGTTTTTCGTCAGTTTTTTCTGTTTAGAATTTGCTTTTTAATGCATAAATATTACATTAAATAAATGCAAATTGTTAACAAGTAAGAAAAATCAAACATTCAACATAGATTCTGAAACACTTTCCGAGATTTCCTGAAATCTTTAAAACAGTTTCGCAATTTCAGGTAATAAAGTGTTACTGTCCATAGAAAAATATGTATTTTAATACTTTTGAACAGCCCTGTGTTTGATCTGTCGGTTATACATATACTGTATAATAGAAAAAAGTAATTTAGGAATAAAATGTGCAACAGTTTGAAATTTCTCTTTCAGCATTTTGTACTAATAGATGGAAACATACTTGTATACTTTTGTTCATCCCTGGAGTTTACCATAGAACCTGTATTATACGCCAGTATTTAGCTAAAATTTAGTTCCAAGTAAAACATTCTTAAGACTACTGAAATAATATTTCAAGAAATTATCATCCATAAAAATACCTAAAAGATCTTCCTGGTTGCTTTGATTTTACTTTTTTTTTTTTTTTTTTTTTTTTTTTTTTGACTTGAACTATATCAAAATATAGGAAAAAATTACTCTGCAGTGCCATATATATACATGATAAAGAACTAGAATGCAGAGCAGGAAAATGACTAATTTTCAGTGACAATCATATTTTAATTATGAAATATTATTTGTAAAATACAGAATGTGTTACCCTCCTCATATATTTCTTTTGTAAGATACAAATGTTAATTAGAAATTTACAAAACTAGAGAAAGACATTTAAACAGTATATCAGAAAGCCCTTTATTTTGCAAACACCTATTTTCCCACTGTCACATGCCAAGAAAATGAAATGAACTCTTATAATTGCTTTATTTATGTTGTTAGAAATATAATGCCGGTTGAAAATATTTCTAAGGATATTTTTTATTAGATTTCATCAAAAGAAATTGCATTATATAACATTTAACTGCTTCCTTGATTTGCCCGTAAATAATACGGGCAACGTGTTTTTGCCCATTATGATCTGCCCGTACCACGCACGGACATCCATATTCCAATCACGATTTATTATTCTCATCAGCCAATTTTTATTTTAAATTTTGCATTATTTAATCCGAGCATTTTTCTGATTCAATTAGGCAAAAATTACTGTTTTGAAAAATCGGTGGTAAAAGATTAAACAAGTTGGAAATTGCACGTGAAGCATGGCAAATGAGGTGCGTTCGTACGATAATAAAGTTTTAAAAATATCACTCTCATATATCAATCTCATAAAATTGTAAATCGTTAATTACAATTAAAACGCACAACAAACAATGTTTTCTCTATACTCATTATGTAATGGAATACTTTTGTGTGACGTTGTAAATCAATAACGAAAGTTCTTTGCACAACAGATTATGCAAAATCTATCTTATAATATATACTTTATGATGCATATCAAAATTATTATGTTCGAATGAGTGTAATATTATTAGAATGCATTTGAAACTTTTTTTCCTTTGATTGTAATGTAACGGAGTACTTTTGATTGTCCCTGTATTTGTTTTATGGATCCTATTTTCAAAAAAATTGAAATGACTTGAGAAAATTATGTAATAAGTATGTAATTTAAATTTCAAACGATTAAAATGCATTTGCAGCATTTTTCCCCATGGACCGTAATGTAACGGAATACTTTTGATCGTCCCTGGAATTGATCTATCCATCTGATTCTCATAAAATTCAAAATGACTCGACAAAATTGTGTAATAAATATACATTTTAAATTTCAAAAGATTCGGTTGGGTAGTTTTTGCTTTGTTACATGCGGACAGACAGACAGACGGACGGACTGAACAACAACTATAGGTGCTACGTATTTACATAATTACGAATGCACGTAAAAATCTGTAAAAATCATGTAAAAAATAGGCATTGTTTGAAAAGAATTATCAAAAAATATTGATCAGTTAAGTAGTTAATAGGAATTTTATGGTGCGGACTGTAATTTCCGTACTGTTTTATATTGCCCAGAACCATCTTACTCTCTTAATATATTTCGGCTATTACCAGCTCAAGTGTTTCTATAAAATAAACAAAACATTTTTTTTTTCAAATATGCTTTTCTGAACATAAAAGATGGTTCCTTAAACCACCATTCCGATGGAGGATTTAGCATAATTTAAAAATTACTTGGAAGAATTTTTTTTAATTTTGAATTCGCATAAAGAAAGACATAATAAATAAAAATCTATCAAAAAATAGTAGGTTGAAATTCATATTTTGTTTGGGTTTTAATTTCATATTTCATATGGTAAAAGTTTTAAAGTTAAAAATTCAACGTATTTATGTTTGGGTTAATATTATGACCATACAAAAACTTATCGCATTATAATTAGAATTTCAGAAAATATGAAGAAATATATGAAAATGTAATTTTTCATTCTAGCTCTAAATTTTGAATATTTATAATTTAAAAACTTATCACTCAAAATATTTTAAATTCTATATACAGGGTGTTCCAAAAAGGATTCCCAAACTTTGAAATAGCATAACTTTGAAACAGTGAGAAAAAGAAATGTGAAACAAGTTGGATGTTAGACAGATAGGTCATAAATTTGTTATACACCAATTTAAAAAAATAGTTCCTATTATGGATAATAGGTGGCAGCACAAGCACGTGGAGCTTTAAATGGTATTCGAAGTACAGAAACTTCTTTCTTGCGTTTTTTTCATTGCTGACACGTGTAAAAAAGTCTTTTTGTGGGATTACATGAAAGACGCTGTTTATTCCAAGAATCCCCAAACGTTGGAACAGCTTCAACAATTCATCTGTGAGGCATGTGCATCCATTTCAGCACAAGTATTGCAATATGTGATTTCGAACTTTACCTTTAGGTAGCGTCATGTTGTTGCTGAAAAATGTAACCATATCGAAACCATTGTAATGTGATTTTTATCTGAGTTCAAACAGCTCACTTTCAGGAACTATTTCAAAGACAAAGCATTCTGACTGCAGCGCCCTCTCGTGTCCAATATTGGAACTAATTTTTTTAATTGATGTATAAAAAATTCCAGACCTATCTATCTAACATTCAGATTGTTTCACATTTATCTCTCACTGTTTCGAAATCATGTCATTTCAAAGTTGGGGAGTCCTTTCTGGTACACCCTGTACATGCATATTTTGAACCGAAGATTTAAAATATATACAGTACAGTCTCGAAAATCCGAAACTCAGAAATTAAAATTTTCGCTTAATTCAAAGTGTCAAATATATACAATTATTTTTCTAATATTTTTCTTTGAACTATGTTTTCCATCTCAATTAATCTTTTGATAATTCAATTATAGTCTTATTATTTTTCTAATATTTTTCTTTGAACTATGCTTTCCATTGCGATTAATCGGGCAATTTAGAAATCATTTTTGAGTTTATCCTGATTTCTAATCAGAAATTAATCGCAATTAATGTGTCTATTTAGCAATGCCCTTGAGAACGAGCCAGATACCACATTTCCAATATTGTTCCAATTTTTGCCAACTTCTATGTTTGGTATAGTTTGTTATTTAACGAGTTTTTCCATATTTTTATATTGATTTGTAGTATTATCTAATGGTTCTATATATATATGTGGGAAATGTCATTATTATTTCTTTATTATCATTCATTTCTTTATCATTGTTGTACGTAATTTAACTATAACTGTAACTTATTTTCGTTGTTTCAATTTATACTCTTATACACCTGGCAACGATCGGGGAGAGAAGACGTCATGTGACGTAATAGAGAAAAAGCGGGCAGTTGGTTTTTCGGCTCCGAGGAGGGAGCTGCATTTTTAAGAGGATGCAACACTTTTGTGTTCTTAAAAATGTTTGCATGTTCTGAACGACATGCAGAGACCGCGTGTCATGAGTATGCGATCTTGTAGTTATTGTATCTTTTTAATTTGTGTGTGTGCGGTTTTTTTTTCTATTAAATGTGTTCGTCTCAACAAAAGACTGTGAGTAATTATTAATTATCCCTAGACACCAATGCCGACCCACACACATATATATATATACATTTCTTTTTGGATAACGCTCCATCTCATCCAGATGAAGATGTACCGCGGTGTAAACTTTACGGTGTGGATTCAACTTTAAATTATAAACAGCAAAATTTATTTAAATTAAAAAAAAAAAAAAACTTGGTTTGTAGTATTAAGCAATGGCAAAATTGCATTAAAAAATAAAATAAGACGGACATGAAGTCAGTTAAAAAATAAAATTTCATAAAAAATAAAAATGCTAAAAACATTTAACATTAAGTACAATTAAGTACCAACAAAACCACGTACTTTGATACGCCTGTCAATTGAAACAGGTTTAAACCCGTATTTTTTTCTCTCTTTTTTAAAAAGAGCTAATTTATCGCTTCACCGGTAAGAATTTATCAATTATATTATCATATGTGTTTTAAATATCAATATAAATTCATCAATATAGAAAATTCTTTTAACGTTTTGCTTTAAAATATAACATTCTTTTGTTAGTATCTTAAAATCGTCTGCAGTCAGAAATCTATATTTTAGATTAATATTTATTACTTATGTTTTCATATATGATTTTAAAGGAATGTTTTCATCATTATATTTAAAATATTTATTTACATGCAAATATTAATTTATAAAAATTTTTCATCTACGTTATAAAATATTTAAAATTACATTAAATTAGGAAACTTTTAGTAATGCAATTTTTAGTTCGTATCAAATGTTTTCAATATCTTATTTAATTTCAATTTGACATTTAATTATTGCCAATTTTCCAATTTTTTTTATTTTAAAAGCGAACATTTATTTTAATAAATAATAATAGAACAAAGACCATTTTAAAAATTTGCTATTTTCTTCTTAAAATATGCTTTAGTTGTAAATCATTTCTTTCAATTTGTCTTATAATACAAAATCCTTCCCATGTCTTTTTGTTTGGAACATTAAATTTGAGCAATAAATGATTTCATATTGCAAACTTTTTCTGAGGCTTACTTCACCTCCACCTATCTCATTCCTCCTTGGAGTGAACCAACCCTCCAGGAGTAATCTACCATGATGAACTTTTTTTCCAAAAATAAAAACGATTTCAAAAACTATTACAAAGTAAAAAATATTTTTTTTACAGAATAGTTAATAAGAAATTAAATACAGAGCATTGTATTTACCATGCGTATTGTTATATTTATGTACATTAGTTTGATATTTTGGAGTCGGTGCCAGCCAAGCCAAGTTAAATATAATTATTTAATATACATACATCCAAATATGTATGAGTGTTTTTACGATTTATTGCTTACTTTAAAAAAATTTATTTTACCATTTTTGAAAGATTTCATCTGATTTTATAAATGTGTTTTCAAGTGAGATTAGTAACTATTATTATGTTTTCTAAATTAGTTGTTAATGAAAAATTAGTACGTTTATAGAGCCTATTATATAAAAAGAAATTTATAGCAAACCATAGATTTTAAAATGCAGAAACTTGGGTTTAATTTTGAATTTGACTTAGCTGGCATACTTGGCTCTAACGCATATGAATACATAGTTTAATATTCTTATGATTTGAAAACGGTTGCAACAATGAAAGGTATTTTGAGAAAAATCATCATTTTTTTATATTAATTATAAATAGAAATTTTCTTATACGTCCATTAAAAACATTTCAAAAATATGCATTAAAATATTTAATTGCTATAAAGGACGTCAAATACTAATAAAAACATTAAAAGATCTTAATAATTTTTACATGTTTCGATTGAATTTACTCAATCATCATCAGAAAAACAAAATACAAATAAACACAAAGATGGAAAATGACATGGATGTGGTACCAATTCGAAAGCATCCTCTTTCATTTAAAACAGAAATTACAAAAATCGGTCGCATAGTTTTGAAGTAATCGGTGAATATACATAAAAAAAAATACATACTCTTCTAAATGACACCCTCCTCCTTTTTTGAAGTCGGTTAAAAACTTTTGCAACCCAATTTCAAAATACAGGCATTCGCGGACATAGTGGGATGTGGCCCGTTTGAATCGAATCCTGGACAATTTTTTTATTTAAATTTACCATTATTTAAAGCACTTGTATGTTCGTTCAGGCGAATATTTTGTATCGATCTTTCCGTTTTACAAATGTAAACATTACCGCAACCTTTACAGGGAATGCCATAAACTTTTTTTAGTCTAATAAAATCTAAATAGTCTCGGGTAATATAGACTTATAATTGTAAAATTCATGCCTATTAGAAAAAGGAGCTTAGTTTATTAATTGATTTAAAAGAAAAACAAACATTAAATGATCTATGTAGAATGTGGCAAATTTCTCCAGAAATTTTATTATATAATAAGAGATACAGACAAAAAATGTTTTATTACGTCTAAAAGAAGGGGGAGTAGTCAATTTTTTTTTTTTTTTTTTTTTTTTTGCATGTGAAATAATGTTTTTATTCCTTTTTTTTTTTTTTTTCAGAAACGTTAATGCTGAAAATGTACACTTCTGGGAAAACTTACCAGAAAAGTATCATATTTGAACTTTTGTTTAAAAAAAATCCTCTGTGATAAAATAAAAATTTTAAAAGCAAGAACACTTCAAAGAATAAAAATAATTAAAATTCTTGGAAAGAAATCCTATTTCAAAAAGCTGACTTTCAAAAGAAAAGGAGAAATAAATCGTTTTAAATTTCGATTTAAAAGTAATCTCTTTTTATCATCCAATTAAATCTGGATAAAATACATATAATCGATATCTCGTTATATAAGCAAAAACGTTTAACAAATGTGTTGAACTGAAAATTTGAATAATATGGGGTTGTTTCAAGTTTCCAGCCTTCAATACAATTCAATTAAAATAAAAACTTACATAATAAAAATTTTCTGTTAATGGTTTCATTCGGATGAAAGGGATTATTTTAAAGCATACTTTTCAAGACTTCCATATTTTGAATACCATTATTTTCGGACAGCAATTTTCAATTTATTTAGCCACACATTCATATTATTATACAAAGTATACATTTCTATTCTTGAAATAGAGATACTCAAGATATGGGAAATTTGTCAAGTATGATAACTATAGACTACACACATACATATTGAAATTAGTATTCTAAATATTAATATGCTTTTCATAAATGATTAATCTTTATTTTTTCTATTACCATTTCTAAATATTAAGATTTCTGCTGGAAAAATATCACATTTTTTTTAAATGATAGTTTAAGAAATGGTGAAGGGTAGTTTTCGATCGGCATGGCCCCAGTGTTATATATCTGTGGCTTTCGGTAATAACCAGGTAAGGCACATTTTTAATATATTGAGTAATCAACGTTTAAAGTTTTCAAAAATATCTTTTTGTCATTACTTTTATAAAATAGATTAGAACTTAATAATTCTCACTACATTCAATTAGGATATAAGAACCTCTTCTTTGCCAAAATACTTATATAAAAATGGTTTTTATTAACTGAGAACCAATTAAATTTTTTTTTTAATTTTAAATGAAACTTTATAGTCACCCTATGAGGGGAAATATTCTATATTCATTTTTCAGTACTATATCAGATGAAGTACTCTTTTAAAGTTACATTTTCCCAAATTACCTTTTTTTTAATGTATCTTACCTGGTTATTACCGGAAGCCACAGATATATATATAACACTGGAGCACGGCTAACTGAAAAATATTGGTAGAAGGATAGTATACGGAGACAACTATTTAGCGTCTGGTGTAAATAAATTGGTCTTCTAACTATCAAAGTAAACAAATGATGCTCTAAATTTTGCACAAGAAGTAATTTTGACATAAAACCAAGATTTATAAATAAATATTGTAAAATTTTTATTGATTCATAAAGTATACAGCATAGAGTTATGTATGTTATAGTTGTATAGATTTCGCCTCAAAATAGTGAATGGCTCTAGATCAATGTCATTGTATATTAACCGTACTTTTATACTTAAGAGGCTACTTCAATTAAATGAAAAGACACGTTCACTAATGCTAATCATATAGAAGAAATTTATAAAGATATCTCGGTTGCATTTTTATATTGTTAAGTGTTTAATTGGATAGCTGAGATCGATCTGTATGCAGGCCATTTCTTATTTTTTTATTTTGTTTACAGATATTTTTTTAGAAGACGCCGGTTTGGAAAGCGAAAGCACCTCATAAAAAATATCTACAACCAAAATCGAAAAAGTAAAAAACGATCTGCTTTTAAATCAATCTCAACAATCCAAAGCAAAAAAAAAAAAATCATTTAAAAAATATTGAAATTTAATCATCACATCTTTTTAAGTTTCTTCCATAGGATTAGCATTAGCGAACGCGTCTTTTCATTTGACTGAAACAGACCCTTAACCAATGCACACCAAAACTAAGGTTCGTATTTTAAAATTTGAAGCAACGCGGATATTTTTTCATGAAAATTCCATTAGTCAATTGAAGAGAGGGGATCAGCCCCGATACCCCGCTTTATACAAAAATAATAAACCTCCAACACTAGTTACAGAAGCGCTTTATCAGAATAAACTTATATAGAAAATATGAAGCAAATCGAATATTTCTGTGTGAGAAACCCATTGTTTAAACTAAGGGGGGGGTAGTCCCCATCCCTTCCTTTAATTAACAAATGAATTTCCAATACAAAGAACAGCACCTTATTAGAATTAAATTACATCAAAAATTTGAAGCAGATCGAATATTTCTTTCACGACTTATCATGTTACGTACATACTTACATATGCACATAAAAAGTTGCCGGCACACTAAATCTCAGACTTTGGTAGCCTATGAGCTAAAAGGGAATACTTGCTAAAATATTAATGATAAAAATGAACAAAACTGTTTTATTCCTCTGAATATATATATATATATATCACAGAAGAGTTTGAAATGAATTGAGAACAGCAAAGAGGAAAAAAAACTCTTTAAATTTCGTTTTAAGAATAATCTTTTTATATCGTTCAGTTAAATGTGAATATAATGAATTCAGTCAACATCTTATTAAGCATTTGTAACACTATATAAAAGTATTGGATTTTAAATTTAATTAATATGACGCTGCTTGTTCAAAGCTTTCAACGAAACCAATTTAAAATACAAATTTTCATTTAAAATTTTTGCACTAATGATTTCAGTCAGATGAAAGGTGTTACATTAAGCTAATTATCTTCTCATACAAATTGGTCCACAATCTTTCACGTTAAAAACTCAAATCTTTTGTGAGAAAAGATCAAAAAGAATTATTAAGTTGAATTCTAAAAATGTAATATGATAAGATGTTTTCAAAGAATATGTTTTTTAATTTCTTAAAATTATTACAAAGAGAAGGAACATAAAAAGATAACTTCGAAATTTCAATGATTCTGAATTATTGGGAAAACTATGATAACCGAATGTAGTTTTATAAGTTTCCAATATTTTCCAATAGCAATTTCGCCTCAATTAACCGCATCGCAACATGTCGTATAGGAGCCTAGGTGTTTTTAATTTTGGCTACCACTATTTACGAATTTACTCTGTTCTTGTAAAAGTTACTTACGGGATTTGTGCGATTAAGTATCGCAAAAATTACTTTTATTAAACTTTGTCCAGTAATTAAATAGTGTAATACAATAATTTCGAGTAGTTAAAAAAATACCTTTCAGTCAGAATTATTTTTCAATAGTGTTAAATCGTTATTTTTAGGTGCGTTCGTAATTATATAAATACGTAGCACTTAGAGTCGTCGTTGAGTCCATCTATCCGTCTGTCCGTCCGCATTTAGCAGAGTAAAAACTACCCAACCGAATGCTTTGAAACTTTAAATATAGAATGATTGTAAAATTTTGTCGACTCATTTCAATTTTTTGAAAATAGGATGTCTAGTTTAACTACAGAGACGGTCAAATTTTTTCCATTACATTACGGAAAAAAATAGAAAAAAATGTTCAAGTGCATTTTAATGGTGTTACAGCCTTACAAACAGGATGAAATCGATGTACATTCACTGGAGTGTACTAAATATATACATTTGTTACAATATACGGTGTAAAAAAATTTTATTATTCATTTACAGAGCCACACAAAAGAATTCCGTTACATAGTGGTATCGGGTAATGCGTTATTTTCGGCGTATTTTAATTTTGTTAAATTATTTCACATATAATGAAATTGATATGCGTTGCTGAGGTTTACTATGAGTTACATATGGTATCATAGAAAGTGCATAGTACTTACAGAGGCAAGCAAAAGATTTCGTTTACTATACTGAAACCGAAATACTGTACATTAGAGATTATTGTAAAAGTTAATTTTTAGTTGTGATATGAGTTTTTAAGTTAAACTAAATTTTGCATATTGCGCTGTGTGTATAAATGCTGTAGATCATATACAGGGTAATTCAACAGAAATTGCACAGGTTATGAACGAAAGTAGCTTAAAAGTGGTTTTAAATAAGTTATGTATTTTACGCTGAATTACATTTAGTAAACCAAGATATGTTTACAAAATGTTAAAAAAAATGATATACAGGGCCACACAAAGAATTAGATACATGGCTGTCAATGGAGGATAATCTCAGGAAGTGGAATTTCACTAGATTTAAGTGTGTTTTAGCCTTAATTAAATTTTAGCTAAATAGTGGCATGTATGTATATACAGATAGTAGACAAAATACACGGCTGTACAAAAGTGTTAAAATATTCTACCGTCTATTGGGTATAAATTTCTGAAGGTCAAATTTCAATAAATTAGACGTTTTAACACTTTACAACATTGTTGAAAATATTTAAGAATTCGGTTCGTCTGTCCATACTCTAACTTGCATTTACATATCTGGATTGATCTGTAATTGTTATATGTCTGCAATCGCATCATATTTTGTATTTAATAGCTGCATTTTTTTGCATAAGAATTTAATAGCTATTGTATCAAAATCTGAATATTTATAAAAAAAATATTTATAGCACGAAAGCTCCTCATTTGCCACGATTAAAGTGCAAATTCCATTTTGTTGAATTGTAACTTTGATCATTTACGGTTTGCAGGAAAACTGATTTAAAATTTAGCATCGAAAATAATATTATCATTCTATGATTGCAATCTTAGTAAATCCAAATAGTATTAAGGGTGTATTTCGATTCAAGCTGCTTATTTTCCGATTCATTTTTGCTCTCATATGCATCAAACTGTCAAATTGTCTTATTTAGAAAGTACACAAGGTGCCGTAATTGTCCATTCTTTGATAAATGCAGAAAATATTGCAAAAAAAAAAGCAATCAAAAATGGCATTTTGAACCGATTTTTCCGATCCGGGAGATCTGTGAACGAAAAAATGGATCATACTGAGAAGATTATTGTTTATAAATAAAATTCTAATGAATTGAGCGCAAAATGACATCACACGGCACCTTATACGTCTCTTCAAAAAACCCCTCAGCAGGTTTCATGTTTACACTTTTAAAAAGTGTCAGAAATTGTATCAGAAAATTTCGAGCTGTTGAAGGTGAAAAAGCGTTTTTTCGAATACACCCTCTAATGCAAGTTGTCCATACTCTAACTTGCAATAATGTATCTGGATTGTTCTGTAATTGGTATATGTATGCAATTGATATATAATCATATCATATTTTGTATCCATGCATTATTTATATAAGAATTTAACAGATATTGCATGAAAATCTGAATATTCATAAAAATATCTATAGTACAAACGTATCTCATTTGTCACGATTGAAGTACAATTTCCAACTTGCTGAAACTGTATCCTTATTCATTTACGGTTTGCAAGAAAACTGATGTAATATTTAGCATAAAAAAATATTGTCATTCTATGATTGTAATCTTAAAGAAAGTATTATTTACAAATAATTATCATGCCAGTACAAATTACGGGTTAAGATGTGATGCCGCCTTATCCGTAGATTTTTTCCTGTCCCTTGAACATCGTGTATAAGACTAATGAAAACGAACTGTGTTTCATGTTCATTATTTTTCTCTAGCCACATCGTTCCGTCTTTTTCGTCTTTCTCACGTATCTTCTCGTTTTCATTTGTGCTTGCCTAAAAGATCAGCTAGAATGGAAAATGGATTATGAGAAGCGTTCCATATGCTGTTCTGGTTGGCGCGATTGGCAAAAGAATCCAAAATATCGCCGAAAAACATTTCAGCATCTTATTAAATTTTTCTAGGTGGCGAAAAATCTTGGTTTTTAAATATTTATAAAAATATATTTATTAAATAAACTGTAAATATGTCACATGTTAAAAATAAATATGTTAGTTATATAAATATTTTTATTTATATATATACAGTCGACTCTCGTTAAATCGAAATCAGATAATTCGAATCTTCGCTTAATTCGAACTAAACATGAAGTCCCGAAATTTCAATGGCAGAATAACGCTAAAAACTTTCATTAATTCGAACTCGTTTTCTCTTGACATCGTTTAATTCGAACAAACGAGAATTCCGTTTTTTTATTTTTCCTTTCTTTCTCACGGATTTCAGATCATTTGAATAACTTTCTTTCTTTGATTTTTGTGAGAATTGTTCCAAACGAGTATACATATAATCCCATGCATTTGATATCCACTTTCTAAGTGCCCCGTCTGTCCATCAGTGACGCTTCAAAATTTTCTTCCATTGTGCTTGTTTCGAATTTTTTAATTAGTTTCTGCATATATACATTCTAATTTAATATTAAGTCTCATTGTTATGATAACAGACATAATAAATTTAAAAAACACTGTAACTTTAATTCCTTTGTAATAGTACCATATTAAGCGTGTTATCATTTCATACTTTCCATAATTCGAACTTCGGATAATTCGAACATTTCTTGTGGTCCCGACGAGTTCGAATTAACGAGAGTCGACTGTATATTACATATATCTCTCTACATATGTAATTATATATAGAGGTATACACAGATAAATACGCATTATATACACCTATAAATAAATATCACACACTTATATTTATATATTTTTATAATTTTGAATATCTATTATATGTGTCAAAATAAAACAAAAGTCACATATTTTTCCGAACAATATGTTAAATGCAAAAGACATATGGATATAATCCATTCCAGTAATCAAAAGAGCAATCCCAAAGGTTGAAAATCGTAACCACATCGGTTCATTTAATGCCAAAAAAAGTACGCCAAGAAAACCAGAACAGGATATGTAACTCTTCCCAAGTTTATTCAAAGAGTCTATACTAGGCGATTTTTGAGTTTTTATCCACAACTCTTACAAATGGTACTTTCAGAAGACTTCCAAATTGAAAAGATATTGTGATTTACAAAATTTTACATTTTATAAGTTTAATTAAAAATACAAAAAAAAATGCTCCTTACCCATGGACATTTAACCTTTTGCATTCAAGAGGGGGCTTTCACTCACCACTACAGGGCCGTAACTAGAAGTGATCCATAGGGGGGGGGGGGGTCAAGAGATTGTAGGGGGAGGATCATAATTTTTTTTTCTCTCTCTGACGCAGAAAAGATAAATTAGTGCATATTCACATTGTAGGTACTATGCTTCTTATTAAACTTAATTCTATACAAACTTCATTCACTTATAATAACTTCATTCTATACAAAAAAAAGTATATGATGATGAAAATTTTGAGTGTATAACTGGTGCAAAATTAAACATCATGTTAGCTTCATATGTATGAATAGGATGAGGGAGTGTTGAATTACTTATTTTAGATTCAATTTAGTAATTCTGCAAAACTGTGAAAGGGCTCAAAACTAAATTATTTTTTGAACGGAATTTCATTTGAATTTTCGAAACAGAAATTCATTTAGTGACCTTGGAATCTTTTCCAGGGGGGGGGGGGGCTGAGCCGCCCATAGCGCCCTCTTAGCTACGGCCCTACACCACTAGTGTTGTCAGGTGTCCCTCGCAAATGGGTGCTCCAAATGCTTTAGACACCACTAATATCTCACAGTTTATTTCGCCATCTTTTATCACAAGTTATTCGACCATTAGATAAGGCGGAGAAAACTAGTTTAAAATACTGGTGTCAAGAGCATTTGGAGCATTCATTTAATCAGGACACTAGTGGTCATTGAGAATCACCTAGTGAATGCAAAAGATTAAACTTCAAATTCTTGTTTAATGTATCCATATTCAAACCATGCGTTATGCTTTGTAATCCATCTAATTTTTGATAATTCAATTGATTTTAAGCAGATTTTATGAAATTTTCCGAGATTCAAATAATACTATAATCATAACATATAATAAATTTCAAAAAAGAAATATTTTTATAAATTTATTTGATAAGTGTAACAAAATAAAAAAAATAATTAAATCAACGTTGATAAATTTAATTACAAATATTTCGAAAAATATTCCTTTGTCATATTAATTAGATTCAAGCTTAGTTTCATAATCACTGAAATGGAATTTAAATATCTATTCCCTAAGCATTGTTTTGAATTTAAATTCTGAAGATTTCTGAAAGGTATTCTCAAAATAATCGTGATTTTCTTTTCTCTTGTATATTTACTTAATTTTGAAATAAGGTCGATTGACATATAGATTTAAGCTATTAATTCTGTTTTTATATATTTCAATTTCATATACTATATTCTATATTTCATTAAGTGCTTGTTTAATGCAAATACTTCTAAAACTGTTTATATAAAAATTTCTCAATTTTGAACAATATCATATCTTTATGTAATGGAATTTAAATAAAATGTTTTAGATAGATTACTTTTATCATCAAAATTAAAAAAAGTAATTGAATCTACATGGATTTATTTAATTTAATAGACTGTAGAAAATTTCGTTTTGATTGTATTAATTGGATTAGAATTTTGTATTTCCAAATTATTGCAGACAATGGCGGATCTAAGGGGGGGCGATGGGGCGATCGCCCCCCCCCCTTGAGCCCAGTAAAGAGTCTGCAAAATGACAGATGTACGCACGGAAAAGTGGTTAGATCTAAATTCGAGACGGGCGCGACCCGGGTCGGGTCGCTTCAACTTTATTGTACTGGGACTGGGTCAGGTCTCTACACTTTCAGAACCGGGGCGGATCGGGTCTTATTTTTTTTCTGGAAAGGTGGACCGAGCCACATCGTTTTTATTTTCAGGTCGGGTCTGGCGTGGATTTCCTTCTTCTCAGAGGTAAACACTAAAGATGCTACAGTCTGTGGACTTGGGCTCATTTTTTTTAAACAGAAATTTTTTATATTCATGTATAAGAAAAGATTGATACAACTTTTTTCCGCTTAAAATTGCGTATTTATTCCTTTTTAAGTCATTATGCTATTTTCATCAAAATGATGGGAACTGAAATCGTGTTTATTTATTTTAGTATTTCATTGCTGTTTCAAGCTTCAAACGAAAATTTGTGATAAGTACAGATTTATGTCTACAGAACTTCCTGCGACGATCTCATGGCGCCAAACAAAATAAACACAACAATGAATTTGCTTTTAGTTGGCTTTTCGTTTTAGCAGAATACATTTTTTATTAATTTATTTATTTATTAAAAGATCTAGATATTTATTGCATAAGGAGTTTTATGTAATAATGTTATGTAATTTATCAATGGCGGATCTAGGGGGGGGGGGTGCGATGGGGCGATCCCCCCCAATGAAGGGTGTTCGAAATTACATTAGATGCCCGTCCGAAAATGAGGACGGGGCTAAAACTCGAGACCTGCGCTACTCTAATCGGGTCGCGCCAAATTTAATTTGCTAGACTGGGACTGGGTCAGGTCTTCACATTTTCAGAACCGGGGCGGGTCGGGTCTTACTTTTTTCCGCACAGATGGATCGAGCCACACTGTTTTTAATTTCAGGTCGGGCCTGGCGTGGAATGCTTTTTTCCTAGAGATATACACGGACTAAAATTTCCAAGGCCAGGCTCCGTCCAATATAAAAGCTAAACGCTCAGTCTCGGGATTGTGTGTTAATGTCCATGTCTAATAAAGGGTTTGCGAAGCGACATTATGCATCCATAAGTAATTGGAGACCAAATTCGAGTCCGGCGAAGTCTATCCCGGGCCGCGGCTTTTTAAATTCATGAGACTGAGGCAGGGTCAGGTCTTCACACTTTCAGACTGGGCCGTGTTCTTATCTTTATTTTTCTACAGATTTGGGTTGGTCCAGACTTTTTTTTCTTCTATGTCGAGTCTGACCTCGAGTCATTCTTCCTAGATATTTGGGAAGAGATGAGACGGGCTCAGACCGAGCCCATGCCCGATACGAGCTCGGGCTCTATTTTTATTCTAGTCTTCGGACTCATTTTTTCTGAAAATTGAAAATTTTATTTATCGTCAAATAGAAAGTGTTAAAAAAAACTCACCCCCCTCCCTCTCCTTAAAAATTACTTATCAAATCCGTATTGCCATTTTGATTAGAATGAAGGGGAAGCAGAAAGTGTGTTTTTTTTTAATTTTTGTATTAGAATGCTATTTTAAAAGTAAATTATTATTCATGTCTACAGATTTATTTTTGCCATTGCGATTTATTAGATTTATTTTTGCCAACGAAAGAGCGGGAATAATGAATTTATCTTTAGTTCGATATTTGTTTGTGGCAGAGGTTATTTTGCCATGGTATCGTTTATTTCTTTTATTGTTATTTAGACATCTAACGCTAAGAAAATGTTTTCTTCCGATTTTAGTTTGCGAATATTTTACATTAATATTGTACAGAACGTACACTAGTCGTAATCGCTCATAATATAATTTTAGTGATCATTATTTCTTTGTGAATTCTGCTTAGGCTGAAGTCGTACTCTGCAATTTATGAAGCCACTTTCAGTCGTAAGTAAATATAATTACCATATTATTCCTATAGAAAGAAATCAAGCAGTGCTTCCTGTATTACTGTAAAAGCATCAAAACTTCAAAATTTTTAATTTAAGGTTATTTTCTAGGTAACGCATACCTAGAAAGATTTTTATGAGGAATGAAATGGTTATAGAAAAAAATGTGCACTTATAGTAGAAAACTGATAAATGTTGTTCGATTCCACAGGTAATCACCGTAATTTCTACAAGTTACATGCATTTATTCATGGAACACACCTCATTAACATGTTTTATAAAAAGAGACCAAATATTAGATTTTTTTTTATATATAATATTAAATTTAAAATTTCGTTTAACAGGCATTTCTATGTAAAAAGTAGCTTAAAAATTACAATCATTTCTTGAATATATATTTTTAAAAATACTATGCAATTTTTCTTCTACTGTATACTTTTGGTGGCGAGCTTTGATAGCGCAAAAGGTTCCGGATTCGGGTGTACTCGGATTTAAATTCGTCGGGATTGGGCGGGATCAGACTAAAGAGAATCCGAATTCATCTCTAGTCTGCACTGACCAAAATTTCCAGCCCGGTGCTTGTCCCAAAATAAAAGCTAAACGTTCGGTCTGTGTCCGACCCAGCCTGTATGATAAGCATTATTGGCCCGACCCAGGGTTCTCGCTGGTTTCTGACCAACATTAACGATTTGGCGAATAAGAAATGAAAAACATTAACAAAATGAAAAGAAATGTTAACAAAATAGATTCCCAAATGTTAGCAAAATAGACCCAAATCAGATCCATAGCAAAATTAGAAGTCATTCGGACCCAAACCCGACCCACAGTAAAAGTAGAAGTCAACCGGACCCAAACCCGACCCACAGTAAAAACATTAGCCTTGACTCGCGATAAGATTCGAGTCTTTAAATTTTTTTTAATCGCCCCCTCCCCCCCCCCTTGAGGACTCTCCAGATCCGCCCTTGATTGCAGAGTTGGAATTTATTAGAAATATTTCTGCAATGTGCTGATTTGTATGTATAACTTGAACAGATCTTTTAAATCGTTCTTCTAAAACCAACTGAGATTTATTACGTTTTATAACTTGTGATTTTACTTAAATCTTAAAAAATGCTCCAGACCAGCAGTTTCAAAACTGTGGACACGCATGGGGCCTGCTGGTTGTACGTGAAAATAATATCAATGCCCGTCAAGATACACAGAGCATATTTTTTCCTCATTACTATGGATTTTTCTCACATTTCTATTACAAGAGATGAGTTATCTAAAAGCCTGTTATGTGAAACCCTGTTTCTGTACTAAACTTTTTCTAAAAGACTGCTATAAATAAATTTCCCCTAGTCAGAAGTCTCTAATGTTACTGCTAGAATTCTAACGAAATTACCTATATAGGTAAACTAGATTTCATAATAAACTTCAATAGTATTTATAGTTTAACTGAAAATTGTAAATTAAAAAACGAAAAAAAAAAGAAAAAAACAGAGGTCTGTGAGATAGCAAACAGCAATTAGTCCTTTACTGAAGTGACAAAAACTGTTACATAAATACTGTGAGCTGTCACTGAGAGCGCATCATTGTAGAACAATTAAGACTCCTTTCCCTGGCTGACGAAGCTCGCGCAAGCTAATGCTATTCCTATGGGGAGGTTATTTTCTAATAGCTGGTTTGCATTATGATTTTTTTTTCTTTTTGTATTGGATAGCGGAGGTGTATGCCGATACATTTTTTATATTTTCGATTTTGAATGCAGATATTTTTTATAAAGTTACTTTCACTTTCGGTTTCGAAAGTGAATGCACCTTTTTAAAGAATATCTGTAATAAAAATCAAAAAAGTAATAAAATATGCTTTAAAAAAATACTTACCGACTTCTAAAAAAGAATCAAGCTTGGCGACAACTTGGCGCTAACGCATATGAATGCATAGTTTTAATATGCTTATGATTTGAAAACGGTTGCAACAATGAAAGATGATTTGCGACAAATCATTATTTTTTAATCAAATCTATATTTTCTCATTAAAAAAATTCTAATCATCAGAATTTAATGAAATTAAAATGGGACCACATTGGTATCTTATACTTTCAAACAAAAAAAATTTCAAAATCGTTTCATATTTAAAGAATTTATGAGTGAAGAAGAAATACATACAGGTCGAAATCATAACCTACTTCCTGAAGTCGGTTAAAAAAGGAGTGATGTCAACATGCACCTCAGCTATACAATGCAAAAGAAAAAAATACTTAAAATACCAAAATGCAAACCAGATATTAAAAAATAACCTCCCCATACGAATAGCATTAGCTTGCGAGAGCTTCGTCGGCCAGGGACAAGAGCCTTAAATGCCTCATACATATTGTTTGTGTACTAAGCTGTATATAACCGCCCATTATAATTAAAATTTCGGTATTCAGAACTCTCTAGTGACGCAACTAAGTTCCAAACGAATCAAAATTTCATTAACAGCAGTAGTCTAAAGGAAAATTGTAACTGTTGTAAATTTCAAAGTGGCTGAAAACAATTATACGTTAAATTAGAAAAAATTAATACAGCATCGGTCTGTAAGATTCCTAACAGGAGTTAAGGATTAAGGCATAAAACAAAAACATTTCATGACACAAGAATAATGATTTTTAAAACTATCTAAGTAGAGACCTACGTTCTATTAGACCTAACTAGAAAAAAAAAACTGCCGGCTCATTTTATAGGCACAAATAGATATCGAAGTTAAGTATTAATTTCACTAATTTTAAGGTATATTTCTGTTTATTTTAAGACTATTTATATTTCTGCGTAGACATTGCGAAACTGCAGGGAGGTTACCATCGGGGAAACCCGGCCCTATCGCCAAGTTTGTTGCTTTTATATTTCGCCATCTTAAAAAATGAAAAGTCTCTAAATTACAAAAAAAGGCATTCATTTAAGCTATAAATATATGTATCTTATGCTGTCACCTGTTGATAACAAATAAAGACATTCATAGACATTTATTTTATATCATTTTCATGTTATAAAAAAGAAGAAAATTTTACAAATTTATTAAAATTGCATCCAAAGGCATACATACACTAAACTTGCAGATAGCCAGTTAAACAAATACGTAAAATGGGGTAAAAACAAGAAGCAATGGGACACAAATACGTACTGGGTATCTTTGCTCCACCGCTGAGTATTTTTAACCCAATCTGTTGAGCAAAGATACTCAGAGCAATGTTTATGAAAAATTGCAATTTCCCACAAGATTAAAATTTAACAAACTGTCGGTTGATGATGGCACTTGCCAAAATTTCAAAATAATACTTTGATCAGTCGTCACATAAGTTTTGAATAATGTATTCGTTAAAAATAAAAATAAAATTATTTGGAATTGCGTATCTTTACCCCCATTTGCCCTACTGGAAATTATTAACTTGGATTTCACTTTAATTAAAAAAGTACGTTTTCTTTATCACTATTCATTCTCAAAATAAATTTATAAATAACACTATTACTATAATATGCTGTTATAAATAACAATAAATAATTTTAATAATAACAATAAATAATTTTAATATTACGTTATAATTCATTACATGTTTATAGATTGCTTGTAAAGAGACTATAACTTAATGATAATCCTTAAGTTCATTAATTTGTAATCGTATTCTGCCTCATTCTCCATACCATCTGTTACCTCAAAGTACAAATAAAATAAAATCAACACATTGTTGTCTTTTTACTTCAAGCTGTTTTTTCTTAACCTTTCGGGTCAGGTGTACTTTTAAAAGTCTACATGTACTATTGTACTACATGTACTACAAGTACTATTACATGTCTTTTAATTGAGTATTATTTTGTTTTAACAAATACTTTAATTACTTTTTACATCTAGTAATGTTTGTATGTGTATATGCATTTACTTGGGTGTCCAGAAAATAACACTCTGATTTCAAAATTAAATTTCTCAAAAACTAAGATCGGTAGAATTATGCGATAAACGGTTTGTTTATTAGGTAAGCTGTAAAAATGTTATACAAAAGTTTCGAACAGTGAATATTTGAAAAAGATTGTGTTCTGATTGCAAAGAATACTGGAGTTGACATTTTTCTTGTTTTAGATTGTTTGTAGAGAATGGGTTTTTCAGTGTACAGTGTCATATTTAACAATTTTTTGAACTTAATTTTTGAAATTTCGAAATTTTTTCCGAAAATCGTTAAAATATAGCACTGTACGCCAAAAATTTTGTTCTCTGCAAAAAAACTAAAACAAGAAAAATGTCAAATCAGGCATTGTTTTAATTAGAACACAATCTTTTTAAAATATTCACCGTTCGAAACTTCTATATAAGACTTTTACAACTTACCTAATAAACAAACCGTTTACCGAATTATTTTCTAGATCGTCATTTTTGAGAAATTTAATTTCGAAATCAGGGTGTTATTTGCTGGACACCCTGTATATGATTTCATTAACGTTTAGGCAATTAGTAATAACCATAATAATAAATATTTGCTTTATTATATTTGCACCATTTGCGATTCTTTTACTTCAAACATGTATTTCACTTTTTAAATTTAAAATAAAGGTTACTTTCCTGAAAGAATCATGTGTAATAAAGCTCAAGATGTATTAGAAAGTTGTATTACCAGTTAAATCTTGTTGTAATATGATATTTTATTAACCTCTTCAAAAACTCTTTTTTAGCATATTGCTATATGAATATGAATTGAACAGTACGCAAAACAGCAACATTCATTATCTTTTAGACAAATGACATATTCGTTAAATTCTAATTAGTCTATTTGGATAGCTAACGTTTATGTTATTAGAAAAAAGGTAATTTTTTTCTTAAAAAAAAAAAAAAAAAAAGATAAATGGAATGTTACATGAAACAAAAATATGATTTTTTTTTTTTTTTTTTTTTTTTTTTTTTTTTTTTTTTTTTTTTTAGTTTCAGCTAACTTTTGCATTGCTTGCAAATAATATCTGCCTAATTGTTTACACATTTTGGTATGACATCACAACGTGTTATCAGACGTCCCGTTTTGTCCAATTTGTGGACCCTCTTCTTTTGAGGAGAGACCCCCATTAATAGATGACCGTTTAAGAATTGCAATACCGCAGAAATTACTATTCAAAAGAATTATAAATTATCAATCGGATAAAAATTATTGTTTGAAAACTGTGGTATATATTTTGAATTTTTCATGTGAAAACCAGTTGTTATAATAATGTTGCCAATTTAGAGCATTATTTGCAGTTATTCACAAAACTAAATGAGATTCAAATATTAATGCTTCGTTTTATTTAATTGCAGACATTCCGTGATTAAAAAAAAATTACTAATTCAAAGTTTTTATAAATATATATATACGCATTTTCTGATGGAAAATCATTAAACACAATCGATGTTATTAAAATAAATGATATAAAAAAAAGAATGATTTTATATAAACTCACTTATAAGCAAAATAAAACTAAATAAATAAATAATTGAATCAATATGTGTTTAATTTCCAATGTTTTGAAGATTAAGCCTTGATTGTAATAATTGGTTTGAAGCTTAGTGTTCTGAAATCCATGAACTGAAATTTAATCAGTGTCAATTTTGATTTGAATGTAAATTCAGGCAAGATTCGAAAAGGGCCTTTCAAAAACGATTGTGATTAATTGGATTTGTACTTTTATAAAATTTAAAATGAAATGTAGATTTACTCATTAAACAGGAAAAGTTTAAAGCTACAAAATGCTATATTGAAGTTATAAAACTGCTTAAAATTATTTATTTTTGCATTTGAAGTAAATTATTTTGTCAAAATGGAATTTGTACAGAATTAACGATTTTCTTAAGCTTGTTACAATCGTAAGCTCATATGAATAAGAGAAAAAATTTAAACACATTTTATATTAAATTTCATAACTGTGTTGTGTTCCTATAAAAAATACACTTAGAAGTTCTATGAAGATATGACATATTTAATATGGAGAAGTGTTGGTAAATGGTGTATATAATTAAAAAATGGTATGATCATAAACTTTCATTTTATAATAATCACTTTTAAATTTTCCTTTTCTAAAATTTTCCAAGCTTTTATTTATTTTTGTTTGAAAAATATAAATGGATTTTACTTAAATACAAAAAACATAACGTAAAATTTTAGATTTTTTTTTTTTTTTTTTTTTTTTTTTTTTAGACGGCGCGTCTAAAAAAATGGCATGGCAGAACTCCACACGTATGTGTCAATTTTCAACATTGCATTTCTATAAAGAACATATTTTCTATATATATATCTGCATAAAGAATGTACAGAGTTTGTATAAAAAGCAAGGACATCTATTTTCTTTATCGGGTTTCGATCCTCTGACGAAACCCTATATTCGTCTCTGACTTCTGTCTGTCAAAGAGAAATAAATATAGTTTAAAAAAACTAAAAAACACGCTTTTTAAGTATATCAAACTAAAAAGTGAAAAATAATTCGTACTATAAGCTGAAAAAGAAAGTAGATGAAAAATACTATATTACTATAAAATCATTGTTATTAAAGAAATCAATTAATAAGCAACAAATAAAATTATCGTGGAAAAAAGGCGTGGGGTGGTCCATCTACCATGCTCCATCTATCAGTTCTTAAGAAGCACCCCACGCTTTTTTTCCACGATAATTTTATTTATTGCTTACTAATTGATTTCTATAATAACAATGATTTTATAGTAATATAGTATTTTTCATCTATTTTTGTTTTCAGCTTATAGTACGAATTATTTTTCACTTTTTAGTTTGATATACTTAAAAAGCGTGTTTTTTAGTTTTTCTAAACTATATTTATTTTTCACTTTTAGTTTGATTACTTTAAAAGCGTGGTTTTTAGTTTTTTTAAACTATATTTATATTTAATACAAAAACCAAATTAATCGGTTGGATAGTTTCAGAGTAATTGGTGAACATACATAGAAAAAGAATACATACGTGTCGAATTGATAACTTCCTCTTCCTTTTCGGAAGCCGGTTAAAAATAAAAATTGTAATACGGAATTTTTTTTTTGAAATTTTTACATAGATGTAAATAATATCAGGAGTGGGGTTCGAACTCACAATCTCTTTCGAAAAACAGAGCTTCAATCCGGCGCCTTAGACCGCTCGGCCATGCTGTCTACACTCCATTCAGTGAACGTATTCAATACTTTTAATTAGCGAAAAATCACTAATTTTATTAGTTTTTGCCTAAGTACTAAAAAAGTACTGATCCAATTTCGATGAAACTGAAGTGGTACTAATTCGAGAGCATCGTCTTTCATTTAACACCAAAACCAAGTTAATCGGTTGCATGGTTTCGGAGCAATCGGTGAACATACATAAAATAAGGAGAGTTACAAACTCACAAACTCACAAACATACAGGTGAAGTTAATAAAAGCGTGGTAAAAAGACGGCTGGATAGATTCCATCAACAAAATCCGTATTGCATTATTTTGCTTTCCTTCTCTTAAAAGCAGTAGAAAAATATGTGCAGCGTTATCCAAAATCTCTGAATACAAATACCAGGGTAAATTTATATATACCCTCTTAAAACTTCAGCCAAAAAATAACTCAAGTTCAGTCGAAATTCTCTTATTTCACGATTTGAAAGTCAGCTTCTCATAAGAAGTTAGAAACAACTTTAGTGAACGAGGAGTTTTTAAGCAAGATGAATAATTTCACCAGACAATTCAAATCAAGATGAGTGAAACGTTTCGAAAGCAACTCATTCACGATCCAATAAATTACAGCTCTTTCCTGAAAAGCCAAATCCACTCTTTTGTTTTAAGAGTTATAGAAAACTTATCCTACTAATAAGTTTGATTAAAAAATATCAATTCAATGTATGAATAAAACATTGTGCTCAGATGGCAGGGTGGACGAGCTGGGCACGGATGAACATGATATGAAGCTACCTCCACGTGGTATGTCCTAAGCAGTTTTGAATGCAGCAATCGTAACATTCAAAGCAACAAACAGTTCACCGTATGCTAAAAAAGGTTTTACAACTAACTGTTTTACCCGAATGTTACCAGTTTTGCTCTAGTTCTACAGATTAAAGATCTCGTTTTATGATTTGAATTTGTTAAGTCTTTAATAATGAAAGATTTAAAAAAAAATTGTAATTTAACAAATTAGAACGACTATTTGGAAAATGATATTATCAAAAACTCAAATTTTAAAGATTTATAAATAAAATCTATATTTAAATTACAAATAATAATGTTGCGTATATAGGGTTCTTTCGATCTTATGGTTAGACAACTTCAAACTCTTTTCTCTTAGAAAAGTAGAAAATAATTTATTTACAGATCTTCAGAACAACAGAATCTTCGAAACTCACAAATATTACTAGATATTAAAAAATAACTGCTCAAATCTATCGTACAAGTACAGCTTTAGATCCCAGAGACTCTTTATACAACGTCTCAACACTTAATAACATTCAAAACAACATAGATGAAACTCAAGCAAACTTGCTTAACAATCGCTTTGTTCACTCAATGGCTGACTGGTAAATAATAACCACGACAGCTCGTATTGCACTCCTTATATAGGCTCGCAGCATGCACGGGAAATTTCCACAGCCTTCTCGAATATTCCAGAAAACCACGGAATAACATTCAATGTATCAGCATATCTAAAGGGGGGTTACCATAGAGAGGGGAGGGTTACCATTGCCAACAATCGCCAAGTTTGTCGCCAACTTGGCGATATACCGCCAAATTTGGTGACCAAAATTAGCCGCCAAAAGTGACGCCAACTTGGCGATATCTTTAATATTTCGCCAATCTGCCGTAGACATACACTGAAAATAATAGACAAGTTTGCTTGATAACAGAGACAATGTAACAAAAACTAATATTAGTAAAGGAATGGAGCTTAATAAGATTATTTACTTTATTTTACAGTACAAACACTAACTATTTACAAAATTCGTAACACTACCCCCTCCTCAAAGACTGCTCGTCCCGGGCAGTGCAATCCTTGATTTAGAGGAAAACACTTAAAATAAATAAACAAATAAATAAATAAATAAATAAATAAATAAATAATAATAAGATTTACATAAATAAGAACTAATTACTATTTACATATTTACAAAAAGTGACTTTCATGACCATGGTCTGAAATTCCAGTTTTGAATTTCTAATCACTTTGGCCAAAATAAGGGGCTAGCTGGTTATAGTGTACGACCTTGGGTTTGGCGTGTGGCGATTTTTGTATACGTACGACGACGTCATTCAGCCTGTTGATGACTGTGTAAGGACCGTCCCAGTTTCTTTGTAATTTTGGCGACAGTCCCTTACGACGCACAGTGGGGCAAAAACCCAAAAAGCTGGCCAAAAGTCGAAAAATGAAGTTACAATTTAGGGAATTTCGACTATACAGTTGACTAGAATAATGTTTGGAGAGTCAGAATCTGTATTTATAAAAAGATTTTTGCTTTACCCTTACAAGCAGAATTATTTCAAAAATGATGCTTGAGGGGATATCATATAGAGCAGACAAAAACAGCAAAACAACAGTTTCTCTAAACGCGTGCTACATTTTATAATATTATCCGATTTTAATGATTTGAAATGGATTCACACTATGATAGTGTGTACTTTATTTGCATGTATTACAAAACTAATATTAAGCACATAAAAATTAATAAATTCATTGTCATTTTTTATAAAAAAAATGTAGAATTTTTTTAATATTTTTTGCTTTCAAACATCAAAAAGTTTAAATGTTCCACAGTGTTCCGCAACGAAACTTAATGGAAATAGTAACCTAGGCTATTGTCTAATGATTCATAAAAAATCAGCTGCCTAAAACTGCCTTTCTGCATTTCACGCATATTTTAGTAACCACAAGTAAAAATGCCACTTTTTCGGCCACTTCAAAATTTTTGAAATTGACTACTTTTCACATAATTTAACTGATAAATATTTTTCAAATTATTGACTTATTCAATTTTATTATAGTTTATTACCTATTATATTGTAAATAAGTACATCATAAGATTAAATTATTTTGATAAGTAAGCTTAGTAATGAAAAAATGAAAATAATTCTCTATTATTGATCCGGTAGAATAACATTTTCTTATCTTTATAGGTAGTAATTTTGTTTGTTCTATTGTAATTAGAAGAATTATTTTGTGAATGGCAATATTTGCTAGATTAAACCACTGAGCGTATTTCATTAATGCGAGAAAAAATCATTATGAATATCACTTTCGCCTATATTAGTAATTTGGATTTGATGATTTGCAAGTGAGGATGTGATGGAACACATATTCTGAGTACATTTAAACAAATATTAAGCTATGAAGATGGCAGGAGGTCTAATATATTTTTCTTTTCTCCTGTGCTACTAGAATACATAAATGTTGCTAATAATTCATGAATCGTCAATTTGAAAATTCCGAGATCTTCATTTAAATGATTTTATCGGGCCAATCAAGATCCATTTTTCTTTTTCAAGAAATACGGAAGCTACTATCAATGAATGTCAATGAATGGGATTGTATTAGACACCAGGAGAAGCAACTTATTTCGTTTAATACAATCATTGATACAGAAGAAATAGTCGTTAAGAACGAATTAGTGTAATACTCAACGTTGCAACCAGACAGGATCAAAAAAGCATCTTACCGATCTAACATTTTTTTATTAAAATTGGATTGAGATAATTTAGAATTCAGAATATCTAAGTTACATGCAAAGATTATTAGAGAGGGTTTACACCTGGCAGACAAACTGGATAGAAAAAATGAAAAGCTCGTACTCTGCATGAAAAGAAAAACACTGAAATTGCAAAATAAAATATGCAAAAAATATTTCGTTTACAATTAAGACTTCTCATCCAGAAACTAAATTCCAGATATTTGATTAAACGATTCTACGTCATAAGTAATTTCTTGTAGTCATGTCATTTTTTTGATAAATTTCGAAGACTTTTCCTTACAAATAGCCCGTAGATTTGAACTGCACCCCTGGCTCTATATGCCTACTTCAAGTCACAAACTACTTATTAATGACAAAGAAATATCATTATCTTCATTACTGCCAATTTGTCAAATGCCATAAGATACTCAAGAATCATGCAACAAACTAATCAAAAATTATCGAGAAGATTTATAGCAAAAATGCAGTAGCGAGAAAAAAAAACATATTTTTACGCCATTTAATGTCATTAGATTCTTTCATTTCCAGTTTAGATAAATTATCGTAGAAGAAATTAAAATCATTGATCCTAAGAGTCACAGGGTCTTCCAATACCGCCAACAAGTTCTGCTAACTATTTCGACACCTTGACCTCTGAAGAATCGTTTTATTATACAAAATTTGATACTAAAGGTGAATTTCTGGTATATAAATTTTCGTTTTTGATTTAGTAATAAAAATTAAATAGTTTAATATTTTACTTTCCATTAACATACTTAAATTTCGATTAAATATGCCTTGGTTTTTTGAAAATTGCTTTTTAAGTTTACCCTCGAAATTTTAAATTTTATTTAAATCTAATTGTTTTTACTTTTAATCTGTAATAATATTTATTTATTTATTTTTAAAGTTTAACTTTTGAATCTTAATTAGCATCTTGAAAAGTTTACGAAATTGCCTATAAATTGAATAACTTTCGAGACATTTTTAATTTTTGCTCCGCCATATTGTATCAGCCATTCTTTTTAATTTTAATTTTGTATTCTTACTTAGCATCCTCAAAAACACCTGTATACGAATTTTTGTACAAGTTGAATTACATTTTCATATTATGACCAGCTTTTCGGGATTTTGCCCCACTGTGCGACGTATGGGATTCCACAACCAAACTTTGTCACCTTCGTTGAACTCATGTCCAATTGCCTTTGTGTCGTACCGCGTCTTCATCTTTTCCGATGCCAGTCCGAATCGGTTCCTCGCTAGACGATGAATCTCCTCAATTCGTACCTGGAGTTCATCCACGTACTCCTCGGGTGATAAAGGAGCATCAGGAGGACGGCCAAACAAAAGATCCGCAGGAAGACGAAGATCACGACCAAAGAGCATTTGAGAAGGGGAATAACCAGTGGCCTCATGAACAGTACTCCTGTAGGCAAGCAGGAACAGAGGCAATTTCTTGTCCCAGTCCTGTTGATCTTTAAACACCAGGAGGGAGAGGCTATTTAGGATGGTACGAATGAACCGCTCCACCATGCCGTGCGATTGAGGATGTAGAGGTGTAGTTCGAGTTTTGTCCATGCCGAGTAGTACACACATCTCCTTAAACACAGCCGAATGAAAGTTTCTTCCTTGATCGGAATGGATTTGAAGAGGAACTCCGTATTTGGAAACCCAGTGTTGAACCAGCATCTCTGCTACGGTTACCGCCTCTTGATTAGGTATGGCGTAGGCTTCAGGCCACTTGGTGAAGTAATCCATGACAACGAGGATGTACTTGTTACCATCAGATGTTCTAGGAAGAGGACCCAGGATATCTAAAGCAATTCGTTCGAAAGGAGCTCCTACATTATAACGTTGCAATCGTCCACGGGTGCGCCTCTTTGGACCTTTACGTGCTACACAGGTGTCACAAGTTCTACACCACTTCTCTACATCACTGCGAACATTATTCCAGTAAAAACGCTCTCGAATCTTTTGCAGGGTCTTCATTACACCAAAATGACCTCCTGTGGGACTACCATGCAGTTCTTGAAGGACCATAGCAATTCTCGACTTAGGGAGTAGTAGTTGCCATCTACATGTCTTTCCATCGTCAGACTCCCATTTTCGGTACAAAATACCGTTCTTCAAATGTAGGTAATCCCAGAGAGCCCAATAACGTTTAGTCGTAGGATGGTAATGGTCCATGTCTTGCCAGCTGGGCTTCCTGTTGGACTCTTCTTTCAGCTCTAGAATTGGCTTAATTTCAGGATCAGCAAGTTGATCTTTACGAAGGCTCTCGTCACTCCACGGATCTTGCGATGATGTAGACCCAGTTGTAACTTGCCTTACTATAGGACCTTTGACATTAAATTTCTTCTCAACCCGGTCGCAGTATCTACAATTCCCTGAGCTGGGTCTTCTTGAGAGAGTATCTGCATTTCCATGTGATGAGCCTTTTTGATGGCGTATCTCCATATCGTACTCTTGAAGCTTTTGTATTCACCTGGCTATCTGGCCTTCAGGGTTCTTAAAATTCAATAGCCGAGTTAGAGAAGCATGATCAGTTCGGATCAGGAATTTTCGACCGTAAAGATAGTGATGAAAATGGTCTATGGCTTTCACTACAGCAAGAAGCTCTTTTCTTGTTACGCAGTAGTTTCGCTCTGTCTTTGATAAGCACTTGCTGAAATAGGCGATAACATGCTCCTGGCCGTCGATTTCCTGGGACAGTACAGCGCCAATGCTTTCGTTACTTGCATCCGTATCAAGTATAAACTGTTTATCGATTTGAGGATATGACAAAACTGGAGTGGATGTTAAGGCCTCCTCAAGCTTTTCGAAAGCAGCGTCACATTCCTGTGTCCACATAAATTTTTGATTGGCTTCTGTTAATTTATGAAGTGGTCTTGCAATCATCGAGAAGCCTTTGACGAATTTTCTGTAATAGGTGCATAATCCTAGAAAACTTAGAAGCTGGTGAACATCTGCTGGACGATTCCAATTTTTCACGGCCGATATCTTCTCCGGATCAGTCCTAACTCCTTCCGCCGAAATGATGTGTCCAAGGTAGGCGACTTCATAACGAAACAAACTGCACTTCGAAGGGCTTAACTTCAAATTAGCTTCCTTTAACTTTTGTAGCACCCGCCTGAGGTTGTTCAGATGTTCATCAGAATATTTTCCTATGATTATGATATCGTCTAAATAAACAAGACATGCCTCATATGACAGCCCCCGAAGAACCGTTTCCATAAGGCGTTCAAAAGTTGCAGGTGCATTACATAGACCAAAAGGCATTACTTTGAATTGCCATAATCCTTGTCCCGTTGTGAAGGCAGTCTTCTCGCGGTCGTCGGGATGGATCTCTACCTGCCAGTAACCACTCTTCAGATCCAGAGTCGAGAACCGGGTGTTGCCCGCAAGTGTGTCAAGAGTGTCGTCAATCCTTGGTAGAGGGTAACTATCCTTTTAAGTGACGTCATTCAGTCGGCAGTAGTCTACTCAAAATCTTGTAGAACCATCCTTCTTTCTTACTAATACAATGGGAGACGCCCATGGACTTGTCGATGGTTCGATGACGTCATTTTCTTCCATATCCTTAATTAAATTCTGCACCTCTTCTTGCTTGGCAAAAAGTAATCGTCTAGGGTGCTGTTTAATAGGAGAGTGATCTCCCGTATCAATTCGGTGTTGTGCCATTTTAGTTCGTCCAAAGTCTTCAGATGTTTGGGAAAATAAACTTTGGAATTCTCTAATTAAACTTTCCGCAGCATCCCTTTGATTTGGATCTAAGTCTGTATTTTGTAGCAAATCCTTGACTAAATTATCTGAAGATTTCTGGGGGTGATTGGAATTTTGACTTATGCACGTCACAGGAGCACATGACGCTATCACCTCTCCTTTCTTGATAGTCCTCGTCTTATCACTGATGTTAGCAATTCTGACTGGAATGGTCTTTTTCGAGAGGTCCACTACAGAAGAAGCCACCAATACTCCTGCTTATGTACTATTGTCTTCGGGATAATCTATAAGGCCAAATCGATAATTAGTTTCATTTTTAATTACAGCAGGAACTAAAAATTCTGTTCTTGGATCTAGATGGATGTCTTCTTTGGCTATTACTATTTGTTTGCATTCAATTTCGTTATTTAATCCAAAAAGGCTCATTTCTTCAAATTTAGAGAGCATTTTATTATTTTTGAAATCAAGTTTGAAGCCAAACTTCTTCAGAAAATCTAGCCCGATTAAACAAGGATCTGTTATGTCAGCCACATATGCCGTATGATAATATTTCGTTCCTCCAAAGTTGATGGTTAAATTGGCCTTTCCATGTATGACTATCTTGTCGCCCGTCATAGTTTGCAGGGTAACGCATGGTGGAGTCCAGATGAGTTTACATTTCAATTTTCGAGTCAAATCTTCTCTTATTATTGTCACATTGGCTCCTGTATCGACAATCATACGGCACTGAATTCCGTTAATAAAGCCTATCACATATAATTCATTATCACCGCCACTCATTTTTGATATCTGGAGGATCTTCAGATGGGGCTTTTCATTCTCTGGCAACCTCCGCCCCGCGAGATGGCCAAAATTTAGTTTCCCTGCTGACTGTTTGAATTTATCTCACGTTCGTGGATTTTGGGGCAATTTCTTCGGAGATGTCCTGTATCACCGCATCCCCAGTACGTGAAATTCTGTCTCCTTGAGCTTGTTCTTCCATATTTTAAGGCTTCAAGCTCTTGATTTAATTTCCTAATTTCTTTCAAGACGTCGATTTCAGTGTCTGAGCTTTTGTTCACCGTTGCCCCTCGGACTGAATGACGATCTCTTCGGCTGGCTTGTGTTGCTGCTTCCAACTTTAAGGCATATAGTAATGCAGCATTTAAATCCTGTACATCTGCCATTCGTACCGCTCTCTGCACCTCGGAATCTTTTATTCCGTCTACAAAGTACTGCAGTGAGAGCATTTCCCGTACATTTGTTGGGCAGTCGATGAATGCTAAATTTGCCAGCCGTTCAATTTCTGAGGCAAACTCTTGAAGGGTTTCACTCGATTTTTGGTGGCGGCTCTTCATTTGTATTCTAGTATAATCTTTGAAGAATTTTTCTCCGAATCTCATTTCAAGTGCACAACTTAAAGTCTCAAAATTGAGTTGCGTCATATCGGGCAATGTTTGCAGCATGTCGGCGGCTTCTCCTCTCAAAGACGCTTCCAGTTGACAAGCTTTCACCTCGTCACTCCATTTGTTCGCTTCGGCTACAATGGCAAATTGGGTCTTGTAAACTTGCCAGGAACTCTTTCCGTCATATGTCGACAACTTAACGTGCACAGGAGAAGCAGGCGGATTCCTAAATTCTTCATAATTACCACTGCACGCTGAAAGCTTCTTCTCCATATCTTGTATTCTTTCCTCTATTTTACTCTCCATCTTCTTTTCAACATTGCTAACTTCATTCTGAATTTTCTCTTCTACTTCCGCCATTTTCCTTTCCATTTTCTCTTCAACATTACTAACTTCATTCTGAATTTTCTCTTCTACTTCCTCTATTTTCTCTTCTACCGAGCCTATATTCTCTCTATCGACGAGAACTTTTCTTCTAAAGTTTTCTTCATTTCTTCTTGGCCTTTATTAATCTTTTCAGTCACATCTTCTTGGCATTTGTCAATTTTATTTGTCAACTGTTCCATTCTTTCTTCGTTTTTATTCATTTTATCCGCCAACTCTTCTTGGCCTTTATTCATTTTTTTCGCCAACTCTTCTTGGCCTTTATCAATTTTGTTTGTCAAATCTTCCAACAACTCTTCTTGTCCTTTGTCAATTTTATTCGTCAATTCTATTTTTATGCCATTGATAGCATCTAATAGTTCTTTCAGTTGTCCGTCCATTGCTCTTATTTTCGCCATAAGATTCCGACTCCTGACACCAAAAATTTGTTGCATATATAGGGTTCTTTCGATCTTATGGTTAGACAACTTCAAACTTTTTTCTCTTAGAAAAGTAGAAAATAATTTATTTACAGATCTTCAGAACAACAGAATCTTCGAAACTCACAAATATTACTAGATATTCAAAAATAACTGCTCAAATCTATCGTACAAGTATAGCTTCAGATCCCAGAGACTCTTTATACAACGTCTCAACACTTAATAACATTCAAAACAACATAGATGAAACTCAAGCAAACTTGCTTAACAATCGCTTTGTTCACTCAAAGGCTGACTGGTAAATAATAACCACGACAGCTCGTATTGCACTCCTTATATAGGCTCGCAGCATGCACAGGAAATTTCCACAGCCTTCTCGAATATTCCAGAAAATCACGGAATAACATTCAATGTATCAGCATATCTAAAGGGGGGTTACCATAGAGAGGGAAGGGTTACCATCGCCAACAATCGCCAAGTTTGTCGCCAACTTGGCGATATATCACCAAATTTGGCGACCAAAATTAGTCGCCAAAAGTGACGCCAACTTGGCGATATCTTTAATATTTCGCCAATCTGCCGTAGACATACACTGAAAATAATAGACAAGTTTGCTTGATAACAGAGACAATGTAACAAAAACTAATATTAGTAAAGGAATGGAGCTTAATAAGATTATTTACATTATTTTACAGTACAAACACTAACTATTTACAAAATTCGTAACAATAATAAACATAATTTTTAGGATGATTATAACGAGTCATACATTGCGTACGCTGTGCATTAAACATTAACATTCCTAGACAAACGATAAAAAACTTTAGATTAAAGACAGACAGCTTTAGCTGTTTAAAATGGGCATTTTTATTGCATGGAGTTAATCAGACTGACCTCTGAACGCCTCCTATTACGTACGACATGGATTAAACATTAATATTCCTAGACTCATCACAAACAAATTTTAAATGAAATTTAAGTTTTACAATTTTCGGAACTGTAAATTTTTTAACTTCAAAGTATCGCATATTTTAAATTTTTACACCGTTGCGTAGAGAAAAAAAATGTACATTCTAATGAAATTTGTTTGAAATCTCTATCACAATTTTTTGTTAAATTATTATTATTATTTTTTTTTTAGTTTTAATTACTCTTTTTGTCATCGTGGCAACGGAAGTATTCCATTTTGGACATTAAACTTGGACCAATTAGAAAACGAATAAAATAAAAAACAGAAGTATTCCATTTTTGGACATTAAACTTGGACCAATCAGGAAAGGAATGAAATAAACCAACTTTATTGCGGAATTCAACCAATAAAAGGAATCAGATATGTTTTAGATTTCCCATTTCTCTACCGAGAACAACAACTATTTTTCCCAAATAGAACACTTTTAAATAATAACAGACTTCATAAAAATTTGTTAACTTTTTTGAAAAAATGTCAAATTTTACATAAAATTTACTTAAAAAAAGTCTTGCTCCAAAATTTTGATTTTTGGAAAAAAGCGCAGATACAAACCATTCTTTTTCAGTGGTAAAAATTCACAGAATTTATATACTAGTATAAAAATTTTTGGCCCCAACCTGTTTTTAGATGCGTTCGTAAGTATGTAAATAAATAGCACCTATAGTCTTCGTTCAGTCCGTCCATCTGTCCGCATCTAACACAGCAAATACTGCCCAACCGAATCATTTGAAATTTAAAATATATAATTGTTGCATAATTTTCTCTATTCATTTCAATAAAATAAATAAATAAATAAATAAATAAAAATAAAAACAAGGTAGAACCCGCCAAATTTTGACGAAAGAAAATATTTAAGAATGAACTGTTTCAATAACTTATAATAAACCTACAAAATTAGTTATAGTAAAAAATGCATTTTATATTGGTACATCTAACTCTTAAACAAACGAAATTTATCATCAAATTAACGAAATACTATTTCTATAAAACGCAGTTGTAGAAATTGTTAAAATTAAACTTTAATCGTATATGTAAGCAGTAAAAATTAATAAAGATATGTTATTATGATAAAGTTATCGCTTAAGGCTCTTATGCTAGTATTCCAAAATGATAAAAAGCAAAATTTATTCAACTTTGACTTAATCATAGAATTTCTTTTCCCATGAAATCTAAGCCCGGCATCATTTTCACCATATGAAAATTTACAAATGTACATTTCATATCGTATATTCGCGTTACAAAAATTGGCATTTTAATTTGAAAATTTTGATTCAAAACTTGAAGTCTCAATGCTATTAGTAGAAATAGGTATTAATCTGTTGATATTCTTTTACGTGTGAATCAAATTTTGTAAATGAAGTCAAAATTCACCGGGTTTTATAACAGAAGATATTTAAATTTCTATTTTTTCACTTTTAATGAGAAAATAGCAACATAAAGATAAAGCACTCAACTTTTTCCCTTTGCTTTAAATAGAAATGTAGTACTCCTGTTGCCACTATTAGAAAAGAGGTTAAAAACTACAAAAAAAAAATAATATTTCAAAAACAAATTAAGATACAGCTTTCAAACAAATTTCATTTAAAAGTACACGTTTTTCCCTACACGATGGTGTAAAAATTGAAAATGTGCGACATTAAGAAGTTTCAAAACTTTTAGTAGCAAAAATTGCAATACCAAAATTCATTTAAAATTTGAAAGTGTTGCCATGCGCAAAATGACGTATGCGTTACGCACAGATAAGTTTGGCCTTTATAATATAGATAGGATGCATAATTTAATTACAGGGACAATCAAAAACTTTCCGTTGCATTACGCCCAAAGGGAAAAAAATACTTTCAAGTACATTTTTAATGTTGTTAGGCACTTTCGAACATAATGAAATTAAAATGCATCTATGAAGTATATATTAAAATATACATTCTGCGCAATCTGTGTTGCAAAGCATATTTGTTATTAATCTACACGGCTACACAAAAGTATTCCATTACATAATGGTATATTAGATTTGGATTTGTTTGGGGTGCGTTTTAAGGCTATTAAACTATTTCAAATTTTATGAAATGGATGTACGTTGTTGAGATTTACTACAAAAGTTTATTTCTGCATAATAGAAATAATGTTTAGAGGATAATGTTTAGAGGGAGGCACAAAAGATTTCGAATACTCTACTGTACCTGAAGTAATGTGTACTATTACACCAATATCTGAATATTTTTAAAACTTCCTTATAATACGAACGCACCTCATTTCATACGCTTGACGTGCAATTTCCTATTTGTTGGTTTAAAAAAAATCTCTATTGTACAGAATTTACAAAGTCATACTATTATTTTAATAACTGTTTTAGTAGCATTACAGTTAGTACGATTTATTAATTAAAACTGGCATTTTTATGTATTTTTAAACAAAAAATGACTTTTTTACATGGATTTTCATTTATTTAAACACTATTTAGTGAAAAATTCGAATCCAAATAATCCAAGCATTTCTCTCATCTTATACGCCTATAGAAGAAGCATGTGCTAACAGTTTAGTGGAATATAGTGGAATCATGACTTAACAAGACGAAAATTTTGGAATTTGCAACAATTTCAAGAAATATACATTTGTATCGAAACCTATTTTTTTTTTTTTCAAATTTAATCTCAAAATACTGATCGCAAAGCGAAAAAAAGAAGACTTTTAAAAAAATTGTCTTAAGTAACCTTTTTTGGTACTCTCCTATTTTTTGTACTTTGCCAATACATTTCCTTCTAAAAACAAATTTAAACGGCTTATAGAACAAACCAAACGAGTATGATTTTTCAAGTTGTGTGATTATAAAATAACTGTGGACAATATTTTCTGTATGACTTTCTTCTATCTTCAATAGAAGAAAGTATTGTAATCGAAATTTTTTCGACTTCCGGTTTTCGACGGATTTACACGTTTTAGGGGTCAGAGTTTCAAGAAAACATATTCTTACAAAATGTCTGTCTGTCCGTATGTCGCCATTCTACAATCAAAAAGTGTATGAAGTTATGCATAGAATTGAACCAAATTTTTTGTGAATGCTTGCGGCTGTGGAAAGCAGGTCCTCCTTCAGTTTTGAAATATTCTGCCGGAAGGGGGCACTGCAATCTCAATGTTTGTGCCGTTTTCAATATTGTACCGACCAAATGTATATGAAGTTATGCATCGAATTGAATAAATTTTTTTGTGTAAATGTATGGTTATGGTTGGTCCTCCCTGAATTTGAAAAAAATCCGCCGGAAGAGGACGCTGCAATCGGATTTTTGTGCAATTTTCAATATTGCACTACCTAAAAGAAATGAAATTTGTTCTAGAACTGAACTAAATTTCTTCTATATGATTGTTTTTTGGTAAGGCAAGTAGGTCCTCCCTGAATTTGAACAGAAAAATCTGCCTATCTTTCTATTGTCCATCGGTTCGTGCAGAGACGGAAATTCGCTTTTACTCCGATTAATTGATTGAAACAGAAATTTAAAATGAAAACCAAAGTTGGAATGGTATTGAATAAATATTATTAAAGCATTAAAATGAGTAACTATTTTTTAAAAAATATTAAAATGTACGTATGAGATAGAAGAAAGTTTTGAGATTGGCACATCCAACTAGTTTTTAATTGTTTAAAAGTCGGTAGAACCCACATTTCTTAAAAAGTTTCCAAGTTTGGAATTGAGTCAGAGTCAGTGACTATACATTCAATCCTTTACTACTAAGCTACCTGGATGATGCCAAGCCTAACATTTCTCACTCTTGTCTGTTGGCAAGGTTGCAATAGTAGCACATGATGGAATAATGTCCGTCAACCAACAATCCTGGTGTAAACACGAAAGGAAAGGGAAATCGATAACCTTTGAATAAATCTATATTTGTATTTTTTAGAAAATTTTCATACAAAAGTTGATTTTTCTTAAATTTAGTAATTTCCGAATTTTTATTTCATTTTCTTATTTTTTTAATTGCTTGAAAGGCGTAGAGCCAAGAGAGTGAAAAAAGTTTAAATATAGATTTACTCTATATAAATCAGAAGTTTCGGAACATACAAATGCCACCTATGCTGTAGGAATTCTTCGTTTCGTGATACAGTTCGGCATAATATTATAAATATATAAATTTTCTAATTGATGTTTTGCACACTGGTTCATCAGGCGAAAGAAATCAATCGAAAAATTTAAAATAAATTTTTGAAATACAGTGCTGCTATTCCAAATTAATTGAGATCGAAATGTGTTCGGCTTAGCGATAATTCGGAATTGGAGTATTTCATTAATATTAATCAACGTATTGATTTGATAAGACGTAAATTAAGTGTGGGGATATCTACTAGTGCCAGTTCTATATAACATTGATCAGTTCGTGGTGAACAGGTTCAGTGAAAGTGGAAAAGGAAGGACAGTGACCTTCGATGGCTCATCTCCTCACCTTGCCTATACCTTCCCCTTCCGCGTACCAAAAATTAGTACCAGGTTTCTGCTGCCACAGAATATTAGGGTATAGATTCCGCGTGTTTCGCCATCGTTGACAAATGATTTTGAATCTCGCCTCCCGGTCAGGGTTTACTCCAGTGGAGTTTGATGAACTGTGTGCGCTTATTTTGAATTTCTTTTAAAAAATTGTGCTTTCGTGAGTATTGAGTTACTACTTTACCGAGTCATTGTACCTTTTTGATTTATGTTCGTAATCGTTGACGTCAACTGTTAAAAATTAAAAGTAGCAAGTAAACGATGTCGTTCTTCGTGTACATTAAATGAAAAACCTGAAGTGTTAAAAAGACTGGACAAGGGAGATTGTGCTACTAAATTATCGCTCAAATATGGTGCCGGAAAAGCAACGCTTAGTAACGGGAAAAAATCGCCTTAAACTGAGCAGTTTTGTTCTGCATCAAGTGAAAAAGTTCTTGAAAAACTTTTTAATTTTTCCTACTTTTAAATTAAAAAAATTAGTATTTTTTCTGTACTCTGTTCATAATAGACGGGTTTTCGGAATAACAGAACTATGCTTTATCATCTTTTGACTACGATTAATAACAATTAACTATTAGGTTGAAATAATCAAGGTGGAAATGAATTATTTTACTTTAACCATAAAGGCCTCCAGCTAACCAAAACTAAATGTTTACACTTTCTAATTTAAAAAAAAAATCATAAAATGTCTTCGCTCACAACTTACAGCTAAAATATCTGACAACCGGTGAACCAACATTCAAACAATAAGTAAAAAAAAATTATACATTTAAAATAGATTATGAAACACTTTGCAACACTTTCTGAAATCATTAACAGCATTTCGTTATTTAATGAAAAACAACGTTTCTGTCAATAGCCAAATATGTATTCCAATACCTTTATAAAGCCCTGGATGATTTGATCTCTAGGTTTATATATACAGTGTTTTATAAAGTCCCGGACCCATTTTGATGTTTAATAACTCATAAAATAATGAAGATATAAACAAACGTATGGCATTTATTCACGGAATAATTCATATATTTTCCTTTTCAGATTTGAATATCTTTACTTTTGTAAATATCGTCTGCGCGAGTGGTTAATTTCCCGACCGAGTCATTGGGCCTTTCTTTTTTACAGAAAAGACGGTCTCATCAGTCGTATACTTAGACATGTTGGAAAACTCCGTATTTCCACAACTAGAAGAGCTTCAGCCACATCTCTTTTTACAACAAGATGGTACACTACTTCATTGGGATACCATCGTTCGTATTTCTTTGAATGACCTTTTTCGATGCAGATGGATTGGGCGAGGAGGTGCAATTCCTTGGCCACCCAGATCACCTTATATAACTTCCCTGGATTTTTTCCTTTGGGGATTTGTAAAGGACAATGTTTACAGGAGGAGAATGTCGAACATTAATGACTTAAAAGCCATAATTAATACCGCAATAGCCTCTGTGGATGCCGACATGCTTGCCGCTACCTGGCGTGAAATTGACTATCGACTTGATATTCTTCGTGCGACGAAGGGGGCACACGTGGAAGTTCATTGACAAGGGTTATGAAACTTTTTGAGTCCATCTAACCATTTATGTTATTAATTTTAATCTATCTTTATTATTTTATGAGTTATTAAACATCAAAATGGGTCCGGGACCTTATAAACACCCTGTATATATACTATACAATAGGGAAATTAAGTTTAGAAAGAAAAAAACCAAACAGGTTGAAATTTCTCTTTCGGCAATTTATATTAATAAATGGAAACATACTTGAATACTTTTGTTCAGCCCTGTAGTTTACCTAGTACCTTTAATACACACCAGTATTCCAATAAATTTCTATTCCAAGTAAAACACTCTTAAAATTTCTGAAATCACATATCCAGAGATTATCATCCATAAGCTATCATGTATATAACTCTTTGCCTGGCCCTGTATATCATTTTATCTTTATTCTACAAACATTTATTAGTAAACTGAGCACAGTTCAGTGTAAAAATGCATAACTTCTTTAAGAGCCACTTTTAAGTAATTTACGCACATTCAGTAGCCTCTACGAGCTCTTTTGTGAAGCCCTGTATTTCAACTACAACATTTATACACACATATAATATGCATAAATTTAGTAAAACTGAAAATCGCATATCATAATTTGAATTCATTTCATCCATCTGTCATCCATTATGCATAATATACAATACTTCGGATAGAATATATATTTTAAAATCATTTGTGTGACCTTCTTTGTAAATGCTATGCATTTTGTATTATGCGTGAAATGACTTATATTAACCCTCAGTGACTTATATCAATTTTATAATATACGAAATAGTTTAAGCTAATTAAAATTTGTTACAAACAATTGCCTCCTTCCTTTTACCATTATGTAATGGAATTCTTTTGTGGGGTCCTGTAAATGAATACTAACTATTCTTTCCATCGCATATTTTACACAATGCATATTTTAGTGCATTTTATAAATGAATATCAATTTTAATATGTTTGACAGGGTGTAACATCTTTAAAATTAATTTCAAACGATTTTTTCCCATAGGCAACGGAAAACTTTTGACTGTCCCTAAAATTGTAAATAAACTAATCATGCCAGAAACTTCATTTGACAAATGGCTCATGTCAGTATAAAAGTCAATAACCTCAAAAATTTCAGAGCAATCCGAGTATATTTACGAGAGTTAGAGCGCGGACAGACGGACAGGCAAACCGAAATCATAAACACTTTTCAACTTTGTTCGAAAGTGTTAATAAAAAAAGTCACGCCTAGTGGCCGGACAAAACTCATTTTCCCCTAAAATTGTGCAATCTCTCTCTCTCAAAAAAAAAAAAAAAAAAAAAAAAAAAGATCACCATTTGCCAAGATTATTCTATAAACTTATTTCAATATATGTTTCAATTTAAATTTATATTACATTGGCTGAAAATACTTAAATTATTTCTTAAAATGTTTTTTAAAAGTAAATACTCAATTTCCTGTATTAATTTTTAAAACTGCTTTTCTACCAGAAACAAGTAAGAAAAATCATGCGTTAAGCATAGATTATGAAGCACTTTCCAACACTTAATGAAATCTTTAACAAAACTTTGTTATTTAGGGAAATAATAGTGTATAGCCAAATGTACCCAACTATGTATTCCAGTACTTTTGAACAGCTCTGTATTTCATATGTCAGTTGATATAATGGGAAATTTTAGTTTAGCAAGAAAATACCCAGTAGCTTGAAATTTCTTTTTCAGCAATTCATACTATTAGATGGAAGCATACTTGAATACTTTTGTTCAGCCCTGTAGTTTACATTGTACCTTTATTACACGTCAGCATTAGGCTAAAATTTATTGTAAACTAAAACACTTTTAAAACAACTGAAATCACATTTTCATAAATCATCATTCATAAGCGTCCATGTGCCGAATTCTTTGCGTGGCCTTGTATCTCCTTTTATCTATATTCTGCAAGCATTTCTCAGTAAATTGAGTGAAGTTCAGCGTAAAAATGCATAGCTTATTTAAGAACCACGCTTAAATGATTTACGCTCATATTCAGTAACGTTGATGGGCTCTTTTGGGTAGCCCTGTATATCAACTATAACATTTATACACACCATATAATGTGCATATATTTAGCGAAATATAAACGCGCATATCATAATTAAAATGCATTTCATCCCTCCATCAGCCATCATCGGACACATATACCGTACTTCGGAAAGAATATACTATTTGAAATCTTTTGTATGGCCCTGTAAATGCTATGTACTTCATATTATGCAAGACAGTAGCATATAATTTATATTAAGCTTCAGTGACATATATCAATTTTATTATACATGAAAAAGGTTAATATATTTAAAATATGTCACACACAATTCCCCCTTTTTTACCATTATCTAATGGAATTCTTTTGTTTGGCCCTGTAAATTAATAATAGCTACATTTTCACCTTATATTTTATAGAATGCATATTTTAATATGTTTGACAGGGTATAGCATCTTGAAAATTCCTTTGAAACGATTTTTCCCCATAGGCCGTAATGTAATGGGAAACTTTTGATTCGCCCAGTAGATAAACTAATCATGGTAGAAACTTCATTTTCGATAGGACTTGTGCGAGGGTAAACGTCAATAACGTCCTAAAATTTCATGGCAATCCGGGTATATTAACGATTTTTCCCCATAGGCCGTAATGTAATGGGAAACTTTTGATTCTCTCTGTAGATAAACTAATCATGGTAGATACTTCATTTTCAATAGGGTTCGTGCTAGGGTAAACCTCAATAACGTATAAAAATTTCATAGCGATCCAAGTATATTTACGGGAGTTAGAGCGCGGCCAGACGGCCAGACAAACCGAATGCATAAGCACTTTTCAACTTTGTTGGAAAGTGCTAAAAAGGGTATAAAGTCTACAAACTCATCAGATGATATCGGGCCAGATTAGTATAACTGATCAAAAAAGAAAAAAAAAACATGTTTAATATATGAATTCACAGAAACGAATCGACTTACTAGAAAATATTTCCAATTTCTGTCCAATTTTCCTCTTTCATTCAAATAAAATTTATTCCTTTGCTACTAAATCTTGTTTATCTTTCCTAGTTCCGGAATCTAAAGCTTTTATTTATTTTGAATATCTCTGAGTGTAGGTGACGTATTTTTTATTGTTATTCAAATTACATCCGTGTATACATTCGGTATATTCAAGCAAAATTTTCGTTAGAATCATTCCATAATAAAGTTTCTTTCGACATTGCGTATTTTAAACATAAAATAATCGAATTAAATTTATTACAAATATGGAATTCCATGTGCATTTTTTTATGATAACCGACAGTTAATATTTACGTAGATTTTAAGACATTGTAAAGTTTCTAAAGAATAAGAGAATCATGATTTATTCCTCAAAAGCCTTCGTTCTGTTCTAAAAATTCTTTCAAATACTGTAGTCAGAAAAAACTGGTATTAGTTATAAACGACAAGGGACTTAATAAGTTTTACTAAATAAATATTAACGAGATAGCTATTTTCTTCTTTATATTGTGATATGATCAGATGTGGGGCTTGAGAAATGCAGCCTATAAGTTGCCACTGGCGATGAATTTTGTTACATCTAGCACAAAATAATATTTAATTTGGCGAGGATTTTTTTTTTAATATAGAAATTGATCAAAGAAATGAGCGCAAACGGTAATTTTTGTCTCCTATCATCACTAATTGTTCATGGCAAGAAGTGATCTTCATCTCCTCTTATACAATTAATGAAAGAACTGAGTTTAAGTAACATTTTCAATCTTATACAGAGAAAAGTCAATTCTTTTGCATCTAACCACCTAGAATCTTATGTGGTTACAATATGGATGGGGAAGGCTTCAATAAAACAGAAAGAAAAAAATATCAATCTTCTCTCAAATCGAATGTCTGTGTGGCATCTAGTTTGCATACAATGCTAAAATACTCAAATATTATTATTCGAGTCAACTTATGTACATAAATATGCTTAACTGTTATGTTTACGGCAATAACTTGCTTACGATTTCTGTCAAACCCAGCACCTGTTAGTCATCTTACTATTGAAGATCCCCAAATGCCAGATCGTAATTTTGCCAAGAGCGCTCTCGTTGGAAAATCCTTACCATGGGGATCAAGGAAATGTATACGACTATGTGTCTGGATGCAATTGGTGAATAATTCATTTACTGATTCTTCTAAGTCGATAGCTTTGCAGAAAAGACAGTCTGAGTACCAAAAAAAGACAGGTTACATCATAGACAAGTAACTTGTTGTTGCCACTGTGAAGTTGCTGAAGTTTCCGTGTTCCCTCTACTAAGAAACGAAAGATTGTGACCATATTTTCAGAATCATGTACAACTAATTGCACTGCACTGACTTGGAGTATGTTTTAAAAAACATCAGGAAACGAACTTCTCTCGTGACACACACAACTATATACACACACATACAACACTATCACCTTCGATGACATACGTCAGTATACCTTTGAAAAGGCTTTAATTAGAGACACGGATGATCACTTTTGATGAATTAAATAGATATACTTTAACTGCACTAATGAAACTCTTGTCAACTGCTAAACATCCCCTGGGTCAATCCATTTCAAGTGGTCCAGAAAATATTTTTTTGGTCGCTCGACCATTTTTAAAAAATCTGAAATTTTTTGTACAACAACCCTAACATGACAGAAGTTCAAAGTGACCGTTCTTTTAATTTTACTATTTTTTGCTTGTACATGGCGGCCATCTTTGTTTCATCGTGTGCAGCGATTTTCTCAGATACTAGGATACACAAAATTGTAAATATCTCGTCTTCTATTTTCCCAATTGAAATGGGGTTTGCAGCATTTTGTTCAGAATAAAATAGGCTAAATATACAGTGATAGAAAAATTTTGAAAAATAAATTTTTACAGGTGAAATTTTAGCACAAAATGTACGATTTTTTCCGAAATCTATCCGTTTGCAAGAGGAAAATTTTCATGCAAGAGCAACCGTCAACCTTACACAATTTTTTCTACAAATAGGTCAAAAGTACGTGTACTCATACACCAAGTCCCAGATCTGGTAGTTAATTTCTCTTTGCGAAAAAAATTCCGAAAATCGTCAAAAATTTCAAAAATCGCACTTTTTAGGCTTTGATATCTCTGGTGGGGCACGAGATAAAAATCTGAAATTTTGGCCTGTGATAGTATTGTGTAGTAGCATTATGTACAAAAAATTTCAAGAAGGAGATTTGACTACAAGCTGAGATATGACATGGAAAATATGTGAAAACAATACTGTCAAACTATTGTAAACCTATTATGTAATTGTTCAACAAGACTGTCAACCTTGCACAATTTTTTCTACAAATAGGTCAAAAGTGCGTGTACTCATACACCAAGTCCCAGATCTGGGAGCTGATTTCTCTTTGCGAAAAAAATTCCGAAATTCGTCAAAAATTTCAAAAATCGCACTCTTTAGGATTTGATATCTCTGGTGGAGCACGAGATAAAAATCTGAAATTCTGGCCTTTGATAGTATTATGTAGTAGTGTTATGTACAAAAAATTTCAAGAAGGAGATTTGACTACAAGCTGAGATACGGTGATTAAAAAAATGTTAAGAAATGCTATTACGAGTACATTAAGAGAAATGAGATTAGTCTCTTTTATTACAATATTTACACAGAAAATATCGTTTGTTGAAAACAGTTAAATAATAAGCATTTAATTTACAAAATACTATATATGCTCAACAAAGAGCTTAACAATATTTACGAGAGATGTTATGAGTTTGACCAGTTACTGTTATCAGTCCATCAAGCTGTTCTTTCTAAAAATTTTATTTGAAGCCCCCCAAGTCTTGTCATCCCTTGTTAACTTGAATGAAATTCTCTACGTTTAATAACTGAAGCCATGTCAACTCGATCAGTTGCAATTCATTGTCTGTAATTTACTTTTCCTGAAATGTGTTCCGAGTAAAATTGTTGCAATAGCATTTCTAGTAGATTTGTTCATCTGGACAAATAGTGTATTGGCTTAGCATACATTCTGAATTGTTTAAATCACACAGAAGCATTTGAAATAGATATTTGTAACTAACATTTAACTTTGTACCATAAATAATTAATTTAAAATTTTGGAGGTATGAACAATTACATAGTATGTTACAATAGTTTGGCGGTATTGTTTTCACATATTGTCCATGTCATATCTCAGCTTGTATTCAAATCTCCTTCTTGAAATTTTTTGTACATAACACTACTACACAATACTATCAAAGGCCAGAATTTCAGATTTTTATCTCGTGCTCCACCAGAGATATCAAAGCCTAAAAAGTGCGATTTTTGAAATTTTAGACGAATTTCGGAATTTTTTTCGCAAAGAGAAATCATTTCCCAGATCTGGGACTTGGTGTATGAGTACACACACTTCTGACCTATTTGTAGAAAAAATTGTGCAAGGTTGACAGTCTTGTTGAACAATTACATAGTAGGTTTACAATAGTTTGATAGTATTGTTTTCACATATTTTCCATGTCATATCTCAGTTTGTAGTCAAATCTCCTTCTTGAAATTTTTTGTACATAACACTACTACACGATACTATCATAGGCCAAAATTTCAGATTTTTATCTCGTGCCCCACCAGAGATATCAAAGCCTAAAAAGTGCGATTTTTGAAATTTTTGACGATTTTCGGAATTTTTTTCGCAAAGAGAAATTAACTCCCAGATCTGGGACTTGGTGTATGAGTACACGCACTTTTGACTTATTTGTAGAAAAAATTGTGTAAGGTTGACAGTTTCCCTTGCATGAAAATTTTCCTCTTTCAAACGGATAGATTTTGGAAAAAATCGTACATTTTGTGCTAAAATTTCAACTGTAAAAATTTATTTTTCAAAATTTTTCTTACACTGTACATTTAGCCTATTTTATTCTGAACAAAATGCTACAAACCCCATTTCAATTGGGAAAATAGAAGACGAGATATTTACAATTTTGTGTATCCTAGTATCTGAGAAAATCGCTGCACACGATGGAACAAAGATGGCCGCCATGCACAAACAAAAAATAGTAGAATTAAAATAACGGTCATTTTGAACTTCCATCATGTTAGGGTTGTTGTACAAAAAATTTGAGATTTTTTAAAAATAGTCGAGCTACCAGTGCTGGACCACTTAAAATGGATTGACCCCCCTTTTATTGCGTGTATCTCGTGTTTGAAATACTCGTGCTTGCGCCATTTCTATTCCCGAATGCCATCCGTGAAGTTACTATTTCCATCAAGGATAAACAGTCTACTGCGGCAAATGCGGCAGCATAGACAATCACCTCATCGAGCTCACGGATGAATGTCTAGGATTAGTTAAATCCCGATTCGCATATCAAAACGCTATCGGTTTGCCAAGTCATATCTTGGAGGAAAACACCTAAATACCCGATTTTAACAATTTACTCATAGGTTTACCATTATGTTTTCACGTTCCCAATCCTACTTGTTTTCATACTTTTGGATACAGAAATGTATAACGATAAATCAGCGAATCAACCATTAAAATCGCGTTTTTATGTTTTTTCTACCAAGACATGACTTGGCAGACCGACTGCGTTTTAATATGCTTATCGAAATTTAACTGATCCTAAATTTTTATCTGTGAATTCTATGGTCTCATCTGTGAACTCTGTGCTTCCACGTGCCTGTCTATCTTTAATCTTTGCAATCCACCAACTCTCTTCTCTACCACTCGGAGTGTCTTTCCTGCGTAGAATCTGGAGAAATCCATAAGTGACAGAAATATTACTACCGTATTTCCCGCCATTATCCGGCATACCGCAAAAATTTAGGGAGACCAGATTTTTTAATATTAGTCCCTGGTCTTTCCCGGCATGTCGGAAAAAAAGGGATCTTCGAAAACGGAAAGGAATGAGATTCATTAGTTATATGCAGTTGCAGCGCTTGCTGTTGGGGAGGAGGAGTGCGAAATAGAGTTTGCCCCAGTTTCCTAATTATTCCTTGTAGCTTTTTTTTACATATTCAATAGAATAAAAAAACGTGTTTTATGTGTTTCATATCTTTTACACAAAGTTTTCTCCCCAGCACCGATCCCACATTTAACAATACAAAAATAGATTATCTCATAAATTATTACATGAACAAAAATATTCTTACTATAAATATAATAAGAAAAAATATAATAGTTATCTAAATATATAAAGAGAGAAATAATCTAAATATATAAAGAGAGAAATAAGTGTTTACCATACATCAAAAAAGTTATTTTATATGATAATTTAACTAACTTAGTAGAAACAGCATACATGAAAACTTTGCTTAATAATAAGACAAATAAAATCTAATAATCACTTGAATAAAACTAAATATATATATAAAGAAAGACTGGGAGAAAAATAAATATTGATGTTCTTTCCTTAAAATGAAAATGTTTTTCATAAAACCAAAATAAATCAGCCGCCGATTTTCCAATAGCGAAACTTCATATTTTATAGCATGCCAGTGAATCCGATTTTTTTTTCCGGCATGCCGGCTTCTGCGATGGAATATGGTACAACTCTTAACTAGTTACATGCAGACGACAAATAGTTGTATACATTTCCTTGATATTCATGGTAACCAATATGTTTCCAACACCACTCTCAACAAAACTCTGAACTATAATTTGGGGACCTTCCTTAGCTAGTCACACCGTTAAATTAAAATTCTCTTAAGATATTTCTTTATAGATTAAACAAAGTTACAAGAACATTAATAAACTTTGAAATCTATATATATATATATATATATATATATATATATATATATATATATATATATTATAAAGGCCAAACGTATCTGTGCGTAACGCATACGTAATTTTGCGAATGGCAACACTTTTCCATCCAATTTCAGTTTTTCAAATTTCTCTACTGCAAATTTTACGCTTCTAATCATTGTACATTTTAAATTTTTACATCGTCTTATAGAGAAAAAAATATATACTTTTAAATGCAATTTGTTCGAAAACTGTGTCTCAATTTATTTTTGAGTTATTATTATTTTTTTATAGTTTTTAGTGTCAGTTTTGCAAATGTGGCAGCAAAATCACCCAATTTTCTCTTAAAATTGGAAAAAAAGAAGTATTGAAATGCGTATAAATGTGTCAAAAACATCGTCTGTTATAAAATCCAATGAATTTACGTTTTATTTTGTTTTTATTCATCAATTAAATGTTTCTTATTTTATTGAAAACTTACTTTACAAATAATACAACATTTTCTCTTCACAAAAATGTGTTTCTAAGATTATTTGCATGACCGTCCTCCGCATTTATTTAATTCGTATTGAAAAGCTGAAAGATTAGATTGTAATTTTATTTATCCACGTGTAATGATGCTTTCCGAATTTTGTTAAAAAAAAAAAAAAAAAAAAAAAAAAAAAAATTATTTCTGATAAAATACGAATTCACTATAAACAAACAAGTTAAGCCATTATAAATAATCAGATATGCGATTTATTTCGCCAAGCCTCTTGAATATTGCTTTTTGTTGCGTATGTGCATTATTCCTTTCCGAGTTAATGACGTCATATGCACACTTTTCTATAGATGTCGTTTCAGTCTGAATTCCTAAAGATAAAATGCTTTAACGGAAGCGATTACATAATTTTATAATAAAAATAATATTGCCCAATTAATCTGATGGCATTGGGCTCGCTGGCTATGCAATCTGATTGTAAGTTACGGCCTTATATTTTCAAAGAATAATCCCTTCAAAAAACAAGGGGAGAAAAATTTAGTCCCCCAATAAGTTTAGTATTTTGTTAATTCTATCTTAAAGTAGTATTTGTTAGACTGACCAATATAGGATGCATTTTTTACTGTAACTAATTTTGTAGATTTATTATAAATCAGTGACCCCCCCCCCCCCCAATAAGTTTAGTATTTTGTTAATTCTATCTCAAAGTAATATTTGTTTAAATTAGACTGACTAATTTAGGATGCATTTTTTACCGTAACTAATTTTGTAGATTTATTATAAATCAATGAAACAGTTCGTTTTTAAACATTTTATTTCGTCGAATTTCGACGAGTTCCATCTCGTTATATTTAAACGAAAAACGTTTTTAACATTAAATTAGGCAAAAATAAATTCCTCTAATGTAATTTTTAAAATTATAAAGTCAGAATCATTTCTTTGACTTGACAGGAAAATAAACAATAAAAAGAATGATGCCCAGTTAAACTGATGGCATTGAACTCACAGGCTTTGTATACTAATTGTATATTACAGCCTTATATTTTCAAGGGTTAATTCCGTTCGAAAAAAAATTTAAGGGGGGGGGGGGGATCAGCTACCTCCAATTCCCCGTTTTATACTTAATCATTGATACCCTTAAACTAATCAGGGATATGATGTATCATATAAAAAATCTGCATGGATAATATTAATTATGGAGGCGCCTCATCAGAATGGTCCTATATCTAAATTTTGAACAAAAACTGATATTTCTGCATGAAAAATTCATTTATATCAATTAAGGGGAGGGGCACAAGCCCTCCGTTCCCCCTCTTTATACTTATCCAATGAACACATAATACTAATCACGGAAGTACCTAATCAGAATAATCCTACATCTAAATTTTGAACGAAAACTGATAATTCTGCACGAAAAACCCATTTATATAAATTAAGGGAAGCAGCATTAACCCCCGTTTCCCCTGTTATACATATCGAATGAACTCCAAAAACTAATCACGGAAGCACCTTATAAGAACATACATATATCCAAAATTTCAAGTGAATGGGATATTTTTATCATGAGTTATCGTGTTACGCGCATACAGAACGGACGGGCACATAAACTCCCAGGCTTTACTAGCCTGTGAGCTAAAAAATTGTTTTCCTGCTTTACTCATTCATCTATGCTCCCCTAACCAGTTTCAATCAGAATTTTCTGAATATGGTTGTGTTGAGGAGGGTTGTGTTGTTGTCTGCATGGAAAAAAAATTTGAAAGTTGACGTTGCCCAGAGTGACCAGACTCGACGTTGGAACGTTGTTGTTACAGAAATTAAGGACGTAATTTTTGTAACAACAATGTTCCAACGTCGAGTCCGGTCATTCTGGGCAACATCAACTTTCACGTCCTTAATTTCTGTCTAAGAGAAATCAGTATTTTGCTACAGACTTGAACAACCCACTTTAATCAATATTTATGAGCTTTTAAATAATTTTTTAATAAAATATGTGGTAATTTACTATCTCTGTACATGTTAACTCTTCTTATCCTCTCTTCCCTGTACTTATCAACAGAGTAAACATTGGTCCATATCTTGTGGTAGGTCCTATAACAGTCTTTTCAACACATGGGCCAATATTAACCCAATTTACGGTAACATTGGCTCAAAATAATCGAAGACAATTTTTTGTAAAATAAAAAAAAATAATAATGTCAACAAATTTATGATAATGGTGTGGCTCCATATGTTCTTAACAAACAAAAAATTAACATAATATTCATTTTTTTAATTAAACAAGAAATAAAAAATCACGCGTCAAACATAAACTATAAAGCACATTCCAACGCATTCAGAATAATGTAAAAAAAAACTGCACCTTTTAAAAAATGTAAATATTGCGTCTCATTTCACTGTATGGAATTGTATAACGCATTCGAAAATAGAATTTCAGCTGCTTCCTTCTATAGTTGAAAAATTATCCGTTTTTTTTTTTTTTTTTTTTTTTTTTTTTGTACTTGATATAGAAATTTGTATCTATTAACAACATGCATTCCAAAGTTTAGTTCATTTAAGAGATACACATATTTCTGGAAATAACAATTTTCTTTAATAAGGAGTATGATATGCGAATACAGCCCTGTATATAAGGTATAGAATTTATACATAAAGAGTAATATACAAAAATCTAATTAAATTTAAAAATGTATGCCAATTTTTAAAACGTATTCTCCTGCAATTATTACGCAAAGACAGTATTGTAACCGATATCTTTTGTGCATCCAAGTAAATTAATAAAAATTGCTATGAATGCACTGTTTTGACGCAATCGTAGTGAACTTCAGTGATTTATATCAGTTTTAATACACTTGAAATAGCGGAATGTCATTAAAATTACTCTTCAAACGATTTTCACCATATACCATAATGTAATCGAATTATTTTGAGAATCCCTTTAAATGTACTATTAACCGTACATACTTCATGTGCAATACCATACATGCTTTGGTGACCCTAACTAAACTTTATTAATTGCATAAAAATCCGAGTATATTTACGGAAATTAGACCATGGAAAGAAGGCCAGACGGCTACACGGACAGACAGACATACAAAACCGAATGCATACGCACTTTTCAACTTTGTTGGGAAATGCTAAAAAGAGAGTTAACATGCTGAACATGCCCTAAAATAGAGAAGTTTTTGCCAAAGTTACCCACCTTGACGATACTCGAGACATAACTATAATTACTAATATTACTTTTGAGAGAAATTGAATAAAATAAGTATATTTACTGATTGAAAAACATTAACTTTCTCTGAAAAGCGTTGAAAAGAAAACTACAACCTCAAACATACCAGATCAGACTAATACAACAAATCGAAAAAGGTAACATGTTTAATGTGGAAATACACTGAAACGAATCAATTTACGAGAAAATCCTTTCAATATCTCTCGAATTTTTCCATTTCATTTGAATAAAATTTATTCCTTTGCCAGTAAAATTTAGTTTACGTTTCCTACTTCATGGCTCTAAAGCTTTATTTACTTTAAATTTCATACAGCAGTATTCAAGAGTATAGTTTCTCCTGCGATGTTGATATGTATATGTATGTTTGTGTATCTTTCGTATACTAAATCAAGCTTCCTATATTTAGAATTATTTTCTAATATAAGTTTTAGTTTTATTATTTTACATTTCAAATGTAAAATTGTATCAGAAAATGGATCGTAAATATGGAAATCGTTATGTAAGTTTTAAGATAATCCGAGTTTAATATTTACGAAAATTTCGCGATATTAATAAATATTTTGTATAATTTCCTAAACAACAAGAAATTTATTACAATTTTATTTTTCAATTTATTTAAAAAAAAAAGCACTTCCAGATCTCAAATAAATAAAGCGGGTATGATTCGGAATATGCAAAATAAAACTGTTCCTTCATATTTAGGCTTATCAAACAACCAAACTTTCTGGATTGGACAAGGCAATCCTCCGTCTTTGTCAATAAGATAACACTGGTCCATATCATGCTGTAGATATTGTAACAATTATCTGGTTACATGAGTCAATGTTACCCCCAATTTAAGTTAACATTAGACGAAAACCATCAGAGACACTTTTTTGTAAGTATATTTCAATCTCGACAAATTTATAATAATAATGTGCTTACAAGGAAGGTCTCCATACGGGCATACTCCGAAAAATTTGAAAAAATTACGGAATATTCTTATCATGAGGATATATATGTTTATAAAAAAATTTCGGCGGAACCTCCCTTCCTGTCCGTAAAAAAAAAAATAATGAAAATTTCTTTAATTGGCGATTTATCATCCGTTGGCGATAAAAAGCAATTTCAAAAAATGTTTTTTTTTATGTCAATTGCATTTTAACCTTCCTACCCTGTTGAAATTTTACTCAAGCTTGATTAAAATATTTCACCCCAGAATTTTTATTTAAATCCATTTAACATACTTATTTAACTTAAATCTTTGGGTTATTTGTTTAATTTACTTTATGAAAAATTTTCTGGTTAGCATCGAATGAAACGCATTATAGGACTGGGTCGATTAGACCCATTCAGGGTAGGAAGGTTAAAAGGAAAACGTTTCATGTTCAACTTCTTTAGATAAATTCTATCGCTATCTTTGGTTCTGTCAGTTTTAGTTTTTTTTTTAAGTATAATTTTGTTGTATCGATATTTATATGATTTTATATTCAAATTTAACCATCAAAATTTGAGATTTAAATTTAAACTAATTAAAATTGTTTCAAGTTCAAAGTCCAGTTGAGCATTGTCAATTTCAATTTGTTGCCATGGAAACATTTCACTTTTATTTTTGAATACGCTTAAATGTATGAAAATAATTTTTCTAAATAAGAATTTTTAATATCTGAAAATATTTTTTTCCAGAGGTAATAAAATAACTACAGCAACAAATGATATATATATATGCAATACAATATATATATATATATATATATATATATATATATATGTATGTATATAATAAACTCTTTCATCTTTTTATGTTTAAATTCATTAAATATCATTTATACACATTCTAAAAATCCCAAAGTTTTCAGTTGCATTAAAATCGTTTGCTTTTGGCGCGGAAAAGTGCCTTTCGCCAAATCGCGTGACACTTTCGTCTTTTCACGGCAAATATTTGAAAGTATTTTATTTTTTTACAGTTTTTCTAGTGTAATTCCGACGCTAATTTTGACTGATCCTTTATTACATACATGAGTAGTTTAATTAGTGTTTTTTTTTTTTTTTAATATTCTGGGTATGCCCAATATGGAGACTTTCCTTGTTAGCAAATTCCATATGTTAGTTATTCCATATGTTCTTAGCAAACAGAAAATTAACATCATATCTCTTTTTTAAATTACCAAGTCCAAAATTGCACGTAAAACGTAGCAAATGAGGTGCGTTTGTACTATAACGAAGTTTTAATATTATTCACATCTTGGTATTATGATATATAGTACTTCGGATGCAATATTGTATCAGAAATATTTTCTGTGTAGCTGTAAATATTATCTGCTTTCTATTATACACGAAGTAACTTTTAGCAAACCTCAGCACTGTATATCAATTTCATAAAATGTGAAACAGTTTAATATTAGGTAGATTTCGTAAGAAATACTACCTATTGCAATCGCACCAGTTTATATATATATATATATCTACCTACCTATATATCTCACTTTTTTATGGACACGATAACTTCTATAATTCTTCACCAATCTCCACCAAACTGGTACATTAAATCAATGGGGATAAAATCTTGGCTGAGTTCGTTAATGGGCAAAATCGGACCAAGGGGGTCGGAATAGGGGGCGTTTTTGTGAAAACCGAAAAAACGCCATAACTTCTTAATTAAAGTAGATATCGAATCGATTGAAGTTTATATTACTTCTTAAAAATGGACCAAAAGTATATACATGACAGATTTTTGATAAATTTAGAAGTGGGCTCAAGGGGCGAAAAAAACAGGGATTTTGAGAGAAAAAAATTCATAACTTCGTCAATTTTCAAATTATCAAGTCCAACTAAATTTTTTATAAATGTTCTTAAAATTATCTAAAACTTTTGTATTTACAAGTTTTTGATAGGACCAACTTTTACCGATGAAAAAAATTAAAAACGAAAAGAAAAAGGGCGCTGAAAAAAAAAAGAAAAATCCATAACTCCGTCAATTTTTAAGATATCAAATCTGATTAAATTTATTTTACATCTTCTCAAAAATATCTAAAACTTTTATATTGACAAGTTTTTCATAGGACCAATTCGTATAGCAAAAAGAAATTAAACAAACATAGGAGTTGGAGAAAAAACCTCAAATCCAAACGGCTTATATTCTGACTCATTTTTAAATTCATTTTTGATTTTAAACGCATCGAAATGGTAGATCCTCTTATTTAGAAACTGTATAAAGTGACGCATTGGTCAATTTTCTGATAAAGGCAGAATATATTTCAAAAAAGGCTACCAAAAAGGGTATTTTGAACAGAATTTTCAGAAATCATCGTGACTGAAAATTTAAGGAAGTGTTCAAATAAGAAATTGCGTTTTTTTCTGACTCGTTTTTAAATCCATTTTTGCTCTCAAATGCATCCAATTTACAGATCCTCTTATTTAGGAACTATATAATGTGATGCATTGATCGGTTTTTTGATAAATTTAGAATCTATTTCAAAATATGTTGTCATAATGGGCATTTGAGCTGAATTTTTCTTAAGATGATTCTGATAAAACCAGTTTTTGCAGAAAAATGAAATTAAAAATTTTTCATAAACGGCCAAATGAAGTTATTAAACTGGGTTTATCTCTAATCATATATATATATATATATATATATATATATATATATATATATATATATATATATATATATATATATATATATATATATATATATATTTGTTGTTGAAATGAGCACTTTTCGAAATCTACCTCGGCCTATAGGCCCAGCCGACAGGGATTTTAATTAAAATGCGCTCGAAACAATGTTTTCCTCTATACCATTATGTAATGGAATATTTTGATGCGGCCCTGTACATTAATAATAAACATTATTTTCACCGTAGGTTGTACAGAGTAAATAGTTTAGTATATACTTCATAGATGCATATCAATTTCATTATGTTCAAAGTCTTGCAAAAGGGCAAAATTGTAATGTTGTTTTCTCAGCATTTTGTTTTAATTGCTAAAAAAACATGATTTTTTCAAAATTATAGAAAAATCTTATTTACGAACATGAATGTTATCCTTGAGTGTGTTAATCACTGCACAATGTATTAAAAATCCATTAAATCAACTGAGTTATATCATTTTAATTATTGCTTGCATTGCCGTGAAACCTGGAGCTTAGGGAACGTCTATAGACGGGCTTGTCAGTGAGAGGGTTAAAATGCACTTGAAGCTATTATTTTTCCATTGACTGTAATGTAAAGGAACACTTTTTATTGTCCCTGTAATTAAACTATGCATTTTATTTTCACAAAATTTGAAATGACTGGACAAAATTGCCCAATAATTATATGTTTTAAATTTTAAAGGATTCGGTTGGGTTGTTTTTGCGTTGTTATATGCGGATAGATAGACGGAGGAACAAACACACGGGCAGACGGACGGACGAGGTGAACGACTATTATAGGTGTTACGTAATTTGTTATAAATACAAAAGCAGATGAAAAAAAGAATGAACATGTTGAACGTGCCATGAAACAGAGAAATTTGTGTCAAAGTTACCCCTGTTGACGGTACTTTAGACGTAACTATAATTACTAATATTACTTTTGAAAGTAACTGAATAAAATAAGTATATTTAATCATGCACAAATATGAACTTTCTCTCAAGAGAGATTAAAAGAAGAACTCAAACATCTATCAAACATATCAGATCAGACTAATACAACTAATCGAAAAAGGAAACATGTTTAATATAGAAATACACAAAAAACGAATCAATTCACAAGAAAATCCTTTCAATACCTCTCGAATTTTCCTATTTCATTCGAATAAAATGTATTTCTTTGGCATTAAATTTAGTTTACGTTTCCTACTCCATGCTTATAAAGCTTTAATTACATTAAATTTCATATCGCAGTATTCTACGGCAGTACTGAAGTTTCTCTTGCGATACGGATATGTATTTGTCAATATTTCATGTACTAAATCAAGCTTCCCGTACATAAAATTATTTTATAATTAAAATTTCAGTTTCATTATTTGTCATTTCAAATGCAGAATTTTATCAAAAAATGGATCGCAAATCTGAAAATCGTTATGTGAGTTTTAAGATAATCAAAATTTAATGTTTCTGGAAATTTTGAAATATTAATAAATATTTTGTAGAATTTCCAAAAGAACAGGAATTTCATTATAATTTTCTCTTTCATTTATTTAGAAAGAATGCTTTCAGATTTCACGAGACAATAACACAGTAACTATAATTACTAATATTTATTTTGAAAGAATGACTCAAACATATCAGATCAGACTAATACAACTAATCAAAAAAAGGAAACATATTTATTGTAGAAATACACAGACAAGAAACAATTTAAGAGAAAATCCTTTCAATATCTTTCGAATTTTCCTGTTTTATTCGAATAAAATTTATTCCTTTGGCAGTAAATTTAGTTTACGTTTCCTACTTCATGGCTCTAAAACTTTATTTACATTAAATTTTATACTGCAGCATTCTAGAGTGTAGCTTCTCCTGCGATGTTAATATATATTTGTAAATATTTCATATTCTAAATCAAGCTTCTTGTATTTAGAATCATTTAATAAAAATTTCAGTTTCATTAATTTACATTTCAAACGCAAAATTGTGTCAGAAAATGGATCGTAAATATGAAAATCATTATGTAAGTTTTAAGGTAATCCATGTTTAATGCTACCGTAAACTTTGAGATATTAATAATTATTTTATGTATTTTCCAAAAGAACATATTATAATTTTATCTTTCGTTTATTTAGAAAGAACAAATCCAGATATCAAAGCAACAAAAGGTTATGATTCAGAATATGCGAAATAAAACTGATTCTTCATATTTAGGCTTACCAAATATCTAAACGTTCTAGATTGGCCAAGACATTTTGATTTTGAAGATTTATGGAAAGTCACGGTTTTGAAGATTTGTGGACAATCCCGGTTTTGAAGATTTGTGAACAATCCCGGTTTTGAAGATTTTTGTCGGCGTCCAAACCAGAATGTATATTTCCTCACCTGGAAACTACCCCAAAGGTGTAATAATGAAATAAAAATCTAAATAAGTAACAATCGAAAGAGCACATTGAAACGTGATATTAGACATATAAATTATTTGCCCGTATCTTCCCGTTATCGAGTTATAAAGCTTTAAAATTTATAAAATAATATATCAAGCGTTAAGAAGAGAAATCTCCGAAACAGTTCATAGTATAAAACAGTAGTAGCTTTATTTCTTATGGATTAGAAGTTCTTTAAATAAATTATGCACTTATGCGCAATTTAGAATTATTCTGTGATGCGTTATTTATTATTTTATTGCACCTGTGCTACATTAGGAATGGTTGATTGTTGCAAAACCTCCAAATGTGTGGAACAAACTTGTTTAAAGATTTGGTGTTACTCATATTACGAAAGATTCGCACGCCGAATATTTGTAGTTGTAAAAAAACTTGGAATGATCCGCTTTATTTTCACTTATCATGTATTATAATATGTGCAAAAGCTTTGAAAATATAAATTTTAGAAATTTGGTCATTCATTTTAGCTAACCGATAACTCGGAATCGAGGGTAAATAATTTAAGCGTGAGCAAATGTGTTTCAATTATACTCTTTCGATTGCTGCTAACTAATATATAATTTTATTTTTACATTAAGGTGTAGTTTCCTGGCCAGGAATACTACCGATCGCAACGGGATTCGCGAGAGTTCAGACAATAATGCTTAAAATTAATTTTAAAAAATTAATTGTCTTTTCATGTTTTAATCGATCAATAAAATAAATAATACAACTTGAGTTTTTTTTATGCAGATTTTTATGCTAATTCGGGCGTAATTGTAATTTGAGACCGTGCAGGGCCATTTATTCACAGAAATCTGAGCTATTTTTGTATTTACAGTACATAAAATTTAAGTACATGAAACTGTATATGAAATTTTTTTTGGTATACACGCATAGTTGTCAACTTTTAAGCATTTTTGCTATCACTAAAATTATACAGAGATTTTACATTTGTTTAATCGTAAGATTTCGACAGTTAAATAAGACAATAGTTACTGTAAAATTTTTGTGGTAGGGAAAATGCGTAAAAGTTGGCATCTATGTATACACTTGAAGATACTTTTATTGCTAGAAAGAAATTATTTTTTATTTAAACCTCCTTAGATTCCGCAACGATAATTTAAAAGATCATTGGGAAATGTGGAATGTCTCGCATAAATAATTTTTTAATTTAAGCTATTTGCAATATTATTGTTTGTACCGTAATTTCGGGTGTATAAGCCGCGGATCAAACAATTCTTTTTGGACCCAGAAATCTTATTTAGTGATTGAAGACAAATATTTACGGCGATCTGAGTAGTTACATTTGTTTCTTAAAACATTTTGGGTCGAAAAAGAATTGTTTGATCTGCGGCTTATACACCCGAAATTACGGTATATTTTAAATATGATGTAATTTTTTTTTCATTAACGACGGTTAATGCATTTTAGTGGATTCATTATTTTGTCATTTTCTTTCTCTTTTAATATTCACATGTAAATATAGTTTTATGACGTAATTTTCAATATTTCCCGATTTTTATTCGTAATTATTCAATTCTCATCTGAAAGTTTTTTTTTCTATTGTTTTTTGATCATTTGGCGAAAAATTAGATAATACCCTTTTCTACAATATGTAAAAAATATCTCCCAAAATGCTGAAAATTTTAATTAAAAATGGAGCTAAATCCTCAAAAAACAATTCAAACTGAAAATATAAATGCAGTCTACACATCGAGAGCTTCTAATATATAATATAAATAGCACATAAAAATGTTTCAACTCTTATGTATAGTTTTTACTTTTGAATGGAACGATTTTGACCAACTTTAGTATTAAATATCTCTTAAAATAGTTCTTAAATTTGAAAACATCATGCATCAATGTGTTTATCAAACATTCCTCGGAATGGAACCCAGTTTTACATTTTTGTTTGCAGTAGTTTTCTTAATATTAACGAAGAAATCTCTAAATCACAAAAAATTCACTGTCAGCGGCGGCGACAGCTTTAGTTACTGATTGTAGAATAGAGAGATGAACAACAATGAATGCTTTCATTGATGCATTTGATCAAAATCATTCAATGATTTTTGATCCACCTTCTGACTACATTCCCTCATGTTTTCTAAAAACACGTTTTGATTAAAAGTGGCAGTTAATACATATTTACATCAGCATTGTTTTCAAAAAAGAAATGAAAGCTTTTTTTAATCAAATCCATACATCCACAAACATAAACTACGCCATTATATCCTGCTCAGTATGATTATAAGAAAGACAACAACATTGCAAAAACAGTAGAATACGACGTCTCCGTAGTGGTTTATTACGTATTTATTATTAAAAATCAAGTTGAAATGTTTAAATGAATAGCTATTAATCAATTGGCCAATTTTTCTTATATATTTAATTTTTTGTGTAAAAATAATGCATAATATGTCTTGAGTGAGTTCAGATGTTTGACATGGACTTCCCATTGAACCCGATTCCAAGATTCAGTTGCCAATCCCAACACCAAGTGTCAACCTAGACGATATACAACAAGTGAATTAGTTACCATCCGACCTAGATTCTAAATTAGTGTGACAGTCTAAAAGTAAAATGCAGCAATGCTCTTTTTTGCGCTTTGTTACAAATTGGGAAAGATTTTCTCATAGTCAACCATCACCTCATTGAGTTTCCGGTTGATAATCTAAGTTTAGTTAAGTCTCAAATGGTATATTACAACACAATCGGTCTACCAAATCATATCTTGGTGGAAAACACCAAAAAATCCGATTTAGTGGTTGACTCATAGGTCTACCATTATGTTTTCCTCCTCCCAATCCTCCATATTTTCATGTTTTTGGGTGATGGAAAATACACTGGTAAACCTACGAGTTAACAATTAAATGCGAGTTTTTAGGTATTTTCCACCAAGATATGACTTAGGTGACCAACTGCGTTTTAATATGCAAATCGAGATTTAACTAATTCTAGATTTTCTTCCGTGAACTCCATGAGTTGATTCTCTGTGCTGCCGCCTCCCGATTTATTATGATTAGTAGCACACATCAATTTTTTGGCCACTTTTTTTACAAAACTGGTCAGTGTGTGTAGCTGAATAATAGCGCACCTATTATGTGTAAGGACCATACAGTTCCAGTTTTCGATGGCTTTTGACCAACATTAGCGATTTGGCGAATAAGAAATATGAAACAGTAGCCAAATGAAAAGAAATGTTAGCAAAAGAGATTCGACGTGAATCACTGAAAAATCTACCTTTAACTTCTTATTGTACCCATTTTTTACAATGTGTTCTAAAATAACATAATATTTTGCCATTGCTTAGAAAATAGAAATTCTATTATACGATAAGGAAACTATTAAAAATAAATACGTTCTAAATGTCTCCTAAATCTGTAAATGTTTTAAACATTCTTTTAACGGTAAATTGGAATGAAATTTCGACGAAATCGATAGAAAAAATTGATGATTGGACTACGGTACCATTGATACTTTACATACAGCTAATAAACAGTATGATAAATGGCAAACACTGTGTCCAAAAGTCAGAAATAGTCAAATAACTCGAGAATTTCACATCAAATTGAAAAACGAAAAAATTCGGGTTATAAATATGCTTGAAAAGCTATTCAGGGATTCCAAAGTTGACCCTGTGGATTTCAGAGGCACTCCAGATAATGAAATTTCAAATGAAAACCGCCATTTTTTTTATTTCATATTCGGACTATATGGGCAAAAATACGTAAATTTTCATTTTTTCAGTTTTTTAAACATTTTTTCGGATTCTCAAGATTGTGATTGTAATAGAACAAAACGCATCAGATACATATATATATTTTTTTTTTCTCCAGAGCTCTCGTCATCAAAGCAGTTGCATTAGCGGAATCATGTTTGTTGAAAATAAATCAATAACGGCTGTTTTGATAAAAGAAGTGTTTTATATGCTTCTGCTGTAGAAATTAATAGAAATATATTAAATTAGATTTGCACTTGTGCTTTAATTGTATACAATCAATCAATTATAAGTATTAACCAATTATAAATAATTCTAATAAATATAATACTTTTGTGAGCTATATCTTTATATATATAAATCTTCTGTGCGTGTGTATGTCACTGAACTCCTCCTAAACGACTGGACCGATTATAATGAAATTTTGTGTGTGCGTTCCAGTCGATTCGAGAATGGTTTAGATTCAAATTTCGTCGAAATTGATTCAGTACTTTTTTAGTAATTAGGCAAAAACTAGTAGTTAGTGATTTTTCGCTAATTAAAAGTGTTGAATAAGTTCGATGAATAGAGTGCGGACGGAATGTCCGAGCGGTCTAAGACGCCAGATTTAAACTCAGGTTCTTGAAGAAAGACATCACGTGTTCGAACCCCACTTCTGACAAACGTGTATGCTTTACAATAATATTTCTGTATTATAATTTTAATTAACCGACGTCAGAAAATCGTTAACTTTTAACTAAAAAGAGAAAAATAAACTTTTCTATCAAAAATTGATCCGACTTCAAAAAATACTGAAGAGTGAAAAATAATTTCCTTACATAATTGTAATAAGAAATTAAATTAAGAGCGTATTCTTTATCGTGCGTATTACCATATTTACGTACATTTATTTGATTTTCTGGAGTCGGTGCCAAGAAGGACAACGTCTGTCGATGACAGGACAACGTCTGTCGGGTCCGCTAGTCTATACCTATATTATAAAGAGGTAAAATTTGTTTATTTGCAGAGGGTAATCTCCGGAACTACCGATCCGATTTCAAAAGCAATAATACCAAAATGATGGTGCTTGTCCTGAATCAAACACAGACTATGTCTTATGCCTATGCCGCGAACTCAAAAAGAGCGCAAGGGGGAAAAAATCTAAAAATGCAATTCTTGTGATACTGAAACGACTAGAAACATGAAATTTTGCATGTTAACCGCTTTCCTGTTTCGCCCGTACGTCATACAAGGAACGTGTTTTTTCCAATCATGATTTGCCCGTACCACGTACAGGCATCCATGCTCCAATCATAATTTATTTCTCTCACTACTAAAATTTTATTGTAAATTTTGTATTATTTAATTCGAGCACTATCCTGACTCAAATAGGCAAAAATTTATGTTTGAAATAAGCGATAATTAGAGATTAAAAATACCGTAAAACAAATGAAAAATTAGACATTATTTGAAAGTTTTTACCAAAACTATTGATCCGTTTAATGGTTAAATTTATGAAAAACAATTTTAAATTGAATAAATATATACATTAATTTATAAAAAATTATGATATTTCTATAAAAATTGTTGAAAGATTTTCTACCTTATTATTTTGTAGTTACAGTAATTAATCAATAAACCTATAATCCCTCCCCCAAACTAAAATTTTAGGTCTCGTAAGGATCCTGAAATTTCTAGAACAGGATATAATTTCAAGAAGATTTCCTTTCAATAAGAAAATACTCAGTAAGAGTATTTTCTCATTGAAAATCACTTGTTAAAGAAGGCAAAATTACGAGTGTTTGTAACTTTCTTAATTTTATTTATTTTTTTTTAAATACTGATATTTCACCTGGAAATTAACGGGTTCAGTAAGTACCATGAATTTACGACACTTCTTCGTCCGTTTCACAGCCAGCTCAAAAAGGTTTTATAACTTTAGTTATTGTCTGAGCGTAGCGAAGTCTTATACTCAGAGTACGTAACGATATTAAAAGTCAAAAAAATTCTTTCGTCAAGCAAATCTCAAAAAGTACTTGTCGGATTTCGATTCTGTTTGTACCAGAAGGTACCTATGAAGGTAATCTGGTGAATGCACCTACTTTTAAAAATTAATTCCAAATAGTTTGAAAGTTATGTTAAAAAAACTGATAAAAAAGCACAATTTATTTGCATACGTCACAGAAATTTGGTGTGCGTGATTTTCATCGGCGGGATATTTTCGTAGATAACCGAATCAGTACATGGAGTAAGGAGTAAATAGTAATCATTTACGCACTCAGAAATATTGAATGCAATAAAACAGTTTAAAATTTAACTAGGACTTCCCTCAGAGGGATTAGTCTGAGCGATGTTGCTGAGAATACACATTTAATAACTTGCGACAAGTAAAGAAAATGAGATGTTACTTTTAATTGGTCATTCATTGTGATAAAATATGATGAAAATAAGCATATTGAATCATAGAATTACAAAATCACAAGTTACATATACTATTTTTATAAAAGGGAAAGCAAACCATACATGGATATAAATTGGAAATATGTAAAATATTAAAAGTAATACAGAAAATAAAACACCAAATTTTCCTACATTGGAAATATAACTTTTTGAAATGATGTCATGAGCATAAACAGAAGCTCCGCACCGATTTGAGAAACTATAAATAACATAAACCATTATGTTTGAAGAGAATGAAGTGTATTTTATGTGGTGTGAGATCCGTCTGAATAGTTTATATTGTTGAACATCTGTTTTCCATGGATGCCATGAGGTTGTCGATAAGAATTAAGGAATCCTTTTTAAGAATTTGTCCTAAACGAACATTTACATCTTATAAGTTACTGTGATGCCAAAGTTCTAGTTTCTAACCCCAACAGTATCCTAGAAATTGCAATATTCTCAATAAATTGGGTTTAAAACTTTTTCTAGAAAAAAAATGTTTAATTTATGAATTTAAATTGTCGAATGTTTTAGAAATCATTCATAACAAAAATATTATATCTTAAAAATTGCCAAAAAAAATTAAATTTTTAGTCATATCAACATTAAAGAATTCTCAATTTTAGAACTTTTTTTGCTCGTGCATTGATGGTGATTATTGTTCCTACGCAAAATATAGCATATTTTGCATCAAACATGGTTACCAACATTTTTTGCCCACATTATTTTTTAAATCGGCTAGGTACTCCCAATGATAACGAAAAACACACAAACCTTATTGCTTTATAGAAGAATAGAATCAAAGAAATATAGAATCAAAAGCTATTTATCTTCTATTATATACATAAATTATCTAATTAGTGCTAGCAGATGCATTTTTAAATATACATAGATCAATATAATGCTTCATTTTTCTTTTCTTAGTATTTCTTATTTTTTATAAATTTCTATATTCATTTTTCATTTATTTGTATTATTCAGTAAAAAACTCACTTTCTTAAGCCCGAATTACGTCAAACTTTTTATAAAAGCGCCTAAGTCCATATAACAGCGAAGTATTGTGAAGAGTATTAAATACAAGGTAGTAAGACACTTAGCCAAACGCAGGTAATAAATCGCCAAACATTGTCCTTTTCGCCCTCTCTCGAAATGCATTTTTTTTTTCGTATATTTAAAAAACACGATTTTGAGTCATCTTATTTAAAATTCAAATAAATAAATGAGAGGAAGCAATAATAGCATATGTCAAAACATTCATAAGTCAACATCAAGGAATTGTATCGTAGTTACACATGTGGAAAAAAGCTGCTTTCGGCCAAAAAACGTTGTCTTCACTAAATTTGAATCCGATTAAAAAAAGTACCGTGATTAATTAAAATGTTATTGGCAGAGCTGCCAAGTCTCCGGCATTTTGGATACCGGTATTTTAGTACAGAAAATGTTTTATTAAATTGGAACATTCTGCAGATTTAAAAAATAACTTTTCCTATAAGAAAATTCTGCTATGCAATAAGCGGGGGCTTGGCATCTCTGTATAGGAATATTTCGTAATCTACTTTTTAACCTTAAAAAAAGCAACGACCATTTTTCGGGTACAAAAAGTATTGCTAGTTGTTCCATTTTGCATACAAGGTACCGATTGTAATATTGATACATCTATGGTGATAAATTTACAATAATTTTTCAAATCAAGTTTATTTCATTAAAAATATAAATCTTTCATTCATTTAGTTTAAAGTAAATGGTTTTTAACTAATTTCATAATACTTTTGAAATATCACCTTTCATTGGCCATTTTTTAAAGCATTTAGAAAATGGTTATTGTTTTCAGTCAAATATAGACTTTAGTCTGTCCGATTTTTATTTTATTATTATTATTATTTATAAATGGTGGAGAAATATTAATACTTAATCCATAACGTACATAACATATGACTCTGTTATTACAAAAGTCACCTTTTTATCACCATAAAAATTATGTTTTTACTGATTTTTATTAACTCAATAGGAAAAATTTTGTGCTTTGAGCAATAGATGTCCGCATTTCATTTATTTATTTATTTTAACAAAATTCTTTGCATTTAGAAGAATTTTTATTTAAATAGGAAATCCAAATGTCGCTGTTAATAAAGAAGAAAATTACAAAAAGAGTAGACGTATACTATCAAATATGGAAAAAAGACGAATCCAAAAAAGACGTCGTATGAAATATCATCTTTTAAAGCAAAAAAACGAGGTCTGATTATCGAACCTACTGATTACAAAATGTGCATTACATTAAAAAAAAATTAAATAAAATAAAAATACAGCAAATATTGACATTTTTCTTTTGTGCAGTTTTGGCTTCGAAAGGTGCGCTATGTTGCAAAAAGATATAAGCGGCTATGAAAACACACTTGGTAAACGTTCATGCTCAGTTTTACAAATAAATATGGCACATATATGCCCTATACACACCAAGATACCTAATTGGTGCCAAAATGGCGTTCATTTGCCTAACATGGTTATCATATAAATGTTATAATAAGTTGTTTGTTCTAAAAATATTATATTTTATTCGTTGATATTTATTTTTTTTAATAACAGAAAATGTTTCGTTTATTCCTTTTTATTTTGAAATAAATAAATAACGTGTTATTATAGCATGCTATATGTATCTGGTAATCGGAACGATGTTTTCGCCTAATTGTCATAAAAAATCTCGCCAAACCCGGTGCTTATATCTCTAGTATATTATCTCAAAAATTTTATTTATGTATACTATAATTGTTTTTACATGCCACTTACTTCTTCTTGTATATAAAAATAGGTAAGTGGCTCCCGCTCCTTTATGAAGTATAAATTGTATAAATCTTTAAAAAAAAAAAACGTTGCCCTTTTTTGGATCGAATTAAAAAAAAATCAATGTCTAATTCCAGTATTGCTCCCAGGTATGCACACATATTCCAAATTTCAAAGTTGTATGCCAACAAGAAATGGATGAAAAATGGGAAAAGATGTCACATGGTACATAATTGGCGTCAAAATGGCATTATTTTACCTGAGATGGTAACCCGGCTTTATTTATTTATTATTTGTTTATTTACTCATAAAATGTTTATTTATTTTCATTTCCTTTTTTTAATTATATAAAATATTTGTTTTTATAGTTATTAATTATTATTATTATTTTATTTACTGTAAGCAGACTTCGAGTAATCGTAATCGTGTAATCGTAATCGATTATAATCGACTACAAAAACTGCGTAATCGCATTGTAATCGTAATCGTAAATTTTAATTTCGAAATAATCACAATATAATCATAATCAAAAGATTTCACTTTGATTACAATCGTAATCTAATCGTAATCGTAATGCAGATAATCGCAATGTAATCTGCATCAAAAAGCTATATAATCGTAATCGAGCACAAAAATACGATTACGTTCTTCGATTACCACCCCCCCCCTCATGTGGAGCTCGTTTAATCGCCCCTAAAGTTAAAAGTGAGAAGAAGTCATAGGTCAGGGAGCCGTTCGGGGTGAAACAGAATGCATACTTTACACTGTATGTAGTCAAAACTATAAAGGGCTGTCCCTGCGTCCCTGGTATATAGTATAAAAACATAGAAATGGTCTGACTTCGTTAAAAGGTATGGGAATTGGGGGGAAAACTCTGGTCATTCGAGGGGTTTTGTTTCGCGGGTTTTTGAGTGGGAGTGATAAGGATAGAAAAGAAAAAAAGAAGGAAAAATATTTTATTTATAGTTTTATTATGGGCACTTAGCAATTGGACAGACATCACCTTCTTTCATATGTGGGAATGGGAAAATAAAGAAAATGGGAAAAAAAAAATGCTTAAATTACATGTGACAATTCATCTAACAGCTCATTCGCATTTTAGATTTCTTAGTGGTTGGTTATATCTAAGTAGTTGTTTACAAGGTTAGAGATGGCTAAGAGAAATAACAAAAAAAAATCTAAGATTATTTCACGGAATCTGTATCAGATTTAAATGAAAAAGGCGTGAAATTTTTAAAATATAAATGTAAATTGTGCTCGTCAGATGTCAAGGTCTCCGTAAAAACCAAGTCCAATTTGAACACCCACATGCAGGTATTTTTTAATAGATATATACATATTGTATAGATTTATTTTAGAAATATTGCATAGTTATATCTTGCCCTTCTCTTTAAAATTGTAGTGAAAGGAATTTTTTGTATTAAATTAACTATATAGTGTTTTTAATCATAAGTATAAAGTCTGTTTATTCAAAATTTGTATTTTAATATATCTGGATAAGCTCTTACAATAAAAGATTGTTTTTTATTTTTATTTATTTTAAATACGTTTATTTTATCAGAATCCCCTCCAAAAAAAAAAAAAAAAAAAAACGAAAAAGACAGGTTTGTCAATAAATATACGGGTGTAAGTAAGATTTCTTTAAGGGTGAAAGACAATGATACCTAGTTGTTTGTAAATTTCTTTAGCTTATGCGCCGACAAATTCAATGACGAACCCCTGAATTTTGGAAATGTAGCCACCAAATTTTCTTTATCTCTGATTGATTATTAAAAAAAAAAAAAAAATTAACTACCAAAAACTTTCTAAATGAGTTATAAATAAATAATAGGATAAAAAAGGTAGTTTTTTTTTTTTCCCAGAAAGGTTTGTTTCCCCCCTCTCCCCTCCCCTCCCCCAATACATTCCTTCCAAAAGACAGTATTTTATATTATTATTATTATTATTATTTGCCTGTTAAAGTTCATGTGCCTCAATTTTGTTTTAAATATGTAGTTCAAGGGGACAGAGGGGTGCAAATGAAAGAAAAGAGAATGAATTGTTTTAATTCTCCCATTTCGAAAATTTTGGTAGAAGCTTATTTTTAAATATTTAATTTTTCTTCATTTTTTAAATTTTGTTTTGCTTTTATCATTAAATGTCTTGCAACGAAATAATAATAATAATCTAAGGAAAAATAATCTTATTTAAACTCATTTCATGTTTAAATATTGTGTTAAAAAAGAAAAAAAGATTGTGAAACACAGGTTTCCCCCCCCCCCAAATTTTAGTGTGCGTGTAAGGGGAGGGGGGTTCATTCTACGTACACTGGTATTCGTGAATTTCAAATCAGAGTTTCGTATGTTACATATACCTATTATATCAATCAAACATCCTTAGAAATACTCATAATTTCAAAATAAATTTATAATAATGAAATCAGTTCTAAAATATTGAAAAAGAAAACATATATTATTTATACAGAAAAGCATAGCTCTTTAAATATAAATGATTTATTTTTCCTTTAAAAATAAATAAATAAAATGAAACGCATATTTTGTAAATTTGTAACTCTAGTTTGTAACATGTAGACTACGGAATCACTGTAATCGAACTGTAACCGTAATCAACTAGTTCGGTAATCGTAATCCAGCAAAAAAATATTAATCGTAATCCAAACGTAATCGTAATCTTGAAATAAAAAAAATAGATAATCGATTATGTAATCGTAATCAGGTTTGCATAAATAGCGACATAATCGTAATCTGTTTTTTGAAATTGAAAAGAATCGTAATCTTAATCGATTACAGTCCTCTGTAATCGACTCGAAGTCTGACTGTAAGTTCTTTTTGATAATAGAAAATAATTTAAAAATGTGTATGTAAGCGTTATTTGAAAACGCAGTTTTCGCCAAATGGGCTTTGAAAAAAAATGCGCCAAGTCTGATGTGCGTGTGGCATCCGTGCCGAAAAATTAGTGACCAGAATTGACTTCCACACAAAAACAAAATATAAGTTAAAAGAAAACATGCAATAAAAATAAATATAAAGGGAAAATGATGTCATAAAAGAAACTTTTTATTTAAAAACGCAATTGTTTCTAATTTTCACACGCGAAATATATAAAATATTGTTTTAGCTATCAAAAAAATGCTATTAAGTTTTTATGACATTTTTTTAATATAAAAAATAACAGTTTTATTTTCCTGCATGATTAAATTTTAAAATGTTTTATTGCATTCAATATTTCTCAGTGCATAAATTATTACTATTTACTCCATGTACTGCTTCGGTTATCTACGAAAATATCCAACTTGTGAAAATCACGCACACCAAATTTCTGTGACGTATGCAAATAAATTGTGCTTTTTTATCAGTTTTTTTAATATAACTTTCAAACTATTTGGAATTAATTTTTAAAAGTAGGTGCATTCACCAGATTACCTTCATAGGTACCTATTGGTACAAACAGAATCAAAATCCGACAAGTACTTTTTGAGATTTGCTTGACGAAAGATTTTTTTTTAATTTTAATATCGTTACGTATCTCTGAGTATAAAGACTTCGCTTCGCTCAGACAATCATGCAGGAAAGTAAAACTGTTATTTTTTTATATTAAAAAAAATGTCATAAAAACTTTGATTTTGAGATTTTGTGATAATCTCTTAATAACATTTTTTTATTGCTAAAAGAATGTTTTATATATTTCGCGTGTGAAAATTAGAAACAATTACGTTTTTAAATAAAAAGTTTCTTTTATGACATCATTTTCCCTTTATATTTATTTTTATTGCATGTTTTCTTCTAACTTATATTTTGTTTGTGTGTGGAAGTCAATTCTGGTCACTAATTTTTCGGCGCGGATACCACAAGCGCATCAGATTTGGCGCAGTTTTTTTCAAAGCCCAATTGGCGAAAATTCCGTTTTCAAATAACGCTTACATACACATTTTTAAATTATTTTCTATTTTCAAAAAGAACTTACAGTAAATAAATTAATAATAATAATTAATAACTATAAAAAGAAATATTTTATATAATTAAAAAAAGGAAATGAAAGTAAATAAACATTTTATGAGTAAATAAACAAATAATAAATAAATAAAGTCGAGTTACCATCTCAGGTAAAATAATGCCATTTTGGCGCCAATTATGTACCCTGGTGCATATGTGACATCTTTTCCCATTTTTCATCCATTTCCTGTTGGCATACAACTTTGAAATTTGGAATATGTATGCATACCTGGGAGCAATACTGGAATTAGACATTGATTTTTTTTTTTTAATTCGATCCAAAAAGGGGCAACAGGGGCTATTTTTTAAAGATTTATACAATTTATACTGCATAAAGGAGCCACTTAACCTATTTTTATATACAAGAAGAAGTAAGTGGTATCTAAAAACAATAATAGTATGCATAAATAAAATACTTGAGATAATATACTAGAGATATAAGCACTGGGTTTGGCAAGATTTTTTTATGCCAATTAGGCGAGAAACATCGTTTTGATTCCCAAATATATATAGCATGGTATAAAAAAATAACACGTTATTTATTTATTTCAAAATAAAAAAAATAAAAAAACGAAACATTTTCTGTTATTAAAAAAAAAAGAAATAACAATCAATAAATGATAATATTTTTAGAACAAACAATTTATTATAACCTTTATATGATAACCAGCATGTTAGGCAACTGAACGCCATTTTGGCACCAATTAGGTACCTCGGTGTGTATAGGGCATATATGTGCCATATTTATTTGTAAAACTGAGCATGAACGTTTACCAAGTGTGTTTTCATAGTCGCTTATATCTTTTTGCAACATAGCGCACCTTTCGAAGCCAAAACTGCACAAATAAAAAAAAAAAAAAAAAAAAAAATCAATATTTGCAGGGTTTTTTTTTTAATGTAATGCACATTTCGTAATCAGTAGGCTCGATAATCAGACCCCGTTTTTTTTGCTTTAAAAGATGATATTTCATACGACGTCTTTTTTGGATTCGTTGTTTTTCCATATTTGATAGTATGCGTCTACTCGTTTTGTAACTTTTTTTTGTAACTTTCTTCGTTATTAACAGCGACATTTGGATTTCCTATTTAAATAAAAATTCTTCTAAATACACAGAATTTTGTTAAAATAAATAAATGAATGAAATGCGGACATCTATTGCTCTGTAGCCTCCATGAACTTGTAAAAATTCCGTTCATTTGTTGGCAACAAAAAGGCAGACGATGTTGTTGTTATTAAAAAAGAATAAAAATGTTGTTTGTTGTTGATATGCTGAAGGCGTTCTATTTATTATTATTTTACAAATAATTTAATATAGTAAAATTATTTTAATTAGTTTTGTGATATTAAGTAAAATATAATGATTTTAATCAATTAATTATTTGACTAGCAGGGGAGACTGAGCTTAGCTCGGTCAAAATAAACTTTGTGTTCAACTCGATATAGTATTTTCACTGTATCATTAACTCTGTATTATTATTGTAAAACATGTTTATAATAGTATTATTTAGAAAAACAATCAATAAGAAAACTATGTTTTTATGCGCATATTTATAAATTTTATTTTATTTTAAATTTTACAACGAAAGGACATCGATCTAAATCACTTTTTTAGCTCGACTCTGATTGGTTTAACCATGCATCTCGAATCCTCTTAAGAATGTATAAAAAAATTCTTTACATTCTGAAAGACAATATATTTTGCTAGATATAGCCAAATTTGGAGGCATTCTTTCATTTGGCTCCAAATACGTGTTTTGGTTTTCGTAATTTTTATAGTCGATTTTTTGGCCATATGTCGCCAATATTTTGTCAAATATCACCAAGTTATTGGCTTTTGCCATATTCTCGTGACCCTGACCCGTATTAGCCAAAATGAGCCACTAATCAAATTTGATCAAGCATGTGACATAGCTCAATCGTCTTCAGGTAATCAAAAACAGTAGAATATAAAATTGAATCAAAATCGTTCAAGCCATTTTTTAGGTAAAATTAGCTTGGCAGCATTCAGCAATGAAGCGAAATGACCCACTAATATAATTTTGTTTAAATGCGACTCAGCCCAATAGTCTTCTCGTGACAAAAAACGTTTTGTTTCAAAATTTAGGTAAAATTGATTGAGTCGTTATTGTATATAATTAGAATGACCCTAGCTCATTAAGACCCAAAATGACCCACTAATAGAATTTTCGCGAGCATGTGTCCAAGCCAAATGGTTTTCTCTTGCTCAAAAACGATATAATACAAAGTATAGTCAAAATGGTGAGTACCATTTTCTATATAAAATTAGCATGACCCATCATGACCAACAAATGACCCTTATAATCGAAATCTCTTAAACGTGTGGCCTAGCTCTTTAGTTTTAGCATGCCGAAAAACATTAGATACAAAATTTAGATAAAATCGATTGAGCTGTTTTTTAGATATAGTTGGTTTGACCCTGACCCCTTATAATCCAAAATGACCCATTGATCGAATTTTCACAAAAATCTGTCCTAACCCAATGATTTTCTTGTGACCGAAAACGATAAAATACAAAATTTAATCAAAATTGCGCGAAACGTTGTCAGGATAAAATTAGAATGACCCAAAAGTGGCCCACCAATCGAAATTTCTCGAACATGTGACCTACCCCAATGATTTTCTCATGCCAAAAATATGTTGTATACAAAATTTCGTTAAAATCGACCCACCCATTCTTTAGATATAGCTTGACCTTGACCCATTAAGATCCACAAATGACCCTTATAATCGAAAGCTCTCGAATATGTGACTTAGTCCATTAGTTTTCTCGTTTCTAAAAATTGTTACATACAGAATTTCGTTAAAATTGATCCTGCCGTTCTTTAATTATACATAGCTTGACCCAGACCCTTTATGATCCAAAATGACCCATTAATCGAAATTTTTCGAACATGTAACCTAGTCCAATGTTTTTATCGTGCCAAAAAAATGTTGTATACAAAATTTCGTTAAAATCGATCCACCTGTTCTTTAGATATAGGTTGACCATGACCATTATGACCCATCATGACCCACAAATGACCCTCATAGTCGAAATCTCTCAAACATGTGATTTAGCCCATTAGTTTTCTCATGTCAAAAAACTGTCACATACAAAATTTCGTTATAATCCATCACGCCATTCTTTAAATATAAATAGCTTGACCCAGACTCTTAATGACCCAAAATGACCCATTAATCGAAATTTTTCGAACATGTAACCTAGTCCAATGATTTTATCGTGCCAAAAAAATGTTGCATACAAAATTTCGTTAAAATCGATCCACCTGTTCTTTAGATATAGGTTGACCATGACCCATTATGACCCACAAATGACCCTCATAGTCGAAATCTCTCAAACATGTGATTTAGCCCATTAGTTTTCTCATGTCAAAAAACTGTTACATACAAAATTTCGTTATAATCCATCACGCCGTTCTTTAAATATAAATAGCTTGACCCAGACTCTTAATGACCCAATATGACCCATTGACATTTTTTCTCGAACATGTAACCTAGCCCAATGTTTTTCTCGTGCTCGAAAACCATAGAATGCAATTTTTAGTCAAAATTGCGTGAGAAAATCGCTAGATAAAAATAGCATGACCCACAATGACCCCAAGAATGACCCACTTACCGAATTTTCTCGAACATGTTACCTAACCCAATGGTCTTCTTGTAATCCAAAACGATACAATATAAAATTTGGTCAAAATCGTTAGAGCCGTTTTTTAGATAAAAATGGCTTGACCCATAATGACCCCAAAATGACCCACTAATCGAAATTTTTCGAACATGTGACCCAGCCCAATAGTTTTCTCGTGCCAAAAAACGATTGGATACAAAATTTCCTTAAAATCGATCCAGCCGTTCTCTAGATATAAATAGCTTGATCCTGACCCATTATGACCCAAAATGACCCAATAATCGAATTTTCCCGAACATGGGACCTAGCCCAATGGTCTTCTCGTGCCCGAAAATGGTAAAATCCAAATTTTTGCGAAAATCGTTAGAGCCGTTTTTGAGATAAAATTTACCCACACACACACACACACACACAATTTTTGCTCGCATTATAGTATAAGATACGCGTAAATAGAAATAAGCGTAATACCGGGCTCTCTCTTACAAAATCTGGTGACCCTACTTTGGACATTAACGCATTGAAAAATGACGCAAGAATCAACGAAAACGTCTACAAATGCGGTTCTTGAAGCAAACAAAGTTCCTGAAGCAAACAAGGTAAGCGTCAAATTTCCTCCATTCTGGGAAGATAATCCTGAAATATGGTTTTTTCAAATTGATACTCAGTTTTCCCTTGTAAATATTATAAATGAAGAAACAAAATTCAATCATCTAGTGGTTCAATTAGACCCTAAATACATTGAAAATATATGGGATATTATCCAAAGTAATCGGGATGATAAATATACCGCCGCTAAAGAAAGATTTTTAAATACATTTAAAGAGAGTGAGGAAAAATCACTTAAAAAATTGCTTACGGGAATTTCATTGGGTGATTTGAAGCCAAGCCAACTACTGCTTAAAATGAAATCGCTCAGTGGAAATAACATACCAGAAAAGGTTTTGAAAACTTTATTTCTTGATAAATTACCAGAGTCAATAAAAAATATTCTAATTGTAAGCAGTGAAAATTTAGATAATTTATCACTAATGGCAGATAAAATTTTTGAAATGAGCTCTTCAACAGAAATTTATTCTGCGAGTTCAGATTCTTCTGTTATGAGTAAAATACTTGAGAAAATTTCTGTGTTGGAAAACCAGATTTCGGCATTAAAAATTGAGAGGCAATCCAGAAGTAAAATTCGGAAATCTGGTACTAAACGAAATAAAAGTAGAAGTCAATCGAGAAAACGATTTAATCCAAATGGGAAATATTGTTACTACCATTTTAAATTTGGTAATCAGTGTTATCCTAATAAATGTAAAAGTCCGTGCAGCTGGAAAAAATCGGAAAACTCCGATCAGCAGTAGTTTTAGCGGCAAATTCTGCTGCTGAAGAATTTAAAGATTGCCGTAATTACCGTTTATTTGTTAAAGACAAAACAACCGGTTTACGCTTTCTTGTTGATAGTGGAGCTGATTTATCAATTATTCCTGCTTCATCCAAACATAAAATATGTAACTCTTTCAAATTGTATGCAGCAAATGGTTCAATAATTCCTACATTTGGTTTCAAAATTTTAACACTAGATTTGGGATTACGTAGACAATATCAATTTCCTTTTGTAATAGCAAAAGTAGACAAAGCAATTTTAGGTGCAGATTTCCTTAATAAATTTAAATTGCTTATTGATATACATAATAAAAAATTAATAGATGGTGTTACTAACCTTTTTGTTAAAAGCGATGTCATGTGTGTATCAAGTGCTGATAGCATAAGTACAACTGACAAAAATTCTCAATATGCACATCTGTTATTACAATATCCTAATTTAACGAAGCCAAATCTTTTAATATGCAATTCCAAGCACAATGTAAAGCATTATATTGATACTAAAGGTTCTCCTGTCTATTCAAAACCTCGCCCATTAGACTTAAAAAAATTAAATTTAGCAAAACAAGAATTCAAGTTTATGTTGGATAATGATATAATTAGACCATCCAAATCACCATGGGCTAGTCCACTTCATTTAGTTAACAAAAAAGATGGAAGTTTAAGACCGTGCGGGGATTACAGACGCCTTAATGCTCGAACCATTCCCGACCGTTACCCTATTCCCAGAATAGAAGATTTTCAGCATATATTAAAAGGAAAGAAAATATTTTCAAAAATTGACTTATTTAAGGCCTATTTTCAGATACCAATTGCAGAAGAAGATAAGCAAAAAACAGCGATAATAACGCCGTTTGGATTATTTGAATATAATGTGATGAATTTTGGATTACGGAATGCTCCATCTACGTTTCTGCGTTTCATTAATGAAGTATTTTTCGGATTGGACTTCGTTTTCCCATATTTAGATGATATTTTAATAGCTTCTTCAACGGAAGATGAACACACAGAACATCTAAAATTAGTTTTTTCAAGATTGGATCAATATGGCCTTCGTTTAAATATTGCAAAATCAGTTTTTGGTGTAAACCAGCTACAATTTTTAGGATACATGATTACTCCTGAAGGTTCAAAACCCCTTCCAGAAAAAGTAGAAGTAATTAAAAATTATAAGTTACCGGAAACAATCCACGAATTACGAACTTTCCTTGGTCTGGTGAATTTTTATAGAAGATACATAAAAAATGCTGCTGAAAATCAAGCACCACTTCATGAGTATTTAAAAGGGGCGAAAAAGAAAGACAAAAGAAAAATTCCGTGGACAGATGAAACAAAAGAAAAATTTGAAAAATGTAAAGAAGACCTAGCAAATGCTGCTTTATTGACCTATCCTAATCCTGATCTTCCATTATCTCTCTTTTGTGATGCTTCTGATTTTGCCATTGGTGCAGTTTTACAACAATTTGAAGCAGGCTGCTGGAAACCATTAGCCTTTTTTTCAAAAAAATTAAGTAATGCTCAGAAAAGTTATAGTACCTATGATCGAGAATTACTGGGAATATATCTTTCTGTAAAGCAATTTAAACATATGTTAGAAGGAAGACAATTTATAATTTATACAGACCATAAACCCTTAACATTCGCCTTTCAGCAAAAAAATGAAAAAGCTTCGCCTAGACAGTTGCGTCATTTACAATATATATCACAATTTTCAACAGATATTCGACATATTAGTGGAGTAGAAAATACAGTTGCAGACACATTATCCAGAATACAATCGATTTCTACAATAGATTATGACAAAATTTCTGATGGGCAGATTAATAATGAAGAACTTACAAAATTACGTTTAAATCCATCTTTAAATTTCAAACAATATCCTTTGGATTCAGGTAAACTTCTTTGGTGTGATATTTCAACTTCCAAAATCCGACCATTTATTCCTGAAGCTTTTAGAGAACAAATTTTTAGGAAAATCCACAATTTAGCTCATCCTGGAGTGAAAAATACAGTAAAACAAGTAGCTTCAAGGTTTATTTGGACAAACATTAAGAAAGATGTTAATCAGTGGGCAAAATCCTGCATTTATTGTCAGAAAAACAAAATTGGCAGACATACGCATTCTCCATTTGCCACTTTCGAAGAAACAGATGAACGATTTAGTGTCGTTCATATTGACATCATAGGTCCACTAACACCGTCTGAAGGAAAATTATACTGCCTAACCTGTATTGACCGCTTCACATGTTGGATAGAAGTAGTTCCTCTAGAAAATGTGACGGCTCCAACAGTTGCTCGAGCATTTTATGATCAATGGATTTCTCGCTTTGGCATTCCACATCGTGTAATCACGGATCGAGGAAAACAATTTAGATCAGAACTGTTCCACAATTTAAGTATTATTTGTGGTTTTAAATTGAGCCCAACAACAGCCTATCATCCACAGAGTAATGGGAAAATAGAACGAATCCATCGTACTTTAAAAGTTGCAATTAGAGCTCAAAATACAATTAAGTGGACTCAATCATTACCTACAGTACTATTGGGATTGAGATCAGCTTTACGTGGTGATACAAATTTTACCATTGCACAAATGGTCTACGGAAAACCTCTCAGGCTACCAGGAGAATTTTTTGAACAACCGAAAACTATTATCGACACAGAAACCTTTGCTAAAGAATTGCAGAAACAAATGGAAGAATTAAAACCTTTTAAAAATCGCAAGCAGCCTTCTCAAAAAATTTTTGTTCATAAGGACTTACACAATTCTAGCCATGTATTCATACGCATTGATCGGGTTAAAAAACCACTCGAACCTGCTTATGATGGACCCTTTCCAGTTGTCAAAAGACACGAAAAGTATTATACAGTAAAAATTAAGGAAAGAGATATCAACATATCCATAGATAGATTGAAACCTGCTTATTTATTAACAAATGATGAGAATACTCCTTATCATGAGTTACCGGATAACCAACTAACTCTGCCTGTGCCATCAATAATCAAAAATGAACATTCAAATTTGCCTGATAAAAAAATACCTGAGAAAACTACACGCTCTGGTAGACAAGTAAGGTTTCCGAAACGTTATAGAGACTAATTATGTACTATTTTATATTTTATTTAATATATTATATTTCTATATTGTATTTCTATTTTATATATCTATTTTATATTTCTGTATATATTATATTTGTATCGTAACTATGTTACTGGGGAGGGAGTAATGTAGCCTCCATGAACTTGTAAAAATTCCGTTCATTTGTTGGCAACAAAAAGGCAGACGATGTTGTTGTTATTAAAAAAGAATAAAAATGTTGTTTGTTGTTGATATGCTGAAGGCGTTCTATTTATTATTATTTTACAAATAATTTAATATAGTAAAATTATTTTAATTAGTTTTGTGATATTAAGTAAAATATAATGATTTTAATCAATTAATTATTTGATACGCGTAAATAGAAATAAGCGTAATACCGGGCTCTCTCTTACAGCTCAAAGCACAAAACTTTTCCTATTGAGTTAATAAAAATCAGTAAAAATATAATTTTTATGATAATAAAAAGGTGACGAATGTAATAACAGAGTCATATATTATGTACGTTATGGATTAAATATGAATATTTCTCCACCATTAATAAATAATAGTAATAATAAAATAAAATGCGGACAGACCAAAGTCTATATTTGACTGAAAACAACAACCATTTTCTAAATGCTTTAAAAAATGACCAATGAAAAGTGATATTTATTATGATGATATTGATAGTATTATGAAATTAGTTAAAAACGATTTATTTTAAACTAAATGAATAAAAGATTTATATTTTTAATGAAATAAATGGGATTTGAAAAATTATTGGAAATTTATCACCATAGATGTATCAATATTACAATCAGTACCTTGTATGCAAAATGGAACAATTAGCAATACTTTTTGTACCCGAAAAATGGTCGTTGCTTTTTTTAAAGTTAAAAAGTAGATTACGAAATATTCCTATACAGAGATGCCAAGGCCCCGCTTATTGCACAGCAGAATTTTCATATAGGAAAAGTTATTTTTTAAATCCGCAGAATGTTCCAATTTAATAAAACATTTTCTGTATTAAAATACCGGTATCCAAAATGTCGGAGACTTGGCAGCTCTGCCTATAACTTTTTAATTAATCACGGTACTTTTTTTAATCGGATTCAAATTTAGTGAAGATAACGTTTTTTGGCCAAAAACAGCTTTTTTCCACATGTGTAACTACGATACAATTCCTTGCTGCTGAAATAAAATGTTTTGACTTATGCTATTATTGCTTCCTCTTATTTATTTATTAGAATTTTATATAAGATGACTCAAAATCGTGTTTTTTTTAAATGTACGGAAAGAATGCATTTCGAGAGAGGGCGAAAAGAACAATATTTGGCGATTTATTACCTGCGTTTGGCTAAGTGTCTTACTACCTTGTATTTAATACTCTTCACAATACTTCGCTGTTATATGGACTTAGGCGCTTTTATAAAAAGCTTGACGTAATTCGGGCTTAAGAAAGTGAGGTTTTTTTTCTGAAAAATACAAATAAATGAAAAATGAATACTAAGAAATACTAATAAAAGAAAAATGAAGCATTATATTGGTCTATGTATATTTAAAAATGCATCTGCTAGCACTAATTAGATAATTTATGTGTATATAATAGGAGATAGTATTTCTATTAACGTTTGTGTGTTTTTCGTTATCATTAGGAGTACCTAGCCGATTTAAAAAATAATGTGGGCAAAAAATGTTGGTAACCATCTTTATTGCAAAATATACTATATTTTGCGTAGGAACAATAATCACCATCAATGCACGAGTAAAAAAAAATCTAAAATTGAGAATTCTTTGATGTTGATATGACTAAAAATTAAAAATCTTTTTTTTTTTTTATGGCAACTTTTAAGATATAATATTCTCGTTATGAACGATTTCTAAAACATTCGACAATTTAATTTCACAAATTATTTTTTTTTTTCTAGAAAAAGTTTTAAACCCAATTTATTGAGAATATTGCAATTTCTAGGATACTGTTGGGGTCAGAAACTATAACTTTGGCATCACAGTAACTTATAAGATGTAAGTGCTCGTTTAGGACAAATTTTTAAAAAGGATTCCTTAACTCTTATCGACAACCTCATTGCATCCGTGGAAAACAGATATTCAACATTATAAACTATTCGGACGGATTTCACACCATATAAAATACACTCCATTCTCTTCAAACATAAAAGTTTATGTTATTTATAGTTTCTCAAATGGGTGCGAAGCTTCTGTTTATGCTCATGACATCATTTCAAAGAGTTATATTTCCAATATAGGAAAATTTGGTGTTTTATTGTCTGTATTACTTTTAACATTTTGCATATTTCCAATTTTATATCCATGCATGGTTTGCTTTTCTTTTATAAAAATAGTATATGCAACTTTATATATAAGATTTTGTAATTCTATGATTCTATATGCTTATTTTCATCATATATTATCACAATGAATAATCAATTAAAGGTAACATCTCATTTTCTTTACTTATCGCAAATTATTAAATGTGTATTCTCAGCAATATCGCTCAGACTAATCCCTCTGAGGGAAGTCCTAGTTATAATTGTACATTTGAACGTAGCGAAGTCTTATACTCAGAGTACGTAACGATATTAAAAGTCAAAAAAATTCTTTCGTCAAGCAAATCTCAAAAAGTACCTGTCGGATTTCGATTCTGTTTGTTCCAGCAGATACCTATGAAGGTAATCTGGTGAATGCACCTACTTTTAAAAATTAATTCCAAATAGTTTAAAAGTTATATTAATAAAACTGATAAAAAAGCACAATTTATTTGCATACGTCACAGAAATTTGGTGTGCGTCATTTTCACCCGCTGGATATTTTCGTAGATAACCGAATCAGTACATGGAGTAAATAGTAATCATTTACGCACTCAGAAATATTGAATGCAATAAAACATTTTAAAATTTAATCATGCAGGAAAATAAAACTATTTTTTATATTAAAAAAATGTCATAAAAACTTTGATTTTGAGATTTTGTGATAATCTCTTAATAGCATTTTTTGATCGCTAAAAGAATGGTTTACATATTTCGCGTGTTAAAATTAGAAACAATTACGTTTTTAAATAAAAATTTTCTTTTATGACATCATTTTCCCTTTATATTTATTTTCATTGCGTGTTTTCTTTTAACTTATATTTTGTCTGTGTATGGAAGTCAATTCTGGTCACTAATTTTTCATCACGGATACCACAAGCGCATCAAATTTGACGCAATTTTTTTCAAAGCCCATTTGGCGAAAACTCCCTTTTCAAATAACGCTTACATACACATTTTTAAATTATTTTCTATTTTCAAAAAGAACTTACAGTAAATAAAATAATAATAATAATTAATAACTGTAAAAAGAAATATTTTATATAATTAAAAGAAGGAAGTGAAAGTAAATAAAATTTTATGAGTAAATAAACAAATAATAAATAAATAAAGCCGGGTTACCATCTCAGGTAAAATAATGCCATTTTGACGCCAATTATGTACCCTGGTGCATATGTGACATTTTTCCCCATTTTTCATCAGTTTCCTGTTGGCATACAACTTTGAAATATGGCGTATGTATCCATACCTGGGAGCAATACTGGAATTAGACATTGATTTTTTTAATTCGATCCAAAAAGGGGCAACGGGGCTATTTTTTAAAGTTTTATACAATTTATACTGCATAAAGGAGCCACTTACCTATTTCTATATACCAGAAGAAGTAAGTGGTATGTAAAAACAATTATAGTATACATAAATAAAATACTTGAGATAATATACTAGAGATATAAGCACCGGGTTTGGCGAGATTTTTTATGCCAATTAGGCGGAAACATCGTTTTGATTACCAGATGCATATAGCATGCTATAACAACACGTTATTTATTTATTTCAAAATGAAAAAAAAGGAATAAATGAAACATTTCCTGTTTTTAAAAAAGATACAACAATCAATAAATGATAATATTTTTAGAACAAACAATTTATTATAACATTTATATGATAACCAGCATGTTAGGCAACTAAACGCCATTTTGGCACCAATTAGGTACCTCGGTGTATATAGGGCATATATGTGCCATATTTATTTGTAAAACTGAGCATGAAAGTTTACCAGGTGTGTTTTCATAGGCGCTTATATCTTTTTGCAACATAGCGCACCTTTCGAAGCCAAAACTGCACAAAAGAAAAAATAATCAATATTTGCAGCATTTTTTTTTAATGTAATGCACATTTTGTAATCAGTAGGCTCGATAATCAGACCTCGTTTTTTTGCTTTAAAAGATGATATTTCATACGACGTCTTTTTGGGATTCGTCGTTTTTCCATATTTGATAGTATGTGTCTACTCGTTTTGTACCCTTTTTTGTAACTTTCTTCTTTATTAACAGCGACATCTGGATTTCCTATTTAAATAAAAATTCTTCTAAATACAAAGAATTTTGTTAAAATAAATAAATAATAGGAAATGCGGACATCTGTTGCTCAAAACACAAAATTTTTCCTATTGAGTTAATAAAAATCAGTAAAAATATAATTTTTATGATAATAAAAAGGTGACTTATGTAATAACTGAGTCATATATTATGTACATTATGGATTAATTATGAATATTTCAATGAAAAGTGATATTTCAAAAGTATTATGAAATTAGTTAAAAACCATTTATTTTAAACTAAATGAATAAAAGATTTATATTTTTAATGAAATAAATGGGATTTGAAAAATTATTGGAAATTTATCACTATAGATGTATCAATATTACAATCAGTACCTTGTATGCGAAATGGAACAATTAGCAATACTTTTTGTACCCAAAAAATGGTCGTTGCTTTTTTTAAGGTTAAAAAGTAGATTACGAAATATTCCTATATAGAGATGCCAAACCCTCGCTTATTGCATAGCAGAATTTTCTTATAGGAAAAGTTATTTTTTAAATCCGCAGAATGTTCCAATTTAATAAAACATTTTCTGCATTAAAATACCGGTACCCAAAATGCCGGAGACTTGGCAGCTCTGCCTATAACATTTTAATTAATCACGGTACTTTTTTTAATCGGATTCAAATTTAGTGAAGACAACGTTTTTTGGCCGAAAGCAGCTTTTTTCCACATGTGTAACTACGATACAATTCCTTGATGTTGAATTATGAATGTTTTGACATATGCTATTATTGCTTCCTCTCATTTATTTATTTGAATTTTAAATAAGATGACTCAAAATCGTGTTTTTTAAATATACGAAAAAAAAATGCATTTCGAGAGAGGGCGAAAAGGACAATGTTTGGCGATTTATTACCTGCGTTTGGCTAAATGTCTTACTACCTTGTATTTAATACTCTTCACAATACTTCGCTGTTATATGGACTTAGGCGCTTTTATAAAAAGTTTGACGTAATTCGGGCTTAAGAAAGTGAGTTTTTTACTGAATAATAAAAATAAATGAAAAATGAATACTAAGAAATGCTAATAAAAGAAAAATGAAACATTATATTGATCTATGTATATTTAAAAATTCATCTGCTAGCACTAATTAGATAATTTATGTCTATATGTATATAATAGGAGATAAATAGCTTTTGATTCTGTATTTCTATGCTATAAAGCATTAACGTTTGTGTGTTTTTCGTTAGCATTGGGAGTACCTAGCCGATTTAAAAAATAATGTGGGTTAAAATTTTTGGTAACCATCTTTGCTGCAAAATATACTATATGCGTAGGAACAATAATCACCATCAATGCACGAGCAAAAAAAGTTCTAAAATTGAGAATTCTTTGATGTTGATATGACTAAAAATTTAAAATCTTTTTTTTTTTTTTTTTTTGTGGCAAATTTTAAGATATAATATTCTCGTTATGAACGATTTCTAAAACATTCGACAATTTAATTTCACATATTAAACATTTTTTTTCTAGAAAAAGTTTTAAACCCAATTTATTGAGAATATTGCAATTTCTAGGATACTGTTGGGGTCAGAAACTATAACTTTGGCATCACAGTAACTCATAAGATGTAAGTGCTCGTTCAGGACAAATTTTTAAAAAAGGATTCCTTAACTCTTATCGACAACCTCATTGCATCCGTGGAAAACAGATATTCAACATTATAAACTATTCGGACGGATTTCACACCATATAAAATACACTCCATTTCTCTTCAAACATAATAGTTTATGTTATTTATAGTTTCTCAAATCGGTGCGAAGCTTCTGTTTATGCTCATGACATCATTTCAAAGAGCTATATTTCCAATATAGGAAAATTTGGTGTTTTATTTTCTGTATTACTTTTAACATTTTGCATATTTCCAATTTTATATCCATGCATGGTTTGCTTTTCTTTTATAAAAATAGTATATGCAACAAGATTTTGTAGTTCTACGATTCGATATGCTTATTTTCATCATTATATTTTATCACAATGAATGACCAATTAAAGGTAGCAGCTCATTTTCTTTACTTATCGCAAGTTATTAAATGTGTATTCTCAGCAATATCGCTCAGACTAATCCCTCTGAGGAAAGTCCTAGTTTAGTTATTTTATTCTATGTTCTATATGTACAGAAAAAATATTCTGTAGTAATAATTTTTAAAAAAATAACATTTACCCGCATCAGCCGTATCAGATAATAAAAAAAACAGCAGAATCTATTGGAGCGCAATAATATACACACATCTCGCCCTCAAATAATGAAAATTATCCTTTTTCTATTCCCGAGTGGAGGTGCATAATTGTACGTTAAAAGATCGAAACACGCAAGTTAATTTGTCTTATATGTTATTCTACACGGCAGAAATTATTTTAAAAAACGCCATACACGCCCATCCTTCCCCTCCCCTTAAATTATTATTATTCTTTTTTTAATCAAAACTCATCAAAACGCAGAACATAAACATTCCCCGCCCCCCAAAACTGAAGATATCCTTTTTCTGTTCGAGACGTGAGGTTCATATTACACATTAAAACATCAAACAAGTAGATAATTATTTAGAAACGATTTACAGGATAAAATAAAAATCCAAATAGAAAAATAAATTAATATATTTCAGTGAATTTTTGTAGAGAAAAAACATATAAAATCCTATAACACGATCGAAATTATCCCCACGGACTGCTTTCGAGAAACGCTATTCCTGCAAAAGTCAGGGAATTTGACGTCAAAAGTTCTGGCGAATCATATTTTGAGAAGGTAACACATTGTTGGGAAAACCGAAATATGTATCTGTTTAATATGCTCGATTACACCGTGATCAACGTGGATCCGAAATAAACATTAAATACAAAAGTTACGAATTTTTGTCCGTACAATCCGAATCTGCAATAAAAAAATGAGGGTTATAATTTAAGATTTCAAACTTCGACCCCCTCTGACCTCCAGAAGGTCGGTTGCGAGGGTCAAATTTGGTATCACTGATTAGATTATTTAAAAATCTTTAACACATATTCTTTCGTTTTTCAATCTGATATGTATTTGTCGAGTTATTCGACCGTTTGGAGACTTTTCGGACACCCTGTAAATATATACATATGTATAGTCTAGAAGTTGCTTTTTAGGCATCTGTAATATATAGAAAATTACACAATTCTCAGAAACATATTCAGTTGTCTAATATAGTGCTTTCCAACCTGGGATTCAGGGCGGGGCTGCTTGGAAATAATATCGATAATGCCAGAAATCACAAAAATGGTTATTACAGTTGCAAGAATGTTAGAAATGACATTGCAATTTGTATCTATTCAATTGTATGTTTGATTACATTATTATAGATATTACTAATGAAAACTAATCGTTAGGGGCCACCATAATACTTACCCGTCACGGATATACATAATGCAAAATATGAAAATAAAACATGTGTAAACTGTTTATAAAATGCATTGGAATTCTAAAATAAAACTTAAAAGTCTATTTGAATATTTTTTATGCATAGTAATGTTATAATACGGTATTGCAGGTACTACTTGATTACTCCATCCATCCATTTCGACAAATTACGTAAATCGCAAATTATTCCTAAACTAGCGAGCTACGCCCGCTAGCTGGGCCACTTTTTCCAAACGAAACTCGATATTAAGCAGTATATAATAAGCAAAAAAATTCATTTAGTAAGCAAGTCTTGATGTTCGAATCCTCAAGCACAAAAAAGTAAATTAAAGAGCTATGGTTGTTATGCGCCCATTATCCCGTTAATTCGCACAGCGGGCGCTACGCGTCATGGTCGCCATCGTCCCGTTAAAAATATTTGCTTTTGCACGGTTCGCGCTGCGCGCCTATAACACATTTTCTCGTATTTTTTGGTTCATCAGAAGCAGACTTTTACGCATATTCTGAATATGAATTCAGTTTTTTTCTACTTTAAAAACTGTCTGCATGAAGGTTTAGGAAAAAACGCGCAAAAAAAGTTTAGGTATTAAAAACTGCAAAAGACTGCTATTAAAAAAAAAATAAGTAATTTCATTAATATCACAAACAACATAACTAACAAATAATTTTGGCAGCTCGTTTTCCGTTTGTACTAACAGAAATTAGTATTAATCGCATAAATGTTAGGTTACACAATATTCGTGTATGCTACCAAAAAGAAAAAGTATGAGAATGAGCTAAAACGATTAATACTCACATACAGAATAAATATATGAATAGCCAGTTACATCTGAGATCCTCAAAATATTAATTAGCAACACTATTACCTCTTAGTGAACATATCTTGCTGTGCTTAAATAGTTGTACTTATTATATTAATTAAACCGTGTTTAACATTTTTTACCAGTTATTTTTCTCTTATACATTCTTTGACAAAATGACGGGAGAAAAAGAGGTTTTCGGCTGCTTCTTCTTTTAGCCAAAGGGGAAAAGTTCTAGTCGTTTACCGCAAGATGGCGCAGTGTTCTGCCTGAGAGCTCCGTTTGGGAAATGAGACGTTTTCCGTTCCGATTCCCGACCGGTTTTTAATTCATAACTTTTTTAATTTTGGTCCCACGGTCTCAAAAATGCCCGAAATGACTTTCCCGGAATTTTTTCGAATCGAAACACACCTCTCGCGACTTCCAACGCGGCCGCGTTGCGAACTGTTATCGGCTTCAAGCAGACAGACAGACAGAGGCGCACGGATTTTATTAGTATACACTAGCGAGCTACGCCCGCTAGCTGGGCCACTTTTTCCAAACGAACCTCGATATTAAGCAGTATATAATAAGCAAAAAAATTCATTTAATAAGCAAGTCTTGGTGTTCGAATCCTCAAGCACAAAAAAAGTAAATTAAAGAGCTATGGTTGTTATGCGCCCATTATCCCGTTAAAAATATGTGATTTCGCACAGTGGGCGCGACGCGCCATGGTCGCCATCGCCCCGTTAAAAATATTTGGTTTTGCACGGTTGGCGCTGCGCGCCCATAAGACATTTTCTCGTATTTTTTGGTTCATCAGAAGCAGACTTTTACGCAGATTCTGAATATGTAATCAGTTTTTTTCTACTTTAAAAACTGTCTGCATGATGGTTTAAGAAAAAACGCGCAAAAAAATGTTTCGGTATTAAAAACGGCAAAAGACTGCTATTAAAAAAAAAAAATAAGTAATTTCATTAATATCACAAACAACATAACTAACAAATATTTTTGGCAGCTCGTTGTCCGTTTGTACTAACAGAAATTAGTATTAATCGCGTAAATCTTAAGTTACACAATATTCGTGTATGCTACCAAAAAGAAAAAGTATGAAAATGAGCTACAACGATTGATACTCACATACAGAATAAATATATAAATAGCCAGTTACATCTGAGATCCTCAAAATATTAATTAGCAACACTATTACCTCTTAATGAACATATCTTGCTGTGCTTAAATAGTTGTACTTATTATATTAATTAAACCGTGTTTAACATTTTTTACCAATTAGTTCTTTTTCTCTTATACATTCTTTGACAAAATGGCGGGGGAAAAAGGGGTTTTCGGCTGCTTCTTCTTTTAGCCAAAGGGGAAAAGTTCCTGTCGTTCACCGCAAGGTGGCGCAGTGTTCTGCCTGAGAGCTCCGTTTGAGCTCTATTCCGGAAATGAGACGTTTTCCGTTCCGATTCCCGACCGGTTTTTAATTCATAACTTTTTTAATTTTGGTCCCACGGTCTCGAAAATGCCCGAAATGACTTTCCCGGAAATTTTCGAATCGAAAGACACCTCTCGCGACTTCCAACTCGCCCGCGTTGCGAACTGTAATCTGCTTCAGACTGACAGACAGACAGACACACAGAGGCGCACGGATTTTATTAGTATAGATTACAAAAATTGGCATAATTTTTATTTTAAAAAACCAAAGAACATATAAATTAGTAAAAAATTAACAAAAATTTCAATTAAAAATCAAACTAAAAATTACTTGATGACATACGAACACATGTAAGATGTTTAATGTCAAGTAAATATGACGTTCACGACAAGCCATTATTGGCATTTAATCTTATATTATGATTTGGCAATAGATTTTTGATCGACGGAATAATAACGTACTAAAAAAAAATCCTTATAAAACCAAAACTGATTAACCTATTAGCTAACAGTTTACTGCGTCAGATGAAGTGCCTCATTTCCAATTACAATGTATATTGGAATTGGAATTTGAATGAGATACAGGAGACGAATGAAAAGTCGAAGAAGGCGAAAAATAGGATTACAAATATCTCGGTAACTTATTATCCGATCGACTTCATTCTTTATGCAAAATTTTTTATTGTCTTTTACAGCCACTCCTTAAAACAAAAATATTCAAAAAATTTTATGTACCTTTCATCAGAACGAATATTTCGAGTGACTGAAAAAAGTAGTTCCGGATAATCGAGGTTATTGATATTTTCTAGGCTCTTTCTATTATTACATATTAAGTTCATACCTCCTACTATTGTACCTATATCAAATCTCTATCTCAATTTGTTCGGGAGATAGAGAGACAGACGCATAGATAGAGAGTTGTCACTTTTTTAGGTGCGTTCGTAATTAGGTAAATACGTAGCACCTATTGTTGTCGCTCAGTCCGTCTGTCTGTCCGTCTATCTGTCCGCCCGCATATAACCTAACCGAATCGTTTGAAATTTAAAATACATAATTATAACATAATTTTGTCGAGTCATTTCAAATTTTATGAAAATCGGGTGGATAGATCAGTTACAGGGACAATCAAAAGGATTCCGTTACATTACGGTCAATTTGGAAAAAAGTTTCAAATGCATTTTAATCGTTTGAAATTTAAAACATATAATTATTGCGTAATTTTGTCTAGTCCTTTCAAATGTTATGAAAATCGAATGCATAGATCAATTACAGGGACAATCAAAAGGATTCCGTTACATTACGGTCAATGGGGAAAAAAGTTTCAAATACATTTTAATCGTTTGAAATTTAAAACATATAATTATTACGTAATTTTGTCGAGTCATTTCAAATGTTATAAAAGTCGGATGCATAGATCATTTACAGGGACAATCAAAAGTATTCCATTACATTACGGTCAATGGGAAAAAGGTTTCGAATGCATTTTAATGATGTTACACTCATTCGAACATAATAGAATTGGCATGAATCTATGAAATATATACTAAAATATGCATTCCGTACAATCTGTGATGCAAATAATTTTTATTATTAAATTACAGGACCACACAAAAGTATTCCACTACATAATGCTATACGGGGAAACATTGTTTGGGGCATGTTTTAATTATATTCAACTATTTCACATTTTATGAATAAGATATACGTTGCTGAGGTATAGTAAAAATTACTCTACTATATCAGCAAGATCTGAATATTTTAAAAACTTCGTTATCGGACGAACGCACCTCATTTGCTACGTTCACGTGCAATTTCCAACTTGTTTTTTCTAAAAATATGCTTTTCGGAATCTCCAGTATTAGAAACGTATAAATTCGTCAAAAAAAATCCATTTTGAAAACGATTGCAAGACTTAACCTATACTACCTATGATGGGTAAGTAAGAAGCATGTTTGCGTTATCTAGTTGAATTGAATGGATTTGTTTATGAGAAATGGGAAGTGAACTTCGAAATGAAAAGCCTAAGAAAGTGATATATAAAAGAAAAAAGATTGGGAAGGTCTGGTCCAGGGTTCTCGCTGCCGCCCGCCATTTTGCCAAAATGCGACTAAATTCTTCTTTTGGCGAGTAAACAAGCGATTAGATTCGCCAAATTTCTAGTGCTCAATTTCTGCTTTTTCTTTCTTTTCTTTTTCGTTTTTCATACATATGCATGTATACATATTTTTAGTATATGTGTAGCGGATAGTTGAAATTAGATTAATAACAATCGTTGTTTCAGTAATAAAAACTTAAGTTATTTGAGAGCATATTGAGAAAAAGGGGGATGCATTAGAGAATTAAAGATAATTATTTTTATGCTACACGGCGAATCTATTTTACTAATATTTTTTTCATTCGGCAAATGTTTTTTTTTTTTTTTTTAATTTGCCAAATTACTAACGCTGATCAAATATCAACGAGAACACTGGCTGGTCGAATACAATATTTAACTTATCTTTGTCTAAAATCTTTTTTCACGCGTCTCCCGTCTCTAAATTTTAAAAATTAGCGAGTTTCATTGCAGCAATAATGATTCAAAACCTCTCAAATAATAAATAAAACTATGGCATGAAAAATCAACACAGTACCGAAGTCTATTGACAAGTGAACAATTGTCAATAGACTAATTGTTGTGTTGGGAGATAATACCAATAAATAAAATCGTCTTTATAATCCGCTGTAACATTGACGACTTGTTCACTGATTGATGAATAACATTGTTGCAGTTGTGCAACGGGATGGAAAAAACGTTTAATATGCCACTCGCTCAAATTTGAATATTTTTACAATTTTTTCTTCTTTCTTTTCTTTTTTTTGCGTTACGATAGCTAAGGGCGATCTATAACCGGGTTAGTTTTTATCTTTTCGTGTTCGGTTATATATATATATATATATTACATATTACATATTATGATGGTTTCAATTTCAGAATCGGTTCCAAAATTTAAAATATTTTTTTAGGAAAATATGAAACCAAAATCGAAAAAGTAAAAACTAGCCCGGTTGTGGATCGTCATCTGCTTTCCTATCCACGAGGATTTTGAAAATAACGCCCCCATAGATTTAACATTATCATCCGGGTCTTTTCGAGTGACTAGTGTGGGCTCTTAAGACGCCACACTAGTCATTGAAAAAGACCAGGATGATAATGTTAAGTCTATGGGGTCGTTATTTTCAAATATCTCGCTCAAATCTTAATATTTTTTCCCTTGATTTTTTTTTCCGCAGAGGGCAATCCACAACCAGGCTAGTTTTTACTTTTTCGATTTTTGGTTACATATTTTTTTATTAGGATAGTTAAGGTTTCAAAATCGGTTCCAACCGGTTCTGATAGTAAAAATTAAAAAATCTCAAACCAAAATCGAAAAAGTAAAGAAATGTCCGGTTGTAGATCGCCCTCAGCTATCCTATGCAAGAGAAATTTGAAAGAAACACCCCCATAGACTTAACATTAGCATCCAGGTCTCTTTGAGTGACTAGTGTGGGCTCTTAGGCCCACACTAGTCAGAAAGGCACAAAGTTAACGAACGTTTGAGTTTTCCAATAAACATACCGCAGTTTTTGCAATAAAATCTGAAAGAAGCTTTTCTTGCTACTTTTAAAGACCAGTGTTAGCGTTGCCAAAAGCATATTATCACCAATTATTGAATGAATTGTGTACTGAACGAATTTGAATGAAAATACAAATAATGTTTTTCTTTTATGTTAATGATTATTATTTTCTTTAGACAAGCCGTGTAAAGCATGGAGTTTCAGTGTCCGGCCCGCAGGCCATAGTCAATGTTTCGAGAACCAATGTTTTCGAAGAGTTATTATTTGTCTTCTTTGATGGCAGAAATTATGCGTCTTAATAATGCAAAATTTATTTTTCGTGTATATACCCTCATAGCATGCATGGTCACAGTGACGTCACAATGACGTCACTGTGAGTCACTTTGGTCACGTCACATCTGTGACGAAAATGCCACCACTCAGCGACGTCACATTGTGACTGAGATGTGACTTTCTTAAAAAATTTTAGAAAATTACAAATATTCTTCAAAAGATGTTATTTACTTTAAAAAACATGTTTCTGGCAATTTAAATATCGTCGCTTTTGTTACAGTTTTGTCACAATGTTAATGTCAAAGTAGTCACAAACGACACACTTTTCACAAATTGGTCACATTGTGACGTCACAAAAATGCTCTAAAACGGCCATAACGACTTCACATTTTAGTCACTGTGACTTCACATCGACAATCGATGGTCACAAAGTCACAATGTGACTTCACAACGACGCTGCAGTGACGTCACCATGTCTTACGGGTAGTCACAAGCTACCTGAAAACAAAAGAGTTTGACTTGCTTGGTGTACTTTTATCGTATACTAAAGAATTCTCTCTGTTCTTAAAAAGAAAGATTTTTTTTTAATTTCTTATCTACAAGGTACACTTTTTACAAATCTCTTCATTTATTTTCATTTTTTAAAAAAAAATATTGTAATGTCGCGGGGTAAATTTAACTATGCCTAACAGTTTAATTTATTTCTCGAATAAAATCTTCTTAAACTTTTTAATTGAATTTACTCTTAATCTTTTATTTATATTATTTTTCATTAAATAAAAAACAATAATTTAAGAGCAGTTTTCATTAAACTTCGCTTGTGTTTAAAAAAAATCATGAATCCTTGTTTTAATTAAATTAGTGCTTCACTTTAAATGCTTTTTAATTCCTCTTTTATTCCTTACGCATACAGCAAGCCATTGCTCGAATTTCACATTTTTTAAGTTTAAAAAATGCTAATTTTCTAAAAAGTAAGAAATTTTCAGAGAACTAAAATTAACATAAGAGAAAATAATAATTTATTTTTCTTATTTTATTCATATTTAAAAAAAAAAAAAAAAAGCTCAAATAATGGAAAAAATGCTTATTATATTAAAATGAAAAAATAAAATATGTTATCTGATGGAAAATAGGTTTTTTTTCTTTGTAATTTTTAATGTAACTTTTGATTCGACATTCGTAAATTTGAAAAGTTCTTTAGTAGTTTAATAAAAACAACTTTGAACTTGAACATCAAACGTAACAAATGAGGTGCGTTCGTACTGCAAAGTTTTAAAAACATTCAGACTTCGTGAAATAGTGTACAGTACTTCGTATACAGCATACTATCCGAAATCAGTTTTTGTGTGTCCCTGTAAATACTATGTACTTTCTATTATATAGGAAGTAACTATCAGTAAACCTCAGCTACGTATATCAATCTCATAAAATGTGAAATAGTTTAATATAATTAAAACGCACCCCAAACAACTTTTCTATGACCCTGTAAATGAATAACAAAAATTCTTTAGAGCACAGATTCTATAGAATGTACAATATAATATATATTTCATATACTCGTATTAATTTTATTACTTCCAGAAGAGTGTAGTCATTAAAATGCATTTGAAACTATTTTTTTTTTATTGACCGTAATGTAACGAAGTAGGGGAGACCGGGGATGGTTGACTAATTTTTTACTAAATCATACATATTTTTTTTCTTTTCATCCATACAGACAATATAATCGCATTAATGGATAGAAGGACTATTAAACTAATAAAAAACAACAAAACATAGTTAATTATTCAATATCATCATCATGTAAAAATGCATTTTACAGAACATCGACTCTTAGTCAATCTACCCCGGAACCGGGGTAGGTTGACTATATGCCCGGGGTAAGTAGACTTACGTATCAATAAGCAACAAATTATGAGAAGAGTCAAGTAATAAAACACTATTTTCAATTTAATTGAACTCTTTATTAAAAAACCATTTTAATCAGGTACAGACATCCTTTATAAGTCTTTATAAAAACTATCAACTCTTAGTATTTAAAGTTTTTAAACTAAAATCTTCTTCAGTTTCATTTTAAATCACACATAAATCTTTCTATAACTTCTTATGAATGTAACATATTAATTCTTATTAATGTAACAATTTAAAATTTTCTTATGCCACAAATTAAATGCACATTTTGCATTTCTCTACTTAAAAAATAGTAATTGTTAAATACTTGCATTTAGTATTTAAACTTTTATAAACTAAACTCTTCTTCAGTCTCATTTTAAATCACATATAAATCTTTGTATACTTAAAAATATAAAAAAAAACAGGCAAGTTATCAGTCTTCATTATCAGAAATACAGTGTTTGCATTCAAAAAACATTAGATTACCTCTTACACATTTGGCATGAACCCTTAACTTACAAATTATGCACTGAATCCATTGTTCGCCAGAGACACTATCGGCGTAGGATTCAGTGCATTCTAAACAAATCGTGCTCTCGTCATCTGAATCCACAGCATCGTCATTTCCATCGACGGTGTCATCAGCAACATTCATCTCATTTACTTTATCCGTTCATTTTCCTTTATCCGTTCCTTTTCCCTTACCCTTTCCTTTTTCCTTTGCCCTTCCATTTTCCTTTACCCTTACCTTTACTCGTTTCTTTTCCTTTTTCTATTCTGTTTTTTGTATCTTTTCTTCTTTTCTTCAAAGTTTCTCTATTCTTTTTCATATCTATAAGATTTTGTTTTTCAGGGGTGTCTGTATATATAGTACTTTTACGTTTCCGAATATTTCTTCTATTATCTGCTGAAGCAAAAGAAAGAATATACTTATTAAGAATCGAATAAAAAGATAATTTTAAAGATATTTTAAACTCAAAATGTCATTGGGTTTGGTTGACTAATTATTCAACCAGCCCCGAAAGAAATTAGTCTACCAACCCCAAACGACATTTTAAGTTTCGATGGCATGGATAACCTAAACACTGCCACCTAATTAAGAAATAACACATAAAATAATATCAATATGGACTCATAAAACACTCTGACTAATAGGCAAACTGTTAACATAAAATGTATAGATACCAGATCAAAAAATATGCAACACGAAAATATTACTTACATGATATGAAAACAATTCACGGGTCACTACTCGAAAACGGCGTGTGCCGGCGACGCGACACTACCGACGACTGAGCGGGGGGCGGAGAGTGATGCGCGGCTGCGCTGGGATGACGCAATATTCATACCGTTGGCGTGTTTTTGGCGGTTAGTCTACCTACCCCTATAGTCAACCATCCCCGGTCTCCCCTACATTTGATTGTCCCTGCAATCGAATTGAAATGACTCGACAAAATTATGTCATAATTATATTTTTTTAATTTTAAATGAATCGGCTGAGTAGTTTTTGCGTTGTTATATGCGGACTGAACGACGACTATAGGTGCAACGCATTTACATTACAAACGCACCTAAAAAGGACTTTACCATATCCATAAGTATTGTAATACATATTTTTTCACTTTTTTATATTTAGCTCTTTTTACGCTTTCTATACTTGGAAAGTGTTTATGAATTCGAATTGTCTATCCATCTGTCTGTCCATCCTCCCATATTCTAACTTTGATAAATATATTTGGATTGTTATTTAATGATACATCTTATCGAAGTTCAATATATAATAGTTGTTGTTGAAAATTAACCTTTTGAAGTTGTATTAGATTTTTATATAGGTGCCATCCTGATCGGAGTTAATTTTAGTAACACATAATATGCAACATTACAAAAGGAAAACAAAATTTATTAATTTCTTTTTAGGGTTCCATTCATCTGACGAAACACTATTCGTCTCTGCCCTCTGTCTTCACAGAATCCATACACAAAGTTGTATAAATCAGAGATTTTTAATTTCGTGTATTTACAGCTGAATACCTCGTGTCACGACAAATCATAAAATTTTAAAGTGTATTATTTTAATTAAATTAATTTCTTTCAATATCATCCATTTTTGCGGTTTAAATTTTAAAAGATAACTTTAATTTCAACGTTTCGCATGCAGTAATCATGGCTTGAAGGTAAAGTAACCTCGCTTGCAAACAAATTGTTCTTAGTTCGAGCCACGATGCTGGAAGATGAAATTTTCATATTAAGATGGATTTAAATAAAAGAGATTGCATAATTTTTTGTCAATTTAAGGGCTTAAATTATTAGGGTTTCGTTCATCTGACATCCATAATAGTTTTTGGAGTTCAATTTTCTTTCTATTTTATAAATTCTTGCGATTTATTAAGGATTTAGTATTTTAAATTTCATTTAAACAATTTTTTTCACTTTTAGAAACTAAGAATTTAATTTGTATCTCCTAATTTTTTTTTTAAATTTCGGATTTCCAAAAAGTTTGGAATTTTAGATTTTATTTAAATAATTCGATTTGAACATTTCTAATTTATTTACGGTAAATAATTTCCTCTTATAATTATTTTGAAATTAAATTTATTGGTGCTATCATCTATGTTAGAATTCAATAATTTTAAATTAACAATTCATATTTATTAATTAAAGGATAAGTTGTTTTGAGAGACATTTTAAAAGAAACCCTTCTGCGATCGTTCTGTGATCAGACTTACCCATGTCTTTAAGATTTGGACATGTATGTAACACAATAAGGTGCTTTAATTTTATGTAAAAATTATGTTTTGCAAATCTCCATTGTATGAGATTTTTGAGAGCAGTCTCCAATAATGTAGCCCTTAATTTATCCACTTGAATATACAGAACAATCTTTTCTCTTTGTATCTTACATATTAAGTTTTTAGCGCTTTCCAACAAAGTTGAAAAGTGTTTAAGCATTCGTTTTTTTCTGTCCGTCTGTCCACGCTTTAACTTCCGTTAATATGCTCAGATTTTCATTCTATTGCTAAATCTTATTTAGGGTCACCAAAGAATATTTTACATTGCATATGAAGAATGTACGATTAATGATTCATTTACAAGGGCACTCAAAAGAATTCGATAACATTATGGTATAAGAGGAAAAATCGTCTGGAGAATATTTTAATGATATTACGCTATTTCATATGTATTGAAACTGATTTAAGTCACTAAATTTCACCACAATTACGTTAAAACAGTGCATTCATAGCAATTTTTATTAATTTACAGGGACACACAAAAGGAATCGGTTACAGTACTGTCTTATAATAAATGCTGGATTACTGTTTAAAATTCGGTTAGCGCTTTTAAATTTAATTAGTTTTTGCATATTAATCTTTATGTATAAATTATATACCTCATATGCAAGGCTGTACAAAAGTATTCGCATACCGTTCTCCTTATTAGAGTAAACTGCTGAACACGAATTTTCAACTGAAATGTATGTGCCTCTTAAATGAAATAAATTTTGGAATGCATGCTGTTAATAAATACAGTTGTCTATATCATATACAGGACTATTAAAAAATTCGGATAATTTTCCGATCGTGGATGGGAACAGCTGAAATTCGATTTTGAAATGCGTTATGCATTTCCATACAGTGAAATAAGACCTAATATTTTAATTTTTTAAACACTTTTTGTTACACTATTCTGATTGTGCGGAAAGAGCTTCATAATTTATGTTTGACGCATTATTTTTTCTTTCTTGATTAAATTACTTTCCATTTCATGGTACACTTCTTTCGGTAACTTTCTCTTTGTCATTTTAAAGTACCGTTTTAAAGATATTTTAAGAAGGAAAAATGCCTCATTACACTTAAACATAATTTGTGTAATATTATTTCGAATTCTACTTATCTCCAATTTTTGACAGCCTAATCCTTTCCGGCGCAGTGGTCCGACGTTGCGATCACTTAATTTTAATTGCAAACTTACAAACGGCACCAAGAACATTTTAATAAAATTTTGCTATTACAAAAAAAAATTTACAGTAATCTCTCTCTCTCTCTCTCCTAAAAAAATCGTTTATAAATTCCGGTATCGGTATCATTTTAGTATTAGTATTAGCCCAGTATCATTTCATCATTTTACGAACAGAAATTTTTCGTACCGGAATGGTTAATATAATATAAATACATAAAATAAATGTAATAATATGAATAAATTATGTATAATATAAATGCATAAATAAAACATAATCGTTGACTTGTTAAATGAGAGGACGTACGCAATGTAAGTCCTGGAGGTCAAGGGGCTAACACGTAAACAGGGACTGGCAGATGGACAGACAAATCGAAGCTACAAATTCTTTTTAATTATATTTTTACGAAATTACGTACTTTACGATAATTCATTTTGAATAGCAGCTTTTATGCAGCAGAATGAATAAGGCATGATATTCATGAATAAGGCATGTAGACTATTAAAAAATTATTTCAAACAAAAAATATTTTAATTAAAAGTTACTTAAAATGGAGAAAGTAAACATTTAACTCATCAAAAAACTTTTATAACCATTTGCGAAACTAAAAAGCAACATTAACAGACTTTATCCTTGAGAATATATTAAATAAATCTCAACTAAGTATTCGATAGAAAACAACAATTATGCTTGAAAATTATTAATTTCTTGTTAAAATATCTAAATGAACGACAAAATATTTTTAGAAAACCTTTCAAATCAATATTTAATGGAGCTAAAAATTTGTGTTTTTGGATTTCAATCTCGATTATCCATTAGCATGTGTCAGACTGTCTCATTAAGCATCAGTCAGAGAGGCAAAATGAGTTGTTTACGACACATTTGTTAAATGTAAGTACAAAATTTGAATATGTGGTATGTTCTTTCTTCATTTTTTCTGACTCTCAATATTTAAGCCTACACAGAAATGTGTTTTAAATGACGAAATTCGGCTGAAGTTTGATCGGGTATTAGAAAGCCCGTAATTAATTGAGAATAATGTATCTTTTAACATTTATTTATCTGTTTGTTTTAGAGAAATAATGAATATTTAAACGGCAAAGTATTATAAAAAATATTTCAATATTTTGCGAAAAAATTAAGCTTCTAAAATTAGCCTTGTAACGATTTTATTCCATATTTATGTTTAAGATGGTACTTGATTTTTTGATAAATTTAGAAAATATTGCAAAAAATGCTGTCAAAATTGAAATTTCTAACTGTGGAAGTTCTGAAAACGAAAAAAATTATCATACTGAGAAAATAATTGTTTATAAATCAAATTTTAATTAATTGAATGAAAAATGAAATCATACAGTCACTTACACATATCTTCACCTCAGCAAGTTTCATGTTTTTACTTTTAAAAATGAGTCTGAAAATGTCTCAGAAAATTTCGAGTTGTTGAAGGTGGTCGTCGGAAATTAGTCGAGACAGTAACCCTTAAAGACAGGGATGGTTTGGACATAAATAATAACGGGGAAGTTGTACATTTTATACTCTTGGCTTTTAAAGCCCAGGTAATAATTTCTAATAATATGTTTGTGTAATGCAATACCTGTTATCAGTATAAAAGCAATAAACTTCATGCTGTTGCAAACATACTAATTTAATTAGAATTAATCACAGAAATCTGAGTTCTACACATAAGACATTAAAAAATATATATCCATTTTAGTACCAGAATTTTTTTTAAGTATTATTTGCCTTATATATTGCAAAACGTTCCTTACTTGGAATATAGCGGCCACTACTTACGAAGTTTTAAATTGTCTAACTTTTTTTTAAAATTCTTTATACTTGCAAACCCTTCATAATTACTACGGGGTTTGCGACTAGTTTTCATTAAGTGGATCTCTCGTTATGATTCTTGAGTAAAACCTGTTAAAAACCTATTTGGAAAAATGCATCACAAACCAAAATGGTTTTGTAAATTTGTGAGCCTCTTTTACATATTCTCCTTTAGCACAATGCAAAGTTTAAACATTGATCAGCGGTTTTGTGCTAGCTACACTGGATAAAGAAAGGTGTATTACTACGCTGAATTTAATTTTATGAAATGTCAAATGAAGTTTAAATATGCACTACCTTTTATTCTCAGTATACCGAGTTAATTTACTTATAAATGTGTAAGGATAAGATAAAAAAAGAGGTATACAGAATAGCAAAAGTTGACATTATTGAGGTTTCATATCTCTATGAACTTTTATGATATATCCATTGATACTTTTCTAGTATATACAGCTATAACCAATCCTACGTTGTATAGTTTTTTACAAAATCTTATTATTCTTTCAGGAACAATTTTCTTTTAATAATAATGTTAACTCCTTTACGATGAGAGAACACTTTGCTTAATTTTTAATCTTCAACAAATGCTTTTTCAAAACAGAAAATTTTCTGTACTAGAATCGCGAAAATGCTCCTATTAAATAAGATAAACTTTACATTAAAAAAATAATTGGTGGGAATAATGTAGGATTCTGAGAATTTTAAGTGGCGCGTATAACAGTTGCTCCTTCCCCAAGGGGTTAATAATACATACACTGTAAAAAATATCCGTTAATATACAGAAATTGTTCCCTAAAATTCTATGGAATAGTTCCGTTTTTCCGAAAAAACAGCAGAATTTCCGTTATTGATATTTTGAAACTATAAAAACAGTAAGTTTTCCGTAGAATTTTCTGAAAACAGAGGAGTTCCGTATTAAAACAGCATAAATTCCGTAAACAACTCCAGTGTCGCCATCTATATCTGGGATAGAAAAACATTATAAAGTTGTTTTATGAACAACTTACTATAATAATTTCCTTTATTTCTTTCTGTTTTAATAATATAAAGCTAACATATTTTTACAATATTAATTTTATTAATCCCTTTTAAGTTTGAGAGTAGTTAGCTTGTTTATATTCAGTTAGTTTATTTCGATTATCATTTTTAAATAATGTTTAACACATTTATAGCATATTTTTTAAAATGTGCGTAAGACAATGGAAAAAAGTTCTACTTTTAATTTTAATATATTTTAATAAAAGTAATTATAAAATATTAATAAAATAATTTTAATTTCAATATATTTTAATATTACTTTAAGAGAATATTACTTTCAAAAATAAATAAGTAAATAAATATGAATAATATTACAATAAACTTTTAAAAATCTCCTTAAAATGAAAAAAAAAACTTTTTAATGCATTCAACTCTTAATACATGTAATATTTTAAAGTCTAAAATTTATTTTTATAGAACTGAAATTTAAAACTAAATATTCGAAATAATGGAAATAAATAATGGAAATAAAATCTGTTAAACATTTAGAACTGTACACTCATATAGAAAATAATTCTGAACAAAAATTAATGCCGCGTTCAACATAAGGCCTTTGCTTTATAAAATCATTCGAAATAAGTAAAGATATTTGCATGCACTGTATGCGTAACTATGGCGTAATGGTATTACACTATTGCAAGCTGCCATCGGACAGGTGCTAGGTTCGATCCCCATCGAGGGTAAGTGACATTTATTCACGGTTGTTTAAATTAAATGTATGTGTTCTAATCTGATGTGTCTTTGTCTAAAGAATAAAAAAGCCAGTTTGTCCTTGAAAATTATTTTTGGCTTTCAGGCGAAAATTTTTATATACAAAATATGAAAAAAAAAACGGAAATATTTCTGGAAAAAACGGAAATTTTTTTCCGTTAAATAACGGAAATAGTACTGGCGTCTAGATGACTAGTACTATTTCCGTTATTTAACCGGAAAATTTTTTACAGTGTATGTTTACTGAACTCGAGTAGTACACACACTTGACCATTTATATTAATAATCTGGTGTATTTTGACAATTGAAATCATTTTAAATCCCAATTTTCTTCAGCTATTTTCTTTCGAGCGAGGTGCGAAAACGTGAATAAAATAAGCTACTTAAGCTCTCCTCATTTCAATTGAAAGCTTTAAAGACCCTTTAAATATCTCCTGATCACTGTAATCGGAGTTTTAAGGGTGACTTAAATATTTGACTTTCCTTTATTGAACTCGAGTGTATTGTTTCAAACGAAAGGAAATAGCAGTCCCTCTGTTTGATTTTAAATGCAGGAGAAATCGTTGAAAGATAAAATAAAAGATACAATTGTATATTGGAGCATTTTTGAGAATTTGATGGAATTTAGTAGAATATTTCTTTTTATTAAAAGTTTCCGTATGTGTTATTTTAACAGGAAAGCATACAGTTTTATTGTTAATTTAACGCTTCAAAGTGGCAATAGACTTAGATCATTCTATTGATAACGTTTATTTTTGAACACAAAATATTCAGTAAACAATCGAAAAAAAACTCATTAATATTCATAGTTCACCTTTCATCTCTTTTATGATTTATAAAAATAATCGAATAGTCTGGATAAAAATAATCGAATAGTCCCCATTATTTCTTTCTTAATGTATTCTCTAAACATTTAGCAGAAATATCTTTATTGTTGTCGTAACGGGGGATACAAATACTTTTTTTCTTTCTTTATAAAGTGATGCTTGTTTAGAGCATGATAGTAAAAAAATATATATATCTCAAAAAAACTTTATATATAGGGTGTTTCAAAATTGTATGTCAGAAATGTAAAAGTAGGTACAGAGGACTTACTTAAGCAGATATTCTACAGGATTGTGAATGTCAAATGGCACTGCTGTGGGACTAGAAGAAGAGACTTGGTTAAGACTTCTGCCCTTGCCAGAGAAAATACTCGCGAGCTAATACTAATCCTATGAGGAGATATTTTTCTAATATCTCATTTGAATTTCGTTTCTTTAAGTTTAAGTATTTTTTTTAATTGGAAAGTCGAGACCTGTCTCTACTTCGCACCTTTCTTACTTTTCCAATTTTGGCTACAGATATTTTTAGAATAACACTTTCATTTTTTGAACCGGTTTTGAAAGTGAAAATAACTTCGTAAAAAGTACCTACGACCAAAATCAATAAAGAAAAAGAAAGAAAGAAAAAAAAGAGAGAGGTGGGATGCAGAGATGGAACTGGGCTAGCAGATGAAAAAAAAATGTCGAAATGCAAACCAGATATTAGAAAAATCCTTCCCCATAAAATTAGCATTAGCTCGCGAATTTCTTCGCCGGAAGGGACAGAAGCCTTAAGATCGCTGGACGAAAGCATTTTGATGACTTGAATCTTCCTCCTCTACACGGTTTTCGAGAAACATGCACCGTTACACCAGTGCTGAGTTTGCCGGCATGGATTTTATGTATGGGGCGACGCAAGTAAATTGCTCCTACCCAACGCATGTCCAAAATATTTCGAGCTTGATGAATTACTATCCCTTACTGAGCTGCTGGTCACTCATTTTCCAAATTCTCCTCCGTAATGTTAAGTCTTTGGACGTTTGATGCATTTTTATATTCAAAATATCTTCTCATGAAATTAATATTTTTAATTTCTTTTCTCAGTGTTGTCTGCTTTAAAAATGTCTATTTTTTTTCTTAATTTTTGAAATATCTATTAAAGCTAGGCTTAATTTTAAATGAAGTGTTAAATTTTTACTCCCACTTTGTCAGTTTTTTAAGCACAAAATATCAAATTAAGCAAAGGTGAAGCATTTTGAGAATTAAGAAAAAAAGGACATCATTTAAGAAAAGAACAAAATGTTAAATTAAACAAAAATGAAGCATTTTGAGAACTAAGAAAAAAAAAGGACATCATTTAAGAAAATAACAAAATATTAAACTAAGCAAAGGTGAAGCATTTTGAGAATTAAGAAAAAAAAGGGCTTCATTTAAGAAAATAACAAAATATTAAATTAAGCAAAGGTGGAGCATTTTGAGAATTAAGAAAAAAAGGACATCATTTAAGAAAAGAACAAAATGTTAAATTAAGCAAAGGTGAAGCATTTTGAGAATTAAGAAAAAAAGGACATCATTTTAAAAAAGAACAAAATGTTAAATTAAGCAAAGGTGAAGCATGTTGAGAATTAAGAAAAAAGGACATCATTTTAAAAAAGAACAAAATGTTAAATTAAGCAAAGGTGAAGCATTTTGAGAATTAAGAAAAAAGGGACATCATTTAAGAAAAGAACAAAATGTTATATTAAGCAAAGGTGAAGCATTTTGAGAATTAAGAAAAAAAGGACATCATTTAAGAAAAGAACAAAATGTTAAATTAAGCAAAGCTGAAGCATTTTGAGAATTAAGAAAAAAAGGACATCATTTAAGAAAAGAACAAAATGTTAAATTAAGCAAAGGTGAAGCATTTTGAGAATTAAGAAAAAAAAGGACATCATTTAAGAAAATAACAAAATATTAAATTAAGCAAAGGTGAAGCATTTTGAGAATTACCAAAAAAAAAGGCATCATTTAAGAAAAGAACACTGAAAGAATAAGTTAAAAATGTTAATTTCCTGAGGTATTTTGAATGTAAGAATTAACATTACTGAGGGTAATTCAGAAAATGAGTAACCAGAAGGTTTAATGCTGCTTTTGCATCTGCAGAAATTCCGCGATATCTTCCATTGCCCATGTCACGGCTAGAAGTATAAAACGATCTACTTGAGCACAACATTCGATAAAAATTATCAAATGTTCGGAGATCTGGCAGATACATTCCTGGAAATCGTTCCGTGTACAACCTTGTCAGCCGTATTATTTCCTGATGCAGCTGTATGCATGAAATGCATATCAGCAAGCTTCACATTAGTATATATTAATCCATACATCCATTGATTAGTACTAATATAGAATACACAATATTGCACGTGCTACTATATTTGGATACAGCCTCTCATCTTTATGCTTTTTTAGGGGCAAACAATGAATTTTGAATTTATTCTATATATGATAATTTTCAGAATTTTTAAGCTATTTTTTGAATTTTTCACTAGAGTTCCTCTTTAGATTTAGGTAACACATTATGTGCATTGTATTTCGATTGCATTACCGTAGGCGCAGTGAAACTTCACATTTTTCATATAATTTTTATTACTGTTTAATTCTCATTACAGGGTATTGTGTATAATGTTGTTTTTCATATTTTCTTAAAATAACATTTTTTTTATATTGAGAACTCTAAAAATTACAAGCAAAAAAAAATTGACAAAATTTAGGACAGTTTTCATGAAAACGTTAATTTTTCTTCGAATATGCATGCTATCTTCATAAAAATGAACGCAGTTTACATCAATAAGCCACCTAATCGTAATCTACAGGATGGACGCTTTTGCTACATTAATTTTGACATTATTATCCAAAAGATATTCGTTTTTCAGTTTATTAACGGTGATAATTCCGATTGTATTTTTCTAATTGACTAATCGTTTAAAATCGCAAATGACGGTCACCTTTGGCCATATAATGTATACGAAGTCCGTTCACTTAAGTCCCCTATGTCTAGCTCTGCATTTTTGACATACAATTTTGAAGCCCTATGTGTATTAATAATCTTTTCTAATTAAAAATAATAAGAGATTTCACAATGTTCTTGAATTGCAAAATTCATTTAAGAACCACTTTTTAAAACTGAAAACTCTAATAGATTTTTTACATTCAATATATTGTTTAGATTTCCCATTAAATCCCGAAAATGTCTTTTAGAATTAATTCTATAGAAAAAGTTTTATAGAATTCTATAGAATTATGGTCCGTTTTCTATAAGCTAATTTAAAAGCTGTAGAAACACCTGTAAAACTTTAATAGAAATGTCTGTAGAGAGAAAGTGTTTCATAGAATTTTAGTAGAAATTTCTGCTCTATAGACATTTCTATTGAACTTCTACAGATATTTCTATAGCTTTTATACTAGCTTATAGAAAAAATGGACCATAATTCTATAAGTTTCTTTAAAGTGTTTTCTATAGAATTCTAAGGGGCACTTTCGAACCAGAGACGAAAAAAAGCCGCTGTAAATCAGCTGAAAAATCCAACATGTTCTGTATCTTCAACTCGATAGTGCGTAAAGCTATCACGTTGAAGTTTTAAACCATTATGATCTTCTTTTACTAAGGCAGCACAGCATATTTCAACTGTAAATATCTTACAATGTTCAAGTAGAAAATCTAGTTTTTAATAGAAGGGGCTGTGCGTATATAACGTCATCATTTTAGGGGATGGGGGTGGCAAATGATATCGAAAGATATCTCTAGGGTGGGAGATGACTTTTGCTATCGTTACCTTTTTGATGCAACGAAATTTCTTTTTTATTTGTAACTTGTTCTTTACATCAAAATAGTCTATTAATTTTTTTTTAGTCTGTTTTCTATTTTTATGGAAATACAAAGTTATTATTAAAACTATTAAATGATTATAAAATTATTTAATTCCAAAATGTGGAATATCACAAGATTTGGCATGATAAACTTTAATGTGCATAAAGTAGTTAAATTAAAAAACGCATTTCCCGCAATTACTGCTTAAAGACAGTACTGTAAGCGAATTATTTTGCGTGTTCTTGTAAAGAACGAAAATGATATAAATGCCATATTCTATACTAATGATCTTGTGTTGTTGTGAAATTTAAAGATTTATTTCAGTTTAAATACATATGGACTAGCGTAATGTCATTAAAATTCTCTGCAAACGATTTTCCCCATATACCATAATACATCAAAACTTTTGAATGTGCCTGTAAATGAACTATTTGCTAAACACTTCATATGCAATACTGAAAATGCCATGGGAAGCATCATCAATATTTGTCAATAGCTTGCAAATTAGAATGTAGTTAAGTGAGTTAAAACGTGAAAAGATAGACAGAAAAAGCGGAATGCATAAAAGCAGAATGTATAAATACTATACATACTTTTCAACTTTGTTGAAAAGTGTTAAAAAATGTAAAACAAATATAAAATTCGCTATAGTAAACCGCAAATGTTGTTTAAACTACTAATGATGTCGGCTGCGACTTTTCTTTATTTTTATTTAAAAGTTGTCTGTTTCTTACTCATCTTGTATTTTGTGCATTTACAAAACAAGCTTAGATATGGACAGCCATGCGAAATGAATACAGGACTATTCCAAGAATTCGAAACATGCAGAATTTTATTAGTAGATTTGGGTGCCAGGTTTAAATATCATATATGAAGTCTTGAGGTCTTTTCTTGATTTCATTAAACAAACGTAAACACAACGATTATAAATATCCAACAACTATAAACAAGATTATTTTAATATAAATTTCATGAGAAAACACCAAGAATTTGCTCCATTTTTGAGTTGAAAACTATTTTATACTAAAGGAAAACAATAGTTTTCTCGCCTGTCCGAGATTATTACGTAACGGAGTGTGAGACAGTCAACTCCATCTACAGTCATGTGATACAATAAATTTGTAACAGCCAGTTCTTCGGATTAATATTCATCTCAAGCAGTATTAACAATGCACTCCACATGTCGCGATGTCTCGGCTAAGTTTCTACAGAAATTTTAAAATAATATCATAAGATAACACTGCAATCAGTAGCGCCATCTTTTGATAAAGATTGGATGGTCTCAAATACTTTTGAACAAATCAACGCATGCACTTTTTTTCTCCTTTAGTGCATGAGCGTGGAGAGGTAGGGGAGAGTGACCAAAGCGGATAATTCGAAGTCAAATTATATTTTTTTTTTCTTTCTAAGTAAAATACAAAATTATTATTATTTAATTACAGATTGATAATTAATTTTATTAAATTATAATCTCTTAAGATCGTGCCTATAAATACATTAATATTTATCATAAACAACGTAAAAATTGCTGCCTATTGAAAGCGCAAAAAACTAAATGTCAAGAAAAACATACATTTCATGGCTGCCAACTACTACGCCTATTTAAAGTCAAATAAACATATTATAAACAGAAATTTTAATAAATTAATGACAATATGTAATGTAATACATAGCATTGAATATATTTGGCATACATTTTACTAAAAGAAAATTGTAATTCGAAACATGTTTATATGATTTAAACAGACATAGTAGTTGGCAGCTCTGGCATTTTAATTACTTAAGTGCTCTATCGATTCAAGACATTAAAACAGATAGCAAAAAATGCCTGAAAATTGTTTTCTTGAAAAATTAAATTTATACACCTGATGATTGGGGGTTTAGATGCTTTTCGTAAGTTTAATTGCTTTTCTTACAATTTTTTCAAACAAAATTATTTTGAGAATGGCAATAAAACGAAATTTCATTTCAGCGATTAAATAATTAAATAAATAAATAACAAATTAAGGAATGAAAATTGGGATAGTGGAGAGATCAAACAACGTCGTTAAAAAATTTTCTGTGAAATTACAGAGAATCTATGGGTAGTACATTACTTAAATCTTATGTAAAAATTACAGAGATTAGAAAAGCCGAGATTCTGTTAAATAATAGAGAAGTTATTTGGTAAATTTGTAATAGACTCTGCAAATTAACATCGTTAAAAAATACACAAAATTCTGTAAATTTAATTTTAGCTTAATTAATCATTTAGTCGTCCGTTAGTATCAAAGAATTTGAGTCTTCTGGTTAAATTAGATTTTCTGTATCCTTAAACTTTAACGCAATTTGTTTCTTGCCATTCTTGGGCTCGAACGCGAAACCTCTTGACAGTAGAAGAACACCTTACTGACTGAACTATAGGACCTATTACTAACATGTATAAAGTATGTTTTTTATGATTCAGTGGGGGGAAATCCTTACTAAATCTGATGAGATGATTTTTCCCTCTCAAAATTATTTCCCTCTCAATAATATTAAGTTTTTAAAAAAAATCTTTAAGCTATTTTTTTAATATTTCTAATATTTCTAATAAAATTAAAAAAAACCCCTAAAAGTGAGCATTTTGAATTACAAAATTCAACAAAGATGTAAATATACTAAAATAAAGTCATGGAAATCCTTACAGGGATTTAGATATAAGAAAAGGGAAATTGTTGTAAAATGATGACCGTGAAATTTAATCGAATGTATTTAACCGACAACTAGTGTGAATTTACAGAAAGATTCGCCTTTCTTTTACAGAAATTTTTAACAATGTATTGGACTCGTCCTTCACGGGCCCAAGCTGGCGCAACCGGCTGCAATTAACCCTCGGACTACCAGATTATTCAAGAGGCCCTAGAGGTATATTCAAAATAATTTTTCCCGCAGGAAAAAAAATACTGAAAACAATAAAAATTTTGTAAATGTTACCAAGTAAATATATAAAATGTCTATAAGCATGTCTGGTAGCCTGAAAATTGGTGTAGTATACAGAAAAACGCTTTGAAAGATACTAACTGGATTTTTATTTTTCTATTTTTTTCATAAAGTTTAATTGTTACTTATTTTCTGTAATATTCCCTCCTACATTATAAGGATTTCTGAAAATCCATGATGAAATAAGAAGATTTGAAAACCGTTTGAAAAATATTACAAGAAGATACATTGACGCTATTTCAGATTCATATTTGCTGTCATCTTTAAAAATAACTATAATCTTTATAAAACTTTCCAAAAATAACTTCTCAAAGTGGAATTTGTCACAAAAGAAACATCTGATTTATATTTTTCAATGACTTCTAAATGTTTAATTACATGCATGATAAGAAGATTAAAGCATTGACTTTTAAGAGCATAAAAGCTTATAACGAAGACGTTCTCAGATTTTTATGACTGGGTTATTTTTAGAGCACTTAATGTTAGAGAGCGATTAAAATTTATTCCTTTCGCTTCTTCGTGAAGTGTAAGTTGAAACTTTTGAGTATTTTTAGGAATAAATATGAAAAATAAATATAAAAATCGTGACGTTGTACCTTTTTGCACCATTCCCTAAGTAACTTTAAAGAACTATTTTAAGAAAATAAATAAAAGTACTTTTTAAGTTTATGTTGATTTTAAATCTAAAACGCTCTTTTGATACACTTCTTATTTTATAGATTCATAAGATTTTGCATAAAACAGATAGATAATGAAAACAAGTCGGAAACTACAAGTCAAACGTAGCAACTGTGGTGCGTTCGTACTATAACGAAGTTTTAAAACATACAGATCTGGGTGTATTAGTATACACTACTTCGGATACAGTCAGGGCCATTGCTAAGACTTTTTATTGCTGGGGGAGAAGACCTTAAATTGTCAAGTCAAATTTTCATATTTGCCAACTCGTTTTATAATTTTGCCAAGTTACCACACTTAGAAAATGCAATACAGTTCTTATACGTAAAAAGTTTAATAATATTCTCAATTAGAGTTATAACTTTTGCAAATTCTATCAAAAAAAGAAAATGTACTGCAATTTTTATTAAAATTTTAATTAAATTTGCCAAGTGTAACAACATTTGCGAATGTTTGATTGGGGAGGCTGCCCCCCTGTCCCCCCCTTAGCGAGGCCCCTGGATACAGTAGTGTAGTCGAAATATTTTGTGTGTCCCTGTTAATACTATAACTGTTTTCTATTATATAGAAAATAACCTGTAGTAAACCTCAGCAACGTACATCAATTTCATAAAATGTAAATTTAATAATATTAAAACGCATCACAAACAATGCTTGCCAATGTAACATTATGTAATAGAATGCTGTTGTGTGGTCCTGTAAATTAATAACAAATGTTCTCTTCGAGATTATAAAATGTATATTTTAGAATATATTTCACAGATACATATCAATTAAATTAGGTTCGAAGACGTGTAACATCATAAAAATCATTAAAATGCACTTGACACTATTTTTTTCCATCGGCCGTAATGTACCAGAATAATTTTTATTGTCCCATTAATTTAACTATGCATTCAATTTTCATAGAATTTGAAATGACTCGACAGAATTATGCAAAAATTATATATTTTAAATTTTAAACTATTCGGTTGCGTTGTTTTTGCTCGGTTATGTGGGAACAGACGGACAGACAGACTGACGGACGGGCTGACCGACGACTATAGATGCTGCATATTTACATAATTCCGAACGCATTTAGAAAGATAAAAATAGTAAAAAACAGTTCCTGTTTCTTATAAAATTATCATAAGTATCTGGTATTGTAATATATTTATTAAAATACGATCGAATTAACCTAATGCGTTTTTATGCTAAATTCTACTTATTTTCAAGCGACTTCAAACCAAAGTAAGGGGTAATATGAAATAGCATAAATGATAAAATACTAAAAACATGTCTAAGCAATTAAATATAAGTTAAAAATCAAGCAGTTTCTGCCAATACTAAGCCATCATCAGGATTTAAAATTTAAACAGTTGTTATGAGAGCTACTGATCCATATCTGAATCATACATTTTTCGCTTCAAATTGTATAGTCAGGTTCTATGCTTGATTCCTCTAATGCAACAAATTCATAGAAAAAGTATGGCAGAACAGAGTTTTATTATTATTATTATTATTATTATTATTATTATTATTATTATTATTACAAATCAATGTTTTCTGATCAAACCCATCCATCTATTTGGGACGTTGTTGTAGGATCTCCATAAATCTGTAGGAATCACTTATACAATATACCAATTCATCACGATTTAAATACTTAGTTAATTTTAAAACGAGTAAAAATTTTCATAATAAAGCATTTAAGTTATTTATCTTTAAATTTTGATGGCTACTGGTTTACCATTAAAATTGGAACTGAAACGTGTAAACACAGCTCGATTAAAAGAAAAAAAAAAATGAAGTTAAATTTGCTCAATGTGTCCGCCATCTGCAAGCATCATCTGCATCATGAAAAAGATAAAACATGTTTTTTTCTATTTTTAGTGAAAGAAAACTCTGAAATTTCATGAATTCAAAATATCACAAATCTGTAAGTTTTGGTAGAAGAGCATATATTTATTTTATTACTTGTTCGAACACGGAGAAAGTCTTCTTAAATTGCTAAAGGATTCTGAAATTGCATAAAAATTAAAAAATGGTTTTTTTTTTCTTTAATATCTGTTTTTATGTAACGAGAATATCACATGATGAAAAATAGAATGTAAAGCATTTTTGCAATTTGAATTATACTTATAAAATTAGCGATTTAGAAATTGATTATTTATCTATGATAAGAAGGTACACACTATATGCTTCAAAATGAAAAAACTTCGTACAAACATCATAAAATATTTTAAAACGCGCTAAGCCTTTCGAAAGAATTGAGTCTTTCTTCGTCAGGCGCAGAAAAGCCGCGCGTCTGCTATAAATGTAGCAGCACGTCTGAAATGAAAAGGCGGGAAAGGGAGCAAGCTGAAGGAACAGAAAATTGGAGAGTAGAAGGCAACAGCCAGTCACAGAAGAGTATAATCAAAACGTTCAACGGATGCAGTGAAGAATAAATAGAGGAAGGAATAAATAAAATGTAACAAGAGAAAAAAAAACAGGTTATATTAAAAGTAAATACACACAAATGAAAAGGCTGTATAAAAAATAAATAAATACTAAATAAATTTAAAAATTTAAGTGAAAAATTATATGTACATAGTTAGAAACACACATATATATATCTAAAAAAGTATATACATAATTAATACAAAAAAGCTAGTTATAAGACAGTGCTGAAAAAGGTTTTTCCAGGTTACGAAAAGCGTTTTAGTATCAGATTCATCATTAATAATAACTTCACGATTAAGATAAATAGCTAAATTTTCAAGAAAATCTAATTCAGAGGTACTATTGGAATTAAAGATAATTTTAACAGTTTGAAAATTGAAACTATGTTCGGAATACCAAGAGTGCTTGGCAACAGAAGATTGAGAAATTCCTTGATTAATGACATAACTAGAGTGTGCACATTTCGAGATTTCTTATAGTTTGATGAATATAAAATAAATCACAATCATTACAAGGAACATTATAAATTCCCCATTTTTGGAGGTCAGGGGTAGGGGATTTAATAGAAGGAAATTTGAGTTTATTGACAGGTTTAAAGATAACGTTAAAATTGAAACTAGCTAATTTGAAACATAAAGGTGGATAAAAGGGGAGGACAACCAAATTATCATATTTACTTTTAACAGAATTAGAAAGAGTAGACTTATTAGGCGGCATTTAAAGTAGACGCATGTCATCTTTGCGCCTGAAGAAGGAAGACTCAGTTCTTTCGAAAGGCCTAGCGCGTTTAAAAATATTTTATGGTATCTATGAGAAGTTTTTCATTTCGATTGATTAACACCAGTTTCAACTTATTACCCTATATATAACCTGAGAGTTCTTGCACATCTATAAATTCTAAAACATTTACAAAGCACAATATCTAATATTTAAGTTGTATCAAAAGAGAACGGAAGCAAAATGTTTAAAATAAATTAAAATTGTTATTCTAAAGAATTATTTTTGTAGTCTGCATTTTTTCAAATTTAATATTCACTTTTATCAAAAGCAAATATTAAAATTGAATTTCATGTGCTTTTATGAATAAGCAATTTGGTTATTGAAAATGTAAATAGTTATTTAAAACTTGAATGGTTTTCCATAATAAATGAACACAAACAGGATTTTAAATTTATACATATTTGTATCTTGCATTTTATAAACAAAAATTAAAAACTTCGAATCTTTCAATTTCGAGAGTAACTCTTTTGACTAAATAATAGAAAAATAAAATATAATAAAATACGAAAGGAATAACATTTTATCATTGCAGCATTCTTTGCATGTACACTGAGAGAAAATAAAAATTTCTAATAAAATTATACAATTTTCATTTTTGATTTAAATTCATCTGCATGAAATTTAAAAAAACAAATTAAAAATTTTTAATTATATAGAAGGAGGAAATATTAAATGATTGTACATCTATAATTTTTAATAATATATGAGTGAAATAAATTCGTGATAATTTAAAACGAAATTAGTTAAAATTTAGAAACATTGTAAAAGAATATTGATTAAAAATTAATTAATTTTAACTTAGATTGGATATTTTATTGTATTTTTGTATGCTTTTTTTCTTTTTCTTCTTTTTTAGTTTAAGGAAGGTGTCTAAAGACATTTTGTTAAATAAAATGTTAACTGAATACATAACTTTTCGAAGACTATTTTGCATAAATAAATGGCAAAAATTATACAAATTTAAAATAGGATTTCTTAAAATAAAATACAAGTTTACGTAGATTTGAAATATATTATGTAAAATGATTAGATTAAAAGTAAAAAGTTCAGTAGTATTGATATGTACAAAGAATAGAATGATGCAAGAATTTATAATCCTTACTTTAAGAGCTTTCTTCATTTACTAGTGCCTTTTATTCCTGTTTCAGTAACTTTTTAGCTCTAAAGAGCAAATATTGAGACTCAGTTTTTACATAGATTGGAAAAGAAAAAAAAAGTAAAATACGTTAAGAAACGAAAAGCAAATATTTAAAGCCGCTTTTAGAAACTCAATTAAAGTAACACTTTAGCGACATGAAGTGATTTCTTCTTAATACTTTTAAATTTTTGATATCGCTAATAAAAAAAACATGGTAGAGAAGCTATGCTGTAAAAGATATGTGCATTACGCAAACAAAAAGATTTTCGTAGCTTTTCCTTTTTAAAAAGTCTATGAGGGGAATTCTATGTCATTTATTCATTGATTGGGATAATTATGAAATTTATATTCAGTGTTATCTAAGAAAGAAAACAATGAAAAGAGGAAAGAAACATCCCAAATCTTTTACTGAAATAAAATCATGCATTCTTCAACAGTGGTCATCATCTTCCAGCATTTTATATAAACCTGAAGATTCTTTCATGTTTTGAGTGCAACACATTTCTGAATATTAATCTTTATCTTATTTAACAGCAGAATTTATATCACTAAAAAAAAGGAATATTTCTATTCGATAATAGTTTTGAACAATCTACGAGATAATTTACAGCTGTGTCCGTTGCTTTTATCTTAAATTCATCAAGTTACAGTAATTAGAATAGGGCATTATCGGAAATCAATATTTTTCTGTCCCCTTGAAAGCTTAGAATTAACTTTTATACCCTGATTTTTTTATTTTTTTACGACACTGTAAAATATATATACACCGCTCAGCAAAAGTTTAGACAATGATCGATTATGCTTCTATTTTCTGAAGTATGTACCGAATGTTTGTAATTCCTCTGTCAAATATTAGTTGTGACTTATCCTTTATTCACACGCAATAAATTTTGAATTTTACCTTTTACATAAAATATAATGACAAAAAAAAAATAAAATTAACATTGTGGCAAGTATAGACAATTTGTGTATTCACAGAAAAAATAACTACAAATTAAAATCGAGTTGCACCCGCATTGTTTGCAGTTAGTGCAAGAATGTGACTTTTCATCAAAAAAAACTAAATGCTGCGTCACTTAGGGGTCTATTTCATACCAAACATGTTCAACAGCAACTCGAAACTCATTAAAAGAAAACTTTAACAAAAATTTGCATAATCATTACGACATATGATGTTACAAAAGTTTTCGATTGGGTCCGGATCAGAACTACACGCCGGCCAGTTTAGATCAATAGTATTTTCAGAGTTAGACGAAGTTCTTTTGTATGCAACATGAATACATGCTAAAATCCATACTTTAGATCAGCGAAAGTTCCCCAAATGACTAAAAATTAATCTCCAAGGTATGTACGTAGTCTTGTGTTGCTTGGCAACCAATGAATAACTCCACAGATGCACGAGCATTAAAGCTAAGAGAGGACCAAATTATTTAAAATTCACCTTCTTTTTGTCGACTTAATAAAGTCCCAGGATCTTTGCTTAAGTCATTCCAATAGTATGTCCACGTGTTTGGGCCATTCAAATTCCACTTTTTTTTTCGTTACTGAATATCATAGCGTACCATTTGGGTCCATATGACGTACGTTTGCAAGTTAATTGAATTCTGGACAATTTATAGCGAGATTTTAAAGCTGATTGTTTTATTATTGTCATGTAAATTGATTTTCCTGTTTCTTTAATCATCTAAGCGTCAAGTCCGTCGACACAGAAATTCCTGACTTACTTTTAATGTGATTAACAATCATTATTTGTGTAAATGTCACTTTCTGGATCCTTTTGTCATCGCATTTTCTTGTCACACAAGGTCTTTCAGATTATGTTTTTTTTTTTTTTTTTTTTTTTTTTTTTTTTTGGAGGAGTCATTCTTAGACTATAGTTCATAGACAAACCACTTTGGACGATTCAGTGCTGCTGAAATTTCTGCAACTGCCTTCCCTTTCCATTTCAGCTTCCCTACTTCAATTACCTCATCTAAATGAATATTTTTAGCTCGCGTCATCTTCACTAACTGATGCTATATCGAGGTATAATTAAATACGTCAGACATTGACATCATAACTTGGAAATTTGCATTTATCCAAGAACAGTTGACTAAAAATCAAAAAAGTGTCTAAACTTTTGCAATATGCAAATTTTACTTTTTTCAGTTAAATTATATGTTATCTTAAATTATAACCATTATTTTATTGTACATTGTTTAAAATATATTTGAAAATAAGTATAGCCATTTCTAAAACTCACGTGTTCGTATTTTTTATTTAAAGGTTAAAAAACACCAGTGTCTAAACTTTTGCTGAGCACTGTATATATATATACAAGATTATTAATATTTTTTTAGGAAACTGAGATACCTAGAGCATTTTATGTAAGTGCAACCTGAGTTATAGATAAAACTTTAGTAAAATTACTGTAATTTTAGTAGATTATTTTGTAAGGGTACATATTTCTGTAGCTTTACAAAAACTAATTTATTTTGTATATTTAAATCTTTTTTGTACAATGTACAAAAAGTATAGTACAGATAAAATCTTAGTAAGTATACATATTTCTGTACCTGAAATCTGTAAGAGTACAGATTTTTTTTTACATGCAATCTGTTTTATTCTGAATTTTGTTAGGTATATTTTTTTCGTAAAATCACTTTGAAAAGTTACAAACTTGACAGAAAAATACTAAAACAAATACGCTAAAAATTGTGTATTTATTTCATTAAATGTAAATCTACTGTGTAGGCTAAGTATTATAAGTATTAGTAATAATAAATTAAGAATAATTTTTTTTTCAGGCGTAATAACAACGTGTTTCATAATCTTCTTGAAAAAGACTTTACATAAATAACTGTCCTCAAAATTGAAAATAAAAATATGTACCCATTTGTGCCTAGTGCCCTATATTTGTACGTTACAAAAATGCATAAAAATAGGCTTGAACAGATAATTTCATAATTTTATAAAATACGTGTATTTCAAGGAAGTCCACAAGCTAATTATGACTTACTTATTTGGGATGTTTGATATAAAAAACACCAATAAACTTATTACTTACCCATCATACATAGTATGAGGATAAATCTTGGAATCGTTTTGAAAATAGTCAAAAAAATTGACGGATTTACTTATTTCAGACACTGGAGATTTTTTAGAAAAAAAAATTGCCATCCCTCTGTCTGTGTGTCTGTCAGTCTGTAAACGCTCTATCTTCCGAACAAATTAATATAGAGGCTTGCAATTTGGTATTACGTAGTATGTTTGAATGGGACGAAGCTTATTTAATAAAAGTAACCTCGATAATCCGGGGTTTTTTTTTTGGGGGGGGGGGGGGGAGTGGGCACTTGAAATATTCGTTCTGATGAAAGGTACATAAAAATTTTAATTTTTTTTTTATTTTAAGAAATGAGCATAAAATTCAAGAAACAACATAAATTTTGCATAAAGAATGAAGTCGATCGGATAATTAGTTGTCGAGATATTTGCAATCATGTTTTCTACACTCTTTGATTTTTCATGACCCTGTATTTCATTCAAATTTCAATTCAAAGATATATTTTAATTGGAAATGGAACGGTTAATCTAACTCAGTAAATTATTAGTTAATATAATGATCATTTTTGTAGTTATAAGGATGCTTCTTTTACGCTATACCCTGTTACTTGATTTTATTTTCATATTTTATAGTATGCATATCCATGACGACTAAGCATTACGGTAACCCCCAAAGACTAGTTTTTTACATTTAGTCATCTTGCAAAGTTAAAAATCTATAAACTTCGAAAAAAAGTCTTCACTTAAGCAAACAGATATCCATCTTATGCTGTCATCTTTCGGTAACAAAGTCACTTATGTATAATTATTTCACACAATTTTAAGAAATAAAGAAGGGGAAAATTATACAAATTTATTAAAATTTCAAACGTCCCAAAAGTAGGATGCTAGACATAAACAGGTTAATATTTAAGAACACTTGACTTAATCTAAATCTCCATTTTTTATAAAACAGCAGGAAATCTTAAGTATTTTTCAGCACTTTCCAACGCAGTTACGAAGAAATTGCAATGTATTTTAATGCCTTTGCACTATTTGAAATATGATCAAGCTTACATGCATGACAGATGTGCATTAAAGAAGTACATTTTCAGTACATGATTTAGCATAAATACAACTCAGTCTCTGTCCACTAGATGAAAGGACTGCTCCTCTCTGTCAGCTTAAAATTAAACTCCGCCTATCATCCCGGAATCTAAGACGAGAAAAGAGCAATCTATCAGTATGCTTGGCGATGCCATAAGAAAAGCATATGTATGCGGCTCTCAAACGAAATATAGAGCTCCTGCGCAGGAGAGTTATGTCTTCATTCATGGTGTACAGTAAATTACGATTCAACGAAATATATAATATCTCACTGCTCATGACAACCATAATTTGGAAAACAGCTTCTGAAATTCATAGGACAAGAACAGACATTCCGGCATTTAATAATCCAAATGGAACGGCAATCATTAACACTGAAAAGCGTGTGCATGCGTTAAACACTAGTGTTTTAACAGACTCACGCGTTGCAAAACGTCCTAATTCGCCCAGTGTAGAAACACGTCGGAACATGACCCAATAAAAAATTTCAAACTTTTAACAACCATTTATTAGACCACAGTGAAAGCGTGACAAGAGCGTGCATGATTTAAAATTGCAAATATACTAGAAATATTACATTCAACAACATCTAAAATGTTTATTCTTATGTAACATAGTTTATTGTAATCTGAATCATTAAAAAGGCCTTAATTTAATACTAGAACCTTTTTACTACTTTATAGCCACGCCAGTTGCTGAGAAGTTCTGTGCTGTCAAATCTGGTAGATTGGAGGTTCTGATTTCGAACCCAGTTGCGCCCGATGGCCTTACTCTTCAGCGTATCCCGTGGTTTTCTTCGAATCTTGCGTAAATACGGGTTAAAATACTTTAAATAATAATAATAATAAAAACATTTAAGGCATTCTGTTTTGGGCCTTCAGCAGAAAATCGGCCGCCATAACACTAACACAATGCATATCACTTGTTTACAAAGCTTAGTTTATGTATTTATATAACAAAATTAAGTTTTCGACGCTTTTTAAAATTTACTCCATAAAAATTTCCTTTCCAAAATGATTGTACAACCCTAATTTGTTAAATTATTCCCTTCTTTAAAAAATATTCCATTCATTCAGTTTACTTAAATACATTTCGATTTATAATTTGTATTTTAGTATTTCATTTCCTTTCAAAATCTATTCTAAAAACATTTCCTGTAATCATTTTCTTTAAAGGCTTTTTACTTCTCAATCTTAGTCTATTAAACCCTTCGTAACGAGAGCCTTTTACGAAATTTTTAATGGTTTGTTACCTGTTTTTAAAAACAAAAATTTGTGGCTTATCAAATCGAGAAAATATTTAGATTAAATAAGGCAAATTTTACTGGTTAGGATAAATAAAGATTCTTAAGCCTTTTTGCGGCACATATACACGTCGTTCGTCTTCAAGGTATTAAGATATGTGACTACCACAAAATCGCTGCTTTTCGAAAAATTTCGATTTCTTTTTTATTATTATTTAAAATTAAAGTTCAATCATTCGGAATTCTAAACATGCCTTACTTTTGGTTCAGCGACAATTAGAAGCAAAATTATAGCTCAAAGTATAAATTGGTTAGTAGGTTGAATGGGGTTTTTATGGCGCAAAATCTCTTTTGGGGGATACTGCGCCAAATAAAAAAGTATATAAATCGGAAATGAACTTTCCTAAACCCGAAGTGACCATTTAAATAGCCATAGAAAGGTAAACAATGGATTTTAATATACAAATGAGGACTCCAGAAGTCAAGGTGTGACAAAATTGAAAACAATGAACTAAGTGTTCAGACGACCTGGAAATATGCTTTTTTCTTTTCAGATAAAGAAATGTAATTGATTTTCTAAATATTTGCTGTGTTCTAGAGGAAAATTACTTTTGCCGAATTATAATAAATATTGATTAATCATAAATTTAAAGAAAATTGTACTTTACATTTTTACAGTTAATGATTTTTTTTTGGCTTTATTTCCTAATATATTATAATATATTGTTGAAAAGAAAATTGAAATATGTTGAATAGATTTCGTCACAGAAGGTTTAGCATAAATGCAATTCTTTATTAAAACTTGACTAAACATTACCTAAATTTGAATAATTAATTGAATTTCGATTATAAAGTTATTTGAATTCATAGTTTTATTCCCTGTTTCACCTAAAAATATACTTATTTGATAAAAAATTTCATTTTTTAAGTGCCCCAAAAGTTGGCACGCCCCTTAAAGTTATTTGTTTTGTATCATTTTCTTTTTCTTATTTTATTCTAAAAATCAATTCACGCTTTTTTTTTCGGTTAAACCATATCATTTCACTTTCTTTCTGACCTCAAAATTTAATTCGGAACTTTTCTAGTTATGACTAGCTCACCTGCAAATATACTGTATGGGTAAAGATGACCGTCCACTTGCGATTTTTGACATTTTGTTAAATATGTAGAAAAATACTTGAGGAATTATCCTGATATCTTAAGTGTATAAACATAATAGTATAGGTCATATATTTCCGTGAAGACTTTCTCCCGAAACTCCATAGGGGACCGTCAACAAATTGAAAAAGAACGAAAATCTTTTGGATAACCCTGTCAAAAGTAATATACCAAAAGCCTTCAAAATGTTTATTATGATGAAGTAACTTATTGTAATTAAATGTTTTCATTTTAATGCAGATAACATGAATACTCGTAGAGATATTAAGGTTTTTATAAAAGCAGTCCCAAATTTTTTCAAGTTTTTTTGCTTATAATTTGCACAGTTCTTAATATAAAATAATGTTTTTTTCCGAAAATATCACAAAAGATATTGTACACAACACCCTCTAATCAGAATTTCGAAATAGTAAAAACTGTATGAAAAACGAGAAGTTTTACTAAATATTTTTTCATTGCCCATGCGTCAAATTTATCAAAATTTCATTTGCATATTGTGTTAGCTAAATGTATAGAGCAACTTTTGTAAAAGTCTCAAAAGCATAGCTTGAAAATTCTGAATGTGTTCGTCGATAGAATAAGCACAAAATACTCAAATAAAAATCTCAAAATTCTCAAATTAAAGAAAAAAAAAAAGAGGTTGTATCAAAATATAGTAATATTACGCATTATATATTGGCACTAATCAATTAAGAAATGAATACAACCCCTCATCTTTTTGCTTCTTTTTTGGAATAATGGATTTTGGGCTTATTCAATCGACGAACACTTTCAGAATTTTCAAGCTATACTTTTCCGACTTTTATGCCAAATTTCGTGATTTTTTTTAATCAGACTATGACAGAAATCACATTTTTTTTTTTTTTTTTTTTTTTTTTTTTTTTTTATGATGCATTGGATATATTACTTTACAATAGGAAAAGTACCCCCGTTTGTGGAAATGAGGCAGCCATTCCCGATTGTGGAAACAGATTGAAAGAAATGCAAAGAAATTATCCGTAGAAAGCATTAAAGTTCTATTTCATCTGCAAATTGTCTTAATATTATTGAAAAATATTTTCCCCATTTTTACATAAAGAATAATTAGCTTAAAACAATAGATGCGCTTCATAAGAAACGATATTGAAATGAAGAATGATTGATGAGGGCATTTAAAAAAAAAATTTAAGGTCGAATTTCGACAGGTTCCATTTCGTATACATATACCGTATTTCTCGTGTATACCGCGCATGCGTGTATAACGCGTTCTCCGTACAAGAAAAAAAGGCGATTTTTTAAAATCTCGTATATAACGCGCACCGTAAATTTCGTAAGCTAATGAAGAATGACCAAATGAATTTTAGTAAAGAAAATCGAAACAAACATTACTCAGGCCAGAAAAGAAGGCCAAAATGCACTTTTAGGCTTCGGGTAGTAAGTGAATGACGGGAAATAGGTATGAGTTACGGTAATGAGAATTGCTAATTAGCGTTTAGGTAATGTTACTAGCTCCGTTGTAGAAAAAGCTGCAAGGAATGAAATAAAGATGCAGTAATACCTCAATTAAGTAAAATTTCCCGAGTGATTATGTCTTCTTTAAATAATTTCTTGTTTCATATGTTAATCGTGATTAAATGCAACAGTAAAAAAATATTCCGTGTATAACGCGCACCTAGGACCTAATTTTGCCCTATTTTTTTTTTTTTTTTTTTTTTTTTTTTTTTAAGTGAGTGTTATACACGAGTAAATACGGTAATTAAAATGAAATTGCAAAGTATTTAAAATCTATTGTATAATCAGGTTTCAGACACCTTTCATATTAATAAAAATTTACACAATGAAGAAATTAAAATAATATAATACAGTTTATATTTTAAAAGCTTTTATGATTTATTCGTGTCCTTCATTATATCTTTTAGATGTATTTTTACACAGCAAAAGCAAATATTTAAATTAAAATAAAGAAGAAAACTGAAGTGGGTTTAGAGAAAAGCAAATATTTAAAACCACTCTTATAAACCCCAATTAAAGTCATATTTTGAGTTTCTGAAGAGGTTCTTTTTCAGTACTTCGAAAATTTTAATAAGGATAAATCAACATGACAGAGAAAGTGTTCAGATTGCGCTATAAATGATATATGTATTAAAAGCAAATTAAATAACTATATTGATTTTTCGTCTTGAAAAATATTATGTATGACTGTATAAGATTAAACTTTTAAAATTAGTTATAATTGCTATTCAGTATGCACAATAATGACGATTATTTTTCTAAACTATGTGAAAATTAAAATATAATTTTAACATAAATATTAAAGATAAATATACACTTTATAACCTCATTTATGAGTTTAAAATATATTCTATTATTCACTTAGAAATATCTACATATTTTTGAAAGAATGCAAGACATTTAGAAATTGAATGAATGATATTTTTGCTACATAAATTCTTTTTATAAATATATTTAGAAAATTTTAATTTGAAGAAATTGAACACAACAGAAAAAGTGAGCAAATTATGCTATGAATTGTTACGCAGTAAGCTAATAAAGTATCTTTATTGACTTTTACTCTTAGAATTTTTTTTTCTTTACCTACATAATGTTATATTCGATTGATACTATTTTGAAAATTATTTCTATAAAGTATAAGGCACAATAATTTAACTATATAAATGATTTAAATAGAGATATTTATTCTATAAATTATGCATTCACTAACAAATTTAAAAGAAAATTAGTTCCCAACTACACATTTATAAAATCTTTTTCAATAACCAATTTGATTTATTAAAAGAAGGTTATATATTTTCTTTGTGTATAGCAAGTTGTATGGAAAACAATGGAAAATTTATTGGCAAGAAATTAAAATAAAATGAATTAATGTAAACAGCTTTCTTTGATACTTTTTCGCTATGCCAATACTATTGTTTCCAAGTATAACAATTGGCATCATATGAAACATTTGAAAAACATTAACATATTGAAGCAAAAGTAATCATTTAAAAAAATCTAACATTTCAAGTTACTTCACTTTCGAAACCTGTTCTGAAAGTGAAAATAACTTTATAAAATACTAGCTGACCCGCCCGGCGTTGCCCGGGTCCGTATTAAGAATATTAAACGAACTTGAAATTTGTATGGTTTTACCATTAACTCGAAGCATGCATAAATGAATTGTCTGAAATACGTGGCAGCTGGCTGTGTGAAAAATCGGTTTAAAAATCAACAACTAATATTAAGCACTAAAAATACTTAAAATGAGCAATGAGAAACGCGGGAGGGAACATGTATCCAACGACTGTGTTATTTTCGTGTTAAAGTGTTGATATTTACCCGTAAAAATCACTGTTAAGTCACATAATTAATTATTTTTTTCCCATAGAAATCCCAAGTGAAATGTTTTGAATTTCAAACTAATTATATCACTCTTAAATACGACTATACCGTGAATGAAATCGATACTCGATGATAAAAGGTTGGTATATAGTACTATAATTTCAGAGCCATTTAACAAAAGTAAGTGTATATTTTTAATCAAACCATGCGTAATGTTCACTCTGTAGACAAATTCCTAACCGTAAACTTTTGTATCGTAACCATAACCTGTCTATAACCTAACTGCGACCTAACAGTACCATACCGTAACTTAAATATTACATAAATGTAACCTAGCCTTCACTTTATTGTAACCTATCCTTATTCTAACCATAACATAAATGCAATTTAGCTTTAACCTAACTTTATATTAACCGTGATCTAACTGTAACCTAACGTGAAATTGAATAAAATCAAAGACTTACCGTAATGTAATTACAACCTAATCGCAACCCAAATGTTACCTAACCATATATTGGGTTCATGTCCATGAAAATTATTTTGTCTTGTTCGGATCTTGGTTATGATTCATTAGAATATTTTCGTTGGGTTCGGATTTGATTCGATTCAGATTTCAGGTATTTTTTTAAATTCTATTTAAATATTCGGGTCGGATTCAGGTCCATGGAAATTATTTTGCCTTGCTCGGATCCAGTCATGATTCTGTGAAATATTTTTATCGGGAACAGATTTGGTTGAATTCATATTTCGGCATTTTCTTCAAATGGAATTTTTGGGTTCAGGTCTTCCTGCGTGTCCACGGAAATTTCTCAGTCTGATTCGAATAAAGACATGCTTCACCAGAATATTTTTGTCAACTTCAGACTTGGTTTAATTCAGATTTCGGCTTTTTCTTCAAATGTAATTTTTGGGTTCGGATTTTCTTGCGTGTTCACGGAAATTATTCTGCCTTGTTCGAATAAGAACATGCTCCACCGGAATATTTTTGTCAAGTTCAGATTTGGTTCATTTCAGATTTCGAGATTTTTTGAAAGAAATTTTTTAGGTTCAGATTCGGTTCATGTGCATGGAAATCATTTGTCTTATTCGGATTCGGTTACGGTTCTTTTGAATATTTTTGCCAGGTTCAGATTTGGTTCCATTCAAATTTCAGGTATTTTTTCAAATAGAATTTTTAGGTTCGGATCTCGTTCATGTCCACGGAAATTATTTTATCATACTCGAGTCCGGTTATGATTCTTTCGAATATTTTGGTCGGATTTAGGTGTGGTTTGGTCAAATTTCAAGTTTTTTCAAATCGGATTTTTTAGGTTTAAGTCGGGCAGTAGCGTAGCTATGTTTTTTGGCACCCGGGGCCAGCAAGAAATTTTGCGACCCCACCCCAATATAGATATATAACAATTTCTCTCAATTTGGCGCCCCTAGGCCTCGGCGCCCAGGGCGGACGCCCCCCTTAGCTACGCCACTGGAGTCGGGTTTATATCCATGGAAATTATTACGTCTTACTCGGATCAGGTTACAGTTCTTTGCAATATTTTTATCGAGTACAGATTTGGTTCAATTTAGATTTCGGGTTTTTCTTCAAATAGAACTTTTGGGTTCGGGTCTTCTTGCGTGTTCACGAAAATTATTCTGTCTTGTTCGATTAAGGACATGCTTTACTGGAATATTTTTGCCAAGTTCAGATTTCGCAATTTTTTCAAAAATAATTTTTGGGTTCGGACTGGGTTAATGTGCATGGAAATATTTTGTCTAGTTCGGATCCGGTTGCGGTTCTTTGAAATAGTTTTCTCAGATTCAGATTTGGTTCGATTCAAATTTTAGGTATTTTTTCGAATGGAAGTTTTAAGTTCAAGTTCATGTCCACGAAAATTATTTTGTCTTACTCGAAGCCGGTTATGGTTCTTTCGAATATTTTGGTCGGATTTAGATGTGGTTTGGATCAAACTTCAGGATTTTTCAAATGGAATTTTTTAGGTTTGAGTCGGGTCTATGACCACGGAAAGTATTTTGCCTTACTGGGATCGGGTTATAGTTCTCTGGAATATTTTTACCGGTTTCAGATTTTGTTCGGGTGATATTTCGAGTTTTTTTTTTTTAAAGAAAATATTTAGGTTAGGGTCAGGTTTCATGCCCACTAAAATTATTTTTTCTTGTTTGGATCGGGTTATGCTTCATTTGAACATTTTTACGGGATTGAGATTTTGTTCGGGTCAGTTATCAAATCCATAGTTTTTTTTTTTTTTTTTTTTTTTTTTTTTTTTTTTTTTTTAACAGAATTTTTATGTTCGGGTCGGGTTTATACTCACGAAAATTTTGTCTATCACGGATCGGAGTGTGGTCTGTTTTTTTTTCTGGTTGGGATTGGGTTATGTGTTAATTAGTCTAAACATTAAGGTTATAATCAGTTTTACTACTATTCTTTTTATGGCTATTTCTGATAAATAATTTACTTTGCTATTTGATAATTTATTATGGTGTATGAATCGTTTGCGAATTCGAACAATTGTACGCCAAACAGCTATATCATTTTTGTTTTAAAAACAAATTAAAACCATAATACAATTTTAAATTGAATAGAATACATTTAAATTTTATCAATGATAAAAAAATAAACTCCTAGAAAACTGTTGTGTGATTTTTTTACTCCAACACAGCTAATGACTCATACATTCTAATGTTCGAAATGCCAAAAATCTGAGTACAACCATATAGTAAAAAGAAATTGATTGAGTGGAAGTATAATGTCTTGGGTTGACGCCAAAAATGTAACCCTAAAATGTGCTACATTAAGTCCAAATAAGCACCAACAAAACCATGTGCTTTGACACGCCGATCAAACTGGTTTAAACCCGTATTTCTTTGTTTTTATTTTTTTACAAAAATTACGTTTTGTTCCATTATTGGCTGTAATACACGATCGGAATGGAGAAAAGATACAAATATATCAATCACAGGCAAAAATTATTTGATTATTTTTATCATATGACTTTGAAGTATCAATATAGAAGCATCATTTAAGATTTTGCTTGAAAAGTTAATGTTCTTTAGTTAATGTCTTAAAATCTCACTCTCTCGTCTGCACTCTGAAATGTAGATTTTAGTTTAATATTATTTATTTAAGTTTTCATGCATGATTTTAAAAGAATGTTTTCATCAATATATTTTATATATTGAATTGAATACATAGAATTATTAATATATTGTTAAATCATAAACATTTTTCATCTACGTTATAAAATATTAAAAAGTTCTGAAAAAAAAAGAAAACTTTTAGTAATACAATTTGTAGTTCAAATCAAATGCTTTTAATATTTTATTTAATTTTATTTTGACATTAAATTATTTCTATTTTTCCAATTTCAATTATTTTAAAAGCAAACGTTTTTTAAAATAAATAATATAATAGAAAAAAGACCAGTTTAAAAAATTAAAATTTCTTCGTAAAATATGCTTCATCTGTAATTATTTTCTTTCAGTTCGTCTTACTAATACAAAATCTCTTCCACATGCTTTTGTTTGGGACATTAAAATTTGAGCGATAAATGGTTTCATATTGCATATCTTTTTTTGCAGTTTACTTCTCCTCCACCTATCTTTTTCCTCCATGGCGTACAACAGCTATGATAAAAAATCATCATTTAAACTGACAGTTTGCCAGTCTATGAATTTTAAAGGTCTGTCCCAGATTTTTAAATTATTTCTGTGAAAATTTTATGCAACCAACCAACCATAAGCAATTGAAGGGAAAAAAGAACAAAAAAGGCGATTTTTTATGAAAATGAGCTTTGGAATTTAATTAGTTACTCAGTTAATAAATAGAATTTCGAAATTTCGAAGCTCAGGTACATCAAGACAGATTTCGGGCTACTCTCAAAAAAATTTTGAGTCTCGTACACGCTGTAGATTTTGCTAGCCATCACTGACACACACACAGACAGACAGAGCGTTTAGTTCTTTTATTAGTATAGATATCTGTCACCAAAATGGAAAAGGTAATCAAGGGGCGATCTTGAGAAGGACCTCAGCTATCCAAAATGTCAAAATGCGAAAGAATTATTAGAAAAATGTCTCCACATAGGCATAGCATTAGCTCGAGAGTGTTTTCGCAGGCAGGGACGGGAGCCTTAAACTGTTTCTATAAGTTGGACACGACAATAGGCATAACATTGAATTTTCTGCTAATACGCACTTTATACGACTCTGTTTTCACTCTCCTTGTGATTTACCGCTTCATTTCATCATCAAAGTGTTAGTGTTATTTATTTTTACATTTTTAAAAAAAATTCCATGTAATGTTGCTAAACAAATCAAGTTACTTTGCGAGGTGGTCGAGCGAACAAAAGGCGAAAATTTTCCGCTCGCTTATAAAGGACTTTTCCATTTCCCACTGCGCCCACATACACATGTGCATTTACGTATTCAACATAAAGAGTTGCATCTCCCTTTTGTAACTTTAGTTTTGCCTTTCGTTCAGCATTTTACTTGAAATTCGACAAAATATGCAAATTCTCTTAATTTTGAACACTAGTGCATGCGACTGAATGAACAACTTCTCGCTTGGTGTCCTAATAGTCCAAGAACCGAACAGTACAAAAACCTAAACTATCGAGTACAAGAAAAAAGTATCTATTTTATGGAAGAGGAGACATAGGGGAATCTAATTAACAGTACCAGTGGCTGCCTCATAAGTTTATCATTGTGTTTTTCTGCTCCCAATTTTCCATGTTTTCATACTTTTGATTGTAGAACAAACACAATTATAAACCCACGAGGCAACTACTAATAGTATTCATTTTTTGCTTATGCAGTTATTCATTTCTGACAAATATGGACCATTAGATTCCTCTATTACTACTCTTCCATAAAATAAAGTTTTTTTCTTGTGCACATCACCTTCGGTTTTTGTGCTATTGGCTCTTGTACTATAAAGTAAATAATGAATAATCTACTGCAAAGTTATTTGTTTATATATTTCTAAACTTTTGCACTACAGATCGCACCTGTATCATTTCGAGGCACTTTTTATTCTGTCTGTTAATACTTTTAACGTTCTTTATTTCGCCTGAAAATAAAAATAGTAACCTATTTTCTAACTAAGCTATTTCGTTGCAACACAGGAACACTTCTATTGCCACGATGACAAAAAGGGTAATAAAAACATTTTTTTTAAGTAATACTTTAAAAACAAAGGTGATAGAGATTTCAAACAAATTTCATTAAAAAGCGCATTTTTTTCTCTACGCAAGGGTGTAAAATTTAGAAATGTTCGATGTTAAGAAGTTTAAAAACTTGCAGTTCCGAAAATTGTAAAACTGAAATTTCCTTTAAAATTTGTTTGTGATGAATCTAGGAATATTAATATTTAATCCAGTCGTACGTAATAGTCAAGTCATAATAGTCAGACGTCAATCTGATGAACTCCATCAAATAAAAATGCACATTTTAAGCAGTTAAAGTTGTCTATCTATAAATAATTGGTTTTATTTATCATTGATCCAGGAATATTAATGTTTAATGAACGGCGTATTCCTTCTTATTGAGTAATATTTGGAGTATTATGTTTCCGAATGTTTCAAGTTTTGAAAGAAATATTTATGTTGTGTCTCTACTTTTTAAGTTATGGATATTTGGTTGCCTCCGCATGCTATAAATCCTAGGTTCGCCTCCGAATATTGATAGAATATGCTCGAAAGTTTGAAATTTAGGCTATTCTTTTAAAGTCCTATCTTTCTCATATATACATGCATCATTATGATTTTTTTCTATTCTACACTCATGTCCATAAATTAAGGATAATTCAAAATCACATGAAAATCAAACGCTAAAGTAAAAATTTCATTTGCAGAATTATCACATACATCTTCACGACTAATATGCAAATTTCAGAAAGCAACCAGATGGCGCCGATAGTACGTCACAATGACGAAAGTGTGAGAAAAGCGTACGTTAGGAATGGTGGCAAAGAAGTACAACTGTTAAAAAGCATTTTCTAAACCTCTCAGTGCAAAACCGAATAGCTATGACACAGAGGACATATTTGGATTATATTTTATGTGGTAGAATTATCGGCCGTCTAGAATGTGGCGTACTCAAATGGTAGTATCCGAGGAACTTAAATTGTCCAAAATGTAATCTCTAGACTGTGGCAACGATTCCAATATGATGGAAATGTCAGTAGATGTTACAGTACAGGTCATATCTCGAGTCACAACCACAAATGAAGACTCTTATTTGCCAGTAACTGTCAAAAGAAACAGACGGAGCACAGCATCAGATCTGTCTCGTAAGCTATTTTCAGCCACGGGTACGACTGTATCAAGGCAAACCGTGTACAGACGTTTGAGAAATATTGGTCTATATGCTCGCAGACCTGCTAGATGTGTTCCGCTCACAGCAAATGCCACCTGCGATTAGCCTGGAGTAGAGAGCATACAATGTGGACATCCCCACAGTGGGCTTATGTAATATTTTTCGACGAGTTCAGGTTTAGTTTGAAGTCTGATTCACGTCGGACTTTCACATGGAAAACGCCAGGCACACGTTACCACCAAGACAGCATCATTCAACGACATCGTTACTGTGCTGCAAGCAGTTCCCAGTTTTGTAATGTTGCTCTATCTGTTTTGTTGTTGTTGTTTTTCGAGCTACATGGGAGACCCAAAACTCTTCCAGATTTTTTAAGGTATCTCTTCTGCTTCATTTTTATCTTTACCCTGTAGTCAGCTAAGAATACTTTTAATTATTTAATTCAAGGTTTTTATGTAAGATTAAAGTATTTTTTAAATAGTTTAATAAGAAAAATTTGATTCATACCTTAATTGTATTGCCCGAACTGGATTCGGGCAAGAACACTTTGTTATTTTTTGATATCACTAATTTGTAACTGTAAATTTATCTTTATTGATTGTCAGATATTTTTTGATTAAGTAAGACAAATAATTTAATATGAAAAAAGTGGTACTTTGCTTCTATTTTTAATTTCAGTTGTTAAAAAAATTTAACAGTTAAGGGTTTAATTACAATTTTGTTTTCAATTTATTAATCGGTGCGATTCGAAAGCAGAATCTGAACTATATTTTGTTATGCCCTGCGATTTTGAAAATTTATACTAGAAATGCAAAAATAAATAGAAAAAAATCCAACTATGGCTTCGTATTTTAAAAAAATTCTCTATGAAAAATTAAAAATGAAATTCTGTTTTATTTCAACATAAACGTTTTTTGCTCCTAAACCGCACTGAACAATACCTGTCAATTTCAATCATTCGAAATTTCTTGTTACACTATACTCTGTCAAAGATCATTCATATAAAATTCCTGTAATACATTATAAATATAAATGAAGGTACATTATTAAATCCAAAAACTTTTAAAACAAATACATTCTACATCGTAACCAATAAAAAATTTGACAGCAGAATAAAAGAGTAAATACATAGGATGAATCTCAACAAGTTTATGTTATCAAGCATTATTCTCCATCGAGAATAACCTTTTGTTATTACTAAAATATCTTGTCTTCCTTTCAATCAATGTGAACCATTTCCCTTAAAAAAAATTATACGACATATTTTTCTGGCTTTAGGTATTCGGGAACAATTTAAATCTCACAGCACGTCTCTTGAGTCATTATATTGTCAGTTTCATCAAAGATAAAATTGTAGCAAAATAGCGGGTGATATTGAATGAAATCAAGTATTAGGAAAGAGCTTTTCTTTCGGTAGAAAGACATTTTAAAAAAATTAACTCCTGCATCAAATTTACTTCCAATTTAAAACGAAAGCCATATAAATAGAGTGAAAGGCATAACATACATGTTTATGAAAACCTCTGTTTTTATGAAAGGATTAGTTGTTTTGCTTTAAAACGGTTTTGAAATATCTTATTCAAGAACGATAAACTTTTTGACATATGTTCTGAGTCATTTTTAAATGTAAAGGCATAAAATTGGTAGGTCTGTGTATTGAAATGATTTCGAAATGAAATGAGTTTTTCATTTTTAAATAGATAAATTACGCTGAAAAAAGAGAAGAAAAAAAGACAGATATTTCTTAAACAACGAAAAGAAAATGTAATCACGAATGAAAATATTCGATAACCGCTTCCAAATCACCCAGTATTCCAAAAAGCGTTCTCTTATCTTTATAAACCTTGAAAACAATTTGATTTCGAAATTTAAAGAAGAGTTTATAAAAATAAAATTTTATTAGCTGTCTCCAATTTTCTGAAATGTTTTCGAGTACGCTTTCATTATGCATTAAACAGTCCTCTCTACCTGGAAAAGAGGTTTTTCCAATTGTATCGGACCTCAACTTAAAAATTTCCATCTGCATAACTGAAGATGAGCATGCAATTCTAAGAGAAAAATGATAATTTTGATATTAATGTAGTTCATTATATTTGATTTTCAGTTAATACCAAATGATAAATTTCATAAGGTGTATGTGTTGAATAAATACTACAAAATTGAGATTTTCAGAATTTTGAATTTTTTAAAAATCTGTGGGTGATGGAAACTTTTTAATGGCATATTCTTTCACAGCAACACCTAAAATATAAAAGTCACCACATACTTAGTAAGAAACAGAAACCTTGTTTATCAGTGTTATTACACTTAGTCCAAGAGCTGAACTAATGTATCGAGCACAAAAAAAAAATCCTTTATTTTATGGAAAAGTAGCAATAGAGGAATCTAATGATCCATCAGCCGGAAGCGAAGTGGTGCATAAGCCAAAATTTAATACCAGCAGTGGCTGTCTCGTAGGTTTATCATTGTGTTTGTTCCACAATCAAAAGTATGAATACTCGTAAAACTGGGTGCAGGAAAACATAATGCTAATTCTACGAGTCATCCGCTAGTGGTATTAATTTTTGGCTTATGTATTACTTTATACTATTATTTTAACACAATCTAACTGATTGGTAAAGTTATCATACGAATTTGAATATTTCCAACTGAGCGAAAAATTGCCCAGGCCGGGAATCGAACCCGGATACTTGGCTTACAAGGCCAATGCTTTACCTGTTAAGCTAACCGGGCAATTTTTCGCTCAGTTGGAAATATTCAAATTCGTATGATAATTTTACCAATCAGTTAGATTGTGTTAAAATAATAGTATATCTACGTATCCATCATTCTATGGAATTCCATTACCTGCGGCTTATTCTGCCGAGTTGTCTAAATGACAGACCAGATGTTACGACCAATAAGGTTATCTGAGCGAAAAATCCCAGGCGGTTATCGCCCGGTTAGCTTAACAGGTAAAGCATTCGCCTTGTAAGCCAAATATCCGGGTTCGATTCCCGGCCTGGGCAATTTTTCGCTCAGTTGGAAATAATCAAATTCGTATGTATTACTTTGTTTCCAGCAGACATGGATAATTAGATTCCTCTATGACTACTCTTCCATAAAATTAAGAATTTTTTCTTGTGCTTGATGACTTAGTGTTTGGTGCGGTCGCCACTTGGACTAACTGTAAAATCCATCAGGAAATGTTTCTGAAAACAACGAGAAGCTAATAAACATTTATTTTCATGAATTCTTCTTTGAATTTTTAAAATAACTTCTTTTGTACTGTTTCTAAAGATAAAGGAATGCTTTTCAAAATCTTGGACGACTAGGAAGAGGTTATTGTATAATTTCATTTGTGTTAGTAACATTAGTCCTTTCAAAAAACATTTATCATAAAGCAATTTAATTATTTGTCATGATGACTTTCAATCTTTCAACTATAAATATCTTTATATCATTTAATTTACTCATCATAAATCTATTCAGTGAATTGTCGTATAATTAAGTTTTAAAATGAACAATATATTATATCAGCTGATTCATCTAGAAACAAAAAAGGAAATAAATATTTGTATTATGAAGCTTAAAAATTAATCAAAGAACAGTGTTTATAAAACTATTGATCTGAACAAGAAAATAAAAAAATTCATTTATGATCATGTTTGAATTTAATTTATTTCTTTTATTCTTTATCTAATCAAGTCTTTTTTTTCTTGTATTAACTTACTTTTCTCTCTGTTTTTAAACTAGTAAGGAGCTAAAACGTATGCTCTAGTTTTGTATTTTTTGTATTTAAAATATATACAGGTAGTCCATAAACAAATGGTATATACGCTAGGGGGTGATAGAACAAATCAAGACGAGTAATAATAAATAGGAAACCAAGGGTCGCAAAAGTTTTCCAAAGGAGATAGCCGCCATTAAAGTTTGGGGTTCGAAATTTTAAATACACATAAAAAACGGAAAAATTGGTCGAATGATTTGCGGTTTTCACTAAAATTATTCTTTATGTTGGTATTTTCTTGAAAATAAATTATAAAGATAATTTCGAAAAATGCCCATAGAGGGCGCTTTAGACTTTGAAGTAATGAAAAACTATTTTTTGCCGTCATTTTTTGCATCTCATTAAATGGTTTCGTAAGCTTAGACTTAAACTTAAATTTTGAGCTCAAAATCTGAATAGTTGGAAGCGGTTAAGTAGCACAAACTTAACTGTGTTCAGAGGGTTTAAATTTCAAATGATTGTAAAAAACGGAAAAATTGGTCGATTGATTTGTGGTTTAAAATAAAACTATTCTTTATGTCGGTATTTTATTGAAAATGAATTATAAAGATAAATTTCAAAAAATGCCGATAGAGGGCGCTTTAAATTTTGGAGTAACGAACAACTACTTTTTACGTTATTTTTTGCATCTGATTAAATGTTTTCGTAAACCTAGACTTAAACTTAAATTTTGAGCTCAAAATCTGAATAGTTGGGAGTGGTTAAGTAGCACAAACTGAACTGTGTTCAGAGGGTTCAAATTTCAAATGATAATAAAAAACGGAAAAATTGGTTGATTCGTTTGTGGTTTAAAATAAAACTATTTTTTAAGTCAGTATCTTCTTGAAAATAAATTTTAGAGATAAATTTCAAAAAATTCCGTTAGAGGGCGCCTTAAACCTCAGAGTAACCAACAACAAATTTTAACCGTTATTTTTTGTATCTAATTAAATGCTTTCCAAAACTTGTTAAATGTTTTCGAAATCTTAGATTTAAACTTAAATTTTGAACTCAAATTCTGAATTGTTGGGAGGGGTTAAGAAGCGCAAACTGAAGTGTGTTCAGGAGTTGAAATTTATACCCCCCCCCCCTCGAACACAGTTCACTTTTGCGCTATTTAAACACTCACAACGACTCAGAATTTGATCTCAAAATTTAAATCTAAGCATTTTAAAGCATTTAATGATATTAAAAAAATAACGGTTAAAAATAGTTGTACGCTACTCCAATGTCCAAGGCGCCCTCTATCGGCATTTTGTGAAATTTATCTTTAAAATTTATTTTCAAGAAAACACTGATTTAAAGAGTAGTTTTAGCAAAAACCGCAAACGAATCGACTAATTTTTCCGTTTTCTTACAGTTTTCCGTTTCGTTTGAAATTTAAACCCTCTGAACACAGTTCAGTTTGTGCTACTTAACCACTCCCAACTATTCAGATTTTGAGCTCAAAATTTAAGTTTAAATCTAAGCCTACGAAACCATTTAATGAGATGCAAAAAATAACGGCAAAAAATAGTATTAGGATGGATTATTTTGTTAATCCAAAGTCTAAAGCGCCCTCTATCGGCATTTTTTGAAATTTATCTTTATAATTCATTTTGAATAAAATACCAACATAAAGAATATTTTTAGTGAAAACCGCAAATCAATCGACCAATTTTTCCGTTTTTTATAATCATTTGGAATTTAAACCCTCTGAACACAGTTAAGTTTGTGCTACTTAACCGCTTCCAACTATTCAGATTTTGAGCTCAAAATTTAAGTTTAAGTCTAAGCTTACGAAACCATTTAATGAGATGCAAAAAATCACGGCAAAAAATAGTTTTTCATTACTTCAAAGTCTAAAGCGCCCTCTATCGGCATTTTTCTAAATTTATCTTTATAATTTATTTTCGAGAAAATACCAACATAAAGAATAATTTTAGTGAAAACCGCAAATCAATCGACCAATTTTTCCTTTTTTTATGTGTATTTGAAATTTTGGACCCCAAACTTTAATGGCGGCTATCTCCTTTGGAAAACGTTTGGGACCCTTGGTTACCTATTTACTATTACTCATCTTGATGTGTTCTATCACCCCCTTGCGTATATATTATTTGTTTAGGGACACCCTGTATATAATTAATTAATTTAAAACGTTATTCAATGATTTAATAGTGAACTCACACAATAATAAAGATTAACAAGTTATTTTAGGATATTCTCATGGATAAAACCCATGGATAATTTAAGAAACATGTGCACGAAATAGTTCCTGGATGATCCTGAAAAAGAAGGTAAGCTACATTATCTTACATTTTTATTATGTGACTTAGATGTGATTATTATTAATATTACACACTCGCCATTAATTTCTAATAATTTGTGATTGTAGTACATTTGTGTAAATTCAGAAACATTTGTCTTTTTTTACAGTGTACTTATCGAGTTAATACTAAAATATCGTGATTTTCTTTCAATCAATGCTAACCATTTCCCATAAAAAAATTATTCGACAGATTTTTCTGGCTATATATTCAACAACAATTTAAATCCTTCAACACATCTCTTGAGTCACTATAGTGACAGTTTCATGAAAGATAAAATTGTAGCAAAATAGCTGGCGATATTGAATGAAATCAAGTATGGGAAAGAGCTTTTCTTTCGGTAGAAAGATATTTTAAAAAATTTAATCACTGCATCAAATTTGCTTCATACTTAAAAACAAAATCCATATAAACAGCGTGAAAGGCATAATATGCATGTTTATTATAACTTCTGATTTTATCAAAGAAATAGTTGTTTTGCTTTAAAACGGTTTTGAAATACCCTATTCAAGATAGATAAACTTTATGACATATTTTCTGACTCATTTTAATAGTTAAAGGCATAAAATTGGCAGGTCTGGCCATTGAAATGATATGAAATAAGACTTTAAACTATGAAACATTAATATGATTACGAACGAAAATATTTGATATCCGCTTCCAAGTAACACAGTATTCCAAACACCGTTCCCTTATCTTTAGAAACCTTGAAAGCAATTTAATTTCAAAATTTAAAATAGAATTTATAAAAATAAATTTTATAAACTGCTCGCAATTTTCGTAAACGTTTCCAAACAGCTTTCACAATGCATTAATCAGTTCTCTCTACCCGGAATATTGGTTTCTCGCTTGCTATGAAACCTCAAATAAATAATTTTCAGCTGCATAACTAAAATTGTGGATGCAGTTGTAACAGAAAAATGCTAATTTTAACCCTTTCGGGTCTGGTGTTCTATTAATAGTACATATCTTGTAATGGAGTATTATTTTGCTTTAAGAAATATTTTTGCTTCTATTTACATGTAGTAATGTTAGTATATGTCTATGCATTTACTATATGATTTCTTTTATCATTAGGCATTTAGTATCATTAATAATAATTATTATTTGCTTAATTCTGTTTGAATCGTTTGCGATTCTTTTATTTTAGACATATATTTCAAATATTAAATTTGAAATTCAAGTTACTTTCCTGAAAGAATAATGTGTAATAAAGCAAAAAAGTGTTAGAAAATTGTAATAAAAATTAAATCTTGTTGTAATACAACATTTTCTAAACATCTCCAAAAATTCTTCCTCAGCCTATGTTCATATTAATATTACTTAAATAGTACGCAAAATAACAACATTCGTTATCTTCCAGACAATTAAATATTCATTAAACAATAATTAATCTATTTGGGCAGCTAGAGTTAAAATTATTAACATAAAAGTAATTTTTCCAAAAATTGAAAACAAAAAATGGACCCAAAAGGATTAATGTTAATGTGAATGCTGTTTATTATATTTGTTTCTCAGTTAAACATGTTTGCTGAACATAAAAATATATTTCCTTGAGACCTCATAGCATCCGCCTCAGAAAACCGATTTTCTAGGCAAAAAGATCTCATTATTAATACACTGCAAAAGCTCCTCGGAAACGTTTCCGAAAACTAAGGGCAGATAACAAAAATTTATTTTTATAAATTCTTCTTCGACCTTCAAAGATAAATTCTTTTGGGAGGTTTCTTAATATGAAAGAATGTTTTTCAGAATCTCGAACCTAATAGACGTGGAGGCGATTGCACAGGCTATCACCTCTTCAAATTCGCAGATGAAATTGCAACATAAGCAGAACATGTTCAGCATATGGAAATGTCTGCAAGCAGGGCCGTAGCTAGAACTGATCTACAGGGGGGACTCAAGAGATTGTAGGGGGGGGGAAGGGTTCAGGTTTTTTTTCTCTCTTCCTCTGACGCAGAAAGATAAATTTGTGCATATTTACACTGTAGGTATTATGTTTCTTATTAAACTGTTGTAATAACTTCATTTTATGCTAAGCGAAGTACATGATGATCAAAATTTTGAGACTATAACTGGTGCAAAATTAAACATTGTGTTAGCTTCCTGTGTACAAATAAGATGAGGGAGTGTTGAAACACTTATTTTAGATTCAATTTAGTATTTCTGCAAAGCTGTAAAATGTCCCCAAAACTAAATTAGATTTCTGGACAGAATTTCATTTGAATTTTCGGAACAGAAATTCATTGAGTGATCTTGGAATTTTTTCCAGGGGGGGGCTGAGCCGCCCATAGCGCCCCCTTAGCTACGCCCCTGTCTGCAAGTCATCTTAGTGGAAACTCCCTCAGACAGGATTTCAGTTATTCATCGGTGGGTTTATCAGCATGTTTTCCTGCAACTGAAGGTATAAGAGCATAGATGAGTGGAAGCATGAAAACCCGATAATAAACTTATCAGCAAATCACTGAAGTCGAGTTTTTTGGTGTTTTTAATATAAAGGTATGACTTGGCAAACCAGTTGCGTATCAATACGGTAATCGAATTTTAATAATTCCTGAATTTATTAATCTGTCACCTCAATAAGGTGATACTTTGTGCATGTGCAGCCGTCTAATGGCCTATATGAAGGAACAATATTGTCAATAGCATAGTTTTGGAACGGGAAACATAGTGGCATTTTTAACCTAAATATTTCTTACTATTTTATTCTTATGCTAATGTGTAATTAATATGATTAATCAATCACAAAAACAGCCATTATTTGCTACGACAGAGATGAATGAATCCATGTTAATCGAAAAATGCCCAATTCCTACGGAAAAGCATGGCAAAACGATTACAGAAGATGGAAGCTTTTCATTCAATCTTCCGTAATTTGGTAATATTTTTTAAACAATGCACATTACTATGTTTTTAGAGGTTGTGAAGTTAGAATGATTGTATGGGCGTACTTCGGAAGGGGCTGAATCCCCTAATATATATATAAATATAAATATATATATATATATATATATATATATATATATATATATATATATATATATATATATGACAATTTAAAGTTAGGGGGGAAAAACATCATTGCCAGGTTTCCCTTTCTCCGCACAGAAGTCATGGCCAGCGAGAATAAAACAAAATAAATAAATGTAGAAGGTCCAAATAATCACTCCTTGGCTGCTGCAAGTTCATTTTATTAAACGGCAGGTATAATATAGGGAAAAGCTCCTGTTGCAGACGTGATTTTACCGAAACATCCAAAAAATATTCCATCCTTTACTACATCAAGCCGTACTCATGCAAGAGCGCACCCAAGAATCTTCTTATCATCTCGAGACTTCCCTCTTAAATCTAAAACGAAAATTTTAGAACATTCTCTAGTCTCAAACCCTCATTCTTTTATGTAGACATAACTCATGCCCAGATATGAGACTATTTTCCACAGACGATAATTTTATTTTTAAAAAGTATTATTTAACCAATTTATAACCCATTCAGAATTTTAAATATCTTAGGCAGACGATTTTTATAGATGATTAATTTTAAGAGAAAAAGAAAAGAAATGAATTTATGGATATGCACACTATCAAATGTTGACTGAGGGAAAATAAATAAATAGATAAAATAAAATAATGATATTTTTTGAAAGGTATGGTTTTGGAATAAATTTAATAAGACTTTCTTTAAAAAGGTTTATAAAAACATAGAAAAAAAATGAGTTTTATTTGGAATATTACGAAACAAAGTTTAATTAAGAATATTTTTAATTTAGAGCCATCTTTTAAATTTACGCGTATTGGAATAAATGTTTTTTAAGGCGAATCAAGAATTTATATCGTCTCCATAAAGATTACCAGATTAGATCTAGAAACAAGATTTTAATTTAATAATTTTGAGTAAGTACGGAATATTATTATAAGAAAATTAAGATAGTATAAAGGTTAGTTTTGTCGAAAAAAATTTTAAATTTGTAATATATATATATAGAGAGAGAGAGAAATAGCTCGATTCAATTCTATATTTAACTTCATATTTTTGGCTTTCTTCTATTTTTACAAGAAGAAAGTATTGGATCCGTGCAAATTAATTCCAGTTTTTGACGTATTTTCAACTTTTTGAAGTTCAGTTAATCCAAAAAACGTGTTTTTGCAATATATCTATCTGTGAATCTGTAACTCTGTCTGTCTGTATATGACATAGCCCCACCAGTGGCCGAGAGGTTCGGACCTCTCAACTGGTAGACGGCAGGTGCTGGGTTCGAACCCAATCGCGGCTGTCGGCCTAACCGTTCGGAGTTTTCGTGGTTTTCTTCGAACCTTGCGTAAATACGGGTTAGGTTCCCTTAGAAAGACCCCCACGAAGGGCACTCCCCCTGGTCCTATATCCCTAGCGTAGATAATCGGACGTCAAAAATCAACCAACCAACCAACTGTATATGACATAAATTTTATGGTCTCTCCATCTCAAGAACTAATGCACAGGGTTTAATAAAACTTTATATTCAGATAGTACATGATATAAATTGAAGCGGATTAGTTCTTGGTGTAAATCACTCCCCACGTGACGCTGCTATGCTGCATTTTTTACGATTTAAAAATCAGCTAAATCTTCATTACTAATGTACGGATTTCTGTCAAACTTCAGATTCAATTATTCCTTGACATGAATTGACGCTGTTTACATTTTGGCGTTAATCACTCGACAGGTGACGCTACCATGCTGCATTTTTCACGATTTTTGCAATAGCTTTATGTCAAGAACGAAAACGGAATTTAATAAAAATTTACACTCAGGTATTCATTAATACAGATTGATGCTTATTAGTCTTGGTTTAAATCACTCAACAGATAGGGCTGCTAAGCTGCATATTTTATGATCTACGCAATACCTTTATCTCAATATCTAATGCACGGAATGCCATCACACTTCAGATTTTGTTAGTCCTTAAATTGAACAGATGATGTTTAGATTTTGGTGTAAATGGCTCAACAGGTGGCGCTGCTAAGCTATATTTTTTTCGATTTCCGCAATAGCTTTATTTAAAGAATTAATGCACGGATTTTCATCAAAACTAAAACTCAGTAAATACGTGATATAAACTACTTCTGTTTTGGTGCCAAGCCCTAAATAGCTGGCGCTGCTATGCTCAATTTTTTCCCGATTCCTGCCGTAGCTCTGTCTCAAGAACTAATGCACGAATTTTCCTCTACCTTCAGATTCCGTCATAGCTTAATAAATGTTATCGCTCTTTATGCTTTGGTGTAAATTTGCCAACAAGGGGCGCTTTTATGTTGCATTTTCTTTGATATTCACAATAGTCCTACTTTAAGAACTATAGCACAGAATTTCATTCCTTTAGAATCCTCACGATGTGCATAGATTGTCATTTAATTTTGGCACTATGGTAACCAGAGTCCGACTTAGACAGAGGGGGGGGGGAGGGGGGCTTGGGCAAACAATATTAGGGGAGGCCTCTTATATCTTAAAAGTTTTTGTAAATTATACTGAAGTGGCTAAAAGAAAAATTCATACCTATTGTATGTATACATAAATTTCGTACCAAGTACTATTCCCATCTATACAGGGTGAGTCATAAATATCGAAACAATAGGCTATCTCCTTAAATATTGCCCCTAGACCCATACTTCCAATTGCAAAAATTCATAAAAAATGTGAAATTTCTAATAAGATAAGTTTCAACACCATGGGGGTCTATTTGAAAAAATACGAAAATTAAATTTTTATACGGCCCCGTTAATCAACATTAGAAAATTATCCCTTATCCATTCCTAAATTGAACAAAAAAAAATTCAACTCGATATCTAAAAACCTGACAGAGATATTAAAATCCGAAATTCTCCAAAATCCATGACTTACACCACTTTACCATGCCTGTAAACGAAGAGCTTTTGGCTAATTTTTAAAGCAAATAAGGGATCGTCCATAAATTTTCCATTATTAAATGTCGATTTAGACAGTGCCTCTCATTTGGACATAACAAAGCAGCACATTGAATTAAATCTAAACTTGTTTTCAAAATATGTTGGTAGTCTGCACTGGAGGTCTGCATGGATAGAAATATCTAGGTCGGGTCCCAAACTGACCCATAAGGGAAAAAGTTTGTCCCGGCCTGAAAAAATGTTAAAATCATAACCTGGACCGATCTGGAAAATAGTTTAAATCATTGCCCGGTTCAGCCGCAAATTTCTACATAGTTTATTACTTCGGTGTGGGAAAAAATTGTTTCGTATGGAGGAGTTCTGACCAAAAATTCTTTTTATAGCTTTTCGTTTTTTATATTTATACTTTTATTATTAAAGAAGCGCCAAAGGCTGTAATATATTTATTTTATCAATGAATCTCTATTTATATGTAAATTTTTCACTTATATTTTAATATTGTTAATCCATATCCCATGTGTTGGAGACTTTGAAAAATGTTACACAGTAAAACCTTTTAAGACGAAATCACATAGGAAAGAAAAAATACGTTATAGACTGATGCCCTCCCTAGGAAGCGTAATTGGATTTCATTTTTTCTCAGGTATTATTGTATTTATTTTGCATGGATCAAGATATTTTCCGTTTAAGGTAAAATTCAATCATAGACAGATTTTTTTTCAGCAGTTTTATGGTATTTAATTTTTTAACCTTTGAATATACAATTCTTTAAAAAATAAATTTTAATGTTTTTTTTTTTTTTTTTTTTTTTTTTTCCAAAGTAAAGATTTTAAAATCTATGTGTTTTTCGTAAAAAATTTCGATTGCCCGGCCTTGGCCCAAAACACAGATTTTTTAACATTCTCTTCAGGACGATAAAACTACTAAAGTTGTCAGAGCTAAATTAAAAAAAAAAAAGACTTAATCTGCATCTTAGAAAAAGCATTCTTTTAAATAACTGACGGACATTTAAACAGTCAGGCCCGGACTGGCTCCTTTGGGGGCACTCGGCTATAGACTGAAAAGGGGCCCCTTACGAGAAATTTAGCGAAAACAGAATATTATATTTTATTTTTAAATTTAGGCTTGAATGAAAAAAAAAAAAAACACATTTTGTCACTTGGAAAATTGTTGAGTAAAATGTAAGGTTTTTGTAATATTGTTAATTTATTTTCACAATACATATTTATATTATTTTTATACATCATACCTAAACTAATTCTATGCTAGGAAAAAAAATAAGAATTATTCATTTTAAGTCGTTATTACTTAAAAATGAGCGTAAGCTATATTTTTAGTTTTCGGCAATCAAATGACTGTGTCGAAGTCATAATTATCTAAATCCTACTATAATAAAAAGTGACATAACAGTAATAAAAAAAAGTGGGTACGTGTGATCGTAGATCGCTCAGAGTATTTTCTTTAATATATCTTTCAAAACAACTTATCCTTTAATTAATAAATCCAAATTGTTGATTTATAATTATTTAATTCTTACATAGATGGCAGCATCAATAAATTTAAAGTAAAAGGAAGTTATTTAATTTAATTAAACTAAAAATGTTCAAATTAAATTATTTAAATAAAAATGTAATTTTTTAAAAAAAGCGAAATAAAAAGAAAAATAGCGGATATAAATAAAATTAAAAATTTTTAAAAACGAAAAAAATGTTTAAACGAAATTTGAAATGCTGAATCATTAATAAACCGCTCGTTTTTAAAATAGAAAGAAAATTGTAATTAAATAAATAAATATATATATATATGTGTATATATATGTGTGTGTATATATGAGTATCAGTCATAAAAAAAATAATATAAAGCCTTAAATCGGCAAAAAAGAAAAAAAAAAAATTCTATCTTACGAGAGAACTGCAAGAAGTGTAAGTCTCCCATTTTGACGAAAGTTGTATCGTTGGAAAGATCACATTGTGAGGAATAAAAAACTCAACGGAACTATCCGTAGGAAATGAGCCGTTTTCGAGATATCCGACAATTTTATGTCACGTAGTTAGTGAACACTTACTGGGAAACCGCAAAAAAATTTGTCTCTATTTTAACGAAAAAGGTATTGCTTAAAAGATATTAACGGGAGGATTAAAAAACTCAAAGGAATCACCCGTCGGAAATGAAACGTTTTCAAGATATCCGACAATTTGTATCATGTAGCTAATACACACTTACTGGGAAACTGCATTAAGTTACATAAATTGTCGGATATCTCGAAAACGACTCATTTCCGAAGGGTAGCTCCATTGAGTTTTTTACTTCTCAAAATGATATCTTTCCAACGACATCGTTTTCGTCACAATCGAGACAACAATTTTTTGCGGTCCTCTGTTAGGTGTGCACTAGCCCAGTATGTACTAGCTACTTGGCTTAAATTATCGGATATCTCGAAAACGGCTCATTTCCGATGAGTAGTTCTTTTGAATTTTTTACTCCTCACGATAAGATCTTTCCAACAATACCACTTTCGTCAAAATCTAAACCAATGTTTTTGCGATTTCACAGTAAGTATGCACTATCTACGTTACATAAATTGTCAGATATCTCGAAAATGACTTGTTTCTGACGAATAGTTTTCCATTGAGTTTTTCACTCCTCATTATGAGATCTTTCCAACGATGCCACTTCAGTGACTTACACTTCTAGAAGTTTGAAAAGTTCCTAGTTAGTATGAAAACTTCAAATTCCAGCATCACGGTTCGAACTGTGAATCTTCTGCTTACTAGCCAATCTGTTTTCCTAAAAGTCTTTCACCTACCTTTCCTTGAAGGACATAGCTGACGCTTTGTTTGTTTGTGTTTTATGCTGGCCAATTATCTACACGTGGGATATAGGCCCTAAGGGGAGGGGTGCCCTCCGTGGGGGGTCTTTCTAAGGGAATCTAACCCGTATTTACGCAAGGAAATTCAAGGTTCGAAGAAAACCACGGAAAACTCGGTTAGGACGACGGTCGCGAATGGGTTCGAATTCATCACCTACCGTCTACCAGTTTGGAGGTCAGAACCTCTCGGCCACTGGTGGGGCCATAGCTAACGCAAATTGCCAACTCATAACAGCTATATCTGGAGTACTATCTACCATCATGCTGAATATTATGCTATCATATGGGTCTTTTAAAATAATATTACGGAACATTGAACCTATTATTTGTTGTAGAGGTTTGCATGGGCCCGGGTTTGGCCCGAGACCCGTATCAAAACCGGTTTGTGAGCCGGTCAAGCAAAGAAATTTAGCGGGAGTGCTGTGCCGATAAAAAATTAGGGAACCTACTAATCCGATACAAAAACCTAAACGAAGACAATAAAATATGATCCGCTTTCAGTGAATGACTTTCGCGAGAATGAGTATAAATGTGCGTCACAAGCCGATGCTAGTTTGACACCATCCATACAAAAACGCGGGCATCGGACAGCTATGTGGTATCAGAGGCAGGGTTTAATTTTTTCAGTAGACTCATGCCAAGGCCGTGATCAGGTGTGCACTTTTTTTCTACGCAGTTGAGTCGGGCCAAAACTGGACTTAAATGTTCTCAGAATGTGTAGGGCAGTTACTATGTTTTTTTTTTTTTTTTTTAAATGCTAATAGCGATAATAAACTTCTGTTTAAGGAATCTTTGGAAGTATAACTTAGGGTGGTTTTCAATCCACTTCTCAGTAACGCGAAACTTTCTGACTAATTTTTAATTGTAAATGCATAAAATTGACATGCGTGACTATTAAAGAAATTGTTAATAGAATAATTTTTCCATTTTTGGTAAATAAATTATAAAATGGTAAGAGATTTTTGTCACATGACTGCAGGTTTTTCCCCTTTTCAATGATGCCGCTTCCAAAAATTCAACTCAAAATGCTAACTTTGACAATATTTCTAAAAGATATAATGTCTTTATAAAAAAAATGGAAGACACCATTCGATTACATAGGTTTTGAATAAGAAAAAATAGCAAAACTTATGCATTTCCGAAGAGAATGAATTAAGAAATGTGTTAGGAACTAACTCCTTTAGATTTGAAAGAAGCTCTAATAAATGACAGAGAAATATTTAAAAAATATATTTTTTTTAATACATCTTCAAAAGTTAATCATGTTTTTACCGTCTTTTTTTAAAAATCTAAACTACATTAATTTTAATATAATGAATCTTTATTTGAATATTCAAAAATCTAGGCTTCTAAGTAATAATTAATGTTATTATCGTATATCTTTTATGTTGAGAAAATATCGTGATTTTAAAGTATTATTTTAAAATATAAAATATTTCATAAATGTGTATGTAATATTCTTTAAAAAGATCTTAATTGTATATTAAGATACAATACAACTGATTAACTAAGGCACAAACTGATTTTTTTTTTTTTTTTTTTTTTTGTGCAAACTGAGTAGAATCGGGTCGTTTTTACAACTTAACCAAGTATTAAAAGTTTTAAACATTTTTCAATGTTTAAAAATTTTCTCATTTTTTTCTTTCCTTCTTATACTGTCGCTTTCGTACAACTGCTTCATGTTGACTACATTGTGAAATTGCACTAGTTACGATCATACTATACGAGACTGGCAAGTGAGCGTCGCGATGCACTCTGAATCTGATTCTATGAGTACTGGAGAAAGGGCGATGTATCAGTCAGCAGCCCTATTCCATCTGTCCAACGACATGACACGACGAAACTACACAAGTTACCATGAAAAAACTATCAATTGTTTAAAATTTATTCTAAACGCATATTATTATTGGAAAATACTCAATTTTTTTCTTATGTAAGTAGTAATTATAAAATCGTATATTCCTTTTTTGAATTGCATTTCCGGGGCCCCTTTGGGCCGGGGGCCCTCGGCGATCGCCGACCAGCCGACCTGGCCAGTCCGGGCCTGTAAACAGTACACTTCGTTTATCTGCATAATGATTTTTCCCCACTATTTCTTGTCTTTAAATTATTAAATGTTTAGAACTTTTAAAGAAAAAAAGAACTTGAAACAGGTCATTTTTGATCTTTTTACATTAGTTTTGTTTCGGCAAATTTGAAACAATATTTACTTTTTAAAATATGATTTTTTTAAAGTTATTTTTTTCAATATATATTTTTAATAGTTTTTAAATTAATATTGAAAACAAAAACCCTTGAACAAAACTAAAATCACATTTTCATCTTTAATTAAATGGAAAGAAATTGGAATCCGATAAATAATGTTACGAGTTATAACGATTTTTAACTATCCCATTTAAACCAATACTAACCACATGAAAATTTTATAAATTGTATGAGAAATTTTAGGATGTGATTTTCTTAGCAAATTATAAGGCCAATCATCACAAAAATGTAAAAAATCAAAATTCTAACTCAAAAAATAGATTTTTTAAGCGTTTCCTATAGCTTTTAAAGTAAAATTGTTTTTTGAATTGCGCACATTTTCCAATTTGTGTCTAATCCTTTAAAGTCTGATGAATTTCTTAAACGGCTATAACTTTGTGAGTTTTGAAGATATGAACATGCAACTTTTTGTGGATACAACTTTTGTGTGCAACTTTTTGTGGTTTCCTTATTCAGAACTGAATGAGGAAAGTTTTCCTAATTGGAATTTTTGCCCTGCGGGGCCGTATAAAAATTTAATTTTCGTATTTTTTCATCTAGACCCGACATGGAGTCGCAATATCAAAAATTTCACCTTTTTTATGAATATTTGCAACTGGAAGTAAGGGTCTAAGGGCAATATTTAAGGAGATAGCCTATTGTTTCGATATTTATGACTCACCCTGTATGCATAATAGCAGAAGAAAGATAACTTTAAGAAACTATAGAATTCAATTTTTTTTCGGTTTCAGGAATATAAGGATAAATGTGAGGCCTTAAGGGAGCATGGGGTACGGAAATAGAAGGGATAGGAGAAGAGAGCCCCTTAAAATTTAAAAAAAAAAAGAATGTTGGTCATTTTTTATCAATTGACATTTTTTTATCACTTGACATTCCTTTAACAAAAAAGTTATATCTGTCCTTGGGGAGCCCTCTCAAGCCGGAGATCATGGGCAATTGCCTCGCATGCCGCTGCTTTAGTCAGGCCCTGATGGTAAAAAAATTTTAAGTATTAATATGCATGAGATAGAAGAAAGTTTTGGGATTGCCAGATCCGACTAGTTCATAATTGCTTGAAAATTTATGCTATCCTTATCTTTAAGTTATCATTTTTACTTTCTTCTATCTTCAATAGAAGAAAGTATTGTAATCGAAATTTTTTTCGACTTCCGGTTTTCGACGTATTTACACGTTTTAGGGGTCAGAGATTCCAAAAAGCATGTTTTTACAAAATGTCTGTCTGTCCGTGTGTCTGTGTGTGTGTCTGTGTGTGTGTGTGTGTGTGTGTGTGCGTTGGTCTACCCTGTAAAATGAGTAACTTCGTCGGTTTAAACACCAACAGAGTGAGTAACCTCAGACGCTTCGAGTAACTTTGGGAGGTTACTCGGAGTGTCTGAGACCTGAATTACGCGTTTTCAATAACCAGGATGCTAAATCTGCCGTTTTTTGAGGTTACTCGGAGAAGCGATTTATTGCTGTCATGAATACACACCGTGTGTAACATTTTATTTGCCACTGGTTTCAGCGCCATCTTATGGAGTGTATTTTGATAGCCTCGAACCCCAAAACTTTTACAGATGCAATGGCTTTCTACCAAGTAAGCTAAGGTTACTCGAAGATGCGGTATTTTGTCATATTCTACACAGCCACTTCAGTTACTCGATCATGCAATCTTCTACCATATATACACAACAATATAAGTTACTCGATCGTGCGAATTTTAGCCCGTATGTATACACAGCATTATTGGTTACTCGATTGTGCAATATTCTACCCGTATGTATAAGGAAATATAAGTTACTCGGCGATGCGGTATTTTGTCAATTCCTACACACTGTCTCCGTTACTCGATAAAGCTATGTTCAGCCCACACAAGAATTTTAATTACTCGATAATACAATAATTGACCTAGTTATAAAAATACAAAGGTATTACCGTAAAAAGATGTCGGGAAGGTTGGATTATTTACAAGAATTTCGACAAGCATTTTATCAAATTGTTGGATTGTCTGTTACTTTTTACGATTAATAATTTTATCAAAATTTAAAAGCTGGAGTTAATGTGAAATATATATTGATATTTGTTGGTAGTGTAATTAAGAAAATAAAAATAATAGCGATAACATTAATATCTCTTCAGAAGACAGTGTATCTTTTCAATAATTTTGTTTATTTTTGAAAATATAGATTAAACGGTGAACTGGCTACTTTTAATGTTCAGTTAACAGTGAATCAATAAAATAAACAAACAAACTACATTATTAATTAAAATTGTGAAAATGTTTTAAAAAATTGCATTTATAAATAATTCCCACTACATTTTTAAACACTAATATTTTGGCTTTTTTTTTCCCTTTGAGCTTTTAAAATATGTATTACACGAGACTGCTCGTCGGTTTTTAGATTCATATAATATTACATTTCATATAACATTTTTTACTGAATTATAAAGTGAAAAACTATGAAAATAACGCATCTTTATATACTTAATAAAAAGCCCGAGGGCTTATCCCATGCGCAGATTTATTAGAAGTGTTTAAATCTCTATCTCAAACACAAAAATAAATAAATAAATAAATAAAAAATAAATAAAATTAGCATTTTCAAAAACAGTAAAGTGACGAAAGTATTACCATGGAAAAAAGTCAATAAAAGCTTTAATTTACATGGGTAATTGCACCGGGCGTATTTACAAAATATACAATATCTCGCGATATTGTATTGCATTCCGTATGAGTAAAAATTCGGTGTCAAAATATTTCCAATTAAAAGAAGCCTTCATTTAACATATTAAAAGAATCGCCTTTTAGATCAATTTTGAAATAAACTCAAATTACCATTTCATATCACTTTTACTGTGAAATGAAAGCATAAAAAATAATGCATGACATACTTGACTCTAAAAAATATCACTTTGATCATCTACACATAAATATCAATTAAAAATGTTTTCTTTCTTTGATTACTGAGTAGAGTTACTCGAAGACTCGCTATATATTTTTTAACTCTTTACACAGTTTTCTAAGTTACTCGATAATGCAATCAACAGCCTGAATGCACAGCAATATAGATTACTCAATGGTAATGTATTTCACCAGTTCCTACAACACAAATATATCAGTTACTCGATAATGCAATATTCTGCCTGTATGCACAACAATATAGTTACTCAATGATAATGTATTTCACCAGTTCCTACACACAATTATCTCAGTTATTCGATAATGCCATTTTCTGTCCATTCGTACACATTTATGTTACTCATTGGTATGGTATATTACCAATTTCTACACTCAACTATCTCAGTTACTCGATAATGCGTTCTTCTGTCCATCTGTAGACACTACAAGCTAAGTTACTGGATCGTACAATATTTTATCTAATAATAAAAACACAGAGCTATTATGGTAAAAACTGAAAGGGGGGGGGGGGGGTCGCTTACAAGAATTGAGTATTGCGTAAAATCGCAGCGTGGTCTGCAGCCACTAACTTGAATATTTTTTTAAATCAAAATTATAAGAATAAATGTGAATTAAAGGAACACTTGTAGATAAATTTTTAACTGATATCGTATTATGGATTGATATTTTTTATGGTACTTTAAGAACATAATTGTATTAATAATAACATTAATTTCTCTTAAATGTAAAATGAGAGCATTAATGATAGACCATATGATATTTTCATATAAAAAATGTCAGAAAGCACATGATATGAAATTATTAGATTTATTTATACAATGAGCTTAATAATTAAATAAGTACTTATGTACTTTTCTTTAAGTACTAAGTATAAAAGTTAAATGGGTTTTCTATAGAAAAAGAAACACGATTTTTCAATAAATATTTGAAAAATATTACTGTTTTTTAATATTAAACAGAACTATTTTTCACTGGTTTCGATAATTTACTAATAATATCACTTTGTTTTATGTATGTCTCTCCATCTCTATCGTAAATTTTCAAACTTTCGCAATATGAGTTCAGAAATTTGGTTTGCTATCCCCAACATTTTTTTTTTTTTTTTTTTTTTTTTTTTTTTTTTTTTTATGCGACTTTTAACGGAATTATATAATTTTCATTATTTGAAGGGGAAAAAAAAGAAATTAATTAATTTCCGTAGTAAGAGAAACTCATAAAAATTATTTATAATTTTGGGAGTAACTGGATTTAGATGGTTCAGATTCTCCTGATACATGTCGCAGCTACCCCATTCTTGAAAAAATTATGGGGTAAACGATAGATACTTGATGTACTGGTGCACAAAAAGTGCGCCTACGGTAGGAGGAGATCATAAACTGCGCTTACAGCTTCGACCATATCTCTATGATCTGTGCTCGAGGGGTAGTAATATGTCATTACATTGAGGAATATTTTAATGATTTTTTACCCACAAACTCTTCTGTGTGCAAATAGAAGCATGGTAACTCTTAGCGATAATAGTCACAGTACTTATAAACATCTGGTCTGCATTCGTACTACATCTTACAAGATACTCAGTATATACATATAAAATAAATAAATAAATAAAATGAATCATAATTTCTCAAGTAGTGGATTACAATTTTTGCAGAGAATTTCCATTTTAAATGGAACCGGTGCCCCAAATATTGTTAACTCTTTCAAGATATTCCATAGATTAATTAACACACACCATTGTATTTTTTTTTTTTTTTTTTTTTTTTTTTTTTATTGTAACTTATTGATAAAAAGCGTTTTTCTGTTTTTATTGAAAAAAAATGCTGAAAATCCTTAAAATTCAAATTATCATAACTCGGTAAGTTTTATTTGTACAAAAGTGAAACTTTTATTGTTTTACTTATTAGGACACAGAGAAAGTTTTACTAGTGCTTAAATGTTGTAAATAAATAAATAAAAAATAATAATTTCTATAACTTTATAAAAATAAAATTTTTTTATATGCGTTTACCATAAAATGAAAAAACATTCGATTGAATTCTGAATTAGAACACCTTCTAATTTAATGTGTTTTCGAGCAAAATTGAATTGAGAAATGTGTTAGAAAAAAGCTTCTTTAAATTTGAGAGCAGCCTTAAGATTGACTTCACACCCAAACTGGTTTCTCTCCAGAATTCATATTTGTTTGTACTTGCATGGCTATTGCATGAGAATGACATATACTGATATTTAGAAAGTATGAAATCGAAGGATATTTCCAGTTTTCATTAAAAGCAGTCTTTCACAAAATGCTGTTTAAAAGCATTTAGAATTTGAACTAAATTTCTATAAAGTGCTCTAAACTGAATTTTCAGATGTTATAATGCTATAAATTTTCATCAAACAACAAGCGCTTATAATTCAGCATGTAATTCAATCTAAAAAATGATTGAAAAGTTACTAAAATTTAAGCCAATTAAATATCATATCTGTAAATAACATGCTTTGGCGTTTTGTGTTTGTAAGTTTATAAATTTCGAGGAAAACTCTTACAATCTATATTATAAAGGCCAAACGTTTATGTGCGTAACGCATACATCATTTTATGAATGAAGCACTTTGAAATTTGAAATGGAATTTCGGTTTTGCAGTTTTTGCTATTTCAAATTTTTAAGTTTCTAAACAAGACACACTTTCAATTTTATACCATATTATACCAGCGCTCCTGATAATCTTTGCTGAATGACCGCAAATCGAAATTTGTGTATAACGAAAAAATGCGCTTTTCTCAATCTATGTATTCTAGGGTAATCGCTATAGTTTTTCTGGAACACATTAATTAGAGTCTAGAACCTCAAATTTCTTCATTATTTTAGTTTCAGCTGATTTAGAAAAAGGGGGGGGGGGCATATTTCCGCACTTAATTTTCGTCTATATCTCTGAAAATATAGTACCTAAAATTAAAAGAAATGTATTTTTAATGTTTTTTTAATATTTAATTCACCCTTACGAAAGTTTTTTTTTTTTTTTTTTTACATTTGACAATCTTTTTTCTATATTATGTTTCTTGAATTGTTTTTAACGGGAAAAAATAAGGTTGCGGTGTGAAATGACACTGATTTCATTTGAAAAAAAAACCAAGCATAATAATCATGTTTATGGTCGATGCAGTCGTTCAAGTTACATATTTTATTTTTAACATTGAATCCAGAATTTCCACCACCACATTTCCGAAGAAAAAGCGCTCTCATAGAAAACACAAATTGCATCAGTTCACGTTTTTACAATCCATTTTCTATTTTTTTTTCTTTTTTTGCCTATCTTTTCATTCGGTTTACTTCTAACCTTTTTATTTATTTATTTTTTTTTTCATATTTATTACATGTGATTTTCCCATGTCCAAATGCGCTTTTTGTGAAGTGATCCTGTAACCAATTTCACTCTAGAAGACGGCCACGTTTGCTTTTATTTTCATATTGCAAAATGAAACTGGAACTATTTCTGAACCATTTAAATTAATTTATTGAGCATGAAACTATTTAAATTAATGTTTTTCCTTTTCTTCAAGCAGAGCACCCACAGATGTCTAAATAACTGCTGACCAGTGGACGGTATTCACATCACTGCTGTGTTTAAATTAACAAAATAATAACAATAATAATAATAATAATAATAACATTAATAATAATAATAACGCTCAAAAGCTTTATCTAGTCCTTAACAAAAAATGTGTGTCTGTCATGTTCACTATATTCAGGTTATTTTTGTTATATAGCGTTTATATTTCACTATTTTTAATTTAAAAAATTATTAAATTAATGAATTCGCATTAATGGAAAATAAAGCTAACCACTGATAATTTAATAATAATACAATTTAATAAATAGATTATATAATAATACAATTTTGCGAAAATTAAGATAATTTTATTAAATAATAATAAGGCTATTCATTTTTATTATCTTTTAACTTAAACTCATTTCAATGGTTATTAGCTCCCGATTTGCGTTTCTTTCAGGCAAAAAGTAAAAGTGTCGTCTCATTCAATAGCTCCCAAATTAGAATATTTGTCATTAGATTGCATTTGATGCGTTTAAATTCAAAAATAAATTATAAAATGAGTCATTATATAAGCGTAATTGATTTGAGATTTTTTTCTTCAACTACTATTTTTGTTAAATTTATTTTAGCTATAAGGATTGGTCCTATAAAAAACTTGTCATTGCAAAAGCTGTAGATATTATTAAGATGTAAAATAAATATAATCTGATTTAATAGCTTAATAAAAAGAATATTGCCCAGTAAAACTGATGGCATTGAGCTCACAGGCTAAGCATACTAATTGTATATTATAGCCTTATATTTTCAAGGGTTAATAACATTAAAAAAAAAAAAATTACTGGGGGGACAGCTCCCTCCACTTCCCCTTTTTATACTTAATCATTGAACCCATTAAACTAATCACAGATATGATTTATCATATAAGAATTTGGAAAAAAAATGATAATTCTGCATGAAAAACCCATTTATATCAATTTAGAGGAGGGGCATGAACCCCCCGTTCCCCCCCTTTTATACTTATCCAATGAACACCTAATACTAATCACGGGAGTACATCATCAGAATGATCCTCCATCTGAATTTTGAACGAAAACTGATCATTCTGCATAAAAAAAACATTCTTATAAGCTAAGGGGAGGGGCATTAGCCCCCGTTCCCCCTGTTATATATATCGAATGAACTCCAAAAACTAATCAGGAAAGCGCCTTTTCAGAATATGCATACATAAAAATTTCAAGTGAATCGGATATTTTTATCATGAGTTATCGCGTTACGCACGTACATATATACAGAACGGGCGGGCACATAAGCTCTGAGGCTGTACTAGCCTGTGAGCTGTGACGAAGTAATGGATATTTTTTCACACCCCACTATTTTCTTTCGTTTTTACTTTTATTTTTATATTTATTTATTTATTGTATTTATTTTTTTTTTCGTATCAGTAAGTGTTGGCATAAAAAATATAGCAGTGCAAAAGTTTTAGATAATATTACGTAAATTTATAAAGAAAATTATTTGGATTGGATATCTTGAGAATTGACTTGAAGTTATGAATTTTTTTCTTCCAAAAACACAATTTTTTTCGCTCATTTTTAAATTCATCATATGTCTGTCATGCATAAACTTCTTCGCTAATATAAACTTTATATCTGAGCAGAATTATAGAAGTTATCGAGCCCATAAAAGAGTGATATATATGTGTGTGTGTATATATATATATATATTGGTTATGCAAATTCAAACTGTATTCATTTTTTTAATTTTTATTTTTCTTTTAAATTCAAATGTTTTATTATATAGCCCTTATTGGTGATTGGAACTAATTTTTTTTTTTTTTTTTTTTTTTTTTTTTCATAGAATCTCTTTTTCCTTGTTCTTAATAATCCCCATATAAATTTTAAAGCCGTTCCGGTTATTAGAATTAGTTACAGAGAGCTCTAAATAACGTCAGTTAAAAAAAAAAAACACCCTGTCTGTATGTATATATAAATATATATATAAACTTTTTTATTAATGATAGTTTTAGGGTCTGAGGGTAATTACTGGTGTAGACCTGCAAAAGGTTCAGAAATTCCAGCATGAGAGCGATCGCAAAAGGCATTATTTCATTCAAAATCTACCTAAAAAGAGGAGAAAGAAGTCTTCAAAGTAAAGCCGTTCATAAATAAAATTTTTATACAATTATTTTTCACTAACTAGTAAAAAAGGGGGGGGGGGGGTTCTGAAATGTGTTTTTGTTTAGATAAAATTTAAATAACACAATATTCAACATTATATCCGAGTTACTTTGGTTTTATTTGTAAAAATATTTACATATATATATATATATATATATTGTAATGCTGAAATGACATCATGTCTGTTTTATTGTTCTAAATTGGATAAATAAAAATTGTCATAAATACTAACAAGTTGGAAATTGCACGTGAAGCGTAGCAAATGAGGTGCGTTCGTACGATAACGAAGTTTTAAAAATATTCAGATCTTGATGATATAGTACTTTGATATAGTACAGTGGTCGAAATCTTTATGTTCCTGTAAATATGCAGGAAGTAAATTTATTATACTTTATTAACGTATATCTTATTCAAAAAATTCGAAGTAGTTTAATATAATTAAAACACGCCCCAAACAATGTTTTCCCGTATATCATGATTTAGTGTAATACATTTGTGTGGCCTTGTAATTTAATAATGAATATTCTTTGCATCACAGATTGTACAGAATGTATATTTTAGTACATACTTCAAAGATTCATGCTAATTCTATTATGTTCAAATGAGTTTAACACCATTAAAATGCATTTGAAAATTTTTTTCGCATTGATCGTAACGTAACGGAATGCTTTTGATTGTCCCTGTAATTGATCTATGCATTCGATTTTCATAACATTTGAAATGACTCGACAAAATTATGTAATAAATATATGATTTAAATTTCAAACGATTAAAATGCATTTGAAACTTTTTTCCCCATTGACCGTAATGTAGCGGAATACTTTTGATTGTCCCTGTAATTGATCTATGCATTCGATTTTCATAACATTTGAAATGACTCGACAAAATTATCTAATAAATATACGATTTAAATTTCAAACGATTAAAATGCATTTGAAACTTTTTTCCCATTGACTGTAATGTAACGGAATACTTTTGATTGTCCCTGTAATTGATCTATGCATTCGATTTTCATAACATTTGAAATGACTCGACAAAATTATGTAATAAATATATGATTTAAATTTCAAACGATTAAAATGCATTTGAAACTTTTTTCCCCATTGTCTGTAATGTAACGGAATTCTCTTGATTGTCCCTGTAATTGATCTATCCATCCGATTTTCATAAAAATTGAAATAACTCGACAAAATTATGTAATAATTATGTATTTTAAATTTCAAACGATTCGGTTGGGTAGTTTTTGAGTTGTTATATGCGGACAGACGGACGGACAGACGGACAGACAGACGGACAGACGGACAGACAGACGGACGGACTGAGCGACAACAATAGGTGCTACGTATTTACATAATTACGAACGCACCTAAAAACGGAAAAAAGTATTCCTTTTGTGTACATCTAAACACAATTAATATAAAGTATTAATAATTAATACCTAAAACTGACATAAAATTGTTCCTTTCTATTGTAATTAATAAAAAACATTAGTTATGCCTATTTATTAATTATTGTTTGTTCATACATTAAACAATGAAAATCAAACATTTAGATTTTTTATTATATACTGCCTTACTAATTATGAATACCTTTGAGTTCCGTTATGTTTAAACACATTATGTTAATGTGTATATTACTTGATAAGCCCAGGGTTCTCCCAAGTGGATCCACTTGAAAAAACCCAACAAAAACCCATTTTTGGTTTTTTTCAAATTTTTAGGTTTTTCACAACTGTGTCATTATTTAATCTAAGGTATGAGAATGCAAAGATAAATGCCAATTTAAATATATTTCAAAAGAATCAGATTTAAAGGAATTGCAAAGCATTTATAAAAAAAACAGAGATGAGGTTGTAAAGAAGAAAGATTTTCATTACTGTACTTTAAAATGCATCCTAGTGCTTTAAATCTTAATGTATACTTAAAGATAGCCTTTGAAAGTTGAATCCCATTCTATTTGCTTGCATTGTTATAGCTTTTAAGATTAATCGTCCCATTTGTTATCCTGCTTCAATGTATGTTCAATAAAAGTGTTATGCAGTAATTTTCAACCAATAACAAATTATAACAAAAAAAGAATGTAAAAGATAAGTTTCCCTGAGGATTTTGTCAATTTTTTCCGTTTTTTACATTCAGTACAAACTATTTCTGCTTCAATTAAACAATATTTTTCTAAATATGATCTGGTTTGGAGCAAATTACGTAATCATTTAGGGGTTTATTAAGCTACAAAGCTAGTAAAAGTGTATTTTCATTTGTGATCAAAATTTACGAATGCCACTGACTTCTATGACAATCTAATTTTACATTTAATAGTCTTGTAGCATATTATTCAAAAAATTTCAAAAATATTATTATAAATTTCCTAATTTAAAAAAAAAATAAGAAAAAAAAAATAAAAAAAAACTGTGTTTGATTTTTGAATTGAAGTGTATAAAATTAGCATGTTTAACTTAAGGCAGAATTTTTGCGATTTTTCCCATCCCAAAAAACTCAAGTGGCCTTTTTTCTGAAAAAATCCAAATGGGTTTTTTCAAAATTTTAACTTTAAATTATGTAAGTCTGTATATTTCTTAACATCAGTACACCATTTAAAGCTTAGCCCCCTCCCCTTCCATGGAAAAAAAGTTAGGTCTCCCAAAGAAAATATTTTAAACAAATAATTCTAACTTAATTTTCACCCCCACGGAGGGCAACCCACCCCATAGGGCCTATATCCCATGGCGTAGATAATCGGCCGACAAAAATACACTACACTACACTAACTTAATTTTCTTTAAATATCTTTCTATTAAAAAAAGGTGAATTTTATTTTTTTTCTTTTCTTCTTCTACGTGGTTGAAATAGGAATCTCCAAATTTTGGTACGAGATTTCACCATGTTATGGTGGCAAACACGAAAATTTGTTTCAAACTAGAGAAAAATTTTTTAGCAATGTACTTAAAAAAAAAAAAAAAAAAAAAAAAAAAATTGCAATCTACATCGAAAAAGTAAAAAATAATCACATTGAATATTGACTTCAGGTGTCCTATGCAAAAGAAATTCTTTGAAAATATTTAAATTTAAACGAGAAATCTGAAAACAACCTGCCCATTGGTTTAATGTTATATATCTGGTGTTTTCAATTGAGTGAAGGGTCCTTTTTTAACTCTGTTATCAAGTAATTTTTACCATACACGTTTCTTTTAGTGTTGAAGTAGAAAAGAAAATAATATTTCTGAATTAAAGAGAAAATATTGAATTAAATAAGATGATAAACTATAGTAAAAATATCGAATCATTTTCGACATAATATACTTACAGGGGTTGGACAAAAATATGGAAACACCTTTTGAAATGCATGTTTGAAAAGAAAGATTGATTATAATGAACTATGTTGATGGCACTGGAGTTTTCGCTTACTGACGCCACCTATACAACTTCGTAAAATCGCTGCACCGTTCAGTTGTTGTTGGAGCACTGTTATGTGAGAATATCATTGCATTAGGTCAGAGTTAACAGACTTCGAACGTGGACAAATTGTTGGCGCGCGTATGGTGAGTGCTTCCGTAAGCAAGGTAGCCGAGGTTTTTAGTGTTTCAAGAGGTACTGTGTCGAAGATTTATTCCGCATATTTGAAATGCGGAAAAAACATCATCCGCTAAATCACAGCGCGGACGAAAGTGTGTGCTGAGTGATCGTGACAGACGATCATTAAGGAGGATTATCGCGAAAAATAAGCAGTCCACAGCTGCAAAAGTTACTGCTGAAATGAATGTCGTGTTACCAAATCCTGTGACTACCAAAACAATTAGAAGGGAGCTTCATAAATAGGGAATTGCTGGCCGTGTTGCAATTGAAAAGCCATCCATCAGTAATGCTAATGTTTGTAACAGGAAAAAGTGGTGTTTCAGTCATAAAGCCTGGACTATACAGCAGTGGAAGAGCGTAATATGGTCTGATGAGTCTTCTTTCACATTGTTTCCCACTTCTGGCCGAGTTTACGTCTGGAGAACGCCATCTCAAGCCTATAATACAGACTGCTTGTTGCCAAGAGTGAAACATGGCGGGGGTTTGGTGATGGTTTGGGCAGCCATATCGTGGTTCTCTTCTGGCCCTATGATAACTCTGCAAGGGCGCATTACTGCTCAGACTTATGTGAGCATTTTGGCCGATCAAGTCCATCCAATGGTACAAGCTTTGTTCGCCAATGATGATGGTATCTTCCAAGACGACAACGTCTCCGTTCACACAGCTCACATTGTCCAGAACTGGTTTTTCTGAGCACGAGGATGAATTTTCGCATCTCCCCAGGCCACCAAAGTCCTCAGACTTGAATATTATCTAACCTTTGTGGTCTACATTGGAGCGGAAAGTGCGTTCTCGCTATCCACCGCCAACATCGTTATCTGAACTTGCCACTGTTTTGCAGGAATAATGGTACAATATTCCCTTGGCAAACATACAGAAGCTTTATTTAGTCATTCCGAGAAGACTGCAAGCTGTTTTGAATAACTACGGGTACCGTACACAATACTAGGCAAGGAAACGTGTTTTTTTTAAGGTGTTTCCATATTTTTGTCCAACCCCTGTATATTATTACTTAGAAAGTTCAAGCGCCTAGTAAAATTGCATATTTGCATCACTCCAGATATTTTTTTAATGCCAATGTTGCCATTTCAAAGTCTGTTCGCTGATTAACTTTCGGCAACAATGTAGACAAAAATTGTAAACTCTTTACTTGGAAAAAGTTGTTGCGTTATTTCTTTGCTACAAGCATTTCTATATTTCAGCAATTATAGTTTCACTTTTTTCCTACTCTCAGCAAATTTTCACCATTCTTACGGAGGTCCTTTGCATGCTTATTGTTACTGCTTTCCATAAAAATTTCCATTTTACCAGTATCTGTTCTCCTAATTTACTCTCATGTACTTAATTCATGCGAAAACACGCACTTGAAACAGCTAATCCTCATGAAGATTTTTTTAAATATATTGTTTGCGTTTCAATATTATTATTATTATTATTATTATTATTATTATTATTATTATTATTATTATTACTATTATTATTATTATTATTATTATTATTATTATTATTATTATTATTCATTTTTGGCATTTATGGCTGGGGTTCTGCAATAGATAAGCAATTTTTTATTTTTCCTATTTTGCTTATGATTTTTTTTTTCTCTTTTGATACTAACACTTTCGGAGCCGGTTTTGAAAATTTGACAGAAAAAATTCTGAAAAAAAGTCGAATATTTAAAAAAAGACAGCTTCTTTGGAGATTAATCTTGGCTGGCCATCAAATACAAATAAATAAATAAATAAATCATTTAAAAATACGGAATTGCAAACGAGATATTAAGAAGAATTTTTTTTTTAAGGATTTTCATAAATGAATGTGCGTGAAGGGCTCTTAAGGGAACTGTCTAATTCTTCCGTGACTTTTATTACCTTTTAATGACAAAAGAAAAGAGATATCACCTGCGTATTTTTATATTATTTTTACTTATTTTCAATTACATGTTTAATTTTTTCTGCATAAAAAATGAATAACATGTCTTGAACGACAGTGAGTACCTGTAGTTGTTTGTCCTAAAATTCCAGTCTGGAGGCGATTATTCTCCTCGTTCACCAAATTATGAAAGGGCATAAAATTATTTATCGCTTAAAGTAAATTTAGTTTAAAAAGTGATTTTTGACAAAATGTCCATCATTTCAACAAATCATCATATACTTTTGCTTCATTTTTAGGGTTTCGTTCATCTGACGAAACCCTATTCGTCTCTGTCCGTTGTCTGTCTGTCTGTCCGTCACACAGTCGGTACACGAAAACTACATATGCTAGAGAGTTCAAATTTTGTGTACTTATAGCTGAATACTTGTTGTCACACAGCAAATCATAGAATTTTGAAAAAGATTATTATTTTAATTAAAATATTAATTTTAATATCATCAGTTTGTGTTTTTTGTTGTTTTCTAATTACTCCATTGCTTTTACTTTTAAAAGAAATGGAATACTATTGTTGCCACAATAACAAAATTGGTGCTAAATACTACAAAAAAATCAATTTCTCAAATATAAATTGAGTTACAGCTTTCAAACCAATTGCATTTAAAAGTAAATTTTTTCTCTATACGATCGTATAAAAATTGAAAATGTACGATATTTACAAGTATTAACTCTTTGATGTTTGAATCCCATAATAGCCGAAACCTCCCAATGCCCCGAGTCCCGTAATAGCTCGCCCCGTCTAGCTGGAAAGATTTCCGTTCACCCGTAAGTTGGGGTTCGGAGACAGGAGGTGTGGTTCTTTGATGGATGGGGTTGACATTTCCGGACAACACAATAAGAAGGCAAATTTTTGGAATTTTACAACTAAATTCTCTTTGCTATCTCTGTGTATTTCAAAAATTGTTTCTTTTTCATTTGGTTTTTATTAATGGAAAATACAGGATACATTAAGTCATTATACAGAAAGTTCATGAGAATGCAAACTAAGCAAGGAATATTCAATTGAAAATACTGATTAGTTATTTAATTAATTAGAAAGAGGAAAATAATAACATAATGTGAAATAATTAGTTTTTGTATATTTCTGCATTGATATGTATTTTTATTTTTATTTTTATTTTCAAAATATTCATGTTTATAAAGTTTAATTCATTTTCCATTCATTTAATCATTTTATGGAAAAAATTATTTTCTTCCGTTTATTTTCCAACTTCACTTTATTATCGCATATCAATACATATTCGCATACATTATTATAATAATTAGAAAATGATTATGTTTAATAAGTTTAAAATTCTTAAATAAATCAGAGTTGTTATTAAATTACCAGTTTTAAAGTTTTGAATATACTTGTAATGTAAAGTACGTTGGTAAAACACAAATTAAATCTAATGAAAAATTAAACACAATTTTTATAATATATGAAGAATACACAAATAAATTTGGAACGTAAAAAAAAGGGGGGAGGCACACAGTATGTACATCTACTGAAAATTATTGAACTCTTTATTATTCATTTTTACTTTTTCAATGACAAAAAAAAAGTCAATCCGAATTTGTTTTTAAATTTATTAGTGAAATAGTAAAAATGAAGTATAAAGAAAGTCAGATATGCTGTATATTTATCTAAATGTGCTTTCTAAAATAGGCGAAATATAAATGATGTCTTTTCATTTTCGTTTCTAAATGAATCACGGAAAAAATCACCCCGGTAAAAATCTCCCAGGTAAAAATCTCCCCCGGAAAAAATCTCCCCACAAAGAAAGATAACCGAAAAATAAGGCTTTTTTTTAATTAAGATTGAAAAAGCCCACACATATGAATAACAAAGATTTGATGACTTTGATTATGGCAATTATAATTTCAAGTAAATCATGTGCTAATCACGTGTATTTGTACTGGAAACAATTACGGCAGTAAAACCTCCATATGAAAAAGGTCCTAGTTCCATGACTATCGCAAGGGCAAACGCTAACTTTTGAAGATAGATTGCCCTCTGAAAATCTAATTTTAAATATATTCTGAATTAAATTATTGCTGCAAATTATTTTAAAATAGTTTCTGAATCATTGGGGACTTATAGCTATCAGGAATCTAGGAAAAAAAGTGACCGGAAAAAAAGTGACCTAAACTACTAAAGCGGAAAAAAGTGACGCGGAAAAAAGTGACGCGGAAAAAAGTGACAAGGAAAAAAAGTTACAGGGAAAAAAGTGACAAAGAATTGATTTTGGGGATTTATTATTGATTTTGGGGATTCATTGCTTAATTATGAAAGGGGGATCGGGGAGGGGGGCTCATAGTTTAGGTAAATGGGTTTTTCATGCTGAATTAACTGTTTTGGTTCAATTTTTGGGTATACGTTCATCCTGAAAAGACGCTTGCCTGATTAGCTTTGGGAAGGTACAATTACCCCCCCCCCCCTCCCCCATCCGTCCTCAATTTGATGAATGGGTTTTATGCAGAATTGTCCAACGTGTGTCAAATTTGCATATAGGTTCTTTTCGATAAGGCTTATATATAGCATATAATGCCTGAAGAGATTTAGGAATTCTAATGGTTAAGTATAGAGAGGGAACGGGGGATAACCTTTCTAAAATTAAATTAATAACTTTTTACGCATAATTATCCGATTTGCTTAGAATTTTGGACATAGGTTCATTATGATAAGACGTATCTCTGATTAGTTATGGGGTTCTTCTGCTTATTATAAAGGGGGGGGGGACGAGCAATTATCTCCCCCTCAAACTAGATAAATAATTTTTTATGCAGAATTATCCCATGTATTTCATATTTAAATATAGGTTCTTTCTGGTAAGGTGAATTCCGGAATAGTTTTAAGGATTTAATGGCTAAGTATAAAGGGGAGATGGAGGAAACCCCTCTTAAATTAAATAAATGGCTTTTTATGCAGAATTATCAGATTTGCTTCAAACTTTGGATTATAGAACCATTATGATAAGGCGTATCCCTGATTACATATGAGGTTATTTTGCCAATTAAAAATTGGGGTGGGTGATTATCCCCCCCCCCCTTAAATTAGATAAATTTTTTTATGCTCACTTATCCGATATATTTCATATTTTGGATATATGTTCTTTCTCATAAAGTGAATCCCGGAATAATTTTAAAGGTTTAATGGCTAAGTAAACACTGGGGGAACGGATGATACCCCCCCCCCTTAAATTAATAAATGGCTTTTTACGCAGAATTATCTGATTTGATTCAAATTTTGATTGGGCGTTCATCATGAAAAGGCGAAGTCCTGATTAATTGTGGGTTATCCCCCGTTCATCGCTCTATACTTAGCCATTAAACCCTTAAAACTATTCAGGGATTCACTTTATCAGGAAGAACCTATATCCAAAATTTGAAATCCGTTGAATAGTTGTGAAAGAGAAAAAAATTATTTAAAGAGTGGAGGATTAATCGCCCCCTTCCCCTATTTAAATATCAAAAGAACTCCATAATTAATCAGAGATTCGCCTTCTTATAATGAATATACATCCAAAATTTGAAGCTAATCGGATGATTCTGCGTAAAAAGCCATTTATTTAATTTAAGGGGGTTTATCCCCCGTTCCCCTTCTATACATAGCCATTAAACCCATGAAACTACTCAGGAATTCATTTTATGAGAAAGATCCTATATCCAAAATTTGAAATACATCGGATAAGTGTGCATAATTTTTTAAAATCTAATTTAAGGTGGGTATAGTAATCACCCGCCCTCCTTTTTAATTACCAATAGAACCCCATAACTAATCAGAAATACGTCTTATCATAATGAACCCATGTCCAAAATTCGAAGCAAATCGGATAATTCTGCATAAAAAGCCATTTATTTAATTTAAGAGGGATTTCCTCCATCTCCCTTTATACTTAGCCGTTAAATCCTTAAAACTATTCCGGAATTCACCTTACCAGAAAGAACCTATATTTAAAATTGAAATACATGGGATAATTCTGCATAAAAACTTATTTATCTAGTTTGAGGGGGAGATAATTGCTCGTCCCCCCCCTTTATAATAAGCAGAAAAACCCATAACAAATCTAAGATACGTCTTATCATAAAGAACTTATGTCCAAAATTTTAAGCAAATCGGATAATTATGCGTAAAAAGCCATTAATTTAATTTAAGAAAGGTTATCCCCCGTTCCCCCTCTATACTTAACCCTTAAACTCCTAGAATCTCTTCAGGCATTTTATACTATACATAAGCCTTATCGAAAAGATCCTATATGCAAATTTGACACACGTTGAAAAATTCTGCGTTAAAACCCATTCATATAATTGAGGACGGATGGGGGGGGGGGGTAATCGTCCCTTCCCAATACTAATCAGGCAAGCATCTTTTCAGGATGAACGTATATCCAACAAGTTGGAAATTGCACGTGAAGCGTAGCAAATTAGGTGCGTTCGTACGATAACAAATTTTTAAAAATATTACTTTCATATATCAATCTCATAAAATTGCAAATAGTGAATTACAATTAAAACGCTCATCAAACAATGTTCTCCCTATACCATTATGTAATGGAATACTTTTGTGTGGCCTTGTAAATCAATAACAAATGTTCTTTGCACCACAAATTATGTAAGGTGTATATTATAGTATGTACTTTATAGTTGTATATAAATGTTATTAAGTTCCCATGAGTGTAACACGATTAAGATGCTTGAACATTTTTCCCACTTGAAACATTTTTTTCCCATTGACCGTAAAGTAACGGAATACTTTTGATTGTCCCTGTAATTGATCTATGCATCCGATTTTCATAAAATTTGAAATAACTCGACAAAATTATGTAATAGTTATGTATTTTAAATTTCAAACGTATAGAATATATTTGAAACTTTTTCCCCATTGACCATAATGTAATTGAATACTTTTGATTGCCCCTGTAATTAATCTATGCACACGATTATCAAAAAATTTGAAATAACTCGACAGAATTGTGTAATAATTGCGTATTTTAAATTTCAAACGATTAAAATGCATTTGAAACTTTTTTCCCCATTGACCGTAATGTAATGGAATACTTTTGATTGCCCCTGTAATTGATCAATGAATCCGATTTTCATAAAATTTGAAATGACTCGACAAAATTATGTAATAGTTATGTATTTTAAAATTCAAACGTATAGAATATATTTGAAACTTTTTCCCCATTGACCATAATGTAATTGAATACTTTTGATTGCCCCTGTAATTGATCTATGCACACGATTATCAAAAAATTTGAAATAACTCGACAGAATTATGTAATAATTGCGTATTTTAAATTTCAAACGATTAAAATGCATTTGAAACCTTTTTCCCCATTGACCATAATGTAATGGAATAATTTTGATCATCCCTGTAATTGATCTATGCATCCGATTTTCATAAAATTTGAAATGAAGCGACAAAATTATGTAATAATTATGTATTTTAAATTTCAAATGATTCGATTGGTTAGTTTTTCCGTTGTTATATGCGGACAGACGGACGGACGGACAGACGGACGGACTGAACGACCACTATAGGTGCTACGTATTACATAATTACGAACGCACCTAAAAATTGAACCAAAACAGTTAATTCAGCATGAAAAACCCATTTACCTAAACTATGAGCCCCTCCCCCGATCCCCCTTTCATACTTAACCAATGAATCCCCAAAATCAATAATAAATCCCCAAAATCAATTCCTTGTTACTTTTTTCCGGTAACTTTTTCCTTGTCACTTTTTTTCCGCGTCACTTTTTTTTCCGTGTCACTTTTTTCCGCTTTTGTAGTTTAGGTCACATTTTTTCCGATAACTTTTTTCCCGGTCACTTTTTTTCCGTTTACCATTTTATCGAAGAAACGTCACAGCCTTTACGAATTCGATTTTTTCCCCCAGATGAACGCATTTATTATTGTTTTATTTTGCGCGCATAAAATTTGTGTAAATTAAAAATTAAAAAAATAATTAAAAATTTAAATTTAATTATTATTAATTCAAAAAATATATATGAAGACAGAAGCAACTTTACTTATATATGTAAGCTGTTGATGAAGAGAGGTGAAAAAATCAATAAATTACATTTTCTTTTAAATTAGCCCTCCCCCCCCCCTCCTTTCACACACAGAAAATCCGACTTTCCCAAACATCTCTAGATTTTATCACATATTTTTTTGCTACCTCCCCTAAAATCAACCCCTCCCTCACCTCAAAAGATAGATAACGAAAAAGATTGAGATATAAGAGATTTTGATCACGTGACAAACACGTTTTTACCCCTGTTTGTGTGATTAATCATCTTACGCGAGGAAATTTAATTCAAAACGCCCCTTTTGATATTATTTTGTAAAAAATCTATCGGGTTAAAAAAAAAAAAAAAAAAAAAAAAAAAAAAAAAAAAAAAAAAAACACGAGTTAGTAATTAGATTTAGTTTCTGAACATCAATACCTGCTAGTTTCATGAATTTCCGAACAAAAACAAATTAAAACTTATGTCATAGATTTGTCCTTTTGTATCTAAATCAGTCTTAACATTCATATTTCTGTTTACCCCTATCCTCTTATTTTGTGCGACCCGATTAAAAAAAAAAAGTTTCACTGTTTAAGAGTTTTTTCCTTGTTCATTTCTATTACATATTACACAAATAAAAATCGAATTTAAAAATGATACGAAATGAAATGTAGGTTTGTATCCTAATAAGTAATGAGTTATCAAAGACTGAATAACAATATTCAATATCTGAAGTGAAGACTCAAATGAGGTCATCCAAACTGTCTTTGTAGCTACAATTTGCATTAATAATAATAATAATAATTTTAAAAAAAAATCCAAAATTTGAGTTTGGGTAGCTGGGGCAGCTTCCTCGTTTGCCCTTGCGATAATCATGGAAGTAGGACCTTATTTCATATGGAGGTTTTACTATTAATTCAATATGCATAAATTCTAACAATATGCATATAATGCCATAATTGTTTCCAGTACAAATACACGTGATTAGCACGTGATTGACTTGAAATTATAATTGCCATAATCAAAGTCATCAAATCTTTGTTATTCATATGTGTGGGCTTTTTCAATCTTAATTTAAAAAAGCCTTATTTTTCGGTTACCTTTCTTTGTGGGGAGATTTTTTCCGGGGGAGATTTTTAGCGGGGAGATTTTTACCGGGGTGATTTTTTCCGGGGAGATTTTTTCTGTGATTCATCTAGTTTAGTATAAAAGACTATAGTATTTTATTTCAGACTTTAACCCTTTAAGGGTGTATTTCGATTCAATTTGCTTATTTTTCGATTCAATCTGCTTATTTTTCGATTTATTTTTAAATTCATTTTTGCCCTCATATGCATCAAACTTGGAAATTGTCTTATTCAGAAAGTACTCAAGGTGCCGTAATTGTCGATTCTTGGATAAATGCAAAAAACATTGCAAAAAGGCAATCAAAAACGGCATTTTGAATAGATTTTTCTTAAGTGGAAGATCTGTGGGCGAAAAAATGAGTCATACTGAGAAGATAATTGTTTATAAATCAAATTCTAATGAACTGAGCACAAAATGACATCACATGGCACCTCATACGTCTCTTCAAAAATACTCTCAGCAAGTTTCATGTTTCTACTTTGAAAAATGTGTCTGAAATTGTATCAGAAAAATTCGAGCTGTTGAAGGTGGAAAAGCATTTTGCGGAAAAACTAAATTCAGTTTCCTCCCTCAAAAAAGTTCGGAACAGAGAAATTCCTTTCAATAAGAGCTTGTTCACTAAAAACCCCAGGGAAGATATTTCTCACCCCTTTTTTTAGTGACGTCACCCCTTTGTCCAGTAGGTTGGGCAGTGCAGTAGAAAGCTTTTGTGTCGCAAATGCTTTTTGATGTCAATACATGGGTGAGAAACTTGTATTTGTAAAGCTGATTTCGGCTCTTTTCTGTTTTGAAACATATGGAAAAGAACGATTTCCACACACGCATGCAATATGTGTAGATCACAATAAGCAATCTAAGTAACTTTTTTTTTAGTTGGATGATCAAATAGCGCCAGTAAAAATTCCATTAGCTTAAATACTTTTTAAATCAAAAGATTATGTTTCAGTTTATATGTAAATTTTAAATTTACATAATAATTTAAATTAATGATCCCTTATGCATTGTTTATAAATTCTATCATATTTATTTTTAAAATATATATTTAAATTTTACGTACAATGAAACCTTTTTACTTCAGTCAGGAATTCTGCAAAATTTTCTTTAATTTGTCATATTAAAACATGTCAGCTGTTTTAATATCATACAAGTAGTTCAACTGAACTATAATTACGCAAAACAAATTTTAAATGATTTGAAATTTAAACTTTGTATTTCAAAACAAACAATATACTAGCATCCTTCAGTTATTTTGGTAAAATTTATTATAATTTTACCTTAAATTATGTATTTGCTTACATAATAATAGCTTTGTTAATGTTACTTTACTAATAAAAACTTTAAAACTAACTTTCGTTTAATTTCTTTTTAATTTAATTGGTATTCTATACTTTTTACAGAATTTTTTTTTTCATACAAATAAATATTTTTTAATTCAAACTTTATTTTGATATTAATATTTTTTTTTATTATTACAGTAAAATAGATTTTATTAAAAATATATATATAGTCTATTCTGATATAAACTTCAAACTTTTTTTTTTTTTTTTTTTTTTTTTTTTTTTTTTTTGAACACTTAAAGTATTTGGATTCTTTTAAATTATACTATAATAGTGGACGTTTATAATGAAATTTAAATTTGCTACCAGCAATTTTCCATTTCAATAGAGTTGTCGCAAAATGTTTAATATTTTGAATTATAAACATATGAAAAGCATAAAAAATACTATAAAATATAATTAATTTTAATAAAGTTTAAGAATTAGAAATCGTAATGATAAATATTCATTAGATTCAATTAAATCGTAAAATTTAATGGATTTTTTAATGATATTTTAATAAAATTTTTAGAAATGAATAAATGGTATTAAAAATCATTTCATTATACTAACATTCATTTACATAATTAACTTTTAGAAATCGTAATTTTGTTATAATTAAAAAAAAAAAAAGAAAAGAAAAGAAAAAAGAAAGAAAAATCTGTCACGAAAAGAACATGTACTCTTATGACAAATAAATTTTATTAATCGAAAAGAATAACATGCTTTTAATCGATAGTAATTTCTTGCATTGCTATGCTAGTTTCTTTGAGAGTAATTGTTTTACAAGATCCAGATTGTTTGATTTTTTTTTTTTTTTTTTCAAAAAAAAGTTTTTCTTTTCTTTTTCTTTGCAACTAAATATCATTTGCATTTAATGAATTTAGTGCATATTTTGTTATAGCCTTTAGCTCATTCCAGTGGTTCAGCCTTCGAAAATGGTAAAGACGGAAGGTGCTGGTTTCGAACCCAGTCGCGCCCGTCGGCCTAGTCGTTCGGAGATTTTCGTGGTTTTCTTCAAACTTTGAATTTCCATGCGTAAATGGGGGTTAAGTTCTCTCAGGAGGGCGCTCCCCCTCTTCCTCGAGTTGAAAATTGATCGTCATAATTAGTAAATACAACCAATCTTTTGCTCAATAAGCGAAAAAAAGTCCTTTATGAAACAATTTTTAGCAATTAATATTATCAATTTTTACTTTTATAGTCCACATTCTACGGAAAGAAGACATATAATGATATGAGCAAAGTTCCTACTGTTATTGGATCAACCAGTAAACTTCCAGTGTCTTGGTGCTTTAAAATTATTATTCCCTTCAATCCATTTCTAAAGCTCAGAAGAGAAATAATTATTTTGAGACTATCGTTATTTTGAGTTCTAAATTTTTGTATCCTCGTGAGCTATCTTCAGCAATGCCCGACTGATGCAGGGGCATGCGAGGCAGAGCTGCGAGGTGCCTGCTGTTTACCTTCTAATGAGTGTAATCAGAATTCTCTTTAAAAGGTATAAATGATTAAAATTAGTTAATAGTGACCAAAATTGCGATATTTTTAAACATTTAGGAAAAGAATATGGTCCCCTATCCATTCTCTGTTTCCAGTATCTCCCATCTACCTATGCAAAAGACAAGCTATATCATTAGAATAATGAGTTAATTAAAATTTTATTATAAAAACATAGTATTATATTGTTTTTAAAATATTTTTTATTATATATGAATCGCATTGTTGAGCAAAGGTCTAGAACAACAGAAAATGAACATTTCCTCAACTCTCGCTGAATTCAAACAAAGACGGATATTGCAATTTTGTGCGAATATATATATATATATATATATATATATATATATATATATATATATATATATATATATATATATTCAAACGGGTAAACGGAAAAAAATGTGACCGGAAAAAAAGTTATCAGAAAAAAGTGACATAAACTACAAAAGCGGGAGAAAAGTGACACGGAAAAAAGTGACAAGGAAAAAAAGTTACAGGAAAAAAAGTGACAAGGAAATGATTTTAGGGATTTGTATTATTGATTTTGGGAATTCATTGGTTAAGTATGAAAGGGGGATCGGGGGGAGGCTCATAATTTAGGTAAATGGGTTTTTCATGCTGAATTAACTGTTTTGGTTCAATTTTTAGGTATACGCTCATACTGAAAACACGCTTGCCTGATTAGTTTTGGGAAGGGATAATTACCCCCTCTCCCCACCCAATTCACCCTAAATTAGAAAAATGGATTTTTATTTAGAATTATCCAACGTGTGTCAAATTTTGAACATAGGTTCTTTCTGATAAGGCTTATATATATATTGTATATAATACCTGAAGAGATTTGAGAGTTTAATAGTTAAGCATAGAGGGGAACGTGGGAATAACCTCTCTTAAATTAAATTAATGGTTTTTCACGCACAATTATCCGATTTACTTGAAATTTTGGACATAAACTCATTATGATAAGACCTATCTCTCACTAGTTATGGGGTTCTTTTGCTTATTAATAAAGGGGGGGGGGGTCAATTATCTCGCCTCAAACCAGATAAATCGTTTTTTATGCAAAATTATCCTATTTGCTCCAAACTTTGGATGTAGATTCATTATAATAAGGCATATCCCTGATTAGTTATGTTGTTCTTTGCTAATTAAAAAGGGATAGCGAGGGATTGTCCCCGCTCATTAAATAATATAAATTGCGCAACATTTTTTGCACAATTATCCGATTTATTTCAACTTTTGGATATAGATTCTTTCTGATAAAGTGAATTCCTAAATTGTTTTAAGGGTATAATGGCTAAGTATAGAGAGGGGGGGGCGGTCGATAACCCACAACTAATCAGGGATTCACCTTATCATAATGAACCTATATCCAAAATTTGAAGCAAATCGGATAATTCTGCATAAAAAGCCATTTAATTAATTTAAGGGGGGGTATCCTTCGTTCCACCCCCCTCTATACTTAGCCATAAACCCTTAAAACTATTCAGGGATTCACTTTATCAGAAAGAACCTGTACCCAAAATTTGAAATGCATCATAAGAACAATTTATCTCATTTAGGAGGGGAAATAATCGCCCGTCCCCCTTTTTAATTAGCTAAGTAACATCATAACTAATCAGAGATACGCTTTATCAGAATGAACCCACATCCAAAATTGAAGCAAATCGGATAATTCTGTGTAAAAAGCCATTTATGTAATTGAAAGGGGTTATCCCGCGTTCCCCTCCCCCCTCTATACTTAGCAATTAAACCTTTAAAACTATTCCGCGATTCACTTTATAAGAAAGGACTTGTATATAAATATGAAATACATCGGATAAGTGCGCATAAAAAACAATTTATCTAATTTAAAGGGGGGGGGAAATCACCCGACCCCTTTTTTAATTAGCAAAGAACCCCATATCTAATCAAGGATACGCCTTATCATAATGAACCTATATTCCAAAATATGAAGCAAATCCAATAATTCTGCGTAAAAAACAATTTATTCAATTTAAAGACGGGGGCTATATTCTATTCCTCTTCTACACTTAGCTGTTAAACCCTTAAAACTATTCAGGGATTCACCTTATCCGAAAGGAATTTCAATTAAAATTTGAAATACATCCGATAATTCTGCATAAAAAACGATTTATCTAGTTTGAGGCGAGATAATTGCCCTCCCCTTCTTTTATCAATAAGCAAAAGAACCCCATAGCTAATCAGAGATACGTCTTATCATAATGAACTTATGTCCAAAATTCCAAACAAATCGGATAATTCTACGTAAAAATCTATTAATTTAATTTAAGAGAGTTTATTTCCCCGTTACCGCTCTATGCTTAATCATTAAACTTCCAAACCTTTTCAGGCATTATACTATATTACTATAGATAAGCCTTTTTCAGAAAGAACCTATATCCAAAATTTGACACACGATGGATAATTCTTCATAAAAACCCATCTATCAAATTAGGGCGGGTAGGAGGAAGGTAATCATCTTTTCCCAAAACAAATCAGGCAAGCGTCTTTTCAATATGAACTTCCTTGCAAAAATTGAACCAAAACAGTTAATTCAGCATGAAAAACCCATTTACCTAAATTATGAGTCTGCCCCCGATCCCCCTTTCATACTTAACCAATGAATCCCCAAAATCAATAATAAGTCTCCAAAATCAATTCCTTGTCACTTTTTTTCCTGTAACTTTTTTTCCTTGTCACTTTTTTCGGTAACTTTTTTCCGTGTCACTTTTTTTCCGCTTTCGTAGTTTATGTCACTTTTTTCCGATAACTTTTTTTCCTAGATTCATATAAACTTTTTTTTTCTTTTGTCTTAAATTTTATAGTGACGAGGAAGAGAATTATCCATTATTATTAGTCCATTGTAGCAATCAACACTAAACACAGCAGGTAAAAATTACCGTTCTTCTGAGTAACAATTTTTATTATCTTAGTTCGAGGCTATGTTACTCACAACGCCATGTGTGTAAGCTGAACCAGTTACTCGATATACATGCAAAACATCTCCTGCTGTTTTATTTAATAAAAAATAATGTTACAAGAAAAATATAATTTTTAATATAGTTATAGCTTTTATTAATGTGAATACGTAACAGTAAATTGCATTTTTAGGGTTTTGACCACAATTTCTAAGGTTACTCAGAACGTATTGTGTAAACACGGTTCCTCGCTTTACAGGGTAGACCAACCTGTGTGTGTGTGTGTGTCTGTATGTCGCCATTCTACCATCAAAAAGTGTATGAAGTTATGCATAGAATTGAACCAAATTTTTTGTGAATATTTTTGGCTGTGGCAAGCAGGTCCTCCTTCAGTTTTGAAATATTCCGCCGGAAGGGGGCGCTGCAATCGTGATTTTTGTGCCATTTTCAATATTGTACCGACCAAAAGTACATGAAGTTATGCATCGAATTGAACGAAATCTTTTGTGTATATGTATGACTATGGCTAGTTGGTCCTCCCTGAATTTGAAAAAACTCCGCCTGAAGGGGGCGCTGCAATCGCCATTTTTGTGCTATTTTCAATATTGTACCGACCAAAAGTATATGAAGTTATGCATCGAATTGAACCAAATTTTTTGTGTATGTGTATGGCTATGGCTAGTTGGATCGCCCTGAATCTGAAAAAAATCCGCCGGAAGGGGGCGCTGCAATACCGAATTTTATGCTATTTTCAATATTGCACCACATAAAAGTGTATGAAGTTAGTTCTAGAACTGAACTAAACATTTTGTATATGATTATTTTTTGGTAAGGCAAGTTGGTCCTCCCTGAATTTGAAAAAAAAATCTGCTTATCATTCTATTGTCCATCAGCTCGTGCAGAGACGGAAATTCGTTTTTACTCCGATTAATTGATTGAAGCAGAAATTTAAGATGAAAATCAAAGTTGGTAAGGTATTGAATTAAAATTATTAAAGCATTAAAAAGAGTAACTATTTTTTTTTAATATTAAAATGTATGCATGAGATAGAAGAAAGTTTTGGGATTGGCACATCCAACTAGTTTTTTCTGATGATGCAATAATAAAAATGGCACAAAAACCGCTATCACATCATGCCCTTATGCCACTATCACATCATTCCCTCAGATTAACCTGTATCTTGCATAGTCATAGCCAAATGAACGAACAAAATTTAACCAAAAATCTACTCAGCTAATTCTGATTATCGCTTCAAGATATGTACTAAATATAAAGCATATTGAACGGCTTTTTCGAAAGTTATCGCGGGACATACAAACCGACAACTAACAAAAACTCTCCGAGTCTTACATTAAGCTTCTATTGATGTTTCGACTACTTTTTTTTACAAAAAAAAAAAAAAATTGTTAAAAAAATTATTGAAAATTATTTAAAAATTCATACAAAATCAGTAAATTCAAAATTAGTTTCCAAGAAAATTTTATTTCGAAGTACATTTCCATGTTTTTGAAGGACAAAAAGTTTTAATTATGTGGCATTTAGAATAAAAGAAGTGAAATCGATATCACAAGCCGTTTCCACAATCATTATGATGTCAGTGTTTATGAAAGACGTGTTTTTACTTTATACTGTAGAATGGAAAATACCCAAAGTTTCATTCTGCTCTACAAATGAAAATTAACAATTGAAATAATACAGTTTGTTAAATTCACGCTAAAATAAAAAAACAATGCAGGTCGCGTTTCGATATATAATAATACAACTCGTCATCATTTGAAGCAGACATGTGTCTTTAAGGGCACAGGGTCACATGTCTGCTTCAGCTGATGACGAACTGTATTGTTTTAGCTCGAAACGCGTCTTGTATTTTTTTTTATTTCTGCGTGAGTTTAACAAACGGTATTATTTCTATTGTTATTTGTCATTAGTTTGTTCGGTATTTTCCGCTATACAAATGAATTTTCAATATTTTTGAGACATATAAATTTATATGTTTTTAAAGGTAAATGTACTTGTATATAACTAAAATCACATACTAAAAATCACTTCGTCTTATAGAATATAAAAATACTACCACAGAATAATTATTTAGCTTTATATAAAGTACATATAATTTTTGCTGCATATTATGATATAAACATAAAAAGTAGCATACTAAAAATTCCAGTAAATTTATAGTTTTAGAAAGTACAGATTCTTTTATATACAAGTTATGTAATAAAATTCCTGATGTATGTTCTAAGCAATACAATTCCGCCCAAGAGCTCCAAGTAATAATATTCAAATGATTGCAAGATGACTTGATAGGAAGAAAAGATTTATTCATGGGTGTTTCCTACTCCAGACCAAAGCAGATTACCTGCAAAAGGGTTGCCATGACGATTGGGAGGTTCTGTAGAATTCTATTCTTAGATCGATGTTATCAACAATAATACTAAAGATTATATTGCTTTTGCTACGATTCCCAATCAAACAGCGAAGCAAAAAATAATGCGCCCGAACTCATTTATGTTTAGATTCTGTTTTTGTTTCCCACATGTAATAAAAAATTCATAAATTTTATTTAAACTTAAAGAGAATAAGAAAATCATTTTAAAACAGAATTATTCTATAAACAAACATTTCATATTCGAGACGAACTATGTTGGATTTGAACATGAATACTTAATTCATACTAAAGAATGCTAATAGTGAATATTTAGATGCCAAAGAATTAAAAAAATGCCTGTACAATATACATATGGGTTTTTAAGCAAATATGAGAAATATTTCTAATCGTATTTTGCTCGCTAAATTATTTTGCTGAAATAATATTTTTCAATATGCTTACGCTATTCTTTTTAAATTCATTTCCTACATTTTTACTTTCTTCTATTCTTATGAGGAAAAAAGTAATGGATTCATGAAAAATTTCGACTTCCGGTTATTGATGGATTTATACGTTTTAAATCCTAAACACGATTTGATAGTTCTAAAAAATGTCTGTCGGTGAGTCTGTCTATCGCATTGTCATTTTATGCATCTGTATGTGATACAAAAGATTGTGGGTACTCTATCTCAAGAACAAATACACGATATTTCACAAAACTTTAAACTAAGTTAGATCTTCATATAAACTGCCTCGGATTAGTTGTTTGTGCGTATTGCACTACAGGTGGCACTGCTGTGTTGCTCTATTCCCGTTTTTCAAAATAGCTCTATCTTAAAAACTAACGCATGAATTTTCATCAAACTTTACATTTAGTTTGCCCTCGATATAATTTGGTATTGGTTGCATTTTGGTATGAATTGCTCAACAGGTGACGTCGCTAATCTGCATTATTCATGATTTTCGTGATGGCTCTATCTGAAGAACTAACGTACAAATTTTCAACAAATTTTAAATCCAGTTAGTCCTTGATATAGGTTAGTTCTATTAAGTTTTTGGTTGGAAATTTCACAACAGATGGCGCGGCTATGCCACATTTTTAATGATTTCGCAATAGCTGTATTTCAAGAACTAATGCATGGATTTTCAACAAACTTCAGATTCAGTTAGTCCCTGATAAAACACATTCTGATTAGTTTTTGCTGTATATCGCCCAACAGATAGATGCCGCTATTATGCAGAATTTTTTAAGATTTCTACTTTAGCTCTAACTCAGAAATCAAAGCACGTATTTTCACCAAAATTCAAGTTCAGTTAAAAGTTGATATAAGTGTTTACTGATAAGATTTTGGTGTAAATAAAACAGCTGCATTTGGGGTTGTCGGAAAAATAAGAATTGGTTCGCGATACCGATTGGTAACGCCAAAATTGGTAAACCAGTTTTTACCGGGTTTTATAACAGATGATATTCTAGACATAATACATATCTTAACTTTTATGAGAAAATGGCAACAAAAAGATACAGTAAGCTGCTTTTTCCCATAGTGGAAAGAGATAGCTGAAAGTGCAATATGCGTAAAATCACTTTGCAATAGAATGCGTGTTATCGTTTAAATTTAAATGCCCTCTTTCGGCCCAAACAAAAATAATCACGCAGAACGGGGAACGAATTCCTTCGTATCAACCGTGCATTTGTTTCTCTGAATGAAAATGATCTGCTTATATCCAAGCATTCTAATATTTCATGCATCCAAGCATTCTAACATTTCATGGTATTATAAATTAAAAACTGTATTACTAAAAAGTTTTCTTCTTTTTTCGCGAAAGCACGTTTTTTTGTATGGGCTTAATGAAGCGGATTTTAGAGTTAAATTTTTGGCGTCATTTCCAGCCACTATACTTCATTTCTATCCTTTCGTTTTACTCTATGGATTTTTTCGTTTACTTTTAAACCTTTCCGGCACACTGTGCTCGGTCTGGGATACCTAATTTTAATTCCAAACTTGCAAACGGCACCAATAAAATTTCAGTAAAATTTTGCTTTTACAATAAAAGCTTCAATTAAGGATTTCAAAATATCTAAAAAATTCATTTGTGAATTCCGGTGTCAGTCGATAATTCCTCATTTTACTAACAGAATTTGCCCGCGCCGGAAAGGGTTAAGAGAAATAGTTCTGTTGCCTCAATTACAAAATTGGCATAAAAAACTACAAAAAAATTTATATCTGAAAAATAAATTAAGATACAATTTTTAAACAAACTGCATTTAAAAGTACATTTTTTTCGTTATGCGACGGTGTAAAAATTGAAAATATGCAATATTTAGAAGTTTAGAAAATTGCAGAAGCTATAATTTCAAAACCGAACTTTCATTTCAAATTTCAGAATGTTGCCTTTCGCAAAGTGACATATGCCTTACGATATGTTTGGCCTTTATAATATAGATAGATAGATATAAAATAATAAGAGTCCTTGTACCAATAACAATTTATTTAATGAATTTGTCTCAAAAAATACTATATTTGTCCGCTTTGGCTTACAAAATACATAACTATCACTGATAGTACTATATTAATCTGTGGTAACTGCGTATTAAATCCATATTACATCATAAAATATGGAATCTTTCTTTTACTTGGAAAAAAATAAATGATTGTTTGATTTTCTTTTCAAAATTTACGATATTATGTGTTATGCTTTACTTTAAAAAAATTTTTTGAAATACCCTTTTTTTAAATAAAAAGCTTTTAGAGTTTAAGCAACTTTTTCAATTCGTTTTATATTTGTTTTTTATGATGTTGTTTAGTTAATGATATCAAAGAGAAAGCCTCTTTTATTTCTTTAACTTTTAAAAGGGACCTAATTTAATACTTTAAAAGGTTCATCTCTAACTTTCGTGTTCTAGATAAACCTTTATATTTTTTAGAATGAAAAATCTTAAAATGTTTGTTTACTGCGTTTTGAACACTGGCAATCCTTTTAAAAATTAAAACAACATTTACGTTAACCATAAAATAATTAAATAATCTCTAAATTAAAAAAAGGATTTACTTACTACTTATTAATAGTTAAATTATTTCTATAAAGTTCTTATTATAAAAAAATCAGGATTATCATTACTGACAAAATATATACAGGGTGAGTCATAAATATCGAAACAATAGGCTATCTCCTTAAATATTGCCCCTAGACCCATACTTCCAATTGCAAAAATTCACCAAAAAAAGAACAAAAAAAAAAGAAAAAAAAACGTGAAATTTTTGATAATATAAGTTGCAGCTCCATGTGGGGTCTATTTCAAAAATTACGAAAAATAACTTTTTATGCGGAACCCATAGGATAAAAATTCCAACTAGGAAAACTTTCCTTATCCAGTTGTGAATAATACACAAAAAGTTGCATCTTGATATCTTCAAAATTCACAGACTTATAGCCGTTTGAATAATTCATCAAGTTTTAAGGGATTAGACACAAATTGAAATGCCCTCAATTCAAAAGATAATGTTACTTTACCCGTTTCTAGGAAGCGTGTAAAAAATCTTTTGAGTTAGAATTTTGATTTTTTTTTTCTTTTTGTCATAGTTAGTCATATAATTTGCTAAGAAAATCACATCCTAAAATTTATCATAAAATTTATAAAAATTCCATATGGTTAATACTGGTTTAAATGGAATTATTAAAAATCGTTATAACTCCAAACATTATTTATCGGATTTCAATTTCTTTAAATTTAATTAACGATGAAAATCTGATTTTAGTTTTGTTTCGGGGCTTTTGTTTTTCAATATTAATTTTAGGACTATTAAAAATATTCATTGAAAAAATAATAACTTTAAAAAAATCATATTTTCAAAAGTACAGTAAAACCCCGATAATTCGGATTAATTGGGACCGGACCCAATCCGGATTATCGAAAATCCGGATTATCCGGAGAATTAGAAAAAAATGAAATAAAATATAACATACTAACAGAAAATCACCTTTATGTTAAACTTATTGAATATTTGCAGACAGTAATAATGTTTACTTTGCTTAATTATTCCGAAAACATGTCAGAAAAAGTTTTTTTCATTTAGAATACGACGATGAAACAAGTTTATGTTATGGAAATTAGCCAATCGCTTCTGAAACTTGAATAAAAAAATGACCAAACCGATCCGAATTATCCGGAGATCCGGATTATCGGGGTCCGAATTAGCGGGGTTCTACTGTAAATAATTTTTCAATTTTTTTTAAACAAAACTAATGTAAAATAATTAATAATGACCTGTTCCAAGTTTGTACTTTTTTCTTTAACAATTCTTAACTTTTAATACTTTAAAGACAAGAAATAGTCGGGAAAAAAAATTCATTATACAGAAAAACAAAATGTACTGCTATACTGCCCATCAGTTATTTAAAAGAATGCTTTTTCTAAGATGCAGAGTAAGTCTTTTTTTTTAATTTAGCTCTCACAACTTCAAGCTTTTTATCATCCTGGAGAGGCTGTTAAAAAATCTGTATTCAGGCCCCATGTCAGATCAGGACCGGGATGTTACTTTTTTCTGAAGACTCGCCTATACGGATCTAATGTATTTTTCATACAAGAAGGGACTGCTTCCTTCTTCTCAGGTCTGCACTGGATGAAATTTTCAATCACGGTCTTGAACAATCCGTATTAAAATCACAATCTCTAACAGACCTAAAACGTACATGAAATAAGTAAAATTTGGTTCAATCAAAATTTTTACGAAAAAAACATAGTTTTTAAAATCGCTTTAATTTTATCCCCGCCCTCCCCCCCCAAAAAAATACCTTTAAAATTTATTTATTTTTTAAGAATGGTACATTTAAATGCTAAAAAATTAAACACAATAAAAGCAGAGAAAAAAAATCTGCCTATGACGGAATTCTGTCTTACACAAAAAATGTGTTGATCCATGCAAAATAAATACAATATTAACCGAGAAAAAATAAACTTCATTTAACCCTCCTAGGAAGGGCATTTGTCTATTAAGTATTTTTTCTTTCCTATGTCATTCCGTCATAAAATGTTTTACTGCATAACATTTTTCAAAGTCTCCAACGCACGGAATAAGGATTAGCGATAGTAAAATATAAGTGAAACATTTACATATAAGCAGGGATTCATTGATAAAATAAATATATCACAGCCTTTGACACTTTTTTAATAATAAAAAGTATAAATATAAAAAACGAAAAGCTATAATAAGTATTTTTTGTCAGAACTCCTCCATGCGAAACAATTTTTAACTACACTGATGTAAAAAACTATGTAGTAGTTCACGGCTGAGCCGGCTATGATTTTGGCTTTTTTCCAGGCTGGTCCGGATTATGATTTTAACATTTTTTCATGCCGGACAGAACTTTTTTCTTTATGGTTTGGTTTAGGACCGGACCTAGATATTTGGATCCATGCATTCCTCCTGTGCTAACGATCAACATATTTGAAAACAAGATTTTGATTTAAATCAATACGCTGCTTTATTATATCCAAATAAGAGGCACGGTCTTAAATCAACATATAATAACGGACAATTTGTGGAAGACCCCTTATTTGCTTTGAAAATGGATCAAAAACTCTTGGTTTACAGGCATGGTCTTCGATTTTTTATGAGTCTGTATTTCATTCAAATTTCAATTCAAAGATAAATTTTAATTGGAAATGAGACACTTAAACCGACGCAGTAAATTGTTAGTTAATATGATTATTATTTTCGGAGTTATAAGGATGTTTCTTTTACCAATTCGGTACTACTTGAGTAGTTAGGCGTTTTATATGTTTTGTTGAAATTGATTCGTCAGCAGTTCATTAACAGAGCATTACTATGAATACTAAAAATATTTAAACGTTTAATTTTTGTTTTGGAATTGCAATGCATTTTGTATACAGTTTACACATGTTTTATTTTCATATATTATATGCATATCCATGATGGGTAAGTATTACGGTGGCCTCCAACGACTAGTTTAGTTGGTGGCAACTCAAAAGAAGTAATTGAATTAACAATTAAAAAAAGATATTTCTATGAGGTTAAATTATGGAAAGTATAGCATTATATAAATTTTAAATGGATGCCATTTCCTTAATATTGGACATTTTTTGGCAGGACTTTCGAAAGGCACATACCAAAATTAAAAGCTTTCGAACAAGCTAATACACGTCGCTGAATGTTTCCTGATTCGAGTTAAAATTGAGTTGTTTGTCTGTTTTTCTTGTTTCAGGAAAAAAAGTAACATAACAGGGGTTCTGAATCTTCATAACTAACCGGTGGATCCGGATGATTTTTTGTAAACTTTGAGATCTAGAGTAGTACACTTCGCCTTTTCAATTTCGTTGCGATCCGATGATTGGGTCTCAAGTTACTAAGAGGCAAACTTTGGATTTTAACATTGGAGATGCGGCTGAGAACATTAGAGTTGCGGCTGATCATACAGCACTATTGTGCTGTATGATAAGACGTCCTTCACATATTTTTAAATTCATTAAGTCGCAGCACTAGGCACAGAAAAAGACCCGGATGATGATGTAAAGTCTATGGGAGCGTTCTTTTCAAATATGTCGCTCAAATTTTAATATTTTTACATGATTTTTTGCATAAGATAGCTGAGGACTCATAGGGTCAGGTGGGATAATTAGGAACTGAGGGTAATTGTGACCATCGCCATAATGGAGAAAATTGTGTATGATAAAATTTTGTATCACACTTGGACATTAACCTCATAATGTATTTTTCATTTTAGATTTTCTTTATCACTAGTCTGAAGCATTTTTAATATTCAAATAGCAATTTGAACAAAGACTACTAACATTTTTGATAAACGGATTTTTCAATTTCGTGTTCTAATGGTCTTAATTACCCCCCAACAAATGTGTGTAGGCAAGTATAAAGAAGAAATAAAGCGGTCATAATTTACCCACTAGTGGTCTTAATAACCCCAAACTTTTGTGGTGGATAATTTTTGATGGGGTAATTATAACCATCCTTTTAACTTAATAAAGAGGGGGGTTTTGACAATTAATACTTTTAAGAGGTTTTGTTAAAGGGTCAAAATTACTTTTTATGTACTAAAAATACCACTTTTCCAAATAGAAAAATAAGTAAATAAAATAACAATGTTGAAAATATATAAAGTGGTCGTAATTACTCCTCCTGAACCTACATAATAATACTTCCTGAAAAATACAGTATCTCAGCGCAGCCAGTTATGCAATTTACATCAAAATCTAATCAGCAGCAACTTATATCAACTTGTTACTGAATGAACATGAAATTTATAAAAATACATGCATTAGTTTTTGAGATAGAGCTATTTCGAAAATCGTAAAAAATTTTGTACAGTAGAGCCACCTGTTGTGAAATTTACATCAAAACATAATCCGGCCTAATATATATCAAGGACTAACTGAATCTTAAATTTAATGCATTATTTCTTGAGATACAGGTTTTGCGAAAATCGTGAAAAATGAAGCATAGGAGCACAATCTGTTGAATCATTTACACGATAGTGAAAAATGCTCCAAGGAGCAGTGCAAAAGCAGAATATGATTTTAATTGAGCATTAAAAAGTAATGGACAAGTTTATTTTTTGGAAAAAGTACACAAACATTTAAAAGTAATGAACAAGTTTATTTTATTGAAAAAATGCCCAAGCATTTAAAAGTGATGGACAAGACTTGAAACTGAGTCAAGAACTAGTAAATAATTTCCTCAAAACTTGAAAATGGCTGATCATGCTCTTATGTGACAAGCATCTTCAACGTCCTTTTTTTATCCCTGTCTATCTTAGTACTGACACGTTATCAGAATATAACATTGAGCTCTATAAAAGCTGAACTTTCAGAGCAAGTTTTTGATGAAGTAGCTAAATTTACCACATGCTGCTCCTTAATAATTTACTTGTGAAGTAGTAACTCTTATGGCAATTTTATTATGTCCAAGTACATAAAAAAATGGAAAAGCAGTTGCTGTTTGGTTGTACATGTTACGTGCTTATCAGGTATTCTAACTTTATTAAAATCAAAATTTGCTTGAAATATACAATGCTTTTGATAAACTTATCGATTACTTATGAAAATGTAAAAATTTTAGCACTATTTTATCTTTTGCTAATAAAAATCCGCTTAAAAATTTTTAGAAAAAAGATTGGATAGAAAAAATGTTTTTTAGTGATAAGATTGCGTGCAAAAAATGGTTGTGATAAGAGTAAATACAGTGCAAAGCAGTAATATCAAGGCTTTATTAAAGAGGGGCCAGGATGTGTTTAATATACAGGGGTTGGACAAAAATATGGAAACACTTTTGGAAATGCATGTTTGAAAAGAAAGATTGATTATAATGAACTATGTTGATGGCACTGGAGTTTTCGCCTACTGACGCCACCTACACAACTTCGTAAAATCACTGCACCGTTCAGTCGTTGTGGGAGCACTGTTATGTGAGATTATCATTGCATTATGTCAGAGTTAACAGACTTCGAACGTGGACAAATTGTTGGCGCGCGTATGGTGGATGCTTCCGTAAGCAAGGTAGCCGAGGTTTTTAGTGTTTCAAGAGGTAGTGTGTTGAAGATTTATTCCGCATATTTGAAATGCGGAAAAAACATCATCCGCTAAATCACAGCGCGGACGAATGTGTGTGCTGAGTGATCGTGACAGACGATCATTAAGGAGGATTATCGCGAAAAATAAGCAGTCTACAGCTGCAAAAGTTATTGCTGAAATGAATGTCGTGTTACCAAAGCCTGTGAGTACCAAAACAATTAGAAGGGAGCTTCATAAATAGGGAATTGCTGGCCGTGTTGCAATTGAAAAGCCATCCATCAGTAATGCTAATGCCTGTAACAGGAAAAAGTGGTGTTTAAGTCATTAAGCCTGGACTATAGAGCAGTGGAAGAGCGTAATATGGTCTGATGAGTCTCCTTTCACATTGTTCCCCACTTCTGGCCGAGTTTAAGTCTCGAGAACGCCATCTCAAGCCTATAATAGAGACTGTTTGTTGCCAAGAGTGAAACATGGTGGGGGTTCGGTGATGGTTTGGGCAACCATATTGTGGTTCTCTTCTGGCCCCATGATAACTCTGTAAGGGCGTATTATTGCTCAGATTTATGTGAACATTTTGGCCGATCAAGTCCATCCAATGGTACAAGCTTTGTTCCCCAATGATGATGGTATCTTCCAAGACGACAGCGTCCCCATTCACACAGCTCACATTGTCCAGGACTGGTTTTCTGAGCACGAGGATGAATTTTCGCATCGCCCCAGACCACCAAAGTCATCACACTTGAATATTATCGAACCTTTGTGGTCTACATTGGAGCGGAAAGAGCGTTTTCGCTATCCACCGACAACATCGTTATCTGAACTTGCCACCGTTTTGCAGGAATAATGGTACAATATTCCCTTGGCAAACATACAGAAACTGTATTTATCCATTCCGAGAAGACTGCAAACTGTTTTGAATAACAACGGGTACCGTATACAATACTAGGCAAGGAAACGTGTTTTTTTTAAGGTGTTTCCATATTTTTGTCCAACCCCTGTAGATACTGTATCTAATACTTGTTGTGAAAACTGAGTTTTTCTAAAGCACAGTGTTAGATTCTGCCAACATGCCTATACTAAGATAGACAGGGATAAAAAAAAAAAGGACGTTGAATATGCTTGTCACATAAGAGCATGATCAGCCATTTTCAAGTCTTGAGGAAATTATTTACTAGTTCTTGACTCAGTTTCAAGTCTTGTCCATCACTTTTAAATGCTTGGGCATTTTTTCAATAAAATAAACTTGTTCATTACTTTTAAATGTTTGTGTACTTTTTCCAAAAAATAAACTTGTCCATTACTTTTTAATGCTCAATTAAAATCATATTCTGCTTTTACACTGCTCCTTGGAGCATTTTTCACTAGTCCTTCTATTTTTCCATATTCCATAGGGATACTGCACAACTTGTTTTGTATTTTATATATAGAAAACAAAATCTTATTTGTATTGAAATTAAAAAATGCTACATACCCTAATACTCTGGTGTTACAAATTTAAAAAACTTTTTAAACAGGTTTTTCTATACCAAAATTCTACGGTGGTTTTCAAAAAAAAAAATAATAATCACTTTTTTACTAAAGTGAATAAAGTAATAAAACCTTTCAAAGAATAAATTTTTCATTCAAATATCCATTATTTTTGCCAAAAACAGGAACTTTTTTTATGCAAGAGTAAAGTTTGATACAAAAACCATGCTTCTTTTTTTTCTTAATCCGTATTTTTTAAATGTATTACATTTTTACTGCTCACCTTCTTTTAATGAAAGATTTCTTTTTTATACAAAAAAAGGATGGTTTTTTTTAACATTCAGACATTGGATACTCTTCGTCTGGTATTCTAAAAAGTGGGTTGACTTTGATGCAACGTATATTTGAAATTCCCTCAGATAAGCACTATCAAAGAGACAGTGCAGTAATCAGTCAAAGAAGACTGACAGAAAATTATCATCATCGGGAATTCTGAGACAGCAAAACTGCCCTCAGCTGAGACGAAGATCACTACATTTTGAGGCAAAAATGTAGGTAACTGCACTCAGAACCTTGGTTAGCTCCATTAATGGCAGCTAGGATACCCATAGCCATACCCATGTTACAGTTACACCCCATAATGAGCATGTAAAAGTAGAGTATAAGTACCACTACCAAGGTGATTTCCATCAGGTGCCCTATAATAGCAACACCATCAGGGATCCTTCAGGTGTCCTTCTAGAAGCAACACCATCAGGAATTTAAACCCCCACATGGGGGAAGGAAGCCTCTACATAGAGGCAAAAAGACCTTCACAATGAAGGCCAGTAAGAGCGGTTGTGCCTCATGACCGGCACCCACTCTGTGTACTCTTTGGTCCATGAGTGACTCTTGGTACACTCCTTTGAATTATTGTAAACAGGCATGCACAGTAAAAATTTTCCAGGGGAATGTCTCAGCAAAAAGTCTATAGATAAGTTTAATTTAGAAAAATTTGAAATCTATCCAAAATAAACAAAAATATGTATAAAATTTGAAAAGAAAAACATAAAAGTTTGTTCCCAAAACAGTCTAGAACATTTTTGGTGGCAAGGGGTGGTAGAATCTCCATGGTGCAGGGTTTACTTCTAAGACTCCTACGTGCACGTATGCTTGTAATCCAGTCATGTCCATCTTAGAGGCAAATGGGCCTTCTTAATGAAGGCCAGTAAGAGTGGCTGTGCCTAATTGCTGACACCCACCCAATGAACACTTTGGTCTGTGAGTGACTCAAGGTACACTCCTTTAAAATGTTGTCCTTTATTTCTACTGCAGAACTTTATTACCTATAATTTTTGCAGTTAGAGTGCTCTGCTAGATGAAAAAAGAAAAGTACCATATTTTGCTGAAAATTTTTATGTAAAAAGCAAAGATATGTACTGTACTGCCCAATTGTTCATTGTTCTTCAATCGATGCTTTTAACTGTCTAAAACCACAAAACATCATTTAAAGGTTTTGTAAAAATAACAAATAAACATCTTTTAAGCTAGGTACAAAACGCGTTCTGTACTGAATATCATCATAATTAAGATCATTAATGTGAATCCATCTATTATCTGAACATCTGACTAAGCGTGTATAATGACCACTTTGAGGTGAATTGCCACTGCGTAAAATTGCACCAATACAATTGTAATTTTTACCACCAATAGAAACTTTATTTGCATTAAATCCTGATACAGCACGATTACATTTTCTTTGTACATTATCATCAAACAACTGTAGCATAACAACTAAATAATGCTGATCATTCACACTAAAATCATAGGTATTCTGCTCAACTACCAGCGATTGTTGTAGACATTCATTACAAAAAGACATACTTATCTGTTCTCTAAATAAGCTACTAAATGTACAAGGGCCATCAGAAGACGCTAAAATAATTTCCATTCCTGCTGAAGGTGTTTCTCGAATCAAGTGGTTTCGTTCTCTACAAAATACTCTAGTGGACACAACAAATTCAAACAAATTTCTACAGGCAATAACTTCATCCAACTTGTTTATAAATGTACTAAAAAATTCATGAGCAACTTGCTGTGCTCGTTGATTAAATGGATCACCAACCAATGATCGTAAATGAGACAATGTTGTCACTTGGTTCGACTGACTGCTATATAAATTAAATAACTGATGAACTTCATTACAAAAGGCATTGTTGCCAGTGTAATTCATTACTTTATTGTGCAAAGTGGTTATTGGTAATAAAATGTGTAAAACTGAATTTGCATAGCATGATACAAAATCATTGTTTAACAACTTCAAACATTTGAATTCAGTATTAGTACCATCATTGGTATTAACCAAAACAGTACTGGTTTTACTTTTTGTGTTCATTAATTTTTGTTTCTTTAATGGTGGTTCAATAATATCTATTATCAATGGAGCTTTCACTACAGTTTTTTTCATCTGTGCAAATTCTTCAGGTCGCTGATTAAATACACTATATGGAGGCAAACCAACAGATGCTCGTAATTTATTGTATTCCGCAACAGCTTTTCTTTTACACATAATTGAACAATGATCCAGTCCAATGAGATGTACATTCGACAACTGTTTAGCACGTGACAAGGCAACATAAATCATTTCATCTTCGAAACAGGCATCACTAGCATCAACTAAGATTTACAGTGTATGCAAACAGCAATAAAATTTTTTATCCTTTAACCCTTTGCGCTCTGGTGTAAATTTCTTCAAAATTCCAAATGTGACATTCGCATCAGTAATTCTAAAAGAAAAAAACATGTTAAAGATATACACGAAAAAATGCATTAAACCTTTTTCAAATAAATCTGGTCGAATTTTCTGGTGCCGTTGTGACAATTCGGAATTAAAATTATGTAGTAGAAAATTCTACCATCAGAACTCAAAAGGTTAAACGTGCAACGATGGTACTGAAATCTAAAGTATCGATCGCAGCAACATCTGCGGGATTTCCTAATACATTGTTTAGATTAGCAAAAGTTGCGCAGCTTTAGAAAAAAAACGCAGATGTCACTGTTATCTTTAGATTTCATCAGCATCGTTGCATATTTAAGGAATACAATATTTTAGCGCATTTTTTAAGTATTACTGAAGTACACCGTTAAAAATTGGACCCATTTGCTGCAGCGTCATTCCACAGCTTTTATAGAATACCTCTTTTATGACCAATTATGACCTATTATGACCTAACTGACCTTTTATGACCTATCTGCAATAGAACGTTAGATATACCCATTTATGACCAAGTTTGGAAAATACGCAATTTCAGAAAAACCGCCCAGCGAAATAACGTTTTCTCGATGACTACCCCGGGATAAAAAGTTTTTATCTTTAGTAGTTTTCGAGAAAAGTGCTGTGACACAAAATTTTTGTCCGATTTTCAGAATACTCTACAGTACACCTACAGTATGCCATAAAAAAAAATAATTTTTGTGCTATGTTATGCTTCTTGGTCAGACGAACATTTAAAAAAATCATCAAAATTGGATAAGTATTTAGTTAGTTATTGCAAAAAGAAAAATTGAAAAATCCGTGTTTTTGCGGTTTCCTATGCTTAAGCATTATCGCTCAATCATATTATTGTTTAACGCGTAAATCAATCGAAAACAGGAAATAGAGAAAACTTTAATTAATTTCAATACTTTATTCTTGCATAGAAAGAAGAGAGTAAAAATCTTGTATCAGACTGCCGGATATAGATTAATATGAAACACTACCAGAAAATCGTAACGAATCTTCACCTTCTTCTTTGCGCCTGACGAAGAAAAACTCAGTTCTTTCGAAAGGCCCAGCGTAATTAAGTACATTTTATGGTGTTTTCAAGAAATTTTTATCAGTAATCGATTGGTTAACACCAGTTTCAACTTAATTTCTTGAATCTTCACAGTTTAAAATAGCGAAACTTGTCAACATTTATCGTCTATTGGCAGAAAGTCACTCAAAAACATTTGTTCATCCTTGTTTAAGATCTATAGATCTGTATATACACTACATATAATAGTGTCCTGAAATTTAACTTAAAGGTAGATCTCCCATATGCCATATTGAGAAAAATCAGAAAAAAATACAGAATGATCTTCTCATATAAATATACATGCTCATAAAAAAAATTCGTTGGGATCTCTATAAAGCGTTTATAAAAGAAGTAATGAATATTTCGTTTTTTGGCGATTTATCACCGATTAGAGAGAAAATAAAATTTTAAATAAAAACACTTTCATTTAGGATAACTATTTTAGGAAAAAATGTTTTGATTTGAAAATGTTTAAATAAGTCTAATTTAAATAACTTTAGTTTCTTTATATTTAGTTTTTTTTTTTAACTATAGTTTTCTCATATACATTTCTATGTATTTATAATGAAATTTAACTATCATATAACAAAATTTAAATTGATTTAAACTATTTCAAGCTGCGATATAAGTCCAGGTGAATACTGTCAATTTGGTTTTGTTGCTATGGAAACAACAAGATCTTCCATATGGAAACGTGTAACAACAGAATTCTTCAGGTGGAGTTTATTTTTAATTAGCCGCAGCCGTGTAAAATTAAAAAATCTTATACTGACGAATAAAACAATGGCAAAATTTCATTCAAATCGGCAATGAAAAGAAGAAAGAAGAAGAAATTATTACTTTATAGAATATTTTTCATACAATTATCAATATTTATAATTTTGATTACAGGGTGTTATGTACAATGTTGTTTGTCATTTTCTGCAAAGAACATTGTTTTTTATTAAGAACTCTACAAATTATAAGCAAACAACTTCGCAAAATTAGGTACCGTTTTTATAAAAACCTTAATTTCTCTACGAGTATACATGCTGTCCGCATAAAAATGAAGACGTTTTATAACAAAAAGCCATTTAATCATAATCTGCTGTTTGAACGCTTTTGCTACATTAGTTTTGACAGGGTCATCCAAACGATATTCGTTGTTTTTCAGTTTGTTGGCCCCTATGGGATTCTATTGTTCCCCTATGGGATTTTTGGAAAAAAATTTCGCGAAAATGTATGACCTGTACTATCCATATCCAATACATGGTTCTCTCACACAGTTTTCTTAATCCCTTTGCTTGTTCCCCTAATTTTTTTGAGCAGTGTATATCATATTGTTATTAATCAGTTATACAATATCACACGAACACAAATGTGATTTATTTCATATAATAAGTCAAAGATTTACACTACATATATTAACAAACTATTCTAAAATATGAAATGCACAAAGCTGTTGTTTAAGACCAAAGATCAAACTTTGTGACATTTGCAAGGTTCAAAAATATCTAAGCATCTAGAATGCATGCTTCCTTCTTTATGAATATTATCAAGTAGGTTAGTCCACTTACAAGGAAGGTCTCCATACGGGTATATTCAGAAAATTTTGAAAAAATTACAGAATGTTCTTCTCATGTGGATATTTATGTGAATAAAATTTTTTTGGTGGAACCCTGATAGAACGTTTGTTAAAAAATAATGAACATTTCGTTTATTGGCAATTTATCGCCGGTTGGCAAACGAAATAAAAATAAAAAAAATTGTCAAATATTTTAAGGTAAAAATGTTTCATGCTAACTATTTCTCAAAATATTTATTTAATTAACTTTATTTTTTTCGGTTTTAGTTTATTAGAATAATCTTTGTCATATTTATATTTATAATGAAAATTAGCTATAAAACTTTATAAATTAAAACGAAAATTAAATTAATTAAATTTGTTTCAATTTCAAAATTAAATGCCATTGAGACTGTCTATACAATTTCGTTGCTATGGTAACAAAAACTTATCCGATATTGAAATGTATTACAGAAACATTCTTCATCTAGTTTTTATTTTGGAATATCCTGAAATATATGAAAATATATTTTATATATAGAATTATTTTTATAGTATTAAGATTAAATTACTGCTGCAACAAGCGACATATGTATTGTATATGTAATACAGTATAATATATAAACTAGTTCATTGTTTAAGTTTAAATTTATCAAATACCATTTACACGCATTCTAAAAATCTATTAACAAACAATTTTCAGTTGCATGAAAATCATTTGCTTTTGGCGAGGAAAATGCTGCTCGCCAAAAGCAAATGATCGCCAAAATCATTTCAAGTTGAAATCTGGTTTTGAGATTCGAGGGTAGATAAAAGAAATTCTAGACTTGATTTGTCTAAAGTCCTTTATATGGTTTAATACGGCACGCTTTCAAAAATATTTAGCAAGAAATGAATTTTAATGCAACAAAATCTTGAAGACAAGACTTAATTGATGCACAAATTGCTTATTTTTCTAAACCGATGATTTTCTTATAAAGGTATTTTTTAAAAAGGTTAAAAAGAAAAAGCTGAGAAGAAATTCATTTTCGTTTCATGGTAAGAAGTACCAGAAGCGTAAAAAAGAACGAAAAAAGAATCCGTAATCACATGTTTCAATTAGGGGTGAGAGGGACTAGCGATATTCTTTTCATTCGATCCTGAGCAGAACTTTCAACATTAGTCTTTTGCGTACTTGATATATAACAAGGAAATTAAAGACATTTTAAATTGAAATCCTGTTTTAACAGTCAGAGATGCGACTTTAAAAAAAATTAGCAAGAAATAACTTTTAATGCATATAAGCTTTTGAGTCAATCTTTAAAGGCTTCGTTCAAATTGCCGCATTTGATTTATCTTCCTTCTTCTATCTTTGAAACGTGCCCATCTTCTTAAAGGATACTTCAGCATTACGACCAGAGTCTCGAAGAAATCAAAAACGGCCAGTAAAGAGATTCCGAGCCACATACCAACGTATCCACCAAGATAGCTGAAAGTCTCGATATCCTGAAAAAGATTTAATAGCAGTGACATACTATGATACGTATAGAGCGTTCACAAAAATGCTTACATGTTTATAAGAAGATGCATCACAAGCTGCAATTACTCCATGAAACATGGAAAGAACATTTATAAAGGTAATGAAGATTAACCCGTAACTAGAGACGAGAGTCAAAATGACTCCACGTTGTTCTGTGAATCTGATTATCTCGTGGTTTGTTGTTTTTCAATAAAATCATCTCCTCTGTACCATCATGTAGTTCTTCTATCACTACATGATTTCTAAAATATATTGCGTTTCCAAAATAAATTCCAATGCTATTTACAAAAGACAAAAAAGAAAAAAATGCCTGCCGGCTTGGCCTACAGGCGGGGGTAGATTTCGAAGTTAAATGTTCATTTCAACAACAAAAAATAATAAAATATGATTAGAATTAAACACAGTCTGACATCCTTAATTGGCCGCTTTTGAAGAATTTTTAATCTCATTTTTCTTAAGAACTGGTTTTATAAAAATCATCTTAAGTGAAATTCAGCTCAAATGGCCACTTTAACAGAATTTTTTTTAAATATATTCTGACTTGATCAAAAAAATGACTACTGTAACACATTATATAGTTCCTAAATAAGTGAAACTACCAATTGAATACATTTGAGACCAAAATTCAATTTAAAAATGAGTCATAAAATAAGCAATTTGTTATTTGAATACATCCTCAATTCTTCAATCACAATCACTCCGAAAAATTCGGTTCAAATTGCCCATTTTGACAATATATTTTTAAATATGTTCTGCGTTTATCAAAAAACTGGCCAATACGCCATATTATATATACGCCAAATAAGAGAACCAACATATTGCATTTGTATGAGAGCAAAATGAATTTAAGCCAGAATATAAGCAGTTTAGATTTGAAGACACCCTTAATCCGATTTTTCTTTCATCTCTTATTTTTGTTTAATTTGTTTTTGCTATAAGTATTGGTCCTATCAAAAACTTTTCAGTATAAAAGTTGTAGATATTATTGAGAACATGTGTAAATTTAATCGGATTTGATATCTTAAGAATTGACGATGTTATGGATTTTTTTTCTTCCCCCTCCCCCCTTTTGTTTTCGTTTTTAATTTTTTTTATCGGTAAGAGTTGGTCCTATCAAAAACTGGTAAATACAAAAGTTTCCGACAATTTTGCGAGCATTTATAAAAGACTTAGTTGGATTTGATATCCTGAGAATTGATGAAGTTACAAATTTTTTCCTCCCAAAAACCCAATTTTTTTCGCCTCTTGAGCCCACTTTTAATTTTATCAAAAATGTGTCATGCATAAAGTTTTAGCCCATATTTTAGAAGTAGTATAAACTTTAAACTGATTCAATATCTATTTTAATAAGGAAATCATGGATTTTTTTTTTACAAAAGCCTTTCTTATTTCCACTCCTTGGTTCGATTTTTCCCATTAACAAGCTTGACCGAGGTTTTATACCCCTTGATTTTATGTATCAATTTCAAAGAGGTTTGAGCAGAATTATAAAAGTTATCGTGTCCACAAAAAAACGATATGTCGATAGATAGATAGCGAGATAAGTAGGTAGATAGATGAAATTTTTTACTTGTGATAGTTTTGGTGCCTAGTGGTCATGATCGGTATACATCTGCAAAAAATATTTTTAAAATTCCGATAGGTACCGCAGTATGTATTATTACATACGAAATCTACCTAAAATCACCACGTAAGGAAATTCGTGTATCCAGTTACGGATTAAAACCAAACCATAGAGTGACAAACAAAAAAACTATCGTTGTATGTTTTTGACACTAGATATTCTGGGAAGAAGCACCGCAACCTAGGATTTACTCCGTTAAACATCGACAAGAACATTTATTAAAAGAATAAAGACAAAGATAAAAACTTGGAATGACAAGCAAGAGCACTGCTTTGATTACCATTGTCTGAGTGAAACATAAATAAAACTGGTTAGCTTACATCATATAATTCAATTCTAGAAATACTTTTGAAATTAATCATTTAGTATCATCAAAAATTTAGCTACATCAAAGATGAATTTTATGGTATTCTGGCTCGTTTCATCTTTAAGACTGCTATTTAATCAGCTTTCGAATGCTTCACAGTAATGTTAAATCTATGGGCGTTCGATGCATTCGTATATTTAAAATATAACCACGGCAATTTAATATTTTTAATTCTTCTTTCTAGGTACTTTTTTTAAAGGTATTCTTTTATTTCTTTGTTCTCAAACTATTTCTAAAATATATACTTAACTTTATAATAAATGTTAAAATCTTATTTGAAATTCGTCAACTTTTAACCCATAAAATATTGAATTAAGCATAAAATTTAGAAATACACTGATGAAATAAATTAAGAGAATTTGCATATTTTATCGAATTGTATGAAAAGAACTGAACCGAATGAAAAACCACTGCTTCTGGTTAAAAATGCAAATCTTGTACGTCAATTTCGTAAGCGTATACGTGTGAGTAAGTGGAGCCAACAGTAAAACAGGCTTTATAAACGCGTGGAGGGTAAAGACGAATTGCGTTCGCTAGGCCATACTTCGGCGAATTTCTTGGTGTTATGCTGCAGCAATCGGTCAAATTGAAATTGGAAAAGTAAAAATGAGTAACCACCAACGTTTAAATGATGGAATGAGATGGCAAATTGTGGAGAGACCAGAGGAAGACCAATCACAAATCCAGATATGCAGAGAGTTTAATTTAACGCCCAGTGTCGTGTGTAACCTATGGAAACAGTTTCAAGATGCTGAATCCATCGAGAGAAAGCCTGGAAAAGGTCGTCTAAGATCCAGGACGGCCAGACAAGATCACCATTTGTCCATTTTAATGAGGCGTAACAGAGAAGCTACATGTTCTCAGATCGCTCGGTACCTGTATGCAGCCCCTAGAACCCGTGTAACAAATAGGACTGTTTCCAAACGACTGAATGAGAGATGTCTGTTTGCCAGACGACCGGCTGTTTGCGTCTCGCTCACATCTACGAATAGGATAATCCTATTAGTATTGTGCAGGCAGCATAGTGATTGGAGTATGGAGCAATGGGCGACCGTTCTGTTCACCGAGGAGTCCCGTTTAAGCCTGAAAACAGATTCTCGCCGAACTTTTATAAGTAGGTAACCAGGAACCCGCTACCTACCCTCCAATGTCCGCGAAATCAACAATTATGGCTGTGGCAGTGTAATGGTCTAGGCAGGCATCATTCTGGACTGCCGCATACCTCTCCACTTCTTAGGAAGAGGCTCTGTGACTGGCGTGAAGTATAGGGATGATGTGTTGAAGCTCTATGTTCGCCTTTTATGGAGTGCAGTGGACCTCGAGTTCATCTTACTGGTCGATAATGCGAGGTCACACAGAACTCTTTTCTAGTCGACGAATTTCTCGAGAGTGAGGATATTCGCAGGATGGATTGGCCAGCCAGGTCTCCAGACCTCAACCCTATACAGTGTGTCTGAAATGTTCTGGGGATGTCAGTTACAACTCGTAACCCCCTTTCCGAGGACATTCAGGAACTGAAAACAGCGTTGCTGAATGTGGGACCAATTGCCATAAGCACTAATAAACTGCCTTATTTCCAGTATGACTTCACGCTGCGAGGCCTATGTAGCTCTAAAAGAGTACCATACCCCTATTATCCATTTCTTTTGTGTATTCTGCAATCGCTCTTTCAGACCTTCAGACATACATGAGTGTTATGCACGAACATATGTGTCTACTATAACTGTTGAATGTTTATTTTGTTTGTATTATATCAACCTTTGTTCACACCAAATTTTTATTCAATCCGTCCAGTGGTTTTGGAAATTATAGATCGAATATAAAAAATCTCTTAATTTCCTACACCAGTGTATTTTAAGAACTAAGCGGTGAAAAGACCATGTTTTAAGGATAATGCAAAGAGAACAAGTTGGAAATTGCAAGTGAAGCATAGCAATTGAAGTGAGTTCGTACAATAACGAAGTTTTAAAAATATTCAGATCTTGCTGTTATAGTAGACAGTATTTCGGATACAGTATAGTGGTCGAAAACTTTTTTTTGTGTGTGTTCTTGTAAATATACAGGAAGTAACTTTTATTATACCTCAACAACGTATATCATATTCATAAAATTAGAAACAGTTTAATATAATTAAAACACGCCCCAAACAATGTTTCTTCGTATAGTAATATGTAGTGGAATACATTTTTGTGGCCCTGTAATTTAATAATAAATATTCTTTGCATCACATATTGTACTGAATGTATATTTTAGTATACAGTCACCGCCAAAAAAATCTTGTTGTATCCAAATATAGTAGTACGTGCAATACTGTGTAGGTACTAATCAATGGAATATGGATACAGCCCCTCATCTTTTTGCTTCATTTTGGGAATAATGGATTTTGACAATATTCTATTAACGATAATTTTCAGAGTTTTCAAGCTATGTTTTTGAGACTTTAACAAAAGTTGCTCTATACATTTAACTAACATAATATGCAAATGAAATTTTAATAGCGTTGACGCATGCGCAGTAAAAAATTATTTAGTAAACCCGTTCATTTTTCATACATTTTTCATTATTTTTTAATTCTGATTACAAGGTGTTATGTGCAATGTTGTTTGTTATATTTTCTGAAAAGATTATTGTGTTTTATGAAGAGCTCTGAAAATTATAAGCAAAAAACTTGGAAAAATTTTGGACCTTTTTATAAAAACTTTAATTTCTATATGAGTTTTCAAGCTATATATTCATAAAAATCGCACAACTTATCACAATAAGCCACTTAATCATTATCTGCAGTTTAAACTGTTTTGCTTCATTAGTTTTGACAGGGTGATTCAAAAGATCTCCGTTCTTTTTCAATTTATTGACGGTCCCCTGTTAGATTTCGGGGAAAAATCTTTGTCAAAATATATGACGTATACTATTTTGTTTACACACCAGGCGTTTCAGAATAATTCCTTGTGTATATTTCTAGATATTTAACAAAACATCAAAAATCGAAAGTGTCAAGATTTTTTTGGCGGTGACTGTATATGTACTTCATAGATGCATGTCAATTCTATTATATTTGAAGGAGTTTAACATCATTAAAATGCACTTGAAACTATTTTTTTCCTATTGATCGTAATGTAATGGAATACTTTTGATTGTCGCTTAATTAGACTGTACATCCGATTTTCGTAAAATTTAAAATGACGCGACAAAATTATGCTAAAATTATTTATTATAAATATCGGGAGATTTGGTTGGTCATTTCTAGCTTTCTTATATGCGGACAGACAGACGGATGAATGGCCAGACGGACTAACAGACTGTACGACAAATACAGGTGCTAGCTATTTATATAATTACGGACGCACTTAAAATTATTCAGATCTTAATGTAATAGTACACAGTATTTCGAATACAATATAGAAGCCAAAATCTTTTGTGTGCCTCTGTAAATATTATCTGCTTTCATTTATACAGAAAATAACTAGCAGTAATCCTCAGCAACGTATATCAATATCATAAAATTTTTAACAGTTTATCTATAATAATAAAGAGAGAAGGATGTTTGTCTGTGAGCGCTGTTCTGAAGAGACTGCTGCAAAATTTGGAGGGAAGAAACTTTTTTACATGTAGTTTTGTACCTCGAAGCTCGATTTTCGATTTTTTGATTAGATTTTTTTAAATAATTTTTTTAGACGATTTTTAGCGTTATTTTTGCGGTTTTATCCCATTAGTGAAAGGAATACGGTTTCATTCTTTTAACCCAAAATAGCAATTTTTTTTCTCTTTTCAACAAAGTTTATTCGGAATTTGTACAGCAATTTTTGAATTTTTAACGAATTTTTAATGCAATTTTTAGTGTTTTTTCTCGATTTGCGGCTATTTTTTGAGATTGATAAAAGAAAATCGTTTTAAACTTTTAACCTAATGCCCTAAATTTTGTGTTTGTTACGATTTTTAGATTTTAACGATTTTTATGCGATTTTCAAAACGATTTTTAACTTTTTTTAAGATTTTTGCGTTTAGCATCTATTTTTTTTTTTTCATAGTCGTTCTATCAAAAACTTGAGCTGTTGAGAATGCAATAAGTAGCATTTTTTTGTGAAATCTACCTAAAATGTCAAAAATTTAGGTACCACTATTTTCGAATAGCAATTTCATAAAATATCTTAAATTCTTGCTTAAGACCGCTACCCCCTCGAGTAATATACCACCTGATAGGTTATTTAACAGAGTATCGTTTTGATAAAGTTTTTGAAGAATAGAGGGCACTACCTGGTGGTGGAAAATGGAACTAACAGAACGCGATTTTTTTAAATCTATAATAATAAAGAGAGAAGGATGTTTGTCTGTCAGCGCTGTTCTGAAGAGACTGCTGCACGTAGAGTTACAAAATGCGGAGGGAAGGTACTTTTACACATGTAGTTTTGCACTTCGAAGCCCGATTTTCAATTTTTTGATAATTTTTTAGACGATTTTTAGCGTTCTTTTTGCAGTTTTATCCCATTAGTGAAAGAAATACGGTTTCATGCTTTTAACCCAATATAGCAATTTTTTTTCTCTTTTCAGCAAAGTTTATTCGGAATTTGTACAGCGATTTTTTTGAGATTGATAAAAAGAAAACCGTTTCAAACTTTTAGCCTAATGCCCTAAATTTTGTGTTTGTTACGAATTTTAGATTTTAACGATTTTTAATGCGATTTTCAATGTTATATTTAAGGCTTTTTCAAGATTTTTTGCGTCCAGCATCTGTTTTTTTTCATAGTTGTTCTATGAAAATCTTGAGCTGTTGAGAATGCAATATGTAGTATTTTTTTGCGAAATTTACCTAAAATGTCAAAAATTTAGTTACCACTGTTTTCGAATAGCAATTTCATAAAATATCTTAAATTCTTGCTTAAGACCGCTACCCCCTCGAGTAATATATCACCTGATAGGTTGTTTAACAGAGTATCGTTTTGATAAAGTTTTTGAAGAATAGAGTGCGCTAGCTGGTGGTGAAAAACGGAACTAACAGAACGCGATTTTGTTAAAATTTGGAAATATAACAATGTGATTTATTTTAAATTTTAAAATGATTTATAATACATGATAAAAAATGTAAACAAAGAATGGTGTGACACATTTCAAGGTGCGTGAAAGAAGGGACGCGAACAAAATTAGGAAATTTAATAAGGAGATCTGTTTTACACTTTAAGGCAGTTTATAGCGCATGTTAAAATTTTTAAAGTACTGGCGATGCTCTGGAGAGACCGCTGCACGAATTATGTATGAAGTTTTACACCTTGAAGGCCGATTTTCAGTTTTTTTAATTTAATTCATATGCGAATTTTAGTGGGTTTCGAGGCGATTTTTCCACATTAGCGAAAAAGAATGCGGTTTCATTCTTTCGACCTAATTTATTGAATTTTGTTCTCTTTTCAATATAATTTATTTGGATTTCGTGCAACGATGTTTGGATTTTTAGTGAATTATTTAATGTAAATTTTGCCGCTATTATTCGACATTAGTAAAAGGAATTCCGCTTAAAACTTACAGGCTGATGTGTTAAATTTTAGCTGTTAAGATTTATGAATTTCAGCTAATTTTAATGCGATTTTTCGAGATTTTTTGCGTTTGATGTCGAATTTTTGTCATTCGTGAGATATTTCCAATTACAAAGTTTTACCCTATTAGAGTAAATTTTGACCCCTGTGATTTTTTAATATTAGTGATTTTTAATGCACTTTTCAATGCAATTTTTAAAATTTTTTCGAGTTTTATGGTGATTTTTTGATATTCGGAAGTAACAATTGATTTCAAACTTTTAATCTAATATAATTTTTGTGATTTTTAACGCGATTTTTCAAGAATTTTTGCGTTCCGTGTCGATTTTTTATTATCTATAAAGAATTTCCATTTACTACGTGATTTTCCTGTCGACCAATTTCGCCAAATTATATCAATCGTGAAACAAGCCAAATTATGCAAATAGATGTAATTTTTATGTTAAATAATGAAAGAAGAGATAATTTAGAAAAATATTAATACAAATACATATAAAAATAAGAAGTAAAAACCACTTGATGACGGAACAAACATACGTAACATGTTTAATGTCAAGTGAATATGGAATTTACGATCCGCCATTATTTTCATTTAATCTTATGGTTTGACCCAGATAGTTTCTTGGTCAACCGGATAATCAAATAGTACAGATTTCCGTTTAGAATGTTTTATCCGTTTGATGAAATTCTGATTGCTGCGATTTAAAAAATAACTAGCGATATTTAGTGCATTTTTCAATGCGTTTTTAATAAACTTTTTAATGCGATTTAGTACTATTTTTTTCGATCCCCACCACAGTGGTGTTTTAACAATTAAAAAATTATTTTGGTTTCAAACTTTTAGCCTAATATAGTAAATTTCACCATTTACCTTTTTTTAATTTTGTCGATTTTCAATGTGATTTTTGATATATTTTGTGTTCTGCGTGTATTTTTTTGTAATTCATGTAAAAAAGATTGATTGCTACGTTTTACACGACTAGAATATTTTTTTATTCACGGGATGTATTTACATTTAGTGATTTTTAATGAATTTTTCAATGGTTTTGCATTGGTTTTTTGAATCTCACGGCTATTTTTTGAAATTTCGAAAAGAAAATTAATTTCAAACATTTACACTTCATTTGCGAATTTTGAAATTTAGTGATTTTTTAATGGAATTTTTAGCAATCTTTTCATTATTTCTCATGCTTTGCGCCGATTTTTTCATTCGTATTTAAGAAAGAATTCAGATTACACTATTTTACTCTATTAATGTAAATGTTGTCCCCCGCTATTTTTAAATTTGAAACGATTTGTAATACATATTTGAATACAATTTTTAGATGTTTTCGAGTCCACGGCGATTTCTTCACAATTGGAAAAGAAATTTTAAAATAATTTGTAGCTTAATGTAGTAAATTTTGATATCAATGATTCAGATTTTTTGTGTATCTTCATTAAATGTTTAGCAAGTTTTGTGTCGATATTTTTTAACTAATGAAAGAGTTCAGATTTCAATGTTTTGTCCCATTATGGTAAATTATGTCCGCAGGAATTTATATAAATGTTTATCTTACTATGGCAAATTTTGTCCGGATTTTCGAATTTTAGTGATTTTTAATCTGTTTTATAGTGATTTTTCAAGTTCTGTGACAGTTGTTGACATCGGTAAAAGAATTTCCGTTTCTAACTTTTAGCATAAGTAGTACAATTTGTTCTCCACGCTTTTATGAATTTTGCCAATTTCTAATGCGATATTCAATGTAATTTTTAGTTAGTTTGGGGGATTTTAGGTGTTCCGTGTTGACTTTTCCTTATTCATGAACGATTTCCGATTACAAAATTTTCGACTGAATATTAAATTTTTACAGCCATGACTTTTAAATATTCAGCGATTTTTAATATAGTTTTTGAAACGATTTTTAGCCATTTTTTTAAGTTCCTTGGCGATTTTCTGCCATTCAGAAACCAATTTTGATATCAAATATTTTGTTTAATGTAGTTATGTTTCGAATGCAATGTTTTCTCTCTTAATATGATTTTGACGTTCCATGCCTACATTTTGTAATTTATGAATGATTCCGATTATAACCCCCCCCCCTCCCGCCCTGCCTTAATATTATTTTTTTAAGCATTGACTGCCAAATATTTGGCTATTTTTAATGCAATTTTCAATGTAATTTTTAGCCATTCTTCAAGTTCCGTGGCGATTTTTTTACATCCGGAAATCGATTTCGATTTCAAACTTTTTGGTTAATATGGTTAATTTCTTGTTTACAATATTTTATATTATAACAGTGAATTTTTACCCTAGGGTTTTTTTAATGTTTTACGACTTTCATTACAACTTTCAATGCAATTTTTGGGCTTTCTCAGTCATTTTTACATTTTTCAAAGGAATTCGATTTTAAATTTCTAGACTAATAAGAGTTTGGTTTCAAACTTTTATCCTTTACGGTAATTGTTTTGCTCTCTTATTTTGATCTACAGCAATTTTTAATGCAGTATGCTTTTTTTTTTTTGAGTTTACGGCAATTTTTTTCAGATACGGAAAAGGAATTCGGTTTTTAATTTCTTCGCTAATATGATAAATTTTCTCTTGTGCGATTAAAGGTTTTTATTGCGATTTTTTTTAGTTTTTTTTTTTTTTTTTTTTTTTTTTTTTTTTTTTTTTTTTTTTTTTTTTGCATTTAAATGTTTTTTATATTATCAAACTAATTAGATTCAAAACATTTATCCAAGTTGAGTAAATTTTGAGTTCCGTGATTTTTGAAAATTTTGCCATTTTTAAAGCGATGTTTACGTTTTTTCGCGACCCGCTTCGATTTTTTAGACGTTCAATTTTTGGCCGAATTTATTAAATTCTTATCTCTTTTCTTCAAAGTTTATTCGAATTTTGAAACACAATTTTTGAATTTTGTTTTATATTTTTATGAGATTTTTAATGTTTTTTGCGATTTGTAAGATTTTTCCACATTAGTAAAAATAATCCAGCTTCAATTTTCTAGCCCATCTTTTTTCAACGAAGTTTAGACGAAATTCGTGCAGCATTTTTTAATTTTTTCGAGGTTTTTATTATGATTTTTAAAGTTTTTTCGCAATTCTTGCTATTTTTTTATGAACCCGGGCAACGCCGGGCAGAACAGCTAGTTACAAATAAAACGCACACCAAAAAATGTTCTCTCTATACCATTAAGTTGTGGAAAACTTTTGTGTGGCCTTTTAAATCAATAACAAATGTTCTTTGCACCACAGATTGTGCAAAATGTGTATTATAATATGTACTTCGTAGATGGATATCAGTTTAATTATGCTCGAATGAGTGTAACACCATTAAAATGCTTTTGAAACTTTTTTCCCCCTTGATCATAATGTAACGGAATTCTTTTGATTGTCCCTGTAATTGATCTATGCATCCGATTTTCCTAAAATTTGAAATGACTCAAAAAAATTATGTAATAATTATATATTTTAAATTTCAAACGATTCGGTTGGGTAGTTTTTGGGTTGTTAAATGCGGGCGGACGAACAGACGGACAGACGGATGGACGGACTGAACGACAACTATAGGTGCTACTATTTACATAATGACGAACGCACCTAAAAAGCTTTTAAAAACATTAATTTCTTGAGGAACTTAATCTATGTATTTATCTTTAAATATACGAATGCATACCATCAATATAGACTTGGAATTAATGAGGTGGAATTTAGAAGATTTTAAATCATGTAGTGTGCTCAAACGCAGTAAAACTTAATATAATAGTGGATAAGATTTTAGCCAAATTTCTCGTCGATGATTTTAAAATATACGATAGATTGAATGTTAACGATAACGAAACTGCAAATCAGGATGGCACACGATGCTATAATTTTGCATAGAATCATTAGTCAATTAACTGCGTTGCAAAATGAATGGCATTCCTAATTACTCCTGATCACGAAATATCTCATCGTGTTTGTTAAAGTCATGAAAGAAAACTCGTGTAAGAATTAAGACAAGACACTGTGTATTTTAATAGACAGTTTATTTTACTTAATAAAGATGTTACAAAATGTATTAAAAACAAATAACTTGGCATGGTTTGGTTCCAATTTTGATAAGAGCTAATAATCATAATAAAAAATATAATTACAAATGGTCTCACGGTCAATATAAAGACTCGCGACAGTGAGATGTACACAAAAACACGCTTTCTACTGTAAAACATGAAATTAAAAATATATTTTGATCTAAAATTATTTTCCAATGTGGCTCTTCCTATTAAAATTTTCTAGGAGAAATTTATTCATCAACTCTAACCATAACTTAGGAACAATAAAATAAACAGCATCATTGGAAACGAACCATTTAAGGATATAAATTTCAATGAACTCTACAAATTTCAATGGATGCTACAATTTTCAATGGTCTTAAGATAAAAATTTGATACGAAACATAATTTACTTTCATTAAACAGAATTTTTATCGCCTCATCTAAATATAATTCAGATAAAGCAGTTTTTGTGCGGCCAAATTTAATATCAAATTCATGCTCCCCTTTTCTAATTAAGTATTGACCCTGAGACAAATGGTAATTTTATTTTCATTGTGATTATGGTTCTTATCAAAATTGGAATCAAAACACGTCAAGTTTTTTTTTTTTTAACACGTTTCTTAAGTAGCATAAAATGTTTATGAAAAGGTTAATTTCTTAAAATCTTGTGATTTTAAAAATCTAATGTATTTCATAATTTTTTTTATCAGAGATACTGTGTATTTTTCATTTTATAAATGGATTGTGAGCTCAGTTTCCTTAACAAAAATTGTTTGTTGCACTACTCAATTACTTTTTCAAATACGTACGTCGAATTTTGAATCAATCTGTATATTTTTACAGTTAAATGCAAATTCGCATACTCATTTTTTAAAGATACTTACCTGAAATTTCGGACTGTAGGTATAAACTGTAGTTTCCATCCCATCAAGTAGAATATGTACCTTAGAACGTTCACTAAAATAATAAAAAAGATGTAAACGTAAAATTGATCCAACATTAACATTACTACACTGTATTGATTTTAACACATTTATTTCAACTGGCAAATAAATAATTCAAGTTGTAATTTCCCAACTGAATAAAACAATGTCCAAGCCAAAATTCGAACCAGAAATATTTGGTGTATCCTATTAATGTTCTGTCATTCGGACTTTTCTGGACAAATATTTTGTACTTTTTTCAATTAGAGAACCTTCTTGATTATGGTATCAGGTCTGATATCACAATCAGCTCAATAGTTAAAATCGTAGGTAATGGAACGCTAAGAAAGTTCGATATGTAATTACACTATTTTAATTTTAATGCAGATGTTCTAATATTAGTAAATAAGTCTACGAGTAGCCATTGTGAAAAATTGTCCAGGTAAGGATATTAAATAAGGTACGTCTGGTTGAGAAAGCTCCACCAGATTTCTCCAGAATAGCTCCATTGTCAAGGCATTGGCAGCTTATTCCAAAATTCCGTGGTTCGAATCCTTGCCTGGACACATTTTTTCTCTCAGTTAAAAAATTACCACACGCAACGAACAAAAAAGTGTCTGTCGGCTAAGATTAAATATTCCAAATTCTAACCGATATTGGTAATTAAAATCATACCACTTTCAGACACCCGGTATCGATCCAGCATTATATAACGTACAAAATTCTTGCCGATATATACCGTATGTGCAGAGACAATAGAAACCCACATTGATCCTTGACAATCAGGATTTTATGAAAATTACAGACTCCTCTCTTATTTTAATTTTTTTTCTTTATCCATTTATTAGATTTTACTATATGTATATATAAATTAATATAGATATAGACAAAATGTATTAGTAGAAGTAGTAATAGTAATATTACTAATGATTTAGTATTTTACTGAAGAAGAAGAAAATGCTTTATATTTTGTAAATAATGCCATGAAATGTAAAAATGCGTATGCAGCGATCAGACTGGAGTAACACTGGGATCATTCCACACGAATTGAGCAAAAGTTTTAAAAAAATGTCGTCGACACATAGTGAATGATTTTAATAAAATTTGGTACTTAGCACAGATTCAATTCATTTTGAAATATAGCAGTTATAAATACCTCAACAAAAAATAAAGTTTGGGCACTTAAAAAACTTGTGACATTGAATTGCAAGTGTGCTATCGTTCAAAATAGCAAAGTTGAAGTTCCGTATCTTAAACTATTTAAACTTTTTACAATAATTCCACTGTAACCTCTGGAGAATTCAATTCAGAATTCTTAGTTATTTAGTATTAGTAATTTTGTAACACCATTATTAATCTTAAATTAGTTGTAAAAATTCAAAATTCATGAATTTTGAGAAAATTAAAAAAATAAGTTGTAAAAATCAAAGGAAATCAAAAATGACTGTGAAATTGATACCTAATGTAATGTTACATATTAAGATCGATTTGCTCAAATTTGTAAGTTACTTTTTATTTCCTTCAACATAAAACTAGCTTAGAAACATTAAAAAGTTTTCAAATTCCTAATTTTTCCTCTGTTATATGCTTAAAAATTTAAATAAAAAGTCAGACGATAAAAATACTAAATATGTGTAACATCAATAAGCTCATGACATGATTTAAACTAGGACTTCCCTCATAGGGATTAGTCTGAGCGATATTGCTGAGAATACACATTTAATAACCTGCGATAAGTAAAGAAAATGAGATGTTACCTTTAATTGATTATTCATTGTGATAAAATATGATGAAAATAAGCATATTGAATCATAGAATTACAAAATCTTATATATAAAGTTACATATACTATTTTTATAAAAGAAAAGCAAACCATGCATGGATATAAAATTGAAAATATGCAAAATGTTAAAAGTAATACAGAAAATAAAACACCAATTTTTCCTATATTGGAAATATAACTCTTTGAAATGATGACATGAGCATAAACAGAAGCTTCGCACCGATTTTAGAAACTATAAATAACGTAAACTATTATGTTTGAAGAGAATGGAGTGTATTTTATATGGTGTGAAATCCGTCCGAATAGTTTATAATGTTGAATATCTGTTTTCCACGTATGCAATGAGGTTGTCGATAAGAGTTAAGGAATCCTTTTTTAAAAATTTGTCCTAAACGAGCACTTACATCTTATAAGTTATTGTGATGCCAAAGTTATAGTTTCTGACCCCAACAGTATCCTAGAAATTGCAATATTCTCAATAAATTGGGTTTAAAACTTTTTCTAGGAAAAAAATGTTTAATTTATTAAATTAAACTGTCGAATGTTTTAGAAATCGTTTATAATGAGAATATTACATCTTAAAAATTGCTACAAAAAAAAAAAAAAAGGATTTAAAATTTTTAGTCATATCAACATCAAAGAATTCTCAATTTTAGAACTTTTTTTGCTCGTGCATTGATGGTGATTATTGTTCCTACGCAAAATATAGTATAATTTGCAGCAAAGAATGTTACCAACATTTTTTGCCCACATTATTTTTTAAATCGGCTAGGTACTCCCAATGATAACGAAAAACACACAAATGTTAATGCTTTATAGCATAGAAATACAGAATCAAAAGCTATTTATCTCTTATTATATACACATAAATTAATTAGTGCTAGCAGATGCATTTTTAAATATTCATAGATCAATATAATGCTTCATTTTTCTTTTATTAGTATTTCTTAGTATTCATTTTTCATTTATTTGTATTAGTCAGTAAAAACTCACTTTCTTAAGCCCGAATTACGTCAAACTTTTAATAAAAGCGCCTAAGTCCACATAACAGCGAAGTATTGTGATAAGTATTAAATACAAGGTAGTAAGACACTTAGCCAAACGCAGGTAATAAATCGCCAAATATTGTTCTTTTCGCCCTTTCTCGAAATGCATTTTTTCCGTACATTTAAAAAATGCGATTTTAAGTCATCTTATTTTAAATTTAAATAAATAAATAATAGGAAGCAGTAATAGCATAAGTCAAAACATTTTATTTCAGCATCAAGGAATTGTATCGTAGTTACACATGTGGAAAAAAGTTGTTTTTGGCCAAAAAACGTTGTCTTCACTAAATTTGAATCCGATTAAAAAAAGTACCGTGATTAATTAAAATGTTATAAGCAGAGCTGCCAACAGGGCCGTAGCCAAGGGGGCGCTATGGACGGCTCATCCCTCCCCCTAAAATATTTTGAACCCCCCTTGGGAAAGATTCCAAAGTCACCAAATGAATTTCTGTTCCGAAAATCCAAATGAAATTTTGTTCAAAAATCTAATTTAGTTTTGAGAACCTTTCACAGTTTTGCGGAATTACTAAATTGTATCTAAAATAAGTGTTTCTGCACTCTCTTCATCCTATTTGTACGTATGAAACTGACATGAAGTTTAATTTTGCACCAGTTATACACTCAAAATTTTCATCGTCATATTCTTCTCTTAGCATAAAATGAAGTTATTACAACAGTACATAGCATAAGTACATAGTACATAGTACTTTCAATGTGAATGTGCACTAATTTATCTTTCTGCGTTAGAGAGAGAGAGAGAAATTATGAGCCCCTCCTACATTCTTCTGAGCCCCCCCCCTACATTCTTTTGAGCCCCCTCTATTGTTCACTTCTAGCTACGGCCCTGGCTGCCAAGTTTCCGGCATTTTGAATACCGGTATTTTAATACAGAAAATATTTTATTAAATTGGAACATTCTGCGGATAATAACTTTTCCTATAAGAAAATTCTGCTATGCAATAAGCGAGGGCTTGGCATCTCTGTATAGGAATATTTCGTAATCTACTTTTTAACCTTAAAAAAAGCAACGATCATTTTTCGGGTACATAAAGTATTGCTAAATGTTCCATTTTGCAATATTGGTACTGATTGTAATATTGATACATCTATGGTGATAAATTTCCAAAAATTTTTCAAATCCAATTTATTTCATTAAAAATATAAATCTTTTATTCATTTAGTTTAAAATAAATGATTTTTAACTAATTTCATAATACTTTTGAAATATCACTTTTCATTGGCCATTTTTTTTAAACATTTAGAACATGGTTGTTGTTTTCAGTCAAATATAGACTTTGGTCTGTCCGCATTTTATTTTATTATTATTATTATTTATAAATGGTGGAGAAATATTCATACTTAATCCATAACATACATAATATATGACTCTGTTATTACATAAGTCACCTTTTTATTATCATAAAAATTATGTTTTTATTGATTGTTATTAACTCAATAGGAAAAATTTTGTGCTTTGAGCAATAGATGTCCCCATTTCATTTATTTATTTATTTTAACAAAATTCTTTATATTTAGAAGAATTTATTTTTAAATAGGAAATTCAAAGGTCGCTGTTAATAAAGAAGAAAGTTACAAAAAAAAGTTATAAAACGAGTAGACGCATACTATCAAATGTGGAAAAACGACGAATCCAAAAAAGACGCGTATGAAATATCATCACAAAAAGACGAGGTCTGATTATGGAGCCTACTGATTACGAAATGTGCATTACATTTAAAAAAAAAAAACTGCAAATATTGATTTTTTTTTTTCTTTTGTGCAGTTTTGGCTTGAAAGGTGCGCTATATTGCAAAAAGATATCAGCGACTATGAAAACACACTTGGTAAACGTTCATGCTCAGTTTTACAAATAAATATGGCACATATATGCCCTATACACACCGAGGTATCTAATTGGTGCCAAAATGGCGTTCAGTTGCCTAACATGCTGGTTATCATATAAATGTTATAATAAATTGTTTGTTCTAAAAATATTATCATTTATTGATTGTTATTTCTTTTTTTTTTTTTTAATAACAGAAAATGTTTCGTTTATTCCTTTTTTTCATTTTGAAATAAATAAATAACGTGTTATTATAGCATGCTATATGTATCTGGTAATCAAAACTATGTTTTCGCCTGATTGGCATAAAAAATCTCGCCAAACCCGGTGCTTATATCTCTAGTATATTATCTCAAGTATTTTATTTATGTATACTATAATTGTTTTTACATACCACTTACTTCTTCTTGTATATAAAAATAGGTAAGTGGCTCCTTTATGCAGTATAAATTGTATAAATCTTTGAAAAATAGCCCCCGTTGCCCCTTTTTGGATCGAATTAAAAAAAATCAATGTCTAATTACTCTATTGCTCCCAGGTATGCATACATATTCCAAATTTCAAAGTTGTATGCCAACAGGAAATGGATGAAATAAAAAAGAATACTGCCCAGTTAAACTGATGGCATTGAGCTCACAGGCTACAAATACTAATTGTACATTAAAGCTTTATATTTTCAAGGGTTAATTCCGTTCGAAAAAAAATTAAGAAGGGGAAACAGCTCTCCCCTGTCCTCTTTTTTATACTTAATCATTGAATCTCCTATACTATCAAAGACATGCTTTATCATATAAAAAATCTATATCAAAATTCAGAGCAAATGAGATAATTCTAAATAAATACCCATTTAGCATTTATATAATTTAAAAGGAGTTATCACCCTCTTTTATACTTAACCATTAAACTTCCAAAACTATTCAGAGATTTGAACGAAATCTGAAAATTCTGCTTAAAAAACTCATTTATATAAATTAAGGGGGGGGGGGCATTAGAACCCCTGTTCCCCCTATTTATACTTATTCAATGAACACCTAATAACAGTCACGGAATCGCCTCATCAGAATGATCCTAATCTAAATTTTGACCGAAAACTTAATTCTGCATGAAAATCCCATTTATATCAACTAACGGGGGGGGGGCATTAGAACCCCTGTTCCCCCTATGTATACTTATTCAATGAACACCTAATAACAGTCACGGAATCGCCTCATCAGAATGATCCTAATCTAAATTTTGAACGAAAACTTAATTCTGCATGAAAATCCCATTTATATCAACTAACGGGGGGCATGAGCCCCCCGTTCCCCCTCTTATACATATCGAATGAACTCCAAAAACTAATCAGGGAAGCGCCTTGTCAGGATATGCCTACATACAAAATTTCAAGTGGATCGGATATTTTTATCATGAGTCATCGCGTTACGCACATACATACAGAACGGACGGGCACATAAGCTCTCAGGCTATGATAGCCTGTGAGCTAAAAAGGATGGGAAAAGATGTCACATATGCACCAGGGTACATGATTGGCGTCAAAATGTCATTATTTTACCTGAGATGGTAACCCGGCTTAATTTATTTATTATTTGTTTATTTACTCATAAAATGTTTATTTACATTCATTTCCTCTTTTTTTAATTATAAAAAATATTTATTTTTATAGTTATTAATTATTATTATTATTTTATTCAATGTAAGTTTTTTTTTAAATAGAAAATATGTGTATTAAAAATGTGTATGTAAGCGTTATTTGAAAACGGAGTTTCCGCCAAATAGGCTTTGAAAAAAAATGCGCCAAATCTGATGCGCTTGTGGTATCCGTGCCGAAAAATTAGTGACCAGAATTGATTTCCATACACAAACAAAATATAAGTTAAAAGAAAACATGCAATAAAAATAAGTATAAAGGGAAAATGATGAAAACGATGAAAATGATGAAAAGAAACTTTTTACTTAAAAACGTAATTGTTTCTAATTTTCACACGCGAAATATATAAAACATTCTTTTAGCGATCAAAAAATGCTATTAAGAGATTATCGCAAAATCTCAAAATCAAAGTTTTTATGACATTTTTTTTAATATAAAAAATAACAGTTTTATTTTCCTGCATGATTAAATTTTAAAATGCTTTATTGCATTCAATATTTCTGAGTGCGTAAATGATTACTATTTACTCCATGTACTGATTCGGTTATCTACGAAAATATCCAGCCGGTGAAAATCACGCGCACCAAATTTCTGTGACGTATGCAAATAAATTGTGCTTTTTTATCAGTTTTTTTAATATAACTTTTAAACTATTTGGAATTAATTTTTAAAAGTAGGTGCATTCACCAGATTACCTTCATAGGTACCTTCTGGTATAAACAGAATCAAAATCCGACAAGTACTTTTTGAGATTTGCTTGACGAAAGAATTTTTTTGACTTTTAATATCGTTACGTACTTTGAGTATAAGACTTCGCTACGCTCAGACAAAAAACCAAGGTTATCTTTTTATTCCTAGCATATCAAAATTGGGTTTAAAAAAGGTAATTTTTACTACATTCCTCTTCAAATTTGTGCAGTTTTCTTACAATATTGCGAATGATTTCAAGAAAAATATATTTAGGGCTGCCATCTATATTAATCGAGCATTAAATAATATATATATGTGTATATTTCAGTTTAATCCATTTTTCTATTCTAATTTACCGTAATTTCGGGTGTATAAGCCGCGGATCGAACAATTCTTTTTCGATCCAGAATTTTTTAAGAAACAAATGTAACTACTTAGATCGACGTAAATATTTGTCTTCAATCACTAAATAAAATTTCTGGGTCCAAAAAGAATTGTTTGATCCGCGGCTTATACACCCGAAATTACGGTAACCTCCTCAGTTTTGATGTCGCTTGTAGGAGACACTGAAAACACCCTTTAAATTAATTTAAATCCTTTCGGGATTGATAAAATTACTTCTCGACCTTTTTAATATATGCGTACATATCGTAAGTATCCATGTATGTACTTCTGTATCTTTGAAAATGTTCCATAATAATTGTTAAGTAGTTTTTCTGATTCCTCGGAATATATGTCTCAGGATTGAGGTGGTTAAAATATTCTTCAAGCAAAGAATAAAAATATTCTATAATTAAAATATACACTTTTATCAATAATGGCAAATAATTAAGAATTTTTAAGATCTTTTCTTTGCGTTTAAAGAAGACATAGAAATATTGATTTTTTTCATCAATGTTTTTTTTACCAATTTTTTTCTCATTATAGAATAAAAAGGCAGGAATGTAAATTTCGGTATTTAAAATTTATACTTTTAGCTATAACATCAGATAAATTTAAAGCTGTAAGAGCTTTTCTTCATATTCAAACAAGTAATAGAAATATTTCATTTTTGACTCGAAAATTTTCACTATTTATTTTTTTTTCTCGTGATGCAATAAAAATAAAATTACTGACTTACGCCAATTTGTTCTTATTATTTATTCTTAACTAGCCGTCCTGGTGACCAGTTTGGTCTCCAGGTCTTAAGATTTGATCATTGATTTTTTCAGTAAAAGGCCTATAATGATGTCTACCCTTATATTAAACCAAAATATCGTTCATTGAATGCCAATCATTTAATTGTACACTGGTGTCCAAAAGTTAAGCATAATTGGTAATTAAGTAATTATTTTTAAGTAATGAAAGAAATATGAATCGGAATGTGCTGAAACTCCAGGTGTGTAAACAAAATAGTACGCGTCACATATTTTCGCGAAGAGTTTTCCCCGAAATCGAACAGGGGACCGTCAACAAATTGAAAAAGAACCAAGACCTTTTGGATAACCCTGTCAAAACTAATGTAGCAAAAGCGTTCAAACTGCACATTATGATTAAATGGTTTATTGTAATGTACTGTGTTAATTTTTACAAGGATAGCATGTATACTTGTAGAGAAATTAAGGTTTTTATAAAAACAGTCCTAAATTTTTCCAAGTTTTTTGCTTATAATTTGCAGAGTTCTTATTATAAAATAATCTTCTTTTCTGAAAATATGACAAACATCATTGTACACAATACCCTGTCATCAGAATTTAAAAATAATGAAAATTGTATGAAAAATGAGTATGTTTAGTAAATAATTTTTCATTGCGCATGCGTCAACGATATCAAAATGTCATTTTGCATATTGTGTTAGCTAAATGTATAGAGCAACTTCTGTAAAAGTTTCAAAAACATAGCTTGAAAATTCTGAAAATGGGAGCCTATAGAATCAACTCAAAATCCTTTATTCCCTAAATGAAGCAAAAAGATGAGGGGCTGTATCCATATTCCATTGTTTAGTGCGTACACAATATTGCACGTACAACTATATTTAGGTAAAACCCCTGATTTTTTAAGGTACAAATGATTTTAATAATATTAATGATAAGGTACAAATTTTTAAGGCAAAAATGATTGTGCTATCCTTATAAAAATAAACACAGTACATTACAATAAGCCAATTAATCATAATGTGCAGTTTGAACACTTTTGCTATATTAGTTTTGACAGGGTTATCCAAAAGATCTTCGTTCTTTTTCAATTTGTTGACGGTCCCCTGTTTGATTTCAGGGAAAACTCTTCGTGAAAATATATGACGCGTACTATTTTGTTTACACACCTGGAGTTTCACCACATTTCGATTTATATTTCTTTCATTACTTAAAAATAATTACGTAATTACCAATTATGCTTAACTTTTGGACACCAGTGTATATTAAATGTTATGTGAGTTGGCTTATTTACATTTCAAATTGTCAAGAAAACGTTTTGAAAGTTGAGTTGTATAGTATTTCACCTAGCAGAATGAAACTGAAGTTTGATTGGATTATATTCTCGAATAATTTTTGAATGGCAAGATTGATGGTTGGAGACCTTGCTATATAAAATTGTTACCTCCATAATTTTTTTCAATCATTGGAGAATGAATCTTTTTTTTTGTTTATTTTGGTGGAAACAGATTTGGGGAAGTTAACTTAAATTTCACTGAAGTAATCTCAAAATATACGTGTACACGTTTGAGAGAAACCTGGACTGCGCATGGGCGAAAAGAGCGAGTCGATGTCGAAAATGGGGAAGTCCGTACCATCTCGAGATGAGTACAAGCGTCTACACTTTCTCAATTTGATCCCGCGGGGTATCGGTCACTGCGCATATCGTTCCCCGCATGACGTAGCGATTTTCGCGGATTTTTGCATACTGCACATATATTTCCGTGCATCGAGATTGTAGTATTTCTCAGTAGCATCTATACCCCGCCCTAAACTTTGGCTCATATCACAAATGCACCCAAGAAAATTCCCATGCTGCCGATAATGGGATTTAATAGTTTGATATCTGCGTTAATAACAACAATTTTGAATTGCTCATTTTAGAAATTTCTTCCATGCGACTTTCGTGCATATAGAGATTAATTTTTCGGTTTTAATGTCGTTAGTGAACGCGGGTTTGGCGAGTTTTGTACATTTTAGTGATTCCTGCACAGCAAGTTTCGAGGATCCAGTGTTTTTTTTTCTTTTTTTTTCTTGTTTAAAGGGGGGTGCAGCACTCATACACGCGTTAGTGATTCCGGTGTTGATGAGTTTCGTACATTTTAGTGATTCCTGCACAGCGAGTTTCGTGGATCTAGTGATTTTTTTTTTTTTTTTTTTTTTTTTTTTGCTTTAATGGGCGCGCAGCGCTCATACACGCGTTAGTGATTGCGGCATTGGCGAGTTTCGTACATTTTAGTGATTCCTGCACAGCGAGTTTCGTGGATCCAGTGATTTTATTTTTGTTTAAATGGGCGCTCAGCGCTCATACACGCGTTACTGATTGCGGCGTTGGCGAGTTTTGTACATTTTAGTGATTGCTGCACAGAGAGTTTCGTAGATCCAGTGATTTTTTTTTTGTTTAAATTGGCGCGCAGCGCTCATACACGCGTTAGTAATTGTGGCGTTGACGAGTTTCGTACATTTTAGTGATTCCTGCACGCGAGTTTCGTGGATCCACTGATGTTTTTTTTTGGTTTTAATGGGCGCGCAGCGCTCATACACAAATTTGTGATTGCGGCATTGGCGAGTTTCGTGCATTTTAGTGTTTCCTGCACAGCGAGTTTCAGGGATCCCGTGATGTTTGTTTGTCTGGCTTTCTGTTTGTTTGTCTGTCTACCGGTTTGTTTTTCTGTCTGTTTGTTTGTTGATTTTTTTGTATGTTTGCCTGTATGTTTGCCTGTTTGTTTGTTTGTCTGTCTATTTGCCAGTTTGTTTGTTCGTCTGTCCGTTTGTTTGTTTGTTTTTATCTGTCTGTCTGATTGTTTGTTGGTTTGTTTGTTTGTCTATTTGTTCGTTTATCGGTTTGTTTCTTTGTTTTTACGTCTTTTTTTTTGTCGATTTAATTGTTTGTTTGTTTGTCGGTTTGTTTGTTTTATGTCTGTTTGTTTGTTTGTCTGTTTCTCTTTTAGTTTGTTTGTCAGTTTGTTTTTTATTTGTCTGTTGTTTTGTTTATTTCTTTGGCTTTTTGTCGGTATGTTTGTTTGTTTTCTGTCTGTTTGTATGTTTGTCTCTCTGTCTGTTTCTTTGTTTAATTGTAGTATTGTCAAGAGACGGCAAAAAACCATATTTTCCGTATGAAAAAGGGAAAGCAAGAAACCATATTTTCATTTTAAAAAGGGAAAATATCGGGAGCGTGGGGATTTTCTTGGGTGCATTTGTTATATGAGCCAAAGTTAGGGGCAGGGTATAGACCGTAGGTTCCCAACGGGGGCGGTACCGCCCCCCAGTGGGCGCTGGAGCCTTCCAGGGGGGCGGTAGCGAGTCTGGAGAAAAACGGGGGGCGTTAGGACAGTCAAGGGGGGCGGTCATGGCTTACTTGATTATATAGGAATTATACACTGGCGGGAAAAAAATCTCAACACAAAAAGAAAAACTTGTTGCAGAGTAATGAAATTTAGACAGTGCATTTGTCTAATTAACATGCTTATTTGATTAGATTTTCGAGATCACAGGTTAATTTAAGCTCAATAAAATGCATTTCAAATGTGAAATGCTGTTACATTAATAGTTGCTATAACCTCCAGAATTTTGAATGCAATCCTGCACACGTGCATGCATTGTGTCATACAGGTGCCGAATGTCACTTTGTGGTACGGAATTCCATGCTTGTTGTACTTGCCTTGCCAATACTGTGATGGTCAGTGCTGACTGGGGATGACACCGGAGTTCTAATCCAATGATATCTCATACGTGCTCAATGGGAGACAGATATGGTGATCTCGCTGGCCAAGGTAATATGTCGACATCCTGTAGAGCATGTTGCGTTAGAACAGCGGCATGAGGGCGAGCGCTATCCTTTTAGAAAACTCCCCCTTGAATGCTGTTCTTGAATGGCAGCATTACAGGTTGAATTACCAGACTGATGTACATATTTGCAGTCAGTGTGTTTAGGATAACCACGAATGTGCTTCTGCTGTCATAGGAAATTGCTCCCCAGGCCATGACTCCAGGTGTAGGTCCAGTGTGTCTCGTCCACAGAAAGTTTGGTTGTAGACGTTCCCCTGGTGTCCTTCTGACCAGCACAGGACCATCACTGGCACAAAGACAGAACTGGCTTTCATCAGAAAATGCAATAGATCTCCACTCTCTCATTCAATGAGCTCTGGCTTGACCCCACTGGCGTCGCAAATGGCAATGACTTGGAGTCAGTGGATTGCACGCTACTGAGTGTCTTGCTCGGAGCTGCTCTTGACGAAACCGACTTGTAACAGTTTTTTGAGTCACTGTGGTATCAAATGCAGTTCGAATTTTTGCTGCAGATACAGTACGATGCGCCACAGCCATACGCCGAATACGACGGTCCTTCCTCTCAGAAGTGCCATGTGGTCACCCGAAACCCGTTCTTTTTGAGGCAGTATAATCTCTTGACCACTGCTCCCAACAATCATGCACAGTGGATACATTCCGGCCAAGTCTTTCTGCAATATCGCGGACAGAAAATGCTCATTCTCGTAGCGTATACGACCTCTTTCCAACTCGGTGAGCTGATAACAATGGCTTCTTTGTCTTCTTACAGGCATTCTTGGTCAGCCTCAACCCAATTCCTCAAATTTCGAAGATAAATAATGCTCACGGACGTTACAGTACGCATTTAAAGCAAACCTGACTTGAAAGTAGTGAGTGGCGCTACTAGCGCCACACTTATGCGCGAAGCGTGAAATTTGAATCGATGTCGTCTTTCAAATGTATAAAAATGTAATGTCGTCTTTCAAATGTACACGCCTACAAAATTTCTTTTAGCTAGCACAAGTCTTTATTGGTGTTGGGATTTTTTTTTCTTTAGTGTATGAAAATAGTTGATCTCCTCTGCATTGCCGGTCCGTGACGAAAACCTTAACTGCAAATTTAAATGTAAATTTATGCAGGCGAACCTAGATCTGAGGGTTAAATTTATTTTACTAGAGTAAAAAAAAAAAAAAAAAAAAAAAAAAAAATCGCCGTGGAAGACGAAAAAAGGCTAAAATCGCGGAGAACAATATTTTATTATATCAGACTAAAAACATTGTAGCTGCAGTTCTTTCATGAATGTCAAAATATCACATCGGAACACGAAATATCACTATGACTCACATTAAAAATCATTATGAATTCAAAAATTGTAGAGTACAAAATTCGCGATAATTGTTTGTATGAAAATTTTAAACATAATTCTTTTTTTTATAAACCTGTATTTAAAAAAATTCTGAAATATGGCTACATATGTCTGAACAGAGATTTTTAAACGAACATGTGATTTGAATCAATTGAATATTTTTTTAAGTGAAAGTGATAAAAAATTTTATATCTATAAATTTGTTTAAATTTAAATTTACTTTAACTTAATTAGGAAAAAATTTATTTCAAAATATTCTAATCAAGGAAAAAGTGGCCGCAATACAATATTAAGTATTTGGAATATGGATCTACGCACTCTCCTACAAATCACTCGTTATCTATGTGCTTAATTTGTCAAAAAATGTTTTTTTTTTTTTTTTTTTTTTTTTTTTTTTTTTTTTTTTCAAATAAAGCAATGAAGCCTTCTAGGCTATAAAAGCATTTGAATAAATACGTGCTGATAGAAAAGGCAGAGCTGCCGAGTCTCCAGCTTTTATTACACCATTATTATCTTAGTGAAAATATGGTTATTTTATATTTCCCAAATGTTAAAATTAAATAAAAAACATTTTCTGAATTAAAATATTGGTATCGAAAAAGCCGGAGAGGATTGGCAGCTCTGGAAAAGATATGTCCTATTTTTCAAGGACTAGAAAAGAAAAATTTAGAACTGTCAATTATATCAAACCTTTTCTGTTGCTTCTAAATAAAATGACGGACTACGAGCTTCATATAATAATATATTGTTAATCGGAAAAGTATGAAAGCCGCACACAAATGACGAAATCTTGCCGGCAGTCAGAGAGATAAAAAAAATGTTCTTCAGCATAAGAAACTGCCAGATATCATCAGAAAAAATACTGAGTAATAACTCGCTACAAAGAAGTATAGATGGCTAAAGGCACTGAAATAGCTGAAAGACGTTTGTCTTATTAATGGCGTGAGTTGTCATTATAACCTCAATACAATAGTTTTTCTTTATTTCTTATCATTAATCAGAATTAAATAGGAGAGTAAAAGGTACTCACCCGATAAATTCTTCTTCATTGAAGTATCCAAGAATTAAATCCACCATAGGAGAAGGGAACCGGGCATTTTCACAAGTTGATCTATACACTGCACTAATTCATCTTTATAAAGACGTATAATATTATTATATGGTAAGTGTAAAACACACACACAAATTATTGTATACACACTTCTTCATTTTCTACTTTTAATTTTTAACACGCGAGAAAAACAAACACAGCAAAAGGGTAGTGCTCTCAGCAAGCTACAAAACAGAGAACAGAATGAATTTTAAATCGATACATACATAAATCATAATATAGAAACAATTATTAATAAAAAAAGAGTCATTTAGAAAGTTTTTGACAGTTTTTGTAAACCTGTAATTGTTCGCTCGTAATCACTGTTTCCAAGGTCACTCTAACGAGCACTTAACTTTATTTATGATGCCATGATGACTGTCACTTGTTGCACAACGGAGGAAATTATTTACGAATTGCGCAATGTTTCTATCAACTCCTCCTTAATTTCTGAAGTTGTGTTGTCACTCAGATGCAAGTTCTTCCTGTGAATTTCAAAAAGAGGTTTTGGCAGGGGTTTTGTGAATAAGTCAGCTATCATGATTTTGGTTGGGCAATATACGAGTTTTATTATGCCATCTTGTTTCAGTTGTTTTATGAGATGATATCTAAGTTCTATGTGCTTTGTTTTACTTGAATGTTTTTCAAGCTCTATCATTTTGATAGCCGACTGATTATCCTCGAAGAGTTCTATAGGATATGTTTGTGAGATATTGAGTTCTTCAAGTAAATTCACCAGCCATTTGACTTGATTAGCTGCATTAGCTGCTGAGATGTACTCAGCTTCGGCAGAAGATAAAGCTATGCAGGATTGTTTTTTAGTTGACCAAAGTATGGGATTTTTACCTAGCAAATATACATTACCACTTGTCGATTTTCTTGATTCTGTGTCTCCACCCCAATCAGCGTCCGCGTAGACTTCTAGCGTTGGTTTTGAATTTCCATCTATAACTAGATTAAAGGTTTTTGTTGTCTTGAGATACCTCATGACCCGCTTTACACTGTTCCAATCTTTCATTCTTGGCTTTTCGTTCCTTCTGCTTAAGATGTTGACAGCTGCACAAATGTCAGGTCTGCTCACTGTGGCAAGATATAAGAGTGCACCTATGGCTTGTCTGTACTGTGTGTTGTTTGGTAAAATGTTGTCATCATCTTTAAAGTGAGTGTAATTTGTTTCCATGGGTGTACTACATGGTTTTGCTTCTTGTAAATTGAATTTATTAATTAACTCTTCAATTTTTGAAGTTTGATTAATTAAGTAGCTTTTGTTTACCTTTCGAATGTTCATGGATAAATAATTGCTTACGTCCCCTAAATTCTTTAATTCATACTCTTTATTTAAGTTCGCGATTATTTCCTCAATGGTTTCGTCTTTCCCTGCAATTAAGAGGTCATCGACGTATGTTATTATATAGGTTGTTTCATTATTCCTTTTCTGTGTAAAAAGACATGTGTCAATTTTACTTTGAATGAAATTCATGTTTTTTAGTGTTTCTGTTATTTTATTATGCCACGCTCTCGCGGCTTGCTTAAGTCCGTAGATTGCCTTATTTAATTTACAAACTTTGGTTTCCTGGTTTGGTTCAACGAATCCTTCCGGCTGCGACATGTATATCTCCTCATCAAGTTCCCCATGTAAGAACGCGGTGTTAATATCTATATGCTTAACATTTAAGTTTTGGTGCAACGCCGCTATTAATAATGCTCTTATCGTAGTATACGATACGACCGGTGCGTAGGTTTCGTCATAATCCTCTCCGAATTTTTGCGTATATCCTTTAGCTACTAAACGTGCCTTATATTTTTGTATTTTTCCGGTATTGTCACGCTTTAATTTATAAGTCCATTTACAACCTATTATTCTCTTATTCGGTGGAGGATCTACAATTGACCATGTTTTATTTTTTCTTAAAGAATTCATTTCGCTCTCCATGGCTTCTATCCAATTCTGTTTTACCGGAGAGTTTTCCATCAATTTAACTTCCTTATAATCCTTTGGTTCATTAATTTTGTCGTCTTTGACAATATATATAAGCCTATCAGGAGGTACGCCTTTATTTATTCTATCTGAGCGCCTTAGTTCCACAATTTGTTGTTGAGACGCAGATGGTGTTGTTTTTCCGTTCGAAATTTCTATCTCCACGAGATTTTTACAATTGCGTTTTTCGTCTTCATTTTGTTTTTGTTCAATTTCAGGCTTATCATTTACGTATTTGAATTTATTTTCAAGAAATTTTACCGTTCTCGCGATTTTTATTTCATTTCCTCCTACATATATGCGGTATCCCTTAGATTCATTGTCGTATCCCACAAAAATACCTTCAACAGCTTTATTATCTAATTTTTGTCTTCTGGCTTTATCAATATAAGCGAAGGCTTTGCAGCCAAATACTTTAACGTAACTTAAGTTTGGCTGTCTTTCTGTCCATAATTCATATGGCGTTTTTGCATTAGCTTTTGTAGGCAGTCTATTTTGTAGGTGGTTTGCCGTACAGATTGCTTCCCCCCAGAACTTTAAAGGTAGATTTGATTCATTTAACATTGTCCTAGCCATCTCAACTAACGACCTATTTTTTCGTTCAGCCACCCCGTTTTGGCTCGCACAATATGGGACTGTGTGCTGATGTTTTATCCCATTTGATTTGAGATAATTCTCAATTTCATCTGATGTAAATTCTCCCCCATTATCCGTTCTAATTTCTTTCGGTTTTTCACCAAATTTGTTGCTTATCAGCGCAATGAACTCTTTGAGTTTTTCATAGACTTCACTTTTTCTTTTCAATAGATAGATTATTGTGAATCGCGAGTAGTCATCGATAAAAGTCAAGAAATATGATTTCCCCCCAATCGTGGGTGTCTGAAAAGATCCACAAACATCCGAGTGAATAAGTTGAAGCCTTTTACTTGCTCTATACTGAGCAACTTTCGGATAGGGTTCATCAGTTAATTTCGCCTTAATACACGGTTCGCAATCTATATTATGTTTACAATTGTTTATCTGGATACCTCTTACTAATTCCTTTTGTGTAATTTCTTTAATCGATGTTAGATTTCTGTGTCCTAACCTTCTATGCCATAGTTCTAGACAATTTTTATTGTTGCACGTTTGTGTAATGTTCGCGTGGTTTTCGTTAGCCAACTGGACTTCATAGAGGTTATTTACCTTTTGTGCTTCTAAGCAGATTTCTCCGTTAAGTTTGAAAGAGCATCGGTCATTTTTAAATACAATCTCACATCCGTTTTGGGTTGCTTTGCTGACTGATAGTAAATTCGTTTCAATTTCAGGTACTAGAAGTACATCTTTAAGTGTTATTTTATGAATTTTATTATCCGATGTCAGCGCATTTAAATTTACATCGCCTGAACCGTAAGCGATAAGTTTTTTTCCGTTTGCGATAGTCACGTTTGTTTTTTCCCTCGATTTTATCTCTGTAAACATTGATTCAGAGGATGCAATGTGACTTGAGCTACCGCTATCCACAATGAATGTTTTATTTTCTATCCCTTGGGTTATAAATGCATAATCTTTGTTTTCGCTGTTTCTCCATGTATTATTTTTTCCTTCATAGCGATTAAACCTGTTATACGATTCCGATGCTTGTTCATTCTTAAAATTGTTTTCACCCCTTTGAAAAACGAGTGATGTAGAATAGTGTTTTTTGTAATTTTTGTTGTGTTGATTTTGTTGTGTTGTGTGTGTTTTGTTTTTATTGTGCCAACATTCTTGTGTGTTATGGCTTCTCATTTTACAAATCGAACAATATTTTGATTCTTTTTTAGCTGGAAACTTTTTCTGAGCTTTAAAAGCTTTCGCTGTATTATCAATACTTTCATAGTTTTCATTTCGACGATTAAACTCGTCAATTAGCTTATTTTTAATATATGACGGAGTTAATTGTGCTTCTTCTTTACTTTCGAGAGCAGTAATTAAATTATCATAAGACTGGGGCAGAGAGCACAGGAGGAGCGCGGAAATGTGGTGATTATCAATTATTTCGCCTATAGCTGCCAAATGATCAACGAGCTCCATTATTTTTGTAATATGATTTATCATATTTCCATTTTCTGCTAATTTTATACTATATAATTTTCTAAGGAGAAACAATTTGCTTGTGAGATTAGATCTTTCATGTATTTCTTTTAATGCATCCCATGTTTGTCTAGCAGTTTGTAAATTCTTAACATGGGTTATCTGTGAATCATCGATAGTTAGATTTATCAATGCCCGGGCCTTCCTATCATTTTTGGACCATTGATCGGTCAAAGGGGTCGGTGGATTATCGGTTATTACATGGAACAGCTCTTCTTTAGTTAAGAGCATTTCAATTTTAAATTTCCATGTACTGTAATTCGTTGCTGTCAATTTTTCAATTGAATAATTATCTTTTAATGTAGCCATTCTAATCTTATATTTTTATTTGTTTTTTATTCAATATTTTTTATTTGTGTGTAATTAGTATATCACTATGTTATCAAATTGATATAACTTTTTAAATCGTTCTCATAATCATTGAAAGACGTTTGTCTTATTAATGGCGTGAGTTGTCATTATAACCTCAATACAATAGTTTTTCTTTATTTCTTATCATTAATCAGAATTAAATAGGAGAGTAAAAGGTACTCACCCGATAAATTCTTCTTCATTGAAGTATCCAAGAATTAAATCCACCATAGGAGAAGGGAACCGGGCATTTTCACAAGTTGATCTATACACTGCACTAATTCATCTTTATAAAGACGTATAATATTATTATATGGTAAGTGTAAAACACACACACAAATTATTGTATACACACTTCTTCATTTTCTACTTTTAATTTTTAACACGCGAGAAAAACAAACACAGCAAAAGGGTAGTGCTCTCAGCAAGCTACAAAACAGAGAACAGAATGAATTTTAAATCGATACATACATAAATCATAATATAGAAACAATTATTAATAAAAAAAGAGTCATTTAGAAAGTTTTTGACAGTTTTTGTAAACCTGTAATTGTTCGCTCGTAATCACTGTTTCCAAGGTCACTCTAACGAGCACTTAACTTTATTTATGATGCCATGATGACTGTCACTTGTTGCACAACGGAGGAAATTATTTACGAATTGCGCAATGTTTCTATCAATAGCATCATACTGTTACTTAAACACATGTAAATTTTCCATTCAACTCGATGGTCAGCGTTACCAAATAACAAAAGCTCATAAAAGAAAAAAAATGTCAAGAGTTATTATTTGTTAAAAAATTTGGAAACTAATACGAAGAGAGAATCGATATTTAATACCATGAAATTAGTCCAAGAGAAATTTCTTTTCATAATATCTTGCTACTGATGATGCCCCAGCAACGACAGGCCATCATAAGGATTTCATTAACACATTTGAAACAAGCAGTAGTAAATGTATTCTCTGTGCAATCTGTTACACATCATCAGCATTTGGTTTCAAAATTGTTGAATGAACACCTGTATACGTCGCTTCATTTCAATATGACAGTAGTCAATACTAATAGAAGCAATTTATTGAATGACAAGATATTTAGCCAACTTTATACTGAAAATCATTTCACAACAAAGTGAAACAATTGTTTCATTTGTAGTGCAGTTACCACTATCACTTTGCGGCAGACTTGCAAATGATTACAATTGTTTGCTGCTGCATACAGAAGTTCGTTTTCTTTGAAAAAGTATTTGTCTGAATCGTTTTTCAATATATTTTATTCTGTATTATACTTAATTGAAAAAAGTGTTGTAAAAATACACTAAAACCTGATTACATTAAAAAGATGACATCGATTATTTGACAGATCTGTTTAAAATCTTTAATTACATCAATTTAAATATTCGCTAAATATGTTTAATAAGGCATCAGATGATTGCAAGATGATGTTCACAGCTGCTTCTATGGGTAAACTTTTTTTGTTCAAACAAATCTAAGTAAATGAGAATACAGCCACTTTGACACATTATTCGTAGTTTGTGAAAACAGGAATATTTACTCCGCAAATGCAGATATAGCAGTATCATCATACTTAGACGAGGAAATCGTGGAACTCGCAGCAAACAGTAACTAAAAGTAAAATTAAAAAATGGATACTAAGAGTTCTAATTAAAAAAAATGCAGGTCTCTAATCTCGATTGTAAGCGAAACAACATAAAATTTTAATTGCTTTTTCCTTCATCAGATTTACGAGAGTGGGTTCCGTGCAGTAGCTAATTTATTGTATAAGAAAGGGAACATACATCTTTGAACTGACAATTTGTGACTCATGTTAAAGAAATTGGAATCTGACATTGAACAAATTGCTAAAACTCTATCAGCCTCAACCATTTCGGTATTTAAAAAAATTATATATTGGTTTTGAGTTTAGTTTTTAGTTTTTAATAAACATTTTTGTACTACATTTGATGATCGTTTTAATTAACTTCTACTTTGTGATTCTTAATAGATAGATATACAGATAAAATGTTGATAATGTGCAACAATATTTTTACATTTTGTATAATTAACTATTTTGAAAGAGGGGGGCGTTGGCATTTTCTTCTCTTGTAAAGGGGGCGGTGGTCCAGAAAAGGTTGGGAACCTATGGTATAGACGCTAGTGTATTTCTCTGATGAAGAAATAGTAATAAATTTATTCTCACGCGCGTGTTTTTTTCTAATCATCGGTCCATTGATGAAGATGTAGTATTTCTCTAACGAAGAAATACATTTATATTATTACACAGAAATATATTTACTATACATTTATGCACGTAATCCCTTCATCGATGGCGCGATTCTCCTTCATTTTAAATGCATACATATTTATTTATTTTTTTATTTTAGTCTCTTTCTATTTAAAACTGTTAATTGTTTTGATAGATAATTGTAAGATTTTCCTTCCAATTCATATTACAAAAAAGTTAATGAAATTTGAATTTCCATCAATATAGTTTAGTGGTACATTTTTGCCAGTACTTGGCGAAAAAATGTCCAAGTTGGTATCGAAACAAATTACTCACCATTATTTGACATTTCAAACAAAGCAGTATTAATAGCAAGAAAATAATTATAATAACATTTAAACACTTAATTAGTTATAACAGTAATTGTTTATACTCTGTAATGATAAAAAAAATCACATGCATCACCTAACTATGTTAATGGAAATTGAAGTTTCACTAATTCTATGCCAAATACTTTTTTTTATATAATATCTTTGATATAATAATTATTTCTTCATGAAGAAAGGCTATAAAAAATCTTTCTTTTTCAAGTTTACAATTTATGTATAAGTTGTTATACATTTCTATAGACTTTTTTTTAAATAGACCGACTTATATCGTAATTTTGTAATAATTTCTAATTCTAAACATTTTAAGCAGCTTAACCCTTCAGTAGATGTATAATTAAATTTCACTTAAATGAAAAAAAAAATATGAAATAATATTGTAAAAGAAAAATTACATAACATCAAGACATTGGAATTTATTATTCATAACAATATATATATATATATATATAAGGACGCAGATGTCATATACGCACCACATTGGCGCGATTTTTTTTTCTGATGCCAGTTTGGCAAAAACTTCGTTATCAAATATCAGTTACATATATATTTTTTAATCAATAGAGTGTAACAAAATGGCGATTTTATGCTTCATATGGTTACCCGGTCATTGTTGTTTAGTTATTTATAAATTGCTTATTTACTTTGTATTTCCTTTTATAAATCGATATAAATTGTTTTGTTCTATTATTATTAATTAAACTTTTGTAATTTATTATTATTTCCTAATTAAAATAATAGAAGATGGTTAAAAAATATATATCAAACTCATATTCGTCAAAAATATACGTCATGCACGGAAATATATGTGCAGTATGCAAAAATCCGCGAAAATCGCTACGTCATGCGGGGAACGATATGCGCAGTAGGGTGGGCCGAAAAAAACTTTTTTTCGATTTTCGATTATGGCGGGTGCGGAAAAGTGGCCACTGGTGGCACTCAGTTCACACAAAAAATTTGAGATTTTTTGGACTTTTCTTTACCCTGCCTCAAATGGCTTGAAAATTTGCAAAAATGCTGATTTTTGAACTTTTTTAGCTAAAAAGTTAAAAATGTTAAATTAAATTTATTTTGGCTGTATTCATTTAAAAAGGCAGCTTTAACGTACCAAATGCTTAAATAAGTTCTGATAATGCATTATTTAATTGGTAAGTGTTGTTTAAATAAGCCGATTTTCATAGCTTTTTCACGTATAACAGGCAAAAATTATATTGGTTTGAATCGTTCGTTAATTACTCTCTTATTTATGTTCCTTGGTCTTTAAATTTTTTCTATGCGTCAAAGGTCATATATTTGGGCAACGGACAGCAGCATAACTCAAAAACAAATCTGGAAGGTGAGAAGGGAGGAAGCAGAACTCGGAGAATGCGTAATGACTCATCGTAGTGTTGAGGGAGTTAAGGAGGAAATAAAAGAGAAGAGAAAATTGCGATAAGGGATTGTTATTAATTTACTATGCTCAAAATTTGCGACATATGTTCAGTGTGCACGTGAAACCTTTTTTCCTTGAGAGATTCGGTATTTTTTGGATCATTTAACGTACCATTACAGTGTTTTGTGCATTTTATTACGACGAGCTTAGAAATGGCTAAGTGTGAAAGTCCATGGCAAAAAGACACGCGACAGCATGAAAAGTAACCTTTTTGGGGCACCATGCTTATTAAAAGACTTGCAATTGCCAACTTATATTGATATCATGGGCCACTACAACAAGTTGCGAAGCGATATGGCAGAAAATCCAGAAATCCAATATTAGTCAATAGATGATGTTATTAAAATGGTAGGTGAAAAAGTTACCGAAATCTGAAAAAAGCTTCCATACCAGTGTTTACCCAACGATCAATTTACAAAAAAGATTAAAAACTATTAAAAGGTTTCACCATATCGTACGAATTCTTCGCGGGTTGTCTTTACTTTCAAGCCCATACGATTACAGGATTTCCCCAATGATCTACACTTCTTTTATTAGTGATAGTTTAGAATAATAGTTAAATGGTAGGTGAAAAAGTTTCCGAAATCTGAAAAAAGTTTCCATACCAGTGTTTTCCCAACGATCAATTTACAAAAAGATTAAAAACTACTAAAAGGTTTCACCATTTCGTACGAATTCTTCGCGGGTTGTTTTTACTTTCAAGCCCATACGATTTCAGGATTTCTCCAATGATCTACACTTCTTTTAATATTTTTAAATCTTTTTATAAATTGATCGTTGGGAAAACACTGGCCTTTATTCAGATTTCGGTAACTTTTTCATCTTCCATTTTAATAACATTATCTATTGACTAATATTAGATTTTTCGATTTTCTGCCATATCGCTTCGTAACCAGTAGTAGTGGCATATGATATCAGTATAAGTTGGCAATTGCAAGTCTTTCTTCAAGCATGGTGCCCAAAAAGGATACTTTTCATGCTGTCGCGTGTCTTTTAGTTTGCCCTGGACCTTCATAATAGCCATTTCTAAGCTCGTCGTAATAAAACGCACAAAACACTGTAACGGTACGTCAAACGATCCAAAGAGTACTGAATCTCTCTAGGAAAAGGTTTCACATCCACACTGAACAAATGTCGCAGATTTTGAGCATGGTAAAATAATAACAATCCCTTATCGAAATTTTCTCTTCTATTTTATATCTTCCTTCACTCCCTCAACATTACAATGAAGCATTGCGCACGCTTAGAGTCCTGCTTCACCCCTTTCTCGCCTTCCAACTTTGTTTTTGAGTTATATTGCTGTCCACTGCCCAAGTATCTGACCTTTGATGCATAGAAAAAATTTAAAGACCAAGGAACATAAATAAAAGAAAAATCAACGAACGATTCAAACCAATACAATTTTTGCCTGTTATACATGAAAAAGCTGTGAAAATCGGCTTATTTAAAATACACTTAGCAATTAAATAATGCATTATCAGAACTTATTTAAGCATTGGGTACGTTAAAGTTCCCTTTTCAAGCCAATACAACCAAAATAAATTTAATTTAACATTTTTAACTTTTTAGTTAAAAAAGTTCAAAAATCAGCATTTTTGCTAATTTTTAAGCCATTTGCGGCAGGGTAAGGAAATGTCCAAAAAATCTCAAATTTCTTGTGTGAGCTGAGTGCCACAAGTGGCCACTGTTCCATATGTAAGAGTTTTCAGCTCATACGTTTTAACTGGTTCATTCACCCCCTCCTTCCAAAGAATTCTCTGAAGTTTAGTTTGACTCGGATCAATTAAAATCATTCTATACATTTGTTTAATGTCAGCTACGAATGCATAAATATGTTTACGAAATCTTGTCATTATTTTAAAAAGGTCTTCCTGAATAACCCCACCGTTATACTGTAAGGAATTAAGCGAGTTGCCTAAGGTTGTTTTCGAAGACGCGTCAAAAACTACACGAAGTTTTGTTGTACTCTTATCAGGGCGGTAGACTCCTAAATGTGGTATATAATAGGTTCCTACTTCTTCCCCCCTTTCCGAAATCTCTGTCATGTGATCCAACCTTTCATATTCGCGTAAAAATTCTTTATACAATGTTAAATATTCAGGTTCTTTTAAGAATCGATTCCACAGCGAATTTAACTTTTTAAGGGCAATATCTCTGGATTTTCCTAAGCAAAGCGGATCCTCTTTTAACGGCATTTTAACAATATATCTCCCAGTACTATCTCTTTTAACGTTTTTCTCAAAGTGTTCTTCGCAAATTATTGCTTCTTTATTTTTGGGTACTTCAATCTGAACATCTTCTATTTTCCAAAATTTCTCTATGGTTTCGTTTAAAAGAGTATTGTCCTGAATGAAACCACAATGTACCCTCCCGTGACTTAGAATGGGAACACTTCCACTTGCTACATAACCAAAAACTGTATTTTGAAAAATCAAATTACTATTAACCGGACAAATTTGACCTGGCCGTAACAGTTCATAAAATATCTCAGCACTTAAAAGTAAATCTATGCGACCTGGTTTGTTAAAGTTTTCATCCGCCAGTTTTACATATTTTAACTCTGGCACATTAATATTAAACATTTTTGATGGCATGAAATCCGTAATTTTAGATACAATCAAAAAATCTAACTCTTTTTCATAATTTCTTTCTAAATTGGAAATTGTCGCGGTAACAACAGATCTAATTTTTGTGAATGTGTCACCGATACCACAAACTGCCAAATTAGTTCTTTCCTTTTTTAATTTGAGGCTATTTGCACAATCTACCGTCATAAAATTATTCATTGCCCCTTCATCCAAAACCGCACGTACTCTATAGTAATTTCCCGCCTCATCTCTCAATAAACAATTTACTATACTTAACAAAACAGATTTTGTTTGATTTATTACTCTCGTGGAAAGTACGGAATTATTATTCCTACTGTTTTGATTAGGTTCAAATATTGGCGAATCTGCCGAGAGATTTGATTCACTTACTCTTACGGTGGGGAAAGGCGCTCCCCCCCCCTCCCTTTTCAGCATTCACATTTCCATTGCGCAATGTCTCATTTCTCGGAAAATGCAATGAAAAATGATGTCTCTTGGTTTTACCTTCTCGCTTACATAAGGAGCACGAAAATTTTGATTTACAATTATTAACTAAATGTTTGCCTAAGCAATTAAAGCAACAATTATTTTTCTTAATTACCTCTATCCTTTCAGAAACAGATAACGCCATATATCTCTTACATTTGTGTATCGGGTGGTTTTCAAAGCAAATCATACATTTTATACTCTTACAATCAGATAAAAATACTTTAGACACATTTCTCATAGATTTTTGATTGTTATTCTCAGTTAATGATTTACCGCGTGACACAAAAAATAAATCTGCTTCCTTCGCTAACGTCACGGGATCGAACCATGAATCCGATTGTTTAACACTAATATGAGCTGCTGTATCTTTATCTAAACATTGAAATAATTTGTCTGATACAATTAATTGTTTCAGTTTCTCAAAATCGGACACTTCTCTCAATTTTAAATAATAATCAAAGCTAGTTATTAAACGTGATGCAAACTGCATATGTGTTTCATTCGACTGCCTAACAGTTTTTCTGAATTGCTCAAGACAACATTGGGGTGTTGGTTCAAATTCTCTAAGAACAATTCTCTTTACTTTATCATAATCACCCAACTCATTATCGCTTATGTAAGAAATTACATTTGAAGCTTTCTCCCCTAATAAATTCAAAAGAATCTCAGCTTTAAATTTATCGGGTACATTTTTTGTTATAAATGATCTTTCCAAGGAAGCAAAAAAAAGACCCCAACCTTCTGGGCGGCTCGGAATTCTAATTGTTAGAGTTTTAATATAGTGCAGTAAAAATAGCGTTAGAGGTGGAACTAATTGGAACACAAATAATTCCTGTTGCAAGTGGCAGGTAACACGCTCCTAATGAACATACTAAAAATATACATTCGTACTGTTGCGCAAAATGCGTTTTTTGGCGGCCATCTTGAAAAAAATGCGCAAAATTTTCAAAAATCGAAAACAGCCATGGGGTATCATATTAAAGGAAATTTTGAGCTGATAAAGAATATGATATTTGTTTTTAAAAGCAGAAGTAAATAAAAAAAATATGGCAAAAAAATGAAGGGTTTCGGATTTTTGAAAATCATGATTTGAAGTGTTAAATAATCATGTGGGGTATCAAATTACAGGAAATTTAATGCTTAAAAAAGATTGATATTGGTTTTTGAAAAAAAAAGTTTGTAAGGATTAACTAGCGGGAAATTTTAGAAAAATTATACCTACATGACTCCATAGTTAAATGTACCTTAAATGTAACTTTGTTGCATTGCATTACAGAAAACACCTGATACTGTCATATGACAACTCCCACTGCAACACTAACTGTTATTACAAAATTAAAATATAAATATTGATCAGCTTTTATTTTTACTAAATAATTTATACAATATGAAATATAAGATATAAAATTTTCTTATCTCCAAATTTCCAAAGGATCGGGATCGTTTATACCATATTAATTTAAAATTTATAATTCTAATGTCATACTATAAAATTGTCTCTATTAAAATAAGAATCATAAGTTAGACGATACACTTTAATCTTTACTCTAAATGTTAATTTTACAAAAAGTAAAAAGGCTCATGTGCAAAAATCCGGAAAAGGTACAAAGTGTAAGAAATTGAAAATGTCGACACGATTGCGGAAGATAAAAATTTCATGATAGCAAGCGTCGATGTTAATAAATCAGATTGGTACGAAACCGTGATAATTAACAATAAGGCTATTCCTATGAAGCTTGATACTGGTTCTCAGTGTAATGTTATAGCATTTCGCTTAGCAAAAGAATTACATTTAGAAGTAAAACTTTCAACTATCCGCAAACTCCTCTCATATTCGGGTCATGCTATTGATGTGGCAGGAGAATCTTTAGTTTCTTGTAGAATTAAAGATAAGCATATGCAACTTAAATTAATAATAGCAAATGGGGGGATCAGTCCAGTTCTAGGTCGAATTACTTGTATCGAAGCAGGATTAATTCAAAGAATTGAATTAGTTAACGCTTTAGAAGAGGAATTTCAGGATTTATTTCAAGGAATTGGGTGTATAAAAAATTTTGAATACACAGCCGAATTTTCTGAAGAATGCGCTCAAAAAGAGATCAAGCCACCTAGAAGAGTTCCGTTTAAGATAAGAAAAATCGTGAAACAGGAACTTGATAGAATGGTTAAGGATGGTATTATTAAGAAAGTAGACGAAGCTACACCAATTTGTAACCACATGGTTATCGTGAAACAGAACGGAAAAATAAGAATTTGTATCGATCCTTCTGACTTGAATAAAATACTTATGCGAAGACAATTTCCTTTAAAAACTTTAGAAGAAGTTACAGCTAATGTAAGTGGATCAAAATATTTCACGAAATTAGATTTGAAAAAGGGCTTTTGGCAATTGAAAGTTTCGCCTCATACCCAACCATTCTTAACATTCAGTACTCCTTGGGGAAGATATTCCTTTATTCGAGTTCTATTCGGTATTAAATCAGCTCCGGAAATTTTTCAAAGTGAAATAGCCAAAATTTTACAAGGTATACCAGGAGTTGAAAATTCAATGGATGACATCTTGATTCATGCGCCTGACATAAATACTCTCCGTTCAAATACTCGATTAGTCCTACAAGCACTAAGAAATGCAGGAGCAAAACTTAATAAAGACAAATGTGAATTTGAAGTTCAAAAAGTAAAGTTTCTAGGACATATCCTAACAAGTGATGGTATTATGATTGATCCAGAAAAGTTGAAACCATCGATAAAATAAAACACCAACTAGCAAAAAAGAGTTACAAAGATTACTTGGCATGATTCAGTATCTGCATAAATTTATTCCTAATCTTTCGGAAAAAAAACATAACATGAGGTTATTATTGAAGAAAAATGCAGTATGGAATTGGAATAATGAATTAGATAGAGATTTAGCAGAAATCAAGGAATTATTAAAGAAAGCGCCTTCACTTAAGTACTACAATCCAAACAAAAGTGTTACAATTTCAGTTGATGCTAGTTCTTTTGCATTAGGAGCTGTATTACTCCAAGATGGAAGACCTATAGCTTTCGCATCTACAGCTCTGAATGAAGCTCAACAATCTTATCCTCAGATAGAAAAAGAAGCCTTGGCAATGAAATTTGGATGCCAAAAATTTCATCAGTACATCTATGGAAATGAGGTAATCATCGAAACTGATCACAAGCCATTGTAATCAATTTTTAACAAACCAATAGATCGAATTCCGCCACGACTTCGAAAACTATTTCTAGAAGTTCAACAATATGCTCCAAAAGTTTGCTACAAACGTGGAAAAGAAATGTATATAGCGGATTTACTTAGCAGAGATTGCAATAATGAAGATTTGCTACAGGAGAGCAATTACCAGATTCTGTTTTCAATCCCAACTACAAACGCTGGTTTAAAATTTTTACAAGATCTCACAAACTCAGATCCAGAACTTATTTTACTGAAACACTTCATATCTATTGGTTGGCCTAGTAACAAAAATTCCGTCCCAGACTCATGTAAGAAATATCTACCATATTTGATGAACTATCAGTTCAAAAAGATTTAATATTTAAAGGCCTTAGTAAAATTATCCCAAAACAATTCAGAGCCAAAGCATTAGAAAATCTTCATAAAAGGACATATGGGTATAACAAGTTGTGTACGAAGAGCTCGCGAATCCATGTTTTGGCCGGGAATGTCCAAAGACATAATTTCGATGATAGAGAATTGCATAGTTTGTCAGAAAACTCAGAAGTCATCTCCGACAGAACCATTCATTTCAAAGGAGATTCCTAAACTACCATGGGAAATTCTTGCATCTGATGTATTTACCTATCAAGATGTAGATTATCTTCTTATCACTGATAGTTATTCTGGTTTTATTGATTTCAAACCTTTAAAATATTTGGCAAGCAAATCTACAATAGAGATCCTCAAAGATTGGTTTAGTGTTCATGGAATTCCTAGAATTTTAGAAAGTGATAACGCTCCTAATTACTCATCTGCTGAATTTAAGGAATTTCCCAAGAATGGATGTTTAACCATCAAACTTTAAGTCCTTGGTATCCTAAAGGAAATGTATTGGCAGAGAGAGCTGTACAGACAGCAAAGAATTTGCTAAGAAAATGTAAATTATCAGGCCAAGGTATACGTTTAGCATTATTGAATTGAAACACGCCAAGAGAAAACTTAGGTTCGCCATCTCAACGTCTCTTCAGCAGACGCCTTCGAACCACAATTCCAATTGCCGAAGAATTATTAAAGCCTAAAGTTCTGAGCCAAACTACAGAACATTTAATGGAAGCTAGATTAAAACAAAAATTCTACCACGATCTTCATGCTAAGCCATTTTCCAATATTCCGTTACAAGCCAATCAAAATGTTATGCTAAAACAAGCGCCTAGGAATTGGATACCAGCAACAGTAACTGTCCAAGCTGCTCCTAGATCCTATAATCTGAAGACGCCTGAAGGAGAATTTAGACGAAATACTAGCCAAATCAAGCCATTTAAGTTGAAATTTCAAATAGAAAGGAAAAGGAAGATACCCATAGAAATAAAAAATCAACATCCTACTGCTACTACTACTTCCGATGACAAACCAAATATTTCTACTGGAAAGGATCTAAGTGTACCTGCTCCCAATATGACTGAAAGCAAACCCGTTGTTACAAGATCAGGAAGAGTTGTGAAGCCTGTAAAGAGACTTGATCTGTAAATGAACTTAAAAAACATTTTTGAAAGGGGAGATGTAATATAATCGTTACTATGACAACATCCATTTAACTGTAACTGCCCGAGCCTGTTTCTAACTGTAGTTATTTTTAAGTTCTTCTTGTTACTTGTTGTGTTTATTTGTCCTTGTTAAAGATATATGTTAACTAATATAAATGCGTAATAATTTCAACATATATCGTGACGAAGACACAATATATCACCCTATTTTTTTCAGTGCTTATTTATCCTTAAAAAAGCACGCCGTCCCACTTTAATGATGTAGTTCTTATTTAAATTAACAGATAAACTAATAAAACATCTTTGTGAATTCAGAAAAACATCGAACTAAACATCTCTTCATGAAGTATCAAACATATGTAAAGAGTTTGAAATCAAGTGAATATAACGTCAAGATCATTCATTCTACTATGTGAATGATTGCCTCCATAAATTAATATTTTTTTCGCTCACTGAAGAACGAATACTTTTTTGTTTACCTAGATGGAAAGAGATACGAGCTGTCAATCTAATTTTAACTGGAATTATCTCGAAACAAATACATATTTTTAAATATAACGCATTTCTCACACAATTTTTTTAAAGATTTTTTTAAAAAATTCAATTTTAAGCAGTTTTATTTTTTATAAAACTTTTGAGTTAAAATGACTGAACTTTACGTTAAGTTGATTAAAAAATCGCCACCAGCATTTTCCGACTCGCTAGCTTTTATATTTTGGGAGTGTAAATTAAAAACAGTGTTTCAATATTGAAATAAAATGTTTTCGTATATGTTATTTTTATTACTATTAAGTATATACAGGGTGAGTCATAAATATTGAAACAATAGGCTATCTCCTTAAATATTGCCCTTAGACCCATACTTCTAATTGAAAAAATTCATAAAAAATGTAAAATTTTTGGTAAGATAAATTGCGACTCCATGGGGGGTCTAGTTGAAAAGTTACGAAAATTAAATTTTTATACGGCCCTCGTAGGACAAAAATTTCAATTAGGTAAACTTTCCTTATTCAGTCCTGAATAAGACACAAAAAGTTGCATCTTCATATCTCCAAAATTTGCAAAGTTATAGCCGTTTAAAAAATTCATCAGGTTTTAAGGGATTAGACACAAATTGAAATGCGCGCAATTCAAAAAACAATGTTACTTTAACAGTTCTAGAAAACGTGTAAGAAATATATTTCTTGAGTTAGAATTTTGATTTTTTTCTTTTTTTGTGATGGTTAGCCTTAGAATTTGCTAAGAAAAATCACATTCTAAAATTTCTCATACAATTTATAAAAGTTCCATGTGGTTAGTACTGGTTTAAATAGGACAATCAAAAATCGTTATAACTCGTAACATTATTTATCGGATTTCAATTTCTTTCCATTTAATTAAAGATGAAAATCTGATTTTAGTTTTGTTCCAAGGTTTTTTTATATTAATTTTAAAACTATTAAAAATGTTTATTGAAAAAATAATATAAGTTTTAAAAAAAATCATATTTTCAAAAACAAACATTTTTTCAAATATAAATTTTTTTTCAAATTTGCATAAACAAAACTAATGTAAAAAAATCAAAAATGACGTGTTTCAAGTTCTTTTTTCTTTTAAAAATTCTTAACATTTAATAATTTAAACACAAGAAATAGAGAATAAAAAATTCATTTCGCAGAAAAACGAAATGTATTGTTTAAATGTCCGTCAGATTAAGTCTTTTTTTTCTTTTTAAATTTACCTCAGATAACTTCAGGCTTTTTATCGTCCTACAGAGGATGTTAAAAAATCTGTATTCTGGGCCCAGGTAGGGCCAGGATCGAGATGTTACTTTTTTCTGAAGACCCGCCAGGCCGGACCTAGCGTACTTTTCATAAAGGAGGGGACTACTTCCTTCAACTTAGGTGCACTCTGGATGAAATTTTCGAACCCGGTCTCGACAAAACCTGTATTAAAATCACTGTCTCTGACTGACTTAATATGTGCATAAAATAAATAAAATTCGGCTCAATCGAATTTTTTACGAAAAACATATAAATTTTAAAATCTTTATTTTACAAAAAAAAAAAAAAAAAAAAAAAAAAAAAAAAAATCTTTAAAATTTATTTTTTTAAAATAGATTATTCAAAGGCTAAAAAAATTAAATACAATAAAACCAGTGAAAAAAATCTGCCTATGACGGAATTCTGTCTTAAACGGAAAATATGTTGATCCATGCAAAACAAATGCAATAGTACATGAAAAGAAAATAAGCTCCAATTACATCTTCTAGGGAGAGGATCTGTCTATAACTTATTTTTTCTTTCCTATGTGATTCTGTCTTAAAAAGTTTTAGTGTATAATATTTTTCAGAGTCTCCAACGTATGGGATATGGATTAACGATATTAAAATATAAGTGAAACATTTATATATAAATAGAGACTCATTAATAAAATAAATATATTACAGCCTTTGGCGCTTCTTTAATAATAAAAAGTATAAATATAAAAAACGAAAAGCTATAAAAGAATTTTTTGGTCAGAGCTCCTCCATATGAAACATTTTTTCCCTACGCCGAATTAAAAAACTATGTAGAAATTTGCGACTGAACCGGGCTATGATTTAAACTATTTTCCAGACCGGTCCGGGTTATGATGTTGACATTTTTTCAGGCCATGCAGAACTTTTTCCCCTATGGATCGGTTTGGGATTTGACCTAGATATTTTGACCCGGGCAGACGTCTGGTATACCAATTTAACGTAAAAACTATACGCTACTATTTTATGTCCAAAGGAAAGCGCTATATTAAACCGATTTTTATTAAATTGCAATTTGTGAATGTTCCCTAACAAGCGTTGAAATTGAGGCAAGAAAGCACAGTTTAGAGGCAGGGAAAAGTGGTGTAAGTCAGGAATTTTTGAGGATTTTGGGATTTAATATCTCTGTGGGATTTTTAGATACTTTGATGAAATTTGTTTTGTTCAATTTAGGAATGGATAAGGAATAATTTCCTAATTGGGAATTTTGCCCTACGGGGGGCCGTATAAAAAATTAATTTTCGTATTTTTTCAAATAGACCTCCCATGGAGTTGCAACTTATCTTATCAAAAAATTCATCTTTTTTATGAATTTTTGCAATTGGAAGTGTGGGTCTAGGGGCAATATTTGAGGAGATAGGCTATTGTTTCGATATTTATGACTCACCCTGTATTTAGATATTTTCCCATTATATGGACTTTGCCTTAAATAAAATAAAAAAAAAAAACTTTATTCAATTCTGGCTTCAAAACGGGAAATATGTTGCTAAAATATATAAACAGCTCTGAAAACAAACCTGATAAAATTCATTTTTTTATATATGTAATAAAGTATATATACATTTTATTTATCACATATTATCGTTATATATTTCATTATCATGCATAGGTACATATCATCTTTTTAATGTACAAATTACTTCTGTTTTTTGATAAAAATAGATAAATGGCTTCTTTATATTAAAGAAATCGTATTTACAAGGGGTAAAAAATGCTTGCGTATATGAAATAGTAAATAGGTTGTCAGAAAATACTTTTTCAAAATTATTTTCCCGCCAAGCACCTTTTCGTCAAGTACCTATACTGAGAAAGCACTTTTCTATATTTACTTATTGTATTTTAAACCAGATAAAAGAAAGACGTGTAATTTAAAGTGTATCTAATATACGTATTTTGAAATTATGTGTTTTGAAAATCATGTATTTTTAAAGAAGTCAGCGATAGCTTCATATTTTAAATGTCGATGGAAACCTATTTGGCGAATGAACCATCTAACACAAAAGTAGCAAAATAGCCACCTGGCTTATAAAAAGTGGAGCGGTCAACCCGGAAGTGTTGATGACAGTCACGTGGCTTTTATTATATAGATGATGATGATGATTATAAACAATTTTTAATATAGTCTATCCATTTCTAATAATCAAAAGTTAAATTTCAAACATGTAGACAAAACCTCGATTTTGATTCAACATTTAATGTTAATTTTCGTACATATTCTGAAACCTGTTATTTTACAATTACTCATAAATGAATATGATCTACTTATATGCTAATTTTCATTAAAAAGTCACATGTCAGACACAGCTTATTTGCTCATTTTGTATGGAACCTATGTACACTATATGGCCAAAGATGACCGGCCACTTGCGATTTTAGAGATTTTGTTAAATATCTAGAAAAATACACGAGGAATTATCCTGAAAACAAAATAGTACATGTCATATGTTTCCGTGGAGATTTTTTTCCGAAACTCCATAGGAGACCGCCAACAAATTTAAAAAGAACGAATATCTTTTGGATAACCCTATTAAAAGTAATGTAGCATAAGCGTTCAAACTGTAGATTATAATTAAGTAGCTTATTATTAAACATTGTGCTCATTTTTATGCGGATAGCATGTATACTCGTTAAAGAAATTAAGGATTTTATAAAAAAGTGTCGTAAATTTTAACAAGCTTTTTGCTTATAATTTGCAGAGTTCGTAATATATAATAGTGTTCTTTTCTGAAAATCTGATAAAAACATTGTACAGAATACCCTGTAGTTGGAATTAAAAAATAATAAAAAAAAATGTACGAAAAATGAGTACATTGTCACATTTTTTTGTTGTTTCAGACGAAATACTTTTTCACTGCGCATGCGTCAAAGATATCGAAATTTCATTTGCATATTAGGAGTTCCTTAGTGAGTGCATATGCACTCACTAAGGTTTGGAATTCGAGTTGCAGTACTATTTTTTTTTTCCTTAGCTTTGTCTTATTTCCTTATGGTATAAAAGAAGTGAATATTGGTATTTTTCTAATCATAATTACAAAAATACGAAACATTATAATATAAAAGATACAAGAGTACTTACTAGGTTTTCGCTTCTAATCTACAATATTTCTAGAAACGAAAAAAAAAAGAGAAATTAACAAATCACTCGAAAACTTAAAATACATTTTAATGTATAATATCCAACACATTATGCAAGATATATTTTTACCAAATACAAATTTAAATGTTTGGTTTTGTCGGAATTTAAAGTGACTCACAGCTGACTGACACATTTGTACAAGAAGTATTACTTTAGCAAGAATAGTTAGGAATAAGAGATGGTGGAAGATGGGAAAAAAGATAACATTTCCTAATATCATAACAATTACATTTTGACAACAATAAAATCCTACATCTTAGTTTTGGACCGGGAGACAGCAGTACAGAGAACCACCTCATCGATATCACGACTGAAATTCTAGAATTAGTTCAAACTTGACGAGCATATTAAAACGCAATTGGTCTGCCAAGTCATAGCTTCATGGAAAACACCTGAATTTAGCAGTTGACTCGTAGATTTACTATTGTGCTTTCAAAAATTGAAATGTATGAAAACACGAAAGATTTTGAGCGGAAAACACAATGCTAAACAGTGTCAACCGCTAAAATCGTGTTTTTACGTGTTTTCCACCGAAGTATGACTTGGTAGATCGAATTCATTATTCATTATGTGTAAGAATAGCAGCATGTATATTTAAAAAAAAATGCAGTAATATAAAAAAAAAACTTGCAATTTATATATATATATATATATATATATATATATATATTGTAATGTTTTCAACCAAATTTCACGACTGTTTAAGAAAAACTGGCAAATTGTAATAGAAATAATATAGTGCAATTGGAATATAAATAATTACATCTTTTAGGAAATCTGAGTGGTTTTATGAAATAATTGTTATCTGCGCATGTGCGAACGATAATATATATATACAGGATGGTCATAAAAAAAACTTTGCCAATATATGGAGCTCTAGCGGCCAGTCCGCTCAACCGATCGAGGTGAAATTTCAGGTATATTTATTCAGAGGTATGAGCTCGACATTCTGTGAATGGTAACAAAATGGCGCTCACGGTTACTGTTATAGTTACAGAAACTCGAAATTTTCCAATGGCAACACCCATTTTTTTTCATCGCAAAATGCTCAGCGTATGCGAAAACCCTAAACAGCGTTGGAACGGTATGTTTATTGTAATAAACGGGCGCGTTATGCTTGCACAAAATCAGCTCTACGAACGGCCCCCAAAAAACACGACCAAGGCGCACGAAGAAAATTTGAATGTGACAGTGACGAAATACCAATCACAAAACTTCGTTTGCTAGATAGTTAGCGTAGAAAACAGATAAAAAGTGGGGTGGGAATGTTAGTTCTTCAGTCGGAGCTCGCAGATGCCAACAAAATGACTTCGTTCGTGGTTAGTTGGTAAAACTATTATAAAAATTAGATGAATGCTGTGAAAACCTGGCGCGTTTACCGTCGAAACCATCGCCAAATACTTGACCTATGCATTTCACATGCCCTTCGTGATTTAGTAATGAAATTCGAAGAAATTGGCTGCACCTGTGATAGTCCGTGATACGGACGACCAACTGTTCCTGAGGATACTGTTATGGAAGTGCATCACACAGTGACCAGAGGACGCATGCAAACTACAAAAGGTGCATCTCATGTATTTGATATACCGAAATCAATGGTCTTAAAGTTACTGCGCTCTGTTATCCGCATGTTTCCTTACCGGTACCAGCATGTCCAGATGTTGGAAGTGAGAGACCATCAAAACATAAACTTTGTTAATGAATTTCTTATCCAATATGATTAAGATAACGATTGGCCTCTTCGCATATTATGAACGGACGAGACACATTTCATCTTAACTGATAACGTCAATGGCCTCCGCGATCCCCCGACCTCACTCCTATGAATTTCAGATTCTGGAGATATCTAAAATCTAGAGTGTACATGTGCAATCCGCAAACTTTGCCCGATTTGAAAGATTCTATCAAACGTGAGATTGCAAACATCCTTCATGCAATGTAATGTTCGGCTGTACTGTCCACAGTCGCCAACATGCAATGTGTAATTGCCTGTGATGGCATTCATTTAAAAAATATGAAATCAAAATAAAAGTTTTATTTTCTCCGATCTTTCTGTAATCAGAGATTCGTGTACTGACTCTGTGTCATATGCAAATTTACTCCTTGCTTCCCAATCGTGTTTTTTATGGCGGGAGGGGGATTCGCAGAACAGTTTTTTGTGCGTGCAAAATATGTCCGTTTCTTGCGATACATGTACGGTTTCAACGCTCTTTAGGGTTTTCGCATGCGCTGAGCATTTTGCAATGAAAAAAAATGGGTGTTGTCATCAGAAAATTTCGAGTTTCTGTAACTATAACCGTAACCGTGAACGCCATTTCGTTGCCGTTCACAGAATCTCTAGCTCATATATCTGAATAGCTATATCTCAAATTTCACCTCGATCGGTTGAGCGGACTGGCCGCTAGAGCTCCATATATCGGCAAAGTTTTTTTATGACCACCCTGTATTTACATAATTTAATAGTAAACTCTATGGAGCAACTTATTAAAAAAATCCAGTCAAACATCCTAAAAATTCAGAAAGATATCGGTAACAGAGTAAACAACAAGTTTTAGTTGCTCGCAGAAACTAGCTGAATGATCAGGGATTGTACATAAATTGTTATTTCTAAATTATCTGACAACGTTCGGATCAACTTTTTAAAAAACTATTTCATTATAGCTTAAGGAATCTTTGGGATGATTTTGACTCTTATACTCGAAGAAAAGGAAAAGGTAGTATTAATTAAAGTGCTTAGTATCAAATTAAGATATCTGTCTACGTTCAAATGCGATTTTTGTCAAAATTTTTCGTTTCTACTTGTTACATCTCATTAAAGTCCAATTCTTTACTTTTCTAGATATGTGCTTACATTTTTGTATTATATTAAACTAGTTGGATGGGCCAATCCAAAAACTTTCTTCTATCTCATACGTACATTTTAATATGCAAAAAAATTGTTACTCATTTTAATGCTTTAATAATTTAAATTCAATACCATACCAACTTTGATTTTCATCTTAAATTTCTGCTCCAATAAATTAATTGGAGTAAAAAACAAATTTCCGTCTCTGCACGAGCCGATAGACAGTAGAATGATAGGCAGATTTTATTTTATTTTATTTTTTTTTTCAAATTCAGGGAGGACCTACTTGCCTTACTAAAAAATAATCATATACAAAAAATTTAGTTCAATTCTAGAACTAACTTCATTCACTTTTATGCGGTGCAATATTGAAAATGGCATAAAATTCGCTATTGCAGCGCCCCCTTCGGGCGGATTTTTTTCAGATTCAAGGCGATCTAACTAGCCATAGCCATACACTTACACAAAAAATTTCGTCCAGTTCGATGCATAACTTCATGTACACTGTTAAAAAAATTCTGAAATTCACGAATATTTTTTTCCTGAATTTCACAGAAAAAGTCCCTTTTCACAACAAAAGGGCATTATCCGTTACAAATCAGCAAATCCCACCATATTTCCTGAAAATAACGAAACGGGCAGAAATAAAAACAAAAAACGGAGACACTCCGTTGTGTAAGGGACATTTTTTCTGTTTATTTTTCTCTTATTTCTTATTAAAAAATCTCTTAATTAATTAGCCAATAAATAAAGAAATAAATGGTGTACGACAATTTCAAAAATTGTCTATAACATTATTTTTCTAAAAAAAAGTTGTTAATAAAAAGTTTTTTTCATTCATTCATTCATTCATTCATTCAAAAAAAAAATAATAAATAAATAAAAAATAAAAAAAATAAACAATGGTTTTAAACAGTGATTTTTTTTTTATTTAAACTATTTAAAAAGAAACTAGTCGTTGGGGGCCACCGTAATACTTACCCATCATGGATATGTATATGAAAATAAAACATGTGAAACTATTTATACAATGCATTGCAATTCATAAACAAAATTTAAATATTGTTAATATACATAGTAATGCTATATTAAAGAACTGCTGATGTACCAATTTCGACAAATTATATAAAACGCCAAACTACTCAAGTAGTACCGAACTGCGGAAAAGAAACATCCTTATAACTCCAAAAATAATAATTCTATTAACTAACAATTAACTGCGTCGGATTAAGCATCTCATTTCCAATTAAAATATACTTCTGAATCGAAATTTGAATGAAATACAGGGTCATGAAAAATCGAAGAATGTGGAAAACAAGATTACAAATATCTCGGCAACTAATAACTCGATCGACTTCGTTCTATATGCAAAACGTGTGTTATTTTATTGCCTTTTACGTCCATTCCTTAGAACAAAAAAATTCGAAAATTTTTATATACCTTTCATCAGAGCGAATTTTTCGAGAGTCCGAAAAAAATAGTTCCGGATAATCGAGGTTGCTGATATTAAATAGGATTCGTCCCATTCTTACATACTAACTACATACAAAATTTCAAGTCTCTATCTCAATTTTTTCGGGAGATAGAGCGTTTACAGACAGACAGACTGACAGACAGACAGACAGACGGACGGCAAAAAAAATTTTCTAAAAATATGTTTTTCGGAATCTCCACTATCTAAAACGTGTAAATCCGTCAAAAAAATTTTTCGATTTTCAAAACGATTGCAAGACTTACCCTATACTACGTATGATGGGTAAGTAAAATTGATTTTAAAAAATAATAAGCATTATGCATCAGTCTAAAATAAAATAAAATAAACAGTTTTCAAATATTCTAAGGAATATATCTGAAAGGAAATCTTTAAAAAGCACAACAGATTTTCCCACTAACTCACAAAAGACATATTCTGTACAACCCGGCATCAACAGCTTTGGCTCGGTTAGTAAGGATTTATTCCACTATTAAAAGGTCCTGAGTTCGATCCTGAGGGCGGCGTGAACTAAATTGTGCAACAATAATAATAAGTAAAATAACATAGCAGCTTAAAATCACTCGGTAATTTCGAATTCTTTGACGATTAATCGATTTATTAATTTTAAAAATTACATTAAATTATTATCATTAAAAATCAGACTTTGTAACAAAAAATTACCGCTTCTTCAAACGGAGTTTTCCTTTCTTGTATGTCCCACAACGGTAAATCTACTTACGGAACGGTAACAGTTCGGCTACATTGCTGCCGGTAGTTTCACTGGAATTCACAGATTTATTTTTAACAGTGTACTTTTGGTCGGTACAATATTGAAAATGGCACAAAAATTCCGATTACAGCGCCCCCTTCCGGCGGATTATTTTCAAATTCAGGGAGGACCAACTAGCCATAGTCATACACTTACACAAAAAAATTGGTTCAATTCGATGCATAATTTCGTGTACTTTTGGTCGGTACAATATTGAAAATGGCACAAAAATCGCGATTGCAGCGCCCCCTTCCGACCGATCTTTTTCAAATTCAGGGGGGATCAACTAGCCATAGTCATACACTTACACAAAAAATTTGGTTTAATTCGATGCATAACTTCATATACTTTTGGTCGGTACAATATTGAAAATGGCACAAAAATCGCGATTGCAGCGTCCCCTTCAGGCGGAATATTTCAAAACTGAAGGAGGACCTGCTTGCCAAAGCCAAAAACATTCACAAAAATTTGGTTCAATTCTATGCATAACTTCATACACTTTTTGATGGTAGAATGGCGACATACACATAGACAGACACACAGACAGACATTTTGTAAAAACATGTTTTTTGAAATCCCTGATCCCTAAAGCATGTAAATCCGTCGAAAACCGGAAGTTGAAAAAAATTTCGATTACAATACTTTCTTCTATTGAAGATAGAAGAAAGTAGAAACCTAAGTTATCACGGTTTAAAAACTACTTGATAGTTGTTTATGAAACCAGAAATAGTAAAAATTTCAACATCTTTATTTTTTGCTTCATACAAAAAATGCCATCTATATAAAAATGGAACAAAAGAAAAGAACTTGATCGATAAATAAAGCAAATCTAATGCATTTAACCATCTTTTTATGGAATGAATTTTTAAAAAATGGCGTGTAAACAGATAACCACATAACTCATGAAAAATGTATAATATCTCGCAGATATTAGTTTACTGTCTTCACCACTGTATACAGAATATGAACATGTATGCGATAGAGTTTCCAGCTGTGTACTTTGCGTATTGTGCTAAATTTCACAAAATTTTACCAGAAACTCTTCAAATATTCAAAATGCAACTAATGTATGGACAACCTTATGCTTTTCTTAATGAATAAAGAGTCAAAATCTTTCTAAAAATAATTGTAAACTTTAATTAAATAATTTCTTCAAAAAAATTGCTCCGAAAGATGTCGAATAACTTAAAAATAATAATTTATGTACAATCCCTAATCATTCTGCTAGTTTTACCGAGCAAATGAAAAATCAACTCATTCTATCGCCAACATAATGTAAAAAATCCTTGGTATCTGTCGCGCATGCGCAGATAAAAATTATTTCATATAACTGCTCATATTTCCTAAAATATTTCATATATTTATATTCAAATTGCACTATATTATTTCTGTTACTTTTTGAAAACTTTTCAGAAATTGGTGTTAAATTTGGTTGAAAAATTCACGGCATGTTATAAGCAAAAACATGCAAGATTTTTTTTAAGTTTTTTTTTTTTTTTAAATTGCCATATTGTTACTAATATATGTGCTATTCTTACACATATGAATAATCATGTTGTATACGATCTGCTAATTTGTAATATTCTGCGATAGATCATTTCGTGCATTTTATTTTACAGGGTAATTCCAAGTGCTATTTTTCCCTTTGGTTTTTTGTTGGCTCCCTAATTTTCTTCCTTATCAAATCAAAATTGATAAAAATGGTGTCATAGCAGTTCTTTTTATTTCTGAAATTCCAGAAGAGTCTGACAATTACATTTTAAAATATTTGACAAAGTATCTAAAAATGAAAGTGTACATTCATTAATGGCCGTATAGTGTACATTTCCATGTGCCGTTTTTAGCTGTGATTCATCTAAACTGAACCGCAATGTGGGTGACGATGGAACTGTACACTGTTAAAAAAATTCTGAAATTCACAAACATTTTTTTCCAGATTTTCACAGAAAAAGTCCCTTTTCACAACAAAAGGGCATTTTCCGTTAAAAATCAGAAAACTCCACCGTACTTCCTGAAAATAACGAAAGGGATGGAAATAGAAAAAAAAAACGGAGACACTCCTTTATGTGGTTGGCTCTGTGGCCGAGTGGTCTAGACGCAACATCGCTAACCGCCTGCGAACGCAGATTGTGAGTTCGAATCCCACTAGCACTATGACGTAATGAAAACATTAAAAAAACCCTTTTAAATTACATTTTTTCTGTTTATTTTTCTCTTATTCCTTGCTAATTTTTTTAAAACTAATTAGCCAAAATAAATAAATAAATAAATAGTGTACGACAATTTAAAAAAATTGTTTATAACATTATTTTTGTAAAAAATGAATAAAAATTTTTTCCCATTCATTCATTCATTCAAAAAAAAAAAAAGAAAAAATGTGATTTTTTTTATTTAAACTAGTTAAAAAATTAAAATTGATTTTTTAAAAAATAAGTATTATGCATCAGTCTAAAATAAAATAAACTATTTATAAATATTCTAACGATTTTATTTGAAAGGAAATCTTTAAAAGGCACAGCAGATTTTCCCACTAACTCATAAAAGACATACTTTGCACAAGCCGGCATCAGCAACGTTGGCTCAGTCAGTAAGGATTTCTGCTATCAAAAGATCTCGAGTTCGATCTTTAAGACGGTTGAGGCAAATTATACAAAAAAATAAATAAATAAATAAGCCAAGTAAAATAATACAGCAGTTTAAAATCGCTCGGAAATTTCGAATTAATCGATTCATTAATTTTAAAAATTATATTAAATTTTTATCATTAAAAATCAAACCTTGTAACAGAAAGCTACTGCTTCTTGAAACGGAGTTTTCCTTTCTTTTATTTCCCAAAATGGAAAATCTACTAACGGAACTGTAAAAGTTCGGCTACTTTGCTGCCAGTAGTTTCACCGTGAATTCTGAGATTTATTTTTAACAGTGTAATTTATGCACGCGTTCTTTAACCAAGATATAAAATTAATCTACTAGTGGTATTCACATTAGAATGTTAGCCTAGTGTTCAATGGAATGTTATTAATGTTTATTTTTTATAAATTTCCAGAAAAAATTCACTGTTGTAACAATAGATACTTAATACTTAATCTTTACCGTCAGTCACTCCTATTTCCCGTCATTCTCTTACAACCCGAAATCTAAAAATGCATTTTCGTCCTGTTTTCTGGTCTGGTGTAATGTTTTTTTCGACTTTTTTTTACTGAAATTCATTTGGTCATTCTTCATTAGCGTATCAAATTTATGGTACGCATTATATACGAGATTTTAAAAAATCGCCATTTTTACTTGTAAAGTATAGGGGTGTTCTCGTTGCATTATGGTCAAAGGGAAAAATCGTTTACAATGCAATTTAATGTCATTAGGTTATTTCAGATGGTTTAAAATTGATATAAATGATTGAATTTCACTACAAGATTAGTAGTATAATGTAGGGCATTCATAAAATTTATAGTTCATTTACAACATAAATTGATTAGTCCTTCAGCAATAATCTCTGGAAGTGCGTTTTCAATTTTGGTATGCGCTCTTAAATTTGACTCATTTTTTGTATGATACTTGTTTTGTGTAAACCATAGAAATTTTATACAAGGATGCACAAAACAGTTCATGTATTATTCTTTTTTATTAACGGAAATGGCTGAAGGGGGGGGGGGGGTTTCAACTATGTTATGTACGTATTTCCTAAGTAAACTAAATTTCTGCATGTTTATGGTATATTGATACAAATACTGCAAAACGATTCAAAGTACTCTGAATATTTTCGAACTACAAATGAGAATAGTTAAAATTGATTTTTACAAATAGTTGCGTTTCCAAATAGTTCAATTAGACATCCTATTTCAATTTTTTAAACGGTACAGTTTCATTACATTATTCTGAATGTTATAAATTGTGTTATAATATATGCTTGACGCACGATTTTTCTTTCTTATTGTATTTTATAGAGAAAATGTAAAAATTAACTTTGTAATGCAATACACTTTTGCTAACTGGGATATGGGTTAAACATATTAGACCAGGAGGTGGCATCACAGTCAATCACCTCCTCGATTCACGGCTGAAATTCTAAAATTACTTAAAATTCGTATATTAAAACGCGTACTAATGCGTATATTAAAACGCATTAGGTCTGCCAAGTCATATTTTGACGGATATCACCTAAACACCCTAGCGATTGATTCAATAGTTTACCATTGTGGTTTTCTGTTCCGTGTCCTCCATGTTTTCATATATTTCGATGTAGGAAAGCACGATGGTAAACTTACGAGTCAACAGTAAAAAATCCAGTTTTTAGGTGCTTTACATCAAGATATCACTTTGCAGACCGATTGCGTTTTAATATGCGAGTCGAGTTTTAACCGATTCTAGAATTTCAGCGGTAAATTAGATGAGGTGATTGTCTCTGTTGCCGGCTCATGGTCTATCCTTTAGGAAAATGTCTTTTAGGATTTTATAGAAAAAGTTTTATAGAATCTCATAGAATTATGGCTCGTTTTTCCATAAGCTAGTATAAAAGCTATAGAAATATCTTTAGACGTTCAATAGAAATGTCTATAGACAAGAAATTTCTATTCAGCTTCTATTAAACACTTAGTCTCTACAGACATTTCTATTGAACTTGTACAGTAGGGTGGGCCGTAAAAACTTTTTTTCGATTTTCGATGATGGCGGGTGCGGAAAAGTGGCCACTGGTGGCACTCAGTTCATACAAAAAAATTGAGATTTTTTGGACATTTCCTTACCTTGCCGCAAACAGCTTGAAGTTTTAAAAAAAAAATTGCTTATTTTTGAACTTTTTTCGAAAAAATTAAAAAATATTAAATTAAATTTATTTTAGTTGTATTTACTTGAAAAGGCATATTTAATGTACCAAATGTAAAAATTAATAATAAGGTCTGATCATGCATTATTTAATATCTATGTGTATTATAACTTAGCCTATTTTTATGGATTTTTCGCGTATAACAGGCAAAAGTTGTATTTGTTTGAATCGATCGTTGGTTTCTCTGTTATTTATGTCCCTTGGTTTTTATATTTTTTCTATGTGTTAAAGGTCATATATTTGGGCAACGGACAGTAGTATACTTCAAAAACAAATCTGGAAGGAGAGAAGGGGGTGAAGCAAGACTCTAAGCGAACGCAATGACTCGTCGTAATAATGAGGGTGCGAAAGACGAAATAGATGAGATCCAAAAAGCAATAAAGGATTCTTATTATTTCTCCATGCTCAGTTACCTGCGACATTTGGTCAGTGTGAACGTGAAACGTTTTCCTAGTGTGATAAAGTGCTTTTTGGATCGTTTAATATATCCATTATAGCGTTTTGTGCATTTTATTACGGCGAGCTGAGAAATGGCTAGTATGAAGGACTATGGTAATGTAAAGACACGCAATATCGTGAAAAGTAGCCTTTTGGAGGCATCATGCATAATGAAAGTATTGCAATTACCAACTTATGCTGATAATCATGCGCCACTATTACTGGTCGCTTCACTATGTAGAAGTTGTGATAGCAGATAACACGAATCTCGTTATCGATAAAAACAAACTCAGAAGAGAAAAATAGAAACTTGGAAAGAAGATACAGGCAGAAGAAGTTCTTGAAAGAAGGAAAATTAAAAGCATATTTTTTTATGGCAGAAAGTATAAATTATATTCAGAGGGAAAAAAAGAACAAGTGGCATCGTCGAGAGAAAGACGAAGAAGACATCACCGTGTTGTTTGAACCTGGTTAGGCATACTTGGGTAACTAGATACCTCGTTCCGGTCACGGAAAAGAAATAGCAAAATCATTATACAATCTTCCAAGTCACTACAAGATAGACTTTTCTGAACTGACAGCACTTGGGTGTGATGACACCACTGTTAATACAGGAAAACGCAATGATGCCATTGCCTGTCTTAAAAAAAACTAGGAAGAGAGCAGCAACATTTGATATGTATTCTTCATATGAACGATATCCCACTTCGACATCTACTCTCTAGATTTCATGGTGAAACCACGGGACCTAAGACCTTTGCCAAACCAATCGGTGCTAGACTAACGGGGTGTGAAAATTTACGTGTCACTTTCTTTGAGACTATTGCTGTTTCATAGATATCAGAAATGGAAAATATTGAAGATCTAAGTACAAATAAAAAGTAATTATTTGATATTTATGCAGCAGTTTCAACCGGAGTATGTCCTCGAGAAATGAAAAACAGATAACCTGCACCAACTTTAAAACCGAGATGGATCACAACAGCTTGCAGAATTTTACACTCTCATGCGTTTGTAGTTTAAATCCTGATAAAGCGTTAAAATATCTCGCTCAAGTACGTGAAACGAGTTTATACGCCCATGTGGTTTTCTGGTTTCACACGGACCAAATGTCGCAGATAACTGAGCATGGAAAAATAATAAGAATTTTTTATCGCATTTTGACTCTCATCTATTTCGTCCTTCACACCCTCATTATTACGACGAGTCATTGCGTTCGCTTAGAGTCTTGCTTCACCCCCTTCTCACCTTCCAGATTTGTTTTTGAAGTATACTGCTGTCCGTTGCCCAAAGAAATGACCTTTGACACTTAGAAAAAATATAAAGAAGACCAAGGGACATAAATAAGAGAGAAACTAACGATCGATTCAAACAAATACAACTTTTGCCTGTTATACGCAAAAAAGCTGTAAAAATAGGCTAAGTTATAATACACATAGGTATTAAATAATGCATGATCAGACCTTATTTAAACATTTGGTACATTAAATATGCTTTTTCAAGTAAATACAACCAAAATAAATTTAATTTAACATTTTTTTTTTCAAAAAGTTCAAAAATGAGAATATTTTGAAATCTTCAAGCCGTTTGCTAAGGTAAGGAAATGTCCAAAAAATCTCAAATTTTTAGTGTGAACTGAGTGCCATCAGTGGCCACTTTTCCGTACCCGCCATCATCGAAAATCGAAAAGAAGTTATTTTCGGCCCACCCTATTGTACAGGTATTTCTATAGCTTTAAAATTAGCTTATAGAAAAACGGGCCGTAATTCTATGAGATTCTATAGAATTCTAAAAGACATTTTCGTAGGGTAAAGTCAGGAAGGTTAATAATTAAAACTACTTTTTACATTTTCAACATTGTTGTTTTTTATTATTATTATTCGTAATTAAGAACACTAGTGGGGAAATTATGACCACTATATTTCCTCTTTATACTTGCTTACACACATTTGTTTGAGGTTATTAAGGCCATTAGAACTCCAAACTGACAAATACATTTATAAAAAATTTTGGTAAATCTTATTTCAAACTGCTATTTGGCTCTCAAAAATGCTTCAGACTAGTAAAAAGAATGTCTAAGTTTTGAGATTAGTATCTAAGCGTGAAATAAAATTTTACAATACACAATTTTCTCCATTATAGGGGTGGTCATAATTCCCCCCCTCCCCCTGGTCATAACCCCACCTGACCCTATCCCTCACGAAAATGTTTTTTTTAGAAATCTATAGAAAAAGTTTTATAAAATCCTGTAGAATTATGGTTCGTATTTCTATAAGCTTGTCTAAAAGCTATGGAAACATCTGTAGAAGTTTAATAGAAAGATTTGTAGAGCAGAAATTTCTATTAAATGTCCATTAAACACTTTCTACTCTAAAGACATTTATTTCTGTTTAACTTCTGCAGGAATTTATATAGCTTTTAAACTCGGCGCCGCTCTGAAGTTAGTGGTTCTCGTGGAAAGGCGCATTTAAACGTAGCTCTTAAATTCCAGTTATCAAAGTGAAAATAGAGCAAAGAATTAACATTAAATTGCCTGTGAGGCGATTCTTAGCCCAGCATGGTATCGTTGAGATGCAGCATCCATTATACTCTCCAGACCTAGCACCCGCAGACATTTTCGTGTTTCCTAAGCTGAAATATTCGTTGAAGGGAAGAAGATTTCAGGACATCGATCGAAGCCACCATGAAAAATGTAACGTCACTATTAAAGAGCATTCCAAAAGAGGACTTTAAAACTTCTTTCTGAAATTTGTACAGCCGAGCACAGACGTGCATTATGGATGATGGGCATTATTTCGAAACATATTAAATGGCTATGTATTAAACCTTTTTGTCTTCTGAGTTATTCCATGAGTCCTGGAAATTAATAGCCGGACCTTGTATAAAATTTTTGCTATAGAATTCTAAAAGATATTTTCGTAAGGGATATCTTACTTTTCTATTGCAATTAACTATATTCATGTAATAACACGCATATCATTTATTATCTGTTCATGTTTGAAAATATCTATTGAATCAGTCAACCCAGTCACCAAAAAGCAGTTTGTAATTGAGTGATTTAATTATCAAACAACTTACCGAACGGCTTTTCCAAGTGTTCACTTCAACTGTATAATATTCTTCACTGTACCATGAAATAGAATAGGAATTATAGTCATATTAATAAAAACATAATAAAAGATAACATAATAAAGAAGTATAATTCGTACTTCTATAAAATATACACTGGTGTACAAAAGTTAAGCATAATTGGTAATTAAGTAATTATTTTTAAGTAATGAAAGAAATATAAATCGAAATGTGGTGAAACTCCAGGTGTGTAAACAAAATAGTACGCGTCATATATTTTCATGAAGAGTTTTCCCCGAAATCAAACAGGGGACCGTCAACAAATTGAAAAAGAACGAAGATCTTTTGGATAATCCTGTCAAAACTAATATAGCAAAAGTGTTCAAACTGCACATTATGATTAATTGGCTTATTGTAATGTACTGTGTTTATTTTTAAAAGGATAGCATGTACACTCGTAGAGAAATTAAGGTTTTTATAAAAACAGTCCTAAATTTTTCCAAGTTTTTTGCTTATAATTTGCAGAGTTCTTATTATAAAATAATGTTATTTTCTGAAAATATGACAAACATCATTGTACACAATACCCTGTCATCAGAATTTAAAAATAATAAAAATTGTATGAAAAATGAGTATGTTTAGTAAATAATTTTTCTTTGCGCATGCGTCAACGATATCAAAATGTCATTTGCATATTGTGTTAGCTAAATGTATAGAGCAACTTCTGTATAAGTTTCAAAAACATAGCTTGAAAATTCTGAAAATGGTCGCCTATAGAAACAACTCAAAATCCGTTATTCCTAAAGGAAGCAAAAAAATCAGGGGTTTTACCTAAATATAGTTGTACGTGCAATATTGTGTAGGCACTAAACAATGGAATATGGATACAGCCCCTCATCTTTTTGCTTCATTTAGGGAATAAAGGATTTTGATCTCATTCTATCAACGATAATTTTCAGAATTTTTAAGCTATGTTTTTGAGACTTTCACAAAAGTTGCTCTATACATTTAACTAACATAATATGCAAATGAAATTTTAATAGCGTTCACGCATGCGCAGTAAAAAATTATTTAGTAAACCTGCTCATTTGTCATACAATTTTTATTATTTTTTAATTCTGATGACAGGGTATTGTGTACAATGATGTTTGTCATTTTTTCAAAAAAGAACATTATTTTATATTAAGAACTCTGCAAATTATAAGCAAAAAACTTAGGACTGTTTTTATAAAAACCTTAATTTCTCTACGGGTATACATGCTATCCTTGTAAAAATTAACACAGTACATTACAATAAGCCAATTAATCATAATGTGCAGTTTGAACGCTTTTGCTACATTAGTTTTGACAGGGTTATCCAAAAGATCTTCGTTCTTTTTCAATTTGTTGACGGTCCCCTGTTCGATTTCGGGGAAAACTCTTCGCGAAAATATGTGACGCGTACTATTTTGTTTACACACCTGGAGTTTCAGCACATTCAGATTCATATTTCTTTCATTACTTAAAAATAATTACTTAATTGCCAATTATGCTTAACTTTTGGACACTAGTGTAGTGTATCAACGCAAAGGTGTTCTGAAGTACGTATTATTCTTCCAAAATTGTGTGTAAGGGATTTAGTATTTCAACTAACAAGGAACTAACCCTGATAATCACTGATTTTGATTATTTTTATATATATTGTAGGATAAAGGCACCTTAGTCTCAGGTTCATCGGATTTTACACAACGCTCCTTAGTTCTCGAGAAACAGGGGAAGATGCTAATATTATAACACATGTTAAATACTTATTTCTTAATAAAGTTACTCAGTCAGTCATAGCTCAGTAAATACGGCGTATACTGGCTGATACGAGGGCAAAGGGTCGATATCGGGACGTGCTGTATTTGATTTTCTCGCTTTGTTTTATAAATGTACTTGTATTTATAAATTAATAATTAAAAGTTTTAATATTGTAAATAAGTTTATAATATTAACATTTTTATTTTTTAATTAAAATTTTTGAATTTAAAACCATTATTAAACATCTCTCACTATTTAAAACGATTTTTAAAAAACTGATGTATTCTAAAACTGATGTATTTTAAAAAACAGATGTTAACTAATAAAAATTCGCAAATCTTACTAAACTCATACCATGTTTACTATCAAATTTTAGAATTCTTCGATCATCAGAATAAAAGCAGACGATATTTTAGATGCTGATTTTATTTGTTAAAAAAAAAAAAAAAACTATTATTTTGTAAGGAATTTCTACAGTATTTTAAACCATATGTGACATCTTTTTTCTGATTTTCATTGAATCCAGAAACTTCAGATTGACCTTTTTGTGAACAACATTTTGTTTCTTTCATTTTTATACAATAAAAAACCGTTATTGGGATGAGCGAAGCGAATCCTCTACTAGGCCACTCAAATTACATTTTATCGTACACTTTATAAAAAAAACTATTTAATATTTTAACTTCAAATTAAACACAAAAATAAATTATGATCTGTAGATTTGCACAATATAATTTTTTTACAGTAAAACGTTAAAAAAATAATTATTTTAATTAATTTATTTTACATGCATTTCCAATACGGACGTATTTTAGCAAATAAATAAAAAATGAAACGCGTTTATTTTCAGAAAAAATATATAAATCATGGAGTAAATAATTATAGATAGAATCATGATTAATTTAATAAATAAAATATTTTCTCATTATTCCGCAAAATCGTTTGCACAGATGACACTTAAACATTTTAAAAAAATTGTATTATGAATTTTTTTTTTTTTTTTTTTTTTTTTTTTTTTTGTAAAGTGGCAACAAAAAAATTGTAAACAAATAAAATTAATTGTTAAATTTGTTATATAAATGAAAAATTAAAAGAACTGCGTGAAGTTGTTGCCTCGATTCAAGCTCTTTATAAATGTACTAAAGCAAAGTTGGCTGATTCAGAAACGACAAATGGACTTTAACCATTTCTTACTTTAACATTTGGATCTAAAGTAATGTTACGTTCTTATTTGTGGACCGAAAAAGGTTTAGTGAACGGGACTTTAGACTTTGTTGCACATATTAAAGAAAATCACAAGCCACCAGACCAGATATCGCGAATAATCATGGATAAATTTGAATACTCAGTAATTTAACTTATAAGAACTGGTGCGTACCAATTCCCCCAATAATTAAATTCTGGAAAAATGGAAGCATAAATTGCTCAAGAAAAGAATTTCTTCTGCAGTTACCTTTTGCTGTTACAATTCATAAATCCCAAGGTTTAACATTAGATGAAGCAGTTGTAGATATTGAGGATATATAGACACCAATTGGCTTAAAAACGTACGTAACGTTGTCGAGAGTGAAAATCCTTCAAAATTAAGCATTCAGTAGAAATTTTCCTTACGAAAAATTCTACAATATCAAAAATTCTCATACGGTAACATATATAACAACGAAAAAATTAGAATAAAAAGTTTTACAGTTAAAAATTCATAGTATCAACGCGAGCAGATTTCAAATGTTTTTCCAGAAAATAGGATTTTGAAGAAGTAACTTTCTTCAAGCTCTCTTCAAATATATTATTCTAAAATAGCTATCAAAGATTATTTGGTGTTAATTACAAAGATTGGAATTATGCATATTTCAAACAACTTTAAAAAAACACCAGTGGCTACTGGAAATTGTAAAAACATCTTTAAAAGAGCTTTTAGTTGAAAATTTAAAAATATTTTGTAAAAATTTACTTCGAAAATATTTTATTATGCCAGTCTTAAATCATAAATAAAAAATTAAAATTCGCCAAAACATAAAATAACATTTTTGTTTAATAAAGATGCAAAAATAATATTAAAAAATATTGTTACTTTCAAATATCTGTTTTATAAAATAATGCTTCTCGAATCCAAACAAAGCATGGCTTTTGCTAGTATAGTTATATATACACACTTGTTCGATAAAGATTTCAAGCAGAAACCACTTAACTGTACCAAACTTAAAAAGAAATAATTAAAATCTGCTGCGACGAATCTCTAGTTTAAAATATAACATTTACAAATGAAATAAAAATTAAAACGGAAAAAAGATAAATCGGACAGAAAATATAATTCAAAGCGTAAAGCAAATGTATTACAAATTAAAAAAACTTTAATATGCAAAAAAAGTGTTGTAATTTAATTTTAATGCAAATTATTAATATATTGTGCTTCTTACTATATAAAAACACTTCCTTTTTAAGGCAATACCTAAATAATATCTCTTTAAAATCTCGAATTGACACAATTGTTCAAAATCCTTGAATCGATCAAATATGCATGAAATATATTTTAAAATCATTTAAGAAAAAAAACTAACAGCTTATGATGTTTTGTGCAACGATTTAGTTACAAATAAAAAAGTAAGTTTTCAATTACTTATTTTTTTATTTGTAACTAAATCGTTTTAACAGGTTTTTAAAAATTATAATTGATATGCAATTTTTAATTGACAATGATATTATTAATTTATGCAGACAAGTATATTTATTTATAAAGAAATGAGAAATCAAATTCAAAACGACCGGGTTTTGACCCCGAATCCTTCCGAACAGATAGCAGATGCCATACCTACGTAGTTATAACCGTCGCAGTAGTTGCGTTACACAGTAAATATTTAACTTGTGTTATAAAATTAGACCCACCTGTTTCTCGAGAACTAACAAGGAAGGTCTCCACACTGGGCATACTCAGAATATTTTGAAAAAATGTTAATTAAACTACTCATGTGTGTAATAAAGGATCAGTCAAAAATAACGGCGGAATTTATAGTACTATTATTATTAACTAGAAGATAGCCCGTCAAAATGACGCGTTTCCATTTTTAAAAGGATGATAAAACATTACAACAACTTTGGTCAATCATAGCCACTTTAGGCTTAAACAATTTTGAAAAATACAAAGACTGAACATGAGGGATAAATCTAAAAAAAAATAAATTCAGTAGAAATCTGCATTTAAAATTATAACAAAACTATCTGGTGGATGGGGAGGGATTGTAATGAACAAATGGTAAATGCATAAATTTTAAAAGAATAAAGTAAGGTATAATATCAATTATAAAAGAATACATTGTGAAACTGCAGCCAAAAAATATTTTAAAATACTGAGAGAAAATAATAAAAATATCCAAAATGCATAAAAAATTTTCTCATTTTGGCCATTTCCAGACGAATTTGAGAGGGTAACCAAATTATTAATTGAATGGGTAAAATAATGGCATAGAATATGCAGCTAATGAATTTCACTCACAAAATTACAGTAATTATTTCACAAAAAACATGCAAATTAACATACATTAATAATGCAAAACATGCACTAATAATGCTATTTTAAAACATTTTTGAATTAACTATTTTATACCATTAGCTAATACTTAAAAGAAAATACTTTATAAGATCGAAAACAAATGTCAACAATTAAGAGTAAACAATCGTGATTCGTTATGTGACAATCAAGTCATTCACGGCTGTAAAAAAAAAAAATAAATAAATAAAATAAAAAAATAAATAAAGCAACACGAATATAAAAATTCTAACAATATTGTATTTAAAACGCACCTTCGCTTTTCTTAAATAAAAAGTTTTAATTTGTTTTGTTTGTTTATTGAACAACATACATCTGACTTGTGTGCTCGACATGAAGCCTGCTTATAAGCCATCGTCAATGTACAGGGACGAGATAGCACACAAGGAAATATTACAACACAAGAGAAGTACAACCAGGAGCTCCACACAAAGTGTGTGTGCAATGGAGCCAGTGGGATTCGAACCCGCAACCTCACGATTAGCGGCGTGATGTCTTAACCACGCAACCACGGAGGCCCATTTTGTTTGTTTCTTTGTTTGTTCATTGAACAACATACATCTGACTTGTGTGCTCGACATGAAGCCTGCTTATAAGCCATCGTCAATATACAGGGACGAGATAGCACACAAGGAAATATCACAACACAACACTGAGCTCAACATATAACAGGAGATCCGGCTTCCTATTTCCCAACGTTAACTCCCGCGGTCAGCGCGGATGAATACAGTGACGGCACTTTTAGCTGAGTTTTGGTTCGTATACTAGGCAGAAAGCGCTGTTTCGCTCATTGACTACTATGTGAGCAGTTTATTTATTTTCTAATTTCTTTTAATTTTCTTGATATAATTATTAACCATATATCATGGGGAGCAGTTGTTCTGCTTACGGCTGTAAAAACCGTTGGACAAAAGAGAGAAATTTGCAATTTCACAGGTAAAATGCCTTTTTTTTTTACTCCTATGCACATGTTAACCAGCCACAAGTGTGATACAGTCGAACCTCGTTAATGTGAATCTCAAGTGGTATAGAAATTTTGTTCATATTAACAGTAATTCATGTTATTAGTATTAAACATTTGTATTCATTTTCGTAGGGGACTGTAAAAACAGTTTATGTTAAATGTAATCCACGTTAAACGTGTTTTTGTTAACGAGGTTTGACTATGTGCAAACTTTGTGAATGATAATTTTTTGTTTTGATTTATTTTAATTTCAAGTATCATTTTTTGTCTAGTGTTTAATACAAAGATTACTAAAATACTTATTGGAAAATATTTTGAGAAAATGCTTTAACATATATATTGGATAAATATTTAATAAAAATACATAAATATTTAAATTAATATTTAGTTAGATAGTTGGTGTAAAACATTATTCCATTATTGTTATTATTATTATTATTTTAATGTATCATCGTAATTCTATAAATTCATTTATTGTAACAATTATTGTTATAATTTTTTAGATGCATTTTAAAATTTTCTGAAAAATAGTGTATAATTATCGTACAGCTTACTTTTTAATTTAATATTTTCACGTTCATAAATTTATCGTTTATCTATAAAAAATGGTATTATGTTTATATTTGCACCAAATGATTAACAATAGACATGTCATTGAACATCAAAATATAGGGAAAAGTGGGGCACATGTGAACAACTTTTTACATTTTTTATTTCTCAAAATTTTTATGAGCTATTGAAACAAAAACTGATTGATATGTTTTTGTTTCAATTCAATTGACTGATTTTGTTTTACGGCGATAATAATGCGCATTGAAACTATGAAAATATATGTATAAATACATTTATTATATTAAAAATTACCTTATGTTTTAATACTTCTGAAATTTTTGTGTTACTTAAAACCCCTTGATTAAAATTTGAAGCTTTATTTTGTTGAAATTAATTTGTAAATTGTTCTTTAAAACTATAAACATAATGATAAAAACAAAGTATTCTTTCGTTCAGAAATGATAAAATAAAAATACATATTCGGATAATAAAAAAGCCGGATAATTAAATGCCAATTTCAAAACAACATTATCTGCCGATTTCGAATGGATGTGAAAGATGGGGTTTATAAACAATTTAATTAAAAATATTTCTGCTAAATAAGTACTAATCGGGTAGTTCCTGTTCTTATAGATCACTTACTCTCATTGTTTTTATAATTTACTTAATTAGTGAAGAATAAATTGGGATAATAATAAAGAGATTTCTCCTATGTCTAACATTGAAAAAGCGGACTATTTTTTCTCTCTTGCCTACTGTGCTTCTCCGGGTTGTAATTCGGCTAGCAGACGACTGACCGCAGAGTCGGACCTCTTGTTATATGTCGAGCTCAGTGCAACACAAGAGAAGTACAACCAGGAGTTCCACACAAAGTGTGTGTGCAATGGAGCCAGTGGGATTCGAACCCACAGCCTCACGATTAGCGGCGTGATGTCTTAACCACTCAGCCACGGAGGCCCAAAGTTTTAATCAAACACTGTAAAAAATTTGACTGCTTTGCTGCATCGTCATTACACAGCTTTTATAGAAAATGATTACTTTACAGTATTACACTGTTTAAAATTTGACCCATTTGTTGCAGCGTCACTCCACAGCTTTTATAAGACATCTCATTTATGACCAACGAGAATCCTCCATATCACAGTAAAGTAGCCGCTTTATATAAAAGCAGTGGAGTGATGCTGCAGCAAATGGGTCAAATTTTTAACAGTTGCTGCATCACTCCAACGCTTTTATAGAAAATAGTTATTTTGTGTTTGTTACTTACAGTGTATTCTATAAAAACTGGGGAGTGATAATTCAGCAAAAGGTCAAATTTTTAACAGTGTACTGCTAAAAATTTGACCCATTTACTGCAGCGTCACTCCACAGCTTTTATAGAGTGTCTCTTTTATGACCAATGAGAAAGCTCCATAACACAGCAAAGTAATCGTTTTCTATAAAAGCGGTGGAGTGATGCTGCAGCAAATGAGTCAAATTTTTAGCAGTGTGAATATTGTGTTTGAAATAGGGAAAAGATTTCAAAGCACAGTAAAATGTAGTGACGTCATTTACAGACAGCTCAAACTGTAAATCTGACAAATGAGAACGCTCCATTACGACTCTGGAACGTTTGCATTGGACAAAAAACTGATAGCCTTTAAAATCGGAGATAACTTTTCACAATGGAATTTTTCATTGGTCACAATAAGTGTTTTTTCTCGTGGATGGATTGACCGCGGAATCGTTATACACGGAGGGATTTTATATATATAATTACAGTAGAAAGTTTGTAGAAAAATAAAATACTTTCGAATATTTGGCGTGAAAAAAATGAAAGTGCAATTTGGCAAACGGTACTTTTACTCGGTAAGAGCAAACAATTCTAATGTAACTGAAAATTTTTGTTAATGGAATTTTAGAATACGTGTAAATGGTATTTAATAAATTTAAATTTAAAATGGGAGAGTTTAATATACATTTCATAGTAAAAACTTTTTTCTATATATTGAAGCGTGCTCAAAGGTAAAAACCAAAGTCGTTTCCGTAGCAACAAAATTGTATCGATAATGCTCAATTAAACTTAATTTTGAGCTTGAAACAATTTTAGTTAATTTAACTTTTGAGTTTTGTTTTAAATCGTAATTTTTGATAGTTAAATTTCAATATAAAAACACATAAATATCTATATGACAAAATTATAGTATAAACAAACTAAAACTGACTAAATTAAACTTATTTAAATTAAATTTATTTAAAAAACATGTTCAACATGAAAAAAATTTTCCTTAATGTAGTGTATTTGACATGAAAAAGTAGTTTTTGAAATTGTATTCCATCTCATCGCCAAATAATAAAATTTTCATTATTTTTTAAGGATGATTTATCAAAGTTCCGCCGAAATTTCTTTTATAAATGCATATATCCTCATGAGAAGAACATTCTATAACTTTTTCAGATTTTTCGGAGAATGCCCGCAAGGATACTTTCTTGTTAGTGTAATAGTCATACAGTAGTTCAGATATTACATAACTAGCCAAAATATTTTATGTGTCCCTATGAATACTGTCTGCTTTCTATTATACAGGAAATAACTTGCATTAACTTCAGCAACGTGTATCAATTTCATAAAATGTGAAATAGTTTAATGCAATTAAAACAGGCCCTAAACAATGTTCCCTCTATACCATTATGTAATGTGGATTACTTTTGTGTGACCCTGTAAATTAATAATAAATATTATAAAGATAAAATTATTTTCAACGTTAGAACACCAGAATATTCGTATTCCAAGCATACCGGTTTCGGTAGCATATAGCATACCTTCCTCAGTGCTAAAGATAGTGGAAATTTGCTCATATATATACAGGGAGGATGGGGATTCAAGCGACAAGTTTCTTGACCAATAGGAAAACAGAGGATCCTAGGCAACAGCCAATAGGAAAACAGGGAACAGCTAGTAGGAAAATTCGGTGGAAAATGGAAAAGATATTGCGGGAATTGCATTAAAAGATTAAGAAAAATTAGTTTTAATGTAATATTTCCAACAGTCTGATAATGGTGGAATAGCAAAATCACAATTAACGAGATTAGCAAGATTTTTATGGATATGGAAAGTTTCAAGGAAGTTAAGTTCTTGTATAGAAATAGGTTTAGTTAGCATCTTGACCGAATTGAAGTCAAAAGCATGACTCGTCTCCCAGCAATGTTTTGCGATTGAGGATTTCTTGATTTCTTGCTTTTCAATATATTGCTTATGTTCTTTAATACGAAATTTTAGACTGCGTTTGGTTTGACCAATGTAAGAAAGACCACACTGACAATTAATATTGTAAATACCCCATGAATTTGATAATTCAACAGGATCTTTAAGGTTGGAAAGGGTGAGTTTATTAGTAGGAGTAAAAATTTTTTTGAAATCGAATCGATTGAGAATTTTAGCAATGGAAAAACTTGATTTTGGAAAGAAAGGTAAGACAGTGCTAATATTGGAACGAGTAGAAGACTGAGATGGGTTTGAGGAGTGAGAGTTTTGTAATTTAGAAAGGGCAGTATCAATAATAGAAGGGTTGTAACCTCTATCAAATGCAATTGCTTTAATGTATTGAATTTCATTATTGAGAGATTGAGAATCAGTGCAAACATAAAGAGCACGATTTATGAATGTGTAAAAGGCGGCCACTTTTCGACTTGGAGGATGACATGAACGAGCATAGGGGGGGGGGGGGTAGAGAAACAGCGAAGCTTTTTCGATAGACAGATGTAGAGTGATAAGGATGTCCAGGAAAGGGAGTAAACCATTATTTTCTGTTTCATACGTAAATTGGATATTGTTATCAATAGAGTTCATGATGCTAAGAATGTCCTCAATATTGTGAAGAGAAGTGTCAAATAAGGTGTCTGCAAAAATTGCCTTGAAATGAAAAGGCATTTCAAGGCCTTTTCATTTCAAGGCATACAGACAAACTGATGGTTTAGCTATGGGCTCGCCCCTGTCTCCCATCCTTGCAGATTTCTACATGCACTATTTTGAATGCTCACTTTTTGATAAATTCTCTTTCCCTTTCTGGAATCGGTACGTTGATGACACATTCACCTTACTTGACACTTCTCTTCACAATATTGAGGACATTCTTAGCATCATGAACTCTATTGATAACAATATCCAATTTACGTATGAAACAGAAAATAATGGTTCACTCCCTTTCCTGGACATCCTTGTCACTCTACATCTGTCTATCGAAAAAGCTTCGCTGTTTCTCTACCCCCCCTCCCCATGCTCGTTCATGTCATCCTCCAAGTCAAAAAGAGGCCGCCTTTTACACATTCATAAATCGTGCTCTTCATGTTTGCTCTGATTCTCAATCTCTCAATAATGAAATTCAATACATTAAAGCAATTGCATTTGATAGTGGTTACAACCCTTCTATTATTGATACTGCCCTTTCTAAATTACAAAACTCTCACTCCTCAAACCCATCTCAGTCTTCTACTCGTTCCAATATTAGCATTGTCTTACCTTTCTTTCCAAAATCAAGTTTTTCCATTGCTAAAATTCTTAATCGGTTCGATTTCAAAATAATTTTTACTCCTACTAATAAACTCACCCTTTCCAACCTTAAAGATCCTGTTGAATTATCAAATTCATGAGGTATTTACAATATTAATTGTCAGTGTGGTCTTTCTTACATTGGTCAAACCAAACGCAGTCTAAAATTTCGTATTAAAGAACATAAGCAATATATTGAAAAACAAGAAATCAAGAAATCCTCAATCGCAAAACATTGCTGGGAGACGAGTCATGCTTTTGACTTCAATTCGGTCAAGATACTAACTAAACCTACTTTTATACAAGAACTTGACTTCCTTGAAGCTTTCCATATCCATAAAAATCTTGCTAATCTCGTTAATTGTGATTTTGCAATTCCACAATTATCAGACTGTTGGAAATATTACATTAAAACTAATTTTTCTTAATCTTTTAATGCAATTCTCGCAATATCTTTTCCATTTTCCACCGAATTTTCCTATTGGCTGTTCCCTGTTTTCCTATTGGCTGTTGCCTAGGATCCTCTGTTTTCCTATTGGTCAAGAAACTTGTCGCTTGAATCCCCATCCTCCCTGTATATATATGAGCAAATTTCCACTATCTTTAGCACTGAGGAAGGTATGCTATATGCTACCGAAACCGGTATGCTTGGAATACGAATATTCTGGTGTTCTAACGTTGAAAATAATTTTATCTTTATCATATTGCACCAGGCAACAACCTATTACTTATTAATAATAAATATTCTTTACACGGACAGAATCTGCAGAATGTATATTTTAGTACATACTTCATAGATGCATATCGATTCTCCTATGAACGAAAGTGTGTAACATCATTAAAATGCACTTGAAACTATTTTTCCTCATTGACTGTAATGTAACGTAATAATTTTGATTACTCCTGTAATTGAACTATACATCTAATTTTCATAAAATTTGAAATGACTCAAGAAAATTAATGCAACAATTATAATATTTCAAATTTGAAACGATTCGCTTGGAAATTTCTCAGTTGTTGTATGCGAACGGACAGACGGTCTGAACGATGACTATAGGTGCTATTTATTTAGATTTTAAAACATTCACCTTTTATATAAACATTTTAGTAAAAATTTTAATTTTACTTAAGAGAGGTGTTATAATAAAAATAAAAGACATTGACATGTTTCGGAACCGTCAAATAAGTTCCATAATCATAATATAAATAAAATAAAATTTCAAAATATTACACGGTCAATACAAATGACACGCGACAATGAGATATAAATAACAAAAAACACGCGCTCTATTGTAAATACAGCATGTTTACTAATAGAACTATTTACAAATAGAACTCTTTACAATAGAGCGCGTGTTTTTTGTTATTTATATCTCATTTTCGCATGTCATTTGTATTGACCGTGTAATATTTTGAAATTTTATTTTATTTATATTATGATTATGGATCTTATTTGACGGTTCCGAAACATGTCAATGTCTTTTATTTTTATTATAACACCTTTCTTAAGTAAAGTTAAAAATTTTATTAAAATATTTATTTACATTAATTACGAACGCACCTAGTAATTTCCGTAACTTACATTGATGGCCCTGATCTGCATATTTTACTTGTGCATTTAATGGATATAGAAAAGTTTACTTACTAGCAAGCGGGTCTACAGTTTTCTTCGACGCATGTCCTTGCTTGTGCATAAAGAGTCGGATCTTTAACTGCAAGAAAAAAAACAATCTGGAATGACTATACTTGATTTTCCGAATGGTAAGTAGAATACTAATGTTTCAAACCTTCACTGCATTGTGTGCCATATTGGGCACCATACCTAAAAACACTGTAATCCTCATTGTGTGCCATGGATTTGGTCAATATGATGTCTATCGCTGATCAAGAACAGTCCAAAAAAAGTTGGAAATTGCACGTGAAGCGTAGTAAATGAGGTGCGTTCGTACGATAACGAAGTTTTAAAAATATCAATCTCATAAAATTGTAAATAATTACAATCAAAATGCGCACCATACAATGTTCTCCCTATACCATTATGCAATGGAATACTTTTGTGTGGCCTTGTAAATCAATAACAAATATTCTTTGCACCACAGATTATGCAAAATATATATTATACTATGTACTTTATAGATGCATATGAATTCTATTATGTTCGAATGAGTGTAACATCATTAAAATGCGTTTGAAACTTTTTTTCCCTATTGATCGTAATGTAACGGAATCCTTTTGATTGTCCGTGTAATTGATCTATCCATCCGATTTTCATAAAATTTGAAATGACTCGACAAAATTATGTGATAATTATGTATTTTAAATTTCAAACTATTCAGTTGGATAGTTTTTGCGTTGTTATATGCGGACAGACAGACGGACGGACTGAACGACAACAATAGGTGCTACATTTTTACATAATTACGAACGCACCTAAAAATGGAATAACTCTTGTTTTGTTCATGTAAAATGGCTACATTCGACAAAATATTAGAGATTCTTCTTCGAAAACAAAAACAAATTTCGATCAAGTTATTAAAAGCCCACATTAGTCACTCAAAAAGACCCGGCGGATAATGTTAAGTCTATGGAGACGTTATTTTCTCAATATTTCACTGAAATTTTAACATTTTTGGTCGACTTTGTTTTTTTTTTTTTTTTTTTTTTTTTTTGCCGAGGATAATTAAGGACGGCTAGTTTTAAGACTAGTTTTTAATTTTTCAATTTTATTTACATTTTTTTATATTAGAATAGTTTCAATTTCAGAACCAGTTCAAAACGGTTTCGTAAGTTGTTTTTATTTATTTTATTTTTTATTTTATTTTTTTTTTTTTATCTGAAACCAAAATTGGAAAAGTAAAAACTAGCCGTCCTCAGCTATCCTACGCAATAAAAATCGTTTAAATATATTAAAATTTGAGTGAAATATTTGAAAATTACGTCCCCTAGACTGAGCATTATCATCCGGGTCTTTTTGAGTGGCTATTGTGCACTGTTAAAAATAAATCTGTGAATTCACGGTGAAACTACCGGCAGCAAAGTAGCCGAACTTTTACCGTTCCGTTAGTAGATTTTCCGTTGTGGGAAATACAAGAAGGGAAAACTCCGTTTGTAGAATCAGTAACTTTCCGTTACAAAGTTTGATTTTTAATAATAATAATTTAATGCAATTTTTAAAAACAATGAATCGATTAATCGTCAAAGAATTCGAAATTAACGAGTGATTTTAAGCTGCGATGTTATTTTGCTTAGTTATCATTTTGTATAATTTAGTTCACGCCGTCCTGAGGATTGAACTCGGGACCTTTAGATTGCGGAAGAAATCCTTACGAACTGAGCCAGTTCTGCTGACGCTGGATTCTACAAAGTATGTCTTTTATGAGTTAGTGGGAAAATCTGTTGTGCTTTTTAAAGATTTCCTTTCAGATATATTCCTTAGAATATTTGTAAACGATTTATTTTATTTTATTTTAGACTGATACATAATACTTATTATTTTTTTAAATCAATTTTAATTTTTTAAATAGTTTAAATTAAAAAAAAAAATCACTGTTTAAAATCAATTTTTTTTTTGAATGAATGAATGAATAAATGCAAAAGTTTTTATTAACAATTTTTGTACAAAAAAATGTAGGCAATTTTTTGAAATTGTCGTACACTTTTTATTTATTTATTTATTTATTGGCTAATAAATTAAAAGATTTTTAATCAGAAATAAGAGAAAAATAAACAGAAAAAAATGTAATTTGAAAGGGATCTTTTTATGTTTTCATTATTCCATGGCGCCAGTGGGACCCGAACCCATAGTCTGCGCTCGCAGGCGATTGGCGGTGTGGTGCCTTGACCACTCGGCCATGCAGCCCCCCATACAACCGAGTGTCTTCGTTTTTTGTTTTTATTTCCATCCGTTTCGTTATTTTCAGGAAATATGGTGGCATTTTGTGATTTGTAACGGAATATGCCCTTTTGTTGTGAAAAGGGAACTTTTCTGTGAAATTCAGGAAAAAAATGTTCGTGAATTTCAGAATTTTTTTAACAGTTTGGGTTCTCAAGTCAAAAATTACTTTCATTATTTTTACTGAAATTTAAAAAATATTAATATAAAAAAATGCAGATTAAATTAAAAAATTTAAATTTATTAAGTTGCAAAATATAACAATACAATATTTTAAAACCCTAATTGTGTACAAAGAGTACATGGCCTAAAATATAAAATTTTAGGAAAGAAATCCTGTATTTGGCATCATTGTGAATGAACTCTCTTTGGCGTGTAATTTTCTGATCTAGCTGAGACTAACAACGTGCAGGAAATTAGTTGTTGTTTGTCCGACGCGCCGCCTTCCTTGTGATTTCCTTTTAAATAGTTATATTTTGAACATCAAATTAACAGTACTGTATGATTGATGCATTTATCCGTGCAATATTCTATAATAATTTTATAGAACTTAAATTTATCATTAAAAACTAGACGGATGTGGCAATCCCAGAGCTCTCTTCTATCTCTATAAACTTTCTTCTGTTCACGTTAATACATACAGAAAAATGGAACATAGCAGCTTCACCCGTTAGGTAATTTACACCACAAAATCTAATTTGCAACAACTCAATTCAAGCTCTAACTGAATCTGAAATTTTATAAAAACCCGTATATTAGTATCTGAGTTAGAATCATCGCAGAAATCGTAAAAATACTGGATAGAAGCGCCACCTGTTAAGCGATTTACTCTAAAAACTAAAGAACACTAATTTATATCAGAGACTAATTGAATTTGAAGTTTGATGAAAATTCGTGCATTAGTTCCTGAGACAGAACTATTGTGATAATCATGAATGATGCCACATAGCAGCGTCACCTATTGAGCGATTTACTCCAAAAACTAAAGAATACTCATATATATGGGAATTAACTGAATCTAAATTTTAATGAAAATTCGTGCATTAAATCCTGAGATTGAGAGCTATTGAAATAATCATGAATAATGCCGCATAGCAATGCCATCTGTTGAGCTATTTACTCCTAAAACTAAAAAATACTAATTTATATCAAGGACTAACTGAATCTGATGTTTTATGAAAATTTATGCATTAGTTCCTATTGCGATAATCATGAATAATGCCACATATTCATGAATAGCAGCGCCAACTGTTGGGCGATTTGCACTAAAACGTAATAAGAACCATATTATATCAAGGACTAATTGAATCGGAAGTTTTATAAAAATCCTTCCATTCGTTCTTTGAGTAATTGTTTTTGTGGAAAACCTGAAAGAGACAGCATAGCAGTGCTATCTGTAGAGCGATATGCATGAAAACCGAATCAGTTCTAGTTTATATCAAGGTCTAACTATATCTAAAGTTTTGTAAAATTTCGTGCATTAGTTCGTGAAATAGAGCGCCCAAAAAATTTATGTCAGATACTGACAGACAGACATTTTGTAAAAACATGTTTTGGGGAATCTCTGACTCCTAGAACACATGTAAATCCGTCTAAAACCGGAATTCAAAAATTTTCACGAATACAATACTTTTTTTCGTGTAAAGATAGAAGAAAGCAATAATTTGATTTCTGTGATCATTCCACCGCACATATTTGTACATGTTGATAAGATGATGACCGAGACAGGTTAAAGTATCTTCAAGCATAAATAACTTGCGCATACAGACAGTCAACTCTAATTAAAATGAAGAATTTAAAAAAATAGCTAAAAACTGCAGCAAACAGTAAAAACTACTTTAGTCAACAATAATTTTGAAAGAGAGCTCCAGTTCGTAGATTTTTAAGTAGATTTCATAAGATATGGCTACCTGTTGAGTCGTTATCATAGTGCGACTTATGAAAAATTCCTTCACAAATTTTCATTTCACACATACAACTCCAGAAACCCAAAACTCACCTAAAATATATTTAATAACATAGATACATCTATATATGTGATAATAAACAAATTTCCCCATTAATTATATCGAAATTCTTTAATATCTAAATTTTCCCCTATCTTTTAATAATATCTTAACATATTTATTATATTTTAATTGCATATCTTTAATCTACTAATTCTTTATTTTCTTATTCTAAAAAACTTTAATATGTTAAATAAAAGCAACATTTTTCCCCAAAAAGCCATTACTTTAATATATTCTCTCATTGTTGCTAATATCTTTTATTTACGTTTTAAAAAAATCATTCCATGTCCCATAATTCTCTGCGAGCGACGCGACAAGAGCCTGATTGTATAAAATATTCATCCAATGGACTATGAGAACTTATTTCTTCGTTTATTTAAATTTCGTATTGGTTAATTTCTAGCTTTCGTAAAAGTTAATTGGCAAGGCAAATCATTGTTGTCAAATCCGGCATTCGTGCGCGCTTTGATATATGACGACATTATTTTGACTTCAGGGGGAAGATTGTACATTTTTTTCGAGTGTTAAACAAAACCCTGTCCTCTAGTGAAATTGAAATCTTTAACAGGTGAAGCTCTATTCTTGTTATATCACTTTCTGTTTTATTATGGCGGCATACTGCGTTGGTACCAAGTTTAAATCGAAATATTCGTGGAATAATTTATTGTGTTGTGAAGCTCGAATGCATTTGTTTTAAAAGGATGTCGTCTATGTTTGATTGAATGGGAAATTTTCCGAAGAATTCCTTTTTTGCCTTATCCCCGAGTACCATCCATGACTGCTAATTATATAATCTACAATTGAGTGTTCTTGGTATAATAATGGTATGTCAAGCATTAACATTGCAACTGTATTGTTATAGAGCAAAATTTTACACACACACACATATATATGCATCATCATCATCATCATCATTATATATACGAACTATATTTACCAATAAGTATTTGGACATCTCTGATCCAAAAGGAAAACAACATTTATTACTTACCATCATATGTAGTATAGGATAAATCTTGCAATCGTTTTGAAAATCGAAAAAAAATATTGCAGAATTTACATGTTTCAGACGCTGGAGATTCCGAAAAACATTTTTTTAGAAAAAAATTTTGCCGTCCGTCTGTCTGCCTGCCTGTCTGTAAACCCCCTAGAAACCCGAACAAATTGATATCGAGATTTGAAATTTGGTATGTACGTAGTATGTAGGAATAGGACGAAGCGTATTAATTATCAGATAACCTCGATTATCTGGAATATTTTGTTCAGACACTCGAAATATTCGTTCTGGTGAGAGGTATATACAAGTTTTCGATTTCTTTTTTAATTTTAAGAAGTGAATGTAAAAGACAATAGAAAAACATAAATTTTACATAAAGAACGAAGTTGATCGAGTAAATAGTTGCTGAGATATTTACAATCATGTTTTCGAGATTCTTCGATTTTTCATGACCCTGTATTTCATTTAAATTTCAATTCAAAGCTATATTTTAATTGGTGGTGAAATGCTTAATCTTACGCAGTAAATTGTTAGTTAATAAAATTATCATTTTTGGAGTTATAAAGATGCTTAGTTCACTGTTACTTGATTTTGTTTTAATATTTTATAGTATGCATATCCATGGTGGGTAAGTATTACGGTAGCTTCCAACGGCTAGTTTTTATTCACATTCGGTAACTACTGAATGTGTTAGTAGTTAGTAGTTAGTAGAGCCTTTACGAGAAGTAATCACAGCCGCAACTCTTCTAGACATACTTTCTAAAAGGCCTTGTATGACAGCTAGACGTATGTTTTTCTATTCAGCTTAGAGAAGACATGTAAGTCTTCATTTATTTTGAAACCAAGCCTGAATAAGACCAACAGACAATAATTCCCCTCCACTGAAAATAACTGTGAATAATATAAATAATAAATATAATAATAACAATGTAATATTAACAATGCATGCTGTAAGAGCTTTTTCCAGGCAGATGCAAGATCTAGACCATACCATCTGAATGGCAAAAGATAGACCTTAATTCATCACTCCAGAGTGCCTGTTTCAATTGCTGCATGGTCCACTCTCGATGTCTTTGAACCACGTTAATGGTGCTATTACACGTAAAAATTGCAAGCGACAAAAATCGCCTGCCTTTTTTTTTGTTCTTAGCATTTCATTGACTGTTCGAGAAGAGTTTTAGCATCATTTAGATTTCCAAGCATTTGATTGGCTCTTACTGGCGACTCGCTTCGTTCCAGGCGTCAAAGACGCTCCGACAAAAGAGAGTCGCACGCTAACCAAGCGATTCCCTTGGTCCCATAGGATAACATGGAGACGCCTGCAATTTGACGCCTGCAGCACGACACGTGTAATAGCACTTTAACTGAGCAACACGGTTGGACATGTTGATCAAAGGCTTGGGATGGCAGCACGATCATGGAAATCAAGCAGATAAGCTTCCTTACTGATGGGATTCATCAAACCAACACACGCGGATGCTTGTTGAAACTGTTGGCGTGTGTGTTCCCAGGGACCAATTTACAAATTTGGGGGTCCTGGGCACAAATACTTATGGGACCCCCCTTGCACCGATATTTACAAGGAGTTCGACTAAAAAAATGAAAAAAGATAGCTACTAAAGTAACCATTATTTACTTGAAAATATGCGGAAAAAAATCAAATATGATAATCAATAATATGCTTATAAGTGATTATTTCACAATTATGAAATTTAAATGCTTAGACATTTTGAATAAATTGTGTGGTTCTAATTAGCATTTCCTATGCAAGTCTATACATCTGGAATGTTAAAGTATGCTACAACAAATAATAAATTTTTGACAACACCAAGCAACAATTATACTCTGCATCCTAAAAACTACATTCACCAACACTCAAATAATCTGACAATAACAAGAAAAAAGGATAACACAAGAATTATAAATACAATGCATTTTTAAAGTGATAAAGATAAAAATTAACATTCACTATAATAAAGTAATAAATTAATGTTTTAGACAAAATAAACAAAGTTATAAAAATACAATATGAGCATGAAAGAACGTAAAATAATATATGACATATATATGTATGTTTGTGTCTGTATTAAGTTTTTAGCGCCCGAAAAAACTCGCAGTTATGCAAGCGGATCCTCTTCAAATTCACCAAAAAACATTCAGATGACTAATATATCGGCGGGGATTGCAAATGGGCAAAATCGGACCGAAAAAGAAGAAATAGAAGATTAAAAGATTTTGAAAACAGAATTAAAAAAACAATAGCTCTTTCATTATAGTATATATGAAGTTAGTTTAAAATTATTATTACTTCTAGAAAAAGGACTAAAAATTTATGAATGACAGATTTTTAATGAAATTAAATATAGACTCAAGGAGCGAAAAAAGTTGGGTTTCAGAGAGAAAAAATAATTATAACCTCGTCGAATCTCAAGATATTAAATCCACTTAAATTTATCATAAATCTTCTTAATGATATCTATAATATTTATATTGACAAGTTTCTGATAGGACCCAATCTTACAGCAAAGTCAATTAATATATTCATAGCGGTTGAAGAAAAAATTGTCATGTAAATATAATTCTGATAAAACTTACTTAAAATTGAAATCAAGATCTCGTCAAAAGCGGTCAGATAAAATCGTTGACCTAAGTTTATCTGTAGTCTTCTCATAGTTTTTGTTGGTAAAATTAGGCTCGGAGAGAACAGCACTCGTTTTTATTACACTAAAGGAGCAATCAATCAATCGTTGTTGACCAAACGAAACAAGGGTAAAATTTCTTTAAACGATTTTTGAGGGCTAACCCTCCCAAATTTACAAAGGAAGGGGAACTTTTATCTCCCCACATCTACAGTCGTAAAGCTGTCAACTGACTTCGAGCTGGATTTCTCTCTTGAAGTTCGGATTCAGTGCACTGAAAGAACAAAAGCGCCGACACGAAATATCAAAAATAGCGCAAGAAGTTAGTGCTATGTGCGTAGACCTTTAGTACTTATTTACGAAATCTACATGCACTTCTAAGCCGAGTCGGGCGGTATTTTTACATTTAGAACCTTCCATTTAGACACTAATTTTGAGCAAATTACGAGAGGAATAGAATGATATAAACCTCAACACAATTTAATGCTTTCTTCCACTTCTTTTATTACTATTATTTATTTATTTATCTATTAGATCTCCAGATTTACGGCAGGGCATTCGGGGCACAGGCCCACAGCACCTAGTTTTCAGCCCCTCCCCCCCCTCCCCAAATGGTGCTAAAGAATTTTCAATTAATGTCCAAAATCAGATGTTGTTTTAATATCCAGTGAAATTTTACATTTTATTCTACACTCTATTATGTTCATATTGTATTTTTATAAAGCATATTTTGTCTGAAACATCCATTAGTATTATAATATAGTGAATATTTTCTTTTATCTTTATCGTTATAAAAATATATTACATTTTTATTTCTAGCTTAATCTTTTTCCTGTTATCGTTAGATTATTTGAGTGTTGATGAATATAGCTTGCAGGCTGTAGAACCCCCCCCCCCCCTAATATTTTAAGTAATTGTAGCTTAGTGTTATGGAAAATTTATTAGTAGTTGTTGCATTCTTTATTATTCCAGATATATAGACTTGCTTAGGAAAAAATAATTAGTTCCGCACAATTTATTATAAAGCACTTACTCATTGAAATTTCATATTTGTGGAATAATTATTTAAAAGTAAGTTATTGATTATCAAATTTAATTTTTGATAGATATTTTAAAATCAATAATGGTTACTTAAGTAACTACAGGGTGTCCAGTAAATAACTGACCCATTTTGAACTTAAATAACAAATAAACGGTTTGAGATAAAAATGCGAGGTTTGCTGTAATTGTGTGGGGTGCTCCGTCTACCATGCTCCATATATCAGTTCTTAAGAAGCACCCCACGCTTTTTTTTCCACGATAATTTTATTTATTGCTTATTAATTGATTTCTATAATAACAATGATTTTTATAGTAATATAGTATTTTTCATCTATTTTAGTTTTCAGCTTATAGTACGAATTATTTTTCACTTTTTAGTTTGATATACTTAAAAAGCGTGTTTTTTAGTTTTTTTTAACTATATTTATTTTTCACTTTTTAGTTTGATTACTTTAAAAGCATGGTTTTTAGTTTTTTTAAATTATATTTATATTTAATACAAAAACCAAATTAAACGGTTGGATAGTTTCAGAGTAATTGGTGAACATACATAGAAAAAAAAATACATACGCGTCAAATTGATAACTTCCTCTTCCTTTTCTGAAGCCGGTTAAAAATAAAAATTGTAATACGGAAATTTTACATAGATGTAAATAATGTCAGGAGTGGGGTTCGAACCCACAATCTCTTTCGAAAAACAGAGCTTCAATCCGGCGCCTTAGACCGCTCGGTCATGCTGTCTACACTCCATTCAGTGAACGTATTCAACACTTTTAATTAGCGAAAAATCACTAATTTTATTAGTTTTTGCCTAATTACTAAAAAAGTACAGAACCAATTTCGATGAAACTGAAGTGGTACAAATTCGAGAGCATCGTCTTTCATTTAACACCGAAACCAAGTTAATCGGTTGCATGGTTTCGGAGTAATCGGTGAACATACATAAAATAAGGAGAGTTATAAACTCACAAACTCACAAACATACAGGTGAAGTTAATAAAAGCGTGGTAAAAAGATTCAAATATGATTCAGATTTCTCAATTGTCTAAGGAGAACTACTATTTTTCCAAATAGTTAATACTGACCTCTCAACTGGTAGACGGCACTGCTGGGTTCGAACCCAATCGCGGCTGTCGGCTAACCGTCCGGAGTTTTCGTGGTTTTCTTCGAACCTTGCTTAAATACGGGTTATGTTACCTTAGAAAGACCCCCACTAAGGGCACTCTCCCCTGGGCCTATATCCCTCATATAGATAATCGGCCGAAAAAAAATAAAACCAAACCAAATAGTTAATAATTCAGATAAAACCAACTCACTGTCGCCGTTACAACGGGTTTCGTCACTTGGCATGTATATATCATCTAAGAGGCACCCATACTTTGACATGCTCAGATTTAGTTGACATTCTTGAATGCATTCCTGCGTCAAAAGGGAAAAAATCTGTTACCAAACATTTCAATAAAAATGGAGAAAATTTCCAGAAAAATAAACTCTTCTTGAAATTTCAGAAATAAAGGGAGGTGTTTTCTATTTTAATAATTAAAAATTATGTGTATGTCCGTAAAGTTTAATATTAATCATAAGTAACATAAAAGTATAATATTTCATAATAGTAAATTTAATAAGAAGTTAAATTAATTCGTACCTGTCAAAACTTAATAACTTGGTAGCAAATCGGAGCATTACAGCACAAATTACAGCACAAAATATAGCACAAAATATAGCAAAACTAATTTTGTAAAAGGTACAAATCATGTCCAGTAATATTTAAAGATAGTGTAAATACTGCAAATATTTATACAATATATATTTTTTATAACAGTATTTTTTACTAATTACTAATCAGTAACAACAACATATTTATGAACTCTCTCTCTCCTTCTAAAGTTTAGTAACCTCGTGTTTTCTCTATGACTTTTTATGGTGTTGTAAATACAGTAAAATACAATACAAAATAAATGGTTCCTTCTTTTGGGGGGGAGGGGGAGGTGATTTTTTGTTTGCTTGAAAAATCTCTTTTGGAATATTAACATCCTTTCGTTTCTCTTTTGATTTTTTTTAAATTCTCAACCTCATAAATGTAATCGAATTGGAATGAATAAATCAATATTTCTGATTGACTTGGTGTATATGCGTCATGGGCCTGTACCTAAAGCCAGTCTTAAACACGTGAGTATGTATTTAAAACCAATTTAAAACATAGCGATATGTTAGCGCGCTAAAAAATATTTCTGTTGAAAGTTTGGAACTACTTGGTTATCCCGTCGACCAAAAAACTATCGCCACACTATAAGATTAAATGCCAATAATGGATGATCCTGAATGTCACATTCAATGACATTAAATACGATTCACGTGTTTAAAACGTCATTGATTTTTATTTTTATTAATATTCTACTAATCATTTGTTTTTTCGTTATTTAAAATAAAAATTATGTCACTATGTATAATTTGGCTATTAGTCTAGCGATTTGTATAATTTGGCGAAATTGGTCGACGGAATAACTAAGTAGTACCGAAAGTTTTTGCTAATTAATAGGACTGAAAATAACAAAATGGAAATATGACACATCAGTTGATTAAAATCTTGCATTTAAGACCAAAATAGAACAACAGATTAATGCAATATCTCTTACAGACTGTCGGAATAATCATTTTATGGGGGTTCGGGCAGTCTTGAATTCAGATATTTTTCTCCGGGAGGGTCATGATAGAGTTCCAGGGGGGGGGAATTGCATTTTTTGACATATGAAAACACAAAATCTTAAAATTTCCGGGTGGGTATTTCCCCCGCCCGGGACAACCTCCTGAATTTAACACGAGGTCCGAGACACGAAAATCTTCAAATTTTCTAAAAATGAATTGTTGCATTAAAATTTCTTTCTGCTTGAAATTAGTTTAAATCATGTTTCTTTGATATGTTTCCAAAATCTTGCTTTCAAGCAATGGTCGTTATGGAAACGACTTCTTGTGAAAATGCGGATTTCTTCATAATGGATTTTTTCATCTTTTCTGTCATTTAAGCTACTATAAAACATGAACCATTAAGATAATGGTACAGACATGGAACATATCTTTTTCAATTTTTTTACCTCAATTTTAATTCAGCAAATTTGAAAAAATATTTACTTTTAAAAATAGGAATTTTTCTTAAGTGTTACATCACATTTTTTTTTTAATTTTTAGTTTAAAGATTTTTATTTTTTATTTAAATTCTTAAAAATGCTGAATCAAAATTAAACCTTGTGTATATTTATTTATTTAAATGAAAAAAAAACTAATTCTATAAAAAATATTTTGAGCTAACTATTTTTAATTATCTGACTGTTTTAATAATGTTTTTTTTATTCAAAATTAATTAATATATATACACTATATTGCCACTGATTATGGGACACTTGCGATTTTAGACATTTTACTAAATATCTAGAAAAATACATGAGGAATCATCTCGAAACTCTTAGTGTATAAATATAATAGTATACCTCATACATCTCCGTGAAGATTTTTTACCGAAACTCCTTAGGGGACCGTCAACAAATTAAAAAAGAATGCATATCTTTTGAATAACCCTGTCAAAACTAATGTAGCAAAAGCGCTCAAACTCTAGATTGTGATTGAATGCCTTATTGTAATACACTGTTTTCATTTTTATGCAAATAGCATGCACACTCGCAGAGTAATTAAGGTTTTTATAAAAATGGTCCCAAATTTTTCCAAGTTTTTTCATTATAATTTTCAGAGTTCTTAATATAAAATAATATTTTTTTCAGAAAATGTGACAAACAGCATTGCACACAGTACCCTGTAATCAGAATTAAAAAATAATAAAAATTGTATGAAAAATGAGTAGGTTTACTATATAATTTTTTACTGCGCATGCGTCAAGGATATCAAAATTTCATTTACATAATATGTTATTTAAATGTATAGAGCAACTTTTGTAAAAGTCTCAAAATCATAGCTTGAAAATTCTGAAAGTAATCGTCTATAGAAAAAGGACAAAATCCGTTGTTTCCAAAATGAAGCAAAAAATGAGGGATTTTATCCAAATGCAGTAGTACATCCCATATTGTGTATTGTATTCTATATTGACACTAATCAATGGATATATGGATACAACCCCTCTTGTTTTTGCTTCATTTTGAGAATAACGGATTTTCGACTTATTCAATTGACGATTATTGTCAGAATTTTCAAGTTATGATTTTGTGACTTTCACAAAAATTGCTCTATACATTTAGCTAACATAATATGCAAATGAAATTTTGATATCGTTGACGCATGCGCAGTAAAAAATTATTTAGTAAACCAACTCATTTTTTATACAATTTTAATTATTTTTTAATTCTGATCACAGGGTACTGTGTGCAATGTTGTTTGTCATATTTTCTGAAAAAAATAATATTTTATATTAAGAACTCTGAAAATTATAAGGAAAAAACTTGGAAAAATTTGGGATCATCTATATATTTAAAACACCTGGCTGTTTTTTTAGTCATCAGCCCTGAGTTTTCTACTGGCCCGATTTTGATAATTATTTTTTTAAATGAAAGCTGTTCATGTGTAGATGTGCCCATTCTGGCTAATTTTTAATTTATTTTCATTTTTATATTTTAATTTTAATTTTAAAAGCTTTTTCGCGACATTTCCTCAAAACAGTGGCAACAGGTTAAGCTTTTCTTACTATAATAGAAATTTATTTTTCTTTATTACTTTCCACCAATCTGGAGAATGTAACTGATGTCATATTAGAAAAAAAAAGAAAGAAAGAAAGAAAAAAGAATAAAACTTGTGATTTGCCGATATTACGATCTTTCTATTTTACATAATATCAAAAATTCATTACAATCATTTCGTTGTATTAAGTTTTTATTTAAAATAAAAATAAATAAAACGTTTTCTACATTTCAATAACAAACACAAAATTTTTATTCTTTTTAATAACAAAGATATCGTTTTTCTTTTCGTTGTCATGGGAATAAAACTAATTATGACAAGTTCATGGAGACTACAAACTAATAAATTAAACTTATTGCAAGTGCTGTAAATTGTATTGGGTTGGTTATGCAGTTTTAGTAACTCTCTGTTTCTGTAATAATTAAAATGTTTTGTTGATATTACAAATACGAGGTGGAACCCGTCGAAATTCTACGAAAGAAAATATGTAAAAAAGAACAGTTTCATTGACTTATAATAAATATAGAAAATTAGTTACAGTAAAAAATACATTTTATATTGGTCAGTCTAACTCTCAAACAATATTATTTTAAGCTAATATTATAAAACACAATTATCCAAATTATTAAACGAAATATAACCTAAATTCACTGGATCTTTTAACAGACTTTTTAAAATAGTATACGCATGTTAATTTCCATTTTTTTTTCAATTTTAAGGGAAAATACAGTGATTCTGTTACCACAATTACAAAATTGGTACTAAACAAAAAACAAAACAAAGCATAGTTCAAAACTGCATTAAGTTTTCGACTCTTTGGTCATAATTTAAAATATTTAAATTGTTAAAAAATATGCGATTAAGACCAGAAGAATCTGAATTTTCGGAATTTTTGCTTAAAATAGGTAATGGAGAAATTCTTGCATGAATGAAGAATTCTCTGGAGACTCAAATAAAGTATGTTTACCACCGTCTATTATAGCAGAAAATGACATCGTATCCCAAATTTTTCGAAAAGGATTTTCATTTTCAGATAGTATCACCAAATTGGCTAAAGTTTCAATTCCAGCCCAAAAAACGATCATTGCAGTGAAATTAACCATAAAGTTATTAACCTTATACCTCGCACATCCAGAACATACATGAGTAGAAATAATTTAATAACTGAAAGTGAAAAAGGAAATCTTCCAATTTCCAACGGAATTTTTAAATAGCTTAGAATTAAGTGGATTGCCTCCACACATTCTCACATTAAAAATCGAAGCAATTCTAATATTACTAAGAAATTTAAGTCCACACGAAAGTCTTTTAAAAACAGGTAAATTGTACGAAACATGTACGATAATTTTTTGGATCTAGCAGTTACTACTGGCGAGGGAGTTCGACAAAAAAAGTTTTGATTCCTAGAATGGATTTAATGCCATCAGATACAACTCTTCCCTTTTCATTTAGAATTTTTTCATTATTCGTGTTGCGTTTTGCATGACAATAATTAAAGCACAAGGGCAAACAATGGATTCTGTTGATATTTATTTACCTGAGCCAGTATTTCACCACGGCATATGTTGCGATGTCTCGAGTACGTTCATTTAAAAATTTGAAAGTGCAAACAGTTCCAAAAAGCAACACAACAACTAATGTTGTATGTAAAGAAATACTTTAACTCGAAAAGAAAAGTTAAATCTTAACTCAAAAAGAAAATAAAAAACCTATCATTGAACCAATATGAAAACTGATTTTCTATTTATTATAGATAAAACTGAATAAAATTTATATTTTCTTCAAAGTACACTTTTCTTTTATGTCATTCATTTTTATTATTCATAAGCTTTAATTGTAAGATACTTATCTAATATATATTCTTTTCCGTCGAATTTCGACGGGTGCAGCTAGTTTTTATAAAAACCTTAATTACTCTGCGAGTATGCATGCTATTTGCATAAAAATGAACAAGGATTATTACAATAAGGCATTCAATCACAATCTAGAGTTTGAGCGCTTTTGCTACATTAGTTTTGACAGGGTTATTCAAAAGATATTCATTCTTTTTTAATTTGTTGACGGTCCCCTTTGGAGTTTCGGGAAAAAATTTTCACGGAGATGTATGACTTATACTATTATATTTATACACTAAGAGTTTCGAGATGATTCCTCATGTATTTTTCTAGATATTTAGTAAAATGTCTAAAATCGCAAGTGTCCCATAATCAATGGCAATATAGTGTATATACAGGGTGTCCGAAAAGTCTGAAAACGATCGAATAACTCGAGAAATACATAAAAGATTGAAAAACGAAAACATACGTGTTAAATATTTTTAAATAAGCTACTCGGTGATACCAAATTTGACCTTCGCAACCGACCCCTTGGGGGTCATAGGGGGTCCAATTTTGAAATCTTAAATTATAACCCCCATTTTTTATTGCAGATTCGGATTCTACGGACAAAAATACGTAACTTTTGTATTTGATGTTTATTTCGAATCCTCGTTTATCACGGTGTAATTGAGCACATTAAATCGATACATATTTCGCTTTTCCCAACCAGGTTTTACCTGATTGGCCAGAATTTTGACGTCAAATTCCTCGTCTTTTGCAGGAATAGTGGTTTCTTGAAAATCACCCGCGGCGATTATTTCGATAATGCTACACTGTTAAAAATTTGACCCATTTGCTGTAGCGTCACTACACAGCTTTTATAGACTATCTCTTTTATGACCAATGAGAATGCTCCATAAGACAGTAAAGTAACCGTTTTCTATAAATGCGGTGGAGTGACGCTGTAGCAAACGAGTTAAATTTTTTACAGTGTATAGGGTTTTTTTATGTTTTTCTCTACAAAAATTTATTGAAATATATTAATTTAGTTTTCTATTTGGATTTTTATTTTATCCAGTAAATGGTTTCTAAATACGGCTGATGTGGGTGTATGTTTTTTTTTTTTTTTTTTTTTTTTTTTTTTTTTTTTTTTTTTATTTATTTATTTGCTGTAGCGTCACTCCACCGCTTTTATAGAAAACGGTTACTTTACTGTGTTATGGAGCATTCTCATTGGTCATAAAAGAGATAGTCTATAAAAGCTGTGGAGTGACGCTACAGCAAATGGATCAAATTTTTAACAGCGTAACATTATCGAAATAATCGCCACGGGTGATTTTCAAGAAACGCTATTCCTGCAAAAAACGAGGAATTTGACGTCAAAAATTCTGGCCAATCAGGCAAAACCTGGTTGGGAAAACCGAAATAGGTATCGATCATCGATTTAATATGCTCAATTACACCGTGATAAACGAGGATTCGAAATAAACATCAAATACAAAAGTTACGTATTTTTGTCCATAGAATCCGAATCTGCAATAAAAAATGGGGGTTATAATTTAAGATTTTAAAGTTGGACCCCCTCTTACCCCCAGGGGGGTCGGTTGCGAAAGTCAAATTTGGTATCACTGAGTAGCTTATTTAAAAATATTTAACACGTATATTTTCGTTTTTCAATCTCATATCTATTTCTCGAGTTATTCGACCGTTTCCAGACTTTTCGAACACCCTGTATATATATATATATAGTGGCTACTATATATATGGAGAGAGAGAGAGAGGAGATAGTACACTTTTTCCGACAGTTGTTCTCAAATAATTATTTAAAGTATAAAGAAACTGATGGTACTTGATATATAGCCAGATTCGGTACAAAAATTCGAAAAACCCCACAGGTGATATAAAGACAACTATTTATTGAAGATCCATGAAAACAGGGAGAACTCAAGTTTAAGTTACTGAAATGGGAGTTCAAGTTTAACTTGATTTTTTTTTTTTTTTTTTTTTTTTTTTTTTTTAACGAGCTTCTAATAAGCGACATTCCATAATATTGGATGGACCTTGAAAAACTGTGTTCGAGGAGTGGAACAAAATCAAACTTGATATTTTAAGAAATGCCCTTTTATATTGAAAATCAATTATATAATGTTGAGAAACAAAATGGACTATCCCCCATTTTTGTGAAAAATGAGTTTGAAATGGCAAAACATTGTATGCCGTGATATTTATACATTGATTGCATGAATTCATGAGCTCTTTCATAAATTTTATTATTTTCGGAACTAGTCGAATCCTATAACCAGGTTAATTCGGCAATCCAAAATACCTTGTATATCAAGTTGCCAGTTGAAGTGGATCAAAGACCTTTATCACCCTGGCTGCTGTAACCTTAATCACCATATGCTTCCTGAAGAGGCTTTGTCTGAAGAGCCTGTTTTAAAAAACGGCTCAAAAGAATTTGGCAAAAATCTTTATATATAAAACTCTTCTGTGCGTGTGTATGTAATTGAACTCCTCCTAAACGATTGGAACGATTTTAATGAAATTTTGTGTGTGTATTCCAGTGGATTCGAGAATGGTTTAGATTCACATTTCATCGAAATTGGTTCAGTTTTTTTTTAGTAATTAGGCAAAAACTAATAAGTGATTTTTCGCTAATTAAAAGTGCCATATATATAAAAGAAAGTCATGATTTCGTATTAATCACAGCACAAAAAAATCTACCGAACCAAAAATCTTGAAAATTTAGGTAAAAATACTTCTTATAACATCGAGTGCCGCTAAGAAAAGATTTTCGAAAATTCCACCCCTAAGATGAGTAGAAAAAAGAACGAACTTTTAAAAATTTCCTTAAAAATCGGCTTTTATAGTTATTTTTCAACTGATAACATATTTTGGTGCATTCTCTCATTCTGAATCGAATGGTACTAAGCAAATTCGTTTAAATCCAGTATAGTTCGTGAGATTATTCGTCTTCGGCGCAAAAACCTGAAATTTTCAATGCTCATCTATATATATTAAAATCTTCTGTGCGTGTGTATGTCACTGAACTCCTCCTAAACGACTGGACCGATTTTTAAAAAAATTTGTGTGTGTGTGTTCCAGTGGATTTGAGAATGGTTTAGATTCACATTTCATCGAATTTGATTCAGTACTTTTTTTGTAATTAGGCAAAAACTAATAGTTAGTGATTTTTCGCTAATTAAAAGTGTTGAATAAGTTCGATGAATGGAGTGAGGACGGAATGTCGGAGTGGTCTAAGGCGCCAGATTTAAGCTCAGCTTCTTGAAGAAAGAGATCGCGTGTTCGAGCCCCACTGCTGACAAACGTGTATGCTTTACAATAATATTTCCTGTATTATAATTTAGATTAACCGACTTCAGACAATCGTTAACTTTTAACTAAAAAGAGAAAAATAAACTTTTTTATCAAAAATTGAACCGACTTCAAAAACTAATGAAGAGTAAAAAATAATTTCCTTACATAATTGTAATAAGAAATTAAATTAAGAGCGTAGTGTTTATTCTGCGTATTACCATATTTACGTACATTTATTTGATTTTCTGGAGTCGGTGCCAAGAAGGACAACGTTTGTCAGTGACAGGACAACGTCTGTCGGGTGCGCTAGTTTCTTATAAATTTTCGAAAGCATTTTGTTCCTAATCTTCTGCAATCAGACAAAAGGTATTACAAAATAAATTACTTATCTTTCCTCATATATTTTTTTCAAAAATATCTGAATTATCCCTTTAAATATTTAATAGTATAAATTTGATTACACCAATTCATATTTTAAATAAACTACCCAATATAATATTACCTAATTATTTACCTTTAAGTTAGTAGGACCACGCCCGCCGCGAGCATACCATAAACTTCGGTAATCCTTGCAGTTGGTTTTATACGGAGGAGGCAAAAGCTTCTTGATTACCTAAAGGGAAATTGGTGTAAGAAGGACTTACAAATATTTTTACCAAAAAGTAAAATCTATTTTTCTTAAACTAACATTTTATCAAATTATACTAAATAAAAGTATTTAAAAATAATCCAAGGGCCAACAGCACAAACACCTACGGTATTGAGTGCAAGAAAAAAATATTTATTTTCTAGATGAATAGTAATAGGGGAATCTAATGATCCAAGTCTTCCGGAAACGACAGGGTGTATAAGCCAAACATTAATATCATTAATGGTTTATTCGTAGGTTTATAATTGTGTTTACCGTACAATCCTTTCATACCTTTGATTGTCCGGCAAACGCAATTTTAATCTACGAGTAAACCACTAGTGGTTTTAATTTTTGGCATATGCACCAGTTCACTTCTGGCAGACATGGATCATTAAATTCTCTTCTTAATATTCTTTCATAAAAAAAAAAAAAAAAAAAAAAAAAAAAAAAAAATCTTGTGCTCGAAATTTTAGGTTTTTGTACTGTCGGCTCTTGGACTAAAAACAGTTCATAGTCATTGGAAAAAATCCATACATTAACAAAATATTATACAACAATGTAAAAAGAAGAACTTATGAAATTACAATAATCAGTCAAAGTTACCCCAAAATGGCCAGTTAGCAGGAAGTCCATTTTGTATTTGGTGCCAAAGTTGATACTTTTTTCCGAGTATTGCCAAACTTGGCGACAATTAGAAATTGTGCGTATACGAAATTTTGTCTAAATGCTCTTATCGTTCAACAGTCGACAGCATAAAAATCTATATTATCAAGCACAAGGGAAAAAAACTTTATTTTATGGAAGATTAGAAGTAGGGGAATCTAATGGTGATGTCTGCCGGAAGAGAAGTGATACATAAGCCTAAAATTAATACCACCAGCGGTTGACACATAGATTTACCATTTTGTTTTCCTGCTCCCAATTTTCCATGTTTTCATGCTTTTAATCGAAGGACAAACACAATGATAAAAATAATGACACGCTTACGAATGAACCACTTGTGATATTAATTTTTGGCTTATGCACCACTTTCTTTCCGGTAGACATATATCATTAGATTCTTCTATTTCTACTCCTCCATAAAATAAAGGCTTTTTTTTTTTTCTTGTGCTTGATAACATAGAATTTTCTGCCGTTCGCCTCTTGGACTATTACGAATTACAATTTGTAATTATTCAGTATTCGTAACAGATTGCAACATTTCCTCGACTCTTTTGCAAAATCTATCAGTTTTACTATTGAAAATAGGCATCAATAGTTAAATCTCGGCTGTAATATTTTACCCAGATACTTTCCTGAGAAATAATATGTAGGGGAGACTGGAGCAAATGTGAACAGTTCACATAAATATAGCTTTTTCTCATAAATGGTTTCATTTCTATAAACAAAAATTACTGAATATAGTAAATAGAACTCTTTTTTTACATATGGTAAATTTTTTAATCACCTTTATATTTTTTCTTACTTTTTTTTAGTTTTATAAATTTAAAAAATTGCTTACATGTGTCCCACTAATGGGGCAGTTGTGAACACACGTGAAGCTAGAGATGGAAATGTTCGGAGAAAAAACCGGAAAAGTTGAAAAAAAACGGTTTTTCTCAGTTTTTCCGAAAGCTTATTTTTCAATTTTTCCACACTGGAAAAACTGAAATTTCATTTGTAAAATAATATACTGAAAATTTTGTAATGGCTACATTCTCATACTTTTAATTTAATTTATTTTTATGTTGAGTGTCCCACGTGAAAACTTTAATGTGGGTAATTTGATCTCTCAGCAGAAATCTGTTTGAGATGACTTGAAAAGATCCTTCACATTTTTTTCAAGTTTAAAACACAAGACCCTTCGCAAAATTTCTCTTGAAAATAGACATTTCAGAAAAAAGTTTAATCTCCAAATTCAATCTTTTACAAATGCAATGATTGAAGAAAAAAAATCTCATTTCATGTAGCAGCTGAATCTTATCAAGATGTATATATGTATGAATATTGAATAACCTTATTAAAAATGTCTAAATAAGAACCTAAATATAGTAATAATTTCTAAATCATAAATTCTGATTATATTTTGTATAAGTATATACAAGAAGTTCACAATTTCACAAAAACAGGATTACATGAAAAAAAATCTAGATATATAATTAAATGCAACTTCTCTTTTTAAAAATTAATTCATGTGCAAAATTATTTCAATAATATGCCGATTAATGGAAATGGTAAAAATAAAAAAAAATAACATAAAATTTGAAGCATGCATTTATTACTTTCTTCTATCTTTACAAGAAGTAAGTATTGAATTCGTGAAAAATTTGACTTCCAGTTTTTGAAGTATTTAAACGTTTTAGAAAGTTCTGAACATAATTTGGTAGTTTTTGGAAAACATCTGTCAGTCTGTGAGTCTGAATGTGACAAAAATTTTATGGGCACTCTATCTCAAAAACTGATGCACATAATTTTACAAAACTTTAAATTCAGTTACACTTTGATATAAACTCGAGATGTTTATAACAGATGTAAATTTTCCAAGGGGTGAAAAAAAATCAGTCCAGGATTCGAAGATGTACTGGCTGAAGCCGCCAATGTTCTTCCAACTGAGCCATCTTGGACGAATTCTGGAGGACTTTTTCACCCGAATGATCTCAACGATCGGAGAATCTGGTCTGATACTTTGGATCAGCTCGACAGAATAAATCGAAGGTCAATAACTGGAACTGCAGAAATCGCTGCATACAAAATTATATTAGATTAATTTTAAACACGATTATTCAATCGGTATAATGCCTCTTAATTGAATTTTATGATCCGGCTCCCTATATTTAGATGCTAAATTTATTAAAATGGAAATTTATTTTTGTAATTTTTAATATTTTTAAAAAAAAATTTTAATTTTGTTTTTATTTATTTATTTATTTATTTATTTATTGTATTTTAAAGTGTTGAAAATGTCGTAACTGAAAAAGATAATCATTAGGAAACTACGATGAAATTTCGTTTTGGTGTTAAGTAAGCCCTTTCAAAATTTTAAAAAAGTATTTAAAAAAAAGGCATAAGTTCATTTTAGTTTAGAAATTAACCACCATATTTGTTCAGCTCGAACACAAAAATGATATTTTTGAGCGATTTTTTAAAAAATCGCCAAGTTTATTCTAGGAACCACAAACAGATCAGTTTTGAAACATTATTTAATTTTTTGCAATCAAAATTACCTTTTTTAAACGGAAACTATATCTTTCATCAACTTGCATGATAAAACCATGCTTCAATGGATTTATAATCGTATACGGACTGTGAATACTTATACCCATCATTAGGTCCATTTTATCCCTCGGATAATTTTCTCCATGATGAGTCAATACCATTTCTATTTCTAAACAATAAAAATAAAACATTACAAAAAGCATCAAATAATAAAAAGTTTGTTAAATCCATTAGATTTTTAAAATCACAAGATTTTAAGATGAGGGGCTGTATCCATGTATGTATTGATTAGTGTCAATTCAGTATACACAATATGGCAATAACAAATTTGTTTGGATACAACCCCTCATTTTTTTTTTCTTTATTTTGGGAACAGCGGATTTTGAGCTAGTTCTATCGTCGATCACTTTCAGAATTTTCAAGCTATGTTTTTGAGATTTTTACAAAAGTTGCTATATACATTATGTTAACACAATATAAAAAAGAAATTTTGATAGCTTTCACGCATGCGTAGTAAAAAATTATTTAATAAACCTGCTTATTATTCATACAATTTTTATTAACTTTTAATTTTGATTACAAGGTATTAAGTATAATGTTGTTTGTCATATTTTCTGGAAAGAAAATTTTCTTATATTAAGACTTCTGTAAATTATATGGAAAAAACTTGGCAAAATTTTGGATTGTTTTTATAAAGACCTTAAAATTTTCACGAATATACATGTTATCCACACAAAAATGAATACAGTTTATTAAAATAAGCCACTTAATCATAATATACAGTTTGAACATCTTTGCTACATTAGTTTTGACAGGATTTTCCAAAAGATATTCGTTCTTTTTCAATTTGTTGACGTTCTCCTGTGGAGTTTCGGGGAAAAAATCTTCACTGTAATATATGATCTGTACTATTATGCTTACACATCTAAAGCTTCAGAAAAATTCCTCGTGTATTTTTCTAGATATTTAACGAAATGTTTAAAATCGCAAGTGACGGCTACCTTTGACATATAGCGTATTAATCGACCCAACTTAGAATTTCGAATTTTCATCTAAATCGAATCTCACCAATCTAATCTTTCCGAATCTCTCGTAATTTAATAGGCTTATTGTAAAAGATAAATTTATCAAACTGAGCGTTTTACTTCGTAGCTAAGATTACTCTCCCCTCCCCCCCCCCCCTCAAAAAAAGTTTTTTTTTTTTTTTTTTTTTTTTTTGCAACATGCATTCCGAAATTTTGTTCATTTAAGCGATACATTATTTCGTTGGAAAATTTCCCTTCAGCAATTTCCTCTAATAAGAAGAATGGTATGGAAATATTTTTAAACAGTCCTGTATGTGAGGTATAGAATGTATGCATAAAGAATAACATGCATAAAAACTAATTAAATTTAAAAGCGCATACCGAATTTTAAAACGTACCATCAATCACTTATTACGGATAGATAGTACTGTAACAGATTTCTTTTATGTATCCCTGTAAATTAATAAAAATGCTATGAAAATTGCATTAATGCTACTTGAAATTACTAATGAAAATTGCATTAATAATTAATAAAATTGCTTCGTTTTAACGTGATCGTAGTGAAATTCAGTGATTTATATCAGCTTAAATACATTTGATATAGCGTAATGTCATTGAAATTATCTACAAACGATTTTTTCCCATGAATCATAATGTAACTGAATTCTTTTGAGTGTCACAGCAAATGAACCATTAATCGTACATATTTCATATATGCAATACCAAACATGCTTTGGTTACCCTAAATAAGCTTTATCAATTTCATAAAAAAACGAGTATATTTACGGGAGTTAGAGCATGAACAGACAGACAGACAAACCGAATGCATAAGCACTTTTCAACTTTATTGGAAAGTGCTAAAAATAGCACAGCAAACGCTATTACAATGCCCCCTTACGACATTTTTTTTTCAAATTTCAGGAGATACTGCTGACCATACCCAGAAAAATACACAAGAAATGTAGTTCGATTCTGTGTAAAACTAAATACACTTTTCGATGATACAATAAATGATGAAAATGGCACAAAATGTTTAGGGCTTCCTTCCGGCAGTATATTTCTAAATTTAAGAGGACCTGCTTGCCACAGCCAAATATTTACACAAAACAATTGGTTCATTTCTATACCTCTTTCCTGAGATCGAACTGACGATTTTGTGTTCAGAGGCAAATCATGTATATACTACGCTATAAATCACGCTTTCGAAGCAGATTAAAACGCAATTTTAATTAATCAATAATATCACCACTTGTAAGACATTGAAAATTAGTATGGGCTTCTTCTCCCAACGCATGCGCAATGTGTGGAATCATTACTGCTTTAGTACGCTCTTATTTCGACGCATGTAAACAGAGCGAGTAGCACAGCAGCGAATCAAATGCCTGAAACACTGATGATAGAAAAACCTTATCCCGAACAACCAATAAAATGCTTGGGAAAATAAAAATGTTGTATGTTACTTGCGAGAAAACTGACGAATCGCAAATGATTTTTGTCGTTTGAAATTTTTATGTGTAATAACACTTTATAGGAATCCGAGTCCGAATTGGCAGGGGGACCGAAGCACCTACGAGCCGAAATGTCGTCTACACCAAAGAGTGGGACGGAAATGTCATGCGCCCAACAAAAATATTTAAAATGCTTCCATGATCGCAAGCAGGTCTTAATTTTTCCATCCTCCTGTTTCGCGAAATATTAACCAAATAAACTGAATTATGAGCAAAAGCAAGATTATACAAAGCTTAACATGCACTTAAGGGAAACAAAACTAAATGCCAGAGACGGCTAGTTATAAATATTAGATTTTTTTTTAATCTGATGTCATTTCTAGCAGCGAAAATATAGCATACAGAAAATCAAAATTTAATTGGTTCATTGATCTATGCAAAAGATAACCATAGCCACTTTATTTTTTATCATATTAACATTTTTTATTTTAGCACTGGACCAATTTAGAGTTAAAAATTTTAGCAGTACATAATTAAGTATTTTACCAGATAAAGTTGCTAACTGCTCAGCTCAAGTTTATGGGAAAGCCTAAAATTAAATTGTGGTTCGATAATGTACCTGTTCATGGTTTATATAAAGTACCAAATCATGAAAAATTTCTTCATCATCTGCAGCTACTGCAATACAAAATTTGGTTCAACCTGGCAGAAAATTTTTAACAGTATTTTGTGAATAAAGCAAAAAACAAATTCTAACCTGAATCCGTAGAAACCTTCTCTAAAGTATGATTAGGCCGTCCTATCAACGAATTATACGTTACGCAAGCTTCTGGTGTTCCCCTATATCTCTGACATCCTGGCCGAAGGAAATAAGGATCACTGGAAACAAAATATTCATATATATTAGAAATGTAAAAATAGGACGTTAAAAGCACCAATTAAGTTAAATTATCAGCATACCGGTTTCGGTTGCATATAGCTTATCGTCATCAATGCTAAAAATGCGGAAAATATATATAGGAGAGATGAGGAATTAAAATTCAAAATTTAATAATCAATAGGAAATCAGAAGATTGTAAGTAATAGCCAATAGGAAATTTGATGAGAAATGCGACCGAAGCAGTAAGAAATGCGTAGAGGGAGAAAAATATGAAAAGGAAGCTTTATATAATACTAGGGGGCTCTGCCCCCTATGAGTTATACTCGAAAACACCGTTCAGACAATCAAGATTCTGAAATCACGCTAATTTCATCGGCTTTAAAAGTTTTGAATTATAATTTAAAAAAAAACAATGGCGATCTCCCTATGAATAAATTTCCATTCATTTATTTTTTCATTGCAGATTTTTAAGGCTTAATTAGCCGCTGCTAGGTAAAAAGTCTGTTTTCGTCTTTGATTCCTTGATTAAACAGTTGAATGTGCCAATCCCAAAACTTTCTTCTATCTTATACGTTCATTCTAGTATTTCAATATACTATACCAACTTTGTTTTTCTTCTTAAATTTCTGCTTCAGTCAGTTAATCGGAGTAAAAACGAGTTAATGTCAACCTTAATATTTATTAAAATCAATAGTTTTCCTTTTTTTTGTTGTCTTCAGCTTTTACAAACAGCCGAATTAAAAGGACGCGAAATCTCGTATTTGCACGAGCTGATGGATAATAGAACGATAGGCAGATGTTTTTCAAATTCAGGGAGGATCTGCTTACCATACCCAAAAATAATCACACACAAAAAATTTAGTTCAGCTCTAGGCATAACTTCATAGACTTTTTGATGATACAATAAAGAAAATGACACAGACATAGTGATTATAGCATTCCCTTCTGGTGATTTTTTTTTTCAATTTCAGTTAGGTCCTTCTGACTATAGCCAAACACGTACACAAAAAATTTTATTCAATTCTATGCATAAATTCTTATACTTTTAGGTGCTACAATATTCAAAAAGGCACAAAAATCGCTATTGCAGCGCATCCATCAGGCGAATTTTTTTCAAATTCAGGGAGGACCAACTAGCCATAACCAAACGCTACACAAAAAAAAATTGCTTCAATTCGATGCATAACTTCATACACTTTAGTCAGAGCAATATTGAAAATGGCACAAAAATCTCTACTAAAGTGCCCCCTTCTGGCGGAATATTTCAAAACTAATGGAGGACCTGCTTACTACAGCCAAAAACATCCATAAAATATTTGATTCAATTGTATGCATATCTTCATATACTTTTTGATAATAGAATGGCGACATACGAATAGACACACAGACACACGGACAGACAGACATCTTGTAGAAACATGTTTTTTGGAATCTCTAACCCTTAAAACATGTAAATCCAACGGAAACCGAAAGTCGAAAAAAAATTCGAATGCAAAACTTTCTTCAATTGAAGATGGAAGAAAGTAAAAAATTAGCTAAAAAATGGAAAATAAGTTAATGTAAAATGAATTATGTAAACAGTAAACAGTAAATTTTAAATAATGAATATAAATATATTTATGAGAAACAGTTTTGAGAAACCCGTTTTTTCCGTTGACCTTTTTTCCGTGCACCGTTATTATATACCTCTTCATGCGGTCTACACACCTGAAAAAATACTACAGGCTTGTTTTTAACACGTCAACGCTAACCACATCTGGTTTATCATTAAATGACATTCTTTTAAAGGGCAAAATTTCTCAACAACAGTTATTTTTAATTATGATGCATATTCGAAAAAATGATATGCATTCACGGCGCGTGTAAAAAATGCACAGAATGATATTAATTGATCCATCGTAAAGAAACTATCTTTGAATCTTGTGGAAAGACAGTATTGTGACGCCAGTACAAACTTATAAAATTAGACGGAAAATATCTGAAAACCTGATTTTAGCAGTTGGCTCGTAGATTTGATATTGTTTTTTTCCTGTATCCAAATGTATGAAAACACGGAAGACTGGGAACAGGAAAACACAATGATTAACCTACAAGTCAACCGCTAAAATCCGGTTTTCGATTGTTTTACACCAAGATGTGATTTGGCAGACTGATTGAGTTTTAATATGCGAATCGAGTTTAAACTAATTCTAAAATTTTAGCAGTGAATTTAATGAAGTGATTGTGCTGCCGCGTCCCGGATTATTATCATTTTCAGATAAAGAGCACTCACTGAAAAAAAAACGATCCATATGCGATCAACAGCGCTCTAAAAAAAACGCGAATATTTCTAGAACTGTTTTGAATATAAAACACTCTCTGTTTTCGTTCTACTTTTTTAAAAAAAATGCAATGCGCAATACACACACTCAAATATGCATGTCCTTTTACCTGAATCGATCAGTTTCAACCATGCGACAACTAGCCGCCTATTTTTCACTGGCCAAACAAAATCACCCATCTTTTAGCGGTCAACTAATGAAAGTTATGAAACCCGAGATTTTGGTGAGGCAAACAAAAAACATTCAGTATGTTGTCAAAATGGTTGCTAGGGTTGAAAGGGCTGTCAGTTGAAATTGATGTATTTTCCTGATATTTACCTGCAATAATCCTTTACTTTATCCTTCATCCTTCTCTCTAGGCATTCATCCACTATTTCTTCAGGAGTTAATAACCACTTCAACAGTTCATTGCGAGGCATTTCATTTGCACCAGGGTACCAGACTGTCTTAAAAAGAAAAAAGAAAGAAAGAAAAACATTGACTCTAGCATAGATTATGAAATACTTTTCAAAACTTCAGAATTCTTTAGCAAAATTTCGCTGTTAAATAAAGTTTAAAAAAAGAGAAAAAAACATATAAGAAAACTCGTAACACATTTCAAATAAATATTAAAGTATTTTCCGGCCGCTGAAAGGAAAATACTATTCTTTTAAATATCTGGGGGCACGACAGTGCCCCCAGCAAGTCGAGGAAACACATCAGTAAGCATCCTTTTCTGGAAGTAACTCAACGTACATTTGACCCCCCCATATCAAGGCCGGACTAAGGCTGCCCTCAAATATCACTACTTTCAATTACACTAAAAGAGCAATAAATCTATCTTTGAAGAAGCAGTGTTTCCGACTATCGGTGGGACGGAACAAAAGGTTGCTAGTTTTGGAACCTCTTTAAATGATTTTTGAGGTACGAAGCCTATCGAATTGACAAAGGAAGGGAAAGTTTATCTCCCCCATCTTCAGTCGTAAAGCTGTCAACTGATTTCGCGTTCGATTTTTTTCTTGAAGTTCAAATTCAGTGCACTGAAAAAGCAATTTTACATCAAAGCGCCGACACGAAAGATAAAAAATAGCGACGCCTGACCACAAGAAGTTAGTGCAATGTGTCTGGTCCTTAAGACTTCGTCAGTCCGTGCCACAGCATGGAATAAAACAGATTGAGGGGCGCAAAATGAGAAAGAAGCAGAGTTCTTAAGACTATTTTGTGGATGCAGATCCTAATCTTGTTGTGCAAGAAAAAGACGAAGAGGATGAAAAGAAAGGGGTAAAAAATTTATCGCAATTGTAGATGAAGACATCGACAGATGACGATCGGTTGGCGATTTAGTTTTGAGTTCTGATCCAGGACTATTGAAAGAAGGTTTTTTTAATTTAGACAGAAAGTGTCTTCGAAAGCAGGGCTAATATCGCCAATGCACAACTTTGATTTTCTTGCTGATATCAGCGGACGAAGGTCCACTTCAAACAACTACAAGAGATCGCAGCAATGAAGATAAAATTCACAAAAATCGGTTGATGTACGGTACTATAGCCAAAAACTCTGGTTTCTGCTTTTACAGAAAAATTTTTGCAATGGCTACAACTTCTTCTTTAGCAAAAGAAGGCTATACAGTTTCGTGATATACAATACAAAAACCTCGAAAATCACGAGAATACATTAACATTCGTGAACATTTTTTGGGCTTTTTTTCATCTGAAAGCTCAGGAAGTCCAAAACTTTTGGATGTCTAACTTTGAGAATGATAAAACCTGGGCAAATATAAGAGGCAAACAGGAGAAATGACAAACATGAAAAGTTACGGATATTTTTATGGAGCGAATATGAAATGAGAACATATGGGGATGCAAGCAATGATTAGAAATATCCACTCTCGTGTTTTTTTTTTATGATATGTGATTGCTACAGTCTTAAACTGACGGTAAATAATATGACCAAATCATCATAAGAAGGAACTAACTTCTTTAATATTCTCCAAAAATTTAATTATTTCCTTTTACATTGCCTTTCAGACGGGCGAAGGAAGGGCGTTGAATTGTAAGGCTGCGGGCAAACAGCACTACTTTCAGTAACACTAAAAGAGCAATAAATCTATCTTTGTTTCCGAACGCAACAAAGGTTGCTAGTTTTGGAACCTTTTTAAATGATTTTTGGGGTAAGAATCGTATCGAATTGACAAAGGAAGGGAAAGTTTATCTCCACCATATTCAGTCGTAAAGCTGTCAACTGATTTCGAGTTCGATTTCTCTCTTGAAGTTCAGGTTCAGTCCACTGAAAGAACAAAAGCGCCGACACGAAAGATCAAAAATAGCGAAGCCTGATCACAAGAAATTAGTGCTATGTACCCGGTCCTTAAAACCTCCTACGACATCGCATGGGAAATTCAAATTGATGCTCTAAAGGTACCAAATTGGTCAGATATATGATACATTTATCCTCCAAGTTACCTGTGAATTATAACATTACAAATGCCTTGCTAGGTGAAGGTCTCGTCTTCTGATCAAGGTTCTAAATTAAGAGATCAATATGAGTAGCCATTTGTAGTTCAAACAATAGGATGTAACATTAAGTAACAGGAGAAACAAAGTATGCTCAAACGAGAAGCAAGTATTGCAGAAAAGATGGCATGCGAAGAGAAGAAATCAGGTTTATTGCCGCTATGCAGCAATTAGGCGGTCCCCCGCCCCGATACCAGGTATCTAACCCAATTAAGTTGAGGTAACTCGGCAGATAGGGGCCTGGTTATCGGTTAGAAAGAAAAAGACTAGGATGATGGGACAACGATGAATAGATTTATTATTCCATCGATCTAAGATATATATTAAAACACACACAAATAACGCCTGCATTCAATTCATAAAGGTACACACAAATAATAAACAGACATACAAACAATAAATACAATAAATCAAACTGGATTGAAAAATTAGCCAGAGAGGAGTCGAACCCGGCTCCACAGCATTCCAGGTTGTTTCTCTAACCACTGAGCTACTCCGTCCGACGCCTAGGTCTGCAATTTCTCACTTATTAACCAAATTGGCATTATTAGCGTTATTTGTGTGTGTACCGCCAAAATAAATAAACCATAAACAAAATGTTTTTTTTTTTATTTTTTATTTTTATTTTTATTTTTTTTTTTTTTTTTTTTTTTTTTTACGAACGTTTTAAAGGGATTCCGCCAAATTTTTTTGTATAAACATATATATCCATACGAGAAGAATACTCTGTATTTTTTTTCAAAATTTTCTGAGTCTGCTCGTATGGAGACCTTCCTTGTAAGCATTAAATCATATTGCTTTTACTCATAATTTATTTTAATTGCTCGATTTTTTTTCAAATTAGAAGATTCTGCTAAATAATTAGGCGCAGGTGTCATATACTCACCACATTGGCGCAATTGCTACAAAAAGGCAAATGTATGCCTCCCATGATAACCCGGCAATTGTTATTTATTCTTTAATAAACTGTTTATTTACTTTTATTTCCTTTTTTAAAATGATATGAATTGTTTTGGTCTATAATTATTGATTTTTTTTATTTATTATTATTTCCTTCTTAAAATAATAGAAAAGAGTTAAAGAATATGTATTAAATTGGTATTGAAAACGACTTTTTGCCATATTGGCATCAGGAAAAAAATCGCGCCAATGTGGTGCGTATATGACATCTGTATCGATAAATCAAGCACCCGGTACTTTTATGCCAACTTGGCGCATCGCCAAATATTCTACCCGTGGCATTTTTTTTTATTTCATTAATTTTATTTAAAATATATTTAATAACATAATCATTTCACTTATTTCATTTATAATAACTTTAATTTGAAACTGAAACGGTTAAAATTCATTATATTTTTTTATTTTTTAAGTCAATAGAATAAAAAAGCAAAACAAATATAATGATATTTTGAAGCTCCATAGTTACAACAAATAGGTAAGTATGATCGCAGATCGCACACAGAGTTTTATTTAATATCTCTTTCAAAACATTTTATCATTAAGTTAACAAATGAAAAGTGTTTTTCGGCGCTATTACGGATTTATTCGCCAATCGCGCCAACCAGAAGTGAATACTGCATTCTTCCTCTAAATGCTGCCTCGATCGCATAGATGTTTTGATTTCTCTATCAGAATATACAGAGTTAGCGAAGGTACGCAAGTAAATAAAGTTACATATAAAAGTAAAATGTTACAAAGCTTAGCATAAGTTTAAGAGAGACCAAACCTGTCACCAGAGGTGGCAAGTAATTTAAATGAATAGGAATTTAATAAATAAAAAATGTATTTCACTTCGCATGTCAAAATGGGGATGAATATGATATAGTATTAAACTTGCGTGCAACAATTAGAAGAAATGAAATTTAAATTGTGAAATTTACGCTACAGCAAATTTTTAAACTTCTAAATATGGCTCATTTTCCGTTTTTATACCATCGTATAGGGGGGGAAATGTACTTTTAAATGCAATTTGTTTAAAAGCTGTATCTCAATTTATATTTGAGGTATTATTTATTTATTTATTTATTTTGTAGTTTTTAAGACCAATTTTGTAATTGTGGCAACAGAAGTACTTCATTTCTTTTTAAAGCGTAAAAAGAAATAATCTAGACAATCGGCAGTGTGTCAACCAAGTTCACAAAGTAAAAAGGCGTAACACCGGCCGTGGGTTATATTACACGAACCATTTCGGGCCACTTTCGACCCCAAAATAACTTAAATTCTATTTGATCTAGACACTTGCAATTTTTTGTATCATGTAAGACAATCTTCTAATTACCAAATCCTATAAATTAAAAAAAAATCTTTTACCGTTCACGAGAATTTGACGCCCGAAAATCACTATTTTTACCACTGACTCACTGACTCACTCATAGAAATGTTTGACTACTTACAGGTGACTTAGGAAGTTGAAATTTGGTGAAGAGGTAGGTTATTGGATTTATAAATAGAGAAAAATCAGAAATCACCACATTAAACGAAAAGTAATAGTACCAAAATGATGGTATTCGTCCTGTTTCAAACATAGGCTATATCTTATGTCAATGCGACTAACCTAAAAGGGGGTGCAGGAGCAAAAATGTTCTAAAAATGTGATTTTTGTGTTACTGAAGGGGCTAGAAACATAAATTATGGCATGTTAATTACTTATAAGATACAAATGATCACTAAGAGCATTTGCTAAAAAATACAAAACTTAAAAAGGGTGAAAAATCCACGAAAAGCGTTCTAAAAACATTCTAAATAGCTATTTTTAAACAATCTCAGCAAATAACGAACCATTTTTAAAAGTAATGATATTAAAATGATGGGGACAGTCCTTGCTCCAACATAGGTTACATCTTATATCGATGCCTCTAACCCAAAAGGGTGCAAGAGCAAAAAACGTTCTAAAAATGCGACTTTTGTCTTACTGACAAACCTAGAAATATAAATTTTGGCATGTTAATTATTTATAGGTTATAAATGATCTCTAAGGGCATTTGTTAAAAAATACGGAATTTAAAAGAGGTGAAAATGCACGAAAAGCGTTCTAAAAATGTTCTAAATAGTGATCCTTAAACAATCTCAGCAAGTAACGAACCAATCTTAAAATTAATTATATCAAAATCATGGTGACACTGACAGTCCTTGCTCCAACACAGGCTATATCTTTTGTCAATGCAGCTAAGCCAAAAGGGGTTCAGGAGCAAGAAATATTCTAAAAATGTGATGTTTGTGTTACTGAAGGCCCTAGAAACATAAAATCTGGCATGTTAATTACTTATAAGATAATAATGACCCCTAAGAACGAATGTCTTACGTTATACATAAGGTCATTCATTATATGTACAAATATTTGTTAACATATACAAAAATTAAAAAAGATGAAAAAGCATTCTGAAATATTTCTAAATAGCGATTTTTAAACAATCTTGGGAAGTAATGAACCGATTTAAAAAATAATGATGTCAAATTATCGTGACAATCCTTGCTCCAAAAAATTATTGGATAAATTATAGGATTGCAATGGGAGTCTATGGGAATTTGGCGTAATACCAGAAATAGTGCCAAATTACCATCACTTTTAGCAAGTAATTTATGTCGCCAATTTGGCGATATATATCCAAGTTGGTGACAAACTCTTTTTGGTCGACGGGATAATCATGTAGTACCAAATTGCACAAAAGAAATATCCTTATTAGTGAAATTTAAAGGAACATAAGCAGCCCTAATATTCATATTTTTAAGTATAAATGGAATTTTTCCGAAACATTCCTGTAATAAGGCTGAATGAGCAATGCACTATAACGTTACAAATGTGCAAGAAAACATAGAAAATGACAGCGAAAAAAAACGTCGCGTAAATGCAGGGAAAAGTTGTAAGATTAATATTAAATAAAGGTAATTTAATATTAAGCCTATTTATTTCAAAAAGGAAACATAAACCTACTTATTTGACAAAAAATAAGGATGTCCCATCAGAAACATAAATGTGAAAGAATGCCAAGTTCGTTAACGGTTTCGCTAATAAAAGAAGTGAGATCTAACTGGAAACCAAGTTCTTTCGAAGCTCCTTATATCATAGCTCCTGTCATGCGATATGTTCTTCGATTGCTTAAAATGATTTGTTATGTTACTTGCTATTCAATGGAGCGACTTGGCAAGTTTTCAGCCACCAATTTTTAAATTGAAAATAGAAATGATAAAATAATTAACTTACATAGTTATATTTCAAACGACCATTTTCATCGCATATGCGTGGAACACAGATGCAAAAATCTTTATTATAAGCTTTTCGTAGAGTTTCCATGTCATAGCACCATGCTTTATACGTTTCGATTAAATTCTTTACTTCCGTTTCATTTTGATTTTTACAAAATTCCTGCACTTTAAACCTGAAAAGAAATGTTTTACAAATACAGTCAAAGTTCTGATTTAAAATAAATTTTATGAGATAAATTTACAGGAAGAGGAAAAGCCATAAAACACTATATTAACATTTGATCTTTTGAATATGAAGTTCTACCCAAAGCAGTATTGAAGTCAAGAGTCCCAAAACCTATGAAAAAGGTGTCCGCAAGAATAAAGGCGGGGTCAAGGTCTACGTCTCCTAGTGGCAGGGGTGCACAACAAGAGGATTATTAAGCAGATTGCAGTTTCTTTTGTGTGAATGACAGCGGAACTTTTTTGTTTCTATAAAATGTTACTTTAAAATATTGCGTAGAATAAATTTTAGGTTTGAAATATTGTAGATAAATATAGAATAAATAAGTATAGTACGACTAAATATTAACATAAAAGATACTAAGATGAAATATCATTTAACTATGTGATACAAATATCGCTGATGTTGTTGATATGTTCGATTTTAATTATATTTTTAATGTAATGAAAGATGACTCATTAAATTTAGTAAGTTGTTTCTATATAAAGTCAGAATTTTGTAGTAGTGTCATTTTACTAAATTCTTGATGAGCTAACTTATACAAAATGGTATACATCGTTGTATTTCCTATGAGAATATAATTTTTATCAATGTTTAGAATATGTATAGAATTTAATACTAAATAAGATATTCAACTTTAGCCCCCTTTTTTTATTTACGGATTGCAGACGATAAAAATCCAATGTTTTCTTGGTCGTATCGACTTTTATTATTTAACTTGCAAACATTTCATTCTTTTAATTAAAAATCTATTTCATTATGCGTATATTCGAAATAACTTTAATTTTAAATGCATGTATTAAATGTTGTTTTGTTAAACAAAGAAATATTCTTAATTTATTTGTTTAAATATTTTGCGATTCTAGATAAGAAAATTTCCTAAAATCGTAGATTATACTCTCTCTCTCTCTCTCTCTCTCTCTCTCTCTCTCTCTCTTTTTAAACAGAAAAAGCTATTTTGAGAATTTATATTAAAAATTCAATCATAAATTTCAGGCTATTCTCTCAATCATGACAGATTAATCAAGTCTACCAGATTTATTGCAAAATATTTGTTACAGATTTTTTTTTATTAAAAATATATGTATTTAAAAAAAGTCGCATTGTCATTTTAGAGTAAAAGTCAATATTTTTCGTGGCATTATATGGTGCTTATTAGTACTAATTAGTACTTTTTCTCCCGAAATTAAAATGATATTGTGACTATTTTTTTAAATGTACATGATTTTATCAAAACAAACTGTAACAAAAATATTTTACAATAAATCTGATAGACTTGATTAATCTGTCATGATTGAATAAAAATTCAGAAAATATGCGCAAGAAATGCGGAGATAATAGACATCTGTACATATATGACGTCATACTAAAACCCGCGCATTCATTAGCACCACTGCCACCAGCGCTGATGCAGCTATGTTAATTTACGATCGATTCCAGCATTGGTCGACCCAATGGCGTGGTCGATAGCGGCAGCTGTTGCCACACCGCGGGTTCCCGGTTCGAATCCGGGTACGTAGATGGATGGTGTGTTGTCCCTTTGAAGTGTAATAAATATATGTAATGGATATCTGTAATAAAAAGTGTTCTGTATTGTTTCTGTGTATAATGGATCAATCGAGGCGACAGCCATCGCTGCTATAGGCCTCAAATCACTGTCAGTTCAAAGTTCAAATTCCAGCATTGTCTTGAAACGCTTGATATATATGCAGTTTTGGTTCTACCTGAATTAACAAGGAAGGTCTCCATTCTGGGCATACTCAGAATTTTTTGAAAAAAATACTAATTAAACTACTTATGCATGTAATGAATAATCAGTCAAAATTAGCGGTGGAATTACAGTAAACAGTCGGAAAAAAATATTTTCCAATATTTGGCGTGAAAAGACAAAAGCGTCACGCGATTTGGCGAGCAGCAAAACGCAAACGATTTTAATGCAGCTGAAAACTATTGGATTTTTAGAATACGTGTAAATGGTATTTTATGAATTTAAACATAAACAAGGGAGAGTTTAATACATTATATTATGTATATATTGTATTACATATACATATATATATATAGATAGATAGATATTGCTTGTTGATGTAGTTATTTAATTTATCTCTGGAAAATATAGTTTCATATACTATAAAAAATTCATATTGAGAAACATTATTTTCATACATTTAAACGTATTCAAAAATAAAAACCAGATGTTTCCATAGCAACAGAATTGAAACGACAATGCTCAATCGGAGATCACTTAGAGCTTGAAACAATTTTAATTAATTTAAATGATGAATTTCGCTTTAAATCGCAAATTTTGATGGTTAAATTCGAAAATAAATACATATAAATATTGATATAACAAAATTATACTTAAAACAAAATAAAACTGACAAAACTAAACTTATTTAACTTAAATCTATCTAAACAAGTTCAGCATGAAACTTTTTTCATTAAAATGTATTGAACATAAAAACGTAATTTTCGAAATTTCATTCCAACACCAATCGATGAAAAATTGCCAAATAGCGAAATTTTCATTATTTTTTTATGGGCGTTGTATGGAGGTTCCGCCGAAATATTTTTATAAACGTATCTATCCTTATACGAAAAGCATTCCGTATTTTTTTTCCAGATTTTGTCGGAATATGCCCGTATGGAGACCTTCCTTGTTAGGCAACCATGAGAGAGTTCCGCTGTATAACTTCGTTCTTTATTTGCATTTTATTTGTTTTGTCATTTTTTAAATTAAATAAGTTAGATAATTAGTTATAATTATCTATATATTAAATAAGTTAAAAAAGAATCCGGTTAAGACGCTCACGATTAATACGCGATCCCGTTTAATACGCGGATTTTTTCCGATCCCTTGACCATCATCCACAGGACTAATGCAGAAATATCATGTTTAATACGCGATGCATTTTCGGTCTTTTGAGAGGAAAAAATCATACTTAAGAAGCGAATTCATTGATCATGATGCGAATTCTCTCTTCTCTAGAATTCAGCGATTAGCGAAGTTAATTAAAATTTCATTAAAAGTTTATATGAATTGATAGTTTTATTTTTTGTTTTAAATAAAAACATATGTGTTTGATAAAATTTCTATAATTTTCAAAAAAGTACCTCGAAGATAGGCACATATCTTAACATACATTGTCCCAGGCTGAACACTTAGTTCAGCATCTACGATTCTTAAACAATTTGATAAACATAAAAATATACTTATTACATATATCGATTAGTAATTGCCGAAACGTCAGTGAAGGTTTACTTTGGAGACAAGGAAATTTTTGATTTGTTAGTCTGTCTGTCAGTCAGTCTGTCTGCCAGTCTGTCTGTCTGTTCCGCGATAACTGTCGTAAAAATTATCCGATCTCTTTGAAATTAAGTAAACACGTTCATGAGCTATCGGGATTTAGCTGTATAGTTTTTTGTTAGGTTTGGATCATTTGTTCGGAAAATACAGAACATTCTATTTTGTATCATAATGCTTTCCCATGGCAAATCAAATGGAAAGAAAGTGGCTCTTTTGATTAATGGATTAAAATGAAAAAAGATGGATATTGAAATTTCCAAATACGGATCTTAAATTTATCTTATTATTTTGAAATTTTGTCTAAGCATTTGTCAGATTTTTTAAAATATTTCTGCTAATTTTAGGGATTTTTTTATACTTGAGTTCAAATAATATAAAACATTTTGTTTTAGAATTTTTTTTTAAATGCACATATTTCATCATTTCTCTTTCTTTTATTTGTTGCATAGCAACAAAAACTGGTGCTTTTTAACGGTAATTTCGGTGATTTTCAAATTTTCTTCCATTGAATGAAAATGGCGCCTTTGGTTAAAGTATTTAAATGTCAAATTATGGGTGTTAAAAGTTCCATCTAAGATTTTAAATTATTCCTATTCTTTTGAAATTTTGTCAATATATTTGTAAGATTTTTTTTAATTAGGTGTATAATTTTTCGTGGAATTTTAGAAATGTTTTCAATAATATAAAACAATTTGTTTGATCAATTTACACATTTGACATGACATATATTTCATTTTTTTTTTCTTCTTTGTCTATTGCTTAGCAATGAAAATAGCCGATAAAAAATAAAACATTTAAATAATTCCAATTGCAAAAAATTAAGAGGTTAAATATAAATTACATTAATAACATATCTTTTTAACACTTTCTAATATAGCTGAAAATTGCTTATATATTTTATTTGTCTGTCTGTCTGTATGTCTATTTTTTCTGACTCGCGTAAATATAGTCAGACATATTTGAAATTGATATATATTATTGTGGTTTACTGTGACATATTCTATATTGAAAATGTAGTGTAGAGCTTTCCTGTTCATTTACAGGGTCACTCAGAAGAATCCCTTGCATTATGATCTACGGCGGAAAATCGTTTGCTGTGTGTTTTCATGATACCTTAAACATATTGAAATTGATGCAAATCACTAAAGTTTATTAAAAGTGTCATACTATAGACCATGGCGCGCAAATAACTTAACATTCATTTACAGGAACATGCAAAAGAATTTGGTTATAGAAGAAAGTGAGCAATAATTGAACTTATGAACAAAATAATATTAAAGTTTTGTCCAGCTGTATTATTTATCCTTAAAAATCTCAGTATAAAAGGAAATTTAAGATGTATTCTAACCATTTGCATAATCAAAAGAAAATTACGAAAGCAAATTTAATGAGTGTACGGGGGGTTCAGGGGGGCAGATACCCCTTAAGAAATGTGCTTTATTACCTAAAAAAAATAATATGCAGTTCATAAAAGTTTTAGAATATCATTGCATAAAAGAATTATCAATTTAATGCATCAAATTTCTGAAACCTTGTACGTATTTTTAGGTGGGTTCGTAATTACATAAATACGTGGCACTTATAGTCGTCGTCTGATCTGTACGTCTGTCTACCGCAAAAAATTATAAAAATAGTACCCAACCAAATGGTTTGAAATTTAAAATATATGATTGTTGGAGAAATTTGTGGAGTCATTTCTAATTTTATGAACATCGGATCGATAGTTTAATTACAGGAACAGTCAAAAGTATTCCGTTACATTACGCCAATGGGGAAAATACCTTCAATTGCATTTTAATGATACCCAAATGATGATGTTATATTTTTCGTACATAATGAAATTGATATAGATTTATGAAGTACATTAAAATATACATTCTGTACAGAATGCGGTGCAAGGAATATTTTTCCTTAATTTACAAGGCCACATAAAAATATTCCATTACATAATGTTATAGGGGAAAACAATGTTTGAGGTGTATTTTAATTATATTGCATTATTTAACGTTTTATTAAACTGATATACGTTGCTGAGGCCTACTACAAATTACTTCCTACATAACAGAAAGCACATAGTATTTACATTGACACACAAAAGATTACAGACTGGAAGTTCATTTTTAGTTTTGATATGTGCTTTTAAGTAAATGTTTTCATACTACGTTATATGTATAAATGTTAAAAATCATATACTGGGTTACACCAAAGTATCTGTAAGGGACGAAAATAGTAACAGAATAGCTTAAAAGATTTTTTTTCCTTTTAAATTATGCATTTTTATGCTGGACTATATTTAGCACACTAAAATATCTTTGTACAATATAAGTAAAACAATTTACAAGGCCACGTATACAATTGGAAACAAAGCCTTCTATGGATGATAATCTCTGGAAGAGTGATTTCAGTAGGTTTAAGCGAATGTAAGTCTTAATTAAATTACAGCTAGTTACAGCTAATTAAATTACACCTTGCCCCACGGAGAGTTTTTTTTTAATTAACCGAGATCATTAACCGAGATTCCATAACCGAAACATTCGCAGTGTGAGGCCGTGCATTATCATGTAAAAAAACAAGACCTCTTGACAATAATCCTCGGAACTTGTTCTGTATTGCGCGGCGCAATTTCTTAATGATCTCGCAGTAAACATGTGTTTTGATCGTTTGGCCTCGTGGTAAGAAATCAATTAGCAAAATGCCTTTTCTGTCCCAAAAAACGGTGCACATGACTTTTCGAGGTATCAGGATTTGCTTAGGCTTAACTTTCGTTGGGGACGAAGTGTACCTCCATTCCATTAGTTGGCGATTACTCTCAGGGGTGTCGTAAGAAACCCAAGTTTCATTCCCCGTGACTAGCCGAGAAAGAAAATCATCGCCGTCATTATTATAGCGTGTCAAAAACTGAATTGCACTGCCCATCCGTTACTTTTGGTGTTGTTCAGTAAGAATTTTGAGTACCCAACGTGAGCAAAGTTTTCGAAATTTCAGTTTTTCAATAACAATTTTGTGAATTTGTGATCGTGAGATTTTCGGATGCTCCATAGTAAAAGTACTAATTGTAACTTAAGGTTTTGCTTAACCTTCTCTTCAATTGCGTGAACCAGTTCACCAGTAAACAAAGACAGGTGTCCACTTCGTTTTTAGGTGCATTCGTAATTATAAAAATACGTAGCACCTATAGTTGTCGCTCAGTCCGTCCGTCTGCCCGTCTGTCTGTCCGTCTGTCTGTCCGTCTGTCTGTCCTTCCGCATATAACAACGCAAAAACTACCCAACCGAATCGTTTGAAACTTAAAATATATAATTATTACATAATTTTGTCGAGTCATTTCAATTTTTATGAAAATCGGATAGATACATCAATTACACTGAAAAAAAAATATGCCACTGGTATCTAGAAAATAAATTGTAGCTCTAGAAAAAATAGTTCCATGTCATCCCTATAAATTCTAGTTCCCTTCGCTAGCGTGTTCTAGTTAAAATTATGATTGAGTAAACCAGAATTTTCTCGTTCCCAGAACCAGAAAAAAGGGCCTTCGGGCTAGATTTTCAAAATGGCGCAACTAAGTTCTAGTTTCATGAATCAGAATTTCTAGCTCCCTGACTTTCAAAGATAGATATTAGAACTGGAATTTTAAGACCTCTTGATTACAAAATATTGTTTCCTGAAGCAGAAAGCAATGTCATAATTGAAAATTCTGGTTTTACAAACTCAAAATAGGCTAGGACTAAAAATAAAAAAAAAATAGGCTTTAGGCTAGATTTATAAAAAGATCTTAACAAAATTGTAAATTCGAGTTTACTGAACTAGAAAAAATAGTTTTTAGGCTAGATTTTTATAATGACCTAAGCTTCATTGCTGAGTTCTGGTTTCTTGAACAAGGATTAAAAAAAAAAAAAAAAAAAAAAAAAAAAAAAAAAAAACGGGGGGGGGGGTTGAAGCGAGATTTTGAAAAAGGCCCGAACTGCATAACTATAAGTTGTGGTTTATTAAACCAAATTAGCAGGGAATAGGGAGTTCTGATTTATTAAACCAGAATTTCCTATACCATGTCATTCAAAAGTAAATTTTAGAAAAAAAAAAAAAAAAACTTTTATTACAAAATATTGTTTTCTAAAACATAAAATAAGATCACAACCAATACTGCCTGGATACCTATTACAAAAATTGTTTATATGAAATATAAATCTTCAAATTAAAATTTGTAAGTAATTCGAAAATATTGGTGACAGAACCAATGGCAAAAATTTATCAAATGGAAGGATTCCTAAATTAAGAGGGCAACATTTATGCATGATTTTGCATAGCATCAGTAGCTTGAGTACGTACTTCACTGAAGGATACAATAAATTTTAAATGTATAATATTGCATAGATGCCAACATCTCTTAATTATTCTGGAGTCTGATCCAAAACGGAAATGCTACTAAGCGAAAATTTTATTTGAACAAAAATTGCAATGTGAAATTCAAAATGTACCTTACTGAAAGATGACTCATTTCCTTATACATATATCTTGGAACAGACTCCGGAATAATTGAGCGAATGAATTTCTATAAATATAGGTTTTTATAAAATTCTCAGCAAATAACATTAATATTTATTAAATTTTATTTACTCATATATATATAAACATTCAGTTTAAAAAAAGTATGTAATTCTCCCCCCCCCCCTATAATCTTTAAACTGTAATGATTGTTCATATCCAAGTATCGATTCCAATATTTTCGAAAAGTATTGTATTTGATCTGTCTTTTAATATATAGACTATATAATGGTAAAATTTAGTTTAACAAGAAAACGCCTAATTGGTTGAAATTTTCCTTTCAGCAATTTATATCAATAGATGGAAACATACTTGAATACTTTTGTTTAGCCTGTAAAATATATTTTCTTTAAACTACTAAAATCAAATTTCTAAAAATTATCATCCAAAGATGACCATGTATCCAGTTCTTTGCAGGATGCTGTATATCATTTTATCGATACATTTCTTAGTAAACTAAATGCAGTTCATCGTAAAAAGGCATAACATATTTAAAAACCCCCTTTAAGTAAATTACACACATATTCAATACTTTTCCAAGAACTTTTGTGTAACAATTAGCATTTATATAAACCATATAATATGCATACATCTAAGTGAAACTTAAAAGCATATATCATAATTAAAATGCATTTCATCCATCCAACAGCCATCTTCCATAATATACAGGACTTCGGGTAGAATATACTATTCGAAATCTTTTGTGTGTCCCTATAAATGCTATGCACTAGTATTATGAATGAAATAACTCGTATTAATCCTCAGCAATGTATATCAATTTGATTATATATGAAATCGTTTACCAATGTCTCAAATAATTCTCTTATTATTATGTATTGGTATTCTTTTGTGTGGCCCTGTAAATGAATAATAACTATTCTTTTTATTGTTTATTTTATAAAATGTACATTTTAATGCACTTTGTAGATACATATAAATTTGAAGATGTTTGACAGTGTGCAACATCGTTAAAATTCATTTGAAACGATTTTCCCCTATAGGACATAATGCAATGGAAAAATTTTTTACTATCCCTGTAAATAAACTAATCATGGCAGAACCTTAATTTTCAATAGGGTTCGTGCTCAGGTAACCACCATTAACATCCAAAGAATTTATGACAATCAGAGTGTATTTACGAGAGTTAGAGTGCGGACAGACGACCGAGACAGACAAACCAAGTGCATAAGTACTTTTCAACTTTGTTGGAAAATGCTAAAAATAAAAAGTATAAACATGTAAATAAACTAAAGAATTTTTTTTAAAAACGATATACAGAGTAAAATATTAAATTTATTAACATTCCAAAAACATACATAAAAACAAAGCCTTCAATTCTAGTGTTAAAAAAATGTTAAAATGAAGTAACTCTTTTAAATAAAAGTTATTATTATAGTTAAAACAAAGTTGGAAGTTCCAATCATCATCCATGTTGTGGACGTTAACTACATCAACATACAACTGTCGGCTACTGTAAGCCTTTTTATTGTGGCGATGTAGTATTTTATATCTCTAATGACATTTACAGTAAGGGGACTGGTATCCTGCAAAAGAGAAATTTTTCCTTCCGGTAGGATCAAACTCCTTATCCCCTGATCCATTGTTCATTTCTCTGCTTTCTACTGTGACTAACCACATAAGGGAGAAATATGAAAGAATTTATCGAATTCGATGACTGGACCAAAACGAGCCATGTGCTGAAACCTGAAATCTGCCACAGTAGACTCAAGTTCACCTAAAAAATAGATAAAATAATCAATCATATATGAAGTATTGATTACAACAGAACAATTTTCAAATTGTTTAAATTTCATTAGCCTATAAAACTAATATATAACTACATATAATTTTTTAATGATAAGTACATATGGTGATATGCATAATATCAGTTAGGATTTCATAGCATTAAGTTTCTGTCAATCGATTATAGATAGTTATTTTATTGCAAGTAATTGGTAAAAAAGCAAAGGTACTCGAGTATTAATGCCACCGCAGCAGAAGTGACTCTATATCGGCCCATTTTCCACCAAAATCTGATATGTTACTTTGTTTTAGGGATGCGCCGAATAGTGATTTTGCCTGAATACTGAATATTCGGCTAGCCAAATAGTAATTGTTGGGCCGAATGCCAAATATTCGGCCAGCCGAATAGTAACTATTCGGCAGTATACTGAATATTCAGCTTTCCAAATACTTTTTATATTTCAAAGTTTAAAAGTATTAAAATGTTACTTTTTAAAACAATTTTACATGATATTTAATAAGAGAGATTTATATTTTGATAAATAAGAGCTTTTTATAAGAAATTCGGTATTGAAAAAAATCTGTCTTTTTTTTATTTAAGAAGCATAATTATGAGACTTTTTCAATTAGTAAAATTTTAAATTTCATTTCTTCTACGAATTGAAACAAACATTTTGAAATCAAAGATAAATAATGAAAAAATAGTTGAAGAAAAACTGTACAGTCTCATATTTATTCTTTTTAAATAACTCAAGGCAGATTTTTTTCAAAATAAAGTATAAATACTTTCAACTTAATTCTGAATAAAGGAATGTCTAGCTCATAGTTCTTTTCTTATGAATAGTGGCATTTTCCATCCTTCCCATCGTATCATATTTTACAGAAATCAAAACATGTGAGTTGAAAATATGAAAATACAGTTATGGTATCTTATTTATTGTTAATGCAACAAACAAAAACACAAGTTTGATCTAGAGTGAGATGAAGTACAATGTATTTATGATTCAATAAGTTGATTATGATTATGATTTCATAAACAAAAAATTGTCTGCCTTGATAGCTATTACTAATCTCAAAAGTTTTCCTTTCTTGTTTAAGGACTTTTGGGGAAAGCAAGAAACAGATTATTTACTAAATAGAATTTAGGAACTTGCATCTGCAGTTGCATCATTTATTCCTAAGGAGAATTCTAATTTTAATCCTTCTCATGATTAATTTTCTTAAGTTAAACTTTACAAACAGCAAATAAATATAGTAAAAACATTCTATATTATTTAAATATTATTTTATTTCTTATTATTTTAAATATATTAATAATCTGACAGTTAAAAGTAGAAATTGTGAAAAGTTTTTTTTTAATGTATTTTAAAAGGCTTTATTAAGTATTGGATTCGGCTGAATACTTCGATATTCGGCAACATGGCTGAATACCGAATATTCGGTACATCCCTACTTTGTTTTTAAATATAGTGTTTTGAATTTCGAAAGTGTTTTAATTTTAAATAAAGTGTTTTATTTTATGATTTGTCGCAAAAAATTTAGGTGTAGATTAAAAATCGCCAAATCTGTAACTGCAGAGGCCTTAATACGTAAATACCAAGCAAAGATAATTTTAACACTTCAGAATAATAAAATTTAGAATTGTGATCTATTGTGTAAATAAATATAGAATGTATTCACATCAATAAAGTATTTTGGAAAGGAAAAAGATAAAATCTAGTAATGAATATTGAGCAGAGGTAATTCATTTGTGAAGTGTTAAGGTGCTTTTTAGTACAGAATATGTCCAATCCAGCGATCTACGATCAGGAGGAATTTTATAGAAATATATACAAATGATTTTGATTTTAACAATTAATTCTGTCATAATTCCCTTAGTTACATAACTTTCACTACAAATAAAAAGATCCATATGGCTACTTTCACAAAATCAATCTCAGATAAATGTGTATCATTTATTCAAGGGCGATTCTGTTCTGAATTTTATTCAGATTTAAAACTTCCAATTCTTATTTTATTTTATTTATTTTTTTAACCCAAAAATTATTAGAAAACCCAAACTTTCATCAAAAAAATCATGATATGAATGCAAATTTTGTCAAAAGATTGCAAAATAAACACACATTAAGTCACAAAATAATGAAAAAACTGCAAATTTTTTCAAAAGGTTGCAAAAAACTCAAATTTTATCAAAAGATTGCAAAACAACCACAAATTTCACCTAAAGATTGCAAAACAAACATTCTGTCAATAGGGGCAGAACCCCCCCCCCTCCCCCAAATTTCATTGAAAGATTACAAAAATTTCCCCAAAAGTCACAAATAAAAAATACAAATGTCATCAAAAGATCACGGAATATATGAGAAATATATGAAATTTTTTTTTACACCTACGTAATACAGAATTTTCCTATAAATACACCGTAAAATTTCCATGTGGATTGGGAGAAATGTTGGGAGTAGAAACAATTTTTGCAACCCTGGATTTTACTTATCATATATATTAATTAAAGCAGTAGCCAAAAAAAAGTCAGCATACTTAAAATGGTCTCTACGCATACGTGCTTGCACTGAAATCGCTCCGAACCAATCGGAGGAGAGTGTAGTTACTGTCTGTAAAAGCATTTGCAAAGCGCGTTTGTAAATATGGGATAAGAATAAGACTGCATTTTTGCTGACACTGTTTAATGCAATGCTATAATAATTATATTTTTTTCTTTACTCATGTTATAATGATCGAAATACATTGTTTTTTTCACTTTACGTAAGTTATTTCATTTCCATCTGTATTCTTTTTTCATGTTAAATGCTATTCCCTCCTTCAAACTTTGCAATGTTATTGCCGGCAATCTTAGGCTTAATTGTAGAAATGTTTCATATATATGAAATTGAAACATTCAATAATAGTTAATGATTAAAGTGTTTATTTACGTTCTTGGCCGATAAATCATTTTATTTCAAATTTATTTTAAGTATATACAAAAAAAAGGCTGGAAATCACATTGTTTTTTGTTTGTGTTTTGATGGTGCGATTTTCGGCGGATATTTTGACTTCATGGATGTAAACAGATTCGCAAATCAAAATCACTATTTATTTTTTGCTTCAGTTTATCATACTCATGTCAAAAAACGGTGATTTTTTTCCCTCTTATAATTTCATTTTTGAGCAAATTCATAAGGTTTAGGAAGTATTTACATTACATTGTTTTCGCCGAATAATAGAGAATTGCATATGAAATGAAAATAATCCCAGTTATAAACAGCTTTGTAAATCATTAATATTTCTTTAATGTTTCACTTTCTTTTTGTTGACTCGAAGTTCCCTTTTTTTTAAAAGTGTTCTCGTGACAAAATTTGCTGTTTTTTTGAGAAGGAGGAGGGAATATTTGGATGAAATTTGCTATTTTTTTTCCCCAATCGCTTGATCTTGATCTCTTAACAATGTTTTTCAAAAAATATGAAGATCATTATAATCAAGAAAGAAAAATAAAATTATCAGAAGAGATCCCTCTTTTTTGCATAGCATTCAATCATGATATACAATATAGAAAATACTTTATCGGCTAAGAACATAAACACTTTAATCATTAACTATTGAATGTTTCAATTTTACATTAAGCCTAACATCACAAGGTTTGAAGGAGGGAATAGCGTTTAACACAAAAAAAGAATACAAATGAAAATAAAATAACTTATGTAAAGTGAAAAAAGCCAATGTATTTCGATCATTATAAGATAAGTAAAGAAAAAAAAATATAATTATCATAACATTGCATTAAACAGTGATAGCAAAAATGCAGTCTTATGCCATATTTACCAAGGCGCTTTGCAAATACGTATACAGAGAGTAAATACAGTCTTCTCCGATAGGTTGTCAGATTTCTGCACAAGCGCGTATGCGTAGAGACCAGTTTTAGCTGTGCTGAAAAAAGATCGCTACTGTTTTAAGTATGTACTGTTTACCAATATTTGTGTTTTTTGAAGTACCTAGACAAAATTAAAGTATTTTCACGATCTTTTGACAAAATTCACGTCTTTTATGATACTAGGACAAAATTATTTGTTTTCTCGGGGATTTTAGGTGAAATTTGTCGTTTTGTTGTCACAATCTTTCGATGTAATTTGCCGTGTTATCGAATTTATCCTTTTTTCGTGATTTTTTTCTTTTTTTTTTTGGTTATTTTCAGAAATTTGTCATTTTTGTCACCTTTTTTTTTTTTTTGCAAAAATTACCTTTTTTGTGATCTTTTGATGAAATGTGCCTCTTTTTTTCATCTTTTGACAAAATGTGTTGTTTTCTCACAATCTGTTTACCAATATTTGCATTTTTTGAAGTACCTAGACAAATTTAAAGTATTTTCATGATCTTTCGGCGAAATTCATGTCTTTTATGATACTAGGACAAAATTATTTGTTTTCTCAGGGATTTTTGGTGAAATTTGTCGTTTTTTTTCTCACTATCACTGTAATTTGCCGTTTTATCAAATTTATCCTTTTTTCATGATTTTTTTTTTTTTTTTTGCGAAATTGTCATTTTTCGTTTGTTTTTTGAGAAATTTGTCTTTTTTTTTTTTTTTTTTTTTGCTATTTTTAGCTAAATTTACCTTTTTAGACAAATTTTATATGTGCTTTTTGAGATCTTTGGACGAAATTCGCGTCTTTTATGAAACCTGGATAAAATTTGTCATCTTGAGGTCTTTCGGTAAAGTTTATCGTTTTCTCGAGTTCTTTTGATGAAATTTGTCATTTTGTCACAATTTTTCAATGTGATTTGCCGTTTTATTGAAGATCTTTTTGCAAAATTTGTTGTTTTTTTGCTAAATTTATCTTTTTTGTGATTATTTGATGAAATTTGAGGCTTTTTTTTCCAATCCTTTGACGAAATTTATTGTTTACTCACAATCATTTGTCAAAATTTGTTGTTTTCTCACAATATTTTGAATTTCTTTCACAATATGTTTACAAATTTGCCATTTTTTAGAGATTGTTTTGTCAAAATTTGCTTTTTTTTTTTTTAAAAATTTTCATAGAAATTGCCATTTTTTTAGATGTTTTGGCAAAATTTTAATTTTTTACAATACTTTCGCGAAATTTGTTTTATTTGAGATACCGAGACATTTTTTTTTTGCAGTTTTTTGACAAATTTTTTGAGATTTTTTGAAGAAATTTGTTGTTTTTTGCATTCTCTTGATGAAATTTCTGTTTTTTTCCACATCTATTTACAAAATTTGCAGGTGATTTTTTTTTTTTTGGGGGGGGGGGTGGTATTTTGATGAAATTTGATATTTTTGTGATTATTTGCATTTTTTATGGGTACCTAGACAAATTTTGGTACATAGCAAATGATTTCTAGCATTTTTTTAAAAAAAACTAACAGTTGAAAAATAATCTTCAAACATTTTCAAGAGTCTGTGACGTGTGTCGCAGTGTTGCACCGATTCTGTGCCCGGGATCATATCATTTTGGTGTTACATTGGTAAATGGAAAAGCATATGTGCAGTAAATTAACGAAATTTGTGGGGTTTTTTTTTTCTGCAATAATTTTAAAATATTCAGTCTTTTCCTCCCACAGTCACAATTAACATTTTTTTATCATCAGAATTAAATAAATTCCATAATAATTTAGTGATTTTAATAATAACTTTATATTTAAAAAAAAAAATGCACAACAGACTAAAAAAAAGTTAATGTGCTACTTTCTATCAAAACAAGTTACAAATAAAAAGAAATTTTTGAGTGGATTAAAAAGGATAACAATATCAAAAGACAAATCCCCCTTCCCCCCCCAAGAGATATCTTTTGATATCATATGTCAGACCTCCTCGACCCTTAAATGAATACATACAGTTCGCAAAAAAAGTATTTGTACACTTCATTTTTTTAAATTATAATGAAATTAAACAAAAGATTTAAGCAAAAAATACTGTAATACATTAATTTAACGCATTATAATATTATAGAAGCAAAAACAAAATTAAACGAATCGATTTTTTATATTATAATAAACAAATATACAAAAATATAATGCAAAAAAAGTATTTGTACACTATATTAATGTAATATAATTAATGAAAATTTAGTAAAATGATACAAATTAATATTTTGTGCGAATTCATTTAGCGTTTATGACTACTTCTAGATGGTGTGACATTGAATCCATCAACTTTTTTGTATCGGTCTGGTTAATGTTATTCCATGACACAATAAGAGCTTCTTTAAAACTGTTTTTTACCAATACATACTTTTTTTTCGGATTTTTGCATCCAATAGCATCTGCAAATTTTCTATTGGATTCAAGTCTAGAGATTTTAGAAGAATTACCAGTCGTCTTGGAGTATTGTCGTAAGCATGTGCTGATGATTACAGCAGTATGCTTTGGTCTTTATCCTGCAGAAAGTGAAAAGCTTCCTCTATGCATAATTTCTTGGCACAGTTTAATAAATTATGGCGCGACACATCAATGTATGTTAAACCTGTCTTCCCATTGTCAATAAATTTTAAATGTCCTGCTCCATTAGAAGCTATGCACCCCAAAATTATAATATTCCCCCCAACATGCTTGATAGTTTGAAGTATACATTTTGGATCTAGAACAGTTTTATTTTTACGCCAATTTTTTCGAATGCTTGATGGTAAGAAAATTCTGAATTTTCCCTCATCAGAAAAAATTACTGTTTTCCAAAAATCCAATGATTTACTTCTGTATGCGAAAGCGAATAGTATGCGTTTTCGCCTATTTGTTTCGCTGATGAATGGATTTTTCCTTGAGGTTCTTTCTTTTAAATCTGCATTGAGAAGAATATTTTTTATTGTTTGAGGTATTACTCTGATGCGAGAAGATGTCGCAAGGTCTCCAGCAAATTTTTGAACCGAACGCATAGGATTTTTAAAGCTTTTTTAACAACACTCCTCTTTTCCCTCATTGTTAGTTTGCTAAGAAGTCCTGGTTTTCATTGAATTTCGATGCTTTTAATTTATTCATAGTTTCTCACTATACATCCAATAGTTGTAAATGGTAATTTAATAGCTTTTACAAATTCTTGTTGCGAATTTAAATTTTTATTATGCTCAATCATAGGATTTCATATATCTAGAGGTGCCTCTCTAGTATTAGGTTCTATACTCAATTATTTCAAGAGCAAATTAGATTAAATGTCAGACAAATATAATATGAACTCAAAAATTATTAACAGCTTCTGTAAAAGTAGTCCTTTTGAACCATAAACACTATAAAACACAGTACATATCAGGATGGAGAAATGTACAAATACTTTTTTTGCAAGAAATTTTTTAACTTTTCCTATTAGAAAATTATTTTACATCTTTATCGAAATTTTCTGTTGTGTAATTTAAAACGCACGATAAACAGATTGTATTAAAACTATTTTTGACAAAATATCTGTTTTTATTTAGTTAAAAATTAAAAATTTTAGAGTGTACAAATACTTTTTTTGCCAACTGTATACATACTGTCCCTTAGCTTTAAGACTGATTTTCGTAACATCATAGTTTATATAGCTCCAAATAGTAGCAATTACGAATTTTTTGTGACAGTTGTCAGTCAAAGCAGTTGGCCTTCAATTGTCATAAATCGAAAAAACTGAAAAGCATCTTAATAGAAATCAATCTAGCTAAATATTGGTTTTAATAAAGCAGATTAAGAGAAGATCATGAGATTAACCAAAAGGATATTTCAAGGCATTATCAGTAATAATACTGATGGTAAAATTATGACAAATTTCAAGCAAGAAAAACTGTGGAATGAAGAATATTAGCATAATGCCTTACTAGCAGGGTTGGCAAGTTTTTGACATGCGACAGTTTTTGATGGTTTTAACCATGGTTTAAACCGTCATGTCAAAAACTGTTAAAAACCTATATTTATATGTAAATAAAAATATTTATTTACATATGTATATCTACATATATTAAGTAAAATTTATTTGCTTTTAATAAAGAAAATGTTTCTAAATATGACCTAGAAAAAATAAATTAAAATTTTTGAAGAAGCATTTTGAATAGTAAACAAAATATTAGAAGGTTATAAACAAATGCAAATTTTTCTAGTCTGGTCTAATTTCTGATTTGGTAGAATTAGCCGAACAATTTTTATCATGCCCTGCCAGTTCTTCTGCAATAGAACAAATGTTTTCCAATTTTGGACTAATTCATTCAAAACTCTATTATTGGTAAGGAACAGAAAAATGTTCAAAACTGGTTATGTGCTACCGTATGCTACGTGGGCAAATGAATTTGATTATTGAACTAAATTTCTACTTTGATAACTTTCATTTGGATTGATTTTGATTATGTAATCAAATTAATTGGAAATATTTAATGAATGTTTTTTTAATTGTGTATTTAATTAGATAATAATAAAAAAAACTACATAATATTTTGTGCTATAGAAGTATTTCATAGATCAGTGTAATATTTTTTCTGTTTTGACTTTTACAATTGTTAGTTAGTTTTTCAGAAAAATCGGTAAATTTTAAATCGCCAGTCATTTTTGGAATTTTTAACTAACATAAAGATAATAAAAAATTAACTCTTTTCTATAATATCTGAATATCTATTTACAATATTCAGCCTATTTATTTACTACGCTGAAAAATAAGCTTATACAAATAGTTATTATTTTTTTTTCCCCACTGAATACTATAAATTTTTTTTAAATAACTTAAGTATTCAGTTGTTGAAAAATTACTTCTTGTCTTATCTTGCTTTCAAAGTAGACATTTGTATTTGTAGTACTATTAATATGTGTGTTAGGGAGGGGAGGGGGTTAGAGATAAAAATGGTTTATAATGATGCGTAATAATAATAAATATAAATATGCATTATATTTAAATTAAAATTAATCTACTGGATACTATGTATATAATGTGTATAGCATTAAAAAACATATATATTAAACACTATGTATCTATGTATTAAACACTTGTATACTAAGTGTCGGTATCAAGTTCGACACTTTTGAAAATCCTGTATTTGTAACATTTAACTTCTTCCTTATAAATATTAACTATGTCAAAATGCACACTAAATAACTTTACATTTTTTAAAGTATTAAAATAATAATAATAATAAACAGACAAGATATTTTAACATAATTTTTGGGTAAATATTTCTGCATCTCCATTTTCAGATAAAATTTCTGAGATTTGAAATTGTCATTTTTACCTTAATTTTTATTAATTAAAAATATTTTAAGACCTGCTAATTAACTATAATGTAATTAAATTTCAACATAATGTATGGCAACTGTTACTAGTTTTAAAATTTGTTTCCTAAACAAACTCTAATGCACCGCAGCAGATTGTGACTCTGGGTTTTTGACGGTTTTAATCGGTTTAAACCTTTGTCATGTCAAAAATCCAACCCTGCTTACTACCCCCCCCCCTCCTCAAAAGCACAATGTTTGCCAAATTACCAAAAAAGTTCGTTCTGTAAATTAATTTTTATTGCCAAAATCCTTTTAGATAAATCGATCAAGATGTAATAATACACGTTGAGTTTATTCGGAAAATTAAATTTTGCTTTAGTAAAAGTACTAACTAAAAAACAAATAAGTGACTAATGGCAAAAAAATATATGAAGGAGAGAAGAACCAATTTGGATGAAGATTACCTAAAAAATGATAGTGAAAATTACACTTTATATGATAACTTGCATTTCTTTTTCAGTAATGGCAATTACCATAGTAAATAAAACTACCAAAATATAAGAAATAATACTAAAATGAGCTAATTTTAATCTAGATTAGGTTTTGGATAAGTTTAATTAGCAAACCACATCAAATTTGCATTTTGAGAAAATTTTTTGTGTGTTATATCACTAAAATTACTGCGAGTTGTTCAAAATGTAACGTAAGTTATTATGGAATGATCCTATTGTTTATTTGTCAGGGAGAGACTAAAATAAAGTCAATTGTTGACAAGTCAATAAGAATAACTTTTCAACTTTTGATTTAGCAAGGAAGTTTTTAATGCATCCTACAACCGTGTTTGAAGTTTTCGATCTTTTTCGGAGATTAGATTGTAAATATTCAGGTTGTTCCTAAAATCCTACAACAAACTTTATATCAGAATAATATGACCAAGGCAAAAGGAATTTTAACAAGAAACAATATCGCAATTCATTTAAATATATTGCATGAGAAACAAGCTAGAACTAAATTTTTTATTTACAACTTTATCACAAATGAAAATATTTTAACGAGATTTGTTTCATATTAAATTTGTTTCTGTTAAAAAATGTGATAATATAATTGAAAATGACTTAACTTTGATCATTAAATTAAAAATACACGCTGTAATTAGTGAGAATAAATTCCACAATAGAACACGAAAATATAACGAACTTAGAAATTTAATTTAAAAAATGAATACTAAGAACAAGCAAAATATCAGTTTGCTTGCTAAACAATTATTCATGTAAAACTTGCACATACCTTGAAGTTTCTCAATTATAAGTTAGCTATTTGATAAAGAACAACAAATATCTTCCTTCTTTCTTCTGCATTCGCCTCGCCCGCCATTTGTTTACGCAATTGAGTTAAGTTGGACGTTCATTTTTCCGGAGGAAGGAACCAAACCGAAAAATATATTCTCGTAACAGGTCGCTGTATTCCCCCTCATTTTCTAGAGCGCTTTCCCATAATTTCGTTGTGCAATTTATTTAAAAATCTCTGCAAATAAATGCGAACACGAGAATTCAGTTTCAATAACTATAGTCTATTCTGTAAATCTAATCGAAAAATCAAGTTATAATTTCTCGCAATTCAAACGATTAATTATAGTAAAATACCGTTTAATCACCAAGAAAATCTTAGATTAGAAATTCTCGGACATTTTGTCGATTTGGTTTATTTCTGCAGCTTATACGCATAACTCCGATATCTATATTTCTAGTTCAGGGATTTAGAAAGTGACTACTTATTCGTTCTAGTTGAAGGCGGTATATTTTTTTTTTCAGTGTACAGGGATAATCAAAAGGATTGCGTTACATTACGGTCAATGGGGAAAAAAGTTTCAAATGCATTTTAATCGTTTGAAATTTAAAACATATAATTATTACATAGTTTTGACGAGTCTTTTCAAATGTTATGAAAATCGGATGCATAGATCAATTGCAGGTACATTACGGTCAATGGGGGAAAAAGTTTCAAATGCATTTTAATGGTGTTACACTCATTCGAACATAATAGAATTGACATGAATCTATGAAGTATATATTAAAATATACATTCTGTACAATCTGCGATGCAAAGAATATTCATTATTAAATTACAGCGCCACACAAAAGTATTCCACTACATAATGCTATACGGGGAAACATTGTTTGGGGCGTGTTTCAGTTATAATAAACTACTTCACATTTTATGAATGAGATATACGTTGCTGAGGTGTAATAACGTTATCGTACGAACGCACCTCTTTTGCTACGCTTCACGTGCAATACTCAACTTGTTCATCGTGCACTTGATCACGTCCTTCATTAAACTGTCTGACCCAGCTTCTAACTATTGAATCACTCATAGCATTTTGTCCGTAAACCTCGGAGATTTGCCGATAAATTTCACTTGGTTTAGCTTTGCATTGAGGAAACAAATCACAGATCTGATTTCACAAGCGGCGGCATTTTTAATTAAGGCTGACATTCTAAAGAAGCAGTACAATGGCTTACTTTTCTTTTCCTTCAGTCAGAATAACTGCCGCGCATGCATGGAAATGCGATTGCAGCGCTTCTGCGGATAGAAATAGAAACAGAACCTACTTTGTGGATATACCTCGTATTAAACATCACAGTTATGTCGCAGTTTTTGGCGAATATCTTTTTGTTTCTATCATTAAATTACATGTTTTTAAATATTGTATTGTAATCTTATCATATTAAAATAAATTATAACAAGTTGGAAATTGCACGTGAAGCGTAGCAACGTGCGTTCGTACGATAACGAAGTTTTAAAAATATTACTCTCATATATCAATCTCATAAAATTGCAAATAGTGAATTACAATTAAAACGCTCATCAAACAATGTTCTCCCTATACCATTATGTAATGGAATATTTTTGTGTGGCTTTGTAAATCAATAACAAATGTTCTGTGCACCACAAATTATGTAAAATGTATATTATAATATGTACTTTATAGTTGCATACAAATTTTATTAATTTCGAATGAGTGTAACACCATTAAAGTGCATTTGAAACATTTTTCCCCATTGACCGTAATGTAACGGAATACTTTTGATCGTCCCTGTAATGGATCTATGCATCCGATTTTCCAAAAAATTTGAAATAACTCGACAAAATTATGTAATAATTATGTATTTTAAATTTCAAACGATTAAAATGCATTTGAAACTTTTTCCCCCATTGACCGTAATGTAATGGAATACTTTTGATTGCCCCTGTAATTGATCTATGCATCCGATTTTCATAAAATTTTAAATGACTCGACAAAATAATGTAATAATTATGTATTATAAATTTCAAACGATTCGGTTGGGTAGTTTTTGCGTTGTTATATGCGGACAGACAGATGGACGGACAGACGGACGGACTGAACGACCACTATAGGTGCTACGTATTTACATAATTACGAACGCACCTAAAAAACAAATATAGTAAAAAAGATGATTTAAAGATATGATTATTAAACTAAACGTGATAACTTTTTCCCTCACAGTATAGCGAAACTTAATCTTATTAGTACTAAAGATATTAGAGAATTAGCGATTGTTTGGCGTGTTTTTTTTTTTTTTTTAGCCTCCCATGCTATTTCTTTCAGACAAGCTAAAAATGTCGTGTTATCAGCCCTGAATTTTCTACTGAACCGATTTTGATAATTATTTTTTTAAATGAAAGCTATTTCTAGTTGTACCCATTTTAGCTATTTTTTAATTTATTTCCATTTTTATGTTTTATTTTTAATTTTAAATGCTTTTTTACGATATTTCTTCAAAATGGTGGCAACTTAGTTTAGCTTTTCTCTCGATAATAAAAATTTATTTTCCATTATTACTTTCCACAAGTCAGAAACTTTATTTCATCAGTGAACATGTCCTCGCATTTAAAAGAAAAAAGTTAATTGTTTTCGTAAAATTTAACCACAATAAAATGATTGCATATAATTATGCACTAATTGAGGTAAAAAAATATATTTACTGAGAAATAATATTAATAATGTAAATAAAATAACAGAAAATAATTTATGATAAAAATTAATGTCTAAAGCAAAGTAAGAAATATTTCAAATGAAGAAAATGATGGCATTCAGCAACCAGATAAAATGAATTTGCAATATTATTACGGACGCCTTTTTCATATTACTAATAACAGTAACTTTTAAAAAACATTTGAAGAGAAAATGACGTCACTATTTAAAACATCGCATTTTTACTCATAACGATATTACATTTCAATATTTCTTTTCATTGTGGACACTGAGATTGAAATTTTACTTTCAGATGACTTCAGTTAGTGAAAATAATGTCATGGTAAAAATGAAATGTTTTATATATATATATATATGTAAGAAAATACAGAAAATCAGACCTATTTATAACTTTTTTAATAAATCGCCCCTCAATGTGGATACGGGCCCCATGACTAATAATCACGGGTTTTACAGGGCAACAAGAAACCTAAGTTTATCGTATTAATTTAAGTAAAACACATGGCCTTTTTAACTGGTAACCCCCCTCGGGAGATGAGGAATTTCTATACATCTACGCACTTGGTCTCCAGAACTCATGATGTAAAGACTTGCGAAAAGATTTTGTTATGTTTTAAATAAATCGTAATTAAAACTCATCCCCTTGAAGTCTGTCGTTACATGAAAATGCGACAGTTCTTCATAGTCGGCAGTATGATACCTAGTGCGGGAAAATAATCGACGAAATATGAACATCATTAAAAATACCAGACCCACAAAGGAAAGCAAAGACAGTGGTCATTCTGACTCCAAACATCGAAAGAGGCCCTGAAAAGGAGCTAATGTCTCGTCATGAGTTATCATCCAGCAAACGTATTCCATATTGGAATACTTAGATGCTATTTTTCTACTCGGCCGGGCTTTGCCGCATCCTGGACACTGGATTTCTTCTTGAGCGGGACTTCAACTATCGCCGTTCGTCCCCCCTCCTGCCTGCTGTCGTGCCATGAATTACTTCGGCCGGTCTCTCCGAATTTGTGATTTATTTTTGTTTGTGTTCATCTGGCTTCATCGAAGTGTGGTGCCGTATGTGTTTATTCTTCTATGGTGATAATGAGAGCAATGTTATCAGCAAAAATGTCGGGTACTTTGTGTTTTATTTCAATAAAGTGTTTGAATGCAGTCATCGAGTCATCATGAAACGCGTAAATCTTTTCGATTTCAACAGTTCTGTTCGCTTTCTAGTGATTCATCAATAATCTTCAAATAGTGTTCCTGTAATCGCTTCGTTATTTATTGAAAGAAAAACTCGTGTTGCGTGAATTTATTCGACATCTATTACATGAGTATACTCAAGGGGTGGTACAGTGATTTATGATTAAAGGAATGTTTAATTTATAATATGTGAGCTCACAAGTGTACACTACTTTATTTATTTATTTATTTATTTATTTGTTTATATTAGTGCACATGTTTTTTTTTCCCTAATTCCTTGATTATAAAACTAATTGATTAAGGTAAGTAATATATCTCTAGTGTTATTGTTTTTATTACTTCTACAAACCATGGTTTTAAGGTGTAATTATATTTTAAATTGAAAGAAAAAATGGATATCCATATTTACGTCTAATTCTTTTATATAATTAATTCTTTTTATTTATTTCATTTCACAATTCTATGCAGATGCTTGTATTATGTTGATATTATTATTATTTTTTTGAAGATCATTTAGAATTTGCTTATATTTAGATTTTTAGGAAGTTGTCATAAAATTAATTTAAAATGGAAGCTATTAAAAAACAAAAAACTGTTCTTAAGGGAAAAATCACTCGCATAAAAAATATTATAAATCCCAAAATTGATAATGAAACTGTAACTCTTGAAGAGTTAGATTTATATGGTAAACAGGTTCAGGATATTGAAACTGAATTAAATAAACTCCATGAAAATGCCATTCTTCAGAGCGATGCATCGGAAACTGATCCTATAATTGATGAATATAATGAGATTGCACTTAAATTAGACAATTTAAACATAGCAATAAATACATCACGTAATAAGTTAACTAAAAGTTTAAACATTCACGAGGGTGGTTCAGAAAGTCTAAATAAAACTACAGGTAATGTTTGTGTAAAAACTGTTAATCTTCCAAAATTTGAATTAAAACCTTTTCACGGAGAAGCTGATCAATGGCTTTCTTTTAAAGAGATTTTTCTTACAACTATAGATCAAAATTTGGAGTTGAGGGGCGTCTCAAAATTGCAATATCTACTGGCTAGTGTAAAGGGTCCTGCTCATAAATTAATTTCTGGATTTCCTCTCTCGGAAGCCAATTATAAAAATGCATGGGACACTCTCTGCACTCGCTATGATAAAACTAGAGATTTAGCCATAGCACAAATAAGTAAGTTATACAATTTAAAAAACATGAAAAATTGCCCCTCTTCCTCTAAAGCTATTTTTGACATAATAGATACTTGTAATGAGTCACTTCGAATTCTAGAGTCTTTGAATTTGACTCAAAATGCTTTGGTGGATAACATGATAATTTATACTATAATTCAAAAACTAAGTGATAATCTAAAAGAAGGATGGGAGCTCTCTCTTACTCATAATGATATGCCTAGTCTCACGGAATTTTTAAAATTTTTAGAGACTCATGCCAAAAGTAAGCTAGCGTTGGAGAATCCAACTAAAATAGATGTAAGAAATGCAAATTATTCCCGAGATTCTTCCGATAGATATAAATTCCCCAAAAATCAAGAAAATGCTAAATGCGGTGTTTGCCTTGAATCGCATGCCACCCATACCTGCAGAAAATTAACAAATATGCCCTTAGATAACCGTTGGAGAACTGTCCAACTAAACAAACTATGTATCAATTGTTTGCGTGGTGGCCACTTTTCAAATAAATGTCCCTCCAGAATGAATTGTAAAAATTGCCATCGAAGACATCATACTTTACTCCATAAATATGATGTTCAGGGCAATACAGGGACAACAATGAACCCCAACTTGACAACCCACAGCAATCAATTTCAATCACAAAATGCCCATGGGTATTCCCCTGATCAAGGAATACCCCATAATGTTTTATGACGGTTTATAGTCCAGGGGTACCTCAGCTATGGGAATTACGATAATCATACGTATCCAAAAACTTGTCATGAGGTTCAAATACCATTTTTATTGGATAGCGGAAGTACCCTTTCCCTTATTCCAGAAAATTTAGTTGCAGCTTTGGATATGACGTCTATTCAAAGCTGTCATCCTCTTAATGTTAATCAAACCCAAGGACAAGTTCAGATTTCTGAAAAACTTCACGTACCCCTCAAAATAGGAAATATCAGGCAAAATAGCACCTTATACTTAGTTAGGTCATTCTTGCCATATGCGATACTGGGAACTCCAGAATTACAAAAATTCCATATATCGATGGACTTTTACTCGAATATTCTGACTCAGGATGGAGTCATTCTTAAGCATGATCAAAATATTTTCAATCAAATTTCCCAGGAAAACTCATTTAATCATACATTAACTTTAACGAGTGATATGAATTGCAAGAAGCCGCTTCGTTCTCCTTCCAAATCAAATCAAGAAAGTTTGTCGCAACAAGGACAATGTTATTTTGATACTCAAATTCTCTCGGATTATGATGACAAAAGTTTTAGTCATTGTACTACTGAAGAGAACTCACAGTTGGAAGGGCTTCTAAGCGACTTCAAGGATATTTTTGCGCGCAATAGATATGACGTAGGTAGAGTCAGATGGGAACCTCAGCGGGTAACTCTCACCTCGGAACTTCCTATCTCGCTTCGACCTTACCGTGCATCTCCTAGGGACAAGGAAGAAATTCAAAAACAAATACAAGAATTACTGGAAGCTAAACTTATTAAAGAGTCCTGCAGTCCTTATTCCTCTCCCGTCACTCTGGCATATAAAAAAGGAGAAGGTAAAACGCGTCTCTGTATTGATTACAGAAAAATCAATGCCATTTGTAAGACTGACTCGGAACCATTGCCCCGTATAGATTGGCTTTTGGACAGACTTGTCAATGCCAAATATTTTTCCACGCTAGATTTAGCCTCTGGCTACTGGCATATACCACTTCATCCTTCAGACACAGAGAAGTTGGCCTTTGCAACCAATCAAGGTCTTTATGAGTGGTTGGTTCTTCCTTTTGGCTATAAAAATGCCCCAGCTCAATTTGCAAGAGCTCTTCGAAGAATCCTAGATAAACATAAAGTTAATTTTGCTACTAATTATTTTGATGATTTTATAGTTTATTCCGATTCCTATGCCGAGCATATGGATCACCTTAAAACTATATTTAACATTTGCCGTCAAGAAAATTTAAAATTAAAATTTTCCAAATGTAACTTTGCTAAATCTCAAATTGACTTCCTCGGTTATGAAATTAGTAACGGACAAATAAAACCAGACAATGCTAACACCGAAACTATTAAAAAATTAATCCCTCCAAAAAACGTTAAAGAATTGCAAAGGTTCCTTGGTTCTGTAAACGTATACCACAAATTCATAGACAAGTACGCTAAAATTAGAGCCCCTCTAAATAAATTGTTAAAGAAAGATGTTCCTTGGGAATGGTCAGATGCCTGTCAACAATCATTTGAATTGCTTAAAAACGCATTAATTTCTAGGCCTATTTTAAAATTATTCAATCCTAACCTTCCATGCCATGTCTATACTGATGCCTCAAAGGAAGCCGTAGGTGCTGTCTTAAAACAAATGGATGAAAAAGGGAACTTGCATCCCATTGCGTTCCACTCGAGACAATTAAGGCCCTACGAGCAAAATTACGCTATCACAGAACTGGAATGTCTAGCAATAATCGATGCCCTTGACAAATTCCATTATTACCTTCACGGAAAACCTTTTACAATACATACTGACCATGCCTCCTTAGTATGGCTTAAGAAGGTGAAGCATTTAACAGGTAGGTTATTCAGATGGTCATTAAAATTAAGTATGTATGATTATACTGTAAAATATAACAAAGGATCCACCAATTTTGAAGCAGACATGCTTTCAAGAAATCCCACTTTTTCTGTAAATCCCCATATTCATTTATTAACGTCAGATGAAATTAAAGAACACCAACAATTAGATAATATAACAGGGCCTAAATTTCAAAAAGTTAATGACATTGTAATAATTCGCAAAAAGGGTTTTCAAAAAATTGTAGTACCATTCTCCTTGAGAGAGAAATTACTAATAAATACCCATACAGAATTTGGCCATCCCAGAATCCAAAAAAAAAGTTAAATTTAATTTCCCCACAATACTATTGGAGCAGCATGACCCACGATATTACACAATTTGTCAAGCATTGTGAGGTCTGCCAACTGAACAAAAAATCACACCAACCAAAATTTGGTCTTCTGGAGGCATTACCACCTGCAGAATTACCTTTCGATATAATTTCATTAGATTCAGTAGGAGGTTTTAACTATTATAATTCATCTAAAAGGTATATGCACATAGCTATTGATCACGCTACTCGTTATGTTTGGGGTTTTGCATCTAAAAATGTTGCAACTGAAGTCTACATTAATATTCTTAAACAGATTTTTAATATTCAACTTCCCAAGAAAATTTTAACGGATAGAAATCCTGCGTTTACAGCGTCTAAACTTCGTAAATGGGTACATAAACAGAATGTAAAAAAATTACTTACTTCTTCTCATAGACCACAGTGTAATGGGAAAAATGAGCGTGTGAATCAGTCAATTTGCACCCGACTAAGACTTAAAGTAAATTCTACCCCTTCAAACGTCCCATGGCCCAAAATTCTGCAGGAAGTAATTAATGAGTACAATAACACACCTCATTCAGTAACCAAGTACCCTCCTGCATATTTAATGTTCGGCCAATTACCTTATCCATCAGTATTAGGCAATGAAAATTATTATCCCCCTGTAGAGGAAGCCAGAAAAGAGGCTTTCCAAAGAACAAGTGAACATCACTTGAAAAATAAAGTCAGGTATGATTTAAAGTTTGTGGAAGCGCCTTTTAAACCTGGTGACCTTGTCATAGTGGAAGAATTTCACTATCCGAATACTCGGAAGTTAAGTCCGCCTTTTTCTGGTCCATATCAAATTATGGAAAAATTATCCAATGTAAGTTTCAAAATAAATAAGCCTAACTGGCTTACAAAAAATGATTATGAAGTAATACACGCTTCCAAACTAAGATACTTTTTTCCTAGTAATCAATTTAAACTACTTACACCAAACTGAAATAGTTGGTATCATATGAACTGATATTATATTATATCTGATCTCGGTTTGCATTATTATGAATATTTGGAATTTTAATTACCTTTTTGATTTATTATGAATATTTGAATTTTAAATTATTTTTGCAGTATTGTGAACATGGTGTTATGTGTAAAAGTACTATTTCCTGAACTACGTCAGGACAGTTCCATACAAAATTGAAAATGTAAATAACATTGGACTTTTCAGAATCCATCTGCAACATATTTCTTATTTTGATTATCTTATTCTATGTATAATATTTACTGAGTGTTTTGCATTTATTAATACAATTGTTTTTATCATGTTCAATGGCGTATAATGGTACATTTTATAATAGTGTTGTTTTTAGATATGATATTTGTACATATTTTATTATTGTTATTCTATTATTTGTTAAGTATACGAAAGAAATAACTCATCTCCCATTAGCTCACTTAATGTAAAAATTGTTTACCCTTTTCAGGTGAGTATCATGGATGGAAGCCGGCCCATCCCCGGAGACTTGTCTGGAAGGGGGGGAAATTGTAAGAAAATACAGAAAATCAGACCTATTTATAACTTTTTTAATAAATCGCCCCTCAATGTGGATACGGGCCCCATGACTAATAATCACGGGTTTTACAGGGCAACAAGAAACCTAAGTTTATCGTATTAATTTAAGTAAAACACATGGCCTTTTTAACTGGTAACCCCCCTCGGGAGATGAGGAATTTCTATACATCTACGCACTTGGTCTCCAGAACTCATGATGTAAAGACTTGCGAAAAGATTTTGTTATGTTTTAAATAAATCGTAATTAAAACTCATCCCCTTGAAGTCTGTCGTTACATGAAAATGCGACATATATATATATATATATATATATATATATATATATATATATATATATATATATATATATATATAAATCTATTTTTTTTGTAGTGCATATAAAATAAAATTTCTGGATTTCGCCGGCATTCAGATTACAATTTTAACTGAAGATGTGCAAATATTTGCATGCAAAATTGTAACTGGAAAACTTGACATTAAGTTTGGAAATATATTTATTATACTAGCTGACCCGCCCGGCGTTGCCCGGGTCCGTTTTAGCAATATTAAACGAACTTGAAATTTGTATGATTTTATCATTAACTGGAAGCATGCAGAAATGCATTGTCTGAAATACGTCGCAGCTTACTTTGTGAAAAATCGGTTTTAAAAACAACAACTAATATTAAGCTCTAAAAATACTTAAAATGAGCAATGAGAAACGCGGGAGGGAACATGTATCCAACGATTGCGTTATTTTCGTGTTAAAGTGTTGATATTAACCCGTAAAAATCACTGTTAAATCACGTAACCAATTATTTTTTTCCCATAGAAATCCCAAGTGAAATATTTTGAATTTCAAACTAATTATATCACTCTTAAATCCGACTATATCATGAATGAAATCGATACACCATGATAAAAGATTGGTATATAGTATTATAATTTCAGAGCCATTTAACAAAAGTGTATATTTTTAATCAAAGCATGCGTAATGTTGACTCTGTGGACAAATTCCTAACCGTAAACTTTTGTACCGTAACCATAATCTGTCTGTAACCTAACTGCGACTTAACAGTACCCTATCGTAACTTAAATATAACATAAATGTAACCTAGGCGTCACTTTATTGTAACCTATTCTTATTCTAACCTTCACATAAATGCAATTTAACTTTAACCTAACTTTAAATTAACCGTGATCTAACTGTAACCTAACGTGAAATTAAATAAAATCAAAGACTTACCGCAATGCAATTGCAACCCAAATGTTACCCAACCATTTATTGAGTTCCTGCCCATGGAAATTATTTTGTCTTGTTCGGATCTGGTTATGATTCATTAGAATATTTTCGAAGGGTTCAGATTTGGTTCGATTCAGGTTTCATGTATTTTTGGAAATTCGATTTAAATGTTCGGGTCGGATTCATGTCCATGGAAATTGTTTTGCCTTGCTCGGATCTAGTTATGTTTCTGTGAAATATTTTAGTCGGGAACAGATTTGGTTCAATTCAGATTTCGGCGTTTTCTTCAAATGGAATTTTTGGGTTCAGGTCTTCCTGCGTGTCCACGGAAATCATTCTGTCTAATTCGAATAAAGACATGCTTCACTGGAATATTTTTGTCAAGTTCAGACTTGGTTTAATTCAGATTTCGGATTTTTCTTCAAATGTAATTTTTGGATTCGGGTTTTCTTGCGTGTTTACGGACAATATTCTGCTTGTTCGAATAAATACATGCTTCACTGGAATATTTTTATCAAGTTCATTTCAGATTTCGAAATTTTTTCAATGAAAATTTTTAGGTTCAGATTTGGTACATGTGCATGGAAATTTTGTTTTATTCGGATCCTGTTATGGTATTTTGGAATATTCTTGTCAGGTTCAGATTTGGTTCGATTCAAATTTCAGGTATTTTTTCAAATAGAATTTTTAGGTTCGAATCTCGTTCATGTCCACGGAAATTATTTTATCATACTCGAGTCTGGTTATGATTCTTTCTAATATTTTGATCGGATTCAGATGTGGTTTGAGTCAAATTTCAGGTTTTTTTAAATCGGATTTTTTAGGTTCGAGTCGGGTTTATGACCACGGAAATTATTTCGTCTTGCTCGGATCGGGTTATAGTTCTTTGGAATAGTTTTATCGGTTTTAGATTTGGTTCAATTCAGATTTCGGGTTTTTTTTTTCAAATGGTACTTTTGGGTTCGGGTCTTCTTGCGTGTTCATGAAAATTATTCTGTCTTGTTCGAATAAGGAGATGCTTCACTGGAATATTTTTGCCAAGTTCAGATTTGGTTCAGTTCAGATTTCGCGATTTTTTCAAAGAAATTTTTCGGGTTCGGATTGGGTTCATGTCCATGGAAATATTTTGTCTTGTTCGGATCCAGTTGCGGTTCTTTGAAATAGTTTTGTCAGATTCAGATATGGTTCGATTCAAATTTCAGGTATTTTTTCGAATGGAAGTTTTAGGTTGGTATGGGGTTCATGTGCACGGAAATTATTTAGTCTTACTTTAATCTGGTTATGGTTCTTTCGAATATTTTGGTCGGATTTAGATGTGGTTTGGGTCAAATTTCAGAATTTTTCAAATGGAATTTTTTAGGTTTGAGTCGGGTTTATGACCACGGAAAGTATTTTGTCTTGCTGGGATCGGGTTATAGTTCTCTGGAATATTTTTATCGGTTTCAGATTTTGTTCGGGTCACATTTCGAGTTTTTTTAAGACAATATTTAAGTTCGGGTCAGGTTTCATGCCCACTAAAATTATTTTTCCTTATTTGGATCGGGTTATGCTTCATTTGAACATTTTTATGGGATTGAGATTTGGTTCGGGTCAGTTATCAAAGCCATAGTTTTTTTTCAAACAAAATTTTTAGGTTCGGGTCGGGTTTATACTCACGGAAATTTTGTCTATCACGGATCGGAGTGTGGTCTGTTTTTTTCTGGTTGGGATCGGGTTATGTGTTAATTAGTCTAAACATTAAGTTTAATCAATTTTGCTACTATTCTTTTTATGGCTATTTCTGATAAATAATTTACTTTGCTATTTGATAATTTACTATAGTGTATGAATCGTTTGCGGATTCGAACAATTGTACGCCAAACAGCTATGTTTTATTTTTTTAAACCAAATTAAAGCCATAATTTAATTTTAAATTGAATAGAATACATTTAAATTTTATCAATGATTAAAAAAAAATTCCTAGAAAAGTGTTGTGTGATTTTTTTTTACAGCAACACAGCTAATGACTCATACATTTTAATGTTCGAAATGCCAAAGATTTGCGTACAACCACACAGTAAAAAGAAAATGAGTGGAAGTATAATGTCTTGGGCTGACGCCAAAAATATAACCCTAAAATCCGCTACATTAAGTCCAAATAAGCACCAACAAAACCATGTGCTTTGACACGCCGATCAATTCAAACTGGTTTAAACCCGTATTTCTTTGTTTTTACCTTTTAAACTGTTATTGAATAGATGACTAAAATTTCGTTTAAAAAATAAAGTTTTGTGCCATTATTGACTGTAATACACGATCGGAATGCATAAAAGATACAAATATATCAATCATAGGCAAGAATTATGTGATTATTTTTATCATATGACTTTGAAATATCAATATAGAAGCATCATTTAAGATTTTAATATAGAAGCATCATTTAAGATTTTGCTTGAAAAGTTAACATTCTTTCGTTAATGTCTTAAAATCGTCTGCACTCTGAAATCTAGATTTTAGACTAATATTTGTTATTTAAGTTTTCACGCATGACTTTAAAAGAATGTTTTCATAAATATATTTTATAGATTGATATAGAATTATTAATATGTTGTTAAATCATAAACATTTTTCATCTACGTTATAAAGTATTAAAAAGAAAAGAAAAAAAGAAAACTTTTAGTAATACGTCAAATCAAATGTTTTCAATATTTTATTTAATTTTATTTTGACATTTAATTATTTCGAATTTATCAATTTCAATTATTTTAAAAGCAAACATTTTTTTAAAAATAAATAATATAATAGAAAAAAGACCATTTTAAAAAATTACTATTTCTTCGTAAAATATGCTTCAGCTGTAAATCATTTCTTTCAATTCGTCTTAGTAATACAAAATCCCTTCCACATGCTTTTGTTTGGGACATTAAAATTTGAGCGATAAATGGTTTAATATTGCAACCCTTTTTTCGGTTTACTTCACCACCACCTATCTTTTTCCTCCATGGTTTACAACCGCTGTGATAAAAAATCATCATTTAAAATGACAGTTTGCAAGTCTATGAATTTTAAAGGTCTATTTCAGCTTTTATAATTATTTCTGCGAAAATTTTATGCAATCAACCAACCATAACTAAATGAAGGTAAAAAAAGAAGAAAAAAGGCGATTTTTTATGAGAGTGATCTTTGGAATTTAATTAATTACTCAGTTAATAAATAGAATTTCGAAATTCTGAAACTCAGGTGCATCAGGAGAGATTTGGGGCTACTCTCAAAAAATTTTTGAGCCTTGTACATGCTGTAGATTTTGCTAGCCATCGCAGACACACACACACAGAGCGTTTTGTTCTTTTATTAATATAGATATTGATTTAATAATGTAATTACTTTTGCTTTTTTTTTAAGCCAAATCGATCGGGTCTTTTAACATTTCATTCGTCGAATTCGACGGGATTCCACTCGTTTTATTGTTAAAATGCATTTCCTTTTTCTCAGAGTCTATAAAATAGCGTTTAAACTAAAGAAAAAATCCGTTTTTGATGAATCTAGTCAATGAAGAAACAGCACGTCAAATTGTATCTCTTTATTATTCCGCAATTCCAAAGTCTCAGAGAGAAATTACTAATCAACTGGGTATTTCACGCCGTTCTGCTTGCTATTATATTGATAAACACAAGAAAAATGAAGTTAGTTCATTGCATTCTAAACGGGGTCGCCCTTTTAAAAAACCTCTATCTTTTTTTTTTTTTTTTTTTTTTTTTAATCGGAGGCGAAACTGAATTCTGCAATGGCAGTATCTACATTCAACTTGTTTTTTTTTAATTGCCAAATTGGTGTTTTTTTAGTTATTTGATTACATTCCTTGTTACATTATTTGTTTACGTTAGATTTGAATATTTAGATTGATAAATCCGCGAAATTATCGCATATAGCCACCAATTCATAGGTGAAGCAGTCGTTAATTCTACGATTTAGCCATAAATATGAATGTAAAAAATAAAATAAATAAATAAAATGAACTTGCTTCTATTAAAAATGACAAAAATGTAGAATATGTATACATGCATAAATATTATATATATATATATATATATATATATATATATATATATATATATATATATATATATATATATATATATATATATATGCCTAATCCGAGAACTATAGTAGAAGGTACACGATACATTTAATTTAAAAGAACATTTTACTCAGAATAGAAAATATAAAACAATATATTGAACAATATATTTCGTTTCCTTTGCTACAAAAAAGATATCTCGGCCGCAGAGGCTTTTCTCCGTACTGTGTGAATGGAATCAGTTTGGCATTCTGACAACCGGAGCTCCCTAAAGAGCTGTTAGACAGTACTAATGTATAATTCACATTCAATAAATAGTGTGTCAGATGTTTGTATGATTTGCAATAAAAATCCTTTGCGCTGTCGAGATAAAAATAAATGGCACGTTAGCATACATTTTGGCATGATGTTAGAAAAAGGGGAAAGTACCGGTATAAGCTTTATGGAGACGAAAGTGCTAAAAATCCACTCTAGTCACGCGAAAAAAAAAACTCGAATGCTGATGCTAAATCTATGGAAGTGTTATTTTCGAATTTCTCTCTCAAATTTCAATAGTTGTGAGTGATTACTTTTGCACAGGATAGATGAGGACGATGTACAACTGGGTTAGTTTTTACTTTTACGATTTTCGATATAATTTCTTTATAATACGATAGCTTCGATTTCAGAACCAGTTACAAACGTTCCTCCGGTAATCCGGTTGTAGATCCTCCTCAGCTATTCTATGCAATAACTAAATAAATAAATAAAATATTAAAATTTGACCGAGAAATTTGAAAATAACGCTCCCATAAAATTAGCAGTAGCTTTTTTCTTTCTTCTCGTGACAAAAGTGGGCTCCACAAATGAAAAAGACCCGGATGATAATGTTAAGTCTATGAAGGCGTTATTTTCAAATATCTCGCTCAAATTTTAATATTTTTTAACGATTTTTCTTTCTTTTTTTGTGTGTGCATAGGACAGGTGAGGACGGCTAATTTTTTACTTTTTCGATTTTGGTTTCAGATCTTTTTTTAAATTACTTTAACTTTCGGAACCGGTTCTGAAATTAAAACTATCCTAATATAAAAAAATATAACCAAAATCAAAAAATTAAAAACTAGCCTTAAAATTACTTAACCCTCTGACAGTCTTGCAAAAGGGCAAAATTGTAATGTTGTTTTCTCAGCATTTTGTTTTAATTGCTAAAAAAATATGATTCTTTCAAAATTATAGAAAAATCTTATTTACGAATATGAATGTTATCCTTGAGTGTGTTAATCATTGCATAATGTATTAAAAATCCTTTAAATCAACTGAGTTATATCATTTTAATTATTGCTTGCATTGCAGTGAAACCTGGAGCTTAGGGAACGTCTATGGACGGGCTTGTCTGTTAGACTTAACATTATCAACTGGGTCTTTTTCAGCGACTAGTGAAGGCTCTTAAACGAATTATAATTTTAATTTTAAAAGATTTTTTTTTTCGGTTATGAAAGAAAAAAAAATATATTACCCATATTGGTTGCATATAGTAAAGGAAGGTCTCTCCACATAATCTGGATTTTCGACTCTTACTTCCATAACCACGTCGTATTCCCAGTAGACTTTCATGAAACTCATAGACTGGTAAATGAATCCGGCCACGCACATGAAGAAAACCAGAGTCCGGATGATTCGTTTCGGCCAGTTTCCCGCTGCTGCAATTTGTGGTATGCCTGTCAGCATGGAATTCTGGAGAATGTTGGAAACGTAATTGAAAAAATCTTCTTTCTTTTTTCTGGTCATATTTATTGCAAAAATGTTATTCTGTGAATTGTAAAATTAATATAACCTAATTTTACTATAAAAACAATACTAAAAAAATATTTGTTAAGGGGTCATAGGACTTTTAAACTTTCAAAAATTTCGAATTTTTCAAAAAAATATATATGTTAATGGACAAGCGTTTCTGAACATTATGAAACAAGCCGCATTAAAAAATTCCTGTAATTACTCGAGTTATAGCCTAAAACGTACTAAGCGCCAAATGATTTGTTTTGGTAAAATGAAACTTTAAAGTCATTTTTCTCAGATTGAGGTTTTCGAGCATAACGCACAGGATTACTTGAAAACTGTTCAATATTTTTTCATGAAATTTTCAAAAGACATATGTTATTTTAGTCTGTATAACCTAAACCTAAATTTTAATGTTTATTGATGAAAAAAAAATTATGTGGCTATGGTGTTGAAAATTTCAAAATTTTGTATAAGCTAAATAAAATGTTTCATTAAAAATAAAAAAGAGCTTTAAATACACATTTATTTAGGTTTAGAGTAATTATTATAATCTAGAGTATAATTGGGCACCAAAATTGTTGATCTAGATGCAAAATTTATTTTGTAATCCTGCGCGTAAGTTGTCATGGCAATTTTCTGCTCGTCAAATGACTGATAGTTTGAAGCCCCCTATAAAAATTACTTCTGCATATTGTAATTTTATAAATATATGAAATGAAATAACATTCTTATACCTTTCATCACTCCAAAAATTGTGTTTTAAAAACATATACATTTTAAGATATTAAATGTCGAAATTAGTCATTTTTTTTTTTCATTTTTTCCAAAATTAAAAGTCATATGACCCCTTAAAAAAATCGGTACTTCTTGATTATCCCGTCAACCTAACAACTATCCCCAAACTATAAGGGCCATTCCATGAGAAAAGGTAAATTGATAGTCATTTTAAAAAGTTTGTGTAAATAAATATGTTTGGTATTTACTGAATGGCAACATGTCAAATTTTATGTTTTGAGTAAGAATTTAAAGTTTTTCTTTTGGGGATTGGCAACACAACAGTTTAAAGATGGCGTGCATGTGCAAGCAAGTATGTTGAGTTTTATAATGCATTTTGAGTGAGTTTTTTTAATAAAGAAAATCCAATGAAACTTTTGAAATCAACATTTTAGGTAAGTCTAATATTCATTCTTTTTATTTCACTAAACTTAAAAATCTAGGATAATTTCAAATAAATATTACAGCACACACAAAAAGCTTTGTTTCTGTGTCCCACACGCGACACAAAAGATGAACTTTTTAAATTAGGAGAAAAAAGGAACTCATTTATTTTGTTTAATTGGCATTTCTAAAGCAGTTTAGTGTAGTACACTTATCCTATGCTAGTTAAAAATTTGGGCCAAATTTTTATTTGGAGAAAAATGAAAAACAAAATTGTCCTGCACGTGACACCTTATGAACAAGACAATTATTTTTGTTTTCTGAATGCTAAATAGAGATTTATTATAGCATAGGTTTAACAGTTTAATGATTATTTTGTCCTAAGAACATATTCTATCTAACTAAAACGAAATTAAGATTTTTTTAAAACATTTTTTATGATAGTTCCATTTTTTTCTTTTTTTATGTGATGCTAATATTTTTTTTTCTATTTTTTTATAAATTTATTTTAAAAAAATTTGAACACTTTGATGGTTATTTTTATTATAAGAACACATTGTTTTCTAGTAAGAATTGATCTACTTAATTTATAGGGTTTTTTTTTTCTATATAATAAGAAGATTCATGTGAGAACTTGTTATTATTCTGCAGAAAATAAATATTAAAACTGCTTACTTATATTTTGTTTTTCTAAGTTAAAATAGAATTAAAGTTCAATGTTTCTATGAAATTAAATAAATTTAGACAAATACATTTACAATTGATAAAGTTTGTTATTTATTTAGCAGAAATGGAAAGATCTAAGTCTACTAGTGCTAGAAGAATGAAAAAGATAAGGTAGAAAATGGTGCTATGAATCCTCCAGGAGCAATTATATTCTCTTCATAAGCAGCAATTTCTTTTAAGATGGGTGAATGGATAGTTGTAAAATAAGATGGCATTAATTATCCTGGTGAAATTATTACAAGCACCAGTCATGATAGTATTGAAGTGTCTGTCATCATAAAGAGTGGTAAATTCTACAAGTAGCCACAGTATCCAGATAAAATTCTATATTCATTTAAAGATGTGGTAAAGAAAATATCAACTCCCACTGTAGCTAAAAATAGAGGTTGTTTCAAATTTATGGAAAACTTTTGAGTTTCTGTTTATACATTTACTTTATTTTATGTTTAAAAATGTCAATTTGAACATTTATTTTGTACAAAAAAAGTTAAAATATATATTTTTGTATTGTAAAATGTCTAATATGTATTTTCTTTTTTGTATTACTTTATTTTCTGATTTTTGTAAAGGTTACTTGAATGATATTTGCAAATGTCCCACACGTAACAACCGTGTCCCGCACGTGACACTATACGTTATATTTATTTTTCAAAAAATGATGTTTATTTCATGAACATTAGACCTTTAGCTTCCAATATATATATTTTCTTTTGAAATTGCAAAACTAGTAGAGCAGAAATATTAGCTGGATCATAGAGCAAATTACAAGTGGTTGACTTCAGATGTCCTGCACGTGATGCATGCAAATTAATTAATAACTAAATCATAAAACCATTTAAGAAAAATCTGTCCCTGCCTGAGATATTGTTATACCAAATATAAGCTTACAAAAATGTGTTTATTCCTGTTTCTTAAGAATTTTAAGCCCTATAACACAATCTTGGTGGAGTTATGGTGTCTGATTGTCCCGCACGTGACAGTGGAATGGCCCTAAGATTAAATGCAATGATAGACGATCATAAGTATCATATTTATTTGATTTTACACACGTTACACATGTTTGTTACGTCATCAAGTTATGTTTAATTCAACGTTTTATTTTTATTTTTATTAATGTTTTACGAATTTATTTATTCTTTCATTATTTAAAATAAAAATTATGTCAATTTGTATAATTTGTCGTGTAGCTTGGCGATTTGTAAAATTTGCCGAAATTGGTTAATGGGATAATCAAGTAATACCAAAAACTCATATAATTGTATGGCTTGGGCGCAGGCAGAGAAAAACCATAATATTACATTATCACACTACAGCGAAGCTGTGTAATGTAAAAATCTGTGTGTGCATAATACCAAATGTATACTAGGACTTCCCTCAGAGGGATTAGCCTGAGCAATATTGCTTAGAACAGAGTTTTAATAATAATATGCTTAAAAAAATATTCTATCTTTAATTGATTATATATTGTCAAAAATTGAAATGACAAAAAATAGCTGACATTTGACCAACGTTAGTTATTTGGCTAATTAAAAATTAAAAAAAAACATTCGCCAAATGAAAAAAGTATTAGCAAAATAGATTCGCCGTGTAGCACATGAAAAAAGTTTTTATAACTGCGACAGCGATTGTTATTAATCTCATTTCAATTGTCCGCTACAAATATTAAAAATATGTATATATTAATATATATATATATATATATATATATATATATATATATATATATATATATATATATATATATGCATAAAAAAGGAAAAAGAAAATAAAGAAAAAGCCAAAATTGAGCACTAGCAATTTGGCGAATCTAATCGCTTGTTTACTCGCCAAATGAAAAATTAAGTCGCAATTTGGCGCAATGGCGAGCGACAGCGAAAACACTGCCTGCAGCCTGAAAGTTTCACTGGCTCTGGCTCTACATTGCTTTCTCTGCATTTTTGAAAGTATAAGTCATACATTTTCTATAAGTTAAGCTCTGATTCTAAATATGTTTTTTTAGTGCTTGCTCTGTAGTAGTGTGACTCAATCGTGGAAAAACTTTCAATATGAGCTTTTATTTTATCAGCTTTTGATATCATTTGAGATTTGAGACTATTCTGCTTGAAAATTTGCCACGGGTATTTTGTTCACAGCTGGAAACAAGATAGTGCCAGTAGGATGTACATAAAGGCACTTTTAACTTACGAAAAATCCATACTCCTGCTACTAATTGGATTTGTAGGAATTACTTTTACTGATTTTTTTTAATTGTTTTAACATCAAGAATATCTAGAGCTGGTGCTTCATCTGAAGTGTCATCCATTCTTCCTACAGGATTTTCTAAATCTAAATGAATTAGGATTAGTCCTTCATCCCTTCTTGGATCAGGTCCATTAATAAAACTAAACACAATTTATTTTGCATATCGACGTTCTAAAAAACATATTTAAAAGGATTTTTATTGATAAAAAACTCCTTTATATTTTATCGAAAAAAGATTTAGTTATCGAAATAATATATTCTTTCACACAAGAAATAAAATATTGCCGGTTTTCATTATGAATTGTAAAATAAAATAATAATATATTACCTTATATGCTCTCTGCATTTACTTTGCTCATAGAACTCTGTTATTCTGACTGCTTTCAACAATTTCTGATGGAACTATATCATTCGCTTTCGCAAGTGGATGTAAATTATATATATATCGAAATTTTAATGCAGAAATGCATTCATTGATACAAATAGAACATTCCTATGACAAAAAGTCAATTTTTTTCAAAATGTCAGTTAGAACCTTAATATTCTCAGGTGACGATTTGTCATACTGTAACTATAGTATTTATGAACCGATTTGAATGAAACTTGATGTGTTCATACTACATATTAATGTCTCGACCGAGTTCGTTGGCCAGTATCGTCCGTCCTCTTGCATCAAAATGGCAACCATTTAAATTAAAAAAAATTTAAAATTAAGTACGAAAAAAGTTAGAAATTGGAAAATATTTTTTTTCTGTATACTTGACCTTGATACAAAGATTCCAGAGCATTTTGTTTTGCCTCTGTCTTAAAGAATGGCTGAGTAATAACACATTAAAACACACATATTTATGAGCCAATTTGGATGTAACTTGGTGGGTACATAGTACACACCAATGTCTGAACCGAGTTCGTTGACCAGTTCCGTCCACCGCCTTATTTCAAAATTTCTGATATTTAATTTTTTTTATTTTTAAATTTAAAATTAAGTACAAAAAAATTAGAAATTGATTTTTTTTTTCTTTTATGTGTTTGATCATGATGCAAAGATTTTGGAGTATTTTTTGTTTTGTTTATATCTGAAAAAATGGCTGAGCACTTTGAATTTCTAGTGTGGCTGACATTTTGAAGCGGTTTGATTATTGTCACGTGATAACACAAGTATTTACGAACGGATTTGGATGTAATTTAGTGTGTACATAGTATATACCAATGTTTGAATCGAGTTCGTTGACCAGTATTGACCATACAATACATTCGTTAACCATATTGTTTAAAAGTGGCGGCCATTTGAATTTTTTAAATTTAAAATTTAAAATGATGTACAAAAAATTAGAAATTCAAAAAGACTCTTTTTCTATGTGTTTGACCTTGATACAATGAATTTGGAGTATTTTTTGTTTTGTTTATATCTTAAACAATAGTTGAGTTACAGCACTTTGGATTTTTAGTGTGGCTGACATTTTGAAATAATCTGATTTTTTTCACGCAATAATATCCTCATTTATAAACCGATTTAGATAGAACTTGGGGTGTGCATAGAACAAAAGCCAATTGTATTGACCGAGTTCGTAGGCCAACTTCATCCGTCATCTTGTCTCAAAATGGCGGTCATTTAAAATTGTCAAAAAAATTAAATTATAATAATGTACAAAAGAAAAAAAATAGGAAAATTTTTTTTCTGAAGTGCTTGATCTTAATACAATGATAACGGAGCATTTTTTGTTTTGTTTTTATCTTAAAGAAATGGATTATACATAAAATTTTGAATTTTTAAAGTGGGACGACATTTTGAAAAATCTATTTATCTGCGACAGTACTCGCACATGTCAATCGATTTCGTAGCGAGTGAGCATGTGCGGAAGACTGATTAAGATCTCGATCAACCTCATTGGTTAATTTCACCCATCATGTTGTTTAAAAATGGCACTTCATTACATCGAATATAAATCGCTTTAAATAAAACCAGCTTGTACAATATTGATAAATTTCTCGAAATTCTCATTCATATTCAGTATTGACAAAAACAAGTATTGAATCTTCTATTACCGTGTTCCACTAATTTGAGCTTTGTAAAATTGAATAATATAATTTAATATTTTTTAAGAAAAGTAAGGAATAGGAAAGCTACCACTTTTTCCCGGTACTGGCCGGAAGGACTTTTTTCTATTTTTATGAAAAACAATTATTTGAAATCTGTATAATGGTCTAATAATGGGGAAAATAGTAGAAAAAAAATTAAAATTTTTAGTTAAAATTTGATATTTTATGGCGTGCACCCTGTTTGATAAAATGCTATTTAATTTTCTTCTGGCGGTGTCGCCTAGCAACCAAGATATACCTACTTATTTCGAAATGTAAAAAGTTTTCTGTGCAAACGATAATTTGTGATAAATACATTATCTGTTTTTTCTTCAGTTTTTACCTAAGCTGTGTGAAACAATATTCTTTTTGTTTTTGAGTTTGATTAGAATGTTTTTTATGAGAATATGTGTGAAAATGTTACGGTTTTTTATTGGAGTTGTGGTTTGTTAAATTATCTATGTTCGAAAGAACCTGAGATGAGTGCTCTCATGAGAATAAACTGTTTAAAACCAGAGATGAGTAATTAATTTTGAGTTGAGTAAAGAAATTAATTATAAAATTCGAACAATTGGAAATTCACACCCTATGTACACAATCAGGTTTTTTTTTAATATTATATTGCTATATTTTGCAACTAAATGGGTTTAAATTTATTAATTTTATTTGTTTAACCGCTTCCCTAATTCGCTTGTATGTCATACGAAACGTGCTTTTGCCAATCGTGATTTGCCCGTATTATGTACGGGAATTTCTATGCCAGTCATGATTTGTTATTCTCACCAGTAAATTTTTATTGTAAATTTTGCATTATTTAATCCGAAGCTTTTAAGCCTATTTTTGTAACTATTTGGAAAAAATAATTGTTGTTCTCGGCAGAGTATTGGGAAATCTAAACTACATCTGAATCTTTTAATTGGTTGAATTCCGCAACTTATTTAATTTTATTCGTTTCCTGATTGGTCCAAGTTTAATGTTCAAAAATGGAATACTTCTGTTTTTTATTTTATTTGTTTTCTGATTGGTCCAAATTTAAAGTCCAAAGATGGAATACTTCTGTTTTTTTATTTTATTCGTTTTCTGATTGGGCCAAGTTTAATGTCCAAAAACTGAATACTTCTATTGCCATGATAACTAAAAGAGTAATAAAATCTTTGAAAAAATTAATAATTTAAAAACAAATTGTGATAAAGATTTTTCAAAAAATTTTCATTAAAAAGTACATTTTTTTCTTTACGGAACTGTGTAAAAATTTAAAATGTGTGATGTTAAGAAGTTGAAAAATTTGCAGTTCCAAAAATTGTAAAGATAAAATTTCATTTAAATTTTTTTTGTGATGGGTCTAGGAATATTAATGTTTAATATCCATGTTGTGCGTAATATGAGGCGTTCAGATGTCAGTCCATAAAATAAAAATCACATTTTAAACAGTTAAAGTTGTCTGTCTTTAATCTGGTGGTTTTTTTTTTTTTTTTTTTTTTTTTTTTTTTTTTTAAACCATTGGTCTAGGAATATTAATATTTAATGCACGGCGTACATACTATATGACTCGTTATAATTAACCTAGAAATGATGTTTATTATTATTATTATCTTAAATATAGAATGTGTTTATTAAAATTTAAAATTTGGGTCTTTGAAAACATCCTTTTCCAATGGGTCGCTGTAATTAGTTAAATTACATTTTTTTTTTAAATTAAATTCAGCAAAAAATTCTCTTTTGAAAAACCGCGGATGAAAGATTAAAAATTCTGTAAAAAAAATGAAAAAATAGGCATCATTAGAAAACGTTTTCCAAATAATTGATTTGTTAAGTGGTTAACACTCTGCCATTTCTTTTATATTAATACTTTTAAGTATTCAGTAAAACTAATAAAAGTAAATTTTGCCTAATAGCTTAATCGTTTTTTTTTTTTTTTTTTTTTTTTTTTTTTTTTTTTTTTCTGAAGAACAAATTTTAATTTTTTGTCAAATGCAATCATCTGATATGAACAAAATAAAAATTATTCCATTCTTTAGACCAGCCGTTCTCAAACTATGGGTCTCGGCGGCTATTTTAGTGGGTCGCGGAAACAATAGAATTTTGTCACGAAAATATATTTTGTATTTCATCTGTTTAAAAAAAAAAATGTAAATTCAATAGCAAATAATATTTCAAGGGATATTCCTCAACTTCCATATGAAAAAATATACGAGCAGACTATCCAGAAACATCTAAATGAGCTTTGAATTCCTTGATGGAATTCAACACAACGTACTCATGTAAACATGCTTTGTCTACTAAGCTGTTTTTTTTTTTTTTTTTTTTTTTTTTTTTTTTTTTGGGGGGGGGGGGGGGGGGAAGGATAATAGAAAACACTGTGGGGTGAAAGTGAATTAAGGTTGAAGTTAACAAGTTTAAACCCTGATATAGATGCTTTCATCTGTAAAAAAGAGACAAAGTCCCAGAAAATTTTAACTGATTATAAAGTTATGTTTTGATCGCAATTAAATGCATTTTAAATTATCTTTCTAATTTGTGTGTTGTATTAATTATTATTCTACTTACAAACATTGGAATTACGAATTGTTGTTTTCGTTGATAGTGTATACTTTGTACGAAAATTTACTTTTTTCATAGGATAGGATAACCAATAACTTATGGATCTCACATAGAAATTTTATTATTTTGATATACACCATTATCGGTATCATACACTATTATCCACCAGTGATATAACTCATTATCGGAATTTTTTTATATATTTAGAGGTGGGTCACATACCAATAAAGTTTGGGAACCTCTGCTTTAGACTGTTCTTGATCAGTTATAGTTATCATATTGGCCAAATTCGTGGCACATAATGAGAAATGTAGTGTTTTTAGACATGTGCCAGATGTGGCACTCCCTGCAGTGAAGGAATAATCACGAATTCAAATGTACAATAACCTCTTCCCAGTCATTCAAGATGCCGAAAAGCATTCCTTTATCTTTAAAAACCCCACAAACGAATTTATCTTTGAAATTCAAAAAAGAATTTTTAAAAAGTAGTCGAACTTGGCCACCAGTTTGGTCTCCCTTTTTTAAATGCATACCAAGCATTAAATCATATTGCTTTGATTCATAATTTATTTTAATTGCTCAATTTTTTGCCAAATTAGACGATTCTGCTAAAGAATCAGGCTCAGATGTCATATACGCACTATATTGGCGCAACTGCAACAAAAAGGCAAATATATGCCTCACATGATGACCCGGCAATTGTTATTTAATCTTTAATAAACTTTTTATTTATTTTTATTTTCTTCTAATAAACTTTTTATTTTCTTTTATTTTCTTTTTTAAAATGATATAAATTGTTTTGTTTTGTAATTATTAATTAAACTTTTTTTTAATTTATTATTATTCCCTTTTTAAAATATTAGGAAAGATTTTTAAAATATATATGTAACTGGTATTGAAAACGAAGTTTTCGCCAAATTGGCATGAGAAAAAAATCGCACCAGTGTGGTGCGTATATGACATATGTCCCGATAAATCAAGCACTCGGTATTTTTATGCTAATTTGGCACATCGCCAAATATTGTACCCGTGGCATTTTTTTTTATTTCGTTAATTTCATTTAAAATATACTTAATAATATATGCCTTTCACTCATTTCATTTATAATAACATAACTTTAATTTGAAACTAAAACGTTTAAAATTCATTATTTTTATTTTATTTTTTAAGCTAATAGAATAAAAAAAATAACGATATTTGAAGCTGCATAATTGCAGCGAAAGAACAAAACATAAATAAACTCAATTTACCACGGCCTAGATGCGTTTCATTTGTGCGTTGCCATGAAACAACTAATAAATAACCGTGATTTTTGTTCCACATACGTTAGCCTAACATACATATATGTATTAAATTTTGTTTCCCGTAATTTTCTCAAACGTTTCCGGATAGCTTTTGTAGTGAAATCAGTTCTCTCTACCCATAAAACCGGTTTTTAAGTTGCTATGAGGTCCAAGCAAATATTATATTTGTGTTAAAATTACTTAAATATACATTTAAATTTTGTTTTGGAATTGCAGTGCATTTTATAAATAGTTTACACATGTTTTATTTTCATATTTTATAGTGTGCATATCCATGATGGATAAGTATTACGGTGGCTACTAACAACTAGTTTACAGTGTAAACATACTATGCAAAATTTAATATTCTGTTAATCAGAAGATACACTTACCTGAACAAGATTTCATTTGATCAGTTACTTTAATTGTATTTTCCCTATTCTTTTTTTTTTTTCAATATTTTAATCACTTAGTTTTAATATACAATAACTCTGCACAAAACTAAGTGTCGGTAAACTTGTAGCTTTCCTCCATCTTTAAAAAGAAGATACCGGATGCTGTATTTGTCTGCGCCCAGCTTATGCAAAATGGTTAAACACTGTGTCTCAATTAAATGTCACTTTTGTTTTTAGTTGTTGCCAACCTTTCACCTACTAGCACGTAAAATTTATTTAACCTAAAATATAATTAAGTACAAATAAAAATAACAACCAACAAACTGCGAGAAATTGTGTAAACATTTTGAGGTACATTTGTTAGTGCTGTTTTGCAAATAAAAGAACACGAAGCGCTTTGTTTATCTAAAAACAAAGAAGAATGTGTATTTAAATGACTAAAAGCATAGCATATTTACCAAAGTAATGTTTAGTTGATTTTGGAATTGTTTCATCAAGGGACATGTGACTTTTCATGTAATTCTTTCGTTAACTGAGGTTAAAGTCAATAAAAATCTAATCAATAATCAATCCAGTATAGCTTAAATGTTTTTCTTTCCAATTTTTAAAGTTTTTAGTTTGCACACATTTGAAAATAAATCATATATTCATTTTCTGTTTATGTTGTTATGGCTATTTCATTAGGTTAACCAAATGTCGAGTAGACTAATTTTTGAATGTAAATAAAAGTATATTTCCACATAATAAAAAAAATGGTTTGTGATTTTACAAATTTTGTATCTTTTTGGGAAAAACAAAGAAAGGAATAACGGCTTACTAATTTTTATGAAAACAATTGCATGAAAATACATATCTGTTAATCGACTAGGATTCATGTATTTTTGAAAAAAAAAATATGCACAAATTATGATTCAGGGATTGTTAACATGCTACAAATTACATCAACTCTCATTTTTCAAGTTATAAAATCTTTTTTAACACCTTTCTATCACATCAGGCCAGAAAAATATAGCGTTTTCGAATTTTTACATGTTAAAAATTGCATCAACTTTCTTTTTTTTTTTTTTTTTCCAAATAATAACACTTGTTTTTGATATATAATTTGAATTTCTTGGATCCCATTAGGCTAGAAAAATATATCGTTGAAGAATATTTACATATTAATTATAAAAAGAAGTTTTCTTATACGTCCATTAAAAACGTTTCAAAAAATATATATTAAAATATTTAATTGCTAAAACGGACGTCAAATACTAATAAAATACATTAAAAGATCTTAATAATTGACATGTTTTGATTGAATGTACTCAGTCATCATCAGAAAAAACAAAAATACAAATAACAATTTTGTTTTTTCTGATGAAGATTGAGTAAATTCAATCAAAACATGTCAATTATTAAGATCTTTTAATGTATTTTATCAGTATTTGACGTCCGTTTTAGCAATTAAATATTTTAATATATATTTTTTTAATATTTACATGTTAGAAATTGCATGAACTTTCTTTTTTCAAATAGTAACACTTTTAATGCATGATTTAAATTCCTTGAATATAGTTTTCAAATATTTACATGTTAGAAATTCTATCAACCATCATTTTTCAATGCTAGTAACTACTTTTGATACACTATTTGATTTCCTTGGCTCACATCAGACCAGAAAAATATATTATCGTTTAATGTTTACATGCTTGAAATTGTATCAACTCTCATTTTTCAATACTAACACCTATTTTGATACATTATTTGAGTTCCTTGGATCACATCCACTCAGAAAAATGCATTATTTATGAATGTTTACGCGTTACAAATTGCATCAACTCTCATCTTTCTAATAATAACACATAATTTTGATACAATATTTGAATACCTTAGATCACATTAAAAAAGAAATGTATACTGTTTGTGAATATTTACACATTACAAATTGCTTCAACTCTCATTTTTTTTTAATAGTAACACCTACTTTTAATATTTTATTTATTTGAGTTCCTTCTATCATATCTACTCAGAGAAATACATCGATGATGAATTTTTCTTTAAATCTTCATAGAATTACAAAGACTCAAACTTTGAGTATTTTGATATTAAATACACATCGGAAATTTTAATTTATAACTTTCCTAAAGGATTAAATATAATTTTGTAATTATTTTATAGTATTGGAAAAAAGTGATCAACTCTTACTAACTCGATAGAAAGTAATTGTATAAAAAAGAAATATATGTCAATCGATTAAGAATAATGTGTAGGAATTAATTATATGCATAAATTGTGCTGTCTGCACATTAAAAATTGAATCAGACTTCATTTTTCTAATGATAACACCAACTTTTAACACTTAATTAAAGTTCTTTGAATAGTATTACACCGGAAAAAGTTTATAGCATACGAATTTTTCTTAAAATCATCATTGAATTAGAAAGATTCAGAGTTTGAGAGTTCTAATTTTATAACCATATCATAAAATTTAATTTTCATCACTAGGAGGCTCTGTTCCTACGAGCTATGTTCGTCAACCCCCGTTCAGACATAACAGACTGTAAAAACATGCTAATTTTATCGGCTTTAAAAAGACAAGGCAAAACCCGTCGAATTTCGCCGAAAGCAAATGTTTAAAAAAAAAATGTTTCATTGATTTATAAAAAAAAACCTACAAAATTAGTTACAATAAAAAATCCACCTTATATTGGTAAGTCTAACTCTTAAACAAATTATACTTAATCTAAAGATAACAAAATATTTTTTTTATAAAACTCAGTTGTGGAAATTGTCAAAATTAAGCTTTAATCGTACATCTAAGCAGTAAAAAATAATAAAGATCTATTATTATGATAAAGTTGTCAATTAAAGCTCTTATGCTAGTATTCCAAGATTTAAAAAAGCAAAATTTATTCCACTTTGACTCAATCATAAAATTTTTCCCCCTTGAAATCATATTCTTGGCACAGTACGTAACTTTAATTTAATTTTCTTCAATTTTAATGATAAAATGGCAACATAAAGGTACAGTAATCTGCCTTTTTCTCTCTGCTTTTAATAAACATGGAGTACTTCTGTTGTCACGTTTAGAAAATTAGTATTAAAATTACAAAAAAAATGATATTTAAAAAATAAATTAAGATACAGTTTTGAAATAAATTGCATTTAAAAGTACATTTTTTCCCTATACAACGCTGTGGAAATTGAAAATGTGCGATGTTTAGAAGTTTAAAAATTTGCAGTAACAAAAATTGCAAAAACTAAAATTCCATTTAAAATTTTAAAGTGTTGCCATTCACAATATGAGGTATGCGTTACGCACAGATACTCTTGGCCTTTATAATATAGATATGGAATAGTAAATTATAATTAAAAAATCATTGGTCATCTTCTTGTAACAGGGTTTACATTCGTTCCCCTTTGATTGTGAAAATTTAAGTTCGAATCCGTTTCTGTTAGAGAAATCCAATGACTGCTTTCGTCTTTAATTAAACAGGATCTATTAAACATTTGCTAATAAGCTAATATAGAAAGAATTACGTAAACAGAGCCTTTCTGTCCCGGTATTTTTTTAAGAACGCCAAAACCTGTCTTAAATAAGACATTTTAAATGTATCATTTTAAATCTCACGTAGTTATACCCAAAGTTTTTTAATATTCACGTAAAACTACTTTTCTTGTTAGAAAGGAAATATTATATGCTCTGTATTAGAACTCACAAAAATTTTTTAAAGATCATCTAAAAATGGTCTCTTGTAAATATATTTTTTAATTTAATAAAGTTTTGCAATATTATTTGGATACATTAAATATGACTCAATTTCTCTTATTTACTGTTTTATAGCATATTGATTTCTTATTTTAAAATTTTATTTCTCTTTTAAAATTCATGTGAAAATACTTTTATTGCTAGAAAGGAAATATTTTTATTTGCACTGAAGTTAAAGTTGGGGATAATAATTTAAAAGGTTATACAGAGAGGTGAAATAAATGTGTCGTGTAAATATGTTTTTTAATTTAAACTGTTTGGTAAGATTTTATATGTCATATTATGTAATGTCCTCCATTTAAGGTTTTTAACACATATTAATGCATTTATTATTTTAATATTTTCTTTCCCTCTTAAAATTCACGCGAAAACATAGTTTTTATGACGTAAATACAATATTTTATTGCTTTTAATATGGAATCATTTATCCAAATTTATAAAGTTTTTTCTGTTTATAACAGTCACGAGTAAATATATATATATATATTTTTTTATTTAAAAACGATAAAAGTCGCAATTATGAATAGATCGTCTTCAAACTCACCAAAAACATTCATATGGATAATATCGCGAGGGAAATATCAAATGGGCAAAATCGTCCCGAGGCGGTGGAGATGGAGATAAGAGTTAAAAATTTTGAATACCGCCTTAACATGGCTCTGATAAAACCAACTCTTACAGAAAAACGGCAGGAAAAACTAAACATTTTTCGTTATAGCAGTTGCCAACAATTAAAAAAAGAAACACAGTAAAATTCTAGCCACAACAATTACTTTTTTATTGTAGGATTTTTACTTGAACAATTAAAATAAAATAAATAGATTGATGATTTTTTTAATTAATATTTCGTCATAACTTTTCTATAGTAAGATTTTTACGTGAAAACTGAAAATGTAATAAATAGTTTAAAATTTTTAAAACATGTGAATATTACGTCGTACTGAAGATATAATAGATCTCGCCTGGTGAATATATAACATAATGTGAGTATGAAATGAATGTAATGAAACATAATAAAAACCCGAATATAGAAATATTGGTATAATTTAACATTTTGAGATTCTCTGAATTTGTTTTCGCTATTTTTAAATCTATTCCACATATATATGTGTGTCTATGTGTGTATATTCGAATTTTCACAAAAGGTTTAGGCATTCAATGCTCATTCTCAATAAAGAAACTGGATATATCTTTAATCTTGATTTAGTTTTTATTGGTAAAATTAGTACTTAACTTCGAAATCTACATCTGCCTGTAAGCCAAGCCGGCAGGGATTTTTTTTCTTGTTTTAAATATGTCGCTTGACAGTATGTTAATAATTTTTAGTTTTTTTACTTTACTATGAATTTTTCAAAGCAATACTTTTGAATACCGTCACGATTACGTTCAACTGAATTTTTAATAGATTTTTAACTTTTGAATACATGTGATGAATAAAAACGTATATATTTACTAGGGATGCGTATTTGCTAGACAGATGAATTTTCATACGATATACTGGAAGATAGTATAATTTATGTATGACGTTGATGAATAATAAAACGAAAGAAAAAATATATTGTTCAAAAATATTGTAACAAAAAAATATTATATTTATACGAAAATAAAAATTACAAATTATAAAAAAAATCCCCTTTAGCATTTTTATGATTTCTTTTTAGTTTTCTCAAATTAAAAGCTCAATTTTTTTTCTTTTTCAGTATGCTTTCCATCGGATATGCTTTCCCATGAATAGTTAAAACTACAGAATACTCTTCTGACGGCAAAATGTTAACTGATGATGCACAAACAACATCATAATCAAGTTATATATACATTGTAGACATGAAGGTTCTCGCTTCCGCTCACCATTGCGCTAAATCGCAACAAAATGCTGCATTTGGCGAGTAAAAGAACGATCGGACTCGCCAAATTACGGGTGTTCAATCTCTGCTCATTGTGTGCGTGCGTGTGCCAATACAGTTTGCATTGTAATATTTTTAAATATTTTTTTTTTTCTTTGCATTGGTTAATTGAGATCGATCTGCTCTTTTTTTACTTTTCTGACTTCGTTTCCAGTTGTTTCTCAAAAGCATGCTTTCATTTCCGAAACCGATTTCGAAAATGGAAATGTCCTTATTAAAAATACCTGTAAATGTTATCGAAAAAGTAGAAAAAACAATGCTCTTTATACAGATCGATAGCAGCTCGATCAATGTAAAAAGAATAGTCAATGCTAGATTAAAAAAAAAAAAAAAAGAAATGCTGAAATGCAAACGAGATATCTTTAAAAATTTCTTCCACAGGACTATCATTAGTAAACGGGTCTTTTTAAATGCCTGAAGTAGCCTCTTAATTAAGGACCTTTTTCCCGAAAAAACGAAATAAATGCAGATTGACGTAAGTCTAAGTACTACAGTATTTGTTTTCAAAGAGCGTTTAGAAAAGCAAAAAAGAATTCAAGTTTAATACAAGATTAAAAAAAAAAACATTACTGCAAGAGATAATATGATATATGTTTTTTTTAGCTTTATTTATTTTTATTTATTTATTTATTTATTTATTTATTTTTGGCACCGGGTGCTAAATATTCTTGCGTGTCTGTGATGATATTGTTACAGGAACGAGTTATGATTTGATTGTATGTAAAAGGATGTCATGCACTGAATAAATTTCTGTCAAGAATTTCTTTAAAATGGAGATAAAGCACATGCCTTTAGAATAAGCTTCTTCATGTATCATCTACTGAATAATGTACTTTTACCTTTCCACAAATGGAATGTAATCAGTACAACAGACAACATGGAAGAGAAAAATCATTCGTTAAACTAAGATTATGAAATACTTTTCAACACAACCTGTATTCTGTTACCAAACTTTACCGTTTAATAAAGTGAAATATAATATCTAAGTAAACAATGCGGAAACACATCCCAATTTCAGCAATTACTAATTACCATTGAAAAAAAAAAGACTTTTTTGTGCAGCCATGTATGTGATCTATAGATTTGTATATTACATAATAAGGTGTCCTGCGATAATAACTTCAAGAGCTATTATTAACCGTAATTACCAAAGAAAACGTAATTAAGAATTCATGGCACTTATGGGAACTGCGCAGAAACGCTCTGAGTTATCTGAATCACAAACAACCGCCAAAAGTCAATTTGTTCCATTTGCAAACTTTATCATTGGAAAAAGCACATAATAATCCACGCTCAATCTAAAATTTGCGAGTTCTAAAATTTGCGATCTAATATTTAAGTTCTGTGAGCTGAAGATTATATATTTATTAGGGATTATTTTGTTAATTACATATATTTGTAATGTATTTCATGTACTTTCAAAATGTTGTGTAAGAGATCTTGGATGTGTTCGCGATGTAGTTTGTAGTTTAAAATATACTGCGCAATAAGTATATCAGGGTAATAACGCCATCTATATAAGTTCGAACTGGCTAGCTTTTTTTTCCCAATTAGTAATCTTTTTTTTTTTTTTTTTTTTTTTTTTTTTTTTTTCTTTGCTCTTGGTGTTTTTTCTCAGAATGCGTTTTCTAAGCTTTCTCCATTCATTGCTACTATTTGTTTGATCAAATAAATCATATAAGATACGTAAAATTAGTTTTTTCTAAAAATTTTAATGTTAAATGTGCCTAGATACATCTAGTAATTTTAAGTTTGTCATTTATTTTTTATTTTATTTTATTTTTTATTTTATTTTATTTTTATTATTATTATTATTATTATTATTATTATTATTATTATTATTATTATTATTATTATTATTATTATTATTTTGTTACTATCACGTAACTGTCAGGGAAATTTTCTCTTCATAAGACAAGACCAGAAGTTTTCAAAAATTTTCAAATTGCATCTTAAGGACTTACTTCAGTCACCTGGAAAGAGTCGCTCGCTAATGCAAATCGTATGGAAGACACTTTTTAAAGATATCTCGATTGCATTTTAATATTGTATTTATAATTTTTTTTCTTTTTGGCATTGGATAACTGAGATCGATTTCTATATCTGCACTGTAAAACATTTGCTTAACGTTACTCCATAAAGTTGGTGGCAGCCAAGTTTCCACCAAGTTTATGGTGGAATAACGATAAACCAAGATAACCAGTGTAACATTGTACTAATATGTAATGTTACACCAGTAACATATATTTAAATTCCACAATTATATAAGTGAAAAAAAATCACACCATAGTACTGGTGGCAGCTTTGCTGCCACCAGTTTTATGGAGTAATGATACACAAATGTTTTACAATGTGCCCTTTTTTACTTATTCGAATTTATTTCCAGGTTTTTTTTTTTTTTTCAAGAGCATACTTTTACTTCCAAGACATTACATATGTTATTACTCCGGTTCATTCTTTTCAATGCTGGTACCACATCCGAAGAGGATTTATTTTTTCATCGCGAATTTTCATCAAACTTCAGATTCAGTTAGTCGAAGATATAAATTAGTATTCTTTAAGTTTTGTATGTATGGCGTTTCTAAGCAGACTTTTTTACGATTTCTGCAATAATTCTATGGCAAAAACTAACACACGGATTTTCATCAAACTTCAGATTCAGTTAGAACTTGATATAAATTGCTGCTGATTAGATTTTGATGAAAACAATCAAAAAGATGGCGCTACTTTTTTTTTTTTTGAAAATGTTAGCGTGTATGAAATAGTAGAAAGTTTTGTGATTGCCACCTCCTATTATTCGTTATATATTTAGTTCTGTATTTTACATCATTTATATAAATCACTCGTATCATTTTTCCGTACGTATTGTATACATGCGGAAAAATGAAATTTCTTAATAATATTTTGTTGGAAAGTGTTTTATAATCTAGTTTAGATGCAAGATTTTTTGTTCTTGTTTACATTTAACAAGGATTTTTTTTTCTCAATGTACTTTGATTGGAAATTATATCGACTTTTAAAAAAATATTTTGTGGTGTTTTAAACAAAGATTGTATTTATTTATAGTTGAAAAATAAAAGTTTAATCACTTTAAATTGATTTTTGAAAAAGGGTTTCTGCAGCTATCAAATTTAAATAAATAAACTATTAAGGTAAATAGAAAAATTTTTTTTACTTAAACAGAATTCCATAACAACAAGGAAATTTAGGTATGAAATTAGAAAAATGCATAGCATGTTTTTTTTTTAATAATATTTAAGAAATATATTAAATATTTCACTTTTTAATTAGGAATGCTTTGAGAATTCTGTCTATTGTTCAACATTTTATTGTAAACGCAAAATTATCATTTATTTTATCTATTTTTTAAAAGCTCTGTTATCAATTATTTCTGTATTTTTAATACATAATACGTAGTAGGGGGTTACTGAAAACAGGAACAAAAAATAGGATACGAAAAACAAATTTTTTTGCTATTTGTCTCAGATTGAAAATCTTTGTAAAAGCAATGTCTCCAGTCGTAGTTCAAAACATAGATCTAAAAATCGAATTCTATAGAACCTGCAATCGTCATGGCAACCCGTTTACAAGTAATTTGTTTTGGTTTAAAATCTTTTGATTTTCTACAGACCCTTTTCTTTTGCATGTCGCACAGTGGGGCAAAATCCGGAAAAGCTGGCCAAAATATGAAAATGTTATTCGAATTACACGAAAATTCGTATACAGGTGTTTTTGAGGATGCTAAGTAAGAATACAAAATTAAAATAAATAAAAATGGCGGATACAATGTGGTGGAACAAAAACTACAATGTCTCGAAAGTTATTCCATTTGTATGAAATTTCGTAAACTATTCAGGATGCTAATTAGGATTCAAAAGTTAAACTTTAAAAATAAATAAATAAATAAAATGACAGATTAAAAGTAAAAACAATTTGATTTAAATAAAATTTAAAATTTCGAGGCTAAACTTAAAAAGGAATTTTCAAGGAACCAAGAGACATTTAATCGAAATTTAAGTACATTAATGGAAAGTAAAATACTAGACTATTTATTTTTTATATAATTAAAATAAAAAGAAAATATATTCCAGAAATTCACCTTCAAAATCAATTGTAGTATAATAAAAAGATTCTTCAGACGTCAAGGTGTTGAAATAGTTAGCAGAGCTTGTTCGCAGTATTAGAAGACCCTGTGACTCTTAGGATCAATTATTTTTAATTTCTTCTACAATAATTTACCTAAACTGGAAATGAAATAATCTGATGACATTAAAAGACATAAAAATATTCTATTTCATTTTCTTGCGCTACTGCATGTTTGTGATAAATTTTCTCGATGCCTTTTCATCAGTTTGTTGCATGAATCTTGAGTATCTTATGGCATTTGGCAAATCGGCAGTATTGAAGATAATGTTATTTCTTTGTCATTAATAAATAGTTTGTGCACTGAAATATGCATATAGAACCAGGGATGTAGTTTAAATCTACGAGCTGTTTGTTAGGAAAAATCTTCGAAATTGATCAAATAAATGACATGGATACAAGAAATTACTTATGATATCAAATCTTCGTATACGCTCGTTATAGAAGCACAAGTAGTTGTGATTTCAAAGAATCGTTGAATTGTATTGCCATCATTTGTGCTTCCAAATCTGAGATTTGGTTTCTTGACAAGAAGTCTTAATTGTAAACGAAATATTTTTTGCATATTTTATTTTGCAATTTCAGTGTTCTTCTTTTCATGCAGAGTACGAGCTTTCCATTTTTTCTATCCAGTTTGTCTGCGAGGTGTAAGCCCTCTCTAAGCATCTTAGCATGTAACGTAGATATTTTGAATTCTAAATTATCTCTATCCTTTTTTAATTAAAATGTCATATCAGTAAGAAGCTGTTTTGATGTTGTCTGACATAAGTAGCAACGTCGAGTATTACACTAATTCGTTATTAACGACTATTTCTTCTGTATCAATGATTGTATTAAAAGAAATAAGTTAATTCTCCTGTGTTTATTACAATACCATTCATTGACAGTATCTTCCGTATTTCTTGAAAAAAAAATGGATCTTGATTGCCCCGATAGTGAAATGAAGATCTCGGAATTTTCAAATTAACGATTCATGAATTTTTCGCAACATCTATGTATTCTAGTAGCACGAGAGAAGTGAAAAATATATTAGAACATCCTACCACCTTCATAGCTAAATATTTGTTTAAATGTACTTAGAATAGATATGTCATTACATCCTCACTTGTAAACCAAATCCAAATTGCTAATGTAGGCGAAAGTTATATTCATAAATATTTTCACTCGCATTAATGAAATACGCTCAGTAGTTTTTATCAGCAAATATAGCCATTGACAAAATAATTCTTCTAATTATAATAGAACAAACATAATTACTACCTGTAAAGATAAGAAAATGTTATTCTACCGGATCAGTAATAGAGAATTATTTTCATTTTTTCATTACTAAGCTCACTTATCAAATTAATGTAATCTTATGATTATACTATTTATTTACAATATAATAGGAAATAAACTATTATAAAATTGAATAATTCAAAAATTGAAAAATATTTATCAGCTAAATTATGTGAAAAGTAGTCAATTTCAAAAATTTTGAGGCGGCCGAAAAAGTGGCATTTTTACTTGAGGTTACTAAAATATGCGTGAAATGCAGAAAGGCAGTTTTAGGCAGCTAGTTTTTTATGAATCACTAGACAATAACCCAAGTTATTATTTCCATTAAATTTAGTTGTGGAACACTGTGGAACATTTAAACTTTTTGATGTTTAAAAGCAAAAAAAAAAAAAAAAAAAAAAAAAAAATTCTAAAATTTTTTATCAAAAATGACAATGGATTTATTAATTTTTACGTGCTTAATATAAATTTTGTAATACATGCAAATAAAGTATATACTATCATAGTGTGAATCCATTTCAAATCATTAAAATCGGATAATATTATAAAATATAGCACGCGTTTAGAGGAACTGTTGTTTTGCTGTTTTTGTTCGCTCTAAATGATATTCCTTCAAGCATCATTTTTGAAATGATGCTGCTTGTAAGGGCAAAGCAAAAATCTTTTTTTAAATACAGATTCTAACTCTCCAAACATTATTCTAGCCAACCGTACAATCGAAATTTACTAAATCGTAACTTCATTTTTCGACTTTTGGCCAGCTTTTTGGGTTTTTGCCCCACTGTGTGTCGTCTGGAACTATTTGGGTATCATTATTTTGAAATCCCGAACAATTTTTAAATATCCTGAACACATCCAGTATTGACTTTGAATGCTTCAGTTTATATTTTTTCATTTCTTTTTCAGAATTTTTTTTATTATTATTATTTAACAGGTATATTTCTGACACTCTTTAAATGATTTAAGGGAACAGTTTAACTTTTCAAAAAGTTTTGCTTATTTAAAAAAATGAAGCTGAGGTGTTGAACTGACTTTACTTAAATGTTCAACTAAAACTACATTTTGAAAAGAAAAATATTTAAACAGCAAATTTAATTAAAAGTTTTTAAAATTTTTAAAAAATTGAATTTTTAAAAATCCTTATTACTTTTTTTTAATTTATATTTTTACCCAATTTTTTTAAAAGACTTTCAAATGTGTATTACACAAGACTGAACATAGATTTTTAGATACATGTAATATTGCATTTAATGTAATTTTTTACTGATACATGTAGCGTAAAAAGATGAAATCTAACACGAGGTGTCAAAATATTCATAATTAAACAAGCTTAAATAAAATCTCAAAAAAGAGAAAATGATTTTTTGACCAATTTTAAGGTAAATTGCCCATTTAAATAAATCATTAGCCCACGTGTTCCTAAAATAGTATGCATACTTAACTGATATAAAGTTGAAGACATCTAACGATAAATAAAAATCAAACAGTCGCACTAAATAAAAAATGTATACACTAAAAGGAAAAAATAAAAAGATAAAGAGATAAAAACCATCTGTCAGGTACAGATTAGCAAAAATTTTCCAATATTTCCAGAATACTGTAACGAAATTTTGCTGTTTGAAAAAATGAAAGACGATTCCCAAGTTAGCAACTTAGAAAACTCATAACCTACAGTGGAGCTTCCCATTTACGAAGTCAGTATTTAACGAATTTTTCTACTGAACAAAATTTTCTGCTGAATCTTAACTTTGGACACCATTCACATGTAAATAAATCTCCATACTACGAAGAATATATTTTGTGTAACGAAGTTTATTCCAATTTCGCGCAAAGTAAAACATCCAAACGGAATGGGTGCTTTTTCGATAGATATATGAATTTATTTCAGTGAATAGAATGAAAGTGAAAAGATTTATTTATTTAATCTTTTCTATTTTGCCTTGGGCTAAATGAAACATTTTTTTCACACTAACTAGGGAACTGCAAGAAGTGTAAGTCACCGATTTTGACGAAAGTGGTATCGTTGGAAAGATCTCATCGTGAGCAGTAAAAAACTTAATGGAACTACCCGTCGCAAATCAGCCGTTTTCGAGATATCCGACAATTTATGTCACGTGGCTAGTGCACACTTAAGGGAGATCCGTACCCCATTTTCGGCCAAAAATCTTCAAAAGTTCAAAAAAAATTTTATCTCAGAAAACGATAAAATACATATTTACGAATATCCATGCAAAATTTCAGAACTCGAAGACACATGGAACAGGTAGAAAATGAGCTTTTTTAATTGTACTCACAATAGAGTTTAAAGGACTAGCGGCCATTTAAAACGTGTTTTTCTGAAAATGACTTTTTTCATATTTTGCCTAAGTTCAAAATACTAAGGCTCAGTGGTAAAATGATTTAGAAACAAAGTGTTTATGTTTTTAGAATCTTAAAAAAATTTGCAACAAAAGTAAGGAGAGATATTTTTTTTAACTATTTCTGAAAATTTTACATAAATTGGTAAACATGAAAATTATAACGAATTTAAGAAAATTTACCATGCGTAATTTTATTATTTTTTTTTTTTTAGCCCATTAAAATAGAAAATTAAAAATATCTCTCCTTAGTTCTTTTCTATATACTATAACACTATTTAAGAAATTTTAGTAATAGCAAAATATTGAAAATTGAATGAGGAGTAGTAATTTTAAAAAGTGTATTTTTCGACAAAAAAAAAAAAAAAAAATCATAAAAATCCCCATAAAAAATACACTTTTTAATAAAAAGTGAATTTTTTTACTAATTATTCCTTACAAAAAGGTTCTTAAGTAGTACACCAAAATTCATTACTTTAAAATCAATAATAAAAATTTTGGGTTTTTTCTTACGGGTCTCCCTTAATGGGGGACCGCAAAAAAATTTAGTCTCAATTTTAACGAAGTGGAGTCGTTGAAAAGATATCATCGTGAGGATTAAAAAAGTCAATGGAATCACCCGTCGGAAATAAGGCGTTTCCGAGATATCCGATAATTTGTGTCACATTGCTAATGCACACTGCTGGGAAACTGCATTGACATAAATTGTCGGATATCTCGAAAATGGCTCATTTCAGATGGGTAGTTCCATTGAGTTTTTTACTTCTCACAGTGATATCTTTGCAACGACACCATTTTCATCAAAATCGAGAAAACAATTTTTTGCGGTCCCCCATTAAGTGTGCACTAGAACAGTATGCATTAGCTACGTGACATAAATTATAGGATATTTCGAAGATGGCTCATTCCCGACGGGTAGTTCTATTGAGTTTTTTCTTGCTCATGATGATATCTTTTTAACGATACCACTTTCGTTAAAATCAAGACTAAAATTTTTTGCTTTCCCCCATTAAGAATGCACTAGTTACGTGACATAAATTTTCGGATATCTCGAAAACGGCTGATTTGCGACGGGTAGTTCCATTGAGTTTTTTACTGCTCACGATGAGATCTTTCCGACGATACCACATTCGTCAAAATCGGTGACTTACACTTCTTGCAGTTCCCTAGTAAGATAAACACTTGCTATCACTACATTCGTACACATTCGATGTGCTACCGTTAAATCATGTAATTCAGTTATTTCATATAATATCTACACTACATGGCCATTGATGAACGTCCACTTGCGATTTTAGACATTTTGAGAAATATCTAAAAAAATACATGAGGAATTACCCTGAAATTCTCAGTGTGTAAATATAATAATACAAACCATACATTCCCGTGAAGATTTTTTTCCCGAAACTCCACAGAGGACCGTCAACAAATTAAAAAAGAGTTAATATTTTTCAGATAATCTTGTCAAAACTAATGTAGTAAAAGCGCTCAAAATGTAGATTATGATTATGTGGCTTATTGTAATTAACTGGGGTTAATTTTTATATTGATAGGATGTATACTCGTAGAAAAATTAAGGTTTTTATAAAAACAGTCCCAAATTTTTCCAAGATTTTTGCTTATAATTTGCAGTGTTCTTAATATAAAATAATATTCTTTTTTGAAAACATGACAAACAACATTGCGCACAATATCCTGTAATGAGAATTAAAAAATAATAAAAATTGTATGAAAAATGAGTAGGTTTACTAAATATTTTTTCACTGCGCATGAGTCAACGATATCAAAATTTCATTTGCACATCATGTTAGCTAAATGTATTGAGCAACTTTTGTGAAAGTCTCAAATTCATAGCTTGAAAATTCTGAAAGTGATCGTCTATAGAATAAACACAAAATCCATTGCTCCCAAAATGAAGCAAAAAAATGAGGAGTTTTATCCAAATGGTACGTCCTATATTGTGCATTCTATACTGACACTAATCAATGAATATATGGATACAACCTCTCTTGGCAATTGTACTATATGTATGTAATTTACTATGTAAAAACTTTTTATGCCCCGACGGTACTTTAAAGTACCGCCATTTTCTATCCCAAAGTCTATTACCGACCAAAAGTATATGAAGTTATGCATCGAATTGAACCAAATTGTTTGTGAATGTGTATGACTATGGCTAGTTGGTCCTCCCTGAATTTGAAAATAATCCGCTGGAAGGGGGCGCTGCAATCGCGATTTTTGTGCCATTTTCAATATTGTACCGACCAAAAGTATATGAAGTTATGCATCGAATTGAACTATTTTTTTTTTGTGTGTGTGTGTATGTGTATGACTATGGCTAGTTAGTCCTCCCTGAATTTGAAAATAATCCGCCGGAAGGGGGCGCTGGAATCGCGATTTTTGTGCCATTTTCAATATTGCACCGACCAAAAGTGCATGAAGTTATGCATCGAATTGAAAGAAATTTTTTGTGTAAGTGTGTGGCTATGGCTATTTGGATCGCCCTGAATCTGAAAAAAATCCGCCGGAAGGGGGCACTGCAATACCGAATTTTATGCTATTTTTAATATTGCACCACATAAAAGTGTATGAAGTTAGTTCTAGAACTGAACTAAACATTTTGTATATGATTATTTTTTGGTAAGGCAAGTAGGTCCTCCCTGAATTTGAAAAAAAAAATCTGCCTATCATTCTATTGTCCATCGGCTCGTACAGAGACGGAAATTCGTTTTTACTCCGATTAATTGATTGAAGCAGAAATTTAAGATGAAAATCAAAGTTGGTAGGGTATTGAATTAAAATTATTAAAGCACTAAAATGAGTAACTTTTTTTTTTTAATATTAAAATGCATGTATGAGATAGAAGAAAGTTTTGGGATTGGCACATTCAACTAGTTTTCTAAAACTACCATTGCAAATACATTCAATGAGTGTGTTTTAATTGGGATATAAAAAGGCGGTACTTTAAATTACTGTCGGAACATAAAAAGTTTTTACATAGTAAATTACATACATATAGTACAATTGCATATATATTTGTAAAGGTAATCGATATAATTATTGACATCATTTTTTTCCTCTTTTGACAGATTGGTTTATTTTATTTTATTTTATTTTATTTTATTTTATTTTATTTTTTTAGAAAGGGTGCAGCTTAAGACCTATCTGTCTTTGCCTATCTTCTTCTATGTGTCCTTACTATGGAAGACATTGGAAAGTTAATGCTATTCCTATGGGAGTGGGGGTATTTTCTAATAACTCGTTTGCATTTCAATATTTATATTCATTTTATTTTTATTTATTTTATTTTTATTTTTATTTTATTTTTATTTTTATTTTATTTTTATTTTATTTTTTTTATTTTTTGCGTTGGATGGGTGCGTTTCCTTTCCACATTGCTCCTTTTTAGCTCACAGGCTATCAAAGCCTAAGAGCTTATGTGCCCGCCCATTCTGTATGTACGTTCGTGCGTGCGTAACGCGATAACTCACGATAAAAATATCCGATTCACTTGAAATTTTGGATATAGGTATATTCTGATAAGACGCTTACCTGATTAGTTTTTGGAATTCATTCCATGTGTATAAGAGGGAGAAAGAGGGCTAATGCCCCTCCCCTTAATTTATATAAATGGGTTTTTCATGCAGAATTATCAGTTTTTCGTTCAAAATTTAGATGTAGGATCATTCTGATGATGCGCCTCCGTGATTAGTATTGAGTGTTCATTGGTTAAGTATAAAGAAGGGGAACGGGGGATTATCGCCCCTCCTCTTAATTTTTTTATAAATGGGTTTTTCATGCAGAATTATCCGATTTGCTTTTAATTTTGGATGTGAGATCATTTTGATGAGGCGCCTCCGTGATTAATATTAGGTGTTCTTTGGATAATTATAAAGAGGGGAGACGGGGTTCTAATGCCCCTCCCTTAATTTATAGAAATGGGTTTTTCATGCAGAATTATCAGGTTTCGTTCAAAATTTAAATAGAAGATCATTCTGATCAGGCGCCTCCATGATTAGTATTACGTATTCATTGGATAAGTACTAAGAGGGGGAATGGGGGGCTAATACCCTTCCCCTTGATTTATATAAATGGATTTTTCATGCACAATTTATCAGATTTCATTCAAATTTTAGACATAGGATCATGCTGATGAGGGCACCGCCATGATTAGTTTTGAAAATTCATTGGATAAGTATTAAGAGGGGAATGGGGGACTAATGCCCCCACCCTTAATTTCTATGATTGGTTTTTTTATACAGATTTATCAAATTTCATTCAAATTTTAGACACATGATCATTCTGATGAGGGCACCTCCATGATTTGTTTTACGAGTTGATTGGATAAGTCTAAGAGAGGGGGAATGGGAGGTACCCCCCCTTAATTTAGGCTAATGTGTTTTTCATGCAGTATTTACCGATTTGCTTCCAATTTTGGCTATAGGTTCATTCTGGTAAGGCGCTTCCCTGATTGCTTTTTGAGAATTAATTTGATAAGTATAAATGGGGGGGGGGGATCGGTGGGATTACCCCGCTTAATTTATATAAATGTTTTTTTTTCCTTGCAGAATTCACTGATTTGCTCAATTTTTAGATACAGGTTTGTGATGCCCGCGCATACCTTTGTTCTCAAGCGCCCCCCCCCCCTCTTGTCCTGTAGCGCCCCCTCTTGGAAGATGAGAGGAAACTAGCAGAACGAGAAATGATCACCACCTGAGAAGGTGTGAGGAAAAAGGCGGTCCGATTTGTTTCGACCGTAAATGGAATTAATGTGGAACAAGAACGAAAATATTATTTGTATGTTATTGATTTTGTGTCCCTGTTCGTGTTTTGTTGTGTTCGTCAAGTGATGTCCTGCAAATAAAATATATTCGTAAAATAGAACTGATCCGAGAATTTCTTGGCCCACAAAGAAGCACCCACACCTACGGAATCGTCACAAGGTTCATAATGATAAGAGGCTTCCCTAATTAGCTGTGGGATTCTTTTGTTAAGTATAAAGGGGATACTTGCGATTACCCCCCTTCTTAAATTTGATAATGCGTTTTTATGCAGAATTATCCGATTAGCTTTTAATTTTGGATGTGTGTTCTTTCTGATAAGGCTGATCTCTGAATAGTTTTGGAAGTTTGATGGTTAAGTATAAAAGAGGGGAATAACTCCTCTTAAATTACATAAATGGTTTTTTATTAAGAATTTTCCGATTTGCTCTGAATTTTGGATACAGATTTTTTATATGATAAAACAAATCTTTGATTAGTTTAACGGGTTCGATAATCAAGTATAAAAAGGGGAAATGGAAGGAGCTGTTTCCCCCACCCCTTATTTTATTTTTCAAACTGAATTAACCCTATAAAATATAAGGCTGCAATGTAGAATTAGTATGCGTAGCCTGTGAGTTCAAAGCCATCAGTTTCAGTTTAACTGAAAATATTATTTTTATTTATTTATTTTTATTTTAGATGTAGATATTTTTTATATAGTTAGTTTCACTTTCAAAATAAATTCCGAAAATGAAAGTATCATTTAAAAAAATACCTGCAACCAAAATCGAAAAGGTACGATGTGAGAAGGACCTCAGCTATTCAATGCAAAAAGAAATTATTTTAAAATGTCAAAATGCAAACGTGTTATTAGAAAAAAAACACGAATAGCACGGAATAGCATTAGCTCGGGTGTGCCATCGGTCATAGGAAAAAGCACGAATGCAAAATGTTTAAAATTAATTGATATAATACTTATTTTTTGTATAGTAACTAGTCTCCAGCGTATCTCATAATGTATTAAAACTCAACTTTCACAATGTGTTATTTTATGAAAGTAAAAAAAAGAAGAGAGTAGGGGCACATAATTAACCTCTTCGGTCCATAGGTCCCCCGAATGGGGACCTATGGACAGAGTTCCCCATTCGGGGACCTCTTTTTTTTTCCCCTTATAAAAATTAAAACCTCTAATTTTTTACATTTCCACATTTTTTAATAGCTGAATGTTTTTTAGCGTTGAAAGCAAACGAATAAATGTATGCATCTAAGCTGAATTCTTCCTAAAATAAACGTTATTTTAATCAGAGTTTGAAAAATGCCTAAAAATAACCAAAAAACAGTGTGATCGAGAAAGGGATAGATTTTCATATGCTCATTTTCATAATTTAAATCTTTTTTTTTTTTAAATTAAATTTTTCTGGAGGGGGGATTAGCAGATTATTTACTCGTTTAAAGCTATTAATTTGTGATTGTGTTAATTTAAATTAATAGTTATTAAATTGGTGTTTTAAAGGGTTTTGTGGTTTTAGATCAAAATTTTTTAACCTAAATTACTAAGCGCCAAAAGGATCAATTTTAGGAAAGAATTTTTTCTGTCATTTTAATTGTAAAAAATAAAATAAAAAAAACATGAATAAGTATTTGCATTATCATTTTAGCTTCGGAACTGAAGATGTTAAGCAACATTAATGCTAGATAATACAAATAACTTTTTAAAAAATTGTTTTATTTCAAATATACCGTTATTATATGAAATTGTAGCTAATTTTATTTATTATAAAGTAAAAATATTAAGTAGATAGATATGGAGAAAACATGAGTAAAAATATGAGTTCCAAAATTTGAATAAGAAAGGGAAGTAAGCTATATAAAAACTTTTGCAGAAAAGATAGAAAAATAAATAAATTAAATAACAATTCGATCTGATTTCTCTCTTCTCTTTCTTGTTTCCATTTTTTTTTTTTTAATTAAAATTAGGCTGATTTCTTTTTTCAGTTTATGTAAAATCATGTTTTTTAAAGAAACATTGGCACATTCTTCCAGCATCATGTGAAATAGAGGGCGAAGGGGGCGGTCGCCCCGGGCGCGAAAATTTAGGGTGCGCCAAATTTATACTACCAACATCATTTTTGGCCTTTCACAAGAAAAAATTGGTGGAGGGGCTGCCAAATTGAAAATTTGCTCCGGGCACAGTTTTTTCTTCGCACGGCCCTGCATTCTTAAATTTTTTTCTAAAATTTTCAATAAAATATAGTTTTGAAATCATATTTAAAAATACTACATAAAAAGAATGCAATGGAAAATACAAATCAAATCTAAAAATGTAATAAGACGTTGTTGCAGGATTATGTGCTATTTAAAACAATAGCCTATAAATCAGCTCTTCCCTGACGCCGTAGCAGTTAAAATTAAAGCAATTAAAAAGCCATTAAAAAATAATAAAATTAGACTGATTTCTTTTTTCGGTTTAAATAAAATCATATTATTTAAAGGAACATAGTTACCTGGGACATTCTTCAATTTTTTCTAAACTTTTCAGTACAATTTAGTTATTAAATATCCCATTTAAGAGTACTACATAAAAAGAATGCAATGGAGAATACAAATCAAACTCTAAAGATGTAATAAGATGTTGTTGCAGGAGTATATGTTATTTAATACAATAGCCTATAAATCAGCTATTCTCTGACGCTGTAGTAGTTATTTTAGTTTAGATTTTCTTTTGAATAAGCATTGCATATTAGGGGAAAAAATAGTCATTCAATGTATTCAATGGAAGGTTTGCCTTTTGATAACATGCTACATACAAAAAGTTTTTTTTTTCTTTTTTCTTTTTGCTTATGCAAAAGTACAACAGTACTTACTACCTCTGCCAAAAGAAAATTAATTCAGCATCTACTTATTCTAGCTAGCAATGAAATGTGAGCAATTGTATTTAAAATTGTGAATTTGCAGAAAGTTTGTATTTTATGGGACTAGCTGACACGAACGGCGTTGCCTAGCCGCATTATAATAACCATAAGAGCTGTCCATAAATGATGTCACATTGTTTTTTTCAATATTTTTGCCCTTCCTCCCTCTTTGCCACAAAGTGTTACACTGCACCATACCCCCCCCCCCTTTCCTTGTCACATGTCACGCTACATTACATACACATATACTTGCAGTTCAGAAACAAAGCACTATATTGTAATTTCATCTTTAAACTTTATGTTCTAATGACATTTGTGAGCATACAATAAAAAAGGATTCATGTACCTATTTTGTGTGAAATAAGATTAAAGTTTACTTCCAAAAACATAACTAATATACAATAGTAATAAAACATTAATATGGAAGAGTAATCGAAAACAGGTATATTTTGGAATTGGAAATGGAATTTAATATAATTGACTTTTAAATCTCCTCTTTATTTTATAATTACGAAATACTCAAAATTTAATCTACTGATTTTTAATTGCTTTTACTTTTAACCAAAATACATAATGTCACACTTTTTCTTACTTCTCCCCCCCCCCCTCCTTCAAGCGTGATATTGTTTGTGGATGGCCCCATAATAACCTTAAATGGACCTCAAATTTATCTGATTTTATATATTTAACTCGGTTTTGCCTAAATTTACTTTATTCAAATAAAAGAAATATATAATGTTGTACGAAATCTTTGAAATTTTTATTGGTTATCAGTATAATAGTTTTCGCGACTTATGAAAAAATTTTATGAAAACTTTTTGAAAACTTTAGCAAAAGGAGCTAAAGAAGTTATTCTTAATGATGGGTTCGAATTCCAGTATAGGATTCGCTACAAAAAATTATTAAATTTCACAAGCTATAATTGTTCAAAATCTTAACGATTTTTTATATATATTGTATAATATACATGTCCCCTGATTGGGTAAAATATCAATAAAGAAAGAATACTAATATTTAGGGGTGCGTTAACTTGGCCCCCCCCACCACCGATTTTTTTAAATTCAAACACATGAGGAATTAGCTCTCAATTAGCTCTAATTTGCTCTCTAATATTAGAATTTGCTCTGGTGATAAAATCGAGATATTTAAATTAGAAAGGTGGGGGGGCTAAGTTAACGCTAGCCCCCCCCCCCCCCACTTTCAAATATCGAAATTTCAAAGGTGCCAAAATTTAGCTCTCAATTAGCTCTAATTTGCTCTCTAATATTAGAATTTGCTCTGGTTTTGTTATCGAGATATTCCAGATTCCAGTAGGGGGGAAAGCACTAGCTAGCCCCCCCCACATTCGATTTTCGAAATTTCAGAGGTGCCAAAATTTAGCTCTCAATTAGCTCTAATTTGCTCTCTAATACCAGAATTTGCTCCGGTTTTTTTAACGAGATATTTCAATTTATATAAAGGGGGCAAGCGTTAACTTAGCCCCCCCCCCACATTCGATTTTCGAAATTTCAAAGATGCCAAAATTTAGCTCTCAATTAGCTCTAATTTGCTCCCTAATACCAGAATTTGCTCCGGTTTTTTTTTTTTTTTCGAGATATTTCAATTTATATGAAGGGGGCAAGCGTTAACTTAGCCCCCCCCCACATTCGATTTTCGAAATTTCAAAGATGCCAAAATTTAGCTCTCAATTATCTCTAATTTGCTCTCTAATACCAGAATTTGCTCCTTTTTTTTAACGAGATATTTCAATTTATATAAAGGGGGCAAGCGTTAACTTAGCCCCCCCCCCCCTTTCGAGTATCAAAATTTCAAAGGTGCCAAAATTTAGCTTTCAATTAGCTCTAATTTGCTCTCTAATATTAGAATTAGCTCTCATTATATTATCGAGATATTTCAATTTATATGAAGGGGGCAAGCGTTAACTTAGCCCTCCCCCCTTTCGAGTATCAAAATTTCAAAGGTGCCAAAATTTATCTTTCAAGGAGCTCTAATTTGCTCTCTAATACCAGAATTTGTTCCGGTTTTTTTATGAAGATATTTCAATTTATATGAAAGGGGCAAGCCTTAACTTAGCCCCCCTCCACTTTCGAGTATCAAAATTTAGAATTCTAATATTAGAGCTCCAATATTAGTAGCTCTAATTTGCTCTCTAATATTAGAAGTAGCTCATCGAAATTTCAAAGGTGCCAAACTTTAGCTCTGAATTAACTCTAGTTTGTTCTCTAATATTAGAATTTTCTCTTGTTTCGTTATCGAGATAGCCCTCCCAGACACACATGTACACACACACACACACACACAAACATTCTAATATTAGAGAGCAAATTAGAGCTAATTGAGAGCTAATTCCTCATGTATTTGAATTTAAAAAAATCGGTGGTTGGTGGTGGGGGGGCGGGCAAGTTAATGCACCTATTGCAGGTGTTATTTTTAACACTCTGACACTCTAGAATTTTGGTTTTGTTTGGTTTATTTTTTGTCGGCCAATTTTCTATACTAGGGATATAGGCCCTGGGTAGGAGTGCCCATCGTGGTGGTATTTCTGAGGGAACCTAACTCGTTTTTACGCAAGATTTGAAGAAAACCACGAAATCTCCCAACGGTTAGGCCGACGGCCGCTATTGGATTCGAAACCAGCAGCTACTGTTTACCAGTTGATAGGTGGGAACCTCTCGGCCTCTGGTGGGGCTTTAGAATTCTGGAATAACGCTTCTTTTTATTCTGAAATATAAGTATTGCTTGTTTATTTTCTTTAGCTCATTTTTATAGATATTATTTCATTTTTTAATTTAGATGCTGAAAGATATGGAAATGAAGATTTTATTTTTAAAAATTTTGTACATTTCTACAGTATATTTCAATAATTACATTATGGTTTACATATTTTTATTGAATATTTCTGTATTTATTTTTGTATTTTATATTTTAATGTATATTCGTACATTCTAATTATTTAGTTCATTAACAATCAGAAACAATATTCAAAAGAAATTATTTAAAAGTATTCCACAATTGTGTAATTTCAAATTTATCTCATTAACAAACAAAATTAAATTTTTTGGCATATTAAAAAAAATGGGCAAATCTTTGGAAAGTAAAATAATTAATAATTCACAATTTGAGAAATAAAAAGTGTAATAAGCGTTTACATACATATATATATTTAAAATAATAAAACTTTTTCGGAGTACTTTTTTTTAAACTATGAAATGAAACTATGAAGAAAAAAAATTAAATGTGAGTACTATAGTATTCATTGTTTTAAACAATACTGTCAAAATCTGAGTTTCAGAGAGTCCTTATTTTCGTTGAAAGTATTACCCTAATTCGGTCCTAAGCGAAACTATCTGTATTCCTAAAATCTTGTTTCTTCTTTCGAGAATTTTCAGCATCACAAACGGTAGATCTCTGACAACTCCGTGTGTCACCAATCACCGAATCTGGATTAAGGAAGGCGGATTCAAGGGATGGCGTTATTACAATAGGTACTTTCTTTGAGTAATATTGCCAAGGCCCGAAATAAGAATAAGATCGCCAATTCAGCAAGAAGCCAAGTGCTTCTTTTGGTGCAACTCTCCCTAGAAAGTATTTAAAATCACGGCACCTGCCCGCGAAGACATTCACGAGCAGAGTTGGGCAAAATACATCGAAAAATCATTTTCGATACAAAATACATTAGTTTTAGAACCTAAAATACAAAATACAAAATAATTTTCGAATTGAAAAAGTTCCAAATACAAAATACATGTATTTTCAAAATACATTTAAAATACAAAATACAATTGAACAATTAGAAAAAAAAAATGTGTATAAGATTAGAGGTTTTCATGGGCCGTGTCCGGCATAGTAGGCTGGCCAATTTTAATCCACGACAATCGGCTCGGGCCTGACCAGACCTATTCTTCAGTCGTTCCGGGCCTGGTATCGGCTTTGTTTATTTATTTATTTATATATTTTTGAAGGATGGACTCTGATAGGTCTCATTATCACTTTTTCCGGTCCCTGACTTTACTTTTTCTGCAAACTCGGACCGGGTTTGACTTATTACTGCCAAACCGGACCGGGCTTGGCATACATTCTTCCTAGAGCTCTAGTTTTACTAATCAAAATATATTAGTATAGGTTCCGATCCAACCGTATGGAAATAACTGGTTCATCCCGTCTCGGCCGGCCTATGGGAAAAATCCGTATAATCTGCCCCAACCCAACATTTCTTTTTCCAAAAAATGTATGTATTTTTAAATTGTTATAATTTTATCATTAAAAATTATTATTATTATTATTATGTGAATAGTAAATATATTTCTGGGTAATAAAAATGAAAATCAGCAAAAGGAACTCTGAAAATGAATTTGTCTATAAAATCCTGTTTTAAACGGGATTCATGCAAAAAAAACTTTTTAATTTAAAATATAAAAATTAAATTATTTAAAAAAAAAAATACCGAGTGTAGACATACAGTGAAACTCGTTTAAGATACGAATCAAGGGACCGAGAGCATTTCGTATCTTAAGCGGGATCGTATCTTATCCGGATTTCATAGATTCTCGAATAATAATGCATGTAAAAACAGTGCACATTGTTATTTACATATTTTAGCCATTTATAACTCTTATTTTATCAATTTTTATCAATTTTTAGGTATTCTAGGAAATTTGAGTTTAAAATATTGAAACAAAGAATAATTTTATTTTCTCCAAAATTTTATTAAATATCTGTCTATACAGTAAAAAAAATTAAATGCATTTATATAGTACTCTCTGCCAAATTAAACTAGTTGGATGTGCCAATTCCAAAACTTTCTATCTTATACGTACATTTTAATATTTAAAAAAAAATAGTTACACATGTTAATGCTTTAACAATTTTAATTCAAACTTTACCAACTTTGATTTTTACTTTAAATTTCTGCTTCAGTCAATTAATTGAAGTAAAAACGAAATTCCATCTCTGCACGAGCCGATGAAAAATAGAACAATAGACATATTTTTTTAATTCAGGGAGACTTACTTGCCATACCCAAAAATAATCATATACAAAAGTTTTAGTTCAGTTCTTTTCATAACTTTTGAGGGTAAAATAAAGAAAATGGCACATACATCGTGATTATAGCGCCCCTTCCAGCGGATTTTTTTCAAATCCAGGGCCAACCTACTAGCCATAGGCAAACACTTGCAAGAAAATTTCGTTTAATTATAAGCACAACATCATACACTTTTAGTCGGTTAATATTAAAAATGGCGCAAAAATCGCTATTGGGTATTTCCATGAGCAATTGTCGTGTAAGTCACATTTTTAGTAACTTCTAAATAGTTGGCCACCGTTATTTTCAAAAGATTTCCATGCCATTATTCAATTAATGAAATATCTCTCGCAAAATAAGCCACATTTTTCCGTTCTAAAATACTCGTATCCAAAATCGTAGTGCGTGACTTACACGACATGTGCTCATGGAATTACCCTATTGCAATTTCCCTTTCTGGCAGAATATTTCAAAAATGAAGGAAGAACTGCTTATCACAACCAAAAACATTCACAAAAAATTTTGTTCAGTTCTATGCATCATATCTTCATCCACTTTTTGATGGTAGAATGGCAACATGCGGACACACACAGAGACATAAACACAAACACACGAACAGACAGACATTTTGTAAAAATATCTTTCTTGGAATCTCTGACCCCTAAAACGTGTAAATCCGTCGAAAACTGAAGTCGACAAAAAATTACATTACAATACTTTCTTCTGTTAAAGATGGAAAAAAGTAAAAAAAAAAAAAAAAGCATCTTATGAAAAGTAAATAAGACTTTACATAGCCTGTCAAAGACACGTGATAAATGGATTACATAAGCAACATTTCGTATATTAAACGGGTTTTTTAACATCAAGGTACCAAATTTTTTCGTATATTAAGCGGGATCGTATCTTATGCGTACGTATATTAAGCGGGTAATTTTACACAGGTTTAATAGGCAGTTTTCAAGGGACCGAAGATAATTCGTATATTAAGCGGGATCGTATTTTAAACGGGCGTATTTTAAACGAGTTTTACTGTATCTACAAATAATGTGTTTTTGTATTGAAAATAACTATTCAAATTGATTTTGGAGAAAACTCGAACCAGATATTTAAAAAATCAGCGCAATTTTTTAAATTCTGATTGTTTTAAATCTGATATATATTTTTTTCTATTTACGTCTATAAATGCATTTTTATGATTTCATTATTTTAAAATTTTATTTCTCTTTTAATAGTCATATGTAAATGTATTCTTTTGACATAATTTTCAGTATTTTCCCACCTTTAACTCTTATTTATTACCTATTTGATTTTTTTTTTCTGTGTGTGATAGTTGCAAGTAAATACTTTTTTTTTTTTAATTTAAAGGAATCATTTGATCATTTGGCAACAATTTAAAATAATAACCATTTATAAAATTTTCAAAAAATGTCTCTCAAAATGCTGAAAAGTTGAATTTAAAATTGAAATAAGTCTTAAAAAATGAGCTCAATTAAAACTTGCAGTCTTCATACAGGGAATTTCTAATATATAAAATGATCTAAAAATGTTTAAATTTCGATAGTTTTTGTTCCTATGAAACTTTTTTAATGGGACACCCACTTTAGCATAAAATATATCTTAAAATAGTTATTCAATTTACAAGCTGCCTGCATCAGTGTGTTTATCAAACATTTCTCTGTAATACCACCAATTTTCATATTTTTCTATGCCTTCGTTTTCTTATTCTTAATTTTAGCTAAGAAATATCCTAAATAACAAAACTTTCATTGTCAGCGGCGGTGACAATAAATTACTTTTTTTTAGAATAGAGAGATACTTTATTTAAAGCGTATGATATCAAAATAATCATTTTTAAAATTCTGATCTTCTTTTATTGCAGCACACGCCCATTTAATAATATAGATTTATATACAGCAAATTTCTTTTTCTACGCATTTTTTTCTACATTTTTTTTTTTTTTTTTTACTGGAATAGTAATTCTAACGCACTCGGGATTTAAAAAGACTGGCTTTGTTTAAGATACTTTTGACTAAGCGATTGATTTAAAATTTATCAACATTCTACTCCTAATCACATCAAACATTAGTTTACAGTTTGCTTCAATACTGTTATGCATATCATGCATTTTTTTTCATTAGGATGAGTAATAAAAATAGAATTACTGTTTTTAAAATATGTTTGCAATTACCGGAGCTACTTATTTTAAAAGGAAAGCATCTGGTGCTGATCATGTTAGAAGAAAAACATGTATTGTAAACATGGGAGTATATTTTCTTTTTACACAATTGAAAATATTCTACTTTTTTAAATTGGTTGTAAGCATTTTCAAAGTTTTTTTATACGGTGATATTACATCTTAAATAATACATGTTAAAAATATTGCAAACAATTTTTTTAAAACTTTTGAAAACAAGAAAAACAGAAAATCTTAGTTCATGTTGACAGAAATAAAAATTATTGTATAAAGTGTAATATTATGTTTATTATTCTTTTAATTATTGAACCAGAATTAAGTAAATAATTGTAAATAATTTGTCTTTAAATCTATTGTGCTTAAATCATGCGTAATATTTGTGTGTATCCTATAAGACATAACAGAAAATCTAAATACACAATATTTTATGCATGTGGATATTTATCATGAGTTGTTGCATCATTATTTTATTTTTTGAAATAGATTTTCTGTCTTTCACGAGTAAAACAGTGGGTTTTACGAACTTTAAAAAACTTTCATCTTTCTTTGATTCAAGAAAACTAATCTACGATATTGTTAAATTTCATCCATTAAATTTCATTCAAATATCTATTAATTCGATACATTATTATTCATTCATTTAAAAAAAATCCTATTTTTCTTAGTGATTTAAAATAATAAGGAAATGAAAGACTGGGTTAAAAGATTTTATATCACAACTTCAAACTCCTTTGCTTCAAATTATAGAATCTTGTATATATTTAGTATAAATATGATATAAATATTTGTTGATGAATAGTGTATAAAATCCTATAACTGAAAATCAGTGCTCAGTAATATAGCATGGAAGCAGATAAATAGCAGTTCGCACTTTGGTACAGTTTTAGAAATTCTGTTATAGGCCATTTAAATTTTTTATGATATTAATTGGATGCAAAAAGTATTCCTGTTATAAATTATTTTATATCATTCAGTAATAGTTAAAAAAACATCCTGATTTGTAACAGGTGTTTGATTATTAATTCAGATTCGATTATTGTTTCAAATATATATATATATATAAATATATATATTAAATATTTGTGAAGAATAAAACTATTTGAGAATGAGAGAGTGTGAATTCATTTTTTAAAATTCTTTTGCTTATTGTATTCGTTTTATTATATTTTATATGTTTGACATTTGACAAGCAATTAATTTTAATTAAGTTCATACTTTTAATACTTTTCCTAAAAAAATGTTCTTAGTATGCATTATTCTACATGTATAAGAAATTATAAATTTAAATTAAAATTTGCCTTTAATTTAAAATTTGGGATAGTTGAATGTTTATTTCTTTTTGTAAATCAAGTGATTTAGATCTATTAATTTCTCTGTAGATTATTTTTATTCTATTTATTTGTGTATATTTTCCTCTTAATTTAAAAATGAAAACGTTATATCCTTGTGAAATGAAACTGTACAGACAAGGAAAGATTTTTTTATTTAAAATCATCTGAAACACAATAAATATATTTTTTATAACTTATAATATTTCAATAAACTTTGTAAAATTGTTCAAATAATTTTGTAAAATTTTGAAATATCTATGCATTTGATATTCTTTACCAATATGCATCAGATAAGGTTTTTGATTATATTTTTAATAAAGATATTTGTAATTAAATTTTGCTATATTTTATGAGTTTTAATAATTTAAAAATCTCCTTTTACCATTTTCATACACATATAAGTTTTTTAATAAGCAAATTTAATAATTTATATTGCTAATTTTTGCCATTTTTTTTACATTATGGAAATACCTTTCGAATATTATTAAATTTGAATGAAAAATTTTGCTTTAACAAGCACAGAAATTTGATAATTAAATAAATGCATTAAAAACAATGGAAAACTCGGAGTTATTCTGGTTAAAATAAGTACATTGAATTTATTTAGGAGGAGAAAGCTTTATCCTATTCTGAATGTTTTATAAATACCTTTTACGCAAACAGATATAGTTGAATTAAAATCTGTTTGGTAAAATCTGAAAAATTACATCTTTTTTTTCTGTTGCTGAAAAACGTGTGCCCCAGTAATTTTGCTTTTTGCTTTTTGCTTTTAATCAACATATCTGAGTTAACTCTGAGCCAATTTAGGTACTTTGAATGTCAATATTAGATTTTGAAAGTTAGGGCGTATACTGATTGTTAATTTAGACTGCAACACACTATTCTAATAACATATAAATGAATAAATCTAATGTAGGTAATGAAAACAGAGCTAACTGAGAACTAAATTTTGGAACTCATGGAAATTCCAAATTGGGGTAGTTAGTGCTTACCCTTGGGATTCAAACTGCAATATCTTAAATTAAAAAAAAAGTACCAAATTTAATTTTAAAGATGAGTAAATTTTTTGCGTCCTTGAAATTTTCATATTCGAATGGGGGGGGCGAGGTGCAAGCTAGTGCTTTCCCCTAGTTGAAATTGCAATCTGTCGATAACAAAATCAGAGCAAATTCTAATATTCGACAGCAAATTAGAGCTAATTGAGAGCTAAATTTTCTTTGAAACTTTGAAATTTTGATACTCGAAAGTGTCGGGGGGGGGGGGGGGACGTTAAATTAATACTTTTCTCCTTCATATAAATTGAAGTATATCGATAAATAAAACGGAGCAAATTCTAGTATTAGAGAGCAAATTAGAGCTTATTGAAAGCTAAATTTTGCCATCTTTGAAATTTTGATAGTGGAAAGTGGGGGGGGGGGGGGCTAAGTTAATGCTTGCTCCCTTTATATAAATTGAAATATCTCGATTATATCATGGGACCGAATTCTAATATTAGAGAACAAATTAGAGCTAATTGAAAGCTAAATTTTGGCACCTTTGAAATATTCATACTCGAAAGTGGGGGGGGGGGGGGGGGCTAAGTTAACGCTTGACCCATTCTTATAAATTGAAATATCTCGATATAAAAATCGGGGCAAATTCTGGTATTCGAGAGCAAATTAGAGCTAAATGAAAGCTAAATATTGGTACCTTTGAAATTTCGAATATCGAACGTGGCGGAGGGGTAGCTAGTGCTTTCCCCCCCTAGAGGAATCTGGTATATCTCGATAACAAAACCAGAGCAAATTCTAATAATAAAGAGCAAATTAGAGCTAATTGAGAGCTAAAATTTGGTACCTTTGAAATTTCGATGAGCAACTTTTAATATTAGAGTGCAAATTAGAGCTACTAATGTTGGAGCTCTAACATTAGAGCTCTAAATTTTGGCACCTTTGAAATTTTGATACTCGAAAGTGGGGGGCGGGGGCTAAGTTAACGCTTGCCCTTTTCATATAAATTGAAATATCTCCATAAAAATCCGGAACAAATTCTGGTATTAGAGAACAAATTAGAGCTCCTTGAAAGATAAATTTTGGCACCTTTGAAATTTTGACACTCGAAAGGGGAGGGGGGCTAAGTAAGCGCTTGCCCCCTTCATATAAATTGAAATATCTCGATATTATAATGGGAGCCAATTCTAATATTAGAGAGTAAATTAGAGCTAATTGAGAGTTAAATTTTGGCACCTTTGAAATTTTGATACTCTAAAGTGGGGGGGGGGGGCTAAGTTATCGCTTGCCCCCTTCATATAAATTGAAATATCTCGAAAAAAAACCGGAGCAAATTCTGGTATTAGAGAGCAAATTAGAGCTAATTGAGAGCTAAATTTTGGCATCTTTGAAATTTCGAAAATCGAATGTGGGGGGGGCTAAGTTAACGCTTGCCCCCTTCATATAAATTGAAATATCTCGAAAATAAAAACGGAGCAAATTCTGGTATTAGAGAGCAAATTAGAGCTAATTGAGAGCTAAATTTTGGCATCTTTGAAATTTCGAAAATCGAATGTGGGGGGGCTAAGTTAACGCTTGCCCCCTTTATATAAATTGAAATATCTCGTTAAAAAAACCGGAGCAAATTCTGGTATTAGAGAGCAAATTAGAGCTAATTGAGAGCTAAATTTTGGCACCTCTGAAATTTCGAAAATCGAATGTGGGGGGGCTAGCTAGTGCTTTCCCCCCTACTGGAATCTGGAATATCCCGATAACAAAACCAGAGCAAATTCTAATATTAGAGAGCAAATTAGAGCTAATTGAGAGCTAAATTTTGGCACCTTTGAAATTTCGATATTTGAAAGTGGGGGGGGGGGCTAGCGTTAACTTAGCCCCCCCCACCTTTCTAATTTAAATATCTCGATTTTATCACCGGAGCAAATTCTAATATTAGAGAGCAAATTAGAACTAATTGAGAGCTAATTCCTCATGTATTTGAATTTAAAAAAATCGGTGGTGGGGGGGGCCAAATTAACGCACCCAATATTTAGCAGGGTTGGCAAAGTGGGTCCAGCCCAGAAAATCCCACCCGGGTTTTTCTGGGTGAGTCCACCCACAAAAACCCACCTGGGTTTTTGTTAAAAGTGGGTTTTTGCTAAAAATCATTTCTGAATCTGCAAATCTCCCTAACAGTATAATACAAATTTTCCTTTTAAGCCCAAAATATACTTCAAATAAGTTACACAATGTAATACAAAATAATTATATTTGTTTTTTGTTTTTTTTTTTTTTTTTATATATATATAGTTTACCAATAAAATCACATTCACTTTAATTTTTATGGTAATATTTGTAATTTTTTACTAATTTTTCACACTGCTCTGAGTCTAGTCTGTTCTGTAATTTAGACTATATGAATCCAAATGTACAGAAAATCCTCTTGATGGAAGCAGAGCTAGATGGAACAGAATGCAGAGATTAGAAAAAAACTACAAAAATCAGAATATAACTTGTTTTTCTTTTTCTGCATTTTTCCTTTAAGAATTTCCCACCATTTTGAAGCTAAGAATTGTGACATAATACTTTCTGAGAAAAGTGATTTGGGAAAATAGTCTGTCTTTAATTTTAAATGCTAATATCACAGTTAACTACTCTGAATGATACTGCATTATCCATTCATCAATTTCTTCCTCTCTTGTTAAATTAAGCTTTTCCTATCTAAACTTTGCATCCATAATATTAGCTAAAAAATGATCGGTCCCGATGATCTGTTTGTAGCATTTCAGCATATTTTTCTTGTGTTATTTCAAATCTTCTGATTCCATTAAATTTCTCCAAATCTTAACAGAACATGACAGTGTGATCTTTTTGCAGCTGATCAAGAGCTGAAGATATAATTGTTAGCTGCTTTTTTTAATTCAAACACTCCTTCTCTCAAATACCACTATTTTTTATTAATGATTTTTGTAAAAAATCTTAAATTCTTGCTTGGTCTGTTTCAAACTTTAAAGTAGCTTAGTTTATAACATACGATAAAAATTTATAAAAAAAGAATGCTGTGTCAAATACTGCTCTTTACTGTAATAATTTCTGCAAAAATCTTAATTTCTTGCCTTAAAATGCCACTCCCTCGACTTATATGTCTACAAATAGGTTGATTAACAGAATTTTGTTCAAATATATTTTTGTTAAGAATGTAGCGCACCACCTGGTAGTGTGTGCGCAGTATTCCTACTATACAGTGCTGTATGCAGCTGTAATCTAGTTTGAGATATGTTCGGCACGACATTTGCATATCAATTACAGATTTGTTTAAAAGGAAGGATTCTTCTGTGCATGCGCAGCATCCTCTACATGGTGTTATATAGGCAGATACAGTTTGAGATGTGGATCTAAATTTAATATTTGTTTAAAAGGAGGGCCCAGTAGTACATGCTTTCGACCTGTTATGTGGTGGCATAGGAGTGGAAATCCAGTTCGAAGTTTGTTCGCTTCGAGATTTACGTATAAAAGGATCAGCCCCGCTAGCAGGCAAAGCCCACTAGCTTAATTATCATGGTTACTAATTATTATAACAATTTTAATTATTATAGTTACTACAAAAATAAAACTAATTATACATTCTGACAACTAAAATATATTTTAAAGTGATAAAAACTCACTTTTATCATTTAAAATTTTATTAAGTAAATTATAATAGTATTAATAATAATTAACATGAATTATTAATGGTATGAAAATTTTTTTTATATCAGTTAATAAATTATTCTGATATTAGTTTTAAGTTTTCTATTGATATTAGTATTAATACTAATATCAGAATAGAAAAGATTTATTAACTGACATTGTAAATAATATTAATTAGTAATTAATAGATCAGATGTAATTAAAAAATGCAACTAAATAAGTATATTTTTAAATTAGTACACACATATATTATTAAATATACAAATATACAGAAGAATAACTAAAACCCACAAAAGCCCAAAAAATACCCAGAAAAACCCACAAAAACCCAGGTGGGTTGGGTTTTTGTACAAAAACCCGGATTTTTGCCAACCTTGATATTTAGCAGGAAAACGTCTCGTAATAAGACTTATTATCCCCTTAATTTATTTCAATAGTTGAAGAAGCATGCAAATTAAAAGCACGCACCAGAAAGTATTTAAAATTATTTTTTAATATTTAGATAAAAAACAAATCTGTAGTAGAAGAATCTTACAGGAGTGCACTGTCTAACTGTAATGAAAAATGAGTTAAATAAAAATACAAACATGCTTAAACAAATTTTGAACATTTTAAAATTTAAATCGCAATCAAAATTATACAAAAATGTGTTACTAATTTTGTAATCCTAATATCTGTATTTTCTATGTTGCAACCGCTACTTTTTATAAAACCAATCATTGATAGAACATAATTATTTACAATATAATATTATGAAATTATTCTCAACAAAGTTTGAAATTATTCTCAACAAAGTTTCAATTTAAAATTTATTCATTTTTCGAAATTATTTCTAGATATTTGTGAGTAAATTCTTAGCAAACTTCAACAAAGTTTCTACATATTAAACGAAGTTTTTCAGTCTTTGTTTGAGTACAAAAAATTATTTCAAATTGACTTTTATGAATCTGTGATGCTATATCTTCATCATAAAGAAAAGTAAAGATCACACAGGAATAATTTAATATGATCCCTTTACTAACCATTAAGAATGAAATTAATTAATTGAACTTATGTCCAAAATGCTCATTTTCGACTATGCATGCAGCCCAGGGTTCGATTTAAGCGGTATCGCACCGCAATTTACAATTCAAATTTAACTAAAATGCGATCCAAGAAATGCATTGCACTGCAATCATTGTGATGCATATTTCCCACACCCTTTGTTATATCATGTACACTTAAAGTTAAAATTTAAAGATTTTTTACACGACATACCTTGTGTTTTCACTCTCCCCAAGTGTTTATTAATGGAAGTACAGCGAGACGCCATTACTGGGCGCAGTTTTTCCAGTAAACACATGATTTGTCCCCGCCCTTTAAAAAAAAAAAAAAAAAAAAAAAAATTGTAAATTTTCAAGATTTAAAAGTTATGTTAACTATTTTTTACTTACTATACAAAAGTGTGTAAGTGCTATTCAAAACTGACTTTGAATAGCAGTTACTGCTATGCAACTTTCTTTTTCTAAATCGACCCCTGATGCAGCCAAATTATAAAAACAGGGTAACAAATTTTTGTTACTATTATAATTATTATTACTATTATTATTTTACAAGACGAGAAATCGTTACACTTTCCTTTTAAAACTATTTATTTATCTTAATTTTTTAGAAACTTTGAATTAGAAATTAGCGTTGTATTTTAATTGATTTTTGATAAATTTTTAATACCTAAGAAATACCATACGTTACTTTCTAATGTCATAGTGAATCAAAGAGAGCAGTAAAACAGTGTATTCGTTTCGACATAAAACACATAAAAAAAACTATTAGAAAAAAACCTATAAAACTTTTATAATTTTTTAGATTAAGGTATGCTCTTCTTAACTTTCTTATTCATAAATTTTGCATGCCCTATCTCCTGGAAATGAAATTTTTAAATAAATTAAATGATCATATTTAAGACATTTTTGCATCTTTTATGCCGCAGTGTTGTTGAATCGGTGTTTGCATCTCCTATGCCAAACTGTAAAAAAATTTCATCCAAAATAACAACCATTAATTTAAAAATGTAAACTTTTCTTTATTTAATTACGAATCATTAAATTTAATGTATGTCAATAACTGCCATTAAATGTAATGGAGATTAATGTTCTGAAATAATGGTAGATATTTTGAATAAAATTATTCTTTAAATGCTGCAATATTTGCAATACAAAGAATATTTTCTGCATCAATTAAGAACTGAATCAAGCATACGAAAATGCCAAAGGCTTGGCGGGCCACAGAGAAGTTCCTGGCGGGCGAATTGTGGCCCGCGGGTCACGTATTTGACATCTCTGGTTTAAAGAAACAGATTTTTGAGACATCTTTCATAACGAGAGCAGGTGTTCATCGCAGACAGCTGGGCGCTGGTGGGTACTGGCGATTATAAACGACCTGTAATTTTTTTCAAATATTAAAATTATAAATTTAATATTTATATATCCAGATGACAAATTTTTTGCTGATTTCAAATATATAAATTTCTTCACAATCGCTCAATTACAACCTTAGATATTAATTTTTAATTCGTTACTTGGATGACTTGCTCTATTTAAAAGCGAGTTTTTCGAAACCATAAATGATTTTTATAAAAGAATTCTTTGACAGGCTGTTAAATTTTTAAAAATACACTATTTGGATATTTTAAAGCTATGCATCGAGCAATAGCTTTAAACGCTGTTTAATAATATCTAAATTTATAAAAATCCAAAGTTAAAAAAAAAAAAAAAAAAGAAGAATACCTCACAAAACGACAGTTTTTGAGCTTTCGGATAAATTATAACGCATAGTACATATTTTAAAGAGTAGTGAGCATCAAATAAGAAACGGGGGGATTTTTTAGGAGGAGCAGTTAGTAAATACATAAAATTGTACCGTTTTCTACAATTTCAAATTTTTCATATTTTGATAACTTAATTTTATATCCTGTTATAAACGATTTTGTATCGCGTGACAATCGGCTTTCCTTTTTTCTTTGGCTGCTTTTCCCTCTTTTGACCAGACATCTGGTACAAAACGCCAAATTTGATGGTATTTTCTGAAAGATCTTTTCTGTTCACCAAAAAAGGGAAAACGCCTTTCAATTGCACAGTTTCTGAATAACAACACATGCCAGTTTAGTGTTTCCAAAAGAAAAAGAATTAAAACAAGTGTCATATGTTTTGGACTTGAGAACTGCTTCAGTACACATGTCAGAATAGACAATGCAGCATCCTAAGCAACAATTCAAACACCCACAAAAAACTGGGGTCACAAACAAAATGAAATCTAAATTGGAAATTTTAATTTACATTAAAAATATTATTTTTTGAAAAAACAAGGTATTTTTAATAGTATACTTCAGGTTCAGCAGCCATTTATTTTAGAAGCAGAAGGGTGTTTTTTCACTAATTATGTCATTTCTGGTTTTTTTTTTTTTTTTTCTTGTTTAATTACCTACAAATTCTATATTTTTCAAATAAAAATTCATTATTTTAAAGACAATTGATCAACACATTAAATAAGCAAATTTGTATTGATTTATACCAGTATCTAACATGTATATTTAAACATTGATTTTAATAGACTGATATTCTAAAGATGTTTATGTCAACACTAAACTCTCCTTTAAGTTCTTTAAGACTTGAAAAATAATTTTTTTTTTTTAGTATTCATCCATTCTAAGTTGAGAAACTGATTGCAGCATCCTAGTGCCAAAAAACTTTTGTTTTGTTATACCATGTTTCACTGTGATGTTTTGATTTAACATATATATTTTTCATTTTAACAATACATTGAACCATGGAAAAGACGGTAATATCCCCATGCTATTTTATTATGACATTATTTGAGGACTCATCACAATGCAATGTTTACAATAACTTCAAAATTGAATTTTCAAATAACAGTCACAGGAGAAGTCCGTGTTTAAAGGAAAGAACAAATACAGGTTTTCTTCTATGCTCCTTCCTTTCCCTAGCTCAGTTATTAATCTTTAAAGGAGGCAGTATTTGAAACATATTTAATTTATCTCTTTGAAACAATAAAAATCTGTTTCTCCCATAAAAAATACATCATAACATGTTTCTTAAAATTAAAAAATTATGCATGATAGACTTGGCAACCATCTTTCCATATTTTATACAAAAATACCCAAATCTGTAGTTAGTTAAAATCCAAAATACTGATTTGTGTGCATAGAAATTTGTATTTTACAAAGAAAACTATCTTAAAAATTCATCTTGTGATTCATTTATAAATAAACCACTTAAAAGTAATGAAAATCAATTTCTTACTTCAAAATATTAATCTTTATATCCCAGTTTAACTATCGGTAATATATTCAGGGCCATGCAAAGCGGGCGGGGGGCAAAGGGGGTGGTCGCCTTGGGCTCGGAAAGTGAAAGGCACATATTTTAACTCCCAACCTGATTTGCTTCTTCTTTTCTTGAAAAAAAAAAAAAAAAAAAAAAAACAGATATGAACATAGATATTTTTTTTTTTTTTTTTTTTTGTGTGTGTGTGTGACAAAAACACACATTTTCAAAATGGCATGTGACTTCTTTATTGGAATCCAAAAGGGTTTACTAACTGTTACACTGTACTGTAAATACATCTATTTTCTAGATATCCTTTGCCAAAATATAAGTAAAATTTTATCTTATATTATTTAGTTGATAAAATTAAATCTTTTAAAGTTATAAAGTAAAGGCGATATATGTATTCATTAGAATTTATTAGTGTTTCCACACTTTTCAATTTTTTGACACCTGTCACAAAAAGAAGAGGGGGGGGGTGCCAAATTTAAACTTTGCCCTGCACGCAGTTTTCTCTTTGCACACGGCTGAATACGTAGATAAGTCTGTAGTTAAAATACAAAGTTCAAAATTATCACTGAAAGAAACATTTTATGCTTTTTCTTTATGGATTTGGTTGCTAAAAAATTTGTGCAAAATATGAAATGCATAAATTTTTCATCATACAAAAAATTTTGAATTTTGAATTTTCAAGAACACATTATGAAGTATGTACAGCAGAAAGCTATGAACATGACTGGGGCACCTGAATTACAAATGGTATCATAGTTAATGGAAAATGTTAAACAAATATCATAATATAAGATTAAAAATTTGATATTCTATCATTTTTTAGACAAAAATTTCATCCCATTTTTTATTTTTGTTACTAAAAGTTGTTTTTTGAAGATAAAAGATACTTAAAATTTAGAAAAATAATGTTTGCAAATATAGCTATATCATATATATTATAAAGCAGTAAGCCTCTAAACTTCGGCTTGAAGGATTTCAAGAACTACCCGATGGATTTTTTTGCAAACTATACCATTCGATACAGAATATTACCATGGTGGTTTATGAGTCAAAAATACAGGGATAACTGCGATTTTTGGTGATAAATTTCTTATTTTATTGATATTATCTCTGATAAAAAATAGTATAAACATATCGAAAAAAAACTGGTAACTTATTTGATTTAAAATAAAGAAAAAAATAAGGAACAAAAATTAGTTTAATGAAAATTATTATTATGAAATGAAAATATTTAATTTAAATATAAAAATAATATTTGTAATGTTTAAAAATTAATTCAGTGTGAAAGAAAGTTTTGAATTGACGCAATATTTGGCTGCTTATCTGTTTTGCACCAAGTTTAAAGAAAAAAGCATCTCAAAAACTTCATTAGATAAAACGTAAATAAGTTTTTCTTTCTTTTCCTTTTTTATGTGATTCTTCCATCATATGTCTTAGAGAGGAAACTCGCATAGTTAATTTTAAAAATGGCTTTAACTATCAATTGTGTAGTATTTGTTTAATTGGATATTATAATTAATTTTTGTCACCAAACAGTGCAGTTTTAGGCCAAAAAAGCATAAGCCGGAGCAAGTTTCGCAATAACTATGTTCTCTCTTTCTCTTTTCAGGTAGATTTAGTAGAAATACCTGATGGATTTTTTTTTTGCAAACTGTATCATTTGATAGAGAATATTCCCGCAATGGTTTATGAGTCAAATATAGAGGGATAACTATGATTTTTTTATAACAAATTTCTTATTTTATTGATATTTTTGACGAGAGGGTTGCAACAACTAATTTTTTGGCGATAGTTATCGTTACTAAAAAAAAATTTAAATGACTATCTCTGATAAAAAATAACATAACCATCGTGAAAAAAAAACTGATAACTGATTTAATTTAAAATAAATAGATAAAGAACAAAAGTCAATTTAAGGAGAAATAATACTATTAAATGAAGATATTTAATTTAAACATAAAAATAATATTAGTAATGGTTAAAAACTAATTCAGTGTGAAAGAAAGTTTTGAATTGATTCATTACTTGGCTGTTTATCTCTTTCGTGCCAGTTTAAAAAAAGAAGCATCTTAAAAACTTCATAAGATAAAACATTAAAAACTTTTTTCTTTTCTTTCTTTTTTTTATGTGATTTTTTGATTATATGTCTTACAGAAGAAATTCGAACACAAATGTCATATATGCACCACTTTGGCACGATTTTTTTCTGACGCCAATTCAACGAAAACACCATTTTCAAATACCAGTTCTATATATATTTTTTAATGATTTTTGATTATTTTAAAAAGGAAATAATGAATAAAAAAGGTTTAGTTAATAATCATAGAACAAAACTATTTAAAGCCTTTAAAAAAAGAAAATAAAAGTAAAGAAAAAGTTTTATTATAAATAAATAACAACTGCCAGGTTCCCTCAAAGTCACACAAATGTGGTGATTATATGACATCTGTGCCGAAACTAGTAGAATTAATTTTAAAAATGGCTCTAACTGTTAATAACATATCATTTGTTTAATTGAGTATTAGTTTTTACCAAACAATGCGATTTTAAGCAATAAAAGGCATAAGCCGGAGCAATGTTCACAACAAGGTTCACCCTCTATCTCTTTTTGGTGGATTTCGTAAGAAATTCGTAGGAAAACTACCTATAGCAGTCATTACGATTGTACGACTTTTAAAAAAATTCTTCATAACTTTTTACTATATGACCCCAGGAACCCAAAACCATCCCCATCAAAAAAGTTTACATATATATATATGTATGTATTAAATTTTGGCTTGCAATAAAAGTCGCAATTATACACTTATCGTGTTCAAACTTGCCATATACATTTAGATGGTTATTATCTCAGAGGGGGAAAATAGACCCAATTGGGTGAAAATGGGAATAATTCAAAAATTATTCCCATTATATAATACCGCCTTAACATGGCTGTGACAAAATCAGGTCTTACACAACATTTTTCATTATAGTTGTTTCCACAGTTAAAATAAGAGCAATAAAATTCTTACTGAACCAATTACTTTATGATTGCAAGATTTGCACGTAAAAAAAATGTTTGATGAATTTAAGAAAAATTGAGTATAACGTCATAATTTTTCTATAGCAAGATTTCCATGTGAAAACTAAAAATAAAATAAATAACTTGACGGATTTTTTTCAAGCAAATGTTACATCATATTGGAAAATAATGGATGAAAAGCAGGTGAATATATAAAGTTAAATGAGTTTATTAAAACTTATTGATACGTGATAAAAACCAGACTATAAAAATATGTCATATAAGTGAGAGTCCGGGAGGTCAAGAATTGACAAACGAAAAAAAAACCATCTAAACATTATTCATGTTCGATAATCAATCTGTGCAATCATTGCAATTTTTTCTAATTTAGTAATGTAAGATCAGAGAACATTTTAATTCCTGTTGTCATAACGGTCTCATTTTCCTACCAAAACTGCATCATTAATTATAAACTAAAAAAGCTTCATTTTATAAGCTAAATTTTGTCCAACGCTTAGGATAATTTAATATCAGAGTGACGTTAGCATCATTTTCAACAATAAGTAAGGTCCAGCTGAAGGTCCATATTGTTTAAAATACGAGTTAAAATTCACCATTTCTTTCACCTAAAGTTTATTCAGGATAATTGACCAGTGTAGCCGGCATAGCCTGCTAGTTATTTTAAAAACAGAGACTTCGATTTTCTGTTAGTGAAAAACAAGTTATGCAATAAATCTTTAATGCCAACATTTCTTTAAGTATTACCTATTTTTACTTTGTTCTATTTTTACAAGAAGAAAGAACTTGGTTTGTGAAAATTTTCATATTTAGACTTTTGATGAATTCACATGCTTTAGGGATCAGAGATTCCAAAAAATATGTTTTTACGAAATGTCTATCTGTGAATCTGACTTTCTGTCTGTGACATAAATTTTGTGACAGCTCTATCTCCAGGATTAATGTATGTAATTTAATAAAAATTTATATTCAAGTAGTTTGTGATATAAATTGATACTGATTAGGTCTTGGTATAAATCGCTCAACAGATAGCGTTGCTATTTTACATTTTTTACAAGTGATGCAATAACTCTATTTCAAGAGCTAACGCACAGATTTCTATCAGACTTCAAATTTTGTTAATCTTTGACATGAATTGATGTTGTTTATATTTTGGTGCAAATTGCACAATAGGTATCACTGCTATGCTGAATTTTTGACAATTCCACAATAGCTATATCTCAAGAAGGAATTTTCATCAAACTTCAGATTCAGGTATACCCAGATTAATTTACCGATGGTACTTATAAGTACCATTGTGGAGAATTTAACAAAAAAAGTTATTTAATCAGTCTATTAATAAAAGTTCTTTTTCTTACCACACAATATACTTTACTCAATCTAATTTAGTTAGAATAGAAAAAGAGTCAAAGCTAAATATTTTAAAAAAGAGATAATTTTCTTAATCATTTTCATAAGTATATCTTTCTTTTCTTTGAAAAAAAAGTTATATGAAATATTTTCAATGGTAAAAGCTTTTCCATTTACAGAGAGGGTGATAATACATTTAAATACATTGATTTTATAAGAATTGTAATATTTCCATAAGAGTATTTTTGGTTAATTAATTTAATTATTTTTGTAAATATTTTACAAACAAATTATAAATGTGGATATATTTAATCAGTTTTAATGAAAAAACACTTCTAAATTTCACATTATTAGTATTTAAAAATTCCTGTATATCTTCAGATATTAAAAAAGACAATTATTGATGTGAATCATTTCTTAATAAATAATTCGGTAGATAAAGAGTTAATATTGCTGATTATGTTTTGACAATCATTCAACAAGTGGCACTTTTGTGTTCATTTTTCTCAATATCTGCAATAATCCTATTTCATGAACTAATGCATGGAATTTCTTCATACCTTTAAAATTCTCACAATGGGCATATTGTCATATAATTTTGGCACTGTCGTAGCGAATTTTGAAGTATTATAACATGCATGAGATAAAAGAAAGTTTTGGGATTGCGACATCTGACAAGTTCATAGATGGTACAGCAGCTTTGTTTTTGAGAAATCATTCTTTTTTGGATTCTGATGACATAATTATTAAATATTGTAAAAACTGAAATTTTGATGTTAAACATGTTGCAGAATCCATTCTTCAGTTAATGATAAATCTATTTATTTATTTATTTTTCCAGATTATGATTTATTTATTTATTTATTTATTTATTTTTTGAGGGGGGGGGGGGTAGCAGATTGGAGCAGAATTCAGAAATTGTTGGTATATTTTTGTCAGAATGTAGCAGAAAATCAATAATGAAGCAGATTTTCCAACCCTGAAAATTTCATCAAACATTATGTACAATTACATTTTGGTATATATACACTATATAGTCATTAATCACTGGATACTTTCAATTTTAGACATTTTGTCGAATATTTAATAATATACTTGTCGGATTCTTCTGAAATTTTAGTATTACTAAGAAATATTTGACCTCATATTTATCAATGTCAATTTAATAAGGAAGACAATTAGAAAAGCGACAAAATCTTTTAAAAGATAGTAATATTTGCAATCACCCTGTAAATTAAAGTACACAAAAAGATCTATCAGTGCAGAATACGAATATGTGGATACTGTACAATATGTTTACAGTTTTCTGTAAGAATAGCACATATAATGATGGAGATATAGCGATTCTTTTTTAAGTAAAAAAAAAAATTAGTGCATGTTTTTAGCTTCAATCATGCAGCGTTTTTAACTAAATTTAATGCCAATTTCAGGAAAATTGATAAAATTTCATAATGAAAATCTTTTTTTAAAATACTAAGCATTTTTCAGATATAATTTTAGCACAAGATTTTATCCATCTTGTTCTTTTATGATAAATTTCTTTATCATATCAGTCACAAAAAGGTTAGGCAAACTGAATCACTTAGGTAATCTTACAAAACAAACTATACAAAGATATGATGACAGTGAAGCTGGTACTGAAAATTTCTCAGTTACAAGGACAGACTGAAAGAATATAGACAAAAGAAATAACTGCATGATAGTTGAAATGCTATTTACAGTACAAGAGATACTTTACAATAGAAGATCAATCTACCATTGTATATTTTGTAATTTTTAATCTTTAGTTTTATCCCCCCTGACCACCGAGCAAAAGGGCAAAATTGTAATGTTGTTTTCTCTGTAATTTTATATATATGCTGAAAGAAACATGTGTGATATAAAAACTTTTATTACATTTAGTCTTATAAGCAATAAAAGTATCAATAATAATTTAATATATTAAAAACAGATTATATCTGTAGAGTTATATCAATTTAAATAGTGATTCTATTGCAGTAAACACTGCACCTTAGTGAATGGATATATCAGTTCACAGCAGTGAAAAAGTTAAAATGAGAAAAAAAAATTCTAATTTTTTTTCAGAAGTTAAAAAATTTTATATATTTTTCACAGAAATTTCAAAATTTTCTGAATTTTCCTCAGAAATATTAAACTTTTATGACTTAACATCAGATTTTTCCAGTCTAAAAAAATTTCTGATTTTTTTTCAGGTTATCCAAGAGGTATGATACCCTGTGTATAAGAGAAATTTGGATCAAAATCAAATTATTCAATCAACAATACAGAGTGTCTCACTCCAATCTGAATGTTTATTTATAATTTTTATAATGATTTTTTTAACGAAATTTTCAAAAGAACAACTTTACGCTGTTTAACCTCTTCAGACCTGAGCATAAAATAATTGTACAAATATATATTTATTGCTTTTGCATGAACGAAATGACACCATAGATGACAGAAAGAGGCATTTTTATCAGTACTTTAGGGGACTGGTAATTTAGGTTTACAAATATGGATATAAAAGTACTAATCCCCTTAAAACATCAGCTTAACTATCAGTAATATAAATTTACGCAATAACAAAATTAAGGTCTTTAAACAAGTAAATGATCAGATAATCCTCAAAATTTTTTATTGTAAAACATTTATGTTAAATAATCATGAATATTTCTTACTTTCTTGGCCACAATGTCTTGAAGGTATTTTCAAAACTCGGATGAAAATAATGTTTATTTTATGAGGTAATATTCATCAGTGCTGACATTTATTGGTTTTGTTTTAAAGTAAAAAATATTCAGCTATATAGAAGTGAAGTAAAAATGCAAAAAAATTGAACAGTTTAGTTTTTATGGGGGAAAAAATGAATGTACACATTTGTGTACCTCAGGTCTGAAGAGGTTAATATGCATTACAAAAAATACTGGACAAGCATAATTATTTCATCAATGACACTGTATGAAATGTCAATTACACTATGAAATATGGAATGTTTTTCATGTGCTATTTGGATGCAAATGGTGGCTACTTTCAATCAATGATATTGTTAAATTTGGCATGCAAAATTACATGAAAATATCCATACATCATTGCCAAAGTTATGAACAAAAATATGTGTTTGGACAAGGGTGAAATACACTGCATTTCTAACTGAATAAATTGATTGTGACCCTAGTTTCTTACATAAAAATTGATGGTTGTAGTGTGCTTTACCTTTTTAAAAATGTATCCTATCTTTTTTTTTTTTTTTTTTTTTTTTCAATCCCTTGTACATAATTTAAAATCACTTTTAAAGATTGTGATACATTTTAATGCTATGGATAATAAAGATTATGACTTTCATATACAGATTCATATATGAGACAGTTTAAAAAATGAAACTAAGTTTAATAAATTCAATGTTTAATTTATAATAGTTTAGTTTTATATTAGATAAAGTGCATAGAATATGAAACTTATTAATAGACACTTCCACCATTTAATTAAATATATATACATATATATATTATTCTCAAAATTTAAAAGACTTTATACTACATTAGCCTTTATTTTATTAGTACAATGTGATAAAGTGTAACAATTGATTTTTAATATGAGTTTCAATGATAGGTTAACAAATGAATAAAAGTCATCTGCTTACAACTTTTCCAGATAAATAGAAAAAAAAATCCATATATATTTTTGCAGTACACTGGAGTTGTGAGTCATGTCATATATTTTTATAAAATTTTTAACAACACATTGATGATGTTATGATATTTATTATTATACAGTATTGTCTTAAAAGATTTTTTTTTTTTTTTTTTTTTTTTGGGGGGGGGGGGTAATGTTGGTGTCACAGAAACAAATGCAATGAATTTCTTTTTAATAAAAAGAAGAACTTAAAATGTAAATGGCTTTAATGACACATCATTTTTTTGTAAGATATGTACAAAGGATGTTGATCTATATATACAAAGATAATTTAAATAGAAGATCTATATAATATTAACAAATCACTTCTTTGGTAAATATTTTACTGGCCTTCTATATTTTGCTCTTTCTTTCAGATGATCTTTCTTTTCTTGCTCCCTTTTACTAATTTTTTCAGTCTACAGTTTAAATGAGAAAGAAAGAAAGTATTAAAGAAAAATAATAATTAAAACACTTGTTTGTATTCTGAAATCAATTTAAAAGAAACTAAATGAACAAATCATTTCAAAAACAATATACAGTAGACTCCCTCAAATCTGCAACCCTAAAATCTGCAACTCTCTAAAATCTGCACACAATTTACGGATGTAAACAATGGACAATCAGTTCAGATATTGAGGCAAAATTTGATCTTTTTTAGTTTTATGTTAATTCCACATATATTTTAATTTGTAATTCTTGTTAATATTACTGAATTTACATTTTTTTCGTGATAGAAGAATAAATTTATTTCTGAAAAAATTCAAGACATTGCTGATATCATTCGTAATCACAATCTTTTTACCAAATATATCATTGGTAATCACAATCTTCTTACCAAACCTATTTATGTATTAATCAAGCTTTTTGGTTATTAAGTCTGGCTAAATCTGAAATAAAATTTCTTTATTTTAAGATTTGGATGTGAATTAGTGTGTACCTTTATAATGAAAGATTCATTGAACAATTTAAGAAAAATACATTTCATCTTTAGAATGAATATTTAATCATACATTATTGATTATTAACTTGACCTTTGCTTTTAATATTTTAATTATTTTAAAAATTATCTAAATTTTTATTACATTAATTTATTATTTATGTTAATATTTTATTATATTGTAAGCATTCATTTTAGTTTCGATTGCATTATTAATTAAATTCAAATTACTGCGTAAAAAATGTAAACAAAGCAATGACCAGAAATTCACAAAACCTCTGGTCCCAAGTTGTGCAGATTTGAGGGAGTCTACTGTAATTGGCTTCAATCAAAGACTAACTTCAATTTATTTTATGCTGAATATACATATTGAACCCATGATTTAGATACAGAACTCTGAGTATAATCAATTTTTATGCTATTATTATTTATGGATATCATATTATACATATATTAAATTTAAAATTCACTGTTCAAAAACAATTATACATAGTGTTGTTTTATATGCACTGTTAACAATTCAGTCGCCCTACACCAAACTTGGGGGAAGGGAGATGCCTTGCTTTTCCAAGTGCTCTCTGACATTATTTTTTTTTTTTATTTATTCATTTTTAATCAATTTATTTATATATCTATTTTTTTTTTTTTTTTTCTTTAGACCTCATACTAAAAAATTATCCATTCAAAATCTCTCTCACTTCCCCATAGTATTTTCTGATGCTTTTACAAAATATTTTGTATTTTGATATACTCAAAATTTGTTTTTTTCCCAAATTGCCATTTTTAAACCACACAGAGAAAAGCTGATATTCACTAAAAGAAAATACACACCTGTTTGATCAATTATATGAATTTTGTAAAAAATACTTTAGACAGTAACCATAAGAAAATTATTACAATGAACTTTTAAAGGAACAATTTGGCTATGAAAAAATGAAATTTATGACTTTGCAAATTTTGCATTAGAATTATTCTTACTGAAGGCCAACTATCAATAAAAAACTTTACTTGTAGATCCTTAAACAACTACAAGATATCTTGAATTTTTTTTTTTTTTTTTTTTTTTTTTTTTTTTAAGAAATAAATTTATATTTCTGTCATGAAAAACCATGAGTTCAGTTAAATTAATGAGAAATATGTATTAAAATGTATATGGGATGATATAATTTCAGGGTTCATACAGAGTTGGGAAGAAAAAATCCAAGGAGTCCAAAAAATTTTAAAGACTCGCCACTTTTGTTGTTATTTATGTGACATGCACTTGCACAGCCCCAATTCCACAGGGATTCTGCGAGTTACTGCCCTGCAAGAAGGGGGGGGGGGGGATTCGCGATCTTCAGACAAAATCGGTGCTTTCCCGCGATCTTCAGATAAAATCAGTGATTCATCTGCGATATTTTAGCACAATTGGCGATTGTTTGCGATCTTTTGTCGAAATCGGTGGTTTTTTGTGCGATCTTTTGATAAAATAGATGTTTTTCTGTTTTTCTTATTTATGAAATCGATGTGTTTTCGAGGATTTTTAGTCAAAATTAGCATTTTTATACGTTCTTTTCTCGAAAACGCCGTTTTATTCCCGCAATCTTTTGACGAAATCGTCATTTTTTCCCGCGATTTTTTAACGTAATTGGCATTATATTCACAATCTTTAGACGAAATCGACGTTTTCCCGCGGTCTTCAGACGAAATTAGCGTTTTATCTGCCATATTTCGTGACACTTTGGTAGCTATTAGTATGATCCCAACCAATCCAGGGATGCCGCTGGACTTGAAAAATCCTGGGTCCTTTTTAACAAAAGCGGGTCCCCACTAATGAGTCATATTTTTAAATGCAAAAATTGAACTTGTTTATTTGCATTAGAAAAATGAAATTCAATAATTATTGTTTTAATAATAAATAAAAATATAAAACCAATTTTGATTGTTTTTAAAATTATGAGAAATTTTTTTTTACTTTTTTTTTAAAATAAATTTGCAAGATACAAATTTAACTACAAAATATTGAACATTTGAAAGTAGAAGATAAAAAGTATCATTATTGTTTGCATTTCTTTAAAAAAAAGGGGGGGCAAGACTGATTTATAGAAAAAGACATTTTTGCTGAAAAAAAAAAAAGAATACTTTTGTTGAGTAAAGTGTTGAGACTTTTTGTTTAATGAATGGGTGTTTTCCTGAGTCGCATTTACTCAGTAAGACTTGGAGCAGTCAAAAATGGATAGTGAATCACAAAAATCCGTTTTTAGAACAGCAAAAAAAAAAATAATTTTGAAGCAAGAAAAATTAGCTTTTGGAACAGGAAAATTCACTTCAGGCATTAATTTTTTTTTTTTTTTTTTCCCCGTGCCGTTCTGACAAAATTTGAGTCTTTTCACGATCTTTTGACAAAATCTGCCGTTTATTCGGGATTTTTTTTCACGAAATTTACTTTTTTCGAGAATTGTTTAACGAAATTTGCCGTTTTTTCGCGATTTTTAGACGAAATTTGTCATTTTTTCGCGATTTTTTGAAGAAATTAGCGATTTTTCGAGATTTTGGACGAAATTAGTCATTTTTTCGAATTTTTTGAATAAATCTGTCATTTTTTCGCGATTTTTTGAAGAAATTAGCCATTTTTCGAGATTTTGGACGAAATTAGTCATTTTTTCGAATCTTTTGAATAAATCTGTCGTTTTTTCGCGATTTTTTGACGAAATCTGTCGTTTTATCGCGAATTTTTGACAAAATTTGTTGTTTTTCCGCACTTTTTTGAGGAAAATTGCCGTTTTTTTCCGACATTTGTGACAAACATAGCCATTTTTTCGCGAATCTTTTGAAGAAATTTGCCTTTTTTCGCAATTTGTGACAAAATTGGCCATTTTTCGCGTATCTTGACGAAATCTGTTGTTTTATCGAAAAATTTTGACAAAATCTGCTGCTTTTCCCAAATTTTTGACAAAACTTGCCGGTTTATCACAATTTTTTGACGAAATCCGTCGTTTTTCGCGTATTCTTTGACAAAATTTGCCGTTTTATCGCGATTTTTAGACGAAATTTGTCGTTTTTTCGCGATTTTTTGAGGAAATCTCTGCATTTTTTTTTTAATTTTTTGAGAAAATTAGCCATTTTTCCGTGAATTTGACGAATTTTGCCGAAAAATAGTCCTTATTTCGCAATTTTTTAACGAAAGTCGCCATTTTTATGCGTTTTTTAACGAAATTGCGCGTTTCACGGGACGCGTAAGAGCTATTTTACTGTGTCCCATCGCCTACTTTTTGCGTATTTTACGTGCTATAGCGCGTCCGCGGCATCCCTGCAATCACTGCTGTGCTTCTGATGAATGACGTGCATAAAGGGTTTACCGTGCGCTTTACAATCGCGATTTTTTTTTCTTTTTCGGGAGCAATATCGCTTGCGTGCAAAACCGCAATACAATTTAAGGAGTTTCTAAGGAGTATTTTGTTTATCTAAGTAGTTCTAAGTACTACTTGGGAACGTTTTTATTTCTAAGTAGTTTCTAAGAAGTCCAAGGAGTCTGTGCGAACCCTGTAATTCTAAAGAATTCTGTAACATCTGAATTGAAAGTTTCATTGTTTACATCAGTAATTATGAGCAAATTTTAGGGAGTCTACTGTATTTGAAATGACATACATCCTTTTTATAGACTGAATTAAAAATGGAATTTAAATTTAGTAATAATTAAATTCTAAAGATTGTTCTTGCACTTAATTGCCCATTCATAAACAAACTGATAAGCTGAAAATTTTCATAGGAAACAATATATATATATATATATATACATATATATAAATAACTAGACAATATAGTTTCAACCATACATTATAAAATTTTCTTGAAAAATAACACTTTAAAATAATTTTTATATTAATGCAGTTCTTAGTTACACATGTTTCAAAATATCATTTCCCATTTAAAAAATTAAAAGAAGTGTTTACCTTTTTTAATTTAAAAGAAACAACTTTGTTACCACCAGATGATTCACCATGCTTAATGGATTCCTTAGTACTTTTTAGTCTCTCGCTAATTGGAACGCTAAAATTGAAAAACAAGAGAGAAATATATATGTATATATAATGAAAATAACAATAATTTAATGTATTAAGTTACATATTATAATTTAACATATTACTTTTTATAGTATTTGTGAGTATAAAAAAATATAATGGATGTTGCAAAACAAGCCAATTTTTTTAATTGAAGCACACTGAGCCAAAGGCTATGTGTTCACTTCAATCTGATAAAGAAATGAACCTAATTTCTCAGCAATAGCTTGATCAATTACAATGCAATGTACTACAAACATAGATCTTAGTATGGCTAAGATAATAATATGGCCTGGTTTTTTAATTCAACTTGCAATCTCAATAATTAAATACAGTAAATTCTGTATAAGGCAGAATGGATTGGGATAGAGAAAATTTATCATAGTAGACAATATTCCACTTTTAATTTAATTCTATTTATTATTCTATTATATTCTATTATATTCTATTATTTATTATTCTATTTATTTATTCTATTTATTTGTTATAGACAATATTCCACCTTAGACAAATTTTACTCTATATCTATGAACTAATAGGGACATGAAAATTTTTTCCGAGTTAGACAGATTTCTGTCGTATACAGAGTTCGTAACACATAGAGTTTACTATATCATATTTTTAATACAAATCCTAAGTGCAATCATGATCCAGTGTCTTTGGCATGTGCCATAAGTATTCATTGATCAAAGGAATTTGCACATACTAAAGAAATGTTGTGGACAATGATAGCATCAAGTTTTCAATTGGACTAACATGTCTGCTGCATGTAAGAAATCTGACTGATTTGTTATTTGACACATCCTTAAACATTGATTATTTGCTGAAAATTAATTTGAAGAAGTAACTGATTGCAAAACCTTTTTTTATTATTATTATTCATATAACATATACATGAACTGTTTTTTTTTTTTTTTTTCTTAAATAAAATTTCATGAATTTTAATTGATCATACAATCTATCAAAAACTTCAGTGGCATTTCATTTTTCTACATTATATTGTTATACTGTATAATATATTTTTTTAATTTGGTATTCTGTTAAAAGTTACTTTCAGATGTAGTACAATAAATTTTCTGAAATTCATATACACAAGCAAACTTCCTGTGCTTCAGTTATGGATCAATTACTTCAACCTAAATAACATATGCAAACAGTCTCAGAATACTTTTCACCATTTTTAAAGTAAAATTTACGTTTCATATGCTGTCATTCTGTATGTTTCAACACATTGCCATCATGGCTACAATGTCCTTTAATAAGGGTGTGAACATTACTGAAGTTCTTAAACAATATTTTGGCACCAATTCACATTTATTCAAATATGCCATTTGGTATGGACCCCGTGATATCTGATAATCAGGATGATGACTTAAAAAAAAAATACTATATTCACAATCACAACACAGAAAACAGATAGCATTCATGAATGAATGAAACATTTAAAGAATGGAGTAAGTTCAAGGATTTCAATTTCTAAAATCACAGAAACAGATCCATATACGTTCAGTGCAGGGCAGTTGAAGAAATTTTCTCCAGAAACAAAATTAGCCAAACAGTTTCATTTTGCTGAATCCCTCTGCATCTCACAGATACACAAGGCTCTTTTGGATTCTGAAATGCATCTACCATAGAGGCCTCATTGAAAGAATTTTTTACTATCGTTAGCTTTAACACTTTAAGCATCCAACAAAATTTTTCATGTATGCTTAATGATTCATAAAATAATGTCTATGAAAAGTATTTGAAAGAGGATCTGTTTATAGTTATCTTACATGTTTATTTATCTTATACTCAAAAATAACATTAATATAAATTTGTATTAAAGCAGCCCTTGAATTCAAAGGTTATGTAATTTCAAAAACATGGTTAGAACGGTTAAAGGGTTAAAGCAACTTACAAAGATCAGAGTTGTGTGTAAATTTATGAATATATAATTGGCAATATAAAGTCAGATTACAATATAATTTTACAAGAGTTTTTAAGAAAAAAATTATACTGGTCAAGATTTTTTAGTGCTGACAATTATTAGCACATTCGGTATTCTAGAAAACAACCCATTGGGGAAGGGAGGAGGTATTAAAGGCTGCTTTTAACAAACAGTACTTTTAATAACTACTTATTGAGGTAGGGGCCATTTAACAAAATTATGGAAGAGTTTTTTATTTCAGTTTCAAGCAATTAAATTTAACATTTTGCAATTATCCATTCAAAGATCTTCAATAACAGAATTATAATGAATAGTGAATATTGATTAGTGATATCAATTAATTTTAATTTCCTGAGTTTTCCCAATACCTATTAAAAATAATCAGATTCCTGATCCAGATGAGTTTAATTTTCCTGTGTTACAAAAAATGCATAGAACTGCAAAGTCAGGGGGATATTCTAGTTTTCAAATTTGAATTAAAATTTCAGAATACATAAAGAACAAATGGAATTAAATTGCTGCAACCGTATCATATGTTAAAAGTGTGTACTAATGTATTTTTAAGCTTTTTTAAATATTTCTTTAATCATTTGTAATTGAGCCAGTGCCATGCATTGCTATCATAGCTACAAAACAATATGCTTTAAAGTGAAGATCATTAAAAGTTTTAGAATAGGGGGGGGGGGGGAACTCTTGTGTGAAATCAAACCTCCTTAAATACTTCATTTGACTATAGACCTGATTACAGAAGATCAACTATACAATCAAATTAGCATAAGATATTTGGCATAAAAATTAAAATATGTCCTCAAAAATGCAATTTTTTTATGTAAATGACTTAAATTTTTATCATGGTTTTTTTTATTATCTTTGCTTCAATCTGCTATGAATTGATTTTCAAAAGTACTGCAATGAATATCAGGTGATAATTTCAACATGTCTTGTTATACTTCACCTCATTATATGCAATAGAGTCTAGCTCATTAAATTGTGCTTAATTAATTTGCTTCAATCTGCAATGAATCACTTTCAAAAATACTGTAATAAAGTTTAGGTGATAATTTCAACGCATCTTGTTATATTTCACCTCATTATATGCAGTAGAATCTTGCTCATCAAGCCACCGCTTATCCTACATTTTATCTTACAAATGCTTGGATAAAGAAAAAAAAATATTGCGGGAATTTACTACCAATAATGATAGAAGAAATTGGGTAAGAGCAAGAAATGATTGAAAAACTAAAACCCCTAAAACAATGTTGTTGCTAATGTTTGGGCTGAATTAAGAACTACCACAATTGTTAAATCAGGAAAGAAACTGTATTATGAAATTGAAAACATTCTGCCTTTAATATGTATCCCTGAATGCGAAGATACAAAATTGGGTGAAGAAAAACTATCAGTACGAAACAACTGAAAAAATTGATGCTTTTGTCAATAGTGATGGCAATTAAATTGATGATCAAGCATCAATTGTGTTGAGCCTCGTAAAATTTTATGCAATGGTGAAATTAAAACTCTAGAAATCTCCATGAAATATATTGAGCAACAGGAAGCTATGGAGATCGACATAATGATCCTGCTGCAAAGACAGCGAGATTTGGCTGCAAAAATTTGACAATTGTCAAAAGAAAAAAAAAACAGTTTCACTTTTTTTTTTATATCACAAATAGATTCTTTTTTTTTTATCACAAATAGATTTTTTTTTTTTTTTTTTTTTTTTTTTTGTCAAAATATGCTGTGTAAAATAATTAAATCCCAAATTCTAAAACTATAACATACCATACTTTAAAATTTAATAAGTTTTATCTTAATCTTCTGTATTATCCATCAATCACTTATCTAACATTCTGTAACAAGTATATGTAGGATACAAAATTCTGTGGTATTGTTGAACATATTTTAGTGAATTTTCAGTTTTGTTTAATTCTTTTTAAAACTTTTGTTAAAAATATACTACATACAACTTTTAATCTTTTAGTACCAATAATTCTAAATGAAAATCTTTGTTAAATTTAATTGCAGAAGTTCTATGATTAAAACTGACAAAATTTAATGTTCAAAATTGCTGGTAGGAAAAATTAAACATTGCATGCATTATGTATGTCATATGTATGCAAGATTCATTGCATATGCATTTAAGGTTATCCTTTAAAAACATTTAAAGATTATTTCTTTGTATCATTTTTTCCTAAAAAATTATATCTATTGTGTGGTACTACTAATGTATCTGTAACTTTTTAATATTTATTTTATTTAACTGATTTATTTAATTATTTTGTTTATTTGAGATAGAACTATTATTAAGTTCGAGATTTTCTGCCCATTGACATTACATCAACTTAAACATACCAAGGAAACATAAATATCAAGTTCAATATTTAAGGAGTAAACAACATACATGTTATCAGCCTCATCATCCTCATCTTTTTTCAGCATGCTGAACTTTTCAGAATCAACAGCCTCAAACATTTTCTTGGGTTTCTTTCCAGGTCTCTGGTCATCCACTGAAGAATCAGATTCATCTTCTGAATCGTCCTCTTCTTCAAAATCTTCCTCTTCAGATGATGTGTAATCACCAATCTTTTCATTTTCTTCTTCCTAATTAGTTATAAAATTAAACATTAGTTTTAAGATATTATTTGTAATCATATAAAATTAATAATCATCCATACTTTAGCAAAAAGTAAAGAAATAATTCTTCTTTCATCCCCCTGATTATGAGCAAGCAAATGCTTGAATATTAGTTAGTGTTAAATAGTGAGTGTAATGTGAACATAAAATTCTAAAACATCATTTTAAAAAAAGAAGAAAATTCAACATGTTTAAAAAAATATATTCTTTTTACTTCATGCGCAAAACACTTGCTATCATAAAGAGACTTTTAAATGTAACACATCTTGTCTTTTAATGGAATTATCTTCAGAGTTAAAGTAGGGAGCCAATCTGATATGTATGGCCTGTACTATGTTATAAGTTATGGAAAAAGCAAGAAAAGAATGAAAATTAAGAGATTTTTTTTTCTACATATTGCATCATAACTGACCTATGCAAAAAAAAAAAAAAGAAAGAAAGAAAAGAAAAAAGAAGAAAGAGAAGGCATTAAACTTGGAAATAAAGTTTGGAAACATAAATTGGAAACTTTTGACATAAAGCAAACTTGCAAATTCTAAAATACAGTGACGTAGCTAGAATGGGTGACAACCAGAGCGGATGTAAATGATGTAACCCTCACTTACCAGAGTGTCCCGTCCCATCCGTCATATTTTTTCAATCACAATTGTATGTACAGTAGAACACCGATAATCCGGATCAATTTTTTCTTTTTTTTTTTTTTTTTTTTTTTTTTTTCAACTTTGAGAAATGATTGGCGAATTTTTTTTGTTTTATTATGCAGAATACGACGATGCAACAAGTTAATGTTATGGAAATTAGCCAATTGCTTCTCAAACTTGAAAAAAAAGCGAAAAACCCGATCTGGATTATTGGGGTTCTACTGTAATTACAAAAAATGACCATACCATTTCCTTATTTATCTTTTGTCATCCTGCATAAAAAAAAAATCACAGGAGCGATTCATTACTCAACCCATAATCCGCATAAGTCAATGCGGTGTCTATATATGTAGAAGATAAGTCTTTCTTTTAAAGTTTGCTTTCGCTACTTATTCGTTGGATAGGTTGGTTTTTGTTCTCTGCTGCATATCCTATTCAGAAAATTTTCACATTCTCAAAGAAAAGAAAATTAACTGTGTTGCATCGTGGGCTAGAATTTTCATTTTATTTCAGAAGTCTTTTCCAAAATCTTATAAGATTATATATATATAGATTTGCAAAAAATACATTAGGTGCCACTTGTTAGAGGTTGACACCCAGGGCGGACCACCCCCTCTAACCCCTGCTAAAATATACTCCAATAAAAATATGCAACTACAAAGTTTACTGTTAATAAAAATATAGATAGCATAAAATCCTTAAAATCTACAATCCTAAAATCCAAGCATCACCACAGATGTATCTGGAGTGGGGTGTCTATCGCGCACACAAAAAAATAAACACTTGGGTCATTATTTTATCCTATCTTAACTTCATTCTACCATCAAGAAGATGTTTAATAAAATGTAAATCAAGCAATGACCAGAAATCTGCAAAATTCTAAAATTCCCAAGTTGTGCAGGTTTGAGTCTACTATATATGAAATTTTTTTTAATTTGCTTGAGAAAATTTACAAAATATAAATATATTTTTGAAATTAAGTGCCCCAAGTTTTTCTTCTTTAAATAAATAAATAAATAATATTATATATATATATATCGATATTTTATTGTACCTGTAAAATATCCATTTGCTCATAAGTCTCTTCTGACTGAGACTCTGCAGGTTTCTTCTTTTTGTTGAGTTTTTCCATGACAGATTTCAATTTCTGAGCATTATCATTCTTCTCATCAATCTCAAAATCAGGATTTTCAAATGTGTCTTTGAAACGAGGATCTTCCAATATAGAACTTACTTCCTAAAAATAAAGTGATAATAATGCAGTTAAAATAAAATAAAATTAGCATTTTTAAGAACACTATAAATATAATAGTAATAGTTAAATTCATATTCTAAGATATGCATATTTTAAAATCAACAACTTAATAAACATAGAAAATTAAAAAAATAAATAAATAAATAAAAGTTTGAAACGTTTTTAACAATTTATAATTGTTTGATTTATCAAACATCTTTTGGTTTATTTTTCAATATGAACTAAATTGTGCATTTTATAAGCAATATGGTCAATGCTTTAAAAAATGATGTACATTTAAGATTTCTAGCATTTTAAATTAATATTTCACAATGGCAGCCTAGTTTTTTAATTGACACTACCCCATAAGATAGTTTACTATAAGATAAATTATACTTTGTTAAGACAGATAAATACAGCTACATGATGTAGTTGACATGTAGAATACTGTACATACAAAAATGCAAATAAGGGATGTTGCAGATTGTTAGAAATATTACAAGAATTTAAAATTAGCATGACAAAGAAATCAATAAATATATTAATTTAAAATATACAGTAGAACTTATTAAAATGAATACACTAACTTTGAAGCAAGTCATTTTTTTTTAAACAGGGAATATGAGCAAAATTTAATTCTGTTTTCAAGCATTAAGAATGTCTGCTATCACCATAGAAAAAGAAAAAAAAATGCTAAACCAGTCAAATTGATTGCTTTATAGTTTGGCACTAAGTGCACATACATGAAGTACAGTGATTGCAAATAATGAAATTCATGCATATTGAAATTTCTGTAGCTAAATTTTGCAGAATCTACAGTTTTTAACTCCCCCTGTCTTTCTTTTTCCCTCGCCTATAGATAAAGTGATATAATGATTCCAATTCTATGTAATTTGAAATTCAAAATCAACAATTTAACTTGGTGAGCCTTGTGATCCAATAACAACAATAATAATAATAATGGAAGTATTCTCCACATCAACCATATATGGTCTGAAATTTCAAGTAGCATAACTTTTGTTAAGCTTTTATTAAAATGATAATTATTATTGTCTCATGAAATGAACAGTGGCGCCGCTACACGAAACATGGTCGTCGGCGACATGAGCTTTGTGAGGCCCCTTTCATTTTCCAGTCAGAAGGAAAATGTTAAATGAGCTGAATTATACACTAATGATAATTATACACTAATTTATTAGTATACTATACAAGTTTTATTGCTAATCAAATAATGACATAAATTACATAAACAAAGACAAATTAAAATAAACGGAACTTTTTGGCTTTTCACCTCACTGAATTTTTTTAAGATTACGTCATAATTAATACCAGCTGCTATTTCAGCTTCAATTGATAGTATTGATAACGCAGATAGTCTTTCTTGGCTCATCGTTCTTCTCAAGTAGGTCTTAATCAATTTTAACTTTGAGAAGCTTCTCTCAGCAGAAGCTGCACTGACTGGAATTGTCAGCATGATTCTTATCGTTATGTAAACATTTGGATATACTTCTTTTAAATTATTTTCTAAAATGCACTCAATAAGTTGCTTTGCATCGTTGATAGAGTCCAGTGAATTGGATTTTAAAAGCTGGAGTTCCTCATAAAGTTCGAAAGGCTGTATGTCATTATTTTTCCCTTCCTGAAGTATTGTACCTAAATCATTACAATGCTTGAGAAGGCCTTCCTTGGATAAAGATTTCAAATAATTGATATCGTAAATAAAACCAAATTGTTCAAAATATTCGTTGAGTGTTTTGAATCGACATTCGATGTCGACTATTATAGCATCTATCATTGTGTTAAAAAAGTTAACTCTGTACTGCATTTCAATAGATTGTATAGGTTCATCAATATGTTCATAAACGAACATTCGTTTTTTTTTTTGCTATTCTTTTCCCTTTAAGTTGATACTCAATTTCATAACTACTTTTTTCTACAAACAATCGAGCTTCTGCAATGCTTGTTTCAAATCCTGTATTACAGAATTCTTGAATCCAGTCACGAAATGAACATAGAGTATCAATAGCAACTTTCAAGTTCACTTGAACCAATTGCCATAGTTTACTTATATTGTTCACACATAGTAAAATCTCATACCACACGTGTATTGCAACAATGAATTCAAAAGTTAACATTTTGTTCAAGACTGCTTGACAATCGATAAGGGTTTCGGAATCATCAGTTTTATTTTTCAGGTCATCTACGCATTCGACGACATCATCAAATTGCAAAAATATTGCTTTTACTGTTCCGATTCTACTTTCCCATCGTGTTTCAGACAGAGATTTTAATGTCAATTTTAATTTAGTTTTTATCAGATCCCAACACTTGCTTGACTTTGCAAAGAGCACATAAATTTTATTTATGAAGCCGAAAAATGACTTAGCTGTTGTAGAAGAATTAGTTCCATCTATTAAAAGCACATTCCAACAATGGCATCCGCACAGAGTGAAGAATGCTCCGAATAATTTATAAAACTTTAGCCTATCAGGATTTGGGTTAAAAATCCATTGCAAAATTATATGCATAAAAATATAGGTTAAGTTAAATAAACTAGAAAAAAAATCAAACATGTACTAAATTTTAAACTGAGAACGTAAAAACGATTTCCATAATGGAAATTTTTTTTTTTTAGAAGTCGGTTGAACGAATTTGAAACAGACAATTTTGAATTATAACTTAACCCATCCAATAAAAAAAGAATACTCAAAATCGATTGATTATATCTATTGCACATGAAATGGCGATTCATAAGTATGAAAATATAATTTAATTACAAATTACTAACCTAAAATTATGACAATCTATATTAATAAAAGAACAAAACTCTGTCTGTCTGTGTGTCTGCGATGGCTAGCAAAATCTATGGGACGTACTAAGCTCAAAATTTTTATGAGAGTAGCCCAATATCTCTCCTGATGCACCTGAAGCTCAGAATTTCAAAATTCTATTTATTAACTGAGTTATTAATTAAATTCCAAAGCTCACTCTCATAAAAAACTGCCTTTTTTTCCTTTCATTTTCTTATGGTTGGTTGGTTGCATAAAATTTTCACAGAAATTAATAAAAAAGCTGGGACAGACCTTTAAAATTCATAGACTGGCAAACTGTCAGTTTAAATGAGGATTTTTTTTATCACAGCTGCTGTACGCCATGGAGGAAAAAGATAGGTGGAAGTGAAGTAATCCGAAAAAAAAGGTTTGCAATATGAAACCATTTATCGCTGAAATTTTAATGTCTCAAACAAAAGCACGAGGAAGGAATTGTGCATTAATAAGATGAATTGAAAGAAATGAATTACAGCTGAAGCATATTTTACGAAGAAATAGTACTTTATTAAAAAAAAATTTCTGTTATATTATTTATTAAAATAAATGTTTGCTTTTAAAATAATTGAAATTGGAAAATTAGAAATAATTAAATGTCAAAATAAAATTAAATAAAATATTGAAAACCTTTGATTTGAACTAAAAATTGTATTACTAAAAGTTTTCTTTTTTTTCAGAACTTTTTAATACTTTATAACTTAGATGAAAAATGTTTATGATTTAACAACATATTAGTAATTCCATGTCAATATATAAAATATATTGATGAAAACATTCTTTTAAAGTCATGCATAAATAACAAATATTAATCTAAATTCTAGATTTCAGAGTGCAGACAATTTTAGACATTAACGAAAGAATTTTAACTTTTCAAGCAAAATCTTAAATGATGCTTCTATATTGATATTTCAAAGTCATATGATAAAAATAATCAAATAATTCTTGCCTATGATTGATCTATTTGTATCTTTTATGCATTCCGATTGTATATTACAGCCAATAATGGCACAAAACATTATTTTTCAAAAGAAATTTTAGTCATCTATTCAATAACAGTTTAGAAGGTAAAAAATGAAAACAAAGAAATACGGGTTTAAACCAGTTTGAATTGATCGGAGTGTCAAAGCACATGGTTTTGTTGGTTCTTATTTGGACTTAACGTAGCGGATTTTAAAGTAACATTTTTGGCATCACCCCAAGACATTATACTGCCACTCTATTAATTTCTTTTTACTGTATTGTTGTACGCAGATTTTTGGCATTTCGAACATTAGAATGTATGAGTCATTAGCTGTGTTGCAGTAAAAAATATTACACAATACTTTTCTAGGAGTTTATTTTTTTAATCATTGATTAAATTTAAATGCGTTCTATTCAATTTAAAATTGCAATATGGCTTTAATTTGTTTTTAAACAAAAATAAAATAGCTGTTTGGGGTACAACTGTTTGAATCCGTAAACGATTCATACACCATAATAAATTATCAAATAGCAAAGTAAATTATTTATCAGAAATAGCCATAAAAAGAATAGTAGCAAATCTGATTATAACCTTAACATTCGGACTAATTTAAACATAACCTGATCCCAACCAGAAAAAAAAACAGACCACACTCCGATCCATGATAGACAAAATTTCCGTGGGTATAAACCCGACCCAAACCTAAATATTCTCTTTGAAAAAAACTATGGATTTGATAACTGACCCGAACCAAATCTGAATCCCGCAAAAATGTTCAAATGAAGCATAACCCGATACAAACAAGAAAAAATAATTTTTGTTGGCATGAAACCTCACCTGAACCTAAATATTTTCTTTTAAAAAAAAACTCGAAATATGACCCGAACGAAATCTGAAACCGATAAAAATATTCCAGAGAACTATAATCCGATCCCAGCAAGAGAAAATACTTTCTGTGGTCATAAGCCCAACTCAAACCTAAAAAATTCCATTTGAAAAATCCTGAACTTTGACCCAGACCACATCTAAATCTGACCAAAATATTCAAAAGAACCATAACTGGATTCGAGTAAGTCAAAATAATTTCCGTGGACATGAACCGATACGAACCTAAAACTTCCATTCGAAAAAATACCTGAAATTTGAATCGAACCAAATCTGAATCTAACAAAACTATTTCAAAGAAACGCGACCGGATCCAAACAAGACAAAATATTTCCATTGACATGAACCCAAAAAATTTCTTTGAAAAAATCACGAAATCTGAACTGGGCAAAAATATTTCAGTGAAGCATGCCATTATTCGAACAAGACAGAATAATTTCCATGAACACGTAAGAAGACCTGAATCCAACAGTTATATTTGAAGAAAAACCCGAAATCTGAATTGAACCAAATCTGAACCCGACAAAAATATTCAAAAGAACTATAACCCAATCCAATCAAGACGAAATAATTTCCATGGACATAAACCTGACTCGATCCGGTTATTATCTGTTATTTGCATCACAATATTTATGTATCACCCTGTACATTATGTTTGCATACTTCTTATAAAAATTCGTGAATTTTTAATATTAAATAATAAACAAAAAGTCTTTTTCTACTGTTTAAAATAAATATAAAAACAAAAAGAATTATAAGATGTTAAAATTACTTCTTTAATTAAGATATGATGTCATATACTGCATATAATCTTGCCATTAAAGAAAAAAAAAATTATTCTTTTTTTTTCATTTTTTTTTTTTTTTTTTTTACAACTAGAAATAACAAATGTTTAACTTATTTAACTTGTAATAAAAATATTTGACATAGATAACATACATAAATGGTGAGTGACAGACATTCTTTTCCCCAATTAATTAATAATGATTTTGTTATGCAATAATTCTGGTATTGTGTTATTCAATTATTAATAAATGAGAAACTAGTAAATGGAAAGTTGAAGCAATGAAGTTTAAATTCATAATAATTGGGTTATGAACAGGGCTAGAAAAATAGCGTTCCCAGGGAACACAGAAATTATTTCTGGGAATGTATAATTTTTCACTCAAGTTCCCGGCCGGGAACCTAACAAGTTACAATGTCTGCCAGCGATGCCAAAGACGTTTGATAACATGTAAATTACGGCAAAAAAATAGCTCTTAATTGGTCTGTGGGATGCATATTTTTATCATAATTTTACAGAAAAAGTCTGAATTTCGTCAAAGGATGGCGGGAAGAAACACAAATTTCATGAAAAGATTTGGAAAAAACAGCAAATTTCATCAAAGGAATTTCATTAAATTACATTAAAAAATCATGGAAAAAATGAAAATTCTTCAAAAAATACCAAAAAACAAGAGATTTCATCAAAAGATCACGGGAAGCAATGCAAATTTTATTAAAGAGTCGTGAAAAAACAGCACATGTTGTTAAAAACATATTAAAAAACCAAAGATTTCTTCAAAAGATCGCAAAAAAATAAGCCAAATTTCATCAACAAATTATGATAAAAAGACAAATTTTGTGAAAATATTCACATTTAAATTTTTCTGGAAACCTACACTGTTCATCTGGGAACCCATACTTTTCATTTAAGTTCCCAGCTGGGGACCTTAAAATTTTTAGAATTTTTGAGCCCTGGTTATAAACATCAAATAGGAAATTTTTGGCCTGAAAATGTTTTAATTTCTTGAATGATACATAAATTTTTAATATAGTATTTAAAATTAATTATATGGTATTATCTTATTAAGTAGAAAAATGTAAAATGATAAGAGATCTCACATTTCATATCTTTATACTTTGTATGAGAACCTAAAAGATTTTAAAGATACTAAATCATATAAATTCTTTATTTATTTATCTTTACAAATAAACTTCCAACAATTGTTTCAAAATCTGTATAATTAGATGAATAATATTATGTTGAAATATAAATATTACCTTATATTTTGCACTACCCTTCATCTCTTGTAATTTCTGAGCAAGCTCCTTGTTGACAGTGGGAAGTTTCTGGAAGAATTTCAAACAGATATACAAGAAAATAAAATTACAAAAAAAAAAGCACACAACAACATAGAATAAAAAATAAATAACGTAACATAAATAAGTACATTAGAGAATATACATACCTTAACTTCAATTTTATTTTTTCTTTCATTTTCAATTTTATCCCGAATCATCTTCTTCTTAAGATCTTTATATGCTGTTGGTTGGACAATAGCTTTTGCCTACAAAAAAGATAAAATAAGCAACTTGTTATAACTAAATGAATGATAAACCAAGAAACAAAATCATGCTTTCAACATCGATTATGAACCACTTTTCAACATGTTCAAAATACTGAAACAAAACTTAGTAGTTTATTAACCACTTAACCGTCTGCCCCGAGATAATTCGGGGTTAAAAGCACTGTTTCCCCATACCCATCGCCGGTGAAGTGGTTAAGATAAAAAATTGTGAAATAAATAATTTTAAAAATTCATGCTATATCTGAAAACTCAATTTTTGCAATGACCATCAATAGGTAGAAAAATATCCAAATTATTTGTATAGCCCTGTATATGATCAATGAGTTTATCTGTGTAGTACAATTGTGCTAAAAGTTAGTTCAATTAAATTCATAGCATAGTTGAAAATTCTCATTCAGCAATTTCCATTGATAAACAAAAACGTTGGGTCAACCTGAAACCAACTCATAAGAGTAAAACAGCCAACCAGAAACAAACTTGCATAAATAGGGTTATTATTAAACCACATGTAACGTCGATTTGATGTCAATTAACATATGCATTATTGAAAAGATATGTTAGTGTACCAACCACCAATCGTCATGTTGACATGAACATTTAAAAAATAAACTTAAAACATTAAACTATTGCTCTCCAATTGTGATGCCCGTGCATACCTTTGTTCTCAAATAACACCCTCTCTTGGAAAATGAGAGGAAACTAGGAGAATGAGGAATATCTTCTACCTGCAAAGGTGTAAGAAAAAGACGGTCCGGTTTGCTCGGACCATAAACGGAAGTAACATGGAACAAGGAAGAAAGAAAATATTATTTGTATGTTATTGATTTTGTGTTTCCTTTATATTGTTTGTAGTGTTTGTAAAGTGTCGTCCAGCAATGAAGCATGTTCATAAAATAGAGCTGCTACGAGAATTTTCTGGCCCACACATGAGCACCCACACCTACGGAACTATCACACTAATCTTAACTGATGCATATATACTTAATTTATATATGAATAAAATATACTTAGATTGTCATAGCTTTATTTGGAGAATTAATTTTGGTAAGAAAAAAGTTGGCAGTTATGAAATAACAATATATTTTTCAAGTATAAAAATATTAACTGAATATAAATAACAAAAAAATGACAATATACCTTGTTGTACAGCCTAATATCTATGAAGAAGCCATGCATATAAGCACGGAGCAAGTTTGTTCCTTGTAAATGATCAAGGTGCAGCTCTTCTAATTCTTTCTTTGTCACAAATTTATAGTCATCATATACTGAAATAAAATTAAGTATTTAAGGAACCAAATTAACGTATTTTTTCAGTAAAAATACAAAAATAATAATAAGGTTGTTTCAATAAATGCTTCTCACATAAGGATTATAATTATTAATTCTACAACATTTGCTCCATTATTTAAACAATCTTATTAATTACAAATGAGAAAAAATACCTGAAATATGAAATATAATGGCTAACATTGACCAGCAAAGATAATTTGCAAAATATTCATAAAATGAAGCATGATTTTTTATCCAATTAAAATGCAATGCAGTTGCATTAGCTGACTCCTAAAAAATGTAAATCCGTTGAAAACCAGATGTTGAAATTTTTTTTAATTATAATATTTTCTTCTATTAAAAATAGAAAAAATTAAAAAAGAAGAAGAAGTCGATACTTTTGTAAAGGCTGCGTATAAGCTTAGTAAAGAGTATCAAAACTATAGCTGTTGTTGTTGCTTACCCCCGCTCTTTCCAAACAGAATTTAGAAGATTATAGAAGCTTTATTGCTATTATTCTTACGAGGTCAAACCTATCAAAATTCGATGAAAGAAAATACGAACATATGAGTTTTACAAATGGCTATACTTATTTTCAAATATATTTTATATAATGTAGAATAAAAATAATAGTTATAATATATGATAACATTTAATTTAACTGAAAAAAGTAAAATTTGCATATTGCAAAAGTTTAGACACTTTTTTGATTTTTAGCCAACTGCTCATGGAAAAATGCAAATTTCCAAGATTATGATGTCTGAAGTATTTAATTATACCTCAATATAGCATCAGTTAATGAAGATGCCGCGAGCTAAAAATATTCAATTAGATGAGGTAATTGAAGTAGGAACACTGAAATGGAAAGGGAAGACTGCTGCAGAAATTTCAGCAGCACTGAATCGTCCATAGTGGTCTGTCTATGAAGTATAGTCTAAGGATGACTCCTTCAAAACAAAACATAATCTGGAAGATCTTGTGTGACGAGAAAATGAGATGACAAAAGGATCCAGAAACTGACATTTACACAAGTAATGATTGCTAATCACATTAAAAGTAAGTCAGAACTTTCTGTGTCGACAGAAATGATTCGTAGATGAATTAAAGAAACAAGTAAATCAATTTACATGAAAATGATAAAACAATCAGCTTTAAAATATCGCTATAAATTGGCGAGAATTCAATTAACTTGCAAACATACGTCATATGTACCCAAATGGTACGCTATGATATTCAGTAACGAAAAAAAAAGTGGAATTTGAAGGGCCCAAACAAGTGGGCATACTATTGGAATGACTTAAGTAAAGATCCTGGGACTTTATTAAGTCGACAAAAAGAAGGGGACTTTTAAATAATTTGGTCCTCACTTAGCTTTAATGCCCGTGTATCTGTGGAGTTATTCATTGGTTGCCAAGCAACACAAGACTACGTACATACATCGGAGATTAATTTTTAGTCATTTGGGGAACTTTTGCTGATCTAAAGTATGGATTTTAGCATCTATTCATGTTGCATACAAAAGAAGAACTTCGTTTAACTCTGAAAACACTATTGATCTCAACTGGGTGGCGTGTAGTTCTGATACGGACCCCATCGAAAACTTTTGTAATAGCATATGTCGTAATGTTTATGCAAATTTTTGCTATAATTTTCTTTTAATGAGGTTCGAGCTGCTGTTGAACATGTTTGGTACGAAATAGACCCCCAAGTGACACAGCATTTAGTTTTTTCGATGAAAAGTCACATTCTTGAACTAACTGCAAACAATGCAGGTGCAACTCTATAATTTGTAGTTATTTTTCTGTAAATACACAAATTGTCTATACTTTTGCCACAATGTTAATTTTATTTTTTTGTCATTATATTTTATGTAAAAGTTAAAATTCAAAATTTATTGTGTGTGAATAAAGGATAAGTCGCAAGTAATATATGAATTACAAACATTCAGTACATACTTCTGAAAATAGAAGCGTAATCGATCATTGTCTAAACTTTTGCTGAGCACTGTATGTTTATGAAGCAAGACATAAATATAGACAATTGGCAGTAGTTTGAATAATTGGATGCTAGTAGTATGAAAAAAGCATTCTTAAAAGCAAGAATGTTTGGTATGTTTAAGTTATTAGTATTAAAAATAAATTACCAGCATTTTGATTAGACTCTTCCAGTTCTTCTGTAATACTATCAAGAAAAGAACACCACTGAGGAGCTGGTCCAATACTCTTCAATGATTAAAAAAAAAGAGATAAGTATGTTAATAAAATAAGCATTTAGGAACAAGCACATCATGGAGGAAAAGCTCTACAATATCTTTTGGAAAATGTTCTTTAAGAAGAAGACTCATGACTACTCAACCTAATGTCGCAAAAGGGTAGCTGGAGTTCTTTTTGCCTATTGTTGCCAATTTTAAAACAACAGAAATAATATTTCCTTTCAATGAAAATGTATTTACAAACTTAATTTTACAAATTAATTTTAAAATTTTAGAATGTGTATGTGTCTTAGCATGTGAAAAAAACAAGTGTTTTCTTTTTAATGTTTTTTATAAATTATGTGTAATTTATGTGTAATTTATTAATAACTAGTATAGTTTGAAGAATCTCTAATTGGCAATATATTAATTGACTTTTATTTTTAATAAATAGTAGCGATAGTAATTGATTTTAAAATTGATACAAAACTATTAATTCATTCTTCTAGTTAATCTAAGATATTAGAAATATGCATAGTAATTAATACAATATTAATCGCCCTTTATAAGTTGACCACTGAAGTGTAGCACCGCAGGGGGTCAACTTACACTGGTTTTAGTGTACAAAGATAAAGTTTAAATAAAAAGAAAAATAATATCTTACTGGTATGAAATATGTTAATATCTTTCTTTCTTCATTTGCCAAAAATAACAGACCTAAAGAAAGAGAGAGAGATTTAATTTGAATACATTTTTTTAATAAACAGTTACTCTTGTTCATATATTAAAATGATTTTAATACTTTCATGAAATTAATTATTTCTAAAGTTATCATAGCAAATGCGGTAGCATTTTGTATAATATGTTTAAGAAATAGAAAATGCGAACATCTTTTCGAAATTTCTGGCGAACCAGTTGATGTACGACAGTGATTTTTTTTTTTTTTTTTTTCAAATGATAGAACTCAATGAGACGAATAAAATGATAGCATTAAAAAAAGCATTCGTAATTTCCTACAGTTTTTTATTTAACTTTTAACGAAAAAATGAAGACCTAAAATTCAACAAGCGATAGTTAATGATCCTATGGATGGATTAACTTCATTTTCGGTTTATTTTAATCCTTTTGGTAAAACTTAAAATAGATTTTTCTTTCATCTTTGTATGCTTGACGATCGCTGAGAAAATCGAATTTGTGACTTAAAGCATCCAGTTGAACACAGTTTCTTGTTGTTTTGTTACTGTTGTAGTTTTTTTTATTCGTTGCCACCAAGTTTAAATATGTATAAATTTTTCATGTATGTAACATAATTCATTCAAATTAAATAAATAATGTGAAAAACATAATTATTTGTTTCTATTGCGAAGCATTTAGTTTCAGTTCTTTGAATTAAGTTGTGAGCACACTGTGCACTGTAAAAAATGTGACTATTTTGCTGCATCGTCACTCCACCACTTTTATAAAAAGACTACTTCAGGCTATCATGGAGCATTCTCATTGGGCAAAAGAGTGATATTCTATAAAAGCAGGGGAGTGACGATGCAGCAAAATAGTAATATTTTTTACAGTGTAATTATTTTTGTTCGACTCCTTGATTTATTTTACACAGACATCATGCATTTTATATGACAATGCAATAACTTTCTTAATTATTTTAATACAACAATAAAATTTTTGCAGCAAATATTTTTCTTTTCAAGATATACAAAAATCTTCAGTTTTTATCAAAAAAACTGAATGACAAGTATTAAAAAAAGCTCTGGTGAGCAACAAAAAAGGTTAATATGTTTTTAAGTAAGAAAAAGTGTTTGACACTTGACAAGTGCTCCTAATTGAGCATGAGAGAAGACAAGGGCTCACTTCTTGGCTGAAACTCACATCAATGTCAAATTTGAAAAAGTCATATTTGCGCTTTTTTCATATAAAAGAAATTTGCGTAAAATTTTCCATCTTTCTTTTTAGTAAAATTTTTAATCCTGCTTTACATGTGAACAGCGCTGTTGACTCTGCATTGCAACTGCATTGCAAATTTGTTTTCTATGCAGCTGATGCTGCAGGCATGCTTGGTGGTACTGCATGAATATGATACGCTACAAGAACTAAGGTTTCTGGTACTATTTCGCCTTACATTCATGTTTAAGTACGCTGCGTTTTTTCTGTCTCTGTCTTTGTGCTACACATTTTTATCGTAGTTGTGACTGATTTCTTTTACACAGAAAAAGCACAAATCTGATTTTTTTCCCAATTTGGCATTGACAGTGAGCTGCGAGCCCTTGTCCTCTCTCATGCTCAATTAGGAGACTTTGTCAAACACTTTTTCATACTTAAAAACATATTAACCTTTTTTGTTGCTCACCAGAGCATTTTTTAATACTTTCTTTTAATATCTAATTTAAATTAATTATTAATTTTTATTGATCAAAGTTGCATGCACAATACTTATAATTGGTGTACTAGACATATTTTTTTTCTTTTAAATATCTTTTAAAATTGTAATTTTCGTTATTAAAGGAAAAAATTTAAATGGCCCCAGTCATAATTTTTTCAGATTGCAGAAAACAGAATTCGACCCATCTGCTTAAGAATTTTAATCATTATTTTACCAATTTAGACCATAATCTAATCTAGGGTTCATACTCATTTTTAAGAAAAAAATTTATCTCAATAATTTCCCAGAATTAATAGTTTTTCTATATCAAGAATTGTCAATAAAACATGGCAAATTGCAGTGATTGCTGGCTTATGTGGTAGAAAACTGATTTTGTTTCACACATTTAATGAATACTGCAGTGAAATAAGGTAAAAACAAGTAGAAAATTGCATGTTAAGTGTAGCAAATGAGGTGCATTTATACTACAGTGAAGTATAATGGCTAAAATCTTTTATGTCTCTTTGTAAATACTATCTGCTTCCTATTTTACGAAAAAGTAACTTGTAGTAAACCTTAGCAAGGTATATCAATTTCATAAAATATGAAACAGTTTAATATAATTAAAATATGCCCTAAACAATGTTTCTCCCTATGACATTATGTAATAGAATACCTTTGTGTGGCCCTGTAAATTAATAACAAATATTGTTTGTACAACAGATTGTGAAGAATTATATTTTAGTGTATACTTTATAGATCCATATCAATTATATTAAGTTCAAAAGCATGTAACATGTAAGTATGTAACATTTTTTTTTTTTTTTTTTTTCGTTGAGCGTAATGTAACAGAATACTTTTGATTGTCCCTATAATTAAACTATGCATCTGATCTTCATAAAATTTGAGATGACTCGACAAAATTATGCAACAATTATATATTTTAAATTTCAAACAATTCAGTTTAGTAGTTTTTGTTCTGTTATATGCAGACAGACGGATGGAGACTATAGGTGCTATGTATTTACATAATTACAAATGCACCTAAAAAGTGCAAACTTCAAAATAAAAAATAGCAAGCTGAATATTTGCAAATATTCAGCTTGTAAATTTTAAAAATTAGCTGAAAAGTTTCATACAATCTCATGTTTGTCTCCTAATATTCAATGTTAAAGGTCAAGAAAATTAGTCTTTGACTTATATCTCAAAAACTGTTATTAAAACTGTTAATATATGTTACTGTCATTAATTTAAAAAAAAAAAAAAAAAAAAAAAAATTAAAGTAGACCAATATTTCTATACAATACAGATATTAACTTTAACTTTTTGGCAAAGAGTTTTGGTTCTAGGCAACACTGAATAAAGGCTTCTGGCCAAAATAAGAGAAAAACCCTCACCCATCCCCTATTTCTCTACAATTGTATCTTTTTTGATATGAGCAAATGGATTATGTCTAATAATATTCATTTTAATTAAAATTCACTAAAATCGCAGACAATACAAATAACTAAATTAAAAACATAAAAACATTAAAACGATTTCATAAAATATTTCGGATTATTTCTAAATCCCTCATCAGTTATTTCAACATATAAATCAATCAGATTTTAAAAAACCAACAAATAGAAAACATCACAATGAGTTGCAAAAAAGAAAAGAAAATTATAATTAAATGAGAAGTGCATACTCAATTGGTATCGATGAAGTTACATTAATTTTGAATGCATTTGTTTTCGAGAACCAGACTTCCAAAAAGATACAGTTCATGTAATTGTTACAGTTGGATCTAATTAAGAAGTAATTTTCCTGATTTTGAAAATTATTTCTTAATTAGATCACTTTTTTAATTTTCATCAAAACTATTCTGATCTTAAAGGGATATGATGCTTTTTTAAATTACTTTTAGGGTTAATTGCTCAAGCATAAAGGGGGGGGTGGAAATGGGGGCTAATCACAATTTAATTTAAGTAAATGAGTTTTTCAAGCAGAAATATCTGATTTGCTTCATATTTGTATATAGATTCATTCTGATAAAGTGATTACCAGATTAATTTTGGGGCTTCATTGATTAAATATAAAGAAGTAAAATGGAAGAGCTAATCTCTCCTTAATTTAGGTAAAAGAGTTTTTCCTGCAGAAATATTCGATTTGCTTCAAATTTTGTATATAGGTTTAATCGGATAAGGTGCTTCCCTGATTAGATTTGGAGAATTATTGGTTAGGTATAAAAGGGATAAACTGGGGAGCTAAATCTCCCTTAATATATTTTTCAAGGGAATTTTTTCTTTGAAAAAATAAGGCTATGCTGTACAATTAGTCTGAATAACCTGTAAACTCAAGGCCACCAGTTTAACTGGGCAATATTCTTTTTATTAATTTATTGCTGTTATTTATTACATACCCACTTTGCTCATGAGAATCACTAGACTGCATAAACTGCTCAAAATCCTTGATTATTCTTACCAGTAATTTTTCTAATCGAAAATATTACCTTATGTAATTATGTATTTCTGCTGCTTAAATTTCTATTATCAAAAACAAAAGACATAAGATTAAAAATTCTGCAAATGATGCGAAGGGGGTTTAATGTAGTTAGAATATTTAAAAAAAAAAAAAATAATAATAATAATATTTTGAAATTTTTATGGAATTTAAAATGTGCTTACCAGTGTCTTTGACAAGACATAAATCATTTAAAAGGAATGGTGATTGTATTGTAGTGTATGGCTTGCCCTAAAAATAAATCAATTAAATATTATTCAGATATGTTATATGAGCATGAGCATTAATATGAATAGTAAAAAAGCTATATATATTACAATAATTATACATGAAAAGCATGATAAATGTAACTTAATGATCTTATTTTATTATATTATTCATTTTAATAGAGATAAACAAGTTGTTTAATGCAAGTTTTAAAAATTGTTTACATACAGTAAACTATCTATAAAGCAGACAGAGTTTAAGAACGAAAACTCTAACTCAGGGAGATTTTCAATTTCTGTGAATCCAAAGACATAGAGTAAAATTTGTCTAACGCAGAATATTGTCTATCATGAAAAAATTTCTCAATCTTGATTGATTCCATATTAGACAGAGTTTACTGTATTTTCAAAATAATTTACAATAGTTAGATGTTTTTTTATTTTTTAGAATTCATGGCATCACGATTCTAGTAAAAGTAAAAAGTATGATAGCATTGTCAGAAATTAAAAGCTTGCAGATGGTCACTAAAATCTGGCAATGATGTTGTCTCCCTATGCCCATAAATATTTAAAAGATTATATATTTAAAAAGAAATAATTAAAAAAATGAGAAGTGATGAAAATAGATAAGCATTATACATTAGGGTGGTGTGAAAAAACAAAAGTTTTTATTTCCAAATTGCTAATAGTGCGGAAAAGTTGCAATTGGTAAATACAAGAAAAACTAAAAAGAAATTTATCAAATCGGACTTTATCTTCTAATCACGCAAACTGCCTAAAATTTAAAAAAAAATTGAAAATTTTCGATTTTTTCAGAATTTTTAAAAAAATATTACATATACATATATTTTATCACTATAGTGAAAAATATTTGCATACTGTACTGTTTAATAATAATAAAAAAATAAATTGTGTTTACAAAATATCTTCCAATCACGCAAGCTCATTAAAAATCGGGAAAAATTGAATTTTCAGTGATTTTGATGTATTAAGAAAATAATTAAATAAGCTCAGTTTGTGGTCTCATGTTAAAATATGCATGTAAATTAATACTATTGAGCATATTATGCCATTTTTGAACAATCTAGATCTTACCATGGCAAAAAGATTTAATAGTTTGCACAACTCCTGTTAGCCACTTTGGGAAACAGTGCTGAAGTCACCCTACTTGTGCACACCCATCTCTCCCCACCCCGTCCATATTCACAGCGCACCATTTCGTATCAGTGAGCCCGTGAATGAATTTCATTTGTTAATTGGGTGTATTGTGTTATTTAAAATACATTAACATGTGCATACGTCGTTGACCAAGAAAATTACTAGACAATCTTTTTGTAATCTTTTCTATATTCGGTCATCCAAGAGATTTTCTGCCAAATATTCTTCCAACGCAAGGATATAGCGCCTATAAGAGACACTAAAGAACACCCTTTAAATGAATTTAAATGCATCTAGAATTGTTACAAATACTTCCAGACTTTTTCAATAAATGCGTCCATATAATACGCATTGATATGTAGAATGATACATGTTTCAAAATATTTTATAGTAATTTTAAACAGGTATATGTTGTCCCTCGGAATATTTGTCTCAGTACTGAGGAGGATAACTAAAGTATTGTCCTTTCTTTCATCAAAATGTATGTCATGTGGTTCTTCTGAATCCATTTGACTTTGCTGTATATTTTTTCAAGTGCGGCTGTTTTCATTTCTAATTTTGTATAGGTCAATAACTTGAGAAGCATCTGTTTTCGTTATCACAGCAATATCTTCTAGCACACTCAACGCTATAACAGCAACTGCACGGTCAGATACACCATTGCGATCGAAATGTAAAGATGTAGATTGTAACTCCACTTTCATTTGCCATGGTAATTCCTTCTTCTTAAATATGATAGACTGTCTCAGTCATGGTGATGAGATTTCACGTATACCTACATTAGCATTAAAATTCACCTGTACTTCATCTAAATGCTCAAGATCTTTAATTTGCACACCAACAGATTTGGAAGGCTGCCTTTTCAATATTTTGTCTTCCAAGTCTCGTATTTAGTTTTTTTACCTCTTTTTGATCTATATTACCAATTTTTCCCGTTCCGTATTTTCTCTGGAGGTAGATAAATCTATGTTCAATGACTGGAATTTTGTTGTGTTTTTCAGACGTACAATTAGTCTAAAGCGGACACTCCCTCAGATCTGGAGACTTTTTACAGGATTAATATAAATTTATTACGTATTTGCAGGCTGAAATATCACACAGTTGAGTTCCTTGTTTTTTTTTTTTTTTTTTTTAATTCATCGATCTTTTTTATAAGGTTTGGCTTTTCCTTGTCTCGAATATGAGATTTCGTTAGTTTATAGTACTTATCGTAGTAGACATTAATTATTTAAATAATTCTAAATTAAGAAACTTTTGAGATTGATGCCATCTGATAAATATATTTTACTTTTTGTGCCACTATATTGTTGACAAATGAGAAAATCATTTTAATGTTGCTGAGTTTACTTGCTAATAGAAACTTCCCCTCAAAGCAGCATCAAAGAACATCTTCATGAGTGGGAAGAATAATATACCCAATTGACAAATGAAATTTGTTCACGGGCTCACTGATACGAAATGGCGCACTGTTTAAATGGACGGGGGTGGGAAGAGATGGGTGTGCACAAGTAGGGTGACTTCAGCTTTGTTTCACAAAATGGCTAACAGGAGTTGTGCAAACTACTAAACCTTTTCACCATGGTAAGATCTAGATTGTTTAAAAATGGCATAATATGCTCAATAGTATTAAATTACATGTACATTTTAACATGAGACCGCAAACTGAACTTATTTAATTATTTTCTTAATACATCAAAATCACTGAAAATTCAATTTTTCCCGATTTTTAATGAGCTTGCACGATTGGAAGATATTGTCTAAACACAATTTTTTTTAATTATTATTAAACAGTACAGTATGCAAATACTTTTCACTATAGTGATAAAATATATGTATATGTAATATATTTTTTTTTTCTGAAAAAATCGGAAATTTTCAATTTTTTTTAATTTTTAGGCGGTTTGCGCGATTAGAAGATAAAGTCTGATTTGAAAAATTTCTTTTTAGTTTTTCTCGTATTTACCAATCTCAACTTTTCTGCACTATAGCAATTTGGAAATAAAAACTTTTGTTTTTTCGCACCACCCTATTATACATATATATATAATTTTTTTTTTTTACTCTGGCAGATCAAAAATCATTTTTCTTTTCTCTAAGCTGTTTCAATACAATTTAAGATCTAAATTTTGATCATTGAATTTTGCATGAATATTCTTTAAAGAAGTTATGCAGATCTTGAAAATATGTTTAACAAATTTTAAAGCATTTTGTTATTTTAAAAATTAATTTGATTTTTTTATATGAAATGCTTATAAAACTAATCACTATCGTAGTTAACATATCAAGCATAAAAAAGGTTTTAAAAAGAAAGAAAGAAAAGAAATATGCATGAAAGAATGCAAAAGTATGGCACAATTACAAATGCTACGTTACTTGTGACAAGTATGTCTAGAAATCTATTACAAATATTACTTTATAAGGAAAAAAAATAAATTTAAATAATTATTTTTTTGTAGAAGCTTACAAAAAAAGCTATTTTTAAGCTGTTCATCATTTTGATGCTGAATAAAACACACTAATATAAAAAAAAAAATTCATAAAAAAAACAAAGCCTAGATAAATTATAAGATTTTTGTACATGCATAAACACAAACAGTTTTTTATATTATGTAGATAACTAAAGATAAGAATTAGAAAATTTGGTTATTTGGTGGTTGGTAGACAACAATAAATAAATGTAATAGTGATAACAGTAATAAATAAAATTTTACTTCTGCTTTACAATCATGCTATGAAAACTTATGATAATATTATAGTCATATGTGTGGCCAAGTATACGAGTATGTGCCTGCAAGAATGGCGGATTCCCAGATTTTTAACTGGAACATATCATCAAAAAAATGTCCTGATATACAATAAAACTTAATAAACAGGAATCACTAAAGATTGAAAAAAAAATTCTATCTAAAAAAATTATCAGCTCAGCAGGGAAATATATACATACAGTCACCTCTCATTTATGTGCCTGTCAGTTATATGCGAATTTCATAAGATCCCACCACGAGGAATAGGAAAATAATGCTATAGATCTCTCACCTTTAGGTACAACTTTGACTTGTTTCTCTCAATTATATGCAAAAATAAAACCCAACTTATAAAATATGAATTATGTGTGAAAGTTTTTAAAAATTTATAAAGAATTTTCTGGAGATGTCAAGGTCAAAAGATCTTTTTGCAAAGCCCCCCCCCCCCCTCCCCATTATTCTTTTATTTCTTTGTCTTTTATTTCAATCAAGCTACATGCATGTTTTTTTCTGTGTTTGCTTTTACAGTAGCATCTGGATTTTTTTTTTTTTTCCTTGTAATAAAATGGATTAAAAGAAAGTTAACAATTTTGTTCAAAATGAAGGTTATATGAGCAGTAGAAAGTGATCCTAAACAGTCAAAAATTGATGTAGCAGAATCAACACTCAGAGGGATTTTAAAGAACAAGGACTCAATAAAAAAAAATAAATGGTGAATATTCTACACAAGTGAATAAACGATCAAGAATTCAAAAAGGAATATTAGAGATTTTGGAATCCACTTTAATTCAGTGGTTCAGAGAAATGAGAGCTTCAAATTTACCCATTAGTAATGTTAAAAAAAACTCATTTTGTTACTAAAATTAAGATTCAAAATTTTTTTGACTTCTTGGGGATAGCTACAGAAACTTAAGAAAAGACACAGTTTAACAAATCATTATGGTGAAAGTGCTACTGTTTCAGATTCAACTGTTAATGAATGGATTGCAGATCTTCCAAAATTAATTTAAAATTTGATGTTAAGAACATTTTTTTACTGTGATGAAACAGGTTTATTTTACCATCTTTTACCAAAGAAAACTCTGAATTTTATAGGAGAAACATGTCATGGTGGTAAACACAGCAAAGAAAGAGTGACTGTGCTTTTATGTTACAACATAGACAGACCGGAAAAGTTACTGCCAATGGTGACTAGTAAATCCAAGAAATCACAGTGCTTCAAAAATGTGAAGAAATTGCCATGTTCTTATGAAAATAGCGCTAAAGCCTGCGTGATATTGAATTTCTTTTTTACATTTTTTTGATAGAATTCGATATGAAGATGGAAGGGCAGTTAAAGCGCAGTATAAAAAAGATTTAGTGGAAGATGTTCATATCATTACAGCTGAAAAAGAAATTCAAGAAAATTTTGATTCTGGATGCTATGCATATGTTGATTTTCTGTTGGAATAATGTAACAATTTTCAAAGAGGAAATCCCCTGATGTATTTTCCGGGTTATACAATTTTTCTATGTCAATAATTAATGGAATGTTTTAAACCAGTATCATGACCCCCCCCCCCTATTTTCTTAAAATAAAATAAAAGAAAGGTAATCTCAAAAATAGAGTTTATGCATCACCTATATAAACAATATGAACAAAACTTTAAAAGAAAAATACTAATTTGTGAAAACAGAGATAAAGTCTGTATGTTTTGTGGGGCTGTCCTTAAAAACTTTGTAGCTTACTGCAAAAATTTAATTTCCATTTTATGATTGTAGTATCCTTTAAAAACATTATGAACAATATTAAGACTACAAGTGCCAATATCAATTTTAAAATGTGCTTCATTTTTTTTAAAGTTCAGCTTCAACTATTGTCAAACCTCACAATATTAAAAGGTATGTCTAGTGACTGAATGATACTGACAGATTTCCTATCATAAAGCACACAGACAGCAGCAATTGTCCTCAATTTCCCAGACTAACCAGCTATTTAGCCAGGTTTTCTCATGTTTGGGAATTTTTTTGTGCTATCCCATGAGATTTCCCTGGAATCCTATAATCCCTTGATGTGTATGAACCTGAATAATTTCCAAATGCTTTTATAAAGTAGATTTTTGTCACATTCAAATGATGCTGAAATTATTCCATTACAGGAAAATGAAAACATCAGCATGATTTTAAATATGAGAAGCATTTGTGATCCTGAGAAAATTATTTCTATAGAAGCCATTTATTTCAGAAGCAGAAATTGAAAATCGCAATAAAGAAATTCATGAATTTTATAATGTAGTGAAAATACAAATAGCTGATGTTGAAAAAACTGAAAATTTAAAGATTGAGTCAGACTATTACTGGAAAATTGCTACAAGGAAAATTAAAAAAGGGTCCAGTAGTTTAGTAGGAATGGAAATGGAACTGGGTTATGTATTCAGGGGTAGGAGTGACCAATTCATAAAATATAGGACATTTTTTGTGAAAAATATAGGACATATATAGGACATTTTAAAAATATCGTTATTGGAACTATTTTACTGTAAAATATTTTTTTAGCATATAGTCTATGCTAGTTTAGAAATTTTCACTAATTAAAAATAGTAAATCAAGATACAATATTATATATATATATATAATGAATTTTTCCATTGTTGTTCTTAAGTCTTCTTGGTACAATGGAAATTTTCCAAACCAACAATGTTAGATTTCATGGGAATCTGTGATGTTTCAGAAAGGCTCACTTGTGATAGATACCCTTGCCAAATGCATTGTGAACAATGTGTAAATTAAAAATTCCAACACTAAGCCAAATTTTCTCATAGATTGTTTTAATATAGATAGATAAATTCAAAATTTTAAAAGCTTATTTATTTGCATTAGGTCCATCTGATTCTAATAAGTGCAAATAATTTAGCTCCAATTTAGAGGCTTTCATATCATTCATTATGCTGTTTGCTATGTCTGTTGCAGTTACATGCGAAAAAAGTTCAATCCCAATATATTTTTTGACACTATCACTAATTTCCCCACTCCAATACTTAGCAAAAATATCTAATTGTTTTAAGTTCTGATAATTTAATATATACGAGAGTAAAAAAAAAGGAGATTCTTGCTTAAAATAATCACTAATTTGCTTTTAAACCACAGAACTGCTTTTATCCACAGAATCTTGTAACGATAGATCTATTCCTCCAAGTACTCAAACCACTTTTTTTTTTAATTTGATATTCAAACTTTTTTTGTCAGTAGAATCCACAAAGCAAGATTGAAACTAGGCACTTTGTTTTTCTGAATTATCTTTGTACCTCATTGCTTTGACATGCTGAGTTAATTGTGAATAACCATTGTTGCAGATGGGAACTGGATGTGGTAATCATCTTTACCTTTCACACACCATTCAGCGATTAATTTTCCATGCCCATCAATCTGATCTATCCAAGCATCAGAGAATTTCGTCAATCTATGTTCACATTGTGCCATTGCATTAATGTAATGCAATAAATATGTCTTTTCTACATTAAAATAAAATTTTAAATAAATAAAAACAATGTATTGCAGCTGAATACACAATAAGAGAAATCAAAATAGTCACAATGGACAGAGAACCGTGTTGATTGTAAGAACTAACTCAGCAAGCAAAGCAATGCATGTGAAAACAAGTCAAACAATCAAGTCATTCAAGAACATTTCTTTACTGATACCATATTCAAAAAAGAAATAAATGGACACCAAAAACTAGAAAATTAAGCAGTCTCCACAGACATCAATGCTTAATGTCCCTGGATACAAAGGCATGTTTAAAAATTCAGTGATCTATGCCAAAGCCTCCCACTCATTTGTAATAAACTGAAAGCATGAAATCATTAACAGGATTTAACTATTGTTGAACAATTCTAAATGCTTGCAGGTGATGATATTAATACAAATATACGAGAAATATAGGAAATATAGGACAGTTCGAGAAATATAGGACAATATAGGACATTTTTGAAGATTATTTTCTAAATATAGGATATATAGGAAATATAGGACAACTCTGACCCCTGTGTATTTAATGATTCTGAAACAAAACAAAGAGATTTTAAAAATGTTAGAATGTTATATTATAATCAAAATTCAGAAGAAGCAGACATTTTGAAAAACTTGTATGACTTAGAAATCAAAGGGCAGCAATTTTTACACTGATCAACACTGTAATGTTTAAGTAATTTTTCTCTTGTAATTTCCATTGTGATTTAATTTTCAAATTATCCTGTTTAAAACAACTTCCAGGTTATATATATATATATATATATATATATATATATATATATATATATATATATATCCATTCTAAGAAATATTATGTGTAATTTCATAACACTGAGAAAGGTGAAAAAAGAATCCCTGGCATGTTTGTTTCCATTTGCAGTAAACAAATTGTTGAGATGTCATAATATATTTAACAAAAATTAATGTCTGAAAATTATTTTTTAAATATTTTTTGACATGTCAAAATTTAATTAAAATAAGTCTATTAACTAATAATTAAGTTCAGAAAATATTAAAATAGTACATTGTCACTGGAAATATACACAATTTTAATTTCTTAATCCTAGCATATCAGAAAATATGATCTGAAGTTAAAAATTGGTTGTAATTTATTTTTACAAACACGAAACATGTTAAACAAAAAAAGCATATAATGATTAAAAAATAACTAAATAGTGATACATATAATGATACATAAATAAATTAACTTACTGTGTTCTTTTCCCAAAATTTAACACACTTTTGATCAACTGATACAACTAGATCTTCTTTTTCAATAAAATCAATATTTTTAATAGGCAAACCATACATATGATCTTTAACCACAAATGGTTTATTAGTTCTTATGTCATAGAGAAGAATCTGCAATGCACCAAAAGAAAATAAATCAGAAGAATAAATGCAAACAAGTAGTATCTTTTTACTTTTAGCTTACAAATGAATTAAATGCTTTGATTGAAAATAAAGTTCATTAACAGGAATTTCATTAAAAATATTCTCAAAACTGGATTGCTTCAATAGTGATTTAAAGTTTGTTTAGAATAAAATTTCTTAATATAGAAGCCTCTTAATCTTTATACAATACACATGAAATCAATGGGGTATTTACATGTCAGATAATCAGAGACATACTATCAACACAGTAACTTCCAATGTGCAAATTATCAGGCATGTAGCATGCATTATTATTTTTACTATGCAAATTCCAAATTGTAAATAAACATACTACACATGAAATAAATAATTGTAAGCAGTAGCAAAGTATTAAAATTAAAATGATAAATCTGTATATGAAAAAATAAAATAACACAAATAAACTATTACAATAAAAAAAACTAAATACAATTGACATAGTTAAACAATAACAAATATAAGATATTTAAGAGTGATATCTGAGATGCATTATAGCACATCATTTACACAAACAAATTAAAGGAGGGATGCATAAAAAAAATTGTTTATGTAGCCTCCAGGAGATAAGATTTTTCCAATGAAAACAGGTACAATTTGAATCAAATATTGTGTCTTATTTCTAAAGAAAAAACCCACTTTTACAAAAAGAAATAAAAAAAGAATGCAATTTTTTAGAAGTCAGGTTGAATAACACAAGTACACATTATAAACAAGTTGAATGTGTCAATCCCATAACTTTCTTCTTTCTTATGCATCTTAATATTTCAAAAACAGAAAAAAGAATATGTTTTCAAAGAGTTTTTAATTAATAATTCGATTGATTGTTAAAAATTTAAACATCTAAGCCAAAGATGCATCAGGACCTGCCTTTGACTACCTTAACCCAAATTTTCAGATCTGTACATTTGATAGATTTTGCTAACCATCGCAAATGGATACACAGAGTATTAGTTAGTATAGACAGAGTTTGTATAGATTAAAGATCATGAAATAAAAAATTATTTTAAAACAGGATTCCTTGACTTGGAACAACTCTACAACTTACTATGAATACAGATAGATAGACATAGATATACCTGTCCAGTATAAGTTCCAGCTCCTAATATTAAACCTTCTTTGAACCACAATGAAGTTACAGAAGGAAAGCCTTGTACCCTGTTGAAGTAATTGAAATTTCAATGAAACTAGAATTATTGTACCTCACACACACATTTATAAACATATTTTGTAATTTGCCAATAACATAAAAATTATTAACAATGTAACCATTAAAATTATATTATATAATTGAACAGGATGGAAGAAAACAATTATATATAAAAAGAATCAATACTATAACATTATTCCTGCTAGGCTATAATAAGAGTACAGTGTTTTGGCTTTTTTAAAATTTACAAAATACAGCCAAAGTTGTTGTTCCTAAAAAATTACTCTTAATTATTTTCTATATCTCAGTCATTCTAAATCTGTCCATATGCTTGAAAGCTTCCAAAACCCATATAATCAACCCAATTCTCTGACAAAAACATAGATTATTGATACTTTAGAGAATGTTACTTTACTTATCATATCTAGTGTTCACTCTAGATGGAGAAAAAAAGGCAAGTTATTAGTTAATTTAAAAAAAAATAGTTATTTCAAGTGAAACATATTATTGTGCATAATTATGGAAGAAAACAAAGGGGAAAAAAACAATTTTTAGATATTAAAAGAAAAGTAACATCAATTTTTTAAGCTTTTCATAAATTATAAATAATTAAATACAATTTAATTACAACAAGATTTTATATATTTTTTTCTCTTAAAGGAATGAAACAGTTCTGTAATTTTCCCAAAATATAAGGCACATAAGTTTAGAAATATTTTGGTACAGCGAAGATTTTTACAAAAGATCTTAGTGTGCAACTACAGATGCATATCATCATTTTAAAAAAGGACAGGATACATCTTGCAGAATTTAACCCTTTTTCTACTACATTATAATCTACTCCAATTTTTTTTTCATAAAAAAAAAAAAAAAAAAAAAAAAAAAAAAAAAAAATCAGTTATGACAATGAAAATTAAAGAATTTATATTGAAAAAATTCTCACCCGTGAGAAAATATGTTAGAGATAATTAATTAAAGTGGTACTTTAAAGTACTGTCAGTCTTTATCTACTACACCCTTTATCTATTACATTGTAATATACACCTTTTTTTTTTTTTTTTTTTTTTTTTCCAAAGGAAAAAACAAAATCAGTTATGACAATGAAAATTAAAGGATTTACATTAAAAAAATTCTCACCTGTGAGAAATTTAATACATTAGAGGTAATTAAATAAAGTGGTACTTTAAAGTACTGTCAGTCTTTATAAACTACACCCTTTATTTATTGCATTATATTATACAACATTTTTTTTTAAATCAGTTATGGCAATAAAATTAAAGGATTTACATTAAAAAAATACTCACCTGTGAGAAATTTAATATATTAGAGGTAATTAAATAAAGTGGTACTTTAAATTACTGTCAATACACTATGCCTAATATATTTTCATAACAGAAAACCAACATTACATTTCAAATAAAATTTAAACTCTTAAAAATGTTAAATAGCAAGAGGATACATGCAAGTTAACAATAAAAAATTTGTTAAACTGGCATAGTTTTATTTTACAGATAAAAAATAAGTAAAAACTTTAATTTGAAAATGAAAAATTATTGAATATTAAAATTAAATTTTATTAATTAAATTTTAATTTAAATTTTAAAAACTTTTTAATTAATTTTACTAAGTTTTTTTAAGTTTTTATTTTTGTTAATACTTGTGCAATATGTTTATATTTCAGAGATATATTCTCTTGCATCTCCACATATGTAATATATGAATTTACATAGGTGATTTCTAGTATAACAAAAAAGAGTCAGTGACACTACTTTTTCAATTTCTGATAAAAAATAATAATGAAACAGAAGAAAAAATACTAGGAAAAGATTACTACACTACAATTTAGTAATTACACTAAAAAGCAGATAAAAACAATCTATAAATATACAGACAAAAAGTAAATAAGAAGTTACAGGAGTGTCTTTATCTACTACACCCTTTATCTATTACATTGTAATATACACCTTTTTTTTTTTTTTTTTTTTTTTCCAAAGGAAAAAACAAAATCAGTTATGACAATGAAAATTAAAGGATTTACATTAAAAAAATTCTCACCTGTGAGAAATTTAATACATTAGAGGTAATTAAATAAAGTGGTACTTTAAAGTACTGTCAGTCTTTATAAACTACACCCTTTATTTATTGCATTATATTATACAACATTTTTTTTTAAATCAGTTATGGCAATAAAATTAAAGGATTTACATTAAAAAAATACTCACCTGTGAGAAATTTAATATATTAGAGGTAATTAAATAAAGTGGTACTTTAAATTACTGTCAATACACTATGCCTAATATATTTTCATAACAGAAAACCAACATTACATTTCAAATAAAATTTAAACTCTTAAAAATGTTAAATAGCAAGAGGATACATGCAAGTTAACAATAAAAAATTTGTTAAACTGACATAGTTTTATTTTACAGATAAAAAATAAGTAAAAACTTTAATTTGAAAATGAAAAATTATTGAATATTAAAATTAAATTTTATTAATTAAATTTTAATTTAAATTTTAAAAACTTTTTAATTAATTTTACTAAGTTTTTTTAAGTTTTTATTTTTGTTAATACTTGTGCAATATGTTTATATTTCAGAGATATATTCTCTTGCATCTCCACATATGTAATATATGAATTTACATAGGTGATTTCTAGTATAACAAAAAAGAGTCAGTGACACTACTTTTTCAATTTCCGATAAAAAATAATAAGGAAACAGAAGGAAAAATACTAGGAAAAGATTACTACTCTACAATTTAGTAATTACACTAAAAAGCAGATAAAAACAATCTATAAATATACAGACAAAAAGTAAATAAGAAGTTACATCTATCACCTAGTGTAATTGTGATACTAAGTACAGTTGACTAATTCAACTATTAAATCAAATATATACACAGTTCACTTAAAGTAGATAGTTAAATTGTATTCTAAGATCATAATAAACTCATTAAAAAAAAAATCCAACATTTTTCTTATGTTTTTTATTATGTTTGCAGCAATAAAAATACAAGCACAACAATCTGTTCAAAATTTCACCATAAAACACATTGTTTCAAAAATAGAACCCTTCCTCGCTAAAATAACAAACCTAGAATTACTACTACGATGTATCTTAAAAAAGTGGAATTAAAAGGATGTTTTTTCAAAGTATCATTAGTGTATTAATAATATTCACTATGGGATGAAAGTTTAAAGTAAGTAGTATTTATAAGTACCATCAGTAGATAAAGCGTTAAAAGGGCAGGATCAGGATGCTGCATACTCAAATAATGGCCAAAAAGAGAACAATTAATCACTACATAGTATAAAACAAAGTCGCTTTTTCTGTCCCTATATCCCTATGTGCGCTTAAATCTTTAAAACTACGCAACGGATTTTGATGCGGTTTTTTTTAATAGATAGAGTGATTCAAGAGGAAGGTTTACATGTATAATAACATCCATTAAATAGTGGAGAAATACTGTTATTTTTGAAGTTTTTAATGTGATGTCGTAAATAATTTCATTTTAGGAAGGCTTATATGTATAATAACATCCATTAAATAGTGGAGAAATACTGTTATTTTTGAGATTTTTAATGTGATGTCGTAAATAATTTCATTTTTTCAGCTTATACATTGCAAACGCAGGCTGCACCCTACAAGATTTATCAAAATAATGTACTAATTATTGCACACATTAAAAAGGTCTTCACTACATAGTATAAAACAAAGTCGCTTTTTCTATCCCTATATCCCTATGTACGCTTAAATCACTACAAAGTATAAAACAAAGTCGCTTTTTCTGTCCCTATATCCCTAAGTACGCTTAAATCTTTAAAACTACGCAACGGATTTTGATGCGGTTTTTTTTAATAGATAGAGTGATTCAAGAGGAAGGTTTACATGTAAAATAACATCCATTAAATAGTGGAGAAATACTGCTATTTTTGAGGCTTTTAATGTGATGTCGTAAATAATTTCATTTTTTCCGCTTATACATTGCAAACGCAGGCTGAACCCTAGAGTAATGGTTTTGTAGTTGAATTTAATCACTACATAGTATAAAACAAAGTCGCTTTTTCTGTCCCTATATCCCTATGTACGCTTAAATCTTTAAAACTACGCAACAGATTTTGATGCGGTTTTTTTAATAGATAGAGTGAAGGTTTACATGTATAATAACATCCATTAAATAGTGGAGAAATACTGTTATTTTGAGGTTTTTAATGTGATGTCGTATATAATTTCATTTTTTCCGCTTATACATTGCAAACGCAGGTTGAGCCCTGCAAGATTTATCAAAATAATGTACTAATTATTGTACACATCAAAAAGGTCTTCACTACATAGTATAAAACAAAGTCGCTTTTTCTGTCCCTATATCCCTAAGTACGCTTAAATCTTTAAAACTACACAACGGATTTTGATGCAGTTTTTTTTTAATAGATAGAATGATTCAGGAGGAAGGTTTGCATGTATAATAACATCTATTAAATAGTGGAGAAATACTGTTATTTTTGAGGTTTTTAATGTGATGTCGTAAATAATTTCATTTTTCCGCTTATACATTGCAAACGCAGGCTGAACCCTACAAGATTTATCAAAATAATGTACTAATTATTGTACACATTAAAAAGGTCTTCACTACATAGTATAAAACAAAGTCGCTTTTTCTGTCCCTATATCCCTATGTACGCTTAAATCTTTAAAACTACGCAACGGATTTTGATGCGGTTTTTTTTTTAATAGATAGAGTGATTCAAGAGGAAGGTTTACATGTATAATAACATCCATTAAATAGTGGAGAAATACTGCTATTTTTGAGGTTTTTAATGTGATGTCGTAAATAATTTCATTTTTGGAAGGTTTATATGTATAATAACATCCATTAAATAGTGGAGAAATACTGTTATTTTTGAGGTTTTTAATGTGATGTCGTAAATAATTTCATTTTTTCCGCTTATACATTGCAAACGCAGGCTGAACCCTACAAGATTTATCAAAATAATGTACTAATTATTGCACACATTAAAAAGGTCTTCACTAGATAGTATAAAACAAAGTCGCTTTTTCTGTCCCTATATCCCTATGTACGCTTAAATCTTTAAAACTATGCAACGGATTTTGATGCGGTTTTTTTTAATAGATAGAGTGATTCAAGAGGAAGGTTTACATGTATAATAACATCCATTAAATAGTAGAGAAATACTGCTATTTTTGAGGCTTTTGATGTGATATCGTAAATAATTTCATTTGCTCCGCTTATACATTGCAAACGCAGGCGGAACCCTAGAGTAATGGTTTTAGTAGTTGAATTTAATGGGATGAAGTGGTAGTAACAATTTGCAGTGTCAGTAGTGACACGGGACTACCCGAAGCAAAGCGAGGGCAGGCCGTTAGTCATATCTAAAAATTAATTTTTAAATTAGAAGTTGTAATTTATCCATTAACTACATCATGCAAATGTTGCCATTTTTACCGGCGTCCTTCACTATATCTCTTATGCCACAGAATGTCAATGTTTAATTTCTAAGAAACATATTTATTTTAAAAACATGAATACATGCAATAATTCATGGTTTTATGTATTAGAATAAATGTAAAATCAAAACCAATATGCAGATGTAAAATATAAAAGCCTATCATGAGAGCTTTTGACCAAATTTTGGTCATCATCAAGCAGTGAAGTGAGAAAAAATAAGCAAACCTCCAGGATGCACACTGGTTTAAATATTGCAGGGCAAAACCTGTAGGTCATGGTCTCATATACTTCCTCCAAGGATGCAAGAAATCCATCCAAGCCAAGACTGAAATCTTTTCTGAGCATTAGAAATAACTAAATGCAAAAAGATAAGAAGATTTCTAAGTCTTGCATTATGGCTAAAAATTGATCTCTTACAATAAAAGAAAGTGATTAATTGTTCTTGATGGTAAAACTGCTATTATTTAAGTATATAAAGTAGAATTTTCAGTTAGTCAAAAATCTTTTCAAGACTGAAATCAGTCTTGAGACTGAAGGTCTTGCACCCATGACTTCCTCCCCCTATACGCCCTTTTTTTCATTTTTGATTTTTCCTAACAATATTTAAACAAGTGTGCATTCTGGAAGCATACTGATTTTTCTCACTTCATCCTTTGATGATGACCAAGGTTTGGTTGCAAGTTCTTGGGATATTTTATATTTAACATCTGCATATTGGTTACATCTATTTTAATAATAAAACTATGAATTGATAAATATATTCATGTTTTAATAAGTATTTTAAGGTGAATTTAACATTCTTTAACACATCAATCTTCTATATATTTTCTTTTTATTTTAATAATGCATGTAGCTGACACTGTCACGGAGTATGGTGCATTAAAGTTTTAATTTAAAAATTATAGAAAGTTACTTGAATAATACCTCTTTCCATGTTATGATATATTTTTGCAAATATTCAATTCTAATTACAATAAATAATTATTTTTTTCTATGCAAATAAAAAAAAAAAAAAAAAAAAAAAAAAAGAAGTTATATGTGATATATTGCTTAGCACATGACTAATATACAGCTGTCATAAAACAAGGTGTCTATTCCTACAAAACTACGAATTTCCCTGACTTTTCCAGGTTTTCCATACTAATAAAACAAAAATTTCAGACATCAGGATTATGTGATAGTGCACACAAGAAATCTTAAACATTGAGAATTTGGGAAAGAACTTGAAGAATTGGTTCTGAAGCATAAACTACTGATTTTGTAAAAAAATTTTTGCAAAATTTACAAATTGTTGAAAACGAAGATATTTGTTTCATTGTTAACCCCTTTGCAATGAGCAGTGTTCTCGCTGACATTTGATCAATATTAGTAATTTGGCTAATAAAAAATAAAAACATTCACCAAATGAAAAAAAAAATATTAACCAAATAAATTTGTCATGTAGCACTAAAAATTATTATCTTTAATCCTTTAATGTACCTCCTTTTTATCAATATGTTCTAAAATAACCTAAGTTTTTATAACAGTGACAACGATTGTTATTAATCTAATTTCAACTTTCCGCTACAAATATATTATAAATATATTATATAAATATATTAAAAAAATTCCAAATATTAAACACACACACGCCAAAAAAAGAAGAAGAAGAAAAGAAAAAAAAAGAAAAAACTGAACACTAGCAATTTGGCAAATCTAATCACGTGTTTATTTGCCAAATTAAGAATTTAGTCGCAATTTGGCGCAATGGCGAGCGACAGCGAGAACACTGGAACGAGTCTGTTACATAATTTTTAATCTTTTATCACTGATTTTTCAAAACTGGAATTTTTGCCTAAAAGATTCAGGGAAAATGCCCTAATTAAATAAGGAAAAGTGAATAAAAAATAACTGGTGGGAATAATTAAGGATTCTGAGTACCCTATGTATCACATAAAGGTCCGTAGTTAAGAGGGCGCTATGGGCAGCTCAGCCCCCCCCCCCCCCCCTTCCCCCTGGAAAAGATTCCAAAATCACTCAATGAATTTGTGTTCCGAAAATTCAAATAAAATTCCGTTCAAAAATCTAATTTAGTTTTGAGACCCTTTCACAGTTTCGCAGAATTACTAAATTGTATCTAAAATAAGTGTTTCAATATTTACTCATCCTATTTGCATATATGAAGCTAACGTGATGCTTAATTTTGCACCAGTTATATACTCAAAATTTTCATCATCATATACTTTTCTTAGTATAAAATGAAGTTATTACAACAGTTTGATAAGAAACATAATACCTACAGTGTTGTAAATATGCAATAATTTATCTTTCTGTGTCAGAGAAAGAGAAAAAAAAATTATGAGCCCTCCCTAAAATCTCTTGAATCCCCCCCCCTCCCCCCACTTCTAGCTATGGCTCTGGTCACATATATATGAAGTTTTTCCGGAAGGAGTTATTGTTAAATGCCTTTGCATTTCTTAGTGAGAGTGTATTTTTACATTCCAAACATTTTCCAGATATACACTTTTAGCATCAAGTTCTATTCACTTTATTCAATCAAGAAGAAAATGTTTATCGCATCAAAAAATGAAATACAGATTGTTTTGCGCTATATTAATACAAAAACTTTCTTTATAAATTGTATGTATTTTGTAACAAAAAGGATTATAAATATTCAATAAATTAAGTTAACAAATGTTCAGTTTCCAAACTAAGTCATGCAAACAGACTGAATAACCTAATCACTCCTAAAAAACTACAAAATTTTAGTGAAGATGATATTAAAACTTTATGAGTTACAAGGACATGCTGAAAAGTGATGGACAAAAGGAATTGTATGAGAATATGTATCAACTTTATGGTACTTATTAAGAGATAAATTGGATTTCTCTAACACTGCAATTTCAAATCCTTAATTTTATAATTTAAAAAAACTTCCTGATTTTTTTTTTTTTTTTTCTTTCAGAAACTTCAAATTTTCCTGGCTTTTCACCAGGAATGATAAATTTCAATGATATTTTCCAGAAAGCGGGATACCTTGATAAAACTATTGAAATCTGAATTTTTACTGACTGTAAATATTCGATATGTTTAACATGGAGGTGATTTTCTGTAAATGGGTTTTCTTTTATTTCATTTTTATTCTAATTCTCTGGATAATCCGGACTGGGTTTGGCAGGGCTCAAAAATTCGAAAAATTTTAAGGTTCCCAGCTGGGTGCTTAGATGAAAATTGTACGCTCCCAGAAAAATTTATGTGCGAGTATTTTGACAAAATTTGCAATTTATCACGATTTTTTGACAAAATTTGCCGTTTTAACACAGTTTTTTAAAAGAAATTTGCTGTTTTTTCGTGATTTTCACAAAATCTGTCATTTTTTCGCGATTTTTTGACGAAATCTGACGTTTTTTCGTGATCTTTTGACAAAATATACCGTTTCATCACGATGTTTTAATGAAACATGCCGATTTATCGCGATGTTTCAATAAAACGTCGGTTTTTCAACATTTTTTGTTGACATTTGCCGGGTTTTTTTCACTTTTTGACGAAATCTGCGATTTTTCGTGGTCTTTTGAAAAACCTGCCGTTTTATCACGACGTTTTAGCGAAACCTGCCGATTTACTGCGATGTTTTAATAAAATGTCGTTTTAAAGATTTTTTTAGCGATATTTGCCGTCTTTTTCACTATTTTTTGACGAAATTTACCGTTTTTTCCCGATTTTTTAATGAAATTTGCGTTGTTTCCCGCAAACTTTTGACGAAATGCAGGCTTTTTACGCGATCTTTTGACGATATCTGTTTTTTTTTCGATATTTTTTTACGAAATTTGCCATTTTTTCGCAAATTTTTTGACAAAATTAGTCGTTTTTTCGCGATTTTTGTAACGAAACTTGTCGTTTTTTCGCGATTTTTTGACGAAATTCGAATTTTTTTTTTTTTTTCGTAATATTTTGACGAAATTACACATCCCATGCTGTAAGAGCTATTTTTGCACACAGTCACCGATTTTTTACGTAATTTACGTGTTATAACGCGTCCGTGCCATCGAAGGTGGTCACGGCGATTTGTTAGGTTCCCGGCCAGGAACCTAAGTGAAAAAAATACGTTCCCAGAAATGATATCTGGGTTCACCGGGAACGCTATTTTTCGAGCCCTGGGTCTGGTCTCAATTAATCCGAATTATCGGGGTTTTACTGTATTTCTTAATTTTACAAAAAATACAGTCAAACTCATTTAAGATATGAATAAAGGGACCAAGGATATTTCATATCTTATCCGGGTAATTTTACACAGTTTTCTTTTTCAAGGGACTGCAGAAAATTTGTATCTTAAACAGGATTGTATATTAAATAGTCACATCTTAAACGAGTTTCACTGTGTATATATATATGAAAATGCATTGAAGTAACAGTAATCAACTATTTTTGGCATTACGTAAATTTTGTCATAACAATTTTCAACTGTACATTGCACTGTGCTGTCTGTTAAGATTTTCTAGAAATTCTCCATCCCTGTTTTTAACCAATGTCTTACTAATTATTTCCAAACTTTAGATGTAACATTACAATGTGTTACTCTACTCTTTTCCAGTACTGTGTTACTAGAAATTAAAACTGTAACTGTTAACTATTTAGTTAATTAAATATACAAGTAATTTTCATTGAAATAAAACAAAATAAATCAGCGTAAAAGGCAGAAGTAAAAAAAAAAAATTACTTCTGACATCATGTTATATCACATTATTTAATAACCACATATCACATATTTAAAAGTTACTTTAATAAATTATTTTTTTTATCTATAATCCTCTCTAAGAACACATTTTTTAAACAAATCTTTTATCAATCAAAGGATTCTTGGCTATCTTTTTTTTCCATAATTCTTTTAAAAGAATTAAGCACATTATTTTATTTAGACAATTTTGACTTTGTCAAATTTGTAATACATCCACAATCTGTTTTTATGGGATAGTGCAACTCTTTAAACACAAAGATTAAAAAACTAATATAAAAGCTGCTGAATATTAAATAACAACATCATAGACTGTAAAAAACCCAATATAACCTTTTAATGTTGTTTTCTTAGGGTGGGTTTATTAAAGAAAAAAAAAACTAGTATTTTTTTTCGGGGGGGGGGGGGGGGGGGGTAGGTGAGTTTTTTGCAATCCTGACAGCAGAAGATCAAAATTATAAGTTAATATAAAATTTTGATATAAATTAAAAATGTAAATTCAAATAAAATATACTAAAAATAATTCTTACACTGTATTTTCAGCCACACAGCTTAAACCACAATCTAGCACTCCAGCTCTTCTTTTCATTCTAGGGTCCCAAAATTCAACTTTCCCCTTTAGAAAAATAAATAAAACTTGTTGTATACATATACACAAGTATAACAAAAATATATATTTCAAGGTCAAAATTATTTCTAACAGAGAAATTGCAAAATTATACTCTATGAATTAAAAATATATTAATAAAAAAATTAAGATCATAATAAGTACAGTAGACTCCCTCAAATCTGCAAACCAGAAATTCGTAACTCTCTAAAATTCGCACATATTTTATGGATGTAAACAATGAAACTTTCTCTTTGGATATTGGGACAAAATTTGAATTTTTAGTTTTGTATCAATTCCATATATTTTTTAATTTGTAATTTTCTTAATAATACTCTATTCATGTATTTTTCATGAAGGAAGAATAAATTATTTTGGAAAAAATTCAAGATATTGCTGATATCACTGGTGATCACAATCTTCCTACCAAATATATTCTTGGGATAATTTAAGAATTTTTGGTTATTAACCCTGGCTAAACTTGAAAAAAAAATCCTTATTTTATGATTTTGATATGAATTAGTAATGTACTTTTATGAGGCTAGTTTTGTTGAATAATTTTGGAAAAATACTTTTAATCTTTATAATGAATATTTAATCATGCATTATTAATTATTAACTTGACCTTTGGTATTAGTACTTTAATCATTTAAAAAATTATCTAAATTTTTATTATTTTAGTTTATTATGTATTTTAATCTATACTATTAACTGCAGTAAACGTCTGTCTGTACCGCTAAAAACTTTTCTCAACGACCGAGTGGAGTGGCACTCTGGGTGTCTATCGACTCGGGACGATTCGTCCTTTTGTGATAATGAATTTCGAGAAAATCGCCCGGTAATTACCCAAGATATTAATTAAAGACTACCCGGGAAACGTGACAAAAAATCCAAGTTCCGAGACGGTTCTCTGACGGAGCTCTCCGGTCGAAACTAGCTTTCTGTGGATGAAGAACCACGAAGGTGTCGAAAATACGAAAATTAAGGAGTTTTATATAACGTCGCATCCGTGCTGCAGATTCACGGATTTTAAAACAAATTACATATTCTTGAAGGAAATTTAAAGACCTTTCTGACGGTCTATTTGGTTTCAAGAAATACGAACATTAACCTTTTGAAAAAAAACGTTTTCCCGAAAGCTTTCATTTTCCATTTTTCTCCGCAGAATTTTCGACCGAAATCTATCGAATTTTAAAACAATTCCATCCTTTTTCATTTTGGAGGCATGACAAAGATAAAAAATACCCCCTCAAAGATGCTTCTGTCTAATTTCCAACGGTGTGTTTATTTTTGAAATATTCAAATATTAACCCTTTGAAAAAAAATCGAGAAAAAGAGTCTCCGATCGTACAATTTTGTTTGCTTTTTCGACACTTTTTTCGCTCATATTTATATGAATAAAATCCCTAATTTTCAATATTTGTTTTCCATCTTTATACACCTCTTAGTGAATACATCGTTTTGAGTTGTGTCAAAATTTCAAAAAGATACAACGGTTAGAAGTATTTTTAAATCTTTAAAAACCGCGAAATTACGGCATAAAATGGGCGATTTTTTTTTTCTGCCATATTTTTAGGTAAAAGTAGCCCTTAAATCCTGTATTCTTCAATGATCTTTATATGTGTGTTTGGGGTACTGGTTTTACACCTTGCATAAAATTTTTGAAAAAATCGGGAGGCCGTAACTGTATTTTAAATAATATAATAGGCGAATTTTTTAATTTAAATTATTAAATGTGAAAAAGGAAAAAACTAAAAATTAAAATTTTTGTACAAAATATGCATATTTTTACACGAAAATTATACTCGAGGTTTTTTTCAAAGTGTGTAATAGTAATACATTGCGACCTCACTAATCCGACACTCGGTAATCCGTATATTTTTAAAATATCGTTAGAGAACATTATTGCAAATAAATACATTTTAAAATTTGACATTTCTTTAAAATCTTCATAAAAGCAGTTAGAGAATACCGTGGTACAAGTTGCATCACTATTTTGAAACGATACAACAGTTAGAAGTATTTTTAAATAAATAAAAACTGCAAAATTACGGGGAAAGAACGAACTTCTTTTTTTTTGTTTCATATTTTTAGGAACAACTTTTACTTAATTTCAATATTTCCTTAAAATCAGTTAATACCATTCTTGGTAATCCACTTTTAATGAGGTATGAAATTTTTGGAAAAATATGGCTATCAGAACTATCTTTTAAATAAAATAATAGGTGTAACCATTTGCAGAACAACAAACATATTTTTATAAATATTAAATCTTCATCTTTTGTATAAATAGAAACAATGTTTTTCGCATTGCGCATGCGTGCACTTAGCCAACCTACGCCGATATGAAAAAATCAATGTTTTTTTTTATAGCCACATAAAAGAACAATTTTAAGTAATGAAAAAACAATTATGAAAATTAATAAGAAAGTATTTTTCTTAATGCACTTTGATGTACGGGAGGAATATTTACGAGCACGAACAAAACTAAGATTTGTATTCGACATTTTCCCGCACGAAATTGATTATCATGTAGGGAGCATCAAAACAACTCAACTCTTTCCAGTGTTTCAACTCGAAACTTTATACAAAGCGCCTGCTTTAAAAATTGTTCCTGTTGAAATATCATAGAAAACTTAATTACATTTCTACTAATTATATTGTGAATATTTTTTAACATTCAGGCATATTAGTGAAGTATATGGACTAAAACGGATTAATAATACAGGTTGTGTAAGTAGATTTATTTGCATTTAGTGTTTCTACCATTTGTTCTATATGCATTGATTTTTATGACCAATATTATCTAACAAATTTCTTCTTAATGTATTCAAGTTTTTCTTCTTTTTTATGACTGATTTAATTAAACAAATCTTTCACAGTGCGGTTTTTTTTTTTTTTTTTTTTTTTTTTTTCTTTAAGCATAGTGCATATTTCAAAATTTTGGAAACGCATTAAATAAATGTTTTTAAATGCAGAGATTTTGGTTTCATTCTTTTGCCAATCTTAAATTAACAATCGTAGAATTGTATTAAAAAGCATTAGGATGATCATATAATGTATCCATTTTATATACTGCCAAATTATGAATTTTATCATTAAAAAATTTGTTATTTGAAAAAAAGCCCTACTGTTAGTCTGATATTCATGCTGTATTAACATTGCAAGTAATACCCTACAATATTACAAAATCTGCAAAAATTAGAAACACTTTTATTTTTTAATGCTAGATGTTACAACTAATGCAATAAATCAGAGATGCAAAATATAAGTAATAGTATATATTAATATATTGTGTTTAAATCAAGATAGCCACAGGATGATTGATGGTTTGTGGTCAGCGGTTAGAAAACGCAAGTGTGCACCGGGTCTTAGAGAGATTATTTTTTTCAGAAAGGGGCCGCTAGCGGGCGAAGCTCGCTAGTATTTTATTATATTGTAAGCGTTCACTATAGTTCTGATTGCACTATTTATTGCACTCAAATTACTGTTTAAAAAATGTAAACAAAGTAATGACCAGAAATCCACAAAATTCTAAAATCCGACCAACCTCTGGTCCCAAGCTGTGCGGATTTGAGGGAGTCTACTGTATAATAAAACAATATTTTTCAACTTTTTTTTATTTAACTGTCTATTTCCAGCAAAATGAAAATTAAAAGCTCAAACTCAATCTGAGACGTGCCTTGTGCACTTAATAAATCAGTTACTGAACTATTTTCATATTAGGGATAATCGATAAGCTACTTCACACATCAAAAGAGAAAGGAGAAAGTCCACAAAGTGTAACAGGAGTGTGTGTGTGTGGGGGGGGGGGGAGACAACACATTGTGATATCACATCTAAAATATGAAAACAATAAGATATGTTTATTTGCAAGCAGCACAATAAAGTTCACTGAAAAAAATATATGTATTTTTTTTAGGTAGCATTAAGTATATTTTTTCATTAAATTTCAACATTTAAAATAAAGAATGGAAGATCTTGATGGTTTTATAATATTTATATTAATAGATAATAAATCATATGCATATATATATATATATATATATATTTTTTTTTTTTGCTTAAAATTAGCTCTAAATATAGTTGCAGAAAATGTAATGTTATTAAAAAACTGGAAGGAGGTATTACTTGAGCATGACAATCTGTAACAGAGGGAAAGACCAATGTAGAAGCAGGGATGTAGAAGACAAAGTTGATTTATGTGGCAGGAGGGGGAGTGGGGAAGAAGGAAGGAGGTATACTTTTTAACAATTGAAAACTGAAAATTTTAAATCTTTCAGGAACATCGTGTTAGGAGAGAATGGGGGATCTCCCTTCCCCAGGGCCATTCCCTGAATTCAAAACTGGGAGAGGACATGTGATGGTAGGTAATAGGCTACATACTTTCTAATTTTTTTTAATAAAGAAACTCTGTACATCCTCTGCAAACGTTTCTAAAGTAAAACTGTAGCAATACTCTTTTTTTTTTTTTTTTTTTTTTTTTTTTTTACAATATATAAAATATGCCTATTATACCAGATGCCTATTGTACAGTCATATCTAAAAAAATCTTCACATTTGTGATTTCAGATGTTTTGACAAATATCAAGAAATATACATGAGAAATGACTCTGAATCTCCAGATGTATAAATAAAATAGTACAGGTTATATATTTTTGAGAAGATTTTTTTCCAAAATCCAATAGGGAACTGTCAACAAATTGAAACTAGTCGTTGGGGGCCACCGTAATACTTACCCATCATGGTTATGTATATGAAAATAAAACATGTGAAACTATTTATACAATGCATTGCAATTCATAAACAAAATTTAAATATTGTTAATATACATAGTAATGCTATATTAAAGAACTGCTGATGTACCAATTTCGACAAATTATATAAAACGCCAAACTACTCAAGTAGTACCAAACTGCGTAAAAGAAACATCCTTATAACTCCAAAAATAATAATTCTATTAACTAACAATTAACTGCATCGGATTAAGCGTCTCATTTCTAATTAAAATATACTTCTGAATTGAAATTTGAATGAAATACAGGGTCATGAAAAATCGAAGAATGTGGAAAACAAGATTACAATTATCTCGGCAACTAATAATCCGATCGACTTCGTTCTATATGCAAAATGTGTGTTATTTTATTGCCTTTTATGCCCATTCCTTAGAACAAAAAAATTCGAAAAATTTTATAAACCTTTCATCAGAACAAATTTTTCGAGAGTCTGAAAAAAATAGTTCCGGATAATCGAGGTTGCTGATATTAAATAGGGTTCGTCCCATTCTTACATACTAACTACATACAAAATTTCAAGTCTCTATCTCAATTTGTTCAAGAGATAGAGCGTTTACAGACAGACAGACAGACGGACGGCAAAATTTTTTTTCTAAAAATATGTTTTTTGGAATCTCTACTATCTAAAACGTGTAAATCCGTCAAAAAAATTTTTTCGATTTTCAAAACGATTGCAAGACTTACCCTATACTACGTATGATGGGTAAGTAAAAGAATGAATAACTTTTTAATAACTTTGTCAAATGAGGAGCTGTATCCAAATATAGTAGTATGTGCAGTATTGTGTAGACACTAATCAATGGAATATGGATACAGTCCCTCATTTTTTTGTTTCATTTTGGGAATATCAGATTTTGATCTTATTCTTTTGACGATAATTTTCAGAATTTTCAAGCAATGATTTTGAAACTTTAACAAAAGTTGCTCCATAGATTTAGCTAACACAAAATGCAAATGAATTTTTTTATAGAGTTGATGCATGCACAGAGAAAATTTATTTAGTAAACCTGCTCATTTTTCATACAATTATTAATATTTTTAAATTTTGATTACAGAGTATTACGTACAATGTCCTTTCTCATATTTTCTGAAAATAACATAGTTTTTTATTAAGAACTCTGCAAATTATAAGCAAAAAACTTGGAAAAATTTGAGACTGTTTTTATAAACACCTTAATTTCTCTACGAGTATTATACATGTTATCCGCATAAAAATGAAAACAGTTTATTACCATATGCCATTTAATCATAATCTACAGTTTAAACACTTTTGCTATATTAGTTTTGACAGGGTTAACCAAAAGATATTTGTTCTTTTTAAATTTGTTTACAGTCCCTTATTGGGTTTGGAAAAACATCTTTTTGAAAATATATATGATCTGAGCTATTTTATTTATACAGTAGAACCCCGTTAATCCGGATCAATCTGGTAAAAAAAAAATTTCAAAGTTTGAAAAGCGATCAGCAAAATTTCGATAACATTAATTCATTTTATTTTCATATTCTGAATAAAAAGGTCTTTTCTGAAATATTTTCGAAAGAATACCTTAATCTTTTTGATGTTACCTTTCAAAGGAACAACAATGCAACACTTAAAGTCTGCAAGCAGGTTGCTGAGAGTACTCTCTGAAAATCATGGAAGAATTTATGGCTAATAATTCTTTTTCAATTGTGATTTCTTGAATAACAAGCAAGCTTGAAACAGAAGAAATAATAGGCTAGAATGAAAGGGAAATTACACCTGAAAATTTTGTGAGCATGTTAAGAAAGGTTGTTGAGACGTTCATATTACCAGCATTAGCAATTGAATCAAGCAAAAAATATGTAGTTTACGCCTCACTTACAGACGATGAAATAATCACTTTATGTACAACTGAAGAATTTGAAAATGAAGATGATTCAGGCAAAAACACTAAAATATTAATGATGATCAACCAAAAATTATTAGCCATAATGAAGCAACAAATCATTTGCAACAATTAATAGTTCATTTTGAACATCAGTCAGGGACTACACCCAACAAACTATGCTCAAGCAGATGTGTGACTGCACACATCACAAAAGTTATACAAAACTGGCACAGCAGAAGATTTTGTAATTACAAAATAAAAAAACTTACTGTCAGTAAATATTCAGTATATTTAATATAAAGAAGATTTTCTGTAAGTATGGTTTATTTTATCTTTTTTTTCTTCTCATTCTCCAGATAATTCTATTTTTCGATATTCCGGATAGGGTCTGGTCCCAATTAATCCAAATTATCGGGGTTTTACTGTACATCTGGAGTTTTAGAGTCATTCCTTATGTATATATCCAGATATTTAACAAAATGTCTGAAATCACAAATGTTAAGATTTTTTTGCTGTGACTGTACATTGTAAATAAAGACTACAAATTTTCTAAGTGAAAAAACTGCTCTTTATCTTATATAATTTGATTCCATAAAATAAGTATTTGCAAAAATATAAAAATAACTTATACCTCTATTGTTCCATAAGCTATTAAGTCCAATTTCTGGTGTATTACAATCTTGTTAATTGCACTGGAAACAAGGAAAATTATTAATGACATATTAAAAATCATTAAACTTACAACATATTTAAAAGCTTTATGAATTATATAACAAGGTATTATAAGGTTTGAAATCTAACAAAGAAAGTAGAGTACTAGTAGAGATAACAAATAACTATGGAACAGGAACCAAGCAAGATTGAGTTGCAATCCATTTATTCAGTACCTTAAATCTAAACTAGATTTTTAATCATAACTCCAAGGATAATGTCGATATTTTGATGAAATTTCTAATAGATTTATTTTAAATTGCGTAAAATGCAATAACGCCAAGTAAAGTGCATAGTAATTCAGTCAGTAACATTGTATCTAATATAGTGTCAACTAAAATATCGAATAATAAAAAATAAAAAAAGAGAGAGAGAAAGAGTTTTTAGTTTAATGCTGATTGGATGTGGTACAAGATTCGATAATTTAAATTAGCTTGATTTCAACTATGATTTAAATCATCGGTTTTCTTTCAAATTATTAAAATAAATTCAAGATATAAACAAACATAATAATGTACTTTAATATAATACAGATATTCACACAACTCTTAGAAAGATAAAGCTTAATCTTTGTAAAAAGTAAAATACAATGTAAAATTTAAAAAAGAATGCTTTCAAATTTCATTTAAATTGAGTTATAAAATAATCTTACAGCAGCAAGGAAATCTAAACAGGAATATATTAAATATTTCACATTTACTTGTTAGTGTTTAGAAAAACTTCTGCAAGTTCAGGTAAAATAAAATTGTATAACTTTGAGTGAGTACTCTATTTTTTTAATGCCTATTATATTAAAGTTTGAACAAAATTTGAACCATTCAATGAATATTTGTTTGAATCTAATATAGTGATCTTGGTTCTTTAGAACGGTGGAAAGCACCTGTTAGAACTATCAAAAAAGCTGATGCTAAAAAACTTCTAGAATTCATGATCAATTGTCTTTTTATTGCAATAGTTTCAACTGCTTCAATAGAATAAAAAAAATTTCTTCCTTTGGCTTGATACATTCGAAAATTAGAAATAGGCTGATCTCTTTTTTCTGCACAAGCACTTTAACAAAGCAAAAAAGCAAACAAAAGTCAACATCTTAATTTGTTACCAAATCCATTTAAAAAATTTATATCTTGCAGTTATATTAACTAAAATACTTAAGGGGGTTGGTCACTCAACTTCTGAATTCTCCTCACTAATGTAAAGTTTGATACATTCCTATATTTAAAGTATCTCCTTGGGATATTAATATTCTTAACTTCTATTTTTTGTATACACTTCTCAAAAGATGTAAATGTTTTTCTTAGTTTTCAAAATTTTTCTAAAGTGCATACTTAATTTTATATGAATTGTTAAAATTTTACTCACAGTTCATTAGCTTTTAACACATAAAACGTTAATTTTTTTTTTCTTTTTATATATATATATATATACATATTTTTTTTTTTTTTTTTTTTTTTTTTTTTTTTTTTTTTTTTTGAGAATTAAGAAAAAAAGAAACATCTTTGAAGAAGAGTACACAGAAAAAAGAAATTAAAAATATTAATACCCCAAGGAGAATTTTTAAATATATAAATGAATGCATCATACATCCATAGACTTTACATTACAGAGAAGAATTCAGAAGCTGAGTGACCAGCCCCCTTAAGGTTAAATTAATTTTTGACACCTGATTTCTAGTTTTCAATGCATTTTGCATAACAATTATTTTTCTATAATTTATAATATTACCTTTTGATCATTTATGTAAATTCTGTAATATAATAATCTGTATATTATTATATATTTGTATATCTGTAATTAATAAATATTGGTAGCACTTATAACATGCATGCAAGTGTGTATATAATTTTTGTTTTAAAAATTATACGAAAAGTCACAGAAAACAAAAATATTTTGTGAATTTTTTTACAAAAAAAAAAAAAAAAAAAAAAAAAAATTAAATCAAAAAAAATTATTAGTTTTATTTTTATTTTAAAAAAAATAATAAATAAATAAAAATGCTAACTCTGAATGTGAATAGTGACAAATTCTACAAGTTTTGATATTGTTATATTGCACAGAGATCAAAATTAGTGTTACAAATTTTGTAAAAAAAAAAAAAAAAAAAAAAAAGAAAGAAAGAAAGAAAAAAGAAAAAGAAAAAAAAAAGAAAAAAAAACTTTATTATCATTATACTAAATAAAAACAATAATCCGGATTCCATGTAATTTTATCATTTGACTGATTAAATTGATTCTGACCCTGGTTCCTTATACAAGAATACATGAATGTAGATAATTATATTTAAAAACTTCATTAACTGCAAACAATCTGAGAGATGCTTAAGTTTATACAAGATCAGCAACACAGATCGATGTCTTAAAAACATTAGTACAAACAAGGGTCAATACAAACAACAACAAAAAGGGATCATTTTTATGGCTTTTTTACAAAATTTAATTTTATAAAAAAGGCCTCTGATATATGATTTTTTTAAATTATTTATTTATTAATTTTCAGCATCAAAATGATGTTTGAAATTACTGAATAGTTAATGTGATTTATCACATTGCTAACCAAGCACATAGCCAACGGAGTGAAAAATGTCCAAGCGTGGAATCGAACCCGGAACCCTTGGAATAGCATTCCATATATTCTATCACTTAAGCTATGAGGACAATATGTAGCTCAGTAACTCTCATTTACATATGTTGGTAAGACTGCGACTACAACACAAAATGGAATAGTCTTCATGAGCACACAATCATACAGCAAAACATGAGACACAAATAAACTTATTATTAGTGAGCACATACATAATTTTAATTAATTTTCAGCAATGAAATTATGCTCAAAATCATTGCATATTTACTTTTAAGTAATTGGACACTTCCAACACGTAGTATTTTTCATTCTATTTGTTATAAGCTGGGTTAGTATTGTGATAAATCAAGCATTAAATATTCAAAAGAGGCCTTTCCATAATGTCTTTTAACAAAATACAACCCTTCACAAAATTCTTGTTAATTTAAAATCACTGTTTAATTTCATTTTACGAAATAGGTCCCCTCCCAAAATCTCATTTCAGAAAAATAAAAGTGAGCTGTTTTACTGAATGGAGCATATTTTGTTGTTTATTTTTAAGATGTGAAATGTATAAATTAATAACAAAACAAGCTCACCAGAAAAAACTAGCAGGAGAGTGTTTAAAAGTTGATTTAATATATAATTCTTAGTTTGGATTGGATCTTTCAATACATAAAAAATAATAAATGCCACAAAAATAGAGTCCAAATTTTAAAAAATCTGCAGTGACACTGGGCAAATTTCAGGGGTGTAGAAAGACAAATTATTTTTGTACAAGTATCTAGATTTAAAATCCAACTTATTCAACCAAAAATATAGAACACTCTAGACCAAACTTAAATTTTCATTCATAAATTTATCAACAGTCAAGATTTTCTAACAATAATTTGAACCGATTTATTTTACTTTCTAGACAAACTTATTCACAGATTTACTTTTGCTTTTTCATGATGTTATGATGTCACAAGAATAATATGCATCCAAAAAACACTGAACTAAGGGGACGTCCATAAATGATGTCACACATTTTTTCAATATTTTTTGCCTCACTCCCCCCCCCCTTTTGTCACAAAGTGTCACACTTCATCATACCCTCTTGTCACATGTTTTGATTAAAGCATTCAAAAGGATGTTATTTTAACATTCCAGCTTTCAGAGTATAATGTGGACACCTATTACTATTTTAAAATGTAAAAAAAAAAAAAAAAAAAAAAAAAAAGTAAATTAAATTTTTCAGCACTAATAACTTATTTAACTGTAAAACTTTCACCTTACTCCATAAGAATATTCAAAACATTAAAAAAGTACAATTTCTTTTCACATTACATCATATACAAAAATGACACATGCATTAAAGAGGAAAGGATAAAAAATAAAAATAAAAAAACATGGACAATGGATTTAACATCCTCCCACCTTTTGATTATACATTATAATCAAAACTTTACATTAAATTAATACATTTACATAAATATCACAAATTGAGTCTTTCTGGAATCTTTATCATCCTGTCAGATATCGTCTTTTTAATTTGTGACTCATCTTTTGGAGGATCAACCTGGTTTTTATTCAAAGTTGTTTTAGGGAAAAATATTTTCCTTATAATCAATCAATGGCACCTCAACAGGGTAGATTCTTTGAATGGGTCGAATCATTTGTGAATAAGACGTTTGTAATTTCAAAAGGCGAACTTTTCCATCTTGGCCACAAATGTGTTCTGTAACTCGTCCTAATGGCCAATTGATCCTTTTCTTGTTATCTGCTCCCACCAAGACAATATCTCCAACCGCAATTGAACATTGGACTTGTTTACCATTCAGCCATTGGATAAGAAGACCCAAATATTCTGATCTAAATCTATTTCTTAGATCTTTTTGCAGCTCTTGTCTGTATTTAAGTCTTCGAGTGAGAGAACTTTTCTCAACTGCATCAACGTCTGGTAAACCACATTCATGAATATCTTTCAGAAACATGTCCGGAGATATGGGTTTGATGGACTCCTTCTCTGACATGTAAGTTAATGGTCGCGAATTTATAATGCTTTCACAGTCAGCCAATACAGTTATCAGAATATAATGCGGACGCCTATTACTACTTTAAAATGTAAAAAAAAGAAGTGAATGAACTTCTTCAGCACTAATAATTTATTTAACGGTAAAACTTTTACCTTATTCCATAAGAATATTCAAAACGTTAAAAAAGTACAATTTCTTTTCACATTACATCATATACAAAAATGTCACGAGGATTAAAGGTGAAAGGATAAAAAATAAAAATAAATGAACATGGACAATGGATTTAACAACATATGACACTATATTGCGTAAACATATACTTACAATTCAGCGACAAAGCATTATGTTATAGTAGATCTTATTTCAAATTTTCAGGGTTGGCATTTTTGCCGGCAAAAAGGTATTTTTGCCAGGACAGTGGAAAAAACTGGAAAAAACCAGGAGAAAAATGGAAAAAAACAGCAAATGGAAAAAACCTATTTGTCTTTAATGTGTAATAAAATCTGCATGCTAATAAGAATAATAATGGTATAAACAATTAAATTTAACAGTGTACTATTTAATATTTTAATTTAATTTGCTAATTAATTAATATTAAATAATTTAAATCTTTAAAAAATAGGTGGGATTCACTCTTACTTAAGAATTTAAGAACAAAATAAAAAATTACATACCTAATTTTTTTTTCTTAAGTCAGGGATATGTTTAAGAAAATTTTAAGTCCTTTAAAGGACCCTTCATAAAATAATTTATTTTAAAATAGGATCCTTTACAAAATTCTTTAACCTCAAACAGGACCCTTCATAAAATTATTTGTCCCTCAAATAGACATTTCACCTTCAAATTGAACTTTTCACAAATTTAATCATTTAAAAATAAAATCTGCCCTGTTAATAAACAATTGAACTCACCAAAAAATATATTACTTAGTTTCTTTATATGTGAAGGTTAGAACCTGAAAACACTAATAATTTAAAATTCACAAAAGTATGTCTAGAATTTTCACAAAGACAAGAAAAACTTCCCAATTTAACAAAAGCACCCTGTGAGAAAAGTCTAGACAGACCCCTGTAAGTAAAGTATTTTATCAGTCATTAATATGTATATATTTTTTTAATTACCAAAAGATTTTATACAATTTTGTTATTTTTGTTTTATGTCATGAGACTTAAGGAATGTAAATATTTAAGTCTTTGGTACTATTTTATAGCTATTTATCTGATGAAACTAGTTTGTTAAAGATAAAATAAGTAAATTAAATTGAAAATTATGTATTGTAAAAACTGTTATGGCTTATTAGGAAACTAGATTTTTTTTTCTGTCACTTTTACTCTTCAAGAAAAGAACAAAATGTTAAATTATTTAGATTTACTTTCAGTAAGTAGCCTGCTGTCTCTTTATCTTTTTGTATTATATTCCCCCTTCCCCCACCATAGCAGATGCTTGTCATGTATGGCTAAACTTTTTGAAAAATGAAGAGTTAAAACCACCTTTTTTCAAAACTAAAAAAGATATTTGAACAAGCGATTTTGCCATGTCATCTTGTAGCGTATTTGTTACATCGAAAGTACAGAGATGAATTTCTAAATTATGAACCAAAAGAAAGCTGTAAAGCATGGTTATCTAAAATCAATCCTGATTTTATATCTTATATTATTAATTTTAAGCTCGAAGAAAAACCCTTTCCTAGCTCATATTTTGCAGAAGTGATTAATAGTGTCAGTGCATGTAATTAGTAGAGAAGTATTGAATAAGCTTGTGCAATTTCAAAAAACTTCTGTTCATTAGTAGCACACCTTCAAATATGCCAGCAAGTAGTGCTGCTATTGAAAGATTGTTTTCAAATTTTTCATTTGTGCAAACTAAAATTCAAAATAAGCTATCAACAGATGCTCTTTCAAAACTTTTTTACTCCTATGACATACTAAAACAGCAAAATTTAGGTTGTGAGGAAGATATTGCTGAAAATTTTGAAATTTAATAGTTTTCTGCTTTAAATATAATTTTATATTAAATTAAATTTAGGTAACTATAACTGTTTCTTCGAATTTCTAACATATATAAACTATAAACATAAGTGCTTTACTCAGTCTCAACAGTTCTATTATGTAAATTATTAATAATTGTATAAACATGAATAAAGAAGTTTCTTTTCATTTATATAAAATTGGAATTTATTTCATTTATAATCTTGTTATAAAAGTTAGTATTCTTTCATATAGTGCATAATTATTCTTATTTAACTTAAAAGTTAAAATAAATTTAGAATAATATTGATTCTTCAATTAAGTATGCAGTTTATTTTTTCTTTCGTGAAATATTTTTTCTCTTTCTGGGGAAAAAATTAAATGGACAGTCTATTTTTGCCACCTTTCTGGCAAAAACCTATTTTTGCTGGGACGGTTTTTACCAGGTTTTTTCCACCTTCGGCAAAAACTCGCCAATCCTGCAAATTTTATTTTTAAACTTTAACTGTGTGTTTTAATGACATTTGTGAGTATAATAATAAAAATGATTCATGTCTTCATTTTGTATGATATAGAATTAAGGTTTAAAACAAAAACATAATTAACATACAATAATGATAAAATATTAAAATGAAAAAAAAAAAAAAAAATGAAAACAGATAGTATTTTGGAAATTAAAATGGAATGTAATGAAGTATTTGGTTTTAAATCTTATCTTTATGAATACAAAATTTCATAATTTAATTGGCTGACTTTTAATGCTTTTACCTTAACCAAAATGTGTAGTGTCACATTCCTTCTTACCCCTTAGCATCCCCTTGTCACGAACTGTCACAATTTCCTGAACCCCCTCACCCCTCATTGAAGCATGACATCATTTATGGACAGCCTCTAAACTAGATGTTCTATAATTATTTAAAATTTAGTTAACAATGAGGTACCACTGACCAAATTACTATATTACAATACCTCCAATGATGTCATCAAATTTCAATAAAACATTTTCACTGAAAGTTATGAACAAAATTTGATATTCAGCTTGGTGTGAGATTCTCTGTATTTTTAACTGAATAGGAGCATTGCCAGTAAGCTACTTTTTTAAAAATTCAGATTGCTTCATTACCAGCACTTAGGAACAGACTGGCAACAATACTGAAACATAGATTTGATGTAATTATGTAGCTTCCTATCGAAATTGTTTATCTTTGTGTATTATCATCACAAATCATTTGTACTAAATCATATCTAATAATATTTAGGCCAGCTGTATATCAGTTCTGCATTTAGTAGTTATTTTAGAAACTTAGTAATGTGAATATAATTTAACTGATGAAATATACAATGAAATCAGATTCACATGCAATATTATGTTCAACACTAATAAGCAGACACAAGAAGTACATTTAGCATGTTTAAATTATTAGACAATTTAAATTAGTAACAGCGCCGAAACTAGCCTTTTTTGCGCCAGGGGCAAACATGGATTTTGGCGCACCCCCACCCCCCACTTATGCATTCTTTATATTAAACACACCAAACAAAATCTTAATTTGGCACCCCCTTCAGCTTCTGTTCTGGTGGTGCCCGGGGCACATGCCCTCTCTAGTTTTGACCCTGATTAGTAACAAAAATTCACAAACATACATACCTAGCATCAGTTTCATATGATTTCATAAATCTTCCATCTTGAAGATTAAAACGATATATTTCTGAACTGTAATAAAAAAAATACATATTAAGAAACAAAGAAATTATATTTTGAAATCTTACAGTGATACATTTTTTTTAGATAAACAGAATGGATACTTTCACATTAGATGGATAGCAGCTACAATGTAACATCAAAGCACCAATCACCAATTTTTTGCAGACAATTGTGTAGTAAACTGGTTTTTTTTAATTTAACCACTTGTGCTGGATTGATTTATGTTTGTTGAGGCACTGTGGTCTATCTTGTGGTATCTTCTCACTTGTAGTGACTTGCATACAAAATGAATGTGGTAAAAAAAAGCCCTTAAAAATACAAGTTTATTAAGAGAAAATTTTGGATGATAGTAGAAAGTGAAAAAAAGTGCAGAAAAAACCGACTTTGGTTAACAGAGAGTTCCAGTCAGATAATCGGGGTTCTACTGTATCTTCATCTTATTTAATCATGGAATTCTATTCAGAAACAAAATGAAGATGACTATTAAAAAAAAAAAGATGCAAGACTTGGCAGCTATGCAATTAGTAATTCTCTTTTTTTTCCCTACATCTATCCAATGCAAGTGGTTAATATTTCCTTTTCAATGAATAACAGATAGTAAAGCCTTTTCTGAAAGCTTTTTTACATGTATTAATTAGATTAAGGCTACACAACCTTTTTAGAAAGGTAGCTCACAAAAATGCCTGAGTTGTTGAGGGCTACACTGAGAAAAATCTATTTTAAGGAGGTGATGTGTAGCCTATAAACAGATAAAAACATGGCTTGAAAGGGGGAGGAGGGCGTTACCCATTTAGATTCCCGTACCCAGCCAACATATCCAATTCAATTGGTAAAAATACATCATGAAATTTGCAATTATCTAGAACCTGACTGACGAAATTTGCATTTTTCCAGAGACGACGAATAAGTTGCAATTTTCCCGTGTGCAATTTACAACAAAATCGATGATTTTTCTTCTATGTACGATTAAAAAATTTACAATTTTTCTATGCACGATCAACGAAATTTAGAATTTTTCTGTGCCCAACTAACAAAATTCTCAATATATCCGAGCCTGATTGGCAAACCTCCTGACTTTTCTGTAATGGATCAGCAAAATTTGTGGGGTTTTTTTTCCAGTCTGATCAATGAAATTCACGATTTTTATCCTACAGACAAAATTTTAAATTTCATAGTGACCCGTCTGTCAGTCATCTGGCAAAAAAATTAACTATTTCTCACAAATAGAAAAACTGGCTAAAAAGCTTGAAAATGAATAGTACTATGCAAACAACAACTGATAATTTTGGTACTACTTGGTTATTTCATCAACCAATTTCACCAAATTTTACAAATCGCCAAACTCATAGCCAAATTTTACATAATAACATAATTTTCATTTTAAATAAAGAAAAAACAAATAATTAAAGATTATTAATAAAAATACAAAATAATTTTTTTTCCATAATTTTTTTCACAGTGATGATAAATAGTGTAGATAATTTCTTAATTATTCATATAATTTCAGGTAAGAAAATTATAGTACAATTTATTTAAATTTTGATATGCAGTTGCATTATTGTAGCAACCATATTATTAATTTTTATGTTTTATTTATATTATTTTAATATTTAATTTATGTATTTATTTTTTTAATTTAATATTAAGTTATAATCTTATGATAAGAAGCTGAAAAAAATGTAAAAAATACTATAACATTAATTCCTTTGTAATAGTCACCCTTTAAACCCATTTTTCTTTCACACTTTTTATAATTCGAACTCTGGATAGTATGAACATTTTCCGTGGTCCCAACAAGTTTGAATTAACAATAGCCGACTATGATATTGAGTCAATATAACATCAATTGCAGCCATACCTTATTTACATGCACAAATAATAATAGAATATTGTATTAAAATGTTTGTGACACAAAGAAACCAAGAACTTAGATGTTGCCTGGTAATCTACATGATTAAAAAAATTATCATTGCAAAATAATAAAATGCAATAAATTTTATCTACATTGAAAAAAATTACAGTAATATTGATTTTTTTTTTCTTTGTTCAGAATAAAATCATGCAGATATTTAAAACACACACACACACACACACACACAAAAAAAAAAAAAAAAAAAAAAAAAAAAAAATTGTTTTATAAATTAATTTTTATTTAAAACAGACTTTTTCATAAAATTTCATTTAATAAAATTGGCTTTTTTCACATTTCATAAAATTAGATCCCTTTCAGAAAAAAATTTCCAATAAATTAAAGATAAAATACCAGTGATAAACTCAACTTGAATAAATAATTAAAATTTATATAAAAAAACACAAATAAATAATTTGTAAGTTATTTCTCATATATTTTATATAACTTTATATTACATTATATGTATACACATGTTAGTAATTTTAGTAGTTATTTGTCTTTTTTATATGAATTTTAAAATAATCCTCGTCTTCAAAAAGATTTCATGTATATTCAGAAATCTTTCTGATTTGTAATGAAAAACTTCCAATACATTCAGAAACATTTCCCTATATTCAGAGAGCTTTCATATATATTCAGAAACCTTTCTAATCTGTGATGAAAGGTTTCGTATTACAGGCGAAACATTTTTTTGCTTGAATCCGAAACAGATGCCTCTGATATTTTCAGAAATGCTTCTGAAATATTTTTACCAGTAATTTCATTTTTTTTTTTGCATTTATTTATTTAATTTTAATTGCAAAAATGACATCAGAAAGGTATAAATAAAGGGAACACTGCCAAAAAACGACATTTTTTGGCAATGAAGGCAGAAACAAGTTGGGTTCAACGCCTGGCACCTGGTAGAAAGAACAATGACACCCATTCTCTATTTATCTTTTCTCTGAGAATAATACCATTTTTTTTATTTAGTTGCCAAAATGTTCCAGCTTGGTACAATTTCAAAATTATTTATTTTTTTATACTGTATGCATTTAGCATATAAACAAACAATGTAAGTAAGTTATATAATAATAAAAAAATTCATGAAAAAATAATTAAATGTGCCTTCCCTTGTCCTGCTGTATTTGTATAAAAACAATGTTAGGAAATAAAACTTAATTTCAAGTCAAACAAACTTTATCGGATTTAAAATAATATTACGTACCTAGAACCAACCAGTAACAAATCTGCTGAATCCCGATGATATGCTAGATCTCGACCAGTTTTTGGAATCCTCTTTTTGGCTAAAATTCCGCGACGATCGTGAAATTCTACGCTGCGATCATTTTGTAGAATTATAAACTGCAAAATGATGTTAAAATAGATAAAATCAGGGATACTTTTTTAGAACCCATACCAGAATTTAAAAAAAAGAAAACATGTAATGTTGTTTAGAAATCATCTTACCTTAGAATAATCCTCCGAAATTACTTCAAACTGAACTGCTTCTGCATCAAAACAACGTTCAAATTTCATTGATAAATTATCAACTTCGAAGCATCTTATGCGCGGTTTATATATACCTGTACAAAAAATAAATTTGCCATCTCTAGAAATTTTCACATTATTACTCACATGCGGCATTTCAAAATCCTGGATAAGTTCAATTCTCTGTCTTATTCCAATGTCTTTTTTCTGCAATAGCCTTCTTTTCCGTTCAGAGATCCATTCTGGCAGAGATTTTCCACTGCTTAGATTGTAGATCTTAACATTATTTGAATTAGTCACTTGCATACTGAATTATTTGATTAAATTAAGCTTCTAAATTTTATGATTATCGATCACGGACATAGATGTAAACATCAAATTGTAAACAATACGCACGTGTATGAGTGCCGCCATCTTACAGCCGACAGTTAGGAATTTATTATATTTATCTTTTGTGAAAGATTCCTGCTGTACAATTTTAATTTCTAAAACTTTTTATATGAATTTAATTTTAATACATACTATTAAACAAATTTTAAAAAATAATTTCATCAGGAAGAATGAAACAAAACCGTTAATTTACCTCTTTCACTCTAACCGCTACGCAGACCACACATCGCAAAAATATGAAGGTCGTTTAAAATTTTAAAATGTTTCAGAGGTATCTTAATTTTAATTTATATTTATTAACTTTGAAACGGCATAAAAGTTACAAAAAAGGTAATCACTTCCAAGTATATTATATTTAAATCGCTATAAATGTAGTTTTAAATATGAACTTTAAAATTACCTATATTTTTTTTTTTATTATTTATTGGATTTTGTTGTTGCTTTTAATTTATTTGTTAATATTGTTTGTGATTTCATGTTATATATTTTTTAAAGTTACTTTAAAAATGTATATCTGAGATTGTTAAGTTAAACTGCGATAGCAAAATCATTAGTATTAAATTGTATTAGATCTTTTTCTGCTTTTTAAAAAAATTATTTATTGTTTTGTTTAATTATTATAATTTTTGTCTCTGTGTATGAGAAACATCGAGAGAAACATGCATATCATAATATCTCTAATTTCATCAGCAGTGTAGATTATAAATATGTCCCGAAATATGATTATTAAACAGTATACTGAAATATTTTTACACTTCGTTCCCATTTGTCTTCATAATATGATTCAATTTATAAAAAAAGTGTGTTTATTATACTGGATTAATATCGGTTTTCTTTTCATATTCTAGAATTGACATTTGTTATCGTCTGTCAATTATTTCTTATCTCTCTCGTACAGAGGCAATCATATCTCGCACTTATCGATGTTATCTTAAAGCCATCTTTTTTTGCATCATATTATTATGTACCTCAAAAGACTTATTTTTTTATTTGTTGATGTGTACAAAATTGTGGGGAAGTTTGCATTAATTTAGAGGAATTTAAGTAAAGATTAAATATTTCCAATTTCTCTTTCCAAAACAAATGAGCTCAAAAAAGATACATTTATATTAATCATTTATTTATCCGTTCACCATGAGAGTTTCATAGCAACTTTTGTTAATTGTACTATGTTATTTCTCTTTTGATCATCGATTAGCCTTTGTAAATAAATAACTCTAAAATTTCATTTGCACATATTTTTGAAATGCTTAAAAATGATTGACCTAATAAGACCTTAAAAATGCTAAATACAAGAGCAAAAAATAATTAAGTAAAAAAAATGTAAATTCTTGAAGGGATATTTTGTTAAAAATTATATATCATACACATCATTTATTAGATTTGATTATTAACTTTCTGATGGTTTTCTAGTTTTTTTGGTTACACCTATCATCTATTTTCACAAATATTTAACTGTTCAAGATAGAAACAGATTGAGTATTTGAAAAGCAGTGTTGAGTTTTTTCCAGGACAGTGGAAGAAACTGAAAGAAACTACCAGGATCCAAAACAAATGCTCAAAGTTAATGTATATTAACTATGTAAAAAAGTTAAAGTATAATTACATGAAATCTAAATTGGAAAATTTAATTATTAAAAATATTATTTTTAAAAAGATAAGTTATTTTTTTAATAACAAACTTCAGGTTCAGCAGACATTTTCAGATGATAGATTTTCATTAGTCTAGGGGTAGAGAGATTTTTTTTTTTTTTTTTTTTTTTTTTCCTTATGCCATTTATGTAAAAAGAGAAAAAAAAAATTATAATTTTCATATAAAAATTCATTTTTTTAAATAGTGCAACACAATAAACAAATAAATTTGTAATTATTTATGCTAACATCTAGCATGAACATCTCAATGCTGAGCTGATTTTAAAAGATTAGTGTTCTAAAAAGATCTATGGATATGTCAAAATGCTTTTAAACCAGTGGTTCCCAAACTTTATTGGTATGCGACCCATCTTTAAATAAAAAGAAAAAAATCGCGACCCACATAATATAAGGGTGTATATCAGTATAGAAATTGTTTTTAATGAATTGTATAAGCTATTGGCTGTCTTATCCTATGAAAAAGGCAAATTTTCATAAGAAGGATACACTATCAACGAAAATAACAATTCGTAATTCCAATGCATGTAAGTGGTATAGGTGTAAATTAACGGTCGCCACTCGCCACATGGCGATTAAAGTTGTAAAAGTGGCGATTAAAAATCGGCGATCGATCGCCACCCTAGCCGCCATTCAGTGATTAAAAAATACTATTAATTTTCTTTGCGAAATACAGCTTTTTTCATGGATATATGCATCTCTACTTTGTTTACATTTAGTTAGTGAATTGGTTAATTCTTTCTTTCTTTTCTGCCAATTACTTTAAAAATATAGGACAAAATTAGCACTCGCCACTAAACGAGTAATACTGCAAATTTAGCACCTGACTTTACTGCCACCAAACAGACTTCCTCCACCTCATCAACACATTGGCACTCTCTGATTACCTTAATAAGACATCTGGAGTTTTGAAATCTCAACCAAAACAAAGGATATTTATATTTATCTGTACACTCGCCAAACTTAATAATTATTACTTGCCAATCTTGATGATATTAGATTCTACTAAGTTTAAAGTAAAATATCCAAGATAGATGTGAAATTATTTTTAAATTTAAAATTTAAAAATACAATTTCCTTTTTTGTTTTGTACAATGCATTAATATATATTTAAATATAGTTTAGTGCTTATTATTTTATCTGCAGTATTAATTACTAATTCATATTTTTCCATTCAGTGGAATGCCAGTTTTATTTTTAACCAAATATTTGTAACTTTGTTACTCACTAGCCGCTAAATAAAGAAAAAAAAAATCATTTTGATCTACATTTAAAAAGTGGCTACTAACTTTTAAAAAGTGGCCACTAATGAAATTGGGTCTACTGGCCACTGGCTACTAATTGAATTTCCCAGTTTTCACCTATAGTAAGTGGAATAATAATTAAAACAACACACAAACTATACTCTGTTCCACCTTAACTTGGCAGCACTGTGAAAGGTAGAAACAGTAACATTCCGCCCTGAAAAGTAGTTCTCCGACATTTTTAAATTTTATGATGAAAATGCATAGAAATTTATATGGTAATGTTTATAAATTAATAAATTCGAGATTTTGTAACATATATTTAAAGTAATTTCTCTGTTAAAAGTATTTAATTCAAAAGTAATTTCTATTTTAAGCGTACGTATAAAGAAAAAATCTTGGCATAAAAAATTCTCCTTTGGCGAGGAACCGATCTTCAAGGTTAAATATCTGGCGCGCTTTTTAAGCATCTGTCAACTCCAGTGCTCTGTCACTCGTCGCATTCTTATTGTTTTTATAAAAAGTTCTGAAGCACAAAACTGTATATTAATATTAAGTTACTACTTGGAGAATCAATTGTTTAATAATTATTAAGATGCTACTCTGATACTCTTTTCCCCGGGAGGGATTTCTGCGGCTTCGGAGGGGAGGGAGGATATTTTAAACTACTGGGGAGAAATTGCAATTTTTGACCATTGCAATTTCTCCATAAATCAATTCTTAATATCAATATCACCCATAACATCAATTTTTTCGGGGGGGGGGGGGGTCATTGTTTCGGAAAGTAATGTCTCCCATGTCACCTCAGGGCTGTAGCTAAGGAGCTTAGCCCTCCTAAAATATTTTGAGCCCCCCCCCCCCTCTTGAAAAAAAATTCCAAGCTAACTCAATGAATTTCTGTTTCAAAAATTCAAAGGAAATTCTGTTCCAAAATCTAATTTAGTTTTTAGGCCCTTTCACAGTTTTGCAGAATTACTAAATTGTACCTAAAATAGGTGTTATTACATTCGATCATCCTATTTGTATGTATGAAATTAACATAATATTTAATTTTTGACAAGTTATACAACTCAAATTTTTCATCATCCATTTCTTTTCTTAGCATAAAATGAAGTTATGACAACAATTTAATAAGAAACATACTATCTATAATGTGAATATGCACTAATTTATCTTTCTGCTTCAGAGAGAGAGAAACTAAAAATATGACCCCCCCACGCTATTGTTCACTTCTAGCTACGGCTCTGCACCACCTCCTGAATTCGACAATGGAGGACGAGCTTCACAAAGACCCTTTTTACTTTTTCAATTTTGTCTTAGGAATTTTTTTTTTTTTTTTTTTTTTTTTTTTTTTTTCTACGATGATTTTTTTTTTTTTTTTTTTTTGAAACGAAGTCTGAAAATTAAAAAATCCCCCCCCCCCCACCTCCGAAAAAAAAAAAAAACCCTCTGACAAAACCTAAAAATGAAAAAAAGTTCTTTGTAAAGCTTGAACTCAACTGTCCAATGCAAGGAAAAAAAAACAATAAGATATTGAAATGCAAACGAGATATTTTTAAAAAAAATCGTCCATAGGTTTAAATTGTTTTTGCATAGGTGAAGTAGCTCTTTAATTTGAAACAGTTTTTGCAGTTTTTAATTAATTATTTTAATAAATGTAAATATATGTTATATTTAATATAATTTTCCATAATTATTATAAAATTTTTACATACATAATGTTATTGATATTATTAATTAATGAAATTACTAATTTGCAGTTTATATAATTTTTGAAATTTCTAACTAATAATTATAATTTTAGAATTAAAGCATAAAAATATATTTTATATTAGTAATTAGAGATGTAATTGTTTACGAAACAAGCTTCTTATCAGAAATTGTGTATTTTAAAGCAGAAACGGGGACGATAATAAAAAAATTATAAAATAATTTACATTTTTAAAAATTATGACGTTTTTACACCCAAATATCTATAATTTTATATACATTAAAGTTGAGAGGTGCTCAGTCTAGTAGTGTGGTACCTGGCTTTTTCCAGATTTCTGCCAGTGGTTGGGTATAAATAATAAATTTTCTGTTTTAAATAGATTTTCGAAGAATTTGGCTTTAATCTTTTAACTAAATAAAATTAATGCTTTCCTCTTTTCAAAAAAATTTGCACAGAATTTTATTTTTATTTTTTTATGTGATTTATAGAATTTTTTGCTTTTTGAGGCTTTTTTAACATTTGTAAGAGGTATTAGGTTTTAAATTTTAAACTTAGATATATAGATTTTTTCCTCTCTCCTCTGCGATTTAAAGAAAAAAACACATCGAAACGAAAAAATTAGCACAGAAAATTCTTTTTAAAAAATGTGACATTCATGCATGGAATTCAGTTTCAAATTTTTAGTTTATTGCAGTAAAAGTTGCATTTTTTCAACAAAATTTCAAAGTTTTGGAGCTTAAATTGTATACATTTTGACCTAGTGATTTTTAAAAATCACTTCGAAGCGAAAAATATTTCTCTGAAAATTCATCAAAAAATTTGACATTCATGCATGGAATTCATTTTCAAAATTTTTAGCTTACTTCGAAAAAAAAAAAAATTATTTTCAATAAAGTTTTTCCGGAATTTCGGCAAATATTTTTTAACTTTTCGAGATTTTAAAATATTTTTTTTACATTTTGTGGGCCGGACAATGTTAGACGGATCAACAATATAATGTGAAATAGTATTGAAATAAATTAAAAAAATGGTAAAACCAAGAAAAGAATAATAATACTAATCGTTATTTTAATAAATAATTATGTAATAAAATCATTTTCATAAGAACTTCAAAACGTTCCGATTTTTGCACATTCATTATATATTTTTCCGCCAAAATGGCGATTTCCCTTATTTATTAGCAATCCTGAACTGTTCGAGCAAACCCTAGTTTATTATGGCAACGGCTGCAATTCGGCTCTTGTAGTATATTCAGTGCTGCCAAGTTAAGGTGAAACGAAGTATAGAAAAATACTTTAAAAATACATTTAATTACTATCAAAACATAACTTTATAATCAGTGGCATTTTCTGGCACTGGTCTTTATCGATGAAAACATCTATAATGGGGTTAAAACTTGTTAATTTCAATCTTAATTCACTTTCAACACACAAATTTTTCTGTACTTATTTTTCAAAAACAACCAAGTACAAAAAGAATGTTCACATGAGTATGTTGTGTTGAACTCCATCAAGGAATTCAAAGCTCATTTAGATGTTTCTGGATATTCTGCTCGTATATCTCCTCATCCTCATATGGAAATTAAGGAATTTCCCTTGAAACATTATTTGCTGGTGAAATTGTTATATTTTTTTAACAGATGAAATACAAAATATATTTTTGTGACAAACCTCGATTGCTTCTGCAACCCACCAGTGGGTCATGACCCATAGTTTGGGAACCACTGTTTTAAACTATTCTGAAATGTAGGACTTGAAAAAAAAAAAAAAAAAAAAAAAACTTCATTTTTTGCATTTATCTAATTTAAGTTGAGAAAATGGGCGTATTCAGCTGCTATGCACACTGAGCACGTGTGCTCGGGAGCCAGAGACATGGAGTGGGTTCTTATCGCAGACGGGATATCCGTTCACTACTCACTATTGTGCTACAGGTACTGCAACTGTGTGCTCAATAACAGGTGAAGAACTGGACACGGATTTGATTAATTATGTGTTATTTATAAAGATAATCTGTTGCAGATGAAAGTGAGATCGACGGCCGAATGGTTAGAGTATTGAACTTGAAATCAGACGATATGGGTTTGAATCCTTCGCGGGCCAAAAATCTGTTTATGATTTTCCTTTTTTATTATTATTGGTTGCTTTTTATTAATAACTAAGACATTTTTATAAAGATAAATTTTATTTTAATAATACAGAAGCACATGTATTTCTATTATAATAATAAAAAGAAGAACTATGCAAAATGTGTTAATCGGTTGTTAGAAAAACCTTGCTAAATTTGTGATTCAGTTGTCAGTCTTAGACCCGGGAGCAGAATCGGTGCAATGCTGCAACGCACGTCGCAGACTCTTGGGAAGGTCTGCAGACTATTTTTCAACTGTTAAAAATTTAGCAAAAATTAAAAAATTTTGGTCTTAACTCCAGAATTTTGGACATAAAATGTAACGTGAATTTCGATAAATAGTTTTTAAAAAGGAATCAATTTCATCATAGATCGCAGAAAACACACGAATTTCATCCAAAAATCGTTAAAAAATCATGAAAAAGCGGCAAATTCCATTAAAACATCGCAAAAAAAGGGCAAATTTCTTCAAAAATTCATGAAAAAAACGACAGTTTTCGTCAAAAAATCTCAAAAAACAGCAATTTTCTTCAAAAGATCGTGAAAAAATGGCAAAATTCTTTAAAAAATCGTGAAAAAAAATGGAAAATTTCTTTAAAAGATTGCAAAAAAACAGCAGTTTTCGTAAAAAGATCACGAGAAAACAGTAGTTTTCGTAAAAAGATCACAAAATAATGGTGAATTTCATTTTTTTTTTTTTTTTAATCACGAAAAAACGACAAATTTCTTCAGAAAATCTTGAAAAAAAAAAACGGAAGTTTTCGTTAAAAAATCACAAAAAAAACTGCAAATTTCTTCAAAAAATCATGAAAAAACAGCTAAATTCTTCAAAAGATTGCGAAAAAACAGCAAATTTCTTCAAGTGATCGCAAAAAAAAAAAAACAGCTTTCGTTAAAAGATCACAATAAATTGGCAAATTTCTTCAAAAGATCACGAAAAGAAAAGAAGTTTTCATCAAAAGATCAGAAAAAGCGTCAAATTTCCTCAATATATCGCGAAAAATTAAATCTTATTAAAAGATCGTTGAAAACCCACAAATTTTGTCAAAGGGGAGCCCCCCCTCTTTTTTTTTTGGACAATGTATGAGGTGTTAAAAATTCTGAGAAGAAAGGCAACTTCTTTTTAAAAGTATGCTTTTTTATGTCTATCACAAATACTTTGGAGGTTTTAGTGCATATAAGGTAATGCGAGGGATTGGTCTGCAGACTGTTTTTTTACTTTTTACTGGTGTTGCAGATTGCAGAAAAAAATTCTGCTGCTGGGGTCTTAGTCTTGGATTACTATCTACATGTGAAATGTATGCCTTAGTGGGGTGTGCTTTCCATGTGTGTGTGCTTGGGGGAAGATGATCTTTCTAAAAGAAACTAACTCACATTTACAGAAGGTTCAAAGAGATCCACAGACTACCAGTGGCGTAGCTAGGATGGGTGACACCCGGGGCGGATATAAATGGTATCACCCCCCCCCCCTCCAATCCGCCATATTTTTCAATCACAGTTCTACGTTATTACAAATAAAATTTTATCATTTTTTGGCATGCCTGTTATAATTTCATAGATAATTAGAAGAAATGGATACAGAATTGTAATTTAAATACAAAATACTAAAAAAGTCCACATATTTATTGGAATGCCTATTTTGATTTTAATTTTTTTTTAAACTTCTATAAACTTATACTGCATTCTTTATCGAAATAAACTTATTATTTTTTTTTCGTGATTATTACTTCATTTTTGAACTATTATTTCAAAAAATCGCCTGCCCACATACTTTTGAGAAGTAGTATAGTTTTAACCTAAATTTATATGCTTTCTTGGAATTCAAGGGTGCAGACACAGATTAAAGTATAGATCTTTTAATACAGATTATACTGTATGAGAGTGCAATCGCTTAAAATAAAAGGGGGGGGGGGAGAAACACACTGCATCTATATCACAGGAAAAGACCAAACCTTACCTTATTTTCCTTCAGATTTCCCATATAAGAAACCACAGGGGCGACTCGTAACTCATTCAATAGTTCGCATAAGTCAATGCGGTGCCTATATATATATAAAGTTGAATGTAGATTCCGCCTTTGCAGAATTCAATTTCGCCTCCGATTAAAAAAAAAAAAAAGATAGAGGTCTTTTAGAAGGTCGATCCCGTTTAGAATGCAATAAACTTACTTCATTTTTCTTGTGTTTATCAATATAATAGCAAACAGAACGGCGTGAAATACCCAATTGATTAGCAATTTCTCTCTGAGACATTGGAATTGCGGAATAATAAAGAGATACAATTTGATGTGCTACTTCTTCATTGACTAGGTTCATCAAAAACGGACTTTTTCTTTAGTTTAAACGCTATTTTATAGACTCTGAGAAAAAGGAAATGCATTTTAACAATAAAACGAGTGGAATCCCGTCGAATTCGACGAATGAAATGTTAAAAGACCCGATCGATTAGGTTTTTAAAAAATCAAAAGTAATTACATTATTGAATCAATATATAATAAATATATTTCCGAACTTAATGTCAAGTTTGCCAGTTACAATTTTGCATGCAAATATTCGTACATCTTCAGTTAAAATTGTGATCTGAGTGCCGACGAAATCCAGAAATTTTATTTCATATGCACTCACAGAAAAATAGTTTTATTAAAAAAAAAAAAAAAACTAATTCATTTTTTCTATGATATTATTTTCACTAACTGAAGTCATCTGAAAGTAAAATCTCAAAAAAGAAGTCAAACCGAAATTTTTCTCAAATCGGAAAAACCAATAGAAAACTCAAAAAAAAAGAATAAAAGAACATAAAACAGATATAAAATTTTGTCGCCAATCTACTGCTCTCTCACGTTTGTATCTCAAACAAAATATCACAATAGATTTTGATCATACGAAAATATTATTCCCAACATCCAATTATTACTTATCAATTATAAGAGAATCAATAGAAATCCTATGCAAGAGCAATAAAGTGTGCAATGATGCCCTGTCTTATAATATACCCAGTTTATGATTTAACATCCTAAAATAAAATCCTGACAATTTGAGAAAATGACGTTTTACAAAAGAAAATATTCTCTGAGGAAGAACCTGTTTGGAAAAGGTTTGAAAGTACTAAGATTTTTAAATAAAATTAATGTTTAACATCTATAATTGATTATTTAATCGCCTGTTAAGTAAGCACTATTCATTTCATATTTCATTTTATCTAAAATTTCAATCTCAGTACCCTTAATGAAAAGAAATATTGAAATGTAATATCGTTATGAGTAAAAATGCGATGTTTTAAATAGTGACGTCATTTTCTCTTCAAATGTTTTTTAAAAGTTACTGTTATTAGTAATATGAAAAAGGCATCGTAATAATATTGTAATTCCCATTTATCTGGTTGCTAAATGACATCATTTTCCTCACTTGAAATTTTTCTTATTTTGCTTTAGACATTAATTTTTATCATAAATTATTTTCTGTTATTTTATTTACACTATTAATATTATTTCTCAGTGAATATATATATTTCTTTTACCTCAATTAGTGCATAATTGTACGCAATCATTTTATTGCGGTTAAATTTTACGAAAACCATTAACTTTTTTCTTTTAAATGCTAGGACATGTTCACTGATGAAATAAAGCTTCTGACTGGTGGAAAGTGATAATGGAAAATAAATTTTTATTATCGAGAAAAAAGCTAAACTGAGTTGCCACCATTTTGAAGAAATAACGTAAAAAGCATTTAAAATTAAAAATAAAATATAAAAATGGAAATAAATTAAAAAATAGCTAAAATGGGCACAACTACAAATAAATAGCTTTCATTAAAAAAAAAATAATTATCAAAATCGGTTGCGTAGAAAGTTCAGGGCTGATGACAAAGAAACAGCCATGTCTTTTAAATATATAGATTATATGAATGTCTCGTTTTGATGGCCAGATTATGAAAAAGTGGGCCACAATTTTTGACACGACACTTTTTAGCTTGCATGAAAGAAATAGCATCAGAGGCTAAAAAAAACCTTTTTATTCTTTATTTATTTTTTTTTTTTTTTCAAGTTTGCTTTTTTTCCCACTTGTTGGAAAGGTAGGTTTCTGTTTCTGGTGCATATGTTATTTTGTATCTGATTTCAATTTCTCCAAGAACAGAAAAGGAAATCTGTTGCCTGATGCGCTAGAAATTTAATTTTATTTCACAATTTTTTTCCAAAATTTTACGAGATTATACATATATATATTTACAAATAAGAATTGGGTGTCACCCCTTAGAGGGTGACACCCGGGGCGGACCGCCCCCTCCGCCCCCCTCTAGCTACGCCACTGCAGACTACTCTGAACTATTAGGCCAACGAGCGCATTTTGGATCAAACCCAGCACCTCCTGTCTACCAGCTTAGAGAGAAGAACGTCTTGGCTATTGTTACAGCCCATTCAGACGTTAAAAAAATTTCAGCCTTTTGTTATTTATTTACTTAATACGGGATTAAAGGATTTAGAACCAAGCATCATGCAAATTTTATCCTTTATACAATAAAGCTATAAACACAAAATAATTATTTTATTACAAATTTTAACGTATAAATATACGCTCGTGTGCTTTTTTGTACCCTGACCTGTTATTCAGTTTAAACTGACTTAAGTCAAAATCAAAAAGAAATATTTATGATTAAGTTGTTAATAAAAGTTTACTTAAAGTAGGCAATTTATTTTTCACTGACTGTTCTAAGCAGGGTTCGCTCAAGTGGGCCCACTCGAAAAAACCCATTTGTGGGTTTTTTCAAATTTTTTTGGTTTTTTCATTACTGTTTCATTATTTAATCTAAAGTATGAGAATGCTAACTTAAATATATTTCAAAAGAACCAGATTTAAAAGGAATTTCTAAGCATTGATAAAATAATCCCCCCCCCCCCCCCAAAAAAAAAAAAAAAAAAAAAAAAAAAAAAAACAGAAATTAGTTTGTAAAGAAGGAAGATTTGCATGCCTGTATTTTAAAATGCATCTAAGTGCTTTAAATCTTGATGTATACCTAAAGGTGGTATTTGAAACTTGAACCCCATCCTGATTGCTTGCATTGTTATATCTTTTAAGATTAATCATTCCATTTATTATCCTGTTTCAATGTTTAATGAAAGTGTTATACAGTAATTTTCAACAGAATGACAGATTTTGTTGAAAATCTAAACAAAAAGAGTGGAAAAAATAAGTTTTCTCATGGATTTTATCAGTTTTTCTTTTCTTTACATTCAGCACAAACTATTTCTACTTCAATCAAACAATACTTTTCTACATTTGACCTGGTTTGGAGGAAATTACATAATCATTTAGGCAGATTTTCCCCCAGGTTTAAAAAGGGCAGGGCGCTACTGTTCTGAAAAGGGCACTTTTTACATTCTTCAGGGCACTTTTATAGAGTTGAATCTAGAATCTAGTGGTTCAAAAAATCGTAAAAACAGAAATTTTGTCAAAAAATCGAGAAAACACAAAAATTGTTCCAAAAAAAAAAAAAGGTTACATTTTGTAAAAATAAAAAATAAATAAATAATAAAAATCGTGAAAAAATGGTTGATTTTTTTAAAAGATCGCAAAAAACAGCAGATTTTTTTAAAAAATCGGAAAAAACGGCAGATTTTGCTTTAAAAAAATCACGAAAAAATGACAAATTTAGTGAAAGATCGGCAAATCTTGTTAAAAGATCGCGAAAAAACGGCCAATTTTGTTAAAAGATTGTTCTGATTTATTGAAAAAAAAAAAATAATACTTTTCTTGAATAAAGGATTCTTTTTGTTTCATAAACGGATGCTTTCAGGATTCACATTTAGAAAGTTTTGGACAGTCAAAAGAGGATTATGAACAGGGGGGGGGGGGGGAAGGGAGAAAGAGGAGGTCGCCACGGGCGCAGAAATTTAGGAATGACAAATTTATTCTACAAACATCATTTTTGGGCTGTCACAAGAAAAAGTTGGGAGGGAGGGGAAGCCTCAAATTCTAATTATGCCCCGGGTGCAGTTTTGTCTTTACACACCTTGATTGTGAAGCAACAAAAACTGCTTTTTGAGCATTAAAAACACAATTTTGAAGCAAAAAAATTAGTTTTTAAAACTGAAAAAAAAAAAATCATTTCTGGCATTAACTTGTTTAGTGTGTGTGTCTCTCTTAGACGAAATCTGCTTTTTTTCGTGATCTTTTGACGAAATCTGCTGTTTTTTGCAAATCTTTTGATAAAATTTTCCGTTTTATTACGATTTTCGACAAAATTTACCGTGTTTCCGCAAATCTTTTGACGAAATCTGCCGCTTGATCGCGATTTTTGGATGAAAATTTCCGTTTTTCGTGACTTGTTTGACAAAATGTTCCGTTTTATTGCAATTTTTGGACAAAATTTGTCATTTTATTTTATGATCTTTTAAGGAAATCTGCCATTTTTACGGGACTTGGTAACAAAATTAGCCATTTTTTCATGAATTTTGCCGAAAATTAGTCGTCATTTTGTGATTTTTTTGTTTTTTTTTTTGTTTTTTTTTTTTTGTGAAATTTGACTTTTTTCTTGCAACTTTTTGACGAAATTACACGTCTTGTGGGACCTGTAAGAGCTATTTTTTGCGTTCTGTCGCCGATTATTTACGTAATTTACGCTTTATAGCATGTCTGCATCATCGCTGAAGGGCTGTGTTTTTTCAAATATGGGGCAAGAAGAGAAGGGCACTATTTTTTTGAATGAGCAGCAAGAGGGGCGCTAGTTTTTGGATTAGGGGCAGGAGGGGTGCTATTTTTTAAAGTAAAGGGCAGGAGGTGCGGAACGCCCCCCTGAGACCCTCTGGGGGAAACTCTGATTTAGGAGTTTATTAAGCAGCAAATCTAGTAAAAGTATTTCCATTTGTGATCTAAATTTACAAGTGTCATTGAAATTGACTTCTATTTCTATGACAATCTAATTTAATATTTAATACTGTTGCAATATATGTACATATAGTAAATTTTACTAAGATTTTCAAAAATATTATTAAAAAACCCCTTTTAAAAAAATTAGACTAATTTTTTAATTGAGGTGAATGAAAGAAACTAAAAATTTAGCATGTTTAAGGCAGAATTATTGAGATTTTCCCCAACCCAAAAAGCTTTTTTTCTGAAAAACCCAAATGGTTTTTTTCAAAATTTCAACTTTGAATTATATAAGGCAATATATTTCTTAATATCAGTACACCACTTGTAAAGTTTAACCCCCCCCCCCCTCGCCCTGCAAGGGAAAAAAAAAGTCTTAGTTCTCCCTAATGAAAAATTTTAAAACAAATAATTGTAGCTTAATTTTCTATAAGTATGTGTAACTATCACAAACATTAAAACTAATTTTTTTTAGGTGCGTTCGTAATTATGTAAATACGTAGCACCTATTGTTGTCGCTCAGTCCGTCCTTCTGTCCGCATATAACAACGCAAAAACTACCCAACCGAATCGTTTGAAATTGAAAATACATAATTATAACATAATTTTGTCGAGTCATTTCAAATTTTATGAAAATCGGATGGATAGATCAATTACAGGGACATTCAAAAGGATTCCGTTACATTACGGTCAAAAGGGAAAAAAGTTTTAAATGCATTTTAATTGTTTGAAATTTAAAACATATAATTATTGCGTAATTTTGTCGAGTCATTTCAAATGTTATGAAAATCGGATGCATAGATCAATTACAGGGACAATCAAAAGGATTCCGTTACATTACGGCCCGGTAGCAGAAAGTGCGAGACGCGCAACATGCGTCGCAGATTTATTTTTATCTTTGCAGACAAATTTGCCAACTTGGAAAAGAAAAAAAAAAAATTATTTAAAAAAAAAAAATGGACAGGACGCAAAAAAACAGCGAATTTCATCCAAAGATCGTGAGAAAAAACGACATATTTCATGAAAAGACAGCGAAAAACTGCAGATTCCGACAAAAGATCACGAAAAAATGGTCTATTTTGTTAAATAATCGTGAAAAACTTTTAATTTCGTAAAAAATTGCGTAAGAAATGGTATCTTTCGTCAAAAAATCTTTTAAAAAAAAAGGTATCTTTTGTCAAAAGATCGTCAAAAAAGACAGATTTCGTCAAAGAATCGCGAAAAAACGAGATTTCATCAATAAATCATGAAAAAACAATAAATTTCGTTTAAAAAATCACAAAAAAAGGTAAATTTTATCAAAAGATCGCAAAAAAAGATAGATTTCATAAAAAAAAGCAAAAAAAGGTAGATTTCAACAAAAGATCATGTAAAACAATAGATTTAATCAAAATATTGCAGAAAAACGACAGATTTTGACTAAAGATCGCGAAACAAAGGCAGATTTCGTCAAAAAAATTGCAAAAATATGGTAAATTTCGTTAAAAAATCGTGAAAGAAGGCTAATTTCGTCCAAAAAAATCACGTAAAAATGGAATATTTTGTCAAAAAATATTGAAAAAAGGCAGATTTCGTTAGAAGATCGCGAAAAAACGACAGATTTCTACAAAAGGTCACGAAAAACGGAAAGATTTCGTCAATAAATTATGAAAAAACAATAAATTTCATTTAAAAAATCGAGAAAAAAATTGTTAATATCATCAAAAGATCGCGAAAAACGATAAAATTTCATCAAAAATAGCAAAAAACGGCAGATTTTATCAAAAGAACGCGAAAAACAGGCAGATTTCTTCAAAAAATCGTGAAAAAAGGGTAAATTTCGTTAAAAAAATCGTGAAAAAAGGCTAATTTAGTTTTTTAAAAATGGTAAATTTCGTTAAAATATCGCGGAAAAGCTGCATATTTGGTCAAACAATCACAACAATAAAATGAAATTTCGTTAAAGGGGCACCAAAAGAAAAGTTGTGTATTTTCTGCTGCAGAATTCTAGTGTTTGCTGCTACAAAATTGTTTTTCTCTCTTTCTTTCTCTAAAAACTGATTTTGCTGACCCATTTCTTTCCTTTTTCTTTTTTTTTGGTTTTAAAAGATTTTTCTGCATCAGAATTCATTTTTTGACCATAAATTAGCACTGCAAATTTTAATAAAATTTTGGATACACATGCAGTGTATTTATAAAAATTATCATTCGCAATTTCCCATTTCTTTTTCATAATATTTACTTGGTTTTTCAAGGTATCACTGCTATAAAACTATAATATATGTACTTTATGGTAAAGGAATAGTGACTAAATTTTTAATGTGCAGCCTTTTTTAATAAATTTTAAGATTTTGATATTTTAAGTGATTTTTGTATCCTTTTTTTGAAAAATTTTTTAGCACATTTGAACAGTTTATTATAACCTATTTTATTTTAACATTTTATTATGATTTAACAAGTAAACAAATGTTTTGAGAATTTAAGGAAGCAGTATAGCATCTACTGTTCAATGGAATTGGAATTGTTTTCTTCATTTTATCACTATTTCACATGTGACAATATAACAGATTTTTTTTTTTTTCTTTAATATCATTGTATTTATTTCTTCTGTAGATTTGAATACTGAGGCAAGGTAAGAAACTATACATGGTTTTCAATAGATGTATACTATATTTCAATTTAATTTTAAATAGATTTAGCCTTAACTTCAAATTTAAAGAACCACTTTACGTATTCATTATTAATCTAATTCTTCAAAAAATATTAATTTTACTATTTACTTATTCAGGTTATATTATAATTGGAATATACTTGTCTTTTTATAGCAGTAATCAGTAAGAACTGTATTTATAAATGTACATAAGAAAATTATAACACGCCCTCCCGCAGACAATTTTCATCCTGCTGCATTGCTGTCGCAGACACAACCTTAACTTTCTGCTACTGGGCATTACGGTCAATGGGGGAAAAGTTTCAAATGCATTTTAATGATGTTACACTCATTCGAACATAATAGAATTGGCATGAATCTATGAAATATATACTAAAATATGCATTCTGTACAATCTGTGATGCAAAGAATTTGTATTATTAAATTACAGGGCCACACAAAAGTATTCCACTATATAATGCTATACGGGGAAACATGGTTTGGTACGTGTTTTAATTATATTAAACTATTTCACATTTTATGAATAAGATATACGTTGCTGAGGTGTAATAAAAATTACTTCCTGCATATTTACAGAAACGTAAATATTTCGACTACTATACTGTATCCGGATTATGCTCTACTATATCAGCAAGATCTGAATATTTTTAAAACTTCGTTGTCGTATGAACGCACCTCATTTGCTACGTTCACATGCAATTTCCAACTTGTTTTATTTAAAAAAAAAAAAGAATTCCATTTTTTTTAACACAAAAGTATACATATACACATAAATGTTGCTTTTTAAACAGATTTCTGACTGAAGTAAATGAAAAAAATGGTATAAATTATTAGTCTGTTTATTTTATAAAAGATTTATATCAAGAATTCAATTGTAGTTGTACTTGACGCAAATGTATTATTCTTACAGCAATCTAGTCCCATGAGATACAAAATAATCTTTTTAAATATACTTTATTTTTTTTATTTTTATATATTTATTCTTATAGTTAATCCATAAATAATGCAAAATTATACCCTTGTTTAACTGATAAATAAAAAATGTAGGCATTATGCATATAAAAACTAGAAGTTTGAAGAGTTCTCTAAAATTTTTAAAAAAAACCCGGGTTTTAGACTACTGGGCCCAGCGGGTTGGGCTTTTTAAAAAAAACCCGGGTTTTTTCAAACCCTGGTTCTAAGTTGATATTGTCACGTATAATTATTGATTCTGCATCAAAAAATCAACTATAAATACATAAAGCTTAGAATTTTTTTCCAAAGAGGAAGTGGGAGGAGGTGGGGGTGGAGGGGGAGTTATTGACAAGGGGTAAAATTATTTATCTACAAACTCTATAATTAATAAAAGATGATTGATTACACTCATGTTGTTCATTTACACTTCCTTTGAATGAAAAATTAAAAGATGTCTTATAGGATGATATTTTAAAAGTAAATATTTAAATGTATTGAAAAAGAATCAAGATTAATGATGATTAGAAAAAAATATATAGGATAAATTTCACAATGTATATCCATTTATAAATATCATTCAAACCCGGGTAAAACCTGGGTTAATGCTCAAAATTTAACTGAGAAATTAGCACTAAATATGTGTCTTTGCGGCTCCCCACCAACTGTCATAGTGGAATTGCTGTGGGGAAAAAAAAGAGCGGCACGTGATTTTCCCTTAACAAGCAAAGTTCTTTGTGGGAAATAACTGCCTCCGTTAAAAAAAGGACTATAATAATGTATAGGCCAAGAGCTTTAAAACAATGTCACATGAAAAAAATCTGTTCTGTTTCCATCTCCAAGCAGGATAAATCCCTACAGTGGTGTGCAAAAATTAAGGACGAAAGGATTTTTTGAATGTAATGTCTCCCAGAAGTTTTCCACATCAACCAAAATCATAACAAAGAATCTTCAAGATGTGAAAATATAAGACAAGTATTAAAAAACATCTAAACAAAGAATCAAAAGGATACATAATCACTTTATTGCAAAGGTCACTTGGAGCACAAATGCACAGCGTCCTTCTTACAGGCACCTGGCAGAAAAAATTTAGTCTAATAGGGGATATGGTTACCCCGGATTGCGATGAAGGATTTACAATGTCTGTCCATGCTGAAGACGAAATTTTCTAGGAGCTGTTGAGGCATCGAGTCTGATTCCTCTTATAGTGCCAATTTCAGCTCTGAAATTGTTGCTGGTGCCTTGTCACATGATGCCAAGCTTATCCAGAGAAGGTTCCTTATAAAGATGAAAATAAGCACTTGCCAGTTGCCACTCGGCGACTAAATGTGAAAAACTGGTGACTAAAAATGTGGAAACTAAAAGTGGCAGAAAAAATGTGTGGTACCAGCCAAATGCAGGATTCTCCAAAAGGTGTTTTGTGAAAAGAATTGCGGAAAAAAACGGCCGCGAATTTTGACAAGATCGCGGAAAAACATGAATTTTGTGTAAGTATCGTGAAAAGACATCGTCTAAGGATCACAAAAAGAATGCAAATATCGTCGAAGAATGCAAAAAAACAGTAAATATCTTTATAAAATTGAAAAAAAAAAAGCAATTATTAAAAAAAAAACCCTGCGTATTTTGTCAAAAAATCAACGAAAACAAATGCGTTTTTTGTCAAAAAACGTAAAAACAAACAGGAAAAATGTGAATTTAATCAAAGAAACATGCAAAAAAGTGAATACCGTCAAAAAATCCCGTTAACAAATGCGAATACTGTCAAAAAATCGTATTAACAAATGCGAGTACGGGCAAAAAATCGCGATACCAAACATGATTTTCGTCGAAAAAACGTAAATACAAACACAAAAAACGCAAATTTAAAAAAAAAAAAAAAAAAAAAAAAAGCAAATACAGTCAAAAAATGACGATAACACTCGAATACCGTCAAAAATCGCAATAATGATTGGCAATACCGTTAAAAAATTGTGATACCGAACACGATTTTTGTTAAAAAGTTTCGAAAACGAATGCGATTTTCGTTAAAAAGTCATGAAAATGAACGCAAATTTTATCAAGAGATCACAAAAAAGAAAAAAACGCACATTGTTAAAAGATTGTGGAAAAAACATATAATGTTAATTTCATGAGAGCCCCCCCCCCTTTTATTTTTTAGAAAATTTGCTATGAGTTTTTTTTTTTTTTTTTTAATCAAACCTACTAGTTGGTGGAAAAAAGGGGGGGGGGGTTACATCTCAATTCTAAATAAATAATTACAAAAAAGAGGGTTGGGGTTTATTTATGTTGTTAGCTACGCAAGTACCTTAGCATAGTTGGACTTGTGTAGCTACATATGCATATTACATATAACTTTGCTGTTAATTTAAAATAGATTTGAAATTAGTATCTCAAGTTTATTCCAAACAATATAAATTAAAATATTTTTAACTAGTTCATATATTACTTATTTAGTCTATGCTCATAATCGTATATATCTTGTAATTAAATATTCAGTAACTCAAATGTACTTACTGGCTACTAAAGAAATTATTCTTACTAGTCAACTGGCTACTAAAAAAAAGACAACCTACCGGCCAGTGGCCACTAAGCAAAATTCCATATTTTCATCTTTAGTTCCTTATGTGTTCTATGGTATTTAAGTCCAGAGATGTTGCAGGCCAATCCATGCGTTGAATATCTTCACTCTTCAAGAGTTCTTTGATAACCACTGTACAATGCCAGAGAGCATTGTCGTCCGTGAAGAGGAGGTCTGAATCTACAACTAGGGATACACCGGATATCCGAAGCTCCTTTTTCTGCCGGATTCGGATATCCAGCACTAGATATATTTTTAATTATGGTGAATGTTTATTTCTTTTACAATGCCATCTCAAACAATAAATTACAAACATGTTTCATACACCATTAAAACATTTTAAACGAACTGAAATATAATTTACAAAAATTATATATCTTTGAATATCAGGGCTTGAAATTCAAATTTTTCCGGGGGGAGATTTTCTTTCTTAATATTTATAAATGCAGGGGAATTGCTTGAAAGAAAAAAAAAAATCATGCTCTACAATTTTTTACATTTCACTTAAGATTTACAGTCATACAGACATAACAAAACACTACTGAAATAATTTAAATTAACAAGCCAAGTTAATTATGCAAAATATTTGTTTTAATTTTTAAAAAAGGAACAGAATCGACCTTTATACACCGTGTGAGAATGTCTGGACACTTTCATTGTTAGACATTCTGTTTAATATTTAAAAAATGTCTTGTCTGATTCTTCTGGAACTTCAGCATTATAAAGAATAATTATAAAGGAAAAACATAAATATTACTGATAAAATATTTTAATATTAGATCCCTCTCCTGGGGAAGAAAATAGGGGGGGGGAGGAGAGAATATGCATAATATAAAAGAGTGGTCAAAGCACTTTCTAATGATATCTTACATGATGGGTTTGGTTTGGTTTATTTTTATTTTTGTCGTCGGATTATCTACGCTAGGGATATAGGACCAAGGGGGAGTGCCCTTCGTGGGGGTCTTTCTAAGGGAACCTAACCCGTATTTACGCAAGGTTCCTTACATGATGGGTGTCAGGGGAAAAAATGAAAAGGCGTCCCCAGGTGAGGGAGAGCAAGGTTGATAATACGAATGTAACAACAGCTCTCGTATTTAAATGGGACTCAATACTCAATCCTTGATATTCAAAGCAATCAAAAGAACTTTTGGAGATCAGCAATATATTATACAAATGAACATTACATTTTTTATTATATAGATATTTTTCTTTTTCATTGTTCTCACTTTTTAGGGAATTTAAAATTGCTTTATTAACTAATTTATGTTTATTTCAGGAAGTGTTGCAGAAGGTTATTGGAACAAAGTACGTGATGGGCAAATTACTGTGGACAAGAGTCAGTTGAAAGTTGTTGATATTCTTGATGATCTGCAAGAAAGACTTAAATCATATGTAGTAGTACAACCAAATTTTTTATCAAAGGTCTGTTTTTTAGCATATTTAATTTACTTTTACAATTTCCTTATTATTCTTATACAAGGTTTGAAACTTTTTGTACTGAATATGTTTCTTATTTGCTGAGAATGTCTTTTCCAATTTTTATAAATAAAATTTTTGATTAACAAATTTTGCATTAAGGTTCATTTTTTAGTAGGATTAAAAATACTCATTTACTGGTTGGTGAGTAAACAAGGAAAATACACAAAATAAACACCTAGTCATGCTTCCCCCCCCCCCCTTCTCTTAAGTGTTCCAATTGTTAAATAATTTCAGTCAGATTTTGAGAGATAAGTAAATGATTCACATTTTTTTAAAACCATACTCCCCTGCATTGACTGGCATGCCAGAAAAAATTGAGGTAAATCAGCATGCCAAAAAATATGAGGTTTGCTCTACTGGAGGGTAGGCAGCTGATTTATTTAGATTTTACCAGGGTTGGCATGGTTTAAACCAACTGGTTTTTTTCTCAAAAAAAATCAGTTTGATCTTTTAGAAGAAATCTAATGATATTTTCTCTTTTTTCTTTGTAATTTACATGTTTCAGATTATTGAGTATAAATAATTTCAACTTTTAACACTTTATTTCAGCAATATTTATTAGATATCGTGAGTTTAGGTCATTTTTTATGTATAAAATTAAAATCGGTTTGCGTTGGTAAACATATCTATTGCTCTAAAGAAAAAGCTTCAAACATGTGAATTGATTAAAGATAAAATGGATTAAAAAATATTCAATATTTAGTATAAAATATTTAAAAAAAAATTTTAATGCAGTTTATTTAGCACAGTTAATAACATAACATAATGATCATTAAGATTTTGCTCAAGCTGTAAAAGAAATTTTTCTTGATTGGGGAGATTATTTTGAAGAATTAAAATCAAAGTATGAAGTTGAATAAGAGAGTATTCAAAGATTAGGAGCTAGTTATAGCATTTTAATAATAATCTTTTTTTTTTTTTTTTTTTTTTCTGTTTGCTGAATCTAATGACCAAAGCTGTTACTTCAAATTGTCACTCAAAAAACAAAATCCCAAGAAGTATTTGAAATTTATTATTTGAATAACTGTGAAAAATATTATGTTTATTAAACTACATCCAAATATTTATTATTAATAATCAAAAGATTGTTTATGAAGATTTTCATAGTATCGATGTTTCATTGTGTAGAGCAGTTTATTCTTTGAACATAAAGCTGTTTTGCTAATACTGTTTAAATTAAAATATGAAGTTTTTTTATTTTCTACATAAATTCACTGTTTATTCCACTTTCACTGTTGTTATTTTATTTTAAAAATTTTAAATTGAAGTTACACTACTTATATTTCAACAATGTGTATTTTTATCAATAAATATGCATGTGTATGTAATAAAAAAGAATGTTTTTAAAAAATCCGGTTTAAACCAAAAAAAAAAAAAAGTTTTTTTTTTTTTTTTTTTGGGGGGGGGGGGGCATTTGAAAAAACCAGTGTAGGTTTTTATATGTAAGGTAAAGCACATATTTCTCTCTTTATATATTTAAAAAATTATTACAGTAGACTCCCTTAAATCCGCACAGCTTGGGACCAGAGGTTTTGCGGATTTTAGAATGTTGCAGATTTCTGGTCATTGCTTTGTTTACATTTAAAAAAAAATTTATTTTGAATGTAATAATGAAATCAAAAGTATAATGAATGCTTACAATATACTAAAATATTAAAATAAGTAATAAACTAAAATAATAAAAATTTACAAATTTTTTAAAACAATTAAAACACTAAAAGGAAAGGTCAAGTTAATAATCAATAATGTACAATTAAATATTCATTATAAAAGATGAAATATGTTTTTCTTAAATTATTCAATGAAACTTGCCTCATAAAGGTACATTACTAATACACATCAGGAATAATGAAACTTTATTTCAGGTTTAGCCTGACTTAATAACTAAAAAAGCTTGATTAATACATAAATATATTTAGTAAGATTGTGATTACCAATGATATTAGCAATATCTTTATTTTTTCAGAAATAAATTATTCTTTCTTCATGAAGAAACATGAATTCAATAACCTTAACAAAAGTTATAAATTAAAGAAATGTATGGAATTGATATTAAACTAAAAAAAATCAATTTTTGCACCTACATCTGAACTGAATATTTCATTGTTTACATCTGTAAAATATGTGCGGATTTTAGAGAGTTGCGGATTTTAGGAGTGCGGATTTGAGGGAGTCTACTGTATTATTATTTATTTTTTTTTTTAATTGGCAAGAATATTTCTGTTCATGTAATAATTTGAGATAATCTATTTGTACTATGTAAATATAAATATCAGATGACAGCTCAGAAGAAAGTTTTGTGTGAAATGGTATGAAACATATAAAACACGGTTTTATTCTCTTGGATATGTAAAAAAGGTAAACTAAATAATTAGAAAAGTAGGGATAAACTGTATATTGCATGTATAAATGATATGCTATCATTTTTAAAATATTCTTATTTTCACATAGATATTTGGCTCAAAAAGAGGTGAAGATATCCCTTTAGGTGTATATTTGTATGGATCTGTAGGTCTGTACCAGTTTCTTTTTACTGTCATGAATTAAGTTTTTTTTAAACTTTATTTATTTACAATATGTTTTATGTACAGACTTCTATAAAACTAAAAACTTTCTGCACACATAATATTTCGTCAAAAACTTTCTGCAAATTAATTTAATGTTTAACAAAATTACGGGTTATATTATTTTGACATGGACGAAATTCACGTTTTTTATGCAATTTAAGGACTAAATTCGTGTTTTTACATGATTCATGGATACGATTTGCATTTTTTACGCAATTCATAAATGAAACTCACATTTTTTATGCAATTCATAGACAAATTTTGTGTTTTTTGTGCTATTAATAAACAAAATTTGCATTTTTTATGTGATTCATCAACGAAATTAACATTTTTGCGCAGTCTTTAGACGAAATTCACATTTTTGCGCAATCTTTTGTGGAAAATCGCATGTTTTCGTGCGATTCTATATCGAATTTCGCGTTTTTAGTGCGGTCCTTAATTTAAATTCGCATTTTTCTGGTGGTCCTTTGTTGGAATGCAAGTTTTGTACGCGAATCGTTCTTAAAATTCCTGATTTTTTTTTAGGTCTTTTGATGAAAGTTATGCTTTTTTTTTTTGCGGAACTTTGACTAAATTTGTATTTTTTCCATGATAGTTTGACAAAAATGAAGATTTTTGTTCTGCAAACGATTGACGAAATTGATTTTTTACGACAACCATTTGTCAAAATTCGCAGTTTTTGGTGTCTGCAATTTCAGACTAATGAATTTTTAATGTTTTCGGCATCAAATGCCTTAAATTTTCAGAAAATTTGAAAATCGGAACTGCTTATAATTGTGCTCTAACAGTAAATAATTCGTACATAAAATTGGGGGAATAGTTTTAATTTTTTAATACTAAGAAAAAAAAAGTTTAAAAAAAAAGTTGTTTCTTCCCTAAAATTTTCTGCAAAGTTCACAAAATTTTCTGCGCACGGCGTGCGTCTATATTATGCAACTCTGTTTATGTACATTTGTATGTCATATTTATTTTATATTTAATCACATTTTCTATCATTTTATCTAACTATATTCCATCATTTTCATTTTTTTTAATATGTATATTTGTTTTTTATTTATAAAAATTTCAATGTAATTTCTTTATTTAAACATTACATATATATATATAATATAAAATAATTTCAATGTCCTAAAATAGAAATTGGTGTTCTGTGTATAAAATGGACTATTTACAGAATCTGGAAATTATAAAAAAGTCAGGGACTTTAAAAAATATTTGAAAATCCGTGCTTCTATTTGTTAATGTTTATATTTATTCTAATAAAATATCCACTATTAAAATTGTTGATAAATATATATTTAACATTAGTTGATAGATATATATTTGAAATCAAAGCAGTAGCACAAGACATGATAACTAATGTTACTTTCGTGCTTAGCAACACTGACCTTTATAGTATAAATTGGAAAAATATTCCATTTGACATTTCTAAAGACTAAATCTTTTTTGAACAATTTTTTTGTCTATCCGTCTATTTGTCTGTCTGCACATAACTATGAAAAATGTACATAACCAAATAGTTTGAGATTTAAGATAGATAATTGTTGCATAATTTTGCCGTGTCATTTCAAATTTTATGAGCATAGGATATATACTTTAATTATAAGGACAGTCAAAAATATTTCATTATATAACGCCAAAAGGAAGAATACCAGTGATGCCGCTGGACTTGAAAAATCCTGGGTCCCGGGGACAAAGGACTTCTAAAATTCTGGGTCCCTTTTTCACAAAAGCGGGTCCCCACTAATAAGTCACATTTTTAGACGCAAAAATTGAACTTGTTCATTTGCAAAATAAAAATTAAATACAATAATTTTTGTTTTAATAATAATGTATAAATAATTAAAGCCATTAAATTTTAAAATAAAGCTTATTTGAGTGTAGAAGATAACAAGTATCACTATTGTTCACATTTCTTTTAAAAAGGGGTAAAACTGATTTATTGAAAAAAGCATTTTTCCTGAAAAAAGAATAATTTTCAAAATAATCAGAACAATCAAAAAACAGATTGTGAAGCATGAAAATCTCTTTTTGGAGCAGCAAGAAATATATATAAAAATATATATATATATATATTTGCAATCAGGGAAGTTAGTTTTTGGAACAGAAAAATTCTATCCTAATTCTATTAACTTTTTTTTTTCGTGCCCCTATTAAGAAAATTGCGTTTTAAAGCGATTTTTTAGCAAAATTAGTCGTTTTTTTCACGACCTTTTGACGAAAGCCACCGTTTCATCGCGATTTTTTGATGAAAATTGTCGTTTTTTGCGAATGTTTTGACAAAATTTGCTGTTTTATCACGATTATTGGACGAAATTTGTCGTTTTTTTGCGATTTTTTGAAGAAATCTATTTTTTCAGGATTTTGTAACAAAATTAGCCATTTTTCTCAAGAATTTTTTGACGGAATTTGCCGAAAATTATTCGTTTTTTCGCGATTTTTTGACGAAATGTGCCGTTTTTTCACGATCTTTTGACGAAATGTGCCGGTTTTTTGCAATCTTTTGACGAAATGTGCTGTTTTATCACGATTTTTTGATGAAAATTGCCGTTTTTCGCGAATTTTTTGACAAAATTTGCTGTTTTATCACGATTATTAGACGAAATTTGTCGTTTTTTCGCGATTTTTTGAAAAAATCTATTTTTTGGGATTTTGTAACAAAATTATCCATTTTTCTCGCAAATTTTGTGACGGAATTTGCCGAAAATTATTCGTTATTTCGCAATTTTTTTTACCGAAATTTGCCTTTTTTGCGAATTTGCCGAAAATTATTCGTTATTTCGCAATTTTTTTACCGAAATTTGCCTTTTTTGCGAATTTGCCGAAAATTATTCGTTATTTCGCAATTTTTTTACCGAAATTTGCCTTTTTTGCGAATTTGCCGAAAATTATTCGTTATTTCGCAATTTTTTTACCGAAATTTGCCTTTTTTTACCGAAATTTGCCTTTTTTGCGAATTTGACGAAAATTACGCGTCCAGCAGGACGCGTAAGCTCCACTTTTTTGCGTCCTGTCGCCGATTTTTTGCGTATTTTACGCGCTATAGCGTGTCTGCGGCATCCCTGAATACATTCAAATGCATTTTTAAGATGTTACACTTTTAGTACATTTTGAAATTGATATGATGATATGCATCTATGAAGTACATTAAAATATATATTCGGTACAATATGTAGTGTAAAGGATATTTGTGCTTAAATTACAGGGCCTCACATAAGTATTCCATTGCATAATGGTATACGGTGAAACATTGTTTGAGGAATATTTTAATTATATTGAATTATTTAACATTTTATTAAATTGATATACCTTGATGAGAAAACTACAAGTTACTTCCTATATAACAGAAAACGCATAGTATTTACGAGGACACTCAAAAGATTTCAGATCCGATACTGCATCCGAATTAGTGTATATAATCGAAGATTGCTGGTGGTTCATTTTTGTTTTCATATGAGCTTTTAACTAAATTTTTGCATTTAATGTTATATGTATAAATGTTGTAATATATATAGAGGATTGTACAAAAGAATTTCTAAGTGATATTGAGTAAAAACTGAAATAGCTTAATTTTTTTAATTATGCAATTTTTTGTTAAACTGCATTTAGTACACAAAGATATTTTTGTACAATGTAGATAAAACAATATACAAGACCATGCAAAGAATTGGATACAAGGCCTCCTATGGATGATAATATCTGGAAGAGTGATTTCAGTAGATTTAAGTGTGTGTAAGCCTTAAATAAATTACAGCTAATAACAATTCATTAGTAGCGTGAAAATAAATAATGGTAAATAAAATGCAGGATTGTATTAGAATATTCAATTATAACTCCATTTGTTGGTATAATTTGCTGAATACGGAATTTAAATGTCATAAGTTTTTAAAACATTTCAAGATAGATAAAAACTGTTTGTGAATTATATTTGTCTGTCCATCTGGTCATCTGTCTGTCTTTCCAAACTTGAACTTGCATTAATACAGATGATTTGATCTGGAATTGTTCCGTGTTATTGAGAATAACTATGTCATGTTTGGTACTGAAAATAAAGTGCATAGAACTTATATTTTATTTACAGTGACCATCAAAATAATTCTATTACACTATGGTTCATGGGAAAATATATCTATACAACTATGTAGCACCTATTGTCGTGCCTGGTCCATCTATCTGTTTGTCCTCTGTTCACATATAATAGCGAATAAACTACTAAGCTGAATGATTTCAAATTAAATGTATGAAATTGTTGCAAAATGTTATTGCATCATTTCGAATTTTATGAAAATCTAGTCACGGCTTAATAAAAGTTTTCTCCAAGCTATCAAATCTTATCATTTTAAAATAATTCAATCAAATCTCAAGATAGATATTGATTCTAGGTTGCCATTGTGATTATGTCCCATTTAAAAAGTAGTAATATTGTATCTGTATAAGTGAATTTAATATATAAAATCTTTATAAATTTTGTATTCAGACATTTTTGCATAGGAGTGCAGCATATCTTACACCTAGATCTGAATATATTTTAAACTTCGTTAGAATAAGAGCGTACCTCATTTGAAGGTTTGATGTGCAATATTTGACTTGTTTATTCATTTTTAAATTTATGTAATTTGAAAACTTTCGATTGCTGTTTGTATAAAGTTAAATTATATGCAAAAAGTGGTAAAAAGCAATCATTATAAGAGCTGACGTTGAGGCTCCTGATCTGCAGATTTATTAGTTTAAAATTATTGTAGAGATCTAACAAAGATATAATCCATAGTATTCTAATGCATTATTTTGTTTTTCTGTGATGGATACTTTAGAGTCTTTTTGATATTGAATATTTCATATAAAATGATTTAATACTAAACACGGAATGAAAAAAAAAAATTATTGTAATGTAAAAATAAACTATTGAAAAATGGGTTTTTGACAGTTTTTGACATTTTTGACATGACTGTAAAAACCATGGTAAAATCCAATAAAAACCATCATGCGTCAAAAACTTGCCAACCCTGTTTAGAACATTCTTGCTCTTGCCATCCCCAAGTGGTAACAACATCATTATGAAATAGAGCATATGTTACGACAAAGATTGTCTACATGAATTTCCAACCATTAGTTTTGAAATAGATTTGATATTTGCTGAGATTGTTCACAAATCAACATATAAAATGTGTTTTGAACGCTTTTCGCACAGTTTCTGCCCTCTTATATTTCGACTTTTTTTAGGAAATATTCTTAGAGATCATTTACATCTTATAAGTAGCTTCCATGTTAAATTTCATGTGTTTAGGCCCTTCCATTAAAAAAAAAGTTTATAACGCTGATAGTGACATCGACATAAAATAGAGTCTATGTTAGAGCAATAGCTGTCACCATTAATTTACAATCATTACTTTTAAAATCAATTAGATACTCCTAAAATTGCATAGAAATAACCATTTTGAACTCTTTTGGAGTGCTTTTTTGCATTATCATTCATTTTAATTTTTTTTTTTTTTTAAATGTTCATATAGATCCTTTATATCTAATAAATAATTACTATGCCAAATTTCATGTTTCCAGGCCATTTTGTTACACAAAAATCGCATTTTTAGAATGTTTTTCTTATCTTTGTATTCCCTTTAGGGTTGTGGAACCGACATCAAATATAACCTATGTTGAAGCAACTACATCATTTTTTAAACTTGACCAATATTTCTTGAGAATATGTAAAAATTGCCGTGCATTTTCAACCATTTAAATTTTTTTAAGAAATGTTCTTAGTTCATTTATATTTAATAGCTACCATGCCAAATTTTGTTTCTAGACCCTTGTTATAAAAAAAAAATTAAAAAAAAAAAAAAAACTTAAAAAAAAAAAAAATCCTTCTACATTTTTGAGATAGTGGCATCGACATAAGATATCCTATGTTTAGACAGGAGTGAACACTATCATTTTGGTACCATAATTTTTTAATTGATTTGGTAGTTCTAGAGATTACTCCCTACAAAGAAACAAACTTTACCTCTTTATACAATAAGTATAGACTTCAATTTTCTCCATAACTAGCTGCAGATATTTAAATTATTTTTTGAATGAAGTTGTGTTACTTAGATATCTTGGATTACTTATATATCTAACAGTATTTAATTTTATCAACAGATATGCATGTGTATATTTAATAGGAAAAGATGTTTTGGAAAAAAAAGGGGTTCTAAATCAATAAAATCAGTTTTTTGTCAACCCTGATTATTTGTCTTTATTATATAAATCAGTATGTATTAATAATTATTTACTTAATATATATGTATATATATTCTAGGTTGTGGTAAAACCATGCTTATGGACCTTTTTTATGAATTGTGTTCATTAGAAAAAAAGAAAAGAACTCATTTTCACTCCTTTATGTTAGATGTTCATGGGCGTATGTAATGTTTATAATTCATTTTCCTATTTTAAAATTAAAATTCATCATTGAATACATAAATAGTTTTTTTTTTATTACTTTGCAGGTATACATGACTTTAAGAAAAAAACATTAAAACAGAAAACAAGTAAAAGATCCCTTGACTATGATCCTATTGGACCAGTTGCAAAAGCAATATCATCTGAAAATTGGCTTCTTTGCTTAGATGAATTTCAAGTAACTTTAATTTTATTAATTGTCCTTTTTATTTCTCTAAATGTCTAAATTTCATAAACATGTTAATTATTCTGAACAAAAATCCTTCAAATTGAGTTCTTAATAAAACAACAGTCTAAATTTTATATTTTTATAATTAAAAAGAAAGAAATTTGAATTTTTCCTCAACTTTTTTTTTTCTTTTTATTATTCATTTACTGGCTTGTTTAATATAGTAGACTTCTTAAAATCCGCACATAATTTACAGATGTAAACAATGAACTTTCAGTTCAGATATAGAGACAAAATTTTACATATGTACTTTTATATGAATTCTTTACATATATTAATCTGTAATTTTTTTTTTTTTTTTTTTTTTTTTTTTTTTTTTTACATTGTTAAATTTAGGCTGTTTCATGAAGGAAGAATAAATTTATTTCTGAAAAAATTCATCGTTCATATCGTTAGTAATCACTATCTTTTTTCCAAATGCATTTATGCTTTAATCAAGCTTTTATTATTATTAAATCTGGCTGAACGTGAAATAAAACTTCCTTATTTTATGATTTTGATGTGAATTTATAGTGCACCTTTAAGGCAGGTTTCATTGGATAATTTTGGAAAGTGGCATCTCATATTTAATGGATATTTAATTATACATTATTGATAATTTACTTGACCTTAGCTTTTAATATTTTAATCATTTAAAAAAAAAAAATCTAAATTTATATTATTTTAGTTTACTACTTATTTTAATATTTTACTATATTGTAAGTATCTATTATAGTTTTAATTACATTATTACATTCATATTACTGTTTAAAAAATGCAAGCAAAGCAATGATCAGAAATCCACAAAATTCTAAAATCTGTACTGCCTCTGGTCCCGAACTGTGCGGATTTGAGGGAGTCTGCTGTAGATGAAAATTAATTTTCATTTCAATATTGGAAAGGTCTCTTAAAAACCGAAGAGTCCCTTATATTTTTCTTTAGGATCTTCAAGTAATTTCAAACCTTCTAGTGGAGATGACTGACTCTCCTCTTAGTTTAAATTTTAGAAATACTGTTTCGTTTATAATCAGTTTTAAACCACATTCTTTCAATTTATATATATGTAATTCAAATTCTAATAAAAGTCCAATACAGATATTCAAATTAGAATGAGGTCAATTTGAAGTTAATAATGTATGCTCTAATTAATTTTATCTTTGCATGTGTTTTCCTTACAAGTCTTGTTTTGCTGCTTTCACACACTGTTTAAAAAAATTGTTTGTAGTCATTATTTCTATTGCACACATATACACTGCTCAAAACAATTAAAGGATATTGCAGTTTTAGGTGGATTTTGTATCTGGGAAACTTTTTAGCTAATTGATACATGGTCGACAGACATAGTAGGTTATATGAGAATAAATTACACATGTTTGGCAGAAAAAAATGCATTTTATTGCGCATTTGTGTACAAAAGGAAAAAAACACAATTTGTGCATATGAGAAAAAAAGAATAAGAAAAGGTATTTTCTTCAAAGAAAATCATTTTCAGTAGGGGGTATGGTTTCCACGGGCGGCCAGCAACGTTGAACACCTTTGAGGCATGGACTCAATGAGGCTATTAATGACGAGTTGGGGTATTCTCCCCCACTCTTCCAGAAGAGTTCTTTCCAGTTCTTGGAGAGTTTGTGGGGGTTGTTGGCGGCCAGAAACTCGTCTTCATAGAGCGTCCCAAATGTGCTCGATTGGATTCATGTCTGGAGAACACGCTGGCCATTAAATTCGAGCGATTCCATCCTTGAAAAGGAAATCCTCCACCAGGTTTGCACGATGTGGCCTGCAGTTATCGTCCATTAAAATGAAGTTATCTCCGATTGCTGCAGCATAAGAGACTACAATAGGTCTGAGGATCTCATCCCTATATCGGCGACCAGTCAGAGCTCCATCTCGAATGATGTAGAGGTCAGTGCGCCCGTCAATGGAGATGCCACCATACACCAACACTCCTCCACTGCCAAATCTGACACTTTTGTGCACGAACGCAGGATTATTCTTACTTCCACTTTCCTTCCAGATGAAAATACGCCTATTATCCGGATGCACAGAAAAACGGGACTCGTCAGAAAAAGAATATTGTTCCATTCATTTCTCCTCCAGTTGACATGCTCGGTTGCCCACTCCCTGCAGTCACAACGATGCCTTGATGTTAATCTAACACATACCATCGGTTGGCGAGCATACAGACCTACAGCACGGAGCCAGTTTCGGACAGTCTGAGTTGAAATTGTGGTGCCTGTAGCCGAGCGAAGGTGTTGTTGGAGAAGAGTGGCGTTCATGTTTTGGTGTCTCCGAGCTGTTAACGCTAAATACCGATCTTCATGGGCATTGTTACCCGTCTACGACCTTGCCCTGGTCTTCGGCCTGCACATCCACTCTCCAAAAAACGGTTCCAGATCATGGAAATGACCCTTTGTGACACTCCAATGGCTTGCGCTACTTCGGCTTGAGTTTGGCCCTCTTCTAACCTACCAACAATTCTCCAAGCTTCTGAATCTGTTAAATGACTTCACTGAGACATCGTACTCATAGAAACAAAGCAATCACTGAATGCCGATCATCCTTGTCTTCATTCTCTTTTATCCAGTTGAAAGTCAAATTTCATTCGCTGCCGCTGAAGTGACGTTTTTGACGTCGAACTCAAAATTTGCATTCTCCACAGTTTGAAAACTAGAAAAATTTGCATTTGTGATTCTCTTCTTCTATTTTCGGCAAAAAAAATTTCGTTTATATCTTTATTTTATATAAAACTTCAAATATCCTTTAATTGATTTGAGCAGTGTATGTAAAATGATTATATCTATTGATATGATATGTCAATTTATTATTTAAAAATAGTTTGCTTTATTTTTCATGTGACATACTTTGGTTGTTTTAAATTTTACTATCTTTAAAGGAAAAGCAACATACAATATTGAACTACCATTTCTTTGTAATAGTTCTTTAATACATAAGGTACTGATATGATATTATCATTTAGTTGCTGCCCGTGACAATTGCGCATTTTCTTGATGCCATCACTCGACAACCTATACAATTTTGCTGGGTTTTTTTTTTTTTTTTTTTTTTTTTTCTTCTGTCTTTACATGTGGCAATTTAAAGAATGCATATTATACTGCTAATATAAAACTGGAATGAATATGTTGTCCTTTGCTTTGCCTTCACTTTGGCACTTATTCTATTTTATCATTGTATCTTTTGCCATGTTTTATTTCATTTTTTTAACATAGTTATATTTGTTGGCAAATATTTATATTTATTTATCATGTAGTATTAGAACAATGTGTCAGTAATGCTTTAGTTCATAATTTGACATAAATTGTTTAAAAAAGGTTGTGAAGAAAAGTAAAACACTGCAAGATGCTATAACATATACAAAAGCAAAATGAATTTTTATGATCTCTAATCAGGGTTGGGTTTCTGACGTCAGAAACTGGTTTTTAACATGACAAGTGTCAAAAACTGGTTTAAACCATCAAAAACTGGTGTAAACCATCAAAAACTGGTTTAAACCGTCAAAAACTGGCTTAAACCATCAAAAACGTGTAATGCGCTTTAAACATTTTAAGAACAAGAGAAAAACATTGAGTAATTTTTTATTTAAAATTAATTATACTGTAATTTAATAATTACAAAAAAATTAAATTACTTTAATTGCAATAAAACATTGTTTTTTAGAATGTTCAAACAGAAGAAAATGATTTTGTATAGTTAATAATCTGGATCAATTTTACCCCACAGCATCCTATAGCACTTAACCAATTTAGCACATTTATTTACGCCCAAATGGTTTATGAGTTTAGAGTGTATGAAGCCAAAGTTACAAAATACTCTCTCAATTGGTGCTGAGCTAGCAGGGCTTGATAGCAGAAGCATTGCTAGTTGAGCAAGTTTGGAGGCAGGTCAAATTTTCAGATTTATGGCAAAAAAAAAAATTTCTTTTTTTTCTGGAAATGATAATATACAATACAGTAAAAGTGAATTTTTAATATTACATTTAATATTGTATATTTGTGACAGATGCTTAATGTGAAATTTTACAGATCAGTGCAGTATTTGAGGTTTCTGGCGAGGTTTTCGACAAGAGGTTTTAGCCATGACGGTTTAAACCACGGTTTAAACCAGATAAAACCGCACACTGTCAAAAATTTGCCAACCCTGTCTCTAATGATAAGGAGCAAGATGGTGTTTCTGAAAATGAATGAGTCTGTGACCATCTTTATAATATAAATGTGTATAACATATATATGTGAATGTTTTTGGTAGTAAGCAGATTTGTGACAGTTCTGTTTTCAAATTCCAATTTTAACTTATTATGATTGAAATTTTTACTCATTCATATCATTCTATTCGCTTCAGTCACAGGAAATTTTGCTCTATATATTACTCTGCAGTGAGAATGTTGCTTGTATAATTACTCTTGTCCATTCTCACCTGAAGATGAGAGCAGATAATTATATGCAGGGCTGGGGAATTACATCATTGTACTCGCCACTTGCGAGTAAATTTTCCTTCAGGGCAAGTGAAGTTTTAAGTTATTTTTTCAAACTTCAAACTATAAAGATGCCAGAATCTTTATTTATTTATTTTCATTAGTTCCCTATATTTTGCAACTTTTGTAATATAAATATTATACTAAATTCTACGCTATAGTACTAATATTTTTTCTCTTGTATATATTTCTTATTTTTATTGAACAAAAATATAAAAATGCATTGTAGTAATAGTAATTAACTGTTTTTTCAGTTGTTTAAATTTTGTCTTAACTATTTTCATCTGTATATTGTATTTTGCTGGCTGGTGAAATTTTTCGAAAATTCCCCAACCCTGATTATATGCTCTCAAAACTGCAGTCATAATTCATATAAAACTATACAATCATTTAAGGTTATATAGTTGTACAAGACTATGGTCACTGCAACAGTATCAACTCACTGCAGAAGTTACAAAAAGCTTTCTTATCACTGTTATATTTCCTTCTATGTCATAATGATGCTTGCCTGTACAGTGCTAGTATGACAAAAGGTACCATCCAAACACTTGATTAAGAAGTCCTTCCTCATCTTTCATATTCTCCAGAATTTATCTCAATTCCATCATTTCTGAGCATATCCCAATAATATGCGCAGAAGAATGTACAGTGCAATGTAAAGTTGGAAAATGATGAGCAGTTGCTGTCGTGCAATTACTTTAGTTGGTTGTACTGTTACTTTTCTTCAGGACTTTCAATGCATCAAATCTTCTGTTTGTTTTTTATCACATCAATATCAAATCACTTTAGGAATGTTAAAAATGTCTTATATAACAGTATAAGATCAAATGCTAACAGCATATTTTTAATTATTTTATTTTTTTCTTGTTGTTAAAAATAATTTTTCACTTTTGATAAAAGTAAAAATGCCCATTTTTCTCAATTTGACATTCCATTTTAATGACCTTAACAAAATGATATAAATCAAGCATGCAATTAAAAATAACTAGCAGAAGAAAAGCAATGGCAGTGATTTATGCTTTAACCAAATAAAGTATTTTTTTGGTAGGTTTCATTGCAAAAAGTGAAAAACTATCTATTGCAGCCATCCAGAGCCAAACACTTCTGAAAAATGTTGGTAAATTTTCATCGATCGTAACCTCCCAAAACCAAAACCATCCTCTATCCAAATTTTGACATATATATATCTGATTTATGTCATGCGATATCTCTTGTATTTATAAACCGATTTGGATAAGATTAATTGTACCCATAGTACATACCAATGTCTTGACTAAGTTCGTTGGTCAGCTTCCCCTGCCATCTTCCTTCAAAACAGCAACCATTTAAATATTTAAAATTTTAAAAAATACACAAAAATTCTAGAAATCCAAATTTATTTTACCATTAAACATTAAGCCTCGACATAAGGATACCATGGTATTTTTTGTTTCGTCTCTAGCTTAAAACATGGTTGAGATATAGCAGTTTGAAATTCTAGGGCGGTTGACATTTTGAAACAAATCAACAATGAAAAAAAATCAGGCATTACTTTTTGAGTATTAAAAACGTTAGCTTCAAATTTTCACCAAGCTTGGCGACACTTGGAAACTATTGCCAAATTTGGCAACAAAATTAAGCAACCATAAATTATGCCTATTTGGCTCAATTCTCATTCAAATTCTATATTCATGAAATCTCTTTTATAGGGTTCATCACATTTTAGCTTCTTAAAAAATGTTTATAAAATTTGCAAAATATTAAAATTAGGAAATAAGGAATGTTTATCGAATCATCCAATCGTGTTCCACTAATTTTAGTTTTGTGTGTTTGAGTAAAATAAGCTATTTAAAAAAACAAGGAATATGGTACCTTTTCCTCCCGGCACATGTTGAAAGGATTTCTTCTATTTTCGGCAAAAAATATTTCGTTTATATCTTTATTTTATATAAAACTTCAAATATCCTTTAATTGATTTGAGCAGTGTATATAAAATGATTATATCTATTGATATGATATGTCAATTTATTATTTAAAAATAGTTTGCTTTAAATTATTTTTCATGTGACATACTTTGGTTGTTTTAAATTTTACTATCTTTAAAGGAAAAGCAACATACAATATTGAACTACCATTTCTTTGTAATAGTTTTTAATACATAAGGTACTGATTTGATATTATCATTTAGTTGCTGCCCGTGACAATTGCGCATTTTGTTGATGCCATCACTCGACAACCTATACAATTTTGCTGGGTTTTTTTTTTTTTTTTTTTTTTTCTTCTGTCTTTACATGTGGCAATTTAAAGAATGCATATTATACTGCTAATATAAAACTGGAATGAATATGTCGTCCTTTGCTTTGCCTTCACTTTGGCACTTACTCTATTTTATCATTGTATCTTTTGCCGTGTTTTATTTCATTTTTTTAACAGTTATATTTGTTGGCAAATATTTATATTTATTTATCATGTAGTATTAGAACAACGTGTCAGTAATGCTTTAGTTCATAATTTGACATAAATTGTTTAAGAAAGGTTGTGAAGAAAAGTAAAACACTGCAAGATGCTATAACATATACAAAAGCAAAATGAATTTTTATGATCTCTAATCAGGGTTGGGTTTCTGACGTCAGAAACTGGTTTTTGACATGACAAGTGTCAAAAACTGGTTTAAACCATCAAAAACTGGTTTAAACCGTCAAAAACTGGCTTAAACCATCAAAAACGTGTAATGCGCTTTAAACATTTTAAGAACAAGAGAAAAACATTCAGTAATTTTTTATTTAAAATTAATTATACTGTAATTTAATAATTACAAAAAAATTAAATTACTTTAATTGCAATAAAACATTGTTTTTTAGAATGTTCAAACAGAAGAAAATGATTTTGTATAGTTAATAATCTGGATCAATTTTACCCCACAGCATCCTATAGCACTTAACCAATTTAGCACATTTATTTACGCCCAAATGGTTTATGAGTTTAGAGTGTATGAAGCCAAAGTTACAAAATACTCTCTCAATTGGTGCTGAGCTAGCAGGGCTTGATAGCAGAAGCATTGCTAGTTGAGCAAGTTTGGAGGCAGGTCAAATTTTCAGATTTATGGCAAAAAAAAAAATTTCTTTTTTTTCTGGAAATGATAATATACAATACAGTAAAAGTGAATTTTTAATATTACATTCAATATTGTATATTTATGACAGATGCTTAATGTGAAATTTTACAGATCAGTGCAGTATTTGAGGTTTCTGGCGAGGTTTTCGACAAGAGGTTTTAGCCATGACGGTTTAAACCATGGTTTTAACCAGATAAAAGTGCACACTGTCAAAAACTTGCCAACCCTGTCTCTAATGATAAGGAGCAAGATGGTGTTTCTGAAAATGAATGAGTCTGTGACTATCTTTATAATATAAATGTGTATAACATATATATGTGAATATGTTTTTGGTAGTAACCAGATTTGTGACAGTTCTGTTTTCAAATTCCAATTTTAACTTATTATGATTGAAATTTTTACTCATTCATATCATTCTATTCGCTTCAGTCACAGGAAATTTTGCTTTATATATTACTCTGCAGTGAGAATGTTGCTTGTATAATCACTCTTCTCCATTCTCACCTGAAGATGAGAGCAGATAATTATATGCAGGGCTGGGGAATTACATCATTGTACTCGCCACTTGCGAGTAAATTTTCCTTCAGGGCAAGTGAAGTTTTAAGTTATTTTTTCAAACTTCAAACTATAAAGATGCCAGAATCTTTATTTATTTATTTATTTTCATTAGTTCCCTATATTTTGCAACTTTTGTAATATAAATATTATACTAAATTCTACGCTGTAGTACTAATATTTTTTCTCTTGTATATATTTCTTATTTTTATTGAACAAAAATATAAAAATGCATTGTAGTAATAGTAATTAACTGTTTTTTCAGTTGTTTAAATTTTGTCTTAACTATTTTCATCTGTATATTGTATTTTGCTGGCTGGTGAAATTTTTCGAAAATTCCCCAACCCTAATTATATGCTCTCAAAACTGCAGTCATAATTCATATAAAACTATACAATCATTTAAGATTATATAGTTGTACAAGACTATGGTCACTGCAACAGTATCAACTCACTGCAGAAGTTACAAAAAGCTTTCTTATCACTGTTATATTTCCTTCTATGTCATAATTATGCTTGCCTGTACAGTGCTAGTATGACAAAAGGTACCATCCAAACACTTGATTAAGAAGTCCTACCTCATCTTTCATATTCTCCAGAATTTATCTCAATTCCATCATTTCTGAGCATATCCCAATAATATGCGCAGAAGAATGTACAGTGCAATGTAAAGTTGGAAAATGATGAGCAGTTGCTGTCGTGCAATTACTTTAGTTGGTTGTACTGTTACTTTTCTTCAGGACTTTCAATGCATCAAATCTTCTGTTTGTTTTTTATCACATCAATATCAAATCACTTTAGGAATGTTAAAAATGTCTTATATAACAGTATAAGATCAAATGCTAACAGCATATTTTTAATTATTTTATTTTTTTCTTGTTGTTAAAAATAATTTTTCACTTTTGATAAAAGTAAAAATGCCCATTTTTCTCAATTTGACATTCCATTTTAATGACCTTAACAAAATGATATAAATCAAGCATGCAATTAAAAATAACTAGCAGAAGAAAAGCAATGGCAGTGATTTATGCTTTAACCAAATAAAGTATTTTTTTGGTAGGTTTCATTGCAAAAAGTGAAAAACTATCTATTGCAGCCGTCCAGAGGCAAACACTTCTGAAAAATGTTGGTAAATTTTCAGCGATCATAACCCCCCAAAACCAAAACCATCCTCTATCCAAATTTTGACATATACAGGGGTTGGACAAAAATATGGAAACACCTTAAAAAAAACACGTTTCCTTGCCTAATATTGTGTACGGTTCCCGTTGTTATTCAAAACAGCTTGCAGTCTTCTCGGAATGGATAAATACAGTTTCTGTATGTTTACCAAGGAAATATTGTACCATTATTCTTGCAAAACAGTGGCAAGTTCAGATAACGATGTTGGCGGTGGTTAGCGAGAACTTACTTTCCGCTCCAATGTAGACCACAAACTTTCGACAATATTCAAGTCTGATGACTTTGGTGGCCTGGGGAGATGCGAAAATCCATCCTCGTGCTCAAAAAACCAGTCCTGGACAATGTGAGCTGTGTGAAAGGGGACTTTGTCGTCTTGGAAGATACCATCATGATTGGGGAACAAAGCTTGTACAATTGGATGGACTTGATCGGCCAAAATGTTCACATATGTCTGAGCAGTAATACGCCCTTACAGAGTTATCATAGGGGCAGAAGAGAACCACGAAATGGCTGCCCAAACCATCACCAAACCCCCGCCATGTTTCATTCTTGGCAACAAGCAGTCTGTATTATAGGCTTGAGATGGCGTTCTCCAGACGTAAACTCGGTCAGAAGTGGGAAACAATGTGAAAGAAGACTCATCAGACCATATTACGCTCTTCCACTGCTCTATAGTCCAGGCTTTATGTCTTAAACACCACTTTTTCCTGTTACAGGCATTAGCATTACTGATGGATGGCTTTTCAATTGCAACTCGGACCAGCAATTCGCTATTTACGAAGATCCTTCTAATTGTTTTGGTACTCTCAGGATTTGGTAACACGACATTCACTTCAGCAGTAACTTTTGCAGCTGTAGACTGCTTATTTTTCGCGATAATCCTCCTTAATAATCGTCTGTCACGATCACTCAGCACACACTTTCGTCCGCGCTGTGATTTCGCGGATGATGTTTTTTCCGCATTTCAAATATGCGGAATAAATCTTCGACACAGTACCTCTTGAAACACTAAAAACCTCGGCTACCATGCTTACGGAAGCACCCACCATACGCGCACCAACAATTTGTCCACGTTCGAAGTCTGTTAACTCTGATATAATGCAATGATAATCTCACATAACAGTGCTCCAACAACGACTGAACGGTGCAGAGATTTTACGAAGTTGTATAGGTGGCGTCAGTAGGCGAAAATTCCAGAGCCATCAACATAGTTCATTATAACCAATCTTTCTTTTCAAACATGCATTTTAAAAGGTGTTTCCATATTTTTGTCCAACCCCTGTATATATCTGATTTATGTCATGCGATATCTCTTGTATTTATAAACCAATTTGGATAAGATTAATTGTACCCATAGTACAGATTAATTGTACCCATAGTACATACCAATGTCTTGACTAAGTTCGTTGGTCAGCTTCCCCTGCCATCTTCCTTCAAAACAGCAACCATTTAAATATTTAAAATTTTAAAAAATACACAAAAATTCTAGAAATCCAAATTTATTTTACCATTAAACATTAAGCCTCGACACAAGGATACCATGGTATTTTTTGTTTCGTCTCTAGCTTAAAACATGGTTGAGATATAGCAGTTTGAAATTCTAGGGCGGTTGACATTTTGAAACAAATCAACAATGAAAAAAAAATCAGGCATTACTTTTTGAGTATTAAAAACGTTAGCTTCCAATTTTCACCAAGCTTGGCGACACTTGGAAAATATTGCCAAATTTGGCGACAAAATTAAGCAACCATAAATTATGCCTATTTGGCTCAATTCTCATTCAAATTCTATATTCATGAAATCTCTTTTATAGGGTTCATCACATTTTAGCTTCTTAAAAAATGTTTATAAAATTTGCAAAATATTAAAATTAGGAAATAAGGAATGTTTATCGAATCATCCAATCGTGTTCCACTAATTTTAGTTTTGTGTGTTTGAGTAAAATAAGCTATTTAAAAAAACAAGGAATATGGTACCTTTTCCTCCCGGCACATGTTGAAAGGATTTTTATTTAAAATATGACCAAGTTTTTTAAAAATATAAAATAATAAAGTCTTAACACCTGTTTTATTCAATTTTTTTTTTTATTCTTTTATATCTTTAAACTATATGTATATAATCTCATATTCAAAGAGTTATTTTGTTTTGAAAATAGGTTACTGACATTGGGGATGCAATGATTTTGAAAAGACTCTTTACAGAAATATTCAAGAATGGAACCATTCTTGTAGCTACATCGAATCGAGCGCCAGATGGTTAGTTACTACATCATATATAAGGGGCACCACGATCATGTGTAATTCTCTATTATTCTCTTCAATAAATTTAAGATACTTAATTTGTTTTAAATTTTGAATTCCTGATATGTCATAATGCTGATAAAATTTGAATAATTTCTATCGATGAAATCTTAATTAAAATATTTTCCTTTAGTTTTCAAAATTCCCAATATGCATTGGCTATATGTTAAGGTTGGGTTTCTTACAAAGAAACCTGTTTATTCCAGGACAGTGGAAAAAAATGGAGAAACTAACAGATAACAGAAAACTAAACAGATGCTCAAAATTCAAATATATTATTATGTCAAAGAAATCAACTCAAAGTATAATTAAATGAAATCTAACTGAAAAATTAAATATTAAAAGTTATTTTTGGAAAAATAGGTCACTTTATCATAAACTTCCGGCTCAGCAGACATTCATTTACAGCTGATGAATTTTACTACTTTGGGTAGAGGGATTGGTTTTTTAGGTGTGTTCATAATTATATAAATGTGTAGTATCTATACTCATCGATCAGTCTGTCCGTCTGTATATAACACTAAAACTTCCCAACCCAATCATTTGAAATTTAAAATATGATTGTTGCATGATTTTGTCAGGTCGTTTCAAATTTTATGAAAATTGCATGAATAGTTCAATTACAAGGACAATCAAAAGTATTCCATTACATTATGACCAATGGGAAAAAATAGTTTCAAGTGCATTTTACTGATGTTGCACTCTTTCAAACATAATAAAATTGATATGCATGTATGAATTATGTACTAAAATATACATTCTGTATAATTTGTGGTGCAAAAAATATTTTTATCAATTTACAGGGCCACCCAAAAGTATTCCAGTTCACAGTGGTATAGGAAGAAACATAATATGGGGCATGTTTTAATTATGTTAAAATATTTTACATCTTTTAAAATTGATATACATTGCTGAGGTTTGCTACAAGTTACTTCCTGTATTATAAAAAGCACATAGTATTTACAAGAGAACACAAAAGATTTTGGCTACTATACTGTATCTGAAGTACTGTATACTATAACACCAAGATTTCAATATTTTAAAAACCTTGTTGCAGTACTAAAGCATGTTCTTTGTTTTGCTTCATTCGGCATGTAATTTCTGACTTGTTTCATTAATTATGCTATCTATGTAAAAAGATATAGAGATAAACTACCTACAAATTCTTTATTTTTCTTATAAAATATATTATTTTCATATAGAAAGACAATATTTTAAACTGTGCAACACAGTAAATAAACAAATTTACAAATATTTATATCAGCATCTAGCATACATGTCTGAATGCTGATTTTAAGACTAATGCTCTTAAAATGTCTATGGGTATGTCAAAATGCTTTTAAACTCTTTCAAGATTGATAGGAATTGAAAGAATTTTTTTCATCTTTTGCATTCATCCATTCTAAGTTAAACTGATTGCAGCATCCTACTGTTAAAAAACTTTTATTTTGTTATACCATGTTGCATTATAGTAAGGAAAATTAGGGTTTTAATGAAATTTTTTAATACAGTAATTACTATATATTGCAAGATTGGGTTTCTTCTAGAATAGTGGGGGAAAAAAACCAAAAAACAGAAGAAATGGAAGAAACCAGCGGAAAACAAAACAGACATTCAAAATTAAAGTATATTAATCATGTAAAGGAATTAAATTCAAAATATAATTACATGAAAACTAAATTGGAAAATTTAACTGGCACTACTTGATTATCCCATCGGCCAAAATACTATCGTCAAACTATAAGATTAACTGTCAACAATAGTGGTTATAAATATCACTTTCATTTGACATCAAGCATGATACATGTGTTATGTCATCAAGTGATTTTTAATTTGTCTTCTTATAGTATTTTTATTAATGTTTTACTAATTTCTTTGTTCTTATTTAAGAAAAAAATTTTAATTTGTATAATTTGGCAATATTGTTATTAGTTTTTTTGAAAAAGTTATTTTTTCATAATAAACATCATATTCAGCAGACATTTACAGGTGATGGATTTTACAACTTTAAAAGATTTTTTTTTTTGGGGGGGGGGAGGGGGGGGTTATTTAATATTTTATTTATATAAAAAGAGAAAAAGAAAATTGCTAACTCTTTCTCATGTAAAAATGCATTATTTTCATTTTAAAATGTACTGTTTGACACTAACACAATAGATAAACGAATTTGTAATTATTTATACTAGTGTATAGCATCTTATCTCAGTGTTGATTTTAAACAAATAATATTCTGAAAATAATAAGTCGCCAAATATTATATTGATTATTATTAAAGCGCAAAGCATATGACTGTCATTGATAATTTATTGGGATGATCACATTTCATATGCCAAATGGCCAGTTTTAATCAAATTTATTTATTTATTTATTTATTTTATTTATTTATTTATTTATTTATTTATTTTCGGATACAACAGCATAAAAGTTATACTTTTATAGAGATGATTTGAAAAAAAAAAAAGTTTGAGACGTATATTGGAATATATGAGTATTATGAGATAAATCAGTGAAGATTAAATTAACAATCTAATATTTATTTCCATCAAAGTAAACACAAAAGATTCATACTTCAATGAGGAAAAAAATTTTGACTTTTTGGAGGTAATAATTCATGTAGCAAGTTCTCCAACCATGAATTTTGTCATGCAAAAATAATTTGAAGAGCATATAACCCAAACAAACTTTAGTATCATTTTATTACGTGAAGCGCTGTACTACTCAACTTTCAAAAAGTTTTCTTGACAGAACGAAATTTAAACAATCCCAACATATGTAATATTTAATGAATTAATTTTCATATTTCATTATCAATTAGTTTGGTGTCTATATATAACTTAAGTAGATTACTGTAAATTATTATTAATCGCCAGTTATATTAAAATTGTTAGACCAATTGTATATAAAGCAGTAATTTAACTTACATTTATTACATACAAAACATGGAAAAATTCTATATCTTTTTGAGATTTTTTTGGTAATGAGTGTTATGAAGCAATTATTGCAGTCTTCAGCAAGAGTTGCTTTTTTATTACTTTAATGCTGCTGGTGAAAATGTAGTAATTTTGCATATTTCTTTTTAAATTATAATTTTGCATGTTTTTTTTATGATATTTTTCTGTAGATGTAATATTATGAAGTACTACTTGATCATCCCGTCGACCAAAAAACAATCGCCAAACTGTAAGATTAAATGCCAATAATGGGTGATCGTAAATGTCCCATTCACTTGACATTAAGCATGATACACATTCTTGTTTCGTCACTGCACAAAGAGAGTGACAAAGAGAACATATATTGAGAGGCACTGTGATGGTCACATTCTTTGACGTTTGTGCTAAAGATTGTTAGACTCTAAATATGATTTTTCATTATTTTAAAACTATTTAATTTCATTTTTATTTGAAACTTTTCATTGTATTTTATTTTCTTCAGTATATACTTTGATGCATGCAAATAATTTTGTGATAAATTTAGCATTAAAATTTTAAAGAAAAGATTGTATAAGCATATCCAAGAAAGGAATATAATAGAGCAGAAATTAAACAAGTATAAGATGGGATGAGTGCAATAGAAAAAACATTTAGTAGGAGAAAAGCTCATGTGTATTTAAAAACTGCTAATTTAAATGTCTCATAATGCTTGCTTGTGAAAATTTGAATGAATAAGATAAAAATTGACAGACTCATAAGATGTTTGTTTAAAAAAACTATCTATTTAAAATGTTATTTATTAAGACATCTGGGTCATTCCATGTCAAATCAACCAAAAAAATTAAATATTCAACCTGACCCTTTCCGATTTCAGTGAAACTACTAGGGATTATTCTCTATGATGATATAAATTAGAGCATATTTTTATTTTTTGTTTATCGCTTTAAATTTTTATACAATTAATTATTTAAATTTTGAAAAATCATCATTTTTTGACTTGCATAAATATTTTCAATTTTGAATTTTTCAAGTTCTATCAAACATAGAAAATTTTATGACCACTCATTTCAAAGAGGAGTTTATAAGGTTTAATTTGATATGCAAGTCGACTATGTATAATTAAAATAAATAAAATTTAATTTTTTTTAAATGTAAAAGTTGAAAAATTTTTAGATAGTCATTTTTAAAAATTTTGAAAAAATTGTATGTTTGTTGTAATATTATAAGCTTTAAATTCTGAAATTTTTAGAGTGGGATCTCAATGGGATCAGGAGTTATGAAATAAAAGCTGAAAATTACCATAGAAATCATAAATAAATAACAAAATAGACAGAATAAATTGCTATTTTAATGGTAATGTTTGTTTTTATTTAATAACTCCTGATCCCATTGAGATCCCACTTTAAAAATTTCAGAATTTAAAGCTTATAATATTACAACAAACATACAATTTTTCAAAAATTTTAAAAATGACTATTTAAAATTTTTTTTTAATTTAAAATTTTTAAATTTTATTTATTTTAACTATACATAGTCGACTTGCATATGAAATTAAACCTTATAAACTCCTCTTTGAAATTGAGTGGTCATAAAATTTTCTATGTTTGATAGAACTTGAGAAATTCAAAATTGAAAATGTTTATGCAAGTCAAAAAATGATGATTTTTCAAAATTTAAATAATTAATTGTATAAAAATTTAAAGTGATAAACAAAAAATAAAAATGTGTTCTAATTTATATCATCATAGAGAATGATCCCTAGGAGTTTCATTGAAATCGGAAAGGGTCAGGTTGAGTGACTGGTTGATTTGGCATGGAATGACCCATCTATGCAAATTGTATTTTTCTAGCTGAATGAAAAAATACTTAATTTTGGATTCGAATGGAGAACATTGATTTCAATTGTCAATATTCTATTAATTAGAACTGGAGGGCATATTTTATTCAGATAACCTAATTGGTAATAGCATCTGGTCTGCCATGTAGACAGTTCGGTAGAATACTCTGCAGGTTATGAAACTTCATTAAACAATAGGTGCATATATGTTCTCTTATTTTTTTCTCAATAATGCTGATTGATAAAGATATATGGATTGAAATTTTCCAAATAAGTGAAAAAATGCATTAAAAATCTTTTTGACTCAGTTTGAAAAAATTGATTTATATTATATATCCAATAATTGATATGATTGATTAACAAATGTATATATATATGTGTGTGTGTACCCATTTTTTAATGCAGTTCTTTTACCTGTGGTGGTTCTGTTGAGCTGTCTACAATACAGACCAGATGGTATTATTAAATAAGGCTATCTGGTTGAAATATACTTGCTTGCTGTTGGTCAATATAGCTCATTCAGTAGAGAATGAGCAATTGGCATATTGATATTGGCATAATAGTAAAATAAAAGATGGCTGGATGGGTTAGGTGACTAGGGAAATCTATCTCATCTAGAAAGAAATCTGCCAATTTTGTTTCAGGTAATCAAAGATGGCTCCAAATGTATCTAAGGCTCAGATATTTTATTTTATGTTGAGGGGAGAAATTTGTGTCTTTCTTTAATATTCTAAGTTTATGGCCAATTTGGCTCGTTAATAAAAACTATCCAAATTTAATCTTTTTGATCACTGGCATAAATTTTGTACGTCTTTTCAATAAAGCTTGTTCAGAATTCATACAATAATTTTAATTTTTCTCCATTTTTAATTTTAATTTTTATGAAAATGAGGACACTGTTTATCAACCAATTTCTGTTTGCTACCTTATTTAACCAATATTACATCCCTGATTTAAAAAAAATATCTATAGATAGATAAATAGATTTTTTGTTCAATTATTATTAAAGAAAGTAAGCTTCTCTGAAACATGCTAAAATATATATATATTGTAGTGAGATAGAAAAATCCTGTGAAACAATGACTGCAGAAATTCTTCCTTGAGAAAAATGTCTGAATTCAACATATATTTAAGATTATTGTCCCCTATCCAAATCAGCTAATAAAAGTTTAACTTCAATTTATCAATCAAAATGTAATATATGATCCTAACGATGTCTTATATCGATAAAACAAAGATGTTTGTCTGTCTGTATTTGCTGGTAATAACGAGAAATCTAGTACGCTAGAGGTATGAAAATCTTCATCAAAAGATAGATAAAGACAGTTCAGAATGCATCTGAAATTTAACTTTTGCATTCTTTGATAATTAACTGAGATGATTAAAAACCCTGGTGAACATCTCAAAATGGCGAGTTTCCATCATTCTGCCTGTGGTGCTTATGATTTTATGGATTTCCTATGAGTTCCACCTCAAACAAAAACGTAATATTCGGGGGTTTTTTTCTGCAGTTAGAAATTCCAATCACTAGATCTCCTTATCAAATTTTTAAAAATCCCTGTCGGCTTGGCCTATAGGCAGAGGTAGATTTCAAAGAGTGCTCATTTAAACAACAAAAAATAAAATATGATTAGAGATAATCCCAGTTTAACAAATTTATTTAGCCGCTTTTGAAAAATTTTTAATTTTATTTTTCCATAAGAACTGATTTTATCAGAATCATCTTAACCAAAATTTGGCTCAAATGCCCATTTTGACAACATATTATGAAATATATTCTGACTTTATTAAAAAATCGATCAATATGGTACATTATATAGTTCCTAAATAACAAAAAACTGTCAATTGAATGTGTTTTAGAGCAAAATTGAATTTAAAAATGAGTCATAAAATAACCAATTTGTTATTCGAATACATCCTCATTTCTTTAATCATGATCGCTTCGGGAAATTTTGTGCGTAGTGCCACTTTGACAGCTTTTTTCAAAAAAAATATATTCAGCCTTTATCAGAAAACTGACCAATATGGCACATTATACAATTATTAAATATGAGAATCTGTCAATTGGATGCGTTTGAGAGCAAAAATGGATTAAAAAATGAGTCAGAAAAAACACAATTTGTTATTTGAATACTTCCTCAATTTTTCAATCATGATCACTTCTGGAAATTCCTTTTCAAAATGCCCTTTTTGGCAGCCTTTTTAAAAATATATCCTGCATTTATCAAAAAACTGGCGAATACTTCACATTATATAGCTCCTAAATAAGAGGATCTACAATTTGGATGCATGTTAAATCAAAAATAAATTTAAAAATAAGTCAGAATATAAGAAGTTTGGATTTGAGGGGTTTTTTTTTTTTTCAACTCCTATTTTTAATTTATTTTTGCCATAAGAATCAGTCCTATAAAACACTTGTCAGTATAAAAGTTGTAGATATTATTGAGTAGGATGTAAAATAAATTTAATTGCATTTGATAGCTTAAGAATTGGAGGAGTTATGGACTTTTTTTCTTTTTCCACCCACCTTTTTCTTTTCATTTTTTTTTTTTTTTTTTTTTCATCTATAAAATTTGATCCTATCAAAAACTTGTAAATACAAAAGTTTTAGATAATTTTTAGAACATTTATAAAAAAAATTAATTGGATTTGATATCTGGAGATGATGAAGTTATGAATTTTTTTCTTCCAAAAACCCTGTTACCTCTTGAGCCCATGTTTATTTTTATAAAATATTTGTCATGCATAAACTTTTCACCCATTTCTTAGAAGTATAATAAACTTTAAATTGATTCGATATATGTTTTAATTAAGAAGTTATGGTGTTATTTTCTGTTTTCACAAAAACCCTCCCCATTTGCACCCCCTTTGTCCAATTTTGCTCATTAACGAACTTGACCAAGATTTTATACCCCTTGATTTTATGTATCAATTTGGTAGAGATTGGAGCAGAATTATAAAAGTTATCGTGTCTAAAAAAAAGTGAAATATATATATATAGATAGATAGATAAACTTTTTTACTGGTGGTGGTTTTGGGGTCTAGAGGTCATGATTGGCATAGATCTGCAAAAATTTTTCAGAAGTTCCAACATAGGAGCGACTGCAATAGGTAGTATTTCATACGAAATCTACCTAAAAAGAGAAACAAACACATTCGTTTTACTATCCCGATTCTAATGCTATCTTTTGTTTAAAGAATATTAACACTTATTTCAAAAACATTTTACTGAGCTTTGATTACACATCAGTTTTCAAGTTTACTGTTTATCTGCATTTTAAAACTGGTGCATTTGCTTCCCCAGGGAAAACAAAATCATTCAGAAAATCTTTCCATTTCCAAGTGTCTGTTTATTTTTTCAAAGTTTATTCCATATTGACTTTTGTATTTTTTATATTTTAAAACAGATGCATTTGCTTTCTGGAATTGTAAATTATCCACTTATTCATTGTACTTTTCTGGTGCTAGTAGTATCTTTTAATTTTGAAAAGTATTAACATTTATTGTTTCAAAAAAAAAAAAAAAAAAAAATGAAGCCAATTTGTGTTTTTCTTTAGTTTTTAACATCTCCTTTTCCAGGTCTTTTTTTTTTTTTTTTTTTTTTCTTTTCTTTGCAACAATAATTGGCTAATAAATTCTTCTTTAAAATTAAATTATTTGAGTTAATCAGAGTTAGTCTATAAATTAATGTGAGTAGTTCATGATTTTAATAATCTAAGGACAATAATATCAGAAAATATCTTATAAAAGTATTTTATTATTTCAGATCTATATAAAAATGGATTACAGAGAAGTAATTTTATCCCATTTATTGGAGTTTTAAAAGTAAGAATTTCAGCCAGACTTTAAATAGACATATTAGTATTTTAAATGAACAATACTATCAATATTTTAATATACCACACATTGTAAAATAATTATTCAAGTTTATTGTCTTTTATGTCTAGTAGTTCATATTTAAAATGTTCATCATACCTTTAGCAATTACTATTAAGCAAGTACATACTTAATAAAAAATTTTTGGTGAATTTATGGTTTTTCAAATTTGTGCAAGTTAATCCTTTTTTAAATGTAGTTGTAAAAAAAATGTTTGCCATACATTTGTAGAGCAGTTATGAGAGAAACAAAAGACTAATACAAAGAAAACTTTTTCTAAATAGTGGTACAAATAGATTAAAAAAATAATCTGTATATACAAATAGTCTCGCAATCCTTTCTAATATCACCTGGATTATTTTCGATTTTTCTAAAATATGCCATTGCTACATTAGAAACTTTTACAGTAATTGGCAAGAAATAGTGCGTATTTTGAACAAGTTTTACACTTTATTTCAATGTTCATCAAGCATTTTAAAAGTAATCTTGCATTTTCCTTTAGAAATGTGTAAAACATTTATTGTTTATAGTGTTGCATTAGCACATTTTACGAAACAATTGCTGAAAATTGTCATTGCCAAGATGGCAGAAGTGTACTGCCAACCTTCTAAGAAAAGAATTTGAAAAACTTAAAGGGATTTATTTGGTGCAGAAAAAAAGAAGTAGAATCCTATGGGGAAAAATACATATACTTCTTGTTCATTCAAATTTGAAAATTTCAACTATGTTATATATATATATTTTTTTTCAGTATATAGATAAGAAAGTTCTTTATCCCTCTGTAAGCTTAGAATATTTTAAAGGTAATTATTAGTATTTTAAAATATGTGTTAGTTTCAGAAAATTCTTAAATGTACAAAACCTACTCTTTACACTTTTGTAACTTTAGACTAGAAATAGATTTGAAAATTTGAAGCTTATAGAGGGATAGTGAACCTTCTTACCTACATGATTAAAATATATATATATATATATATATATATATATATATATATATATATATATATATATATATATATATATATATATATATATTGTCTAAAAATCCGAATTTGAATTAACATGAAGGATACATAATTTCCCTATAGGATAACATGGGATTCCTCCTCTTTCCTACTTCATCAACTTCCATTTTAATGCTTTTTAACATTGCTAGAAAGTGTTTATAAATTTGTTTTTTCTGTCATCTTACTAAACAATGAAATTTTGTATTCTTACAATGTTGGAAAATGTTTTATAATTGATGCTAGATGCATGATATTTTATTCTTGTTTCCACATGATCTGAAAAAAAAATAACCATATTGCATTGACTCATTTTGGTAAACAAAAACATAAAAAATAAAATATTGTACCTATTTTTATAATAGGCAGCACAAATCAGAAAATATTTTACTTTTTATCTCTAACATATTTAAAGAATGTATATGAATTCAGTTTTTCTGGCCATTGTTTATCTGTCTATCTGACCTCAAAGTTGTGTAAAAATTTTTAGACTTACAGGAATACTCAAAATAATTTTGTTACAGTGCTTTCTGTGATCAATAATTCTGGATTTTCATTTTCAATTGTGTTATGTGCTTTTAAAACTAATTTGTTGCATATTATAAATGTATTCTTTTATAATAACATATATTAATCATAAGATTCATCTGTTCTACCAATTTATTATACACACTAGAAGATAGACCGTCAAAATATGTGTTTGCATTTTTAAAAGGCCTAGAAGCAGAATTTTTTTCTGCAATCTGCAATGCAAGCAGAAACTTTAAAAACAGTCTGCAGAACTTAAGGACAAATGTCCTCTTTCTGAATGTAGGGGTGACCGGATGGAATATGCCCCCCCTTCAAGGAAAATGTAAGATTGTGTTTTCAATGGTCAAAAAGTGCAATCTCTCCCTCCCAGAACTCTATAATGTACCCCCAGAACCACGAATGTCCCTCCCAGATAAATGTGTCTTATAACCAATACTTAATAGAAAACACTTTATACTATCGAAAACAAGTGTCAACACAGTGAAGAGTAAATATCCGCACGTGAAACGTGATGTGACAAAAGAGTCATTCTCAAGAATCATTCACAGCAGAAAAAAAAAATTAAAGCAACCCGATTATAAAAAATTTAACAATATTGCATTAAAACACACCTTCGCTTTCCTTAATCAGGTTTAATTAAATATTGTTTTTGAAATCCTGAGAAGATTTCAAAGTGCATTAAAATGTAATGACGTCATTTACAGCTCCTACTGTAAATCTGACCAATGAGAACGCTCCATTATGACTATGGAACGCTTTCATTGGTCTGGAAATAGATAGGCTTTAAAATTGGCAGTAACTTTTCACAATATTTTTTATAGGTTTGCAATTTGTCATTCTTAAATGGCAACAGCATTAACTTGCTTAAATTGCTTATCTTGCAATTGCCGGTTGTTTTATTTAGAACTTAAACATTATAATTAGATAGTTTTTGTAGGTTTTAAAGAAAATGAGTAATGAATAAATCTTTTACATGTATATTTCCATTAAATTGAACAATTAAAATATTTGTGAAGGGCTCGGAATACTTAAGCCTAATGTGGACACCGAATCGCAATAAGTTTATTTTTCTCATGGATCGGTGAACCCCGAAAACATATACGGAGGGGTTTTATATATATAATTATAAAGCATTAAAACATACTAGTATATAATTATTTAAAATACACCAAAAAATAGTGTAGGTGTCGAAAAGTTAAAAAATACCCTTATTTGTACAAATGTAAAATAATTAAAAGGTATTTTCATCTGTCTTACTGAGGCATCTTCACTTAATGTTTTTTTTTGTTGTTGTTGCTGTTGTTTTTTGTTTCAACAACAGTAACGAAAGATACTTCAGTAAGACAGAGGAAAATATCTTTTAATCATTTTACATTTGTATGGATGTATGGGTAATTAAACTTTTTTACAGCTTCATTATTATTTAAAATTTTTATGTATCTCAGTATGTTTTAATGCTATATAATGTGTGTAATAAACTGGTAGAACAGATGAATCTTATGTTGCGTATTACTTGGTGCGTGTATATTCTATAGATCATAAAGAAGACTGTCCAAAAAATGAGGACATCGTTTATTGGCAGAAATTCCAAAAAGGATTTTTTAAACTTTTTTTTTTGCGTGTGTGTGTTTTACGCGTATTTATATGGGTATATATAGAATGTTACTTATCATTTAAATTATTTGTAACAACTGCACATATGATCGATAAGAATATTTTTTTTTTAAATTGAATCTGACACATTTGCGATTTGATTTGATGTATATAAATATATTGCCAATATGACAGGATACTTGGGATATTACACGTTTTCTTAAATATCTATAAAAATACATAAGGAAGCAAGAAGCTCCAGATGCTTAAACAAAATAACCTCTAAGTGTCCTGCATATTTTTTCACTCGTGTTTAATTCATAAAATAATCAGGTGAAAAGTATTTGTATGAAAATTTGTATTTGATATCTTTACTTGTCTTTTTATCTTATATATTTCAAAAAATTAGCATTAATGTCAATCTTGTGTTAAATCAACCTTTGAATTAAAATGTCACATGACAGAAAAACACAGTTAGGCTGCTGAAAGGATTTGACGAAAAATATAATTGAGGAATTAAGTAAAGCTTTAAAATTGATCAAAGTCATATATCTGTATTAGACGCATGTCAGAAGTTATCAGCCAAAGATTTTGTTACTTATGGCAGCAATTTTGTCTCTGATCATATCAGTGCTTTGAGCGCGTAATTCAATTTTGTGTCTGTTATATTTGTATTTATTTATTTTATTTTATTATTTATAGAGGAAGTTTTAATTTTGCTATTGTATATTGGTCAGAAACAAATCCCGAAATCTTTACTTTTTTGAAAAAGGTTACTTTGTTGGGAAAATAGATTAATCTTTTTCATAATAGAGTTTCACAAGGAAGAGATAAATTTAAAATAATTCACTACTGTCCTTTATTTATATATATATATATAACCAAAGCCAATCAGTAAACTGAAATCTGAAATACAGTTTTCAAACAAATTACATTTCAAAGTTTTTTTTTTTTTTTCTTATTTGGCAGTCTAAAAATTTTAAATGTTTGATTACATGTTAAATTTGTGTTTTTTAATCATTTTATCTGTGTTTTTCACCATTCTTTTATTTATTTATTTGTGCAGCTTTAATTAATTCTTATAGAGATTAAAAAGAAATGCTTGAAAAATAAAAAGCCATTATAAGTGAGTCAAATGAGGTACAGCTTTCAATCAAATTGCATTTTAAAGTAGATTTCTTTTCCTATACAAAGGAATAAAATTTGAAAATGTTCGATGTTTAGAAGTTAAAAAAAAATTGTAGTAACGAAAATTGCAAAAAGTAATTTCTTTGCAAAATGACATCAATGCTATGCACGGATACATTTGTTCTTTATACTATAAATATATATGTTGCGCTTTTGAAAAATCTTATGTTCATAGTAAAATGTAAAAGTAAAGAAACAGCAGCACATGTATTCTTTCAAACAAAGTTTGTTCCAAAGTAAACTCTTTGACAATTTAAAAATTTGTTTTATAAGTTAAAATACACAACGGTTGACAGACATCACTTCAACATGCAAAGAAGATTTTTCCGTGTAACATGCATACCTTGATTTTTAATCCTCTGAGCGTTTTGAAATAGGGTAAAATTGTAATGTTGTTTTCTCTGCATTTAATTTTAAATGCTAAGGAAATATGATTCTTTAAACATTGTAAAATAAAATTTAATTACAAATATTAAAGTAATCCTTGAGAGTATTAATCAGTCTAAAATGTATTGAAAATCCATTAAATTTACAAAATTATATTAGCTGAAATATTACTTATATTGCAGTGAAACCTGGAGCTTAGTGAACGGAATATTATGTTCCAAATGCTTAGAAGGTTAAATATTATGCCAATATGTATAGAGCAACTTTTGTGAAGGTCTCAAAAGCATAGTTTTAAAATTCTGAAAATTGTCATCGATAGAATAAGCTCAAAATCCATTGTTCCCAAAAGGAAACAAAAAAAAAAATGAGGGACTCTATCCAAATGTTGTAATACATGCAATATTGTGTATGCTATATTGACACTAATCAATGGATATATGGATACACCCGCTCATATTTTAGCTTCATTTTGGGAATAAAGGATTGTTATTCCTGCATTGTAACTAGTTTGTATAGAAGGATTTAAAAATTTTCTTGCTAATTGAAAGTTAATGTGCACACACTCATGTACTATAAAAGTTGTGCTGTAATACGTCTTATCGGTGTTGAATTCAGACACCTTTTTTCCAGGGAAAAATTTCTGCATCTAGGGGGGACATTCTAGAGTTTTGAAGGGGAAATTGCTCTTTTTTACCACTGAAAACACAAATCTCAAATCTTCCGGGGGGACAGCTTATTGCACTGGAGGGCCGGGGATAAATGCCCCTCCTTGGGCTACCCCTGAAATCAACACTGCATCTTATTTAATATTACTCACATACATTAAATTCTAAAACATCTTATTTAATACAGTAAACTCCCTCAAATCCTCGCAGCTTGCGACCAGAGGTTGTGCAGATTTTATTTCTGGTCATTGTTTTGTTTGCATTTTGTAAATATAGTAATTTGAAATTAATTAATAATGCAATCAAAATTATAATGAATGGTCATAATAAAATGTTAAAAAAATTAATAAACTAAAAAAATAGAAATTTAGATCATTTTAAAAATGATTAAATTATTAAAAGCAAAGGTCAAGTTTATAATCAAAATGTATGATTAAATACTCATTATAAAGATGAAATATATTTTTCCTAAATTTTTCAGTGAAATTTGCCTCATAAAGGTACATTACTTTTTCAAAACAAAATCATAAAAAACAAAGTTTTATTCGAGGTTTAGTCAGATTTAATAACCAATAAAGCTTGATTAATATATAAATATATTTGGTAGGAAGATTGTGATTACCAGTGATATCAGCAATATCTTGAATTTTTTCAGAAATTTATTTTTCCTGGGTCATTCTATGTCAAATCAACAGAGCTAAAATCCTGACCTCCTCAGAATTTTGATATTTAGCTCATCTATTAGTTTCGTAGAGAAATGTATAAATACCCAATAAAAAAATCTCTATCTCATTTGGTTTCTGAGATAATTATCTTCAAAGATGGACGAAAAACGTAAATTTTTGCATTTCATGCCATACAAATTTAGCCGTAACTTGTTCCCTAATTGTCACAAAGACTTTCTTTTTATGTCTTTAAAAAGTGTTTGAATTGGGCTTTTATATGATATATCACATGCAGGTATTTTTTCATTTTTTAATTTTGAAGTTAAACATTTTGACCTTTGACCTGTCATATATCAAAATCAGACATCTTAATTTTTTTGAAAAAATATATGTTACTTATGTATTTATTTTCTATAATATCTGAACATATTATTTTGGGACAGCCATGGGATGCTGAGTTATAAGTTAAAAAGAACCTGTTTCTCCAAAATTTCAACAGCAAAACTTTTTTTTTCAAGTGACTCAACTACGTATTATAACTTTACTTACAGTCACCGCAAAAAAAATCTTGACATTTTCGATTTCAGATGTTTTGTTAAATATCTAGAAATATACTTGGAAAATGACTCTAAAACTCCAGATGTATAAACAAAATAGTACAGGTCATACATTTTCGAGAAGATTTTTTTCCAAAATCCAATAGGGACCATTAACAAATTGAAAAAGAATGAATATTTTTTGAATAACCCTGTCAAAACTAATGTAGCAAAAACGTTCAAACTGCAGATTATGATTAAGTGGCTTTTGGCAATAAACTGTGTTCATTTTTATGCGGATAGCATGTATACTCGTAGAAAAATTAAAGTTTTTATAAAAACGGTCCCAAATTTCGCCAAGTTTTTTGCTTATAATTTGCAGAGTTCTTAATTAAAAAAAAAAAAGTTCTTTTCAGAAAATATGAAAAACGACATTGTACATAATACCCTGTAATCAAAATTAAAAAAATTAATAATTGTATGAAAAATGAGCAAGTTTACTAAATAAATTTTCACTGTACATGCATCAACTCTATAAAAAATTTCATTTGCATATTGTGTTAGCTAAATGTATAGAGAAACTTTTCTTAAAGTTTCAAAATCATAGCTTGAAGATTCTGAAAATTATCGTCTAAAGAATAAGATAAAATCCGATATTCCCAAAATGAAACAAAAAAATGAAGGGCTGTATCTATATTCCATTGATTAGTGTCGACACAGTATTGCATGTACTACTATATTTGGATATAGCTCCTCATCTTTTTGCTTCATTTTGGGAATAACGGATTTTGATTTTCTTCTATCGACAAAAACTTTCAGAATTTTCAAGCTATGATTTTAAAACTTTAACAAAAGTTGCTCTATATATTTAGCTAACACAATATGCAAATGAAATTTTAATAAAGTTGACACATGCACAGTGAAAATTTATTTAGTAAACCTGTTCATTTTTCAAACAGATATTAATAATTTTTAATTTTGATAACAGAGTATTATGTACAGTGTCTTTTCTCGTATTTTCTGAAAAAAACATTGTTTTTTATTAAGAACTCTGCAAATTTTAAACAAAAAAATTGGTGAAATTTGGGACCGTTTTTATAAAAACATTAATTTCTCTATGAGTAACATACTATTCGCATAAAAATGAACACAGTTTATTGTCATAAGCCACTGAATCATAATCTGCAGTTTGAGTGCTTTTGCTATAAAAGTTTTGGCAGGGTTATTCAAAAGATATTCACTCTTTTTCAATTTGTTGACTGTCTCCTATTGGATTTTGGAAAAAAAATCTTGAAAATACATGACCTGTACTATTTTGTTTATACAGCTGGAGTTTCAGAGTCATTCCTCAAATATTTTTCAAGATATTTAATAAAACATCTGAAATCGCAAATGTCAAGATTTTTTTTGCGGTGACTGTACACACTAGGGATGAACTGAATAGTGATTTTGGCCGAATGCCGAATATTCGGCCGACAGGTGAACTGAATACCGAATATTTGGCTAGCCAAATAGTAATTGTTGGGCCGAATACCGAATATTCGGCCAGCCGAATAGTTAACTATTCGGCCGAATACCGAATATTCGGCTTTCCAAATACTTTTTTAATTTCAAAATTTAAAGGTATTAAAATGTTACTTTTAAAACAGTTTTACTTAATATTTAATAAAAGAAACTTGCATTTTGATAAACAAGAGCTTTTTATAAGAGCATTTAGTATTGAAAAAGATCTGCCTTGAGTTATTTAAGAAGGGCAGTTAAGAAATTTTAATTAATAAAATTTTCTACGAATCAAAACAAACATTTTAAAATCAAATAATGAAAAAATGGCCGAAGAAAAATTTTAGTCTGATAATTGTCCTTTTTAAATAACTCAAGGCAGATTTTTTTCAATATAAAGTAGAAATACTTTCAACTTAATTCTGAATAAAGGTATGTTTGGCTCATAGTTCTTTTCTTACGAATGGTGGTATTTTCCACCCTTCCCATCATATCCTATTTTACAGAAATCAAAGCATGCGAGTTGAAAATATGTTATCTTATTTACTGTTAATATAATAAACGAACACACAAGTTTTGACCTAGAGTGAGATGAAATATAATGTACTTATGACTGAATAAGTTGATTATGATTATGGTTTCATTAACAAAAATTGTCTGCCTTGATCTTGAGCCTGCCTATTACTAATCTCAAAAGTTTTTTTTTTTTTTTTTTTTCCTTTTAAAAGGACTTTTATTTGGGGAAAAGCAAGAAACAGATTATTTACTAAACAAAATTTAGAAACTTGTATGAGCACGTAATTTATTCCTAAGGAGAATCCTAATAAATCACCATTTTAATCCTTCTCATGGTTAACTTTCTTGAGTTATACTTTACAAACAGCATTTTGTTTCTAATTATTTTAAATACAAATTAAAAAATTGACAGTTAAAAGTAGAAATAGTGAAAAGTTTTTAAAAGGTTTTATTAAGTATTGGATTCGGCCGAATACTTTGATATTCGGCCATACCGAATAGTTTCATATTCGGCTCAACCGAATAGTTTAGTATTCGGCCTAACAGAATATTCGGCAACATGGCCGAATAGGCCAAATATCGAATAGATACCGAATATTCGGTGCAGCCCTAGTACACATATGTGTATGTGTGTATTTCTTTTACATGTAACTTTTTAAATTTTAAATTATACAAGCGATTTTTTTTCTTTTTCCTGAAAGAGGAAAGTTGAAATGAAACTAAGCCTATGTTTGCTGTAATTTTAAGTAGAAAAAAATAATTTTATACATAAAGAAAAAATTACAAATAAATATTGACATTATAAACTATATATTTTATCTTACAACCATCGTTGAATTCAGATTCCTATACTCCAAATGTATAATTTTTTTTAAACTGTAAAATAGAGATACTGTAGTGTTCCATGAGATACAAAACATTTCTACGATTTAATAACATATGCTTAATACAAACATTTAAATTTCGAAGTAAGCCTGTAAGAAATACAAATTTGATATGTATTCAAAATTTTTATTTTGTATTCAGTGCACAATGAGTAAAATTTCAACCTGCTTTATTCATTTTTATGTAGCATTTGAAATATTATCTTGTGATAAAGAAAGTAATATATTGCTGTATGATAAATTATTTTTAACTGCTTTATTTTTAGTTCTACTCAGTGTACAAATGAATGTACAAATGAATGTACAAATGATTCAATTTGAAATCTAGTGTGTTAAAATATAACTGATTAGAAATAGTGTACATCAAATTGGCAGTTTATATAGATACAAACCATATTATATTAAATTCAGCTCAATCTTTTACTGCTTAAAGAAGGAAACTTGCTATAAAATATATAGAAAGGATTTTATTTAAGATTGTTTTTAAAACTATTTAATATGGTCTTTTTATGCTATAATGTTATTAAATGTTTAACTATTGGTAATTGTAAATTATATGGTAGACCTGTAATATTCTGAAAAGCAGTGGTGCAGAATATTTCTGATCCGGCGATATAGGATCAGGGGCAATTTTAAGTACCTGGGGAAATTTTGCAGAAATATATACTTGATTTTGATTTAAAAAATGAATTCCGTAATTCCCTGAAATAGAAAATTTTCACTAGAAATAAAAAGATCCATATGATGTCCTTCACAAAATCGATCCCTGAATAGAATGCACCGTATAAGGGGTGATTCTGTTCCGAATTTTCTGAAAATTTAAAGCATTCAGATGGGAAAATGAAATCGGTCATCAATCTTGAAAATTTGTGCATAAAAATACTGCAAATTTTGTCCGAGAATTACAAAAAAAGTGAATTTCGTCAAAAGATCACAAAACAAAATCACAAATTTTGTTTAAAATATCGCAAAAAAACACAAATGTCGTCAATAGATGGCAAAAGACCTACAAATTTCATCAAATGATTGCAAAACAACTGCGAGTTTCATGAAAAGAAGGCTAAACAATTGCAAATTTCAGCAAAGAATCATGAAATAACCACGAATTTCATCAAAAGAGGGTGATATAACAGCGAAGTTCATCAAAAGATTGCCAAAAAACACAAATTTCATCAAATGGCCACGAAAAAACATAGTGTTTGGGGTGGATTCCCCTATTCTGCTCTAACCTTTCAGAAGATTTGCTGCGATTTAAGATTATTTTTTTCATTAGTAATCATATCTGCCATACATACTTGTGTATAAGTTGAGAAAATTTGCACAAATAAATTTTCTGTATCTATGATAATACAGTATTTACCTATAACATAACATAAAACTTTGGGGGAATTTTCATGTAGATTGAGGAGAAATGTTGGGAGTAGAAACATTTTCTGCACTCCTGCTGAAAACATCTTTTTTTTAAAAAATACTATTATAATTTTCAGATTTTAATTTGAAATTTAAAGAAATATTTTTAATATAATATCTATTGTGCTGTATGTAATTTAGATGTTCCCAAAACAAGTTTTAAAATGAGATGAATATCTTAAGTACATTTCTAGCTACAATAAAACTAAAAAAAAATGTCAATGATTTTTTAACAAACTTAGAAAATTTCAACTCAAGTTTTTACCTTGTAACTTCCGACATCTAGTTTTTAATTTTTAAATTACACCTTAAATCTACTAAGTGTCTCAAACTTTATTAAAAGATGAAGAGGTTAGTTTGTCTATATTGATTTGATGTGTAAACTCAGAAGTTTGTTTACTAAGATGCATAAATCTATTTATTTCATAAACCTTCTTTAACCTTTCACCTCTCCCCCACATAGATACATAAAGAAGAAGAAAAATGTTTTGTGAGCTTTATAATGGAAAATAGATGCTTCTCATTAATCTTTATTTGTACATATAAATTCTACTATATACAATTTGTAGGTTAGTCAACTAAATTCGTGATTTTTGTATAGAAATTATGACAGCAGTTTGCATTTTATTTTTTAACACAGCATCTCATGGTTGTCCCAAAGTAATATATTCAGATATTATAGAAAATAAATACATAAGTAACATATATATTTTCAAAAAAATTAAGATGTCTGATTTTGATATATGACAGGTCAAAGGTCAAAATGTTTAACTTCAAAATTAAAAAATGAAAAAATACCTGCATGTGATAGATCATATAAAAGCCCAATTCAAACACTTTTTAAAGACATAAAAAGCAAGTCTTTGTGACAATTAGGGAACAAGTTACGGCTAAATTTGTATGGCATGAAATGCAAAAATTTGTTTTTCGTTCATCTTTGAAGTTAATTATCTCAGAAACCATTTATTGTTGGGTATCTATTAATTTCTCTATTAACCTAACAGATGAGCTAAATATCATAAAATTATAAGGAGGTCAAGTAGAAAATGTCACTTTTTTGTTTTGATTTGAAATGGAATGACCCTCCTTTAAGAAAAAAACATGAATTCAGTAATTTTAACAAAAATTACAAATTAAAATATATATGGAATTGATATAAAACTAACAAAGTCAAATTTTGTCCCTATATTTGAACTGAATGTTTCATTGTTTACATCTGTAAATTGTATGGATTTTAGGGTTGCAGGTTTGTTTGAGTCTGCTGTATTATTTATTGACGTGACAACGTCTTGTAAATTGGTTTGCCGGGAGACACTTCAAGAAACTGCGTTACGTTACGCTCCGCTCACGATACGCGCTCACTTTTCTCTTAACTTTTTCCGGTCACTTGTGGGACCATTTTCTGAACGTGAATGTGAATTCGCTGCAAGGAAGGGGCGGTGCTTAATAGGAATTTTAGATAGTATCAAACTAAGACGAAATACGTTATGTATTAGTTATTAGTATAAAGTACAAAGAAAATAAGTGTAGTTTATTTCGTAATTCGGTAGTATATTATGGAAAACTAATGATATGTGATTAGTGAAAGCCATTTTACTTTAGTTATATTCTGCTCATTGAAAAATTCTTTAATATGCTGTTTACAAAATTCAACATTTGACATCAATAAACATGAAGTAAAATGTGTTTAACAAACACAGTGTATTGCAAGTTATTGTATGTATATTTGTATATAAATACGTATGTATGTGTAAAGGTAAAAATAAAATTTTGTTAATATGAAATTCAGTGCGAGATTCTTTGTATAAATTAATGTTTTAAATATAATTCTTTGTATAAATAAATGTTTTAAATTGTTACTATTATTTCATCCTTCTTCCTACTATACGAATGAATATTCACATTAAAATTATTTTACAACTCAAAGTCGTTGTCACGTAAAACTTTCGCCCGTATACCGACTTTACAGGCAACCAATTTTTTTTATTCAAATATTATGTTTATATTAAATAATGTTGTAAAATGCGCAAAAAAATACATGAGTAACTACAATATTTTATGTACTATTTAATTATTATGGTGGTAAAGGATATTTAATGTATTTACATGTAATAATCTCTTTTTGACCTGGAAAATTTTATTATGAAAAGTGTATTTTTCATACATTTGTACAACATTTTTTTTCTTTCAGAAACATTGCACATCATTGTTCCTAGATTCAGGAGTGGATTACCGGACAAAATTTGCTCCCTCAAGAAGTAGATTTTTTGTGTAAGTTCAATCTGTCCATTAAGTTTTTTTTTCTTTTAATTGATACTATGTATTCTTAAAAACTATTCCTCAAAATAATAAATCTGATAAAAAATAAATATTTTTCTTTGCTTTTTATTGTTTATTCTTATTCAAGTAGTTCAACAAACTAAATATTTTAGAGCTTATTTTATCTGAATGAAGTTTTGAGTCATTTCTAATATTAATACAAACATCAGCTGTACTGTTTTTTTTTTTTTTTTTTTTTTTTTTTTTTTTCCATATCCATTAAAAGAAAAAAAATTGCTCTTTCTGTGTCTGCATGTGCAATGTCTAGGGAAATCTAATGCACATACAAGTCTGAAAATTTGGGTGCTAATAGTCCAAGGCCTACTTAAATGTAACTGAAAATCAGAATTTTAAATTTTAGATAAATAATGACTTATTTATTAAAAACTCAGCAAATAGCCAGCAAAAATTTTACTTTTTGCAGAATCAAACAAAACTGCAAAGAAACTCATCCCAGATCTCTTTCAGTCTGGAGAACAGGGAAGAGTCACCAGAAAAATGCAGGTTTGCAAGACAGATTAGACAATGGAAATCCAAACTCATCCATATTATTAAAACTATAAGAGGTAGGCATTTGAAAATCTAAACACAAATGTAAAATAATTTTCTATTTCAAAAAACCCACTGAAAAAAATCATGAAAAATTTGTTTAAAACCTCATTACCAAAGATAATTTATTTTTAAATGATTAAGTTTATAAAGTTATACAAGATTATGTTCACAAAACAAAACTAAACAAAAGTGTTTGTCCAATAATAATCATTTTTTTTATAAGAACAACTACCATAAAATCCTGATTGTAAGCCTCTCACCCACTTTCAAGTAGGAGCAATTTTCTTTTCTGCAATGTAAGCCTATGACCCTATCCCTTTTAACAAACTTTTTTGTGATAAAAATTTATTTAGAATCTAAGGGAGATAAATCCACCCCACTTCTAATTAGTGCAAGAATTTTTTAGTTATATTTTATTCTAAGTAATTGAATAAACCTATTGATTTATTGAAATTGACTCAGATTTTATATTTAAATTGTATCAAAAGTTTTGCTTGTCATGTCCTGTTGTATATTACTTATAAAATTGTACTTCTTAATAAAATGACTGAAAATATTCATTAGGACTGAAAGAGAAACATTCAAACTACCATTGTTTCCCTATTTCATTTTTTCCCTTATTTCCCAGTTGTTAGAAATAACTATTTGTAAGCCTTTGAAGATGTCACAATGAAATAAACCAAACTACTACTGATACATACATAGACTTATTAAAACTAAATCAAGCATGGTACACAACTGAACACTTTTAGACTGCAGGGAAATGAGATTTTATACTGCAATCAAATGTTCTACTCTTGCTAAAAACAACTGAAGAATGTTCTGGAAATTTCTAGAACATTTATGAATGGAAAATGAATGAATAAACAAACATATATTGTTTTAGATGTAAATTATGCTTTACTAATTTATATTTTACTTCTTTTTATTTATATTTATATTATAATTTAATTTTTGTTCTAATGAAATTAACTGGGTGTAAACTAGAACTTTTTGTGTGGAAGTTGGAGATGTTATCACTAAACGACAAAAATTTGTGGCTATGCAGCAATATTTTTTTTCAACAGATTATTTAAGGCTAAATAGCCTCTGTACTTCTGTCTACTGTTCATTTGTTAAATTGCTTGCTTTTTTTAATTCCTTGCTCATCTATATTGAAAGAAATTGCTGAACAAGATTATTTTATTTTTAACTAGCTGCTCTGGTGACCAATTTGGTCTTCAGGTCTTTTGACATTTTCTGTAAAAGGCCTTTAATGATGTCTGCCTTTACATTAAACCAAAATATCGTTCACTTAATGCCAATCATTTAATTGTATATTAAAAATTATGCGAGTTGGCTTATTTACATTTCACTTTGTCAAAAAAAATGTTTTGAAAGTTGAGTTGTGCAGTATTTCACCTAGCAGAATGAAACTGAAGTTTGATTGGATTACACGCTCGAATTATTTTTGCATGACAAGATTGATGGTTGGAGAACTTGCTATATGAATTATTTCCTCCATAAAACATTTTTTTTTTTTTTTTAAGGATTGGAGAATGAATCTTTTTTGTTTACTTTGGTGGAAACAGATTTTGAGAAGTTAATTTAAATTTCACTGAAGTAATCGCAAAATATACATGTACTTCAGTGTAATTCATCACTCAAATATTATTTTTTTCAAGCGATCTCTATAAAAGTATAACTTTTATATAGCTTTATCCGGAAAAGTAATTTTGATTAAAACTGGCCGCTTGAGCTTTATCCGGAAAAGTAATTTTGATTAAAACTGGCCGCTTGGCCTATAAAAAGCGAAATGGTCATCACGACAAACTGTTGATGACAGCCAAATGCGCTTATAATAGCAATAATCTGTGCAATAAATTGGTGACTTATCACCTGCACTGGCTAACATGAAATTGGCTGCATAGCATATAAAGAGTGAAATGGGTAAGCCCGGAAGTGTTGATGACAGCCACATGACTTAGGCCTTTTATTATATAGATGAGAAATTCCATAACAAAAATGAGGCCTTTTTTATGTAAGAATAGGAATAATAAAAAATAATAAAATATTTTGTAACTTTATTATGGTGGTTGCTTCTCAAGCTTTTATTATCCTTCTCTTTGAAAAGATGTTTTTCACAGTGTTTCTCATTAGAATTAAAAAGTTTATTTCATTTCTATGTAATAATTTTGGATGTAATGTGACTTTGACAGTGTTTTCTTGTACATACATTATATTTATTTGAAATATGTATATATCTATACTAAACAAAGAAAGTTTTGCCCTGTTTGCAATGACTAGCTAAATCTACTCTATATACAATGCTCAAATATTTTTTTAAGATTAGTCCAAAGTGTCTTATGAAGCATCTGATGGTCAGAATTTAAAAAATCTAAATTAGTTAATAACATAGCAAATCATTCTGATTAAAAAGACATCTCTGTTCTTGTGAGTGTGGAGGGGGGGAGGGGACCTGATGCATGCACAAAACTGAAGAAACACAAATTTCAGGAGCGATTTTGTCATTTATTAACTTACATCACCTAAATCACTTTTAAAGTTAAAAATGACACATTCTGAAAAATCGTACTCTTATATATCAAATAACACAGTTAATTAAAATATATAGCACAGTTAAATTTAACTGTGATCTCAAAAAGAAATTTTCATAAATGGTCATTTGTTTTTTAATTTATTATTATTATTTATTTATTTTCAAAAAACATTTTCTTTTCTTTTTGCAATGCCTTTCCAGGGTGCAATTTTAAAAATACTGATAAGCCAGAAATATGTTATTAAAGCTGAAAATCATATCTGTGGAGTAATTGGTTTTAGAAAATTTGAAATTTTAACCCTTTCAAAAATACATGCAAACAGAGGTCACCTCACGGAAACCGAAATATTTTTTCTGCACTAATTGTCTGTATTTTAATACAGTCTTTTTAGAGTAGTACAATATATCAAATTTACATAATCTATAAATATTTTGAAATGTTCTAATCGGTAGAAATACTTTTACAAAATAAAATTTGTAAAATTTTGACAAAATCTGTAAAACCTGAGTGCTTTGTTGCAGTTTAGACTGTAATACATCTAGAATTTTTTTGCATGTGAAGATTTAAAATGCTTTCTGATGATATCTGAAAGTAGTATAATTAGATAACATTTCAGCCTTAATACTTGTTTCATAGCTAAATTATCATTCAATTTTTTGGTATTTTACTCTACTGTTCTACAGTAACAATTTGATTTTTTTTTTTTATTATTTTTTCATTTTAAATGATTTTTATTATTGGGTAATATTTCAGGGAAAATGAGAATGGTGATGCAAAGCGTGAGTTGGATGAAGCCTTTAAAATTTTAGCAAGCCGTGAAAATGATGGTTAGTAATAATTACTGTTTTATACTGAAAGGATAAAAGATTACTGTTTTATTAAATGATTGTCTTTTGATTCTTCAGTAGATATATTTTGTTCCATTAATGTGTTTGTATAATAGTACTGTAGACTCTTTAAAATCCACACATAAATTACTGATGAAACATTCAGTTCATATGTAAGGACAAAATTTGACTTTAATTTTTATATCAATTCCCTATGTACTTTAACTTCTAATTTTCATTAATATTACTGAATTCATACTTTTTCATAAATAAAGAATAAATTTATTTCTGGAAAAATTCAAGATATTGCTGATATCATTGGAAATAACATTAAATAAATATATATGTATGAATAAATACTACCTCTGACAATAAAGTTCGGTGATAAATTCAGAATGACCGATCTGGCAACACTGGCGGGGAAAAAATGCTGTACCTGCCTAGAGGCAAGTGTAGACCATCTTCCCCAACCGTTGTTCAGATGAGCGTCGTTTATGCTCTGTGTAAGTCGTGCTTTACTAAGTGCTTGTTCAGTGTGTTGGTTCTGTTTGTTAAACTGAGAACAGAAAAATGAACGAATAAAAGATCAGTTTAAAGTTTGGTTTTAAGCTTTACAAAACACCGAAAGAAATTCATGAGGGATGGTGCAAATTGAACATCTACCATATTCGCCAGATCTCAATCCTGCAGACTTCTTCCTATTTTCATGATACAAACTCTCTTTGAAAGAGATTTGACCATATTGTTGACATCCAATGAAACGTGACGAAGATTTTAAACTTCATCCCAAAAGAAGACTTCTTGCGAATTTCCCAGGACATGTATAACAGATCTCAGTGGTGCATAGTTATAGGAGATGACTATGTTGAAGGATGGTATGGTAACTTTCATTAATATTTCATCTACATTAATGCTGCAGGGCTATTCACCGAACTTTATTGTCAGAGGCAGTGTGTTCTTAAAATCAAGCTTTTTTTGTTGTTAAGTCTGGCTAAGCCTGAAATAAAACTTCCTTATTTTATGCTTTTATATCTGAATTAGTAATGTACCTTTATAAGGCAAGGGATTTGATTTTCGTTTACATATGTTAAGAGAACATAATAGTATTGTTGTAAAAATCAAGTAAATCTTAAGGGATAATGCACAAAAAAATCCCAAATCTGACAAAGCAACTAGCTACTCTGGGAAATTGAGTGCAATTGCTGATGTTATGTGCTTTATGATATTGCATTTGTCGAATCCATTCCATCACTAGACACTTCTTCTAATATTGTGAGATTTGACAACAGTTCAAGAGCAACTTAAAAAAAAGCAAGACATTTCTTAATTAATATTGGCACTTGTAACCTTCATATTGTTCATGATGCTTTTCAAGAAGTAATAAAATCATTCATTGGAAATTAAATTCTTGCAGCAAGCTATAAAGTTTTTAAGGACAGCCCCACAAAGCATGTAGACTTCTGTTTTATACAAATTAATGTTTTTCCTTTAACCTCCTCAGTCCTGAGAAAAATTTTACGAAGTATTACAGAAAGCAATTTAAAATTACTATACAAAATCGCAAAAAATGTATTATTTTTTAAATCTATGCTGATCATGCGCACACATTTATTAAAAATGTCAAGAAGTAATTTTAACAATTCTGAAAACTTTTAAATTAATTTAAAGGTTTTTATTTATGTCTCCTACAGATGATATCAGGACTGAGGAGGTTAAAGTTCTCTCCATATTGTTTATTCTGATGATGTATAAAGTTTATTTTTATTTTATTTTTGAGATTATCTTGTTTTTATAGTATTTTGAGATGGTGCGAATGTCATGATGTTGGTTTTAAAATGTTAACTTTTGATATGGAAAGATTGTACAGCCTGAAAAATACACCAGGGGATTCTCAAGGGTATCTTTTCTTATAAAATAACTATGTACCCTGTTAGAGGAAGCTTAACTTGTATCAAACTTACCTTTATTAAAAAAGTAAAAATGTATTCACATATTCAGTTTCATCTAATGTGTCATAGTTACATAATTTGGACCCATTTTATCATAGAAAAGAAAAGAGAACTTATTCCAAAATGAAATTAACAATAAAGACCTTTTTTTATGATAATTTTTTTAGACTGATACATCTTCAAGAATTGCTCATCACTAGTTCCACCTCCAATATTATTATTATTTAGCCACCCTTGACGACCAGTTTGATCTCTCTTAAATGTATGCTAAGTATTATATCATGTTACTTTTATTCATAATTTAATTTACCTGCTTAATCCTTCGCCAAATCAGAAAATTCCAATAGGGAAAAATCAAGAACTTGGTATTTTTATTTTCACTGGGCACAAATGATAAATTGCCAACCATTGTTCTTTGTGCCCTTTGTATTTTATTAATTTTATTTCAAATATAATCTATTCTCTCATTTTATTTAAATTACAAAACTTTCATTTTAAACTGAAACATTTAAAATTCATGACTTTCCCTTATTTCTTTTTAATTTCAAAAAAGAAAAATAATAAATATTACCATAAACCAGGACATTTAATTTCAACATCAAAATTATAATAAACATCATTGGATTCATCAAAACATCTTCAACATCAAATTTACCAACAAAAAATAAAAAATGCTGACTGGCATGTTAAAAGGTGCTAATGGAGAGATTTGATCTCAGCTAATATAAAAATACCATGAATTTTTTGCGATCATGGTAACTTTTATGTAATTTTATTCTTAAAAAAAAAAAATAATCAAAATGAAAGTCTCGCATATAAAAAGCAAAGTAGTCAGGTTGTTGTTGTTGTTTCTGACAGTCACATTACTTGGACTATTATAATATAGATAAAACAATGGCATTTGAAGACAATTTGGCGATTTATCATGTGGTCTGGCTAACAATAAAATAGATGATTAGCTCATAAAAAGTGAAGTAGTCAACCCGTAACCGTAAATGACAATCACATGACTTATGGTTTTAGATAGGATAGAAAATTTCTTTAAGATTTTTTGTTAAACTTCCTTGTGCATTTGTTTTCTTTTTGATTTACAAATTAGATTTTTATGAAGGGGCCCTAAATTAGCCCCAAATTTTTTCCTGTATCAACACCTAGTATTGATAGAAATGAAATGTTTAAATTTGATCATAGTTTTTTTAAATAAACTTTAATGTAATGTTGATTGAAAGCATCTTAGTTAAAATTTAACAAAATTATAATCTTTCTCTTAATAGTTATTCGCCCACGAACTTTAACTATTAAAAATAGAAATGTCCGACTGAGCAAAACATGTGGAAGGATTGCTGACTGTACTTTTGATGAATTATGTGATAGAGTAAGTTCTATTTTTTGCTTACTTTATGATTATTTATCATTTTTAAGATAAGAAAGTTTGTTAAATAACTTATTTTAATGATTTCTTGCAATTTTTGTAAATTAAGTTTAAAATAAAAATGAATCCTTTTTTTTTTTTTTTTTAATCAAAAATTTGTGGCTAAAATACATGTAGATCTTAAATTGCAAAAAACTTTTTTTTTATTTAAGATATGTGTTTTCAACACTTTCTAAATTCTGTCTTCTAAATTTCTTTCTTTCTTTCTGTAATTTGAAAATGTTTATAAATTTGGTTTGTCTGTCTGTTCATGTTCTAACTTGCATAAATTATTCTGATTGCCATGTAATTCATATATGTTATTGATGTTTATCATTACATCTTTGGTTTTAAAAATGAAATCAAATGTGTATCATTTTTAGTTAATTTGCAGGCACACTCAAAAATATTTTGTTACATTATTTTGTTGATATGATCAATGGGGGAAAAAAATCAGTAGATTTTAATGCTGTTAAACTTTTTTAAACAAAATGAAATTGATAGGCATCGCTAATGTGGACATTAACAAGTTTTTTATAGAATATTGAGCAAGTAGCAATGGTAGGTCATTCACAGGAACACTTAAAAAATATTCTGTTACATTTTGTTCAATAGAATAAGTTTTCAGTGCATTTTAATGATGTCATGCTGTTTCAAACATAATAAAATTGATATGTACAGGTCTGTGGGAGTAAGTCAGGCCCATTTTTGAGCAAAAGAGTTCGTCGCAGTATAAAAAAAAGTCAACTCTGACTCCAGCTCCTGCTTTTTTTGATAGACAGTTTGACATGAAGTTAAACCAGTTATATGTAATTTATTTAAAATTTGTAAACTAAATTTTTATTTATGCTTTTTAGACAATACCAGGCTATTCAGGTAAAGATGCTCAACATATACTGCCCAGTGTACAGAATAGATGAAAACAGTTATTAATTAAAAATTCTAGAATTTAATCTTTCATGTTAACTATTACATATCATAGGGCTTTAAAAAAATTTCTGAATTTTCCTGTAAAAATTATTAATCTTAATTATACATTAGAGATTTTAAGATCAACAACTTGTTTGATTTTTATTTTTATTTTATTATTATTTTTTTTTTTTCCTCTTTAAGTTAGATTGTTTTGTATGTTATATATATATATATATATTTTTTTTTTTTTAATATATTTGCTGTACTATAAAATCAATGTAAACAATTTTTTATTTACTTTACAAAAAATTTAATTGCATAAAAAAAATGAAATTAAAAAGTTTTGTAGCCTTTAGGAGCCATTGATTACCTAATGATTGCTCAAGTATTTGATGTTGTTATCATCAGGGATTTGCCTCAGATGACTCGTAAACAAAAGTCCCAAGCCAGAAGATTTATAACTCTGATTGATACTCTCTATGATAATAAGGTAAACAATATTTTCATATATTTTTTCAATCACTGCATAAGTAATTTCTATAATTATTAGTCTAAAATTAATTTTTTCAAAGGAACGTATTAGTATTGTATTTCTTTATCCATACGCAATGTATTTTTAAAAAAAATTCTGGTTTGTTGTATATAGGGTTGCATTATTAAATGTGTAACAAGACTAAATAATTGAATGAACACAGGAGAATGTTTATAATTATTTACAAAGTAATTGGAGTAAATGAAAAAGAAAACTGATCAAAAGTGACCAGATAAAATTGTTAAACTGGGTAAATAATATTGATTTAGTTTTTGTTGGTGAAACTTAGCTTACTTAACTTCGAAATTTATCTGCACCTGTAGCCCGAGGTAGTAGTGATTTTCTTTACTTTGAACCACAGTTGTAAAGTAATATTCAGCCATATACTTATAAGATTACTTCAAATTTATTTAACATTCCAAATAAATAAATTCTATCAATTTGTAAAGTAATATATATTTATAAAACACATCAAAGTTTGAAATTTGGTAGCATCAACGAGTAATCATTTTCCATAAAAGCAAATCTTTGTGTTTTTAAGATTTAATCTTTCTTGATACTACAACACTTATCCCAATGTTTTTTGTGGCGTTATTACCACACAGAACAAGATAAATTTGTTGTTTCAAAATACATCTTTTTATTTGTTCTGTGTTTTTAAGATGTATAATACTTGAAATTTCTTACTCCAATGTTAATCCTACAGATTGGAATGCATTCATATTTCTCATTAAAAAAAACTAACTTCTCTTTCTTTATTAGGGCTTGAAATTCATTTTATCTTTTGAAGGAAGTCTCTTTACCACTATTTATAAATGGAGGGGAGTTTAGCTGTTTGGGAGGAGGCAAAAAACTTAACCTCATGACGTTTTACTTGCTATTTAGAAAATTACATTAATACAGACGTGAAAAAAAAATACTTTCGTCAACCGACTGGGAGAAAAATAAACATAAAATTTATCAATTGGTCTGTAAAATATCATGAAATCTGTAGATTGGTTACAAAAAAATATTATGAAATTACTCTGTTAGTCATGGAAAATATTGTAAAAATTTTTCTTCAAATACAAAGAACAAACTGTGAATTTCATCAGTCTGTCACAAACAGTAACCATAAAATCCTTGGGTGATACAGAGTAATTTTTTTTTTTTTTTTTTTTTTTTTTTTTGCAATTTAGAGCGATTTTTTTTAAAGGTTACACAGTCAAAGGCAGGGGGAAATCTTCACCTGGCACTAATTATTTTTGTTGCAGGTTGAGCAAACTCTGTTACGGTACTTATAAGTACCATTAAAATTATATTAATAATCTTTTTAACAAAATTTGGGGGGGGGGGGGGGGTTCTGCAATAATTTTAACAAAATTTGTGGGGGGGGGGGGGGTTCAAACATATGACAAAATTGTCTTTTTCAACGACCTTTTACCAAAATTCGCAATATCTTTTTATGTCTGATTTTCAAAATTATGAATGATTTCATAATTTTGGTGCCAAATGCCTTAAATTTTTTAACATAATTGCTTCTGAATTTGTCAATCAATCTCAAGGAAGAAAGATTGTGAAATTTGTCTATCTGTCGCAGAAAAAAAATATGAATTTCAACAATTTTTTGTGCTAAGAAACTCGCAAAATATGTCAATCTGTTGCCCGAAAATATCACAAAATTTGCATTGGGTTTTCAGGAGTTAATTGTTTCAAAATGCAACATTTTTCGAAAAAACATGAAATTTTTTAGATGGAAGTCTCTCCCAATTATAATGTTCTTTTGAGCAGGATTTCAAAATTTTGGGTATGAATCCCACCCTGATATTCAAACCCTGTTTATGCTATTCTTAAAACATGTTTGATTTACTTGCCAAAGCTCTAAAACAATGTATACAATGACTTTGTTATGACTTAAAACATTTGAAATACGGATTTCAAATATTTCAAATCATAGCGAAGCTATTGAGTTTAGAATAAGATTTTAAAGCTTAAGAAAATGAAAGATTATATATATAATATATATAATAAGAATTTAAAGTTTATTACAATAGATAGCAGCACTAGCTGACATTCCCTCAATTTCAGTAATTAGCACCTGTCATAGTTTTCTTTGCAGAGTTCTTAATGATATGCAGTAGGATGAAGTGGTGAAAAATGTACATGTGTTGCTATATTTTTCCTATCGCACATTTCTTGTACTTCATCTAAATTTACATAGATATATTTAATGAGTCAACTATTATCTTTATCATTTCATCATACATTAAAAGTTGTCTAATTAAATTCTAGAGTGGTGTAACTCTTTGAAGTAATGTCTCTATTATTAAAATAATGGAGCCTTCTTTTTGGAAAGTGGCTACCATATATATATATCAGAAATATTCAATGCTAGGTTGGGCTTGGGCTTTACTATTTTGATGAAGAATCGGGTCAGGCCAACATAAATATTTTTTGCATACCAAGCAAATTTTCAGTTCTGGTTTTGAGCTAGCCTGTTTGAAAATCGTTGTTGTGGTGCAATTAAATCTGTTTAAAAATCATTAAAATTCCTGACCCCCATTTTCTTCTCAAAGAATAGTAGATTGCTAGGTTTATTAAAATACAGTAGAACCCCGATCCATCGTTTTTCAAGGGATGCGGAGAAAAAAACGATGAATGCGGGAAAACGATGAATATGGGTTAGCATCAAAATTGGAAAAAACACAATATTTATGCCTTACTAATGCATGCAATGTATACAATGTACTAATAAATATTGATTTGTTGCTTACTAAACTGTAAAATAAATCAATCGAAGTTACAGAAAATTGATATTTATTTTAAAAAATTAAAATACATTTTTGGTTTTCTGTTCATTTTTTTTAAGTCAAAAAATAAATTTTCAAGATATACAACTCTTTTCTGGTCATTTTCTGTAATTTCATATGCGTATATAAAAGTTCATACAGTTTCAAAAGTCGTAATTGCATCAGACAGAGTTGGAACTATGATGGTTCAGCTTCATCGACATGAGCGTTATCCTCTGCTTCTTCGCAATTATTTTGATTTTTTGCATTATCAAACATTTCTCCTAAGTTTAGGACACCACATGTCACAAAATCTTGATCAGTGGAAACATAATCGCATCCTCTGCTATATACAACCACTCTTCATCCGCATTATTGTCACCATTATCAACACAAACAACTCAAATGACTTATTTTAGGATTAAAAAAAAGTAATTCCAGTTTGTGTTTGATAAGAATTCACATGACTTTCAATTTCATTTCGGTGAGGAGAAAAATTTTACAACGATGAATGCGGTAAAACGACTTTTTAAAGAACGATGAACGCGGGTTTTGTTAACATTATTTAAGTATAATTTGTGCAGGGACCATAAAAATAAAACGATCAATGCTAGAAAACGATGGATGCGAGAACGATAGATCGGGGTTTTACTGTATAGTAAAATGTATGAAAAAAAAACTGCCTATGACAAAATTCTGTTTTAAACTGAAAAATGTGTTCATTCATGCAAAATGAATACAATTATATCTGAGTAAAAAATATATATTAATATCTGCTAAGGGAACTTTTTTGTAATGTTTTTCTTCTTTTTTTTTTTTTTCTATACAATTCCATCTTAGAAGATTTTATTGTATACCTTTTTTTATATTTGTATGTCTCCATTACATGGAATATGGATTAATAATATTAATGATGACTGAAATATTTACATACAACAAATAGAGATTCCTTTAAAGCATAAATATCACAGCCTATGGTACTTCTACCAAAAATAAAAATTATAAACATAAAAAAAAGTTTTTTTTTTTAGTCAGAATATTTCTATATGAGTATAAACTATGGTTTGTAGAAATTCACTCAGATCGGGCTGGGTTCAGACCGAAATTTTAACTTGATTATGGACCGAACCAAGACCAAATTTTTAATTATTGTACCAAGTTGAGCCAATTTTTGTTTTTGTGGGGGCCTGGCCAAACATTTTTTTCTATGGGTCGGCCCATGCAGACCTCTAACATGGTGCATGATTCTTTAAGGATACAAAAATAACAGCATAAAAAAAGTTTTTACCATGGTTTATATCATTGTTAATTTAAAATCAGATTTTAATTTTTAAGAGATTATTTGAAACATTTTATATTTAACATATTTAATTTTTGTTGCTATATATTTTTTTAAAAATGAGCAATATTGAAAATATTTTGATATTAATACATTAGCATTTAATGTATGGTTTTTATAAGTGTAAGTCATTCAATATTCAGCACTTTATATGCATTTATACTTATAAATCATGAACTTTTACTAGGGATATATCAACATATTTAAAATTAAGAGTCAAATTTTATTCAGAAAAACATTGTATTATGCTTACATAAAATAGTACAGTTTCCACAAATTCTTACATTTTTTATTTTAGTCAGCAGATTTTTAAGAAGTGCAACAAATGATACTTTATTAAATAGAAAGTGTTTTTACTGCTTTTTCCTTATTTGAGTGCATTTCTCAAAATGATATTTATTTTCATTTTGCTATTGAATTTCTATGTTTAGTCTTTTTTTTCTTTCCGTTATTTATAGGTATTATTAAAAGAATTTCAGAGGTTTATACTTGTATTTTGAGCAACAAAAATCTCTGAATCATTTTAGTAAATGGGAAATGAAAAATATTGTAAGAAATAGCTTTAAATTAGCTAATATTTCTACTACTAGGGGGGCCTGCCCCCTAAAAGTTATGCTCATCAACCCCCATTCCAACATCCCAGATTCTAAGAGCACACTAATTACATCAGCTTTAAAAAGATTGAATTTTAATTTAAAAGAAAAGTGGTGATTTCCTGTAAACAGGTTTCCATTCATTTTCCTTTGGAGATTAAGGTCAAATCAGCCACTATTAAAAGATACAATGTCTTTTTTTTTTTTTTTTTTTTTTTGTCTTTTTTTTTTTTAAGGCTACTATAAAATTAAGTAAACAGAGCCAAATTAAGGGTGAAAATAATTTTTCTGCAGTGCTAAACAATGTCCATAGTACTGTAAAGGTGTAATCTTCTTACTTTTTTTTTTTTTTTTTTTTTTTTTTTTTTTTTTGCACTTATTGTATGTTCTTCCAAGATCACTATGAGGAAATAAAATTGCTAATATCATAGGACCTGCATGTTGAGAGGTTTGATTGATAACAGTGGTCTCACTAACTTTAGGTCTTAACTTTTAAAGCTTTTGACTAAACTTTAAGATTCATGTTTGAAATACAGTTAATTTTGATCTTTTGATTCAATTATGAAAGCAACTTTCAAAGTTTTTGGTTTGTTATATCTTTGCTTGTCATCAGATTTATATATTGTAAAATTTAAAACATATTTTTGTCCTTCAATTCTAGTTAATTCATACAACATTCTATAATTTTTAGTACATGGATTTATTTGTCTGAGAAGTTCACATAAATATATTGTTACACATTTTGTAAATAGTTGATATTTGTACTCAAAAATAATGTAAACAATCATATTAAGCTTTATTCATAAGCTAATATTAATTTTTGTTGCATTATAATGTCTCAATTTGTTGATTTTCTGCAAGCAAGCAAACCTATTGGTTTTCATTGGATGTCTGTGGGAACTTGGCAAAATATTAGAGATATTGCCAAGTTGATGTCACTTTTGGTGACTAACTTTGGTCGGCAAATTTAGCATTATATGTCCAGTTGGTAACAAACTTGGCGATACTTGGTGACAGAACAGGACCCTGCCCCTTGCTGTATCAATGTAGATTTTCATTGGTTCATTTCCAAAATATTATCTACCCTATATATATAAAATCATAATGAAACTAATTTATGAAACGACCGATTATATGACATATTCTGTTTTACTGCTATTTCTCTTAAAGTATAGAATATTTAGCGTAGAAATTAACACCAAAAATCCCTATTGACCACTGGATTTCAAAAGTACTGTTATAATTTTTTTATTTTAGTTTTCAAAATATTAATTTTTTTTTTCTAAATTAAATTACATTTCTGTAGTGAAAATCTGTAATGGCAACAAAATTACTCCATTTGTTTGGAAAAAAAATGGGGGGCAACAGGGAAAAACTATTGGGATTATTAGATTTATTTTTTCCGTCAATATCAATTGGATAATTAAAATTAACTTTTATTTCAACTAACAGTGAAACAATATTGTGATTAAATTATGTTTTTCAGGAAAATTAAAGAAAAAAGATAAAAATCAGATTTGCTTTTTGTCATGAAAAGTGAAATTATTAAACTAAGAAAGAAATTTTGAAATAAGAATTAAATCATCACATGTCAAAAGCAAAGAATAACAAAAATTACATGAAAATACATAAAAATAAAATGTATGAAAACTTTAAAATAATAAAATTATTATAATCAAAGTGCATTTAAATTGGATAATTATGTCACAGCTAAATTTCCCAAATGTAAAGTATTGTCATAATTAAAATGAATGGACCATATCCTTCCATTTGGTAAGGGGCTTTAAAAATTGCTATTTTACCAATGGACAGTATCCCTAATCCCTATGATGTCAAAATTGGTAAAATGGAGATTTTTAAAGCCTCGAATTGAAAGGAATAAAATAGTCCATTTCTGTGTGGGTTATTAGCTGGAAATAAATGCTGAATTACTGATATTTTTTTAAATGTAAATAAAATTTTCTGTAACCGTCTGCATTCAGTAAGTAGGATAAGCAATATTCATGTAATGTCACAACTGGTAAAAAATGCAGTTTTTATAGCTTCAAACCGAAATCAAGAGTATGATCCACTGTAATGTCGTAGGAATATTGTTCATTTCTATGCATGTAAAACTTTGTGGAATATTAAATTATTTTTGAAAATGTCATTTTATCATACACTTTTAAATTAAGCATTATATGTACCAGTAAATATTAAACGAGAAAAGAAAGTTTAAAATGAATAAATATTACATAAGAAATGCATTCAATGATGAAAACTATGTCATATGTTAAAATGATACATTTAAAAGTTTTCATTTCAGAGAATTTTAATGTGACGTCACATGATATAGATGTAATTTGTTTTATTAGCACTTTCCAACATAGTTGAAAAGTGCTTATTTATTCGATTTGTCTGTGTGCCTGTCCATGCTTAATTCCCATAAATATACTTGGATTTTCATGCAATTGATAAAGCTTATTCAGGGTCACAAAAGCATGTTTTGTATTGCATATGAAGTAATGTACAATTAATGGTTCGTTTACAGCTCCACTCAACAGAATTCGACTATGTTATGGTATATGGGGAAAAATCGATTGGAGAGTATTTTAATGATATTACTATATTTCTAATGTATTGAAACTGATATAAATTATGGAATTTCACTATGATTTCATTAAAAAAGAGCGTTCTTAGAATTTTTTATTCATTTACTGGGACACACAAAATAAATCAGTTACAATGTTGTCTTTGCATAATAATTGCTGGAGAGTACGTTTTAAAATTTGGTATGCACTTAAATTTAAAAAGTTTTTCATATTACTTTTTATATATAAATTCGACACCTCATATACAAGGCTGCAAAAAGGTATTTGCATACAATTCTCCTTATTAGAGGAAATTGCTAAAAGAGAATTTTCAACTGAAATATATGTATCTCTTAAATGAACTAAATTTTAAAAATGCATGTTGTTAATTGATACAAGCCTTTATCATATACTGGGCTACTAAAAAATTCGAATAATTTTCCCGATTGTAGATGGAAACACCTGAATTTCGGTTTTGAAATTTGTTATACATTTTCATATGATGAAATGACACGTATTATTTTAATTATTTAAATGATCCAGTAACATTACATTACATTCTGAATGTTTTGGGAGAATATTTTCTGCATAATTTGTGCTTGGTGCATGTTTTTTTTTTCTTTGTTTTGTATGAATTATTATTCGATATTTTATAAAACACTATATTCTTATTAAGTAAAATAAGCAATATGCAATGTAAAATGTAAATGGTGTATTAAAAAAAATAAAGGAATTTATGAATAAACAATGTTTGTTTCTGAAAATATCTAAAACATTATCAAAACATAAATTATAAGCTTGAAAGTTTCAAAATACAATGCTTTTCAATACGATGGTTCAGAAAGCAATTCCCAAACAGACATAGTTTTTTAACTTCAAAACTTTAAGAAGGATATTATCCATAGTGTTCTTATTAAAGTTATAAAGATAAAGCCATTTTTAACCTAACCATTTTATACAAACTGATTTTCATATATGTGATTGATCTTACTAATCGATCCTGAAATCTGCCATCAGTTGTTAAGACAATGGTGGATCTAGGAGAGGGGCGATGGGGCTGTCACCCCACCCCCACCCCACCCCTTGGGCCCATAAAGGTTTTCAAACAACATAAGAGATCTTCATGGAATAGGACTTGGGCCGAAGCTGAAAGTCGGCACAGCGCGGCCCGGGTCAGGTGGCGCCAATTCATGAATCAAGCAATGGCAGATCTGGGGGGGGGGGGTAGATGACAAAGGGGCGATCTCCCACCCTAGGGTCGGGCTGGGTCAAGTCTTCTGACTTTTAAAGCCAGACAGTGTCCTGATCTTTATTTTTCTGCTCATTTGGGTCGGGTCAGGCTTGTTTTTCTTCCACGTCGAGTCCGACCTGGAGTCATTCTCCTTAAAAGTCTGTATTAGAGATGAGACAATGCTCAGACTCGGACTCATTTTTTATGAAAATTATAAATTTTATATATCAGTGAATAGAAAATATTAAAAAAACTTTTTTTCCTCCTTAAACATTACTTATTCCTTTTCAAATCACTATACTGACATTTTGATTAGGCTAAAGGTAAAGCAGAAATTGTGGAATTTTTTTTTTCTATTAATTACCCATCATACGTAGTATAGGGTAAGTCTTGCAATCGTTTTGAAAATCGAAAATTTTTTTTTTTGCGGATTTACACGTTTTAGATAGTGGAGATTCCGAAAAACATATTTTTAGAAAAAAATTTTTGCCGTCCGTCCGTCTGTCTGTTTGTAAACGCTCTATCTCCCGAACAAATTGAGATAGAGACTTGAAATTTTGTATGTAGTTAGTATGTAAGAATGGGACGAACCCTATTTAATATCAGCAACCTCGATTATCCGGAACTATTTTTTTCGGACTCTCGAAAAATTCGTTCTGATGAAAGGTATATAAAAATTTTCGAATTTTTTTGTTCTAAGGAATGGACATAAAAGGCTATAAAATAACACACATTTTGCATATAGAACGAAGTCGATCGGATTATTAGTTGCCAAGATATTTGTAATCCTGTTTTCCACATTCTTCGATTTTTCATGACTCTGTATTTTATTCAAATTTCAAATCAGAGGTATATTTTAATTGGAAATGAGACGCTTAATCCGACGCAGTTAATTGTTAGTTAATAGAGTTATTACTTTTGGAGTTATAAGGATGTTTCTTTTATGCAGTTCGGTACTACTTGAGTAGTTTGGCATTTTATATAATTTGTCGAAATTGATACATCAGCAGTTCTTTAATGTAGCATTACTATGTATATTAACAATATTTAAATTTTGTTTATGAATTGCAATGCATTGTATAAATAGTTTTCACATGTTTTATTTTCATATACATATCCATGATGGGTAAGTATTACGGTGGCCCCCAACGACTAGTTTTAGCATTAGAATGCTATTTTAAAAGTACATCATTAGCCATTTCTACAAACCTATTTTTGCCATTTCCGATGATGTTTTGGCGCCAATGAAAAGGTGGGAATAATGAATTCGTCTTTAGTTTGATTTTTGTTTGTTGCAAAGGTTATTTTGCAATTGTTATTTAAACATTTAATGTGAAAAGAATATTTTCTTCCAATTTTAGTTTGCGGTTGGCGGATATTTTAGATTTCTATTGTACACTGCGTACAAAGGTCATAATCATTTTTCATATGAAAATTTTAGTGATTATTACTTCTTTTGTGAATTCTTCTGATGCTGAATTTATACTCTTCAATTTACAAAATCACTTTTGGCCGTAAGTAAATTTAATTACCATATTATTCCGATAGAAAGCAATTGAGCAATATTTCGTCTTTTCCTATAAAAGCATAGGAATTTTTAATTTAATGTTATTGTCTGGGTCACGCCTATCTCAAAAGATTGTGATGAGGAATGAAATTGTTAGTTAAACTGTGCACTTTTTATAGAAAATTGATAAATGTTGTTCAGTTCGACAAATAATTGACAATAATTTCTACTAGTTCCATGCATTTATTCATGAAACACACTTCATTAACATGTCCATAATATTTTCTTATTAAAGGAGACAAAGTATGAGAATTTTTTCATGCGTAAAGTACATTTTTATTCTGTACCAAACTTTTCTTTTGATAATATTAAATCTAAATTTTCGTTTAAGAATAACATTTCTTTGTAAAATAAAATTTAAAAATTCTAAATTTTTTTTTTAAAATTATTGCTCTTTTTTTTTTTTTTTTTTTTTTTTTTTTCTACTTCATACTTTTGTTGTCGGGCTCGGGCTCTGATGAAGCAAAATGTTTCAGCTTTGGGCAGGCTTGGATTTAAAATCGTCGAGCTCAGGTGGGACCTAATTCTGAAAAAAGATCCCAAACTCATGTCTAGTCTCTAGTCTGTACTGATCAAAATTTCCAGGTCGGGGCTCGGCTCTGATTAAAAGCTAAACGTTTGTTCTGTATCTGACCCAGCCTATATGATGAGCATTATTGGCCTGACTGTGATTCGTGCAATTCTTCACTCAGATTCCCAATTTGGGTTGGCATCTTACTTATTTGTTATTTGTAAAAAATATATTTACGTTGTACATTTGTTTAGCTAAATCTTAAGAAAAACATTTCGAAAAATTTACTTTTCTTCTTATTGTAGAGCTTTAATATTATGATTTATATTATAAGTAGAAGTTAACCCGACCCGCAGCAAAAAAGAAGTCAACCGGACCCAAACACAACCCACATCAAAAAAGTATAAGTTAACCCGATCAGCAGCAAAAAAACAGAAATTAACCCTACCAGCAGCAAAATATAGTAGTCAACCAGTCTCAAACGCAACAAAAAGCAGAAGTTAAACTGACCCACTGCAAAAAGAACAAGTCAAATGGACCCAAATGCAAACCATAGAAAAAGTATTAGTTACAGCGCAATGTGAAAGGGTGGCGAAGGGGACGGCTGCCTCAGGTCCAGAAATTTAAGGGACATCAAATTTATACTACCAATGTCATTTTTGACCTGTCACAAGTCTTGTTTGGTTTTTTTGGAGGGGGAGACCTGAAACTTTGCCCAGGCACAATTTTCTCTTTGCATGCCCCTGATTAGTTAACACGACTAGCAGCAAAATATAGAAATCAACTGGACCCAAACCCGACCTGAAGAAAATATAGAAGTTAACCAGACTCAAACCCGACCTGCAGCAAAATATAGAAGCAACAAGCAACATAACCCAACCCGGATACTGGAAGAGGCCACTGTAATAAAAAAAAATACCTTATTCAAACGGAAAATAGTGACAACCTGATTACATAAAATAGCCACTGCCATAATAATAATAATATTCTTCAATCTTCTGTAACCTGATAATATTTTTTAAACTACGCATTACCGAGTTTTTGGAATCTGTGAGCACTGAATGGCAGTAGGCGGACAGAGCCCCCTTGTTATATATATATATATAAGGAGCTAGTGTTCACTCTAGAAATAAAAAGGGCATGGTGCTATTCACTAAAAAGGGCACTTCTGCTCCAGAAAAGGGCACTTTTGGAAGAAAAAAATTTGTTATTGCTTTTAGAAGGGGAAAAAAAAGAAAGTGGGAAAATACATAATTTTTAAGTAAGATAAATCAAATAATATAAATTTTGAATGATTTTATGATATAAAAAGTAAAATACAATTAAATTAAACCATGATTGAAGTTTGATGTTCTTTTTCTTAAAGAAATGAAAAAATTCTATCATTTTTGGTCACACAAATTTAGAGATATTATGGAATAAAATAAATATTTATTAAAAATCTCTGGGTAAAACCAGTGGTGCATTTTGCTACTTTTAAAAAGGGCAGGATGCATTTTGCAAACTTGAAAAAGGGCAGGGTGCATTTTGCAAACTTGAAAAAGGGCAGGGTGCTGCACCCTTTAAAAATGGCCAAGAAGGAACACTAATAAGGAAATATAAAATTAAAATGATCACTTTTCTTTTTTAAATATTAAAATTTCTCATTCCACTTTTTTACTTTGATGCTTAAACCATTTTTTTTTTAATATTATTATTATGACTTTAATGGTATTGTATTATTTATTAGGTAAAAGTGCTATGTTCTGCTGCTGCTCCTTTAAAAAAGTTGTTTTTACCTGTTGTAACAGGTCCTGTTTATTATGAAGATGAAAATAGAGCATTGATGGATGATTTAAATATCACAAAAGGGAGTGTAAGTATTTTATTTTTCCTCACAAATTTTATTAAAAAATATGTGCAAAATAAAAATTGTTATATTCTATTTTCATATGTCTAATCAGTCATCAATAATAATATAACCCATTTGAAACCAGCATCTTTTGCATGAATTTTATTCAAATTGCAAACATTTTTTGTTAAATTAAATCTGAATCATTATTAATTAGGAAAATGTTTGTTAAAAGGAAATTTTACTTCTTTTTGATACCACTATTAAAGGGAGGCTGCATGCACTTTTTGAAGATGCACAAATTTACCCATGGTCCTGAAAGGATTTAAGTGTGTTCTTAACTGATCCGCTCAACAAGCGAAAAACGTTTTGACACATTTACAAATCCATTTTTTAACAGAAAGTTATAAAATTTTAATGCCTGACTTCGAATTGAACTTATTTTTCAATTTTATGATAATTAAATTACTTATCGAGTTATAAGCTATTTCGATGACGCAATCACCCGTTTTTCTCCTCCTTTTCGACCGGTTTTTCGGCTTTCGTCGGGAAATATGCTCAAAAGTGTCAACTTTGAAGGCTTGTTATGAAAAATCTATTGTGTTTTTTAAAAAAGAAAAGAATGAGTGCAATTAGACAGTTTCTGAATAACACCACCTGCTATTTTCATGCATTTCCGAACAAAAATAAATTAATGCATGTGTCACAAAGTTGCCCTTTTTGATTTAAGAACACCCTTAAAGTACAAAAAGTACATAAGCTTCTAAAAAAAGCCAAGTTTCATTCAAATCATAAAATTTAACTCAATAAATTTTTGAAAATATTTCCTCTTTCCCATATTCTATTTCTATATGTGTATACATACACAGATATGTTTTTATATATGCATATGAATGCATATACTCATACATAATACCATTAATTGTAATACAATATACAGTCCTACTCTCGTTAATTCGAATCTTTGCTTAATTTGAACTAAATATGAAGTCTCGAAATTTCCAATGGCAGAATAACATTAAAAATTTTCATTAATTCGAACTCATTTTCTCTTGACTTCATTGAATTCGAACTAACGGGAATTCTGATTTTTCATTTTTCTCTTCTTTGTCATGGATTTCATATCATTTGAATATTTTTCTTTGGTTTTTGTGAAAATTGTTCTGTGCAAGTATCCATATAATCCAATGCATTTGATATCCACTTTCTTAGTGCCCTGTCTATCCATGAGTGAAGCTTTAAATTTTTCTTCCATTGTGCTTGTGTCTAATCTTTTAATTAGTTTATGTATTGATGCATTCTAATTTAATATTAAGTCATATTCTAATGCTAACAAACGAAATAAATTTAAAAAACACTATAATATTAATTCCTAAATTCTTTTTTTAGTAGTGCCATATTAAGCATGTTTTCATTTCATATTTTCCATAATTCGAACTTCGGATCATTCGAACATTTCTTGTGGTCCCGACCAGTGTTCTCGCTGACATTTGACCAACTTTAGTTATTTGGCTAATTAAAAATAAAAAACATTCGCCAAATGAAAAAAGTATTAGTTAAATAGATTCGCCGTGTAAGCGAAATTTTTTTTTTTTAATTCTTATAATACACCCCCTTTTTTCCATAAGTTCTAAAATAACCTAAGTTTTTATAATTGGGACAACGACTGTTATTAATCTAATTTTAATTATCCGTTAGAAATATAAAAAATATGTATATATTAAATATATATATAAATAATGCATATGTATGAAAAACGTAAAAGAAAAAAAAAGAAAAAGCAAAAATTGAGCACTAGCAATTTGGCGAATCTAATCGCTTGTTGACTCGCCAAATAAAGAATTAGTCGCAATTTGGCGCAATGGCGAGCGACAGCGAGAACACTGGTCCCGACGAGTTCGAATTAACGAGAGCTGATTGTACATCATTTAAACATGAAAAAATGAATTAAAAAGAATATAATCGAAATTTGTAGAACCAAAGTAGATTCATCAGACACAAAATATTTTGGAACTGCGAATAAAGTGTGTGATTTCATCTTCGTATCAGCCATGAAAAAGTAAAATATGTGTAGATAAGTATGTATATATAACACTGGTGTCTAGCTAAGCTAAAAGTATACCATATTTTATGAGAGAAGGGTGTTATATATAGAAGATAATTATAATGAAGGGTGTCATTTGTAGGCTCTTTCTCAATTGTCTTTTTTTTTTTTTTTAAATAGCAGAGATATAGCAGTCTGAATTTCTAAGGTGGCTTACATTTTGAAATAGTTTAACTTTTGTCATGCAATATTATGCATATTAAGTATTTAATTTGGATATGAATAAGCATGTATGCTGTACATAACAAGTTCTTGACCAAGCTTTTTAGCCAGCTTCATCCACAGTCTTCTTTTAGAATGATGGGTATTTTAAAAAACATTTACAAATTTAAAAATTATTAAATGGTACAAAAATTTTTTAAAAAAATTAAAAATTTCCCTTGTTTGTCCTTGATATAAGGATCTTGGAGTTTTTTGTTTCATCTTTATCCTAAAAAAGAGAAGAGATAACAGCTTCAAGTTCTATGGTGGCTGACATTTTGACACAATCTGATTTTCATTCCATTGTAAATCTGATATTTATCAGCTGATTTGGATGTGATTAAAAATGCATATAAGAAGTACCAAGTTCTCAACTGAGATAATCAGCTTCATCTTCCATCTTGATTCGAAATGGCGAGACTATTTAAAATTTTAAAGAGAAATACAGAAAATTTAGAAATTAGATAATTGTTTTCCTGTAAGTGTTTATATATAGTCTTTAAAAATGGCTGGTATATAGCAGTTTAAAATTCTAGGTTGTCTAACATTTTGAAATAATTTAGTTTTTGTCGTATGACAGCACCGGATTGAATTAAGATTTTAATGTCATTGAGTATGTGTGCAGGACCTACCAAGATCTCAACCAAGTTTATTGGTTAGTTTTTTCATCCACCATGTTGTGTCAAAATGGCAAGTACATCAAGATATTGCCAAATTTAGGGACCAAACATAAATGATTCTAAATGAAGCTAATATGAATTTAGTTGGCTAATCTGGCAAAATTCTAATTTATACTCAGCATTGTAGAAAATTGGTATTAAATCATCTATAGTAATTCCTTTCATTTTAGCTTCATGTGTTTGAGTAAAATTAGCTGTATTTTTAAAAACAAGGAATAGAAAGATACCTTTTTCTCTCGGTACAGTTCAGACAGCTTTTTAAAATTATTACTCATTACAATTTGCTTACATTTTTTATTTCAAATTATTATTACTATTTATTTATTTATTTTTTACTTATTTATTTATTGAGAAAAGATACTTTTTGCAAGGGATTTAAAAAAAATAATAATAAAGAACAATAATGTAATGAACAAGAAGAAAAAAAATGAATAAATTCTACATAGGACAGCCTGATATAAAATATTACTTAGTAAGTAAAGTTATTAAATGTTCATAGTTTTTCTCTTAAGACAATAGTTATGTAGAGAGACAGTTTTATTCAAGTAAAACTGTCACAGGAGTGTAATACAAAATTATTTTAATTCTTATTTAAGCATCATAGCTGCCAACTTTCAACTAAACTTCCGTAATACTTGGATTAGTTTCATCCAGGTTAACATCATTTCAAACCAGAAAATGTATTTCATGAATCTTTATTTATTTAATTTCAGATTTGTTACTGGAACATACTTAATTTCATTTCTTTGAAAAAATTCTGGTTCAAAACTCATTAAACCAGGGTCAAATTAACGCATGTATTACGGATAATCAATATCAGGTTGGCACCTATGAATATGAAGCATTGAAGTTGTCCACCTATTTATCTAGTTGTTAGAATTTCAAAAGCATTCTAGATTCTAGGTAAGAGGCTTCAATTTCGAACGTAGGTTGTAGTTTGGATATCGATACTTGTTGTTGATAAAATTTTATTCTTAACAGATTTTCTAATCTGTATGTGTTAAAGAGAACTACATTTCCTCAAATCAAACAGCAGAGCTTGTCTTTATCACAAAATTAATAATTAAACATCTTCAAACTCTTATAAATGTACCATAAATTATTGAAAGAACAAAGAAAGCTGTAAAATAGAAAATGAAACTGAACAAATGTGATGCCACTATTTTGTCACTTTTTTGTATTGTTTTGTCACTTTTATCACTATTTTGAAGTCATCTGACCAGTTTTATGCCTGTGGTATTTTAAAAAAGTAGATTTTGATTTTGTAACAATTTTTTATTGATATGAAGATTTTGAATTTTTATAACTTTGTAGAATCTAAATTTATATTTTTCAGGAAAATGAACAAGCAAGTCTTTTTAGTGGAGAAGAAGAAGTCTTTGCTTTTGACAGAACTGTGTCTCGTCTAACAGAAATGCAAACAGAAGAGTACTGGAAGCTGCGTCCTTTTGTGGCATCGTGATGTATAGATGTAATCATCTTTTTAGATTAAAGCTAAAAATATTTATTTTATTTAGATTTTAAATTTGTAAAGTTTGAAAGATACTTGCCCGTTTTAGTACAATACATAGGAAATTTTTTTTTTTAAATCTCTTTATTAAAGCTTATCATAAATTTTCTTAAATTTTAACATGTAGTAATAAGGTATTTTTTATAACAGTTCAACATCAGTGATGTCAAAAGCTGAAATTTCATTTATATCGCTGAGATATGAAAAAAATGTTCCTTTTATAAATGCAGTTAATTTTATAATCTAGTATAATCTTTTATAATCTGTATTCTGTTACTCAAGAGAAGCTGTCTGTAGTAATAGAAATCTAGTTAAAAATGAAATATTCTGTTTCTAATTTTGTGTCTGAGCATCTGTTGTTTAATTGCTCAAATTCTTCGTAAAATAGTTTCTTGGAAGTAAACTGTTGCTTAATATGTTTATTTATCAAAATATTTATGCAATGTATTCTGATACTTGTGGTTTTAAATTTGTTATCTTCATTTCTAAAAATGTATTTGAAGCAATAGTTAACATATTTCATTATTTTTTTAAGTACTTATTTATACAGTTTTTTGTAAATTTGTAAACAGATTATTTAAAAAAAAAGGAAAAATCAACTAACTTTAAATGATAAAAAGTTCATAGGAGAAAAATGTACTATGTTATGTTTGATAGAAGTGTTTTCATTTATTAGCATAGTCCATAGCTGATTAGAAAGAAAGCTGTCAAATGACATAAGAAAAATTATACTTTTTAATTAGACTAATTTTCCTCATCCAGAAGAAAGTACTTAGATCTTAATAGTTAGTTTCCCACCATTGCTCTATAAAGTATTGCATTGTTTTTAATGAAAATGTTTCCAAACCCCACCTAAAGTTTAGGACTGTACATATGTTATCATTGTATGGGATGAGGGGCGGGTGGGGGGGGGGGGGGGTAAGGCTGATATCGAAGGATATCTCTAGGAGGTAGATGTTTTTTAATCAAAACAAATTTTTCTTTTTTTATTTGTAATTTGTTGCTTTATATCAAAATAGTCTATTATATATTTTTTAGTCTGTTATCTATTTTTATGGCTCTGCAAAGTTATTATTCAGATCATTAAATTATTATAAAATTATTCAATTCTAAAACATGGAATATTACAAGGTTTGGTAATCCTATTCTTCTATCATATCTGCATAAATATATAATTTGCTGTTGGAGAAACCATCTGCAAAGTATGCTTGAAATGATGCTTGTTGTTTTTGTTGGTAAATAAGTGATAAAGAATATTGTCCACTGTTTAGTCTATAAGTTCTGTTTGTTCCATCACCCTCATTCGTGTGTGGCAGATGCAAAGACATTATTGCTGTTGAATGCATTACATTAAAAAATCTATTATTAAATATTTTTAAATAGTAACTATTCCCTTTAAATGTTATTTTATATGCTAAGGGATATTTGGCTTTTCTTCATTTCATATATGGCTGTTTCAGGGCTTATATCTTGTTAAACTAAAAAAAAAAAAATTAAAGTATTTGTTAAATTAAAAATTCAAATCATTTTATATTGTCTATGTTCTAAAATAGAATCAACTTTCTGTTTTAGTGTTGAATTTAGCAGCTGAAAAATACATCTTACACACCCTAGCTGATAAGAATCTTATGTGAATACAGATAAAACTTCTATATTAGAAAAATATGCGTGTGATTTTGTTGCATGTTTTTATCTTTCCATGAGGTCCTCTATAGCCGTAACTGCCACACACATTTAAGGACAGCCGTGACTTTGCAGAACAGGCAGCTCCCTGTATCTTGAATATTGTCTGGAAAATACCCTGATTGCAGACAAAACCTCTGGAGAGGAAAAAGAAAAACCTTCAGGCTCATTACATTCGTCACATAAGCCACCTAAAATTATGCCACAACTTTATGAACTTTTTAATATTTAATTACAGCAGTAATATATAAGAACATATGGGTGTTTTAAAATTGAATTATAGAGTGTCAAAATTCTTTTTTTTTTTTTTTTTTTTTTTTTTTAGGGGAGTGGTGATTATTTTTATGGATTTTTTTTAAAGTATTTCTAAGTATTTTAATACATAACATGGATACATTTCTTTATTTAACAATTATAGTTAAGAGTAAAGATTATCAACTCAAATAGAAGTTCTTTTCTCCTTTTGGCAAACTTTTAAGTTTTCTTCCCTTACTTTTACTAAAAATCTGCTTTTTTGTCATAGAGTATAAAATATGTTGAAGTAATTTATTTCATACATTGTTATTTAATATATTGTTTTCTTTATAACTGTGATATATAACAACAGTTGTGTTCATATAATTGTTGATGTACTTATATAATTACATTTTTGTTTAAAATATAGTGAAATATTGTTTATGTTGAATTGAAAGTGTTCAGATGTTTTTATAACATCTTTAAAATTATAACTAAGTTGATTTAATGAATAGGGTTTCAGAGCTTTGTATAGTAGACTTTGTTCAATTTAATCTTTGATAATTTGAATACAAGTTTCCTTTCCATTTGAAAGTAGAATTTAAAGCAATATTAAAAATTTTCTAAATCAAGGCCTCAATTCACTGTTTGGCCTAATTAAAAGTTTTAATTCAGTGTATATACAATTTTTATTTCTAAAAAGTTAACTAACAAAAAAAAGCTATTTTTCCCTCAATTATCCAGAAGGAGACATTAAAAAAAATATTTTATTTTGTTAATTTCTCTTATTCAAAGACAAGAAGATTACAACTTCTTTAAATGGGAATACAATTAATATTATTAGTCCTAGTTTATAATTTCTGTGAAATCTGGTGTCTATTATATGTTAATTGTATTGATTCATATTGTTTGACTTAGCTTTTTTAAAAATTATATGTTTTGATTAATTTGAATTAAACAAAGTCTATTTTAGTTTTTAATGTTATGAATAACATCTCATGAAAATCAGTTTTACTGTAATTCTAAATATGTATATGTGCTTATTTTTCTGTTTATCTGTATCTGAAAAAGAAAAAAAAAAAAAAAAAAAAAAAAAAAAGATTAACTAAGTTAAAGTAAAATTTTATAAATTCATGAATCATTGTGCAGATACATTTTCTTGATATTTTGCAATATTTTAAATGGAAATAATTACAATGATGCACATTGTCTAATATTCAGTATTTATAAGGAAAATAATAAATGCTTTTTTAAATTTAAACTTTGGCTTCTTTATTTGGAAAAATTAAATACAGTGGAGTTTATACGACGCCGAAGGGACTACCGAAAAACGTCGTATAAATGATAACGACGTATAATCGATTTTCACTTCCAAAACTAGAATCAATTTTGTTTTCACATAATTTTAAAGTTTAACGTGATGATTTGCATGAATTTTTAAATTAAACAAACCAAAATAAACAAATAATCTTAAAAAACGGGGGGGGGGGGGGGGGATTAGAAAGCAATTTAAATATGCGTACCTTTATTTATGTTTCACTGAAAGGTTCCTCATTTGCAGTACCTCATTTTCTTTCCATATAAAGTTAAAGATCGAAAACTCCGCGTGGCCAACTAAAAATCGCCAATACTGATAACAATTAGAAGGATAGTCTATTTGCAACATAAAACAAGTTGGGAAAGCTGACCATCCCCGAAAAAAGAATGACCCCACCCAGTGTAATCTATTACACGTAAGCTGATTTTTCAGATTAATCAAACACCAGCCCACATTTTTATAATGTGGAGTGCATAAAAACACGCTTTTTAGTGTCATTCATAGCTGCCAACTTCCGCTCGTTCGTGAAATACACAAGAAAAATAAACCTATACAAAATCGAAAAATCGGCATATAAACGATTTTGGGCGTCGTATAAAAGATATATTTTTACATTAAAATGAATAGGAATGAATCGAGACCACATTAAAATGTCTTATAAATGTAAATGTCGTATAAGTGATCGTCGTATAAACAATGCTTTACTGTTAATTTCAAAATCTTTCTTGTAAAACACACCATACAGCATCAGTTTGATAAGTGCATTGTTTGTTACATTACCATATTAGCATAGTATAACCAACATCTAAGATTGGAAATGGAAGCATGTTAGTTTGATAATGGGCATTTTTATTTGACTGTTTTTTAAATTTCCCATAAATGTCACTGTTTGATTTGTGATTAATCTTAGATCTTGATCAGGTCTGATTCTTAATCCGAATAATCTATTAATTTGAAATAATGTCACAAACACATATACTATGCATGTAAAATGCAAATGTAGTTTTGTTCTAGCCGCTTATAACTTGAGTACTGTTCTATGAGACCTGTAAATTATTTAATTTTTCTGAAAAGATTTTAGTATAAAACATATAATTATATGTCTCTTAGTTATAGAATTATGGGAGCAAGTTTTATAATCAGGTGAACCTGGTTTTGGTAAATTAAACTTTTTAAAAGATTATGCTGAGTAGATTCTGATAGAACTTACATTGTAGATAATTTTTCAAGCAATGTTTACAATATAGAACAATACACAAATATCATTCTGCATGCTTAATTTTAGAATCAAGGAGGAAAATACCATAATCAGATGAATCTAATTACAAAAGATTGGCATTTATAAAAGATTTTGCTGAATGAATTTTGATCAAACTGACACTGTTTAAATAATTTTTCTGGAAAGTGTTAGATAAAACATATCATTTTGCATTACTTGGTTTTTAAATTATGGAGGAATGGTCTGTAGTTAATTCAAACTGATTATGAAAAATTACTACAGTTGTACTGTTGTAATGTAGTTACTGTGTCTTAACCCATTTTAGGCCAAGCACAGAAATTTTATAAAATGTAGCATTATTTTTATTGAAATATGCTTAAATTACATACATTAAGACACAAAAAAAGATTCGTGCATGAAAAATAATATTTTATATAAGAAATAATATTTTATATAATAATATAAAATATTATTTCTTATAATGAATAATATGAATATGAATAATATTTTTATGACTTTTGTTTTATTCTTATTTCATATACAGAATTTGCAACTTTAATCTATTTTAAAAACATATAATTCATTTCAATTGGAATAATAATATATTTTTAAAAAGTCGAAATTGTCAAAGGCGTTTCAAATTAAAACTCTAGCGTGTTTTGAAAATTTTTTAAGAGAAAGTGTTTACTCCAATTGAATTACTAATATTTTATGGATGTCTTCAAAAGCCTTAAAAAATAGAAGAAAAATAAAATTCTCGAAAAAAATGTGTCAGAGTGTTAAAAAAAAATATTTATCGAAATGTTTCGTATACGAACCTTTGGCCGAAAATGGGTTAATTTAGCATTGCAATCAAGATTGTTGTTGGATAAATGATTCCAATGATTTATTTACATATTCATAGTAAAAAAAAATTTTGTATGTAAGCACTTACTTTGAATCTTGAATATAGGCTCAACCTAGGAATTTAGCAAGTTTACTAGCATTAATCAAAACTTTTGCCTGATGTGATTGTTACTAATTAAAAACTTTTTGGAATAAAATATATCCTGTAGGACATCCAATATCCATAGTATCTCTCTGAAGTTTATTACTTATTTAATTTACTTGATAGATTAAGAAAAGCCAGAAAACTAGTAAGACCATACACTTTTAATTTGTGGTTTCACTAAAGATTGTGTATTAATTTCTGCTTGAATATCGTCTGTGTTTTCGGCAACTAATTTAGTCCATTACAGATTTTAGTGGTTTGGTACAATATAAATTTTACATTTTCCGTTTAACATTACATTGTTGTTTCAAGATGATTTTTTCAGAGACATCAATATGTTTTCTAATCCTTATAGCTTTTAGTAGATGTACAATGAAAATTATAAATATGCTGCAGAGTTCCAAATGAAGTTTTTGATAATAACGTGTCTGAGTCATATATCTTAAAACTAACAAGGAAGGTCTCCGTTATTGGGCGATTTATCAGCAGTTGGTGATGAAAAGAAATTTTAAAAAAAAATTATGTCAAATGCATTTTAAAGGAAAAAAGTTTCATGTTCAACTTGTTTAGATAAATTAAATATCTTTGGCTTTGTCAGCTTTAGTCTGTTTTAAGTATAATTTCATTATATTGATATTTATATGTACTGCTTGCCAAATCGTGAGACACTTTCGTCTTTTCACTCCAAATATTCGAAAGTATTTTATTTTTTTTTTTACATGTTTTCTACTGCAATTCTGCCGCTAATTTTCACTGATCCTTTATTACATACACAAGTAGCTTAAATAGTTTTTTTTTTTTTTTTTTTTTTTCAAAAAAATCTGAGTATGCCCCATATGGAGACCTTCCTTGTATGTTATAACATGCCCATGTGATGTAAATAAAATTCTTGAAGCTGTTGACTTTTCAATATCTAGCTCTAATGTGCCAAGCCAAGTTTATGTTAATGCATAAAGTGTTTTTGTACAAATTTTCTTTTGTGTTTGATACATAACATCTGTCTAAGATTGCAGGCTAAATTCATCCGAATAAAGTCTAAATTGTCGAATAAAGTTCAAATCAAAATATGAGTTCGTAACTATTAAATTCGAAATGCAGTGAATCTTACTTAAAGCAATTAAATTAACTTCAGATTAAAAAAGATATATACATATTTATTTACAAAAACGAATATCAATTATTACTCCAGGGGTCAGAGTTGTCCTATATTTCCTATATATCCTATATTTATAAAATAACCTTCAAAAGTGTCCTATATTGTCCTATATTTTTCCAATTGTCCTATATTTCCTATATTTCTCTACTTTCTCATATATTTGGTATTAAAATCATCGCTTGTTTTCACATCCATCTCTTTGCTCGCTGAGGAACGTTCAACGTGGTTCTGTGTTTCATTACTATTATTTTAGTTTCTCTTATTGTATATTCAGCTGCAATGCAGCATTTTTATTTATTTTATTTTTTAATGTAGAAAAGGAGTATTTATTGCATTACATTAATGCAATGTCACAATGTGAACATAGAGTGATGAAATTCTGTACTGTTTGGATAGATCAGATTGACGGGCATGGAAAAAAAAAAAAGCTGAATGGTGTGTGAAGGGTAAAGATCATTATCATGTCTGGTTCCCATCAGTAACAGTGGTTATTTGCAATTAATGCAGCATCCCCCCCCCCCCCAAAAAAAAAAGATAAATAACAAGTTGAATGTAGATTCTGCCATTGCAGAATTCAGTTTCGCCTCCGATTAGAGGGGGAAAAAAAAAAAAAAGTTGAAAGTAGATTCTGCCATTGCAGAATTCAGTTTCGCCTCCCATTAAAAAAAAAAAAAAAAAAAAAATCGATACAGGTTTTTTAGAAGGACGACTCCGTTTAGAATGCAATGAACTAACTTCATTTTTCTTGTGTTGATCAATATAATAGCAAACAGAACGACGTGAAATACCCAACTGATTAGCAATTTCTCTCTGAGACATTGGAATTGCGGAATAATAAAGAGATACAATTTGAGGTGCTACTTCAACATTGACTAGATTCCTCAAAAACGAATTTTTTCTTTAGTTTAGACGCTTTTTTATAGACTCTAAGAAAAAGGAAATGCATTTTAACAATAAAATTGTATGAATGTCTCGTTTTAATGCCCAGATTACGAAACTAGTCATTGGGAGCCACCGTAATACTTACCCATCATGGATATGCATTGTATAAATGTGAAAAAAAAATGTGAAAACTATTTATAAAATGCATTGCAATTCCAAGACAAAATTTAAACGTATATTTAAATATTCTTAATATACATAGTAAGGCTCCATTAATGAATTGCCCCATTTCGACAAATTATGTAAAATACCAAACTACACAAGTAGTACCGGATTGCATAAAAGAAACATCCTTATAACTCCAAAAACAATAATCATATTAACTAAAAGTTTACTGCGTCAGATTAAGCATCTCATTTCCAATTAAAACATATCTTTGAATTGAAATTTAAAGCAAATACAGGGTCATGAAAAATCGAAGAATGTGGAAAACAGGATTACAAATATCTTGGCAACTATTAATCCGACCGACTTTGTTCTTGATGCAAAATTTGTGTTATTTTATTGCCTTTTACGTGCTTTTGTTTTTTAAAAAAATCGAAAATTTTTATATACATTTCATCAGAACGAATTTTTCGAGAGTCCGAAAAAGATAGTTCCGGATAATCGAGGTTACTGATATTAAATAGGCTTCGTCCTATTCTTACTTACTAAATATATAGAAAATTTTAAGTCTCTATCTCCATTTGTTCGTGAGATAGAGCGTTTACAGGCTGATAGATAGACAGACGGACGGCAATTTTTTTTTACTAAAAATATGTTTTTCGGAATTTTCAGTTTCTGAAACGTGTAAATCCGTCAAAAAAAAATTTTTTTTTCGAATTTCAAAACGATTGCAAGACTTACCCTATACTGTTTATGATAGGTAAGTAAAAGTGGGTCACAATTTTTGACACGACACTTCTTAGCTTGTATGAAAGAAATAGCATCGGAGGCTAAAAAAAAAAGAAAAAAAACTAATTTTATTTTTAGTATGACATTATTTTCACTAACTGAAGTCATCCGAAAGTAAAATCTTAATCTCAGTGTCCATAATGAAAAGAAATATTGAAATGTAATATCGTTATGAGTAAAAACATTTTAAATAATGACGTCATTTTCTCTTCAAATGTTTTTTAAAAGTTACTGTTATTAGTAATATGAAAAAGGCGTCCGTAATAATATTGTAAATCCCATTTATATGGTTGCTGAATGACATCATTTTCCTCATTTGAAAATTTTTTTATTTTGCTTTAGACATTAATTTTTATCATAAATTATTTTCTGTTATTTCATTTACATTATTAATATTATTTCTTAGTAAATATATTTTTTTACCTCAATTAGTACATAATTATACGCAATCCTTTTATTGTGGTTAAATTTTACGAAAACAATTAACTTTTTTCTTTTAAATGCGAGGACATGTTCACTGATGAGATCAAGCTTCTGATAATGGAAAATAAATTTTTATTATCGAGAGAAAAGCTAAACTGAGTTGCCACCATTTGAAGAAATATCGTAAAAAAGCATTTAAAATTAAAAATAAAATATAAAAATGGAAATAAATTAAAAAATAGCTAAAATGGGCACAACTACAAATAAATAGCTTTCATTTAAAAAAATAATTATCAAAATCGGTTGAGTAGAAAATTCAGGGATGATGACACGACATTTTTAGCTTGTCTGAAAGAAATAGCATCGGAGGCTAAAAAGAGACAATTGAGAAAAAAAAAGAGATTAGCTTTAATCTCGCTTTGTGCATTTTACTGGCAGAAAAAGCTTGAGCTGGAATATCGAATTAAAAAAAAAAAAAAAAAAAGTGGGTTGAGTACTTGGACTTAAAATAAGGGAAATAAGATCTACCATTCCAAGATTCTGTGGATAATTCACATGGCCCTAATTATTTATTACAATCATCAGGAGGAATACAAAATTTATTTTTGAAATGTTTGCAGTTTCCTCCATGCCACAAGGTGTACAGTTAAATTCAAAGAAAGTGTCATGTGACATTGCCATATCTCATGGGCTTGATTCATATATTTTAAAACAAATCACTGTCAGTGATGATTTCAACAAAGAATTCCCCTTTAGTCACTCTCATGTATGATGGGACATTAAATGACCAGAACTTAAAACAATTAAACATTTTTGCTTGGTATTGGAGTGAGGAAATTGGTGGTATTGCCGAAAAATATATTGAAAGTGAGCTAGCTTTTTGATCATTTAACTGCAAAATGAATGTAATGAAAGCCTTTAAGTTGGATCTAAATCATTTGCTTATCTTTGGATCAAATGGTCCTGATGTAAATAAATCAGCTTTTAAATTTTTGGATAGAGAAGTACAATTTATGAGAAAATTTGGCATAGTGTTGGAACCTTTAATTTGCACATTGTTGATTGTTTACAATGCATTGACAAGGGTATCTATCACATGTGAGCCTTTCTCAAACATAACAGATTTCTTTGAAATCTGATTTTATAAGAGTGTGTGATTATCAAAGATTTTCTTGAAATCTAACATTGTTGGTTTGGAAAATTTCCATTTCAAAGAAGATTTAAGAATAACAATGGAAAAATTAATTTTATACATACTTTTTTAATATTGTATCTTGATTTACTATCTTTAATTAGTGAAAAATTATAAACTAACATAGATTATGTTTTAAAAATGTATTTTATAGCAATATATATCCAATAGCATTACTTTCTAATTGTCCTATATATGTCCTATATTTTTCACAAAAAATGTCCTATATTTTATGAATTGGTCACTCCTACCCCTGTTACTCTCATTGAGAGTTCAATTTTTACCGAACGAGTCGGTTCCAAAAAAAACATTCTACTACTGAGAATAAAAATCGTCTGACAAAGTAAAAACAAAAAGGTTCGTTGTCAACAGCAACCAAGTAACAAAAATTGGCTTGCTGGTAAAACCACGGAGGCATTCACAACATACTGCCACCAGGCTGAACATTTAGTTCAGCATCTAAATTAAACACTTTAATTAACATAAGAATATACTTACATACTTTACATAAATTTCGGATAACATTCGTAAATACAAGAACAAAGAAAGATAATAAGAAATCTTCTGTATAAGAAAAGAAAATAAAACATGTAAAACAAATGCAAATTAAACAATAATAAAGGTAAATAATAGCATAAAAGAAATGTAACAGTTTTAGAGTTTTTAGTGTCTATTAGTCTATCAAGTCCAATTCTAAGTTATAAAAATTTGCACTGGTCGTTTAAGATCGCCACTTGAAGTCTGTAAAACACATAATCTTATTCTTGAGTCACGACCATAGATGAATTCTTTAACACGAACACACTTCCACATGAATTTGAGGAACTTTTCATCATGAATCAGTACTATAACCTGAACTTTGAGCTGAGGTGACAAATTTATGTTTTTAACTTGAAAAACAGATCTAAGTTCTAAGAGATATTTGTCTCTTCGCCTTTTCCAAAAGTGGTCAGTAATTTGTTCCTTGTATTTATATTTTTTCGTGAACAGAATCTTGTTTGAATCTCTCTTTTCTTATTTAAAATCTCGAAATTGTGTTCCAATGGTCTAATTTCCTTTTCTGTTTTGATTATTATTTCTTTTAAATTTGTAACGTTAGTTTCAGCATCTTCACGGGGCTGGGTGTGTTCGGAAACTTTAGTTTCAGCATATTCTTTCGATAACTTCACATTTCTAACTTCTACCTCATACTCTGATATAGTCATCTTCTTTTCATCAGTTTTTCTGTCTTTTTTCTTAACGACAGCTGACTTACTGAATTCCAAATTTCTTACTTCGGCCAGTCTTCTCTTTTTTCTCTCAAATGATTTGATCACTTCTTCATGATGAGGTATGTCAGTAAATTTTGTAGTCATATCCTTTTCAACATTTTTCTTATCTTCTGATTTTCTTCTCAACTGATAAATTTTGGAAGTACATCTACTATGCTCACTTCTTAATTCTTCTTCTTGTTTCTGCATTCGTGATATAGAATTCTTCAAATCATCTCTTTCTTTTCAATATCATTGTCTGTAATACTAATTTGAGTAAAAGATGTATTTTTCGAGAAATTCAATTTAAGTGGCCTATCTTTAAATGTCTTAAAATCATTAACAGATCTTTGAGAAGAAGTTGAACAGAATGCGATATTAGTAGATCTAATTCTACTATCTGATTCTAGACCAATAGTTGATAGAAGGAAACTACGTACGGAGTAGAGCTTGATTTCAACATTTCGTTAGCTCCGTTTAATTTTACGACTCGTGATTCCAAAGTCAGAACTTTGTCTTCTTCAAAATTTAAATTAGATTTCAGTCTTTGAATTTCTTCCGTTGCATCCGCCATTGATCTTTCGAAACTCAAACAATATTCAGAAAGCATCTGTTCATTGGATAAGGATTCTTGAAGTGATAAATGATCCTGTTCTAGCTGTAATTTTAATTTACGTTCCATGTAAGATAATTTTTGCTTGGTATGCATCAGTTCTTTTCTCAAAGCTTCAGTAGATGCGCTAGATTCTATAAGTTTTTCCTTTAATGATACAGTTTCATATCTCAATTCATTTTCTTCATCTTCATTGCGAAATGCTGTCATTTCTGTAATTTCTTGTTATTTTATTTTATTTTTATTTTTCACTAAGTTTAATTTGTTCTTCAAATTGAATATTTCTCTTTTCAATTCTTGAAAACTCTTTTCAGTTTCTTTTAAATAATTTTTAAGTTCCAAAATTGAAGATTGATTTTTTCTATTCAAATTTTTAAGAGAATTGATTTTTTCATTTGCTTCATCAATCTGGGTTTTCAGCTTAGCCTTTTCTCCTTGAGTAATTTTCAAAATTTCAATATTCATAGAACTGAAACTGATTTTATCTTTAAGTTTTCTCACATTCATCCCAACATGTTCGAGAATTTCAGAAGCTGTTGCTGATAAATAATAAACTTCATTATCTAAATATGATCCTGAAATTAGATCGTCAACATATAGGGAATTGTCTAGAATATTTACAATACTTGGATGTTGATCGAGATATTTTTTTAGATGTTGTTTAATCGTGGCAGCCAAAATAAATGGTGAGCATGAAACGCTAAGTGGTACACGAGTAAATCTTAAAATTTTGAAAAAGTTGTTAGGATCATTATTTAAACAAGGAAATTTAAGGAAATCTTGGTCTTCTTCTGTCATGGAAATTTGTAGAAATAGCTTTTCGATATCTGCACAAAATGCAGTATTGAATTTTGTGAAATTAAGAATAATTTCCAATAAATTTGGATTCAAATTAGGGCCACTGTACGGATAATCATTTAATGATTTGTTGTTTTCTTTTGAAGAAGCGTCGAATACTAGTCTTAATTTAGTTGTGGATTTATAATTTCGCAAGACAGGGTGGTGCGGCATGAAATATCCGCTGTTTATAATTTTATTGGGGGATTCTTCTACTATGTTATTTAATTCCTGTTCAATTGCAGTTTCTTTATATTTCTGCAATAATTTTTCATTTTTGTGTAATTTTCTATTTAAGTTAAAAAATCTATGTCTAGCATTATTATAATTGCTACCAAAATATGCCTGATGTTTGGGCGCCAGATGAAGCATGTGACGTCACGTGCAAGGGGGCTATAAATTATCAAACTCATTCAGAATAATGTAACAAAAGTGCACCGTTTAATAAGTTAAAATACCTAATATAATTAATTCGACAATATGAAAACGCATTTTCTATTACGCAGGAAGTAACTTGTAGTAAACCTAAGCAACGTAAATAGATTTTATAATACAGTAGACTCCCTCAAATCCGCACAGCTTGGGACCAGAGGTTGTGCAGATTTTAGAATTTTGTGGATTTCTGGTCATTGCTTTGTTTATATTTTTTTATAAAGTAATTTGAATGTAATTAATAATGAATCCAAAAGTATAATCATGCTTACAATGTACTAAAATATTAAAACTAGTAATAAACTAAAATAATAAAAATTTAGATAATTTTTAGATTGATTAAAATACTAAAAGCAAAGGTCAAGTTAATAATCAATAATGTACATTTAAATATTCATTATAAAGATGAAATGTGTTTTTCCTAAATTATTCAATGAAATTTGCCTCATAAATGTACATTAATAATTCAGATCAGGATCATAAAGTAACGAAGCTTTATTTCAGGTTTAGCCAGGCTTCATAGCTAAAAAAGCTTGATTAACACATAAACATAAATAATAAGATTGTGAATACCAATGATATCAGCATTAGCTTGATTTTTTTTCAGAAATAAATTATTTTTTCTTCATGAAAAAATATTAATTCAATAACCTTAAGAATAATTACAAATTAAAAAATGTATAGAATTGATATAAAACTAAAAAAGTCAAATTTTGCCCCTACATTTTAACCGAGTATTTCATTGTTTACATCCAGTGGCGTAGCTAAGGGGGGGCGTCCGCCCCGGGCGCCGAGGCCTAGGGGCGCCAAATTGAGAGAAATTGAATTATATCTATATTGGGGTGGGGGCGCAAAATTTCTTGCTGCCCCCGGGCGCCAAAAAACATAGTTACGCTACTGTTTACATCCATAAATTATGTGCGGATTTTAGTAGTGCAGATTTGAGCGAGTCTACTGTATGTGAAATAGTTTAATTAAAATATGCCGCAAATAATGTCCTACCCCCTATATACATTATGTAACAGGATTGCTTTGTGTGGCCCTGTAAATGAATAACAAATATTCTTTGTGCGGCATATTCTACAAAATGTATATTTTAATGCCCTTCCTGCATATCAATTTCATTATGTTTCGACGGGTGTAACATCATTAAAAAACACTTGAAATTACTTTATCCCATCGGGCTTAATATAAAAAAATATTTTTAACTCCATGTATTTGAACTATATACCCGATCTAACTAAAATTTGAAATGACTCAACAAAATTCTGCCACAAATATTTATTTAAAATTTCAAACGATTCGGTTGGATAGTTTTTGTGCTGTTATATGCGGACAGACAGATGTGCGGATCAGATAACGATTACGAATGCACCTAGAAAACAGTTCAATTTAAAAGTGCATGCCGAAATTGAAAACGTTTTTCCAGCAATTATTACTCAGACACTATTCATGCGCGTAGCCAGGGGGGGTGCCCTGGGTGCCCGGGCACCCCCCCGCTCGCGCAAATCCAAGATTGATTATTTTAAAAAATCAAAATTTATAAAAGAAAAAAGAAGAAAAATGTAATCAAAGTTCAATTAGTTAATCAAAACTAACAGTCTTATGTTTTGAAATGTGATAAATGAAGAGACCTTGATTCTTTCTTTTTTTTCTTTTTGAGAAAATTATTTTATTCATCTTTTTTAAAACTAGAATATTTACTAGAATCTGTATTAATCACAGTAAATCAAAAAAGTTGGTTTTATAATCCCAATTTGATGTCGTTTCTTTATGGAATTTTTTTAACACCTTTCTATTGCATGCATATTTCCATAAAAAAATAGAGTAAATTCTCGACAAGGATAGAAATTGTACTATTTATATATTTGCTTTTGTTATGTAAAGTCTAGATAGAAGAAAAAAAATTGAAAGGAAATACAGATGTAAAACGATAATTCCACCATGTGATTAGCCTGAAGAACGGAGGGGGTGGAAGGTTGTACAAATTAGAGATGAGGCAGGTCAGCCCCAGCACGAAAGCCCGAGCCCAAACCCGGATCCGAAGCGGGCACGGGCTCTATTTTCATTTTAGTGTTCGGGCCCAGGGGGGGGGGGAGTCGGGCTCTATTTTCATTTTAGTGTTCGGGCCCGGGGGGGGGGGGGGGTCGGGCTCATTCTTTCTGAGAATTAAAAAACATTTATGTGTAGAAGAGATTGAAAGAACTACTATTTTCCTTTTAAAATTATTTATTCTTTTTCAAGTCATTTCAGTGTTATTTTGATCAAAACGAAAGAAAAAAAAATAATTTTTTTTATATGTTTCAATAGTTGATAATTGCTTCAAAAGAAAATTTGTGATGTATGGAGATTTATGTCTACTGCATTTCCGTCGACGATTAATTGATAAGGCTCCTATCAATGTAATCATAAATAATAAATTAGCTTCTGGTTGGATTTTCGTTTGAGGCAGAGGATATTTTTTAATTCGATCGTTTATTTATTTATTTTGTTAGAGAATGATTTCTTCGTTTTTGATGCAGACTAGATGCTTGAGGTTTGCAAATTATTTGATTGTGCACGAATCATAATCGTTTTTCATATGATAACAGCATTGTAATTTTTTTCTGTTTGTCATCATGAATTTTGCTTATGCTGAGGATTTCCCTTCGTAAGTAAACATATTTTATACGTTATTGAGTTTGAAAACATTCGATTAATGTTTCTTCTTTTCTCATAAAAACAACGGAACTTTAAGATAATTGTATCAATGTTTTAATCTGCGTTGATTTTAAGGTTCTCGTCAGTCATGGGGAATTGTTAAGAGAAATGAATTGATTATAGATAAATGTACAGGGATGTATTGGAGGGTATACTGGGGTATACACCGTATACCTTCTGGATTTTTTTTAAGGAACACCGTATAACCTTCTGTTTCTCATGAAACCCATACGATGTAACTCTCTAGAGTATACTCTGTGCCTTGAGCATATACCCTCTGCGTCGATCGTATAACTTGTGGTTTTTTTTACGACTACACCCCTGAAGATGTACTCTTTTTATAGGAAATTGAAAACGTTTTTTGATTCTTCAGCATACAAATAGTAATTTCTATAAACACTTTCCATTTATTCATTACACTTCTTTAATATGTCCATCAAATTTTCTTCTTAAAGGACAAAAAATATGGGAATAATTTTAGGTATGAAGGATATTTTTATTTGATACCAAATTGCTCTTTTCATAAGCTTGAATTTAAATTTTTATTTAATAGCAAATTTTATAAGAATTTTTTTTAAATGGGATATCACATTTGAAACAATTTTTAAATATCATTAAATCTTTTATTTATTTATTTATTTTTGTATACTTTTTGTATCGGGCTCGGATGGGCTCGGGCTCCAATGTACTAAAAATCTAAATTATAGCGCGGGTTTCAAAAATCGAGCCCGAACTCATCTCTAGTACAAATCTGTGCTTTCTCTGAAAATAAGAAATGTGACTACGCAAAATTCAAAATAATATGGAGGTTGATTTTTTGGTTTGCTAAATTTCGTTTTTGGGGATGATATTTTGACATTCGTACGGGCTCATTTTTTTTTTTAACGGGGATATTTTATTTATTCATGAGCAGAAAATATAAGAGCTATTTTTCACTTTAAATTGCATACCACAAGTTATTTTAATGCTACTTTGATCAAAATGACGTGGAGAACTAAAGTCGTGCTTATTTATTTTAGTATTTTATCGCTGTTTGAAATAAAAACTTGTGATAATTACAGATTTATGTTTACGGATATCTTTATTTTATATCTATCATGTTTTAGCTATGTTTATATATCTTTTTCTTATCCATTAGCAGCGTCGTGCGAAAGGGGGAGCGTGGGGGGCAGCTGCCCCGGCGTGGAACTTTAGGGGGCGCCAAATTTATACTACCAACGTCATTTTTGGCCTGTTACAAAAAAAAGTTGGGTGAAGGGGGCGCCAAATTGTAACTTTACCCCGGGCGCAGCTTTCTCTTCGCACGCCCCTGTCCATTAGATTTAGTTTTAAACAACTTCTCATCCTTCTTCACGCAATGAAAAATTGGGTCTTTTTTTAAAAGAAGTTCCACACAATTATACCTTCCGCAAAAAACCTGTCTAAAACGGAAATTTGATAGGTTTTATGGGGTTCCGTTTTATTAGGTTTTATTACATACGATGTTGTTTGTACCCAACATGTTCAGGTTAAAAAATTTGGGCACCCCCCCCCCCCCCCGTTCAAAAGGCTGGCTACGCCCATGCTATTGTAACCGATTTCTTTTGTGTGTCCCTGTAAATGGATTAAAGATGATAGGAATTCCTGTTATAATGTAACAGCAGTGGAATTCGGTTATTTATAAGTTTCAACACATTTCAATAACGTAATGTCATTAAAATACTCTGCAAACAATTTTTCTCCATAAACCATTAAGTAATGGAATTCTTTTGGGTGCATCCGTACAGAAACTATTAATCTTACAAATTTCATAAACAATACCAAACATGCCTATGGGACCCTAAATAAGGTTTACCACTTGCATAAAAATCGGAGTATATTTACGAGACTTAGAGCGTAGACAGGCGGACAAACAAACAGAATGCATAAACACTTTTCAACTTTTTTGGAAAGTATTTAAAAAAAAAATCCTTACAAATTCACTTCAAATTAAGCTTTAAAGTGCTAAAAGACAACGCTTTTATTAGTTTCCATTATTTTAATCTAATAAGACATTCCTTCCGCTTTTCTCTCAAGACAGCTTTTGTTTATAAAAATAATATCTCATCTAAACACTTTCTACCCCATCGAACAAGATAAACTCGCCCGTTTGTCATGACGTCATAATAAAGTGTGTGTGTGTGTGGAGCGGAGGTAGAGAGGAGTGGGGTAAAATAATTCACGTGCGCTGTGGAGGTCAATAGAGGTCTTTATTTCTCCACGTGTGCTGATGGAAATTGGGGCGTGCGTAGCGTAGCATTTGCGAAAATTTCTTTGGGTTTATGGCGTTTGGTTTCTGCAGCAATCTTGAATTCAAGCTTCAACTGAGCTTCGTTGCTAAGCGTCAGTCAAAGAGCGCAGTGTATACCATTGTTTACTTATACTTAACTTTGGCGTATGGGAACATACGTTTGTTCTTGCTTCTAAGATTAGTATTGACTTGACTATTATAACGGTTTATGTTTGATATAACGTGGAAAAAGACTTATTTAAGGAAAATCGGTTTTAGTTTTTATCTTTTTTTATTTTTTATTTAAGCTGTTTGTTGTTTATGTTCCTTAAGATGTCATGTTATGATTATTCATATTGGTTCTTTAACTCAGGAAAAAAATTATTTAAATAAATAAAATTTAATCTATTAATTTTAAAGTCTTCTAATTTTCATATGCAATAAAAGATCTTTAAAAATTAGTGTATTTTTAAAGTGCGGCTAAAAAAACTAAAATAGATTGATCGTTGAAGTTATACCGCTGCTGCTGATCGATATTGTTTAGTAATTAAATAAATAAACAATTTAAGGACAGTGCAATTCAAATCTCTATAAATAAAAGGAATAAAGAGGATAATTAATTAATTGAGGCACAGATAGGCTCTCAAACAGTGAATGCATTGCATTTGAGTGTCATATTTTTTTTCTTTATATTTTACACAGCTTAGGTAAACGCAGAAGAAATATAAAACAGATAATGTATTTATCACAAAAAATCGTCTGCTAAGAAAATCTTTTTTCATTTTGAACTCTATAAATAAAAGGAATAAAGCAGAAGAAATATAAAACAGATAATGTATTTATTACAAAAAATCGTCTGCTAAGAAAATCTTTTTTCATTTTGAACTTCTATAAATAAAAGGACAGATAGGCTCTCAAACAGTGAATCGTCGAATATAATTGAAGAACAAATGGAAGAACAAATGGAAGAATAATTGGAAGAACAGATGGAAGAACAGAAAGAAGAACAGATGGAATATATATAAAACGCAAAGTTAAATTTCACTCCGGACGCTAATAACTTAAATTCTACTAGATAGTTTTTAATGGAACTTACATTGTTAGTTGGATATTTTTTCAGAAATTTTGTAACAAGTGAAATATATCATTCTACGTTGTTTAATTGAATACTTATGGAGATGTTTTAAATCAGATGAACACAATTATAAAAGGTTGGCTTTAATTTAAAAGTTCCGCTGAATGAATTTTTATGTGATTAAAATTGTTAACATGTTGAGCGCTACGTCATTCATTGGTGACTAACACTGAACTTTCCGTTTAGATGACTGACTTTTCACCGATGACAGAGAGTCTAAAATACGATATAAAACTAAAAATTACTATGATATAAAAATTTCGTTTGATTCAAAGTTTCTTTTAAAAAAAACTGACCAGCGTTAGCGGGCGAAGGCTGCTAGTATAAATTAATAAAAAGTTAACGTACAGCCATTTTTTGTTGTTGTTTCTTCCCATGAGCATACAACTCAATAGCCAAAATAAATATTTTAGTCTGGTAATTTCCATGTTTTTACATGAATTATGAAATTGATATTAAAAAAAATACATTAATTATGACATAAATATTTTTAATGAAATTGAATTTCCAGAGGCTTCTAACAAGCATATACGAAATTTCAGTTCATGATTTTTGAGTTAAGTTTAAAATTTAAATTAAATGACACTATCAGTTTGATAAAAAACCATACGATCTATTTATACTGAATGAAAAAGTATTTATCCTTCATTTTCATTCAAATTCGGAAATTTCAACTTCTTCAGCACGTAGATAGGAAGTAGGGAAGGTTTATATCCTGTAAGCTTAAATTTGTGTTAAAATCTCAAAAAACCCCGAAAAGTTTTTAAAAGTATCCCTTACTCGTTTTTAACTTATGACTGGGAAAAAAAATAATTTCAGGACCGATTTTTTTTTTTTTTTTTTTTTTTTCTTATTTTGAGAGCAAAATTAATTTTATTTGAATAACGATAATCGTAGCTATGCAAATAGACTTGCTGTAGTTCAAAGATCCTCTCATTGTCTGAAATCTAATGAATGTATTTATTACTTACCCATCATACGTAGTATAGGGTAATTCTTGCAATCGTTTTGATAATTGGAAAAAAAAAATGGACAGATTTACACTTTCAAATACTGGAGATTCCGAAAAACATATTTTCAGAAAAAAATTGCCGTCTGTGTGTCTGTAAACGCTCTATCTCCCAAAGAAATTGAGATAGAGACTTGAAATTTTCTATGTATTTAGTACGTAAGAATGGAACGAAGCCTATATAATATTAGTAACCTCAATTATCCGGAACTATTTTTTTCGGACTCTCGAAAAATTCGTTTTGATGAAAGGTACATAAAAATTTTCGATTTTTTTTGTTTTGAGGAATGGGACCGTTCAAGTATTACGTAAGCATATTTTTAGTCATTTTGTACCCCTCCCCCCGCCTTGTAAGAAAATATAAGCAAATGCTAGACACCCCCCCCCCCTCCTTTTGCTTACGTAAGATTTTATGACAGTTTATACATCAATACTTCTTGACTTATAAAAAGTTACCAATCAATTATATTATTAATCCTACAAATTTATATAGGCATATAGGGATTGTGATATCAAACTATATAAAATGGTTTTAATATATTTTTGCTTATTGCATTAAACAAACCACAGAATACAATATGGTTTAAATATATTGTTATTTATCACATTGAACAATAAAACAAGATATACAAGAAGTCTTAACTTAGTCTTTTGCAATATCTTCTCAAAGCAATAAAAATTAATTAGCACATTCTTTTAAACACACGAAAAGAGACTACAGTAGGTAAATATTATTGAGAGGCAGGCATTTTTTTATAACTTTTTTTTTTTAACAATTTATAAGTAATTAAGACTTATATATTACTAAATAGCTAGAGCGGAAACGCTAATCTGTAATAAGATTAAGAAACATAAATCTCAAATGTCTTTTTGAAATAAAAGACGAATCACCTGACATACAAAACTGACATACAAAAGAATAAAAAGGCAATGTAAAAATTTAACATTTAAATAAAGGAAATTTTAGAATTTAAAATAAACAGGTTTTCAACAAACAGAAATTTGCTGTTTTTTTTTTTTTTTTTTATTAACTAGAGAGCTATGTCAAGACTTTAGAAATCACTCTTGAGAATATAACGTAAGCTACTCTATATTTCTACGAACTTTAATATTTGTTTGATAAAATTAAACACTTACCTTAGTGAAAAAGTTTTAAAAAAGTTTATTTCTTTTTGGTTGCAATCTGCAGTTCTTCCTCAATTCTCTTTAAAACAAGCCTTTCAAGATCTTTGTCGCACTTTACCGTCGCAAACATCATTCGCCATTTTTTACACGATTTGGGCAGGAGTATCATTTCGAGATTTTTTAAAGCTCCGATAAAGTTTCTGATATAATAAGGATTTGTCAATGTTAGTATCTATAATTAAATCCGACTAAATTCACTATGCAACTAAAAGCAATACTCTTTCACTAAAAATTCACTATATAAATTCACTATGCAACTGAACTAAAACAATAAATATCTATGCTGTGTATCCGAGACAAGAAAAACCCCAGTAGGTTTTCTGCTTTCTAAAGTTCCAAAACCTGTAGAGAAGGAAGTTCGACAAAAGGAGTGGAAAGACAAAAATTTCTAGAAATTCTGCAAAAATTCCCGGAATTCCATGACCGATTGAACGAGAGAAAAGAAAATGCCGGACTTACCTAAAATAAAGTCAACTGACCAGTTACCCTGGCAACAGAACCTAGCCACACCGGTTCCTGTGTTTCTAGTCTTTTAATGTACTTGACTTTGCACACAATTTAACAGACAACAATGAAGACAAAGGGCGAGTGGGTGATGCGGGTCACGCGACTGCCCATGGATAAGCAAAGCATAAAATCGAAAATAAACGGCGAATTTCGAACGGACTATAGAACGCCCTTTCCCCATCATACTTTGTTTGCTTGTTGATTTTGAACTGCAGTTGCTTCGTTGTTTAATGCTTACGTAAGAATTGTTGTGACCCCCCCTATCCCTTGTCAGAAAAAATAAGCAGACTCTGGACTCCCCCCTCCCCCTTTAGTGCTTACGTAATACTTGAACGGCCCTAATGAACGTAAAAGGCAATAAAATACCTTAAATTTTACATAAAGAATGAAATCGATCGGATTATTAGTTGTCGAGATATTTGTAATCCTATTTTCCACATTCTTCGATTTTTCATGACCCTGTATTTCATTCAAATTTCAATTCAAAGACATATTTTAATTGAAAATGAGACGCAATCCGATGCAGTAAATTGTTAATATGATTATTATTTTTCGAGTTATAATGAAGTTTCTTTTACGCAATTCGGTATTATTTGAGTAGTATGAAGTTTTGTATAATTTGTCGAAATGGGTTCATCAACAATTCCTTAATAGATTATTACCACGAATATTAACAATATTTAGATATACGTTTAAATTTTGTTTTGGAATTTCAATGCATTTTATAAATAGTTTACACATGTTTTATTTTCATATATCATATTATTCATATCCATGATGGGTAAGTATTACAGTGGCCCCCAACGACTAGTTTTGTGTTGTATTCAATTCATATTTATATGAAATTAGAAGAAGGTATAAGAGTTACTTTTGTTAAACATATTGCATCGTTCCACACGTAATAGATTTCTACAACCTGTTATTTTATAACCTATAACTAACTATCATATCTGTCATCAGACAGTTTAATTAGAAGGCCTTTAAACAAAATATTTTGAGGTATAAATATAGACGCTGTTTTGGTTGAGATAAATCTACACCAGGCATGTCAAACTCGTTGACCATTGCGGGCCATATTTTTTTTTTTTTTTTTTTTTTTCCCACACCGAATGAAACTAAACATACAAATTAAAATACAATCTTTTAAAAAATATAAATAATAAAGTGAAAAACTAAAAAAAAAAATAAATAAGTCACCATAAAAATTTAAATATAATACTTAATAAGTAAAACCATAAAAGTGCAAAAATGCAGTATTAAGTTTATTACATTGATATTTACTTTTCTTCTTTTAATTATGTGATTTCTTCATTTTATAAAAGCCAATCGTTGTAGAAGCTCAATTATTTGCATTGTAAATATATTTTATAAAGAGAAACTTTATTCGGTCAAGCTTTTCAGAATCAAGTAAACAAATATAAATTCTGCTGATTGTGCCCACAGTATAAAGAGTATATTACTATTCTGTGTAAATTGTACAAATTTTGAAAAAAAATGTCAAGTTGGCAATATTGCAGCCACGACTAGCGAAAGTGTGTTTATACAAAGTGTATTTTCTACATCAATCATGAACTAAATCAAGCATAGGGAGATTGTCGGGCCACAAATAAATTGTCGGCGGGCCAATCGTGGCCCGCGGGCCACGTGTTTGTCATGCCTGATCTACAACATTACCCGCTTCCCTAATTTGCTCGTAAGTCCGGTGATAAAATATTAAAAATTCTGTAAAAGACAGAAAAAAATAATAGGCATTATCTGAAAGTTTAAAAAAAAATATTGACCAATTAAGTGGTTAAAATTAATTTGTAGTTAAAAAACTTAATTTTTGCAAGACAACAACTTACTTTGTTATAATACTCAGCATTTTACGCATTATCAACGTTTTCTTGAACTGAAAACACGTTTTTTCTGCTTTAAAATTCATAGGTATAACACAGTACGTTTTGCCCGTACAATAGTAATTTTTTTGTTGTTTTACTTGTTAAAACACACTTTTTTTTTTTTTTAAGTTATGAGAAATTGTATAATTTGTAGAACAAAAAAAAAAAAAAAAAACATAAAATTTGTAATTTTTTAACTATTTAAAAAATAGTTATTTTAATGTAAATTGATTTTTATATGATCCAGAACAAAATTTAAAACATTTTTGCAATTGGTACTATATGTCTCTAAAACTAACAGTTTAGAAATTAACTTTTTTGTATAAAAAATATCCTGCTTAAAAAATAACCGCCATTTTAACAACGCGATTTGTTAAAAAGAGAAATTTGAGCTTCGACGGAATAGGGCTGCTGACTGATACATCGCCCTTTCTGCAATACTCGTCGAATCAGATTCAGAGTGCATCGCGACACTCACTTGCCAATCTCGTATAGTTTGGTTGTAACGAGTGCAATTTCACTGTGTGGTCAACATGAAGCAGTTGTATGAAAGCGACAGTACGAAAAGGAAAGAAAAAATCAGAAAATTTTTAAACATTGAAAAATGTTTAAAAACTTTTAATACTTGGTTAAGTAGTAAGGACGACCCGATTCTACTCAATTTCCACAAAAAAAAAAAAAAAAAAAAAAATATATATATATATATATATATATATATATATATAGTTTTTCTTAACATACAATTAAGATCCTTTTAAAGAATACTGCATACACATTTATGAAATACATATTTTACATTTTAAAATCACGATATTTTCTCAACATAGAAAATACACGATAATAACATTAATGATTACTTAGAAGCCTAGATTTTTGAATATTCAAATAAAGATTCATTATGAAATTAATGTAGTGTAGATTTAAAGAATAAAAAAAGACGGTAAAAACATGATTAACTTTTGAAGATGAATTATAAAAAATATATTTGTGAAAATATTTCTCTGTCATTCATTCGAGCTTCTTTCAAATCCAAAGGAGACTGGACACTGATCCTGACACATTTCTAAATTCATTTTCTTCGGAAATTCATGTTTTTTTTTTTTTTTTTTTTTTTTTTTTTTAGAACCTATGTAATCGAAAAGTGTCTTCCATTTTTTGATAAAGACATATCTATTAGAAATATTGTCAAAGTTAGCATTTTGAATTGAATTTTTGGAAGTGATATCATTGATAAGGAGAAAAACCTGCAGTCACGTGACAAGAATCTCTTATTTGATAATTTATTTACCAAAACTGAAAAAAATATTCTCTTCCCAAATCCTTTAATAGTCAGGCATGTCAATTTTATGCATTTACAGTTAAAAATTAGTCCGAAAGTTTCGCGTTATTGAGAAGTGGATTGAAAACCACCCTACGTTATACTTCCAAAGATTCCATTAACAGAAGTTTATTATCGCTATTAATATTTTTAAAAAACATAGTCACTGCCCTACACATTCTGAGAACATTTAAGTCCAGTTCTGGCCAGACTCTACTACATAGAAAAAAAGTGCACACCTGATCACGGCCTTAGGTATGAGTCTGATGAAAAAATTAAACCCTGCCCCTGGTACCAATATAGAAAATACACGATAATAACATTAATGATTACTTAGAAGCCTAGATTTTTGAATATTCAAATAAAGATTCATTATAAAATTAATGTAGTGTAGATTTAAAGAATAAAAAAAGACGGTCCGATGAGAACTGTCCGATGCCCGCGTTTTTGTTTGGATGGTGTCAAACTAGCATCGGCTCGTGACGCACATTTATACTCATTCTCGCGAAAGTCATTCACTGAAAGCATATCATATTTTGTCGTCTTCGTTTAAGTTTTTATATCGGATTGGCAGGTTCCCTAATTTTTTTATCGGCCCAGCACTCCCGCTAAATTTCTTTGCCTGACCGGCCCACAGACCGGGCTGGATACCGGTCTCGGGCCAAACCCGGGCCCATGCAAACCTCTACAACAAATAATAGGTTCAATGTTATGTAATATTATTTTAAAAGAGCCATATGATAGCATGATGATAGGTAGTACTCCAGATGTAGCTGTTATGACTTGGCAATTTGCGTTAGCTATGGCCCCACCAGTGACCGAGAGGTTCTGACCTCCAAACTTGTAGACGGTAGGTGCTGGGTTCGAACCCAATCGCGATCGTCGGACTAACCGTTCGGAGTTTTCCATGGTTATCTTCGAACCTATTATTTCCTTGCATAAATATGGGTTAGGTTCCCTTAGAAAGACCCCCCACGGAGGGCATCCCTCCTCTTAGGGCCTATATCCCACGTGTAGATAATTGGGCAGCCTAAAACACAAACAAAGCGTCAGCTATGTCCTTCAAGAAAAAGGTATGTGAAAGACTTTTAGTAAAACAGACTCGCTAGTAAGCAGAAAATGCACAGTTTGAACCGTGATGCTGGAATTTGAAGTTTTCTTACTAACTGGGGAACTGCAAGAAGTGTATGTCACCGATTTTAACGAAAGTGGTATCGTTGGAAAGATCTCATTATGAGGAATAAAAAACTCAATAGATCTACCCGTCGGAAACGATTCGTTTTCGAGATATCTGGCAATTTATGTAACATAGCTAGTGCATACTTACTGGGGAATCGCAAAAAAGAATAATTTAGATTTTGACGAAAGTGGTATTGTTGGAAAGATCTTATCGTGAGGAGTAAAAAATTCAAAAGAACTACCTATCGGAAATGAGCCGTTTTCAAAATATCCGATAATTTAAGCCACGTAGTTTAAGTATACTGGGCTAGTGCACACCTAACAGAGGACCGCAAAAAATGTTTTCTCGATTTTGACGAAAATGATGTCGTTTGAAAGATATCATTTTGAGAAGTAAAAAACTCAATGGAGCTACCCTTCGGAAATGAGTCGTTTTCGAGATATACGACAATTTATGTAACTTAATGCAGTTTCCCAGTAAGTGTGCATTAGCTACGTGATACAAATTGTCGGATATCTTGAAAATGTTTAATTTCCGACGTGTGATTCCATTGAGTTTTTTAATCCTCCCGATAATATCTTTTCAGCGATACAACTTTCGTTAAAATCGAGACCAAAATTTTTTGCGGTTCCCAGTAAGTGTTTACTAGCTACGTATATACTATATCGGATATCTCAAAAACGGCTCATTTCCGAAGAATAGGTCCATTGAGTTTTTTACTCCACACAATAAGATCTTTCCAACGATACCACTTTCGTTAAAATCGGTGACATACACTTCTTGCAGTTCCCTAGTAAGATAGAATTTTTTTTTTTTTTTTTAAATCGTACTTTTTACCGATTTACGGGTTTATATTATTTTTTTTATCACTAATATTCACATATATATGTAAAAATAAACTTTTTTTTTTTTTTTTTGCCATTTTCCCGCTTTGAGTTCGTTTTAAAGTTTTATAACAACATACTTTCATTCTCAGTTTCCGTAATATATTAATATTTTTAACAGCTAAAGTTCCTTTTATTTTTATTTTCTTTAATTCAGTATAATCTATTAATTATTTTCCCAAAAAGAACTAGAATGTATTACCTAAATGTCAATATCTTATTGCGAAATCTTAATTTCATTCCACAAATCTATTTCCTTTTTCAGAATAAAACATTTATCGAAAACTTTAATTTTGTTTTAGGGACCGTTCAAGTATTACGTAAGCATATTTTTAGTCATTTAGTACCCCCTCCCCCCCCTCCTAAGAAAATAGAAGCAAATGCTAGACCCCCCTCCCCTTTGCTTACGTAAGATTTTATGACAGTTTATACATCAATACTTCTTGACTTATAATTAGTTATCAATCAATTACATTATTAATTCTACAAATTTACATAGGCATATAGGGATTGTGATATCAAAATATATAAAATGGTTTTAATATATTGTTGCTTATTGCATTAAACAAACCACAGAATACAAAATGGTTTAAATATATTGTTATTTATCACATTGAACAATAAAACAAGATATACAAGAAGTCTTAACTTACTTAGGCATCATAACTAAAATTTTTGATATGAATCATACAAATATTGGTGTTCATATTTTAATCTGATGTCCAGGATCCTTGAACCCATGTTTCAACATTGTCTATTATAAACTTTTCACTGGAACAGTGGCCTGGGGTATTGCAGGTTTCCGGTACTTGTTCTTCCACTTCTTCTTTCTCCAGCCACTCAACGTCTTCATCACCATTTCCAGGTGTCATCAGTTTTATTTCAATGCCAGCGTAGACTGCGGGTATGAGTTTATGGCGCTCTGCCACCACCCGGTCATGGAAAAGAAAATACCGAACTTACCTAAAATAAAGTCAACTGACCAGTTACTGTGGCAATAGAACCCAGCCACACCGGTTCCTGTGTTTTTCTAGTCTTGCAATGTAGTTGAGTTGGCACACAACTTAACAGACAACAATGAAGACAAAGGGCTAGTAGGTGATGCGGGTCACGCGACTGCCGATGGATAAGCAAAGGATAAAATCGAAAATAAACGGCGAATTTCGAACGGACTGTAGAACGCTCTTTCCCCATAATACTTTGTTTTCCTGTTGAATTTGAACTGCAGTTGCTTCGTTGTTTAATGCTTACGTAAGAATTGTCTTGAACCCCGTCCCTCCCCCTTGTTAGAAAAAATAAGCAAACTCTGGACTCCCCCTCCCCCTTTAGTGCTTACGTAATACTTGAACGGCCCCTTATTTATTTAATAATCGTCTGCGCTGGTTGGACTCATCCGCATGGGGCAATTTTATCTTTCATACTACGCCAATTAGTAAAGAATCCTTACGTCTAGCCCCACCCATGAACCAATGGAAGGCCTCGAAGTAAATTACAACTACATTCGAACCAATATTAGTGGGTTTTGAAAAGCAATGCGTCAGAGGGGAGGGGACAATTTATCTGAGAATTTTTGAGAGAGTCAGTTTTTTTTACGGAGCGTTCAGAATTGATTGACCTTTAAATTGTTAAGCATGTACGTTTTGCCGTAGTGTGGTATTTTCTCGAAAATAGCTTTTTACCGAACCTCTTTTTTGTTCTTTTGTTATTTTCCGAGACATTGGCTTGGACGGGAAATCTACTTTTGATGATGGAGTAACATTGCAATTAAATTATAATAAAATGTGATATTCATTGATGCTTCATAGAATTTTAATTATTGAAGTGACCACACCATTCATCGAGTTCCATCTGTTAACTTGCTTCGGTCCGAAAGTATTGGAGGTGATGTGATTGATTATCACAGATCGACCGTCGACTTTGTTTGTGCCATCATTTTCATTTCGTCGGATCGTTTTGTTGTGGCGGGAATACCCCTAAATATCATTACATATATATATTTTTTTTAATTACAATTTTCTTTCTATTTTAAAAACGAGCGGTTTATTAATGATTCAACATTTTAAATTTCGTTTGACATTTTTTTTTTTCGTTTTTAAAAATTTTAAATTTTATTTATTTCTCCGCTATTTTTCTTTTTATTTCGATTTTTAAAGAATTTTGCATTTTGAATTTAATTTAAATAATTTAATTTGAACAATTTTAATTTAATTAAAATAAATAACTTACTTTTACTTTAAATTTATTGATGCTAATATTAATAATTATAAATCAACAATTTGGATTTATTAATTAAAGGATAAGTTGTTTTGAAAGATATATTAAAGGAAATACTCTGAGCGATCTGCGATCAAACGTATCCATTTTTTTATTACTGTTATGTCACTTTTAATACTTACTTAGGTATTATAGTAGGATTTAGATTATTATGATTTCGACACTGTCATTTGATTGCCGAAAACTAAAAATATATCTCACGCTCATTTTTAAGTAATAACCACTTAAAATGAATAATTCTTCTTATTTTTTTTTAGCATGGAATTAGTTTAGGTATGGTGTATAAAAATAATATAAATATATATTGTGAAAGTAATTACAAACATTACATAACATTACAAAAAACTTACATTTTACTGAACTATTTTCCAAATGACAAAATAGCCTAAATGTGTGTTTTTTTCTTTTTTGCCATCCAAGCTTAAATTTAAAAATAAAATATAATATTCAGTTTTCGCTAAATTTCCCGCAAGCGGCCCCTTTTCAGTCTTTAGCCGAGTCCGGGCCTGTGTTACTATTATTATATGTATACGAATTAACAAGAATTCGTGCTATAATTTTATCATGTAAATAAATATAACAAAAAATAGCCGGTTTAAATTTTAGAGCCGAGTAAAAAGAACTTTGAAAACTAACAAAAGAAATTCTACATAACCATCAGGCGAAAGTAAAAATATAAGAAAGAACAGATGGAAAGCGAGCTCACCTAGTTACCCTAAGGGCAACGTATGATTTGATCAACACCTGACTCCAGCAAAAAAGGCAGGTGTACGGAAATTCTTCAATGCTATTATGCCTTGTCTTACACACGCATACGAATACGAACATTAGATAAATAAGAAAAAAATATGCGATACCGATCGTAAAAATAGACAATAGTGAGCTGTAAACCTGTTTCATCAGTATCTGTCATTTTTTTAAAATTAAAATAATCAGAATTAATAAATAAATAAATAAATAAAAAATTACGCATGTATACCAAAGGGAAGATGCGTGAGATTTAGAAGAAGGGGGAGGGGATTATAAAATCTCAGCGATAGGAAAAAGATTTATCTAATTAGTATTTTTTTAACTGTGTATTAGATTGTTTATTATACTTATCGAGTTTATTGAACGCAATTATGCGATAAATATATTAAACGTGCTGCTGAAAATATTACTCCTCTAAAACATTCATTCGCTAATGTTAATCTAATGAAAGAATTTTTTTAAGATAGCTCGTTTGCATTTTAATAGTTTTACATTTAATATTTATTTTTGTTGCATTGGATAGCTGAAATCGATCTATACGAATATCGTTTCGCATTTTTATGAATTTGTTTACGAATATTTTTAATGAGGACAATTTCGCTTTCGGAGCCGGTTTCGAAACTGAAAGCATCCTCTTAAAACAAATTGCAAACGAAATCAAAAAATTACGGCCTATGCACATTTTCAATAATCTAATGAAAAAAAAATCTAATAATAACACATTGCTCAGTGGTACACAAAACATGAATTTTAATATACATTAGTACATATTAAAATAAAATAAAATAAAATTTTCAACGTTTCGCGCCGTCTTCAGGAAAATATGAAATGGAAGGACTACGTTTGCATCTTGTTCGAGAGATATTTCTACTAAATTAAAAATTAAATGAATTAAAATTTAAAAATGTTGCCAATTACACGTGAGTAAAAATTAAAATATTGCAAGGAAATAAAATTTTAAGGTTTTATGATGTTATGCTATATTTTTGGTATATTGTAGGATAAATTATCATTACATGGTTTATTTTCACGTGCTATGATTTCGATGGATTCTATTATTTTACCTTGAACTGGGTTATTGCATGGAACTATGATTTTGGCTTCCTCAAAATTAATATGGCAACCCTTGTTCGCCAAATAGAAGCGAGCAAGGGCAGTATTCTGTTTATATTGTTCTATATCTCTACGATGTTCTTTAATTCTAGTTAAAAGTTTCCGCGTTGTCATGCCGATGTAGACTTTTTTAAGATTATTAGATAAAGTGATGGGGATTTCATAAATACCAGATTTTTGATCTATTGGAATTTTGTCGATTTTATCTGTAACGAGGTCAATGAGATAAGGAGGAGGAATGGCGACAAGTTTTATGTTATATTTTTGTGCGATCTTTTTTACTTTTTCAAATATGTAAGGGATATAATGAAATTTTCTGTAAACTATAAGTTTATTCTGTCGTTGGCCAGATGTGGGAGGAGTATTGTACTGTTGAACTATTTTATTTATAAATTTTGCTGGAAAACCATGGTCAAAAGCTATTTTCTGTATAAAATCAAGTGAGCAATGTGTTATTATTAGTTAAAGTTTATGGTGCAACTGTCCTATATATATTTATGAAAAAAAAATCATTTTAAAATATTAAAATGCAAACGAGATATCTTAAAAATATTCTCCCACGATATTAGCATTTGTTTTTCACTTGACTGAAGTATACCCCCCCCCCCCCCACTCCCTAATTAGTTTGTTCTGGCCTTCGCAAATCTTTTGTATAAAATCAACCCTTCACCAATCAACCCAATCAAACACTTTCCTCCGAGAGGAATTTTTGTGTGGCTCCGAGGGCAGATTCTTATCAATTTTATTATGTTGGGAAGAGAGTGACATCATTAAAATGCACTTGAAACTCTTTTTTCCGTTGACCGTAATGTAACGAAATACTTTTGATTGTCCCTGTTATTAAACTATGTATCCGGTTTTTATAAAATTTTAAATGACTGAACAAAATTATGCAATAATTATATATTTTAAATTTCAAACAATTCGATTGGGTAGTTTTTACTCTGTTATATGCGGACAGACAGGCGGACGGACGTACTGAACAACGACTAATATATATATATATATATATATATATATATATATATATATATATATATATATAAAATGGGCTGTTTAATAGCCTCTGCTTATCAACCAGGAGAAGACCCTTTAATTGCCTTCTAGGAGGACTTAAAGGAATCGACTGGGAGCAGAGACTTAATGTCCAATCCGCACCTTCCATCGGTACAGCCTGTTAGTACTCCTGTCTAGTGCAAAGGGAACGAACGCGGATGGGCTTCCTCCAATCCGCTTGGCCAGCGTGGAGGGATTTGGCCACAACCCCCCTTATTTTACCATGAATTCACAAAACAAATCACGGCCCTCAGTTCCCGGTAGTCTGCATGTTCCTGGTTACGGCAGCGATCAGACAGACATGAAGACAGAGGGTGCTAAGAATCACCAGGCTCGGCTTGGCTGCCATAAGTTGATGACCTTGGCTACGTACAATGGACGATCCCTATCTTCTGAAAACCGTTTACAGGAACTTGAAGAAGAGTTAGATAAGATCAACTGGGACATTTTAGGATTATGTGAAGTAAGAAGAAAAGGCGAAGAAAAAATTGATCTTGCCAGCGGACATGTTTTATACTACAGAGGTACAGAAGATGGAAGAACAAGTGGTGTAGGATTTCTGATTCATAAAAGGTGGAAGAATCACATTGTAGAATATGATAGTGCATCAGATAGAGTTGCAAGATTAGTAATACAAGTGTCCAAAAGATACAAGCTGCAAATTACCCAAGTTTATGCACCAACAATAAGTTATTCTGATGAAGAAATTGAAGATTTTTATGAAGAAGTAGCTTCAATGCATCAAAAGGGAAATTGCTACATAAAATTAATAATGGGAGACTGGAATGCTAGAATTGGAGAGAAAAAGAAAGGTGAATTATCTGTAGGAAATCATGGATATGGTATGCGAGATGAAAGAGGAAACAGATTGATTGAGTTTGCAGAATGTGAACAGATGTATATCATGAATTCATTTTTCAAGAAAAAGCCACAAAGAAAATGGACATGGCGTTGTGCAAATGGCTCAACAAGTGAAATCGACTACATCTTGACCAACAAAAAGTATCTTATTCAGGACTGCAGCGTTCTCAATAACTTCAATACAGGAATCGATCACAGGTTGGTTAGATGCAAACTGCTGTTAAATACTAAAGTGGAAAGAATGAAGCTTTTGCTACACTCAAAGAAATCAATCGATATTATAAACCTCCAGAAACATAAAGAAGAATTTCATTTGGAACTTCAAAACCGTTTCCAAGTACTTCAATCAACTTTAGAAGAAGAGCAAGATGTTACAATAGTGAACAAGAAGCTAACCAATACTCTACAAGAAATTGCTAAGAAGATAGCCGGTGATGCACAAGTAAAACAGACAAAGAAAATAATGGAAGAAACAAGAAGATTGATGAAAAAACGCAGAGAATTTAAAATGAAGAAAAATGATCCTAAATCAAGAGTTGAATATGCTGAATTATGTAAAACAGTAAGAAAATGCGTTACAGAAGATATCAGAAAATTTAACTGTGATCTTGTTAAAAAAAGTTCTGGAAGATAACAAAAGTTTAAAATCAGCTAAGCGCAAGTTATGTGTTGGAAGAAAAGGTATTTTTCCGCTGAAGAGAGCAGATGGAACAATCACCAAAATCAGCAACGAAATAGTCCACATTGTTGAAAAGTTCTATAATGATCTATATAAATGTGAAGATCAGAGGGAAATCAACGTACACGATCAACGAGAAATCTTAACAGAAACTGAAGAGATAATCCCAGTGATGACAGATGAAGTTTTACAAGCTATTAGATTAATGAAAAAAGGTAAATGCCCTGGAGAAGATGGAATTACAATTGACCTTATCAAAGAAGCAGGAGAAGAATTTGCAAAAAGGCTATCCTTACTGTTTTCCAAATGTCTCAAAAGGTCAGATGTACCAGAAGATTGGAATAATGCTGTGATGGTACTACTTTATAAGAAAGGAGAGAAGGAAAACATTAAAAATTACCGTCCGATCAGCTTACTGTACGTGATTTATAAAATTTTCACCAAAGTTTTAACGACAAGACTTGAATCAGCTCTGGACTCAGCTCAACCTAGAGAACAAGCAGGATTCCGAAGTGGATTCAGCACAATGGATCATATCCAAACAGTAAGGGAACTCATAAGAAAAGCATAAAGAATATAATTTACCTCTCTGCCTTGCCTTTATTGATTATGAAAAAGCTTTTGATTCCGTCTACACATCAGCAGTAGTAGATTCTCTGGAGGACATTGGTATAGACAAACCTTACATCAATATCATAAAGAAGATTTACAAGAAAGCAACAGCAACCATCCGTTTAGATAAAGGAAAAGCGAAGATCAAGCTCGGAAGAGGAGTAAGACAAGGAGACACAATTTCACTCAAACTTTTTAATGCTGTCTTAGAAAATATCTTCAAGAAGCTGGATTGGGAAAACAAAGGGATTAGAATAAATGGAGAATTTTTAAGTCATCTCCGGTTCGCTGACGACATTGTAATTTTCAGTAACAGTCCTGAAGAATTGGAAATTATGCTAAAAGATCTTGCAGAAGCTAGCATCAATGTAGGATTAAAAATAAATTTAGAAAAGACTAAGGTGATGTTTAATTCATTTACATCAAAAAAGAAAATTGTCTGCAAGAACACTGAGATTAAAGAAGTGCAAAGTTATGTGTACCTAGGACAGGAAATTTCATCGGATAATAGTATCTTGAATGAAATCAATAGAACAATAAGAAATGGGTGGAGTGCTTTCGGGAAGAACAGTATTATTCTGAAGAGTAATATGCCTCTTTGTTTGAAAAGAAAAGTTTTTAATCAATGTATTTTACCTGCATTAACCTACGGAGCAGAAACATGGACGCTAACAAAACGGATGATACAAAGATTACAAACAACACAGAGAAGCATGGAAAGATGTATGCTAGGCATAACTAGAAGAGACAGAAAAAGGATAACCTGGTTAAGAAATCAAACAAAAGTTTTTGACATCCTTGAAAGAATAAAGCAGCTAAAATGGAAATGGGCTGGGCACATTGCAAGAAGACAAGACAATAGATGGAGCACAAATATACTACAGTGGTATCCCAGAGATGTAAAACGACCAAGAAGACGACCACAAGTAAGATGGAATGACGAAATTAGAAAAGTGGCTGGTGTAAATTGGATGACGAAAGCACTAGACAGAAAACATTGGAAAAATCTGGGGGAGACCTACATCCAGCAGTGGATCGAAAACGGTTGATGATGATGATGATGATGATGATATATAAATACAATCGAAACACATCACTCACGTTATTCTTTCTTTTCAGTATTTGAACAACAAAAATTCCACAATATTAGTCACGTTGTACTGGGAAAAAAAAAAAAAAAGCATTGATGCTTCAAGGCATATCGTATTGTCTATTATTTCGGGATCTAAAGACATGAATCTCTGAAATAAATACTTGAAATAAAAATGAAAAATGCTAGCGGTTTTTTTATTCTGTCCTTTGCATCTGGCAACTCATACAACTGAAAAGTCTCATAACGTGGGTTTTTATTTTTAAAGATAAAGAATTTCGTTTCATGTTGGAAAACGGTAGAAGACCTTGGATTTGTAGTGATGGTTCGCTTAAATTTCGATAGACTTTTAAAATAGGGGGAAGTGAGGTCAAAACATTAAAGTTTGCCGAATTTTTATCTTGTTTTTGCGCTTAGGCTTGAAGAGTGCGAATGAAACTGATAAATAGGGAGAACTGCAAATAAGTTGTTTAGGTTTAGGAAATGCGCAGTTGTTTTCAGGAACAAGCACCGTGTGACGTAATTAGGATCATTCGATTCTATATTAAAATGACTGAAGTGTGCAGTTTTGGTGGAGTGCGGACAAGAAAACAAAAAACAATACTCTGGGTTTTGGCGAGGCACTAATGTGCGCCAGTTTACCTCACAAATTTTTTGCGCGGCAGACAACACGAATACACTCGCAGGCTAATTTTAAAAGCAACGGAAGCGTTATTTTCAAATTTCTCGTCAGAAATTCGATACGAATATTAAATTTCGTGAATTAGTTCTTGAGACAGATTGCCCACAAAATCGTGCCACAGACAGACGGACTGTCACAGACTTATAAACTGACATTTTCCAAAAATAGTCTAATCGTGTTCAAGACCTTCTAAAACGTATAATTCCATCAAAAATCGGGAGTCAAAATTTTCACGAATCAAATAGTTCCTTTGTTATGTATAAATAAATCCTTTTTTTTTTCTCCTTTAAAAAAAAAAAAAAAAAAAAAGATAGAAGAGAGTAATAGCTTAGCTGTTGAACCAAAGAGTTACTATGATAGTGCATTACATAATAAAGTATATTTTATAATTTTTTAAATCAATATGGTGTTCTGCCCTCTGTTTGCTCGCCAATCCCATGTTCAGACTCCCCAATCATAAAAACACGCTAATTTCACCAGTTTTTAAAAATATAAATTATATTAAAAAATAAATAAATAAATAATAAACAGGGGCGATCTCTCTATAAAACGGATTTCCATCCATTTCCCTCAGTGGCGGATTCAAGGGGGAGATCACGGGGGTCATGACCCGCCTCTGAACGAAGAAAATTTTTAAAGGAAATTTAAAAAATGAAATATATATCAATTTTTTACGGCATTTGCTTAACAATCAGAATCTTCCTGACTCTTTTAAAGCCGTGCTTAAACACAAAGTAGGTAATATCTGACATTTCCATGAAGTATTTTTAATCTTAGATGCAAAATGCACTTATTCACAGCAAATATATTAAAGTTTTCCATTTTTCAATAAAAGCAAAGAATCTTTCACGAAATCTCCGTAAACTGTAGAATTTTAAACAGAAATTTAGGCCATGACAGCCAATTGCTCCCTCATGACGGCTTTTTGTAACTGTCAAGTCCTAAAAATTTGCATATAATGCTCAATTTCTTGAATAATTGTTTGATGAGCAGTGAAACCTCTAAATAAGGGACACCTATGGGACCGGAACTTTTGTCCCTTATTCGTAGTTTTTTTTATTATTTTTAATTTATCGTTCAGAAGAATATAAAAACAACAAAGCATTAAAGGTGAAATTTAAATGTATCTGAAGTGTATAAATTATGTTAATCAGGCACAAAAGGAAGAAAACAGAATTGATTAAAATTTTCAATTGATTACAAAATCATTAAATGATTTGTAGAATTATTGATTTGTATTTTTTCATTCAAAAAGCATAAAATATTTAGAAGAATTTTACTTGAAGTAATCAATTAAAAGGGATTGTTTTGCAAATTTCAATTTTTTCACTACAAACCTTTTAAGTGTTAATTTACCATATTTATAAATTTTAGTTCTTCATTACCAGCAGTATTTACAAAAAAAGAAAAAAAAAAGTATTGAACTTTTTTGCATATTTTAAGGCAGAAAATCTGTCGATTGCTCTGTTCAGTAAGCAGAAAATATATTGTCACGATTACAAATTCATTTTTTAATGGAAAGGTATAAAATTAGAACGCTGGATTATGGAAGTGATTTTAAATTGAACTGTGTTTTCATTTTTTTGTTAAATAAATTAACTATTGAGTTATAATCGATTTTGATCACATGATAAAGACGTTATTTACCCTTTCTTGAGGTAATTATTCTTTTTTTGCGTGAAAATTCGGTTAACGTCCACTTTGATAATATTTTTTGAAAAATCTATTGCTCTTGCAAAAAATAGAAAAAACAACTCGATTACATATTTTCTGAACAACAGCACCTGCTAGTTGTCAGGTACTATTTCCGAATAAAGATAAATTAAAATTGATGTCTTAAAAGTTGCCTTTTTTGGATTTGAGAACAGCCTAAAAGCGTCTGTAAAGTTCTTTATTTCACAATTTTCTTTTATTCTCTACTTTCAGAATCATCCTCATAATTTTCAGCATCAATTTCAATGGGGATAAATGCACCGATGTCAAATCAGAATTGTGGGGTGAACAAATGCCCGTTAATTGTGTCGCATGTCTTTGTTTATACATGACTGTCTGTCTGTTTGATAAGTTCACAAAATGCAGTTTCGCTTTCACCACAAACTACTTTATTATCTGAAATGCAAAAACCCTCCCCTTTGATCTAATTTTCAACTGTCCCTTAAATCGAGTGTCCCTTATTCAGAGGTAAATACATTACACGTCCTATACCAAGGGACCGGGACCAGAGTTTTGTCCCTTAAACAGAGGTGTCCCTTATTCGGAGTGTCCCTTATTTGGAGGTTTCACTGTATATATATTTACGAATATTTATTACGAATGAAAATAGCTTCCCAAAGTATCAGAAATTTAGCTATTTTGGATGTGGGGACAATCTTCAATATAAAAATTGCTTATTAAGAGACGTGATTCCCTCCCTCAAAAAAAGGGGCATGACCCCCCCCCCCCTCTAAAAGGAAAGCTGGATCCGCCCTTGATTTCCCTTTGATTAGAGATTTTAAAGTCCAAATCTGCAGCTATTAAGAAAAACAATGGTTGTCCTCGTCTTTGATTTAATTTTTTTTTAATTACAAAATAAGCCAATATAAAATGAATTAAGTAAGCAGAGATTTTGTCTTTTGGTATACTGTAACAATGCTGTAAAGTCCTTTTAAAAAGAACATTTGAAATGCATCGTTTTAAATCTGACGTAATTTTCACCAAAGTGTTCTTTCTTTTTTTTTATATTTACGCGTTTATTTTTAGAAAGGAGATGTTATTTCGCTGCTTTAAAATTGCAACTGTCTGTACAACAATACAAATGAAATAAATGCCTCGCGCAAACATATTTTTAAATTGAAGCTGTTTCGCATTATTATCGTTTGGTCATTTCAAATATGACGTAATTTTTCCTGTTTACTGCTTTTAACTCATATTAATGAATTTATTATTTTAGAGTTTTATTTCTCTTTATAATACTCACGTAGAAATGTGTTTTGTTGCTCGAAAGGAAACATTTTTATCTATATTTTTCTTATTTCCGCTGTTTTAGGATTGGTAACAATTTTTAAAAGAACATCTAGAAATTTGAAATATCTCGTGTAAATATGTTTATAAACTGTTGTATCGTTTTAAATCTGACGTAATTTTCACCAAAGTTTTCTTTCTCTTTTTAATATTTACGTGAAAATATTTTTGTTATTAGGAAGGAAATATTATTTGTGCTGTTTTAGAATTCACGATAATAAATGAAAAGATTATCTCAAAATATGAAATAAATGTCTCGCGCAAATGTTTTTTTAAATTTAAATTGTTTTGCCCCTATTAGTTATTTGACCATTTTACATATGACGTAATATCCTCCATTTATGACTTTTAATGCTTAACAATGAATTTATTATAAACAAATTTTATTTCTCTTTTAAAAATCAGACGTAAATATAGTTTTATGACGCAATTTTCAATATTTTCCTTACACTTTTTCTCTTTATAATAGCAATCAAATCACGTATAAATAAATTTTTAATTTGAAGGAAATATTATTATTTGCGTTTTTTGTTGAAACTGGCCATAATCTATGTATATAAATTACGCTAACATATGTGGCACAGAAATCGCGATTATTTGTTATTGTTTAATGGCAACGCCCAAACAAAACGCATCTCATTGTTTATTGTGTAAAAGTTCTTTGGCAGGATTTAGGCGCCATGGTAAATTAGGTTTGTTTACATTTTGCACTTTCGCTGCACTTATGAAGCTTCAAAATATCATTATTTTGGGGGGTTTTCTGTTCATTTTACTTAAAAAAATAAATAAAATTCACGAATTTTAAACATTTCAGTTTCAAATTAAAGTTATGTATTATAAATGAAATAAATAAAAGATATTATTATTATATTTTATATGTTGTATGAAAGATATTATTATTATATTTTAAATGAAATTAATATAAAATAGAAAACATGCCTCGGGTACAATATTTGTCGATTTATCACCTCATCCGGGTAACATAAAAATACCGAGTATTGATTTCTCGGAGCAGATGTCATATATGCACTACATTTAGCGCTTTTTTTTTTTTTTTTCGTCTTACGTCAATTTGAGTATAAATCATCGTCAATCAAATATCAGTTGCATATAGTATATTCTTAACTATTTTCAATTATTTTAAAAAGGAAATACTAATAATAAATAAATAAAAAGTTTAGTTAATAATTATATTAAAAAAAAGCAATTTAAATCATTTAAAAAAAGAAAATAAAAGTAAATAACCAGTTTATTAATAAATAAACACCAATAGCCGGTTGAGGCATATAATTGCCATTTTGTTGCCATCACGCCAATGTGGAGCATATATGATATCTGTGTTTATTTTTCTAGCAGAATCTTCTAATTTGGCAAAAAATTGAGCAATTAAAATAAATTATGAATAAAAGCAATATGATTTAATGCGTAGTATGCATTTGAAAAGAGACCAAACGGGTCGCCAAGGACGGCTAGTTTAAAATAATACCCTTTTCTGAAATATGCAAAAAAATATCTCTGGAAATGCTGATAATCTGAATTTAAAATGGAAATAAATCCTCAAAAAATGGGCGAAATTTAAAAATAAATGCAGTCTGTTCAAAATGATCAAAAAATGATTAAATTCCTATGCACAATTTTCGCTTCTATAAAACTTTTTTGATGGAACGATGTTGACCAACTTTAACATTAAATTTCGCTTAAATTGATTTTTCGATTTAAAAACTGTTCTGCATTAGCGTATTTATCATAGATTTCTCTATAATACCATCAATTTTCATACTTTTGTAAGCAACGGTTATCTTAATATTAACGAAGAAAAACCCCCCAATAACGAAAAATTCATTGTCAGAGCGGTGACAGCATTAATTTCTATTCTTTAGGATAAAGATATAGTTTTTAAAATCATTTTTATTACAAGTTTTTATTAACCCTTTTTCTACCGACGGTACTTATAAGTACCATTAAAATTACTTATTATAAAATTCTTTTAAGGGTGTTCTTAACTGCTCCGCTCAACAAGCGTAAAACGTTTTGACACATTTACAAATTCATTTTTTAACAGAAATATATAAAATTGGAATGCCTGACTATGGAAGCGATTTCGAATCGAACTTGTTTTTCCATTTTATGATAAATTACCTCTCCAGTTCTAAGCTGTTTCGATGACGTAATCGCCCGTTTTTCTCTTGCTTTTCGATCGGTTTTTCTGCTTTCGACGGGAAATGTGCTCAAAAGTGTCAACTTTGAAGGCTTGTTATGAAAAATCTATTGTATTTTTAAAAAACAGAAAATTGAGTGCAATTAGACAGTTTCTGAATAATAACACCTAGCTATTTTCATGCATTTCCGAACAAAAACAAATTAAAGCATGTGTCACAAAGTTGCCCTTTTTGATTTAAGAACACCCTTAATACGTCAATTAATTGTAATACTGTTTAGAAAGAGTCACATATACATTACTTTATTCTGTTCCAAAAGCATTATTGATTAAACAAAACAAAAGTATTCTTAAAGGAATGATTTCTTTTGGCTTTGTATCTTTTCAGCTTTCTTGGCGTTGAGGGAGGGGGATGGGGATTTTTCAATTCGGAAATACAGTCTATAACGAAACTCCATACATCTAATTTCTCTATATAACGAATTTTTAGTAGGAACGCATGATTACTTTAAAAACAGTCTATATAGCGAAATAATTATCTCCATATAACGGATTTTTTCATAAATTGGTCTTAATTTATTCAGTTTTAAAAAAGCTTCGAAATCATATGGAATCAATTTTCCATCACTTATTTTTGATTTATCGTTCAGTGCTGAGTTTTTTTATATTACTTTTCTCCTTGTTCTTTAAATCCAACGAATTCATCCCACCTCCCATACACCTCTCCACATCCTTCTCAAAACAGAGTCAATTGGATTGTTACACATATAAGAGGAATCAGTGTAAGGCACATAAGAGAGGCCTTCAAATGGAGGAAAATGTTAACTACAATTTTTCATTCCTTGCTAAAATATGAGGTTTTTTTTTTTTTTTTTTTTTGAGAGCATGACAATTTAAAAATCAAAACAACAAAAAATTACAGATATCTTCGTCTGAAATTAATGTAAGTCTTCCTTATTTGATCTTCATTAAGCTTTCAAATAAATGTCTGTTCTCTTTTTTTAAACAGCTTAAATAATTAAGAAATAAAATGTTAAGTTAATATTTACTTTTAAACATTTCAAATTCTTAATTCAAAAGATCAAAAATAATATTTATTCAAATTTCACACACTAAATACGATTTTTAACATCATTCTCTATACATCGAATTTCTCTATATAACGAATTTTTTACAGGAACGATGGATTTCGTTATATAGAGATTCGATTGTATTTCTATATTTACATTCTAAGAACATCATATTTGTACATTTTATAATTCTACAAAACACTAAGAAAACAATTTAAAATGAAATATTTGAGTGGGGTAATAAATACTGCACAAAATCCCCTGTAAATTCAAATTTAATTAATCCTTCAATCCTTCTAAAATCCTTCAAAAATTTATCAAATGATTATGTAAATCTTTTAATTTAGTTTAAACAATTAACGTAAAATGCTTTAGAATGTAAAATTTTCAGGAATTCATAATTCGGTAGATAAAGGGTTAACTTGGTACTATTTCATCTTTGAACAAGTAACAAAAATCATGCGTTAAGCATAGATTATGAAGCACTTTCCAACGCTTCATGAAATCTTTAACAAAACTTCGTTATTTAGGTAAATAAGGATATAAAGCCAAATGTAGCCAAATATGTATTCTAGTACTTTTGAACAGCCCTCCCTGTATTTGATCTGTCAGATAATACATATACATACTATATAATGGGGAAATTTAGTTAAGCAAAAAATGCCTAGTAGCTTAAAATTTCTGTTTCAGCAATTTATACTAATAGATGAAAACATATTTAAATATTTTGTTCAGCCTTGTAGTTTGCCTGGTACTTTGATTACACATCAGTGTTAAGATAAAATTTATTTTAAACTAAAATAGTCTTAAAACGACTGAAATCACTTTCTCATAAATTATCATTCATAGGCTCCATGTACCCAATTCTTTGCGTGGCCCTGTATATCATTTTATCTATATTCAGCAAACATTTCTTAATAAATTTAATGCAGTTCAGCGTAAAAATGCATAATTTATTTAAGAATCACCTTTTAGTAGTTCGTGCTCATATTCAGTAACGTTGGCGAGCTCTTTTGGGTAGCCCTGTATATTAATTATAGCATTTATACACACCATATAATATGCATAAATTTAGTGAAATTCATACGCACTATCATAATTAAAATGCATTTCATCCATCCATCAACTATCATCGGATACATATACAGTACTTCGGAAAGAATGTACTATATTAAATCTTTTGTGTATCCCTGTAAATACTATGTACTTTATATTACGGAATGCAGTATCGTATAATTTATACTAAGCCTCATTGACATACATCAGTTTTATTATACATGAAACAGTTTAATATATTTAAAATATGTCACACACAATTCCCCCTTTTACCATTATCTAATGGAATTCTTTTGTGTGGCCCTGTAAATGAATAATTGCTACATTTTCACCTTATATTTTATAGAATGCATATTTTAATGCACCTCGTAAAAGCATATAAATTTTAATACGTTTGACAGGGTATAACATCTTTAAAATTGCTTTGAAACGATTTTTCCCCATAGGTCGTAATGTAATGGGAAACTTTTGATTATCCCTGTAGATAAACTAATCATGGTAGAAACTTCATTTTCAATAGGGTTCGTGCTAGGGTAAACGTCAATGACGTCCTAAAATTTCATGGCAATCCGAGTATAGTTACTTGAGTTAGAGCGCGGACAGACGGTCAGACAAACCGAATACATAAGCACTTTTCAGCTTTGTTGGAAAGTGTTAATAAAAATAGAAGAACAGATAAGACATTTGCTTCTTTTTTTAAAGTATAAATATTAAGGTAGAAAATGCATTTTTCAGGGCTAGCATATGTTAATTGCATGTGGCAACCAAGGTTGGTGACCTCAAAACGTCTATTTTTTTTTTTTTTTTTTTTTTTTTGGTCCGAAGTTTCTGTGTTTAATTTCGAATTCTTTGAATAAAGCATTGTTTGTTTTGAAACAATTATGGAAAAAAAAAAAATCAAACATTTCCCCTTTCCCTCCATCTGCTTTGTGATAATTCAAAGCGGCAGCATCTGAATCTGAACTGGATTGCTATTAAGATTACAGGAAGCACAGTTAGGTCAACTTTTGATGAGCTGTCCAATATGCATACTTTGAAAGAATGGAAAGAAATATTAATTGAAAAACCAGAAGCTGTCAAGGGCAGATATTATTGATAAAATACAACCGCCAAAATAATGAAGGTTCACGTCGACCATAAGAATATGAACATCTGTTTAAGTAATTATTATGAATTGCATTAGCAATTATTTAATAACTTTAAAAGTTGATCAAGAAGAATATGTTTAGGTTGTAGAAGCGCCAAAAAGCGAGAGATACAGGGAAGTGGGAGGGAGGGAGGGCTTATTGTTCCCAAGTGGCGACCAGTTCGGTCGTCCTTGAATGTATACTAAGCATTAAATCCTATTGCTTTTATTCATAATTCATTTTAACTGCTCAATTTTTTGCCAAAATAAAAGATCCTGCTAGAGAAATAAACACAGATGTCATATACGCACCACATTGGCGCGATTGCAACAAAATGGCAATTATATGTGCCTCACATGGAAACCCGGCTATTGTTATTTATTTATTAATAAACTGTTTGCTTTTATTTTACTTTTTAAAATGATATAAATTGTTTTATTCTATAATTATTACCTAAACTTTTTTAATTATTATTATTTCCTTTTTAAAATAATAGAAATTAATTAAAAATATGCATTATACTGGTATTTGAAAACGAAGTTTTCGCCAAATTGGCGTAAAAAAAAAAAAAAAAAAAAAAAAAAAAATAGCGCTCCAGTGTGGTGCATATATAATATCTGTGCTGATAGATCAAGAACACAGTATTTTTATGTTAGCCCGGCGCAGATAAAAAATCGCCAAATATTGTACCAGTGGCTTTTTTTCGTATTTCATTAATTATTTAAAATATAATAACAAATCCTTTCACTCATTTCATTTATAATCCATAACTTTAATTTGAAACTGAAAAGTTTAAAATTCATGACTTTTATTAATTTTTTTAAGTAAAAAGAACAGAAAAAAATAAAAATATTTTGAAGCTCCATAATTGCAGCGAAGGAACAAAACATAAATAAATCCAATTTACCACAGCCTAAACCAAAGGACTTTTGCACAGTAACCCATAAGATGTTTTTCATTTGGATGTTGACATTAAACAATTAACAAATAATTGTGATTTTTGTGTCACATACGTTAGCGTAATATATATATATATAGATATTATAATAAGCCATGACTTGAAATTCCTCCCCTTAACGCCAATGTTATAATGGTAAAAATACCAGAGGGGTATTTTTACCACTATATGCTATAGAGTCATGAATGTTCATGGCTAGAATATATGTATACGAAACTTCATTAAAAAAAAAAAAAAAAAAAAATCCTAAAGATATACAGCGTATATCTACCTATCCAAAAAGCCGGAGACTTGGCAGCTCTGTATACGGAGTTTTTTAACACCTTAATGATCCCATTAAATTACGGTTTAAAAATTCAGATTGCTTATTGCCACCACTTTTTTAAAAATAAATATTCATTTTATTTAATGACAGGTAAAATTATACCAGAATAAGGCCAATTACACAGTTTTATAAAATTAGTTTGAATGAAACAATCAGATTGAAACACACATTTCGTGAATATCACAGGAGCGAAAATTAAGGGGTTAACCCTTTCCGGCACGGGCAAATTCTATTAGTAAAATGAGAAATTATCGACTGTCACCGGAATTTAGAAACGACCTTTTTTAGAAATTAAGAATTTCCTAATTTAAGCTTTCTTAGTAAAAGCAAAATTTTATTGAAATATTATTAGTCCCGGGACAGGGTACAATGTGCCGGAAAGGGTTAAAAGAATCTAGAAGGTATACGACATGTATACCCCCTATTACACCTCTGCCACTGCCTTAGAGTGTCTTCACGGGCCCGGGCCGGGCCGACAAACAACATAAACGGGACGGGCCGGCAAAAAAATTGAACGGGCCAGACGGGCAGGGCCGGGCTGATAAAAAAAATTTTCGGGCCTGCCGGCCCGTTCTGAAGTTTTAAGCAGAAACGATAAAATATGAGCTATTTTCAACGAAAATGGTTTTAACGAGAATAAGTAGAAATGTGGCCAGCCACTAGTTTGACAGCATCAATATAAAAATTTCACAGTGTATCAGCATCGGAGAATTACATTATGTGTAACCCGTTTTAATATTTTTTTTAGCTGATTCATGCCGATCCGAGATCACGCTTGCACTATTTTTCTACATATAGACTGGCCGGACCGGTACTAGACTTAATTATTGGCAGAAAACATTATTTGTAAAATTATTAACAGCGATAAAGAACTTATGTTAGCTTAGTCTTCGGTTATATACTTCTTGATGATTTTTAAATTAATTTCTCAATAATGCGAAAGTTTGACACATTTTCTGATTAATTTTAAATTGTAAAAGTATAAAAGTGATAAGCCTAACTATTGAAGGGATTTGGAATCGAATAGCGTTTTTCATTTTTGGTAAATAAAATACTTGTATAACCTTGTTGAGTTATAATAGTTTCTCAAATGATTGCAGGTTTTTTTCCCTTCCCTTGCTATTGCTTCCGGAAATTCTATTCAAAACGCTAAGTCATAGTAAGTAACGCAAATCACAGTATTTTATTTGTTTGCAGTATTCTTAAATTGCTTGTATCAAAAAATGGATAACGCCATTCGATTATATAGTTTCTAAATAAAGATATCTGCTAATCTTATGCGTTTCTGAGGAAAAAAAAATGAATTTAGAAATGTATCAGAAAGGAGCTTTTGAATTTAAGAATGAATTTAGATTTGAAATCTATAATAAAATAATATAGAAATATATTTATAAATCTTCTTTTATTAAACAGCTTCAAAATTAACCATGTTTTTAGCTTTCTTTTTTTTTCTTTTATTCTAAGCCATATTAATTTTTTAATGAATCTAAGTAATCATTAATGTTGTTAATGTGTATTTGCTGTAAAATATACTGTAAAATCATTCCATAGATATGTATGCAGTATTCTTTAAAGGAATCTTAGTTTATATGATAAAAATCTGAATTTTTTAGAAATCGTAGAAATTGTAACGGGCCAAAACGGGCCGGGCCTGTTTTCGCTGATTTTTGTACGGGCTGGGCCGGGCCTAAAATATAAAAATGTAAACGGGCCGGGCCCGAGCCGAACTTTTGAGTTTTACAACGGGCCGGGCCGAAATAACTTTCCTACGGGCCGGGCCTGGAAATTCCGGCCCGTGCAGACCTCTGCCACTGCCTATAGCGTAAACATTCTGATTATTTTACGACTACAGCATGGAGAACATCTAGGATTATTATAAAACAAATACCAATCTTAAAAATAAAAATAAAATAAAAGCGCGATAGCATATGCTAAAAGATGTAAAGCCTTTACAGCAGAAATCAATGTAATAACGATAACCAGTTAAACTTCTAGCACTGGACTGCAGCAACTCTATTTTGCATCTGGTGCGCATAGGCGTAGCCAGCCTTTTGAACGGGGGGGGGGGGGGGGTCCATATTTTTTAACCCGGACCTGTTGGGTGGAAACAATATCTTATATAATAAAACCTGTTAAAACGGAACCTCATGAGACTGCTCTAATTTCCGTTTTAAACAAGTTTTTATCTTAAAAGGTATAGTTGTGTGATATTTTTTTTTTAAAAGGGCCAAAACACAATTTTGTTTTAGTGAGGGGTATTAGAAGAGGTTCAAAAACTAAATCTCATGGTTAAAAAAGATAAATAAATTTGTGTGTGTCAAAATTGACTTACACGGTAGTTTTAAGGGCTCTGTTCATCGGATGAAAAAACTCCAGTACCTCGTTCTTTTAGTTTTAGTATTCAGTCAATTTAAACAACTTGAAAAGAATAAATTTTACTCCCCTCCCCTCCCCCTCCAAAAAAAGGTACGTTTCAAAATTTAAGGGAACAATGGCCCTACCTCTTTTTGTCATGTCCATAATCTAAAGCAGGGGTTCCCAAAGTGTGCTCCGCGGAGCCCTTGGGGCTCCGCCTGAAGTTTCCAGGGGCTCCGCGGCGTTCCAGGAAAATAAAAAATATATAAAAACATGAAAGAAATTAGCATGTTGCAAATGAAAGATTTTCAAAAGTAAGAATTTTTTTAGAGTGTTTGTGTGTCAAAAATGAATATATCGCTAACTGTGTTGAAAAATACAATAATACACTTCTAAAACATTTAAACATTTGCATTATACATTCATATAATTTCTGTATAATATTTTTGGTTAGAATGTTTTATTTTATGTTTCTGCATTTAATAGGTTTTAAAAAATCGATTTAAAATAAGTTACAAGAAATATCATTCTGAATCGAATGCACAAAGTGCATAGACACAAAAAGGTTTCGCCAGTTCTTGCCAAACAAAGGGGAGAACAGTTTTGTTCTTTGGAGCTCACCTATTCATAAGTTTATACTTAATTCTTTTTTGCTTAGTATAAAGGTTCAAACATTCTAATACGTTCATTGCTTTCTTTATGAAACCACAAAACTTTAATCCCGATATGCAACAACGACGCAGGAATATTAATTTAAAAAAATCCACTTTAATATGCATGCGAAAAATCCCTTTTTCTTATTTGTAAATATATTAATTCGCAATTACCAATGTCATTCATTTACTTCAACCCGGCTATCAATGAAAATGCTTTTTCCGTTAAAGGGATAAAATATTATTTTAATTGGTCTTTGCCACATTTTCCAACCAGAAATAAGTCTGCAGCAATTTAAAAAATACATGTTTGTTCTTTACATTTGTCATCACACTAAGAATTTAAAAAAATACTCAGTTCTATTCTTTGCTTAGGCTGCTTGTCAATGAATATCAGTTCTGATGTAAAATAAATCACCCATCTATCCCATTGTGTTAGTAAGTTTTTTCTACTATTTACAATTCGTTTTACAGTTGTAGTTTTTTTACTGCATATCTGTTTTGAGGCAAAAAAATGACGAAAGAAAGTTTCTTTCAAAACTATAATTAATATCCAAATACTTTAAATAAAATATCCCCCCAAAAAAAGAAACAATGCTACACCTAACAATATATCTTATATATTTTGCCCCACTCACTTAAACACTAAAACGATGATCTGCTTCCAAATGTATTTTTTAAATTGGTTTAAAAAAAAGCTGAGAGGTGATTTATTTTTGTTGCATGTTTAAAAATACTAGAAACTTAAAGAAAAATGAAAAAATAATCCATAATAGCATCAATTTATTATAGGTAAGCGGGATTAGCTAAAATGTGTTACATGATTACTCATGGATGATTGGAACTACACATTTTCTATTTTTTCTTCTCAAGCAGCCTATTGGAATAATACAGAAGAATCTCTCTGCAAACGAAAACTATACATCTTACCTTTTTTACTGTGTGTGTGTGATTTTCGCCATAAATAATAATAATTTTAAGCATGCATAATGCAAACATGGTTCCATTTTGATTTTTAATTCCAAGTTCATACTAAAAATCCCCCACTCCAAAGAAAAAAAAATCAAACTGGAATGTCATTAATCCCTTAACAGTAGGGGAGAGTGGGGATACTTGAACCACCCCTATTATCTCTACAGTTGGTCAATTTTTCTTTCTAAAACTGGCAACATGGTAACATATTTATAGTTCTGAACATGTAAAAAAGAAATCGCATACCTTGGTATCATTTTGAAAGTATAGTGATTAACCCTTTGAGCTCTGTTGGTAGAATTTTCTACCACATAATTTTAATTCTGAAATGTCACAACAACACCATAAATTTCGCCCAATTTTATTTGAAAAAGGTTTAATGAATTTTTTCGCGTATATTGTAAATCTGTTTTTTTCTTTGCAAAATACTGGTGCGAATGTGACATCTGGCTCAAGTATGCCCTCCATGGGGATACTTGAGCCACGATGTAAAAGAAAATGTAAAAATTTATTAGACATAGAAAAACAGTTCAAAATTAATTAAAAGTGGTTTTCAATTGAAGAAAAAATATCAAATTTTCATTTTCAATATTTTATTTTGTTCTAAGAAATTATAAAAAAATTAAAAAAATTAAAATTTTAAAAATGGCTCAAGTATCCCCATCTTCCCCTACTGCTTGAACATCCTTCGGGAGAAAAAAAAATTTGTCTTCCTTGTTACTAAAAGCTTTCAGAAATTACAAATTTTTAACTTTAACTTTTGCTGTATTTGAAGGAACTAACTCGATTATACAAGGTAGATATTTTAATACAAAAAAGAGGGTTTTAATGCTCATTTTTATTTTATTGTGTCCTATAACAGTAATATTATATAAAACTGTTAAAGGGTTATACAGTGGTGGTCAAAATTATAAGGCCAACATAAAAATCGCCAGATCTTGGCTACATTTGGCTGGACACTTATGCAAATTTAATGGCCGGAAACCAATGAAAAATGAAGAATATCTTTGCAAGCTTTTATGGAAATATGCGGAAAATTCATATTCATAAAATGTATTACGAATTTATACAGCTATATGATATGACAAAATTATAAGAAAAACTGTATTTTTGTGATCTAAAAAGTGAAATTTGCATGTTTTTTGCTCTGCGCATAGAACGTTTTGATGGTATAAATGCCTATTAAGCGTTTGGGATCATCATATTCTATTTTGCAGTCATGCCGTTAGATACAAAATTTTCGGAATTTGAGAAAGAGAAAGTGGATGAATTTAAAAGTTCGGAACTTTCTGTACGCCAAATCTCTACAAAGCTTAATAGATCTTGAACGGTTATTTACAATTATCTTTAAAATCTCGGTAAATATAAACGGCAAAGGCATACAGATAGGTTATCTTTTGTTTCTGTATTGTAGAAAAGGATGATAATCAAGTAAGTTTGCTCCAAAAAAACAAACATCAAAAGAAATAAAATATGAATTGTAGTTAGAATGCAGTGCTCGAACTGTTCAACGTGTTTCACTAAAAGAACAAAAAGGTTCGCTCTGTGAAACATATGTCACGACCGCCTCTTACAAAAGTTCATGAAAGAATGAGGATGGAGTTTCCCAAAAAATGCATTACTATTAAGAAAAGTGGGATGATGTTGTCTTTTCCGATGAGAAAAAACTTAATTTGCATGGATCAGATGGTTTTCTCTACTTCTGGTATGGAAATCTGCGCAGGGAAAAAATATTCTTAAAGCATGTATTTGGAGGTGGTTCAGTAAGAGTGTGAGACTACTTGATTGGACGGCTAGAAAATCTTATCTGAATCCAATGGAAAATCTGTGAGACATCTGGCACACGAAATATATAAAAATGGATGCAATATGAATACAAACAAGAGCTCATGTCCTCAATCAAAAAAGCCTAGTAACAAAATACCAAGAACCTTCCAATAGCTCCATGGCGTCATGACTGATAAAACTGGTTAAGAAGAATAGGAATATTATTAATTATTTGTGTGTTTCAGGCAAAAACATTCATTGTCCTTATAATTTTGTCCAATTTTTACAATATATATTTTTTTAATTATGACAAAACATTCATGGTTTGCATTTTCCAATGTTTTGCATTCTACAATGATTTTTAACATAAAAAAGCATTTTATGTATAAATTTTACTTGATTTAGTTCAGAAACAATTTTTTTCAGTGCAGTTTTCAATTGTTTTTATAATTATGACCGCCACTGTATAATAGAAAATTTTATTTTTAAAAATTCTAGTATGAATTTAGAATTTCTTTATCAGGAAAAGACCAAACTGAGAACCTTGGTCCAATGTTGGAAATTACTGTTTCGGATTTTTATCCAACAGATTTTTTCTGCTCCATAGGCATAAAAAACATTAATTTGTAAACCAGAGAATAGCGTTGGCTTCAGGGGCTCCGCCTTAGAAACTCTTCCCAAAAAGGGCTCCGCGAGCCAAAATGTTTGGGAACCGCTGATCTAAAGTATGACTAATAACAGAAAAATCTCGAATATTTACTTCCCTACATGAAACGAAATAATTTTTACACTCTAGAATAAAATGACAAAATTTCTATAAAACATGCAGTTATTTAGACTTCATATAATTATTTTTAGTTATATATAGTATATTCATGAACTTTTATTGAGAAAATTGTAAAAGTTGTCAGTAAAAATTATTTACAATATTTTCTTTTCTTTGAAAGATTTTTAATTTTTCACAAATATGCCAGATAAAAAAAAAAAAAAAACATTTTATTTATTTATAAATTCTGAATGAAAATTATTATTTATTCCTTTTTGTGTGAGTGTGTGAATGATTAAACAAGTTGGAAATTGCACGTGAACGTAGCAAATGAGGTGCGTTCGTACGATAATGAAGTTTTAAAAATATTCAGATCTTGCTGATATAGTAGAGCGTACTCCGGATACAGTATAGTAATCGAAATCTTTACGATTCTGTAAATATGCAGAAAGTAATTTTTATTACACCTCAGCAACGTATATCTTATTCATAAAATGTGAAATAGTTGAATATAATTAAAACACGTACCAAACCATGTTTCCCTGTATAGCATTATATAGTGGAATACTTTTGTGTGGCCCTGTAATTTAATAATAAAAATTCTTTGCATCACAGATTGTACAGAATGCATATTTTAATATATATTTCATAGATTCATGCCAATTCTATTATGTTCGAATGAGTGTAACATCATTAAAATGCATTTGAAACTTTTTCCCCATTGACCGTAATGTAACGGAATCCTTTTGATTGTCCCTGTAATTGATCTATGCATCCGATTTTCATAATATTTGAAATGACTCGACAAAATTACGCAATAATTATATGTTTTAAATTTCAAACGAATAAAATGCATTTAAAACTTTTTTCCCTATTGACTGTAATGTAACGGAATCCTTTTGAATGTCCCTGTAATTGATCTATCCATCCGATTTTCATAAAATTTGAAATGACTCGACAAAATTATGTTATAATTATGTATTTTAAATTTCAAACGATTCGGTTTGGTAGTTTTTGCGTTGTAATATGCGGACAGACGGACAGACGGACAGACAGACGGACGGACGGACTGAGCGACAACAATAGGTGCTACGTATTTACATAATTACGAACGCACCTAAAAAGAAAAAACTTAAACTTATTCTGTCAGAAGATACATCCATTTTAAATATTAAAATTTTAAATATAGGTCAGCTAAAATTAGTTTTAAAACATTGTATCTTAATTGTTTAAATTTAGATTAGAAAAATATGTAAATTTAGAAATTTAATAATAAAACATAAATAAATAACATATACATGCATATAAATTTATGACAAACCACTTTAACTTAAATTATTAAATTAAAAAATTGCATTTTTTTTTCCGAAATTCCTTTTAAGGCTGTTCACAAATGCAAAAAGATTACTTTCTGACGCATTTTTAAAGTATTTTTTTATTTTTATTTATTTATTTTTTGTTAGAAAATGCATTGACATATTTTTAAATTCTATTTTCTTAAAAAAAAAGACGTGAAACCGCAAGTATTGTTATTTTATTAAAAATTTTTAATCGAAAGACGTTTTCTATATTTTTGTAAACGTAATTTTCATAAAATACTTTCAAAATTAATGTTTTGAAAAAAAAAAAAAAAAAAAACGGGTGTGAAAACGAGAGAAAGGAGAAAAACCTGCCGTCATGTGTATAAGCCACTTAAACTCGATAATTTTTTATTTATCAAAAAATGGAATACGCAATTCAATTCCAAATCGCTTCAATAGACAACTCTATTGAAATCCAATCTTGTACCTTAATTTTATGCCTTTACGTTTTAAAAAAAAGAAGTCATAAAATATGTCAGAAAGTTCCGCGTTTGTTAAGCACAGATTTCAGAACCGCCTTTAAGAGAGTATAATAAACTGTTCTTACTTTCTTTGGTTACTGTGCTTTCTGTAGATTTGAAATCATCTTGGACAGATACTTTTTCTTTAAACATTTTCTGAATAGTCTTGCATTTTTTTGAAGACTTCTCTAATGCTTGTTTTCTTTTTTCTGGCCGTCCCATATTTTTTAAATACACGTGATAAATGCGAAGTATTTTACAAATTAAATAAAATTTTTTTGGTCCATTTCGGAATCACACAAGCCAAGAGAATGAAAATTGAATAAACCAGATTTTTCTTTTCTCGAAAAACCTATAATGTGATTGGCAGGTTTTAATTTTTGTTTTATTATTATTATTATTTAAAAGATAAAAAGCATAGCTTTTATATCTAAATTGCAAATGTTTTTATTTTTCTCAAATACCCTCAGGGGGGTGGGGGGGGGAGTGTATAGTCAGTGTGAACAAGTAATGTAATTAACACTTTGCAAACATTGGATTAACGGCGCCGCGCCAGTAGTGTCTGGCACCTGCTTACCAAACGTTTGGAAACCTAAATTACTCTACTTTATAAAACATTGATATCATAAATGAGTACAAATGTAATGTGAAAATATTAATTATCAGTTGTTGCATCATGATACTAGAGAAATTGTTGTTGTGTTCCACAGAAGTGATACATGAAAAAGATAAATGAACAGGATATGACAGGATATATGAAAAATAAAAATAGTTAATTCTTTTTTCATACATTGTTTTCAATTTTTCTTTTTTTATGAATGCTGATTATTTTAATTTGGTTTTAAAATCCTTCTTGTGTCTGCGTGTGCGGGGGGGGAGGGGTTGCCCGGGCACCTAGGGCACCCCCCCCCCCCCCTGGCTACGCGCATGGGTGCGAATTAATTACCATGTCAAGTTTTCTACTGATCGTCTGTCCACTAGTAATGGTAATGCAGGAGCCGATTAAGCCTATCAGAGCGTATCCTTGCTGCAGCTATGAATTTACCTATCCATAAAATTTTTATGAAACTCCTAGCAGATACTTCCATCTTGCCTGTGATGACGCATTCTCAATCTCATAGAGAAGCACTGGATAATAAATACAGTCGAGTCTCTATATATCGAAATCCATCGTTCCAGTAAAAAATTCGTTATATAGAGAAATTCGATGTATGGAGAATGATGTTAAAAATCGTATTTAATGTGTAAATTTTAAACAAATATTACTTTTAATCTTTTTAATTAAGAATTTGAAATGTTTAAAAGTAAATATTAACCTAACATTTTATTTCTTAATTATTTAAGCTGCTTCAAAAATGAGAACAGACATTTAATTGAAAGCTTAATGAAAATCAAATAAGGAAGATTTGCATTAATTTCAGACGAAGATATCTGTAATTTTTTGTTGTTTTGATTTTAAAATTGTTATGCTCTCAAAAAAAAAAAAAAAAAAAAAAAAAAAAAAAAAAAAAAAAAAATGCTTAAATTTTAGCAAGGAATGAAAAATTGTAGTTAACATTTTCCTCCATTTGAAGGCCTCTCTTATGTGCCTGTCATTGATTCCTCTCTTATATGTGTAACAATCCAATTGACTCTGTTTTGAGAAGGATGTGTAAAGGTGTGTGGGAGGTGGGATGAATTCGTTGGATTTAAAGAACAAGGAGAAAAGTAATATAAAAAAACTCAGCACTGAACGATAAATCAAAAATAAGTGATAGAAAATTGATTCCATATGATTTCGAATCTTTTTTAAAACTAAATAAATTAAGACCAATTTATGAAAAAATTCGTTGTATGGAGATAGATATTTCGCTATATAGAGACTGTTTTTAATGTAATCATCCGAAAAGGGGACCGTTCCTCCTAAAAATTCGTTATATAGAGAAATTCGATGTATGCAGTTTCGTTATAGAGAGACTCGACTGTATTATACTAGCTGCACCCGTCGAAACTCGACGGAAAAGAATATATGGGTGATTCTCAAAATAGGGGACAATTTCAAAAGTGAAATCTTAAAAAAATTACAGTTAGCAAAATTTCTGAAAAAAATAGGTGTTGTTAATATAGTATTAGGTATACTTTACATGTAGTCAGCAGAGCTAAATATTTTAAAATTAACTTTAAAAAAATAATTCGTAGGTTTTGAGCCATGCTAATGACAAAACAAATTGCATGGAATAAATATATTAAGAAATTTTTATTTTCTTCCTGTTTAAATATTTTTTCTATATTTATTAGCCTTCCTTTTCAGCAAATGGTTTCCATTTTTACATATATACATATAAGGAGAATAAAAACATTACCTAAGAGCAAACTTTGTTTACATGCGCAACATTCTGACACTAACAATGTAAGAAGCTGTCTTAGTGATTTTCTGACAGATTTAATGCGTATGTTAGGGATAATAAATGTAATACCTAAATTTATTAGTAAAATTAAACTTTATAAAAGATACAATATAAGCAATGGTTACATTTATGCACAAAGGAGTCTTTAGCATGGACAGAAAAACCATGCTAATGACACTGATATTTGTCCATGCTAATGACAAATTTTAATTTAAATAAGATTATGAGCCATAATATAATCACAATACAATAGTCCTTTCTGGGACTTTTTAAAACACAAAAGTCCTATGCAAATAAGTAAAATAAAAATTTTAATTATAAAATAAACATGAAAATTATTATCCATTCTAATGACATACAATTGATGTACGCCCCTAATATTCCACTTCATTCTTAAAATAGAATACATGCTTCTATTTTCAGGCTGGGATAAAATGGCTTCTTGTTGCCATGGAGAAACTTTATATTTTCAAACTATTGTCATATGTGAAAATGAAATTTTTATTAATAACCAGCTGTTATAGAATGACCTTGTTTTGAAAATAGAATATGGAGGACAAACTTTAATTCTTTTTTTATATACTATAATTTTATTTTTAAAAGGAAATTTATTGGATAAATCCTCTCCTTGATTAATTTAAAGAAAGAATAACATTTGTTTTATTTTATAAACATGATATTAACTCTTGAAAAAGCTAGTATATACAAGGCACAGCTGCTGTGGACATCCATGCTAATGACATTTTGAACATTTATTCTGTTATTTTAAGGTGTTTTTAACTAAAACGTGAGTAATTCTTGAGTGCAAATAATGAATAATATTACGACAAACATATCTAAATATAAAAACATGACAGAAAACCTCTCAATTTTTTTTGTATGCCGAAAGACATAAATTGTCCCCTATTTTGAGAATCACCCATATATTAAGTATGATATATATCAATCTTAAGGTGCTATTACACGTGCCATCTGCAGGCGTCAAATCGCAGGCGTCTCCATGTTATCCTATGGGACCAGAGGAGTCGCTTGGTTAGCTCGCGATTCTCTTGTGTCGGAGCGTCTTTGACGCCTGGAACGAAGCGAGTCGCCAGTAAGAGCCAATCAAACGCCTGGAAATCCAAATGATGGTAAAGACTCTTATCGGACAGCCAATGAAATGCTAAGAAAACGAAAAAACGCAGGCGATTTTTGTCGCTTGCAATTTTTACGTGTAATAGCACTTTTATATAGACAGTAAAATACTGAGCGAAATAAACAATTGCCACCTCTTTAAATAGGGATAATATAGCTTTTCATGATGAAGATATACAAACTTCAGAAAATAACAAAAAATAAGGAAAACAATTCATAAATTACTATGTTGTCTTCAGCTACAAATCTTTTTTTAATGCGGTTTCTAAACCTTAAATATTATTTAAATGCCAAATTATTTAGGAAGTTAATATTATACCCCGGAAGACGAATTCAAAAATATCTGCATAGTTTATTTTTTCTCCGTTTAAATATCGCTTGATAACTGTACAATAATTATAATATCAATGAAACATTTTAACTATAATAGAAACAGGGACTTACTAAACTGCCTAAACAACCCACTACATATTTACAGCACTTGCAATAAATTTAATTTATTGGTTTGTATCCTCCTTGAACGTGTAAAAATTAATTTTATTGTTATGGCAACGAAAAAAAAAAAAAGATATCTCTGTTATTAAAAAGAATAAAATTTTTGTATTTGTTGCTGAAATGCAGAATTTTTTTTTTAATTTTAAACAATAACGTAATACAATGAAATGATTTTAATTATTTTTTGATATTATGTAAGATAGAAATATTGTAATACCGGCATATCACAGGGTTTTTTTTTTTTTTCTATGACATCATTTACACCTTCAGAAATACTCATCTTTTCTTAAATAAAAGCGTGATTTATGCAGTTATTTAAGAATTCTTTAAGGTGCTATTACACGTGCGCTGCTGCAGGCGTCAAATGGCAGGCGTCTCCATGTTATCCTATGGGACCAGAGGAGTCGCTTGGTTAGCGCGCGATTCTCTTGTGTCGGAGCGTCTTTGACGCCTGGAACGAAGCGACTCGCCAGTAAGAGCCAATCAAATGCTTGGAAATCCAAATGATGGTAAAGACTCTTCTCGAGCAGCCAATGAAATGCTTAGAAAACGAAAAAACGCAGGCGATTTTTGTCGCTTGCAATTTTTACTTGTAATAGCACTTTTAGTTTCATAAAATATTCATTATAATTAAATAGAAACGGCTCAGTTTATAGAAATATTTTCATTTGTGCACACCACGGACCTTTAAATTAGTAGAAGCTCACTTTATTTAGATGCAGGAATTAAAGTCAGTGAATATGACATCATCAGTGACACAGCTATAGCAATGTATATTATATTCATGGAATAAATTTATCTGGTTTCTGTATGACGACATTTTCTCCATCGACAAATTTTCACTTTAGATATTATATTTTATTAAAGTTTATCTTCTGTTATTTTACTTACATAATACTTAATAATATTACTCAGTAAATAATCTGTGTATTGCAGGGAATAACTATGAGCAATCATTTTATTATGATTAAATTTTACGAAAACCTTTATTTATTTATTTATCTATTTATTTTTGTTTGAAATGCGATTATACATTCACCGATGAGATCAAGCTCCTGATTGGTTGAAAATAAAGAAACAAAATTAATTTTGAGAAAAGCTTAACCTGTTGCCACTGTTTTGAAGAAATATCATGAAAAAGCTTTTAAAATTAAAAATAAAATATAAAAATTGAAATAAATTAAGAATTAGCCAGATTGGGCACATCTACACATAAACAGCTTTCATTAAAAAAAAAAAAAAAAATAATAATAATTATCAAAATCGCGCCAGTAGAAAGCTCAAGGCTGATGACCGAAAAAACAGCCAGATCTTTTAAATATATAGACAGCCAGGTCTTTTAAATATATAGATAGATGATTATATTTTGTATGTATATACATATTTACTAAGATTTCCAATTGTTTCTCTGAAAGGGCTTTTTGCCAGCACGCATATCGGCATAATTTCAAATAATAATTATATGCAAGGAGCAATTTAGTGCCTGAACATAAAAATTATTTCTTTTCAGAATGTCATCACGATACCTTTGGCAATAGCGTATAACAGCTGTGATATCATTTGCAGCTGTTATTTATTATTGAACGCGCGTGCAAAATCTATTTATCTGCCCGAAATGCAAAACGTGATTAAAACTTTATTTCATTGTATGATCATCTGCTGCTGTTATTAGCATTTGTAATTCAACATTGTCGGGACAAAAAATGGCATATAGGATTTTTTTTTTTTTTTTTTTTTTTTTTTAAAGCTTTATTGTACTATAGAAATGTAAATAATCATCAATGTTTAAGCAAAGTATATTAAAAAAAAAAGAAGGCTAAACTGTTTTGCGTTAAAACCTGTGCTTATTTTCTAACACAAAAGTGTAACAGAGTCCTAATATCCTGCAGTATTAACAATCGTACCGAGCCTCTGTTTTTTAACCCTTTCCGGCGCAGTGTCTCCAGTTCTCCATCTAATTTTAATTCCAAACTTGAAACCGGCACCAATAATATTTTGATAAATTTTACTTTTACAATGAAAGCTTAAATTAAGGAGATCTTGTACTAAAAAATTCGTTTCTAAATTCGGGTGTCAGACGATAATTCCTTATTTTACTAACAGAATTTGTCTGTGCCGGAAAGGGTTAACTCCTTGGGGACGAGCGCTCGGTATATGCGCCGCATAAAGTACTTACGTTAGAACACTTGATTATTCTCACCAGTAATTTTTATAGTAAGTTTTGTCTTATTTAATCCGAGCATATTCGCGATTCAATTAGGCAAAAAAGTTCTGATTAAAAAAAACCGGTGATAAAGGATTAAAAATTCTGCAAAAGGCGCTCATCCGGAAATGATTTAAAAACAACAATACTGGAGTATAACCCTGGCTAAGATCCAACATCATTCTAGCGTGGCAGCAGTTCCCAACTTGGGGCATGCGCTCCACCGAGGGACAATCTGACATTTTAGGGGGGGGGGGAGGAATTTCAAATTTGTAACTCGGAGATTCGCTGTCAAATATTTTGGAAAAACAATCTTTTAGACTAAAAATAAAAGTAATACAATGCAAAATTAGAAAATAAAATATTCAAAAAATTTTTGTTTTTGTTGTTGTTAAATATATATATGTATATGTATAATCAAAAGCTTAAAATAAGTTTAGCACCAGAATAATTATACGAACCATCTTGAAAAATATTTTAATATTCCTTTTTTTTTCATAATTATTTTAAAATTTTCTGATTATTGTTTTATTTTACATTTTTTTCTCAATTTTCTCGATTATTTATTAACCTTTTGCACTCAAGAAGTGATTCTCACTAACTAGCAGTGTCCCGCGTAAACGGGTGCTCCGAATCCAAATGCTCTGGACATCAGTATTTTAAACTACTAGTTTTCTTCGCCTTATCTGATGGCCGAATAATCTGTGATAAAAGATGACGAAATGAACTGTAAGATATTAGTGGCGTCCAAAGCATTTGGCTCTCGATTTACGAGGGACACCCAACAACACTAGTATAGTGGTGTATAAAATCAATAACTAGTATAGAATTAGTATAAAATTAATTCATTAATTCATAAAATTAATTCACTAGTATAAAATTAATTCATTTTAAAGCATTATAAAAAAAAAAAATAAAAAAAAATGTGCAGGTACTCCAAGACAGTAAATAAATGCAACGCATATACAATTTGAATTTTAAACACCGAATAATACATGGCGGTCAGTTAATGATAACCGGGAAGGTAAAAAAAGGTAAATGTGTTTTGATGGGGAATAAGGTCAACTTAAATCTCATTTAAGGTCAGAAGCTTGAAATGTTTTTGTTATTTATTCATAGAAAGAAAAAAATTCAATTTCCTTTTAATAAGTTACTAAGAATTATAAAATGTGTCAATTTTATCGATTTTAATCATACATGTAGAAGTCTCTTCAAGCAGTTCGTGATGACAAAAATACGGGCTACATAACACTTTTTTTGAATATTTAGGTAAGTTGGAAAGAAACAACAAAACCCTTTTTGGCATAAAAATGAAGATGTATTGCCTCTGTTATAGAATTGTGTTAAAATTACTCGTGACAAAAAACTCATCTGGTAAGTTAAAGGAAATGTAACATGAATAATTGTTAAGGCTCTGCCGAGCTTCTTTAATGTGAATTAAATTCACTTTTTAAATAAAAGTGCAGTGTGTGTGTGTGTAGGGGGGAGGGCGTAAGCAATAAAAGGTTGGGAATCACTGTCATAAGCCCCCTTGTTTCTTTTTCATGATTATAAAACTGGCAAATACTAATCTTAGTTGTTCAATTTATTTAAAGATAGACTCTCGAGTCTCTCCCATAATTTTTGAATTGCTACGCCCCTGTTTTTTCTGATAAAATTTGGGCGATAAAAGTCTCGAATTGCAATCCTTTTTCAGTAATTCCGTTGTCTTAGGGTTGCTAGGCCATTGCAGTGAATAGTCAAGGACACATTTTCGCTTTGAATGGAGAAAGTTTATTTCCAATAGTGAACATATTTGGCGACGAATCGCTTGTTGGCCAGAAATTAGTTGTGCGTTCAAGGAAAAAAATGTTTTTTAGCCTCCGATGCTATTTCTTTCAGACAAGCTAAAAATGTCGTGTCATCAGCCCTGAATTTTCTAATGAACCGATTTTGATAATTATTATTTTAAATGAAAGCTATTTATTTGTGGTTGTGCCCATTTTAGTTATTTTTTAATTTATTTCCATTTTTATATTTTATTTTTAATTTTAAAAGCTTGTTCATGACATTTCTTCAAAATGGTGGCAACACAGTTTAGGTTTTCTCTCGATAATAAAAATTTATTTTCCAAAATGATTGCGTATAATTATGCACTAATTGAGATTAAAAAATATATATATTTACCGAGAAATAATATTAATAATGTAAATAAAATAACAGAAAATAATTTATGATAAAAATTAATGTCTAAACAAAATAAGAGAAATTTCAAATGAGGAAAATGATGTCATTCATCAACCAGATAAATGGGAATTACAATATTATTACGGATGCCTTTTTCATATTACTAATAACAGCAACTTTTAAAAAACATTTGAAGAGAAAATGACGTCACTATTTAAAACATCGCATTTTTACCCATAACGATATTAGGTACTACTCTGTTATCCCGTCGACCAATTTCGCCAAATTATACAAATCGCCAAACTAATAGCCAAATTATACATATTGACATAATTTTTATTTTAAATAACGAAAAAACAAATAATTAGTAGAATATTAATAAAAATATTAATAAAAAGTCGAAATAAAAATCACTTAATGACATTTTAAACACATGAATCGTATTTAATGTCATTGAATGTGACATTCACGACCATCCATTATTGGCATTTAATCTTATAGTTTGGCGATAATTTTTTAGGTCGACGGGATAACCTAGTAGTACCCGATATTACATTTCAATATTTCTTTTCATTATGGACACTGATATTGAAATTTTACTTTCAGATGACTTCAGTTAGTGAAAATAATGTCACAGTAAAAATGAAATTAGTTTATATATATATATATTAAATAAAACTATTTTTCTGTGAGTGCATATAAAATAAAATTTCTGGATTTCGCCGTCACTCAGATTACAATTTTAACTGAAGATGTGCGAATATTTGCATGCAAAATTGTAACTGGCACACTTGACATTTACTTTGTAAATATATTTATTATATATTGATTCAATAATGTAATTACTTTTGCTTTTTTTAAACCAAATCAATCGGGTCTTTTAAACATTTCATTCGTCGAATTCGACGGGATTCCACTCGTTTTATTATTAAATTGCATTTCCTTTTACATAGAGTCTATAAAAAAGCGTTTAAACTAAAGAAAAAATCCGTTTTTGATGAATCTAGTCAATGAAGAAGTAGCACGTCAAATTGTATCTCTTTATTATTCAGCAATTCCAATGTCTCAGAGTGAAATTGCTATTCAATTGGGTATTTCACGCGGTTCTGTTTGCTAATATATTGATAAACACAAGAAAAATGAAGTTAGTTCATTGCAATCTAAACGCGGTCGCCCTTCTAAAAAACCTCTATCGATTCCCCCCCCCCCCTCTAATCGGAGGCGAAATTAAATTCTGCAATGGCAGAATCTACATTCAACTTGTATTAATATATTTATTCTGTCCGAAATTGCAATGTTTTTTATAAATATACTTATTAATTTTTAAGAAATTGTTGCTTTTTCATTAATCATATATTTGATATACAATAATCAATTATATACACATAACACATTAGTCACACTTCTTCTGTAATAAATAAAATACATTAATTACTACATTACATCAGTGTTGATTCTGACACTTTTCTCCGGGAGGGATTTCTGTAGCTCCGGGGGGACATTATACAGTTTCGGGGGGGGGGGGATAGCACATTTTGACCATTGAAAACGCGAAATTTCAAAATTTCCGGGGAGGGGTGGGAATTTTACCTCCCCTGAATACATTATTACATTACATTCACTCAAAGACGCATACTCAAGGACCAGACATTTTGCAGTTTTTATAATGGGAATGGGTGATTAATATATTGTGACAAACCTAAGTACTGATTTGCGACATAACATCTCCCCCGAACCACTGATCTAATGTGAGTCTTATTCAATGTAAACCAAATTTTGATAAGCAATGTGCAATGAGATTTTTTTTTTTTTTTTACTGTTCTCTGGGGATAAACAAGGTTTCTTAAGCTTTTTTACGGCACGAATATGTGTCACTCATCCCCAAGGGGTTAAAAAGCTAATGTTATACTTTTGGGAGCGTTCTTCTTATTATTTTTTCTTATTTGTCTTCTGGTTCTCATTTCGATATTTTTAAATAAATAGTTTTTTTTTTTTTCTGCATTGGATAGCCGAGGTTGATCTGTAGAAAGGCCCTTTATTACACGTTTTCGATTTTCTTTGCAGTTTATTTATTTACTTTATTTCACGAGGTTACTTTCACCTTTCGGATATGAAGGTATCCTCATAATCAAAAAAAAAAAAAAAAAAAAAAAAAAAAAAAAAAACAGATCAACCTAAGTTGTGCAATCGAGAAAAAAAAAAATCAAAATGCAAACGAGATATTTTAAAAGAACGCTTTAACCTTAGCTTCAGAGTGTTTTAGCATGACCAGAGTAGCCCATATGTGGGGAAAAAGCAGGTGACACTTTTACATAGCCACAATATTCGAAATTCTTTTCCTTAAAAATATTTAAAAGAAAACAAACATTAAAAGCTTAATAACTCGGCATTTAACTATAAAATGGTGAAAACTTGACTGAGATAACTATTTCGAATAATATGAAATTGTATGATAACCGAAGACTGTAAAGCATGGATTATTAGAGCAGAAGAGAAGCAAAGTATGGTTGTAGCAGGGTTTTTTTTAATGCAAACTTGGAACAAAAGTGACAAGTTTCACAAATATATATATATATATATATATATATATATAAATATTTGCAAGAGAAGTGCATTACATATTACATATCTTTTTTTTTTTTTTTTTTTTTTTTTATCTTTATATTTTAATCATGCAAATTAAGTCATTTCACTTTTGCTTTCAAGTGAGCATTTAGTGCGGTTAAATAAATAAATGCTCCATGTAATGAATAAATCAAAACACTCGTCAAAGGAGAGAAACACTTTTTATTAATAAAAAGACAAAAATACAATTTTTCACATTTTTACTACACAAAAGATGATACATACATTACGACAGGGTTCAAATCAAAACATGTCTGCGATTTTCTTGACCAAATCTTAAAAAATTCCAGAGCCAAACGGGCATACAATTATATTTGCTATTTATTTCTACAATCCTTGGGCAAAATTAGCAACCAAGTTTTTACGACTGCTTTTCGAAAATCGCGTACTTTTTTTTTTTTTTTTTTTTTTGACGAATTTCGCGATTTTCTCTCACCCTTAACAAAAAATAATCCCTAATTTGACGAATTTCACGTCATTTTTCATTCCCAGTCAGACTTTTTAGAAAATATTTGTAAATTTCCTAACTTTCCCTATATATTTTTAAATTTCGCCGATTTTCTACTTCGCTGGGAACCCTGCCCGAATATACATTCAAAAATGTCTAAATTCTTAAATCATTTAAGAATTATGTACATAAAAGTGCAAAAAAGAAAAATCTGTCGTCATACTTCCCTCTTTAATTTGGTTGATGTATTGTAAAAATGAAATGTTGCGATTTTTCACTACTTCTGATAGGCTATAATAATAAAAAAAAATTATGTATGCAGGTGTGTTTGCAATGTCAACACAACATTTTAATATTTTTTAGAACTTACTGATTAATTTCCTGGCATTTTTTACTTTATTCCGGCGCTGGTGATAAAACATTTAAACATTCTTAGAGTTACAACGATGGAATTAATTAGGCACCTAACTCCACTGAATAAAAAAGGCTAATTGGCTGTAAAACTACCAAAATGAAATATTTTAAATATTAAAAATTAGAATGTAAAAAAATAGAGTAATAGTTTTCAGAAAACGAACACGCTTTTACATCTGAGGTTAAATTGAACCCGTGTAAAAGTGGAGGAAAAAAAAAAAGTACTTTTATATATAAAATATTCAAAATAAAACAGTATACATACTATCATGCTTTCTTTGCCTCCATTATGCAATTTTATGGAAAGTATACAATTTACTATACATTTTAATTTCAGCAGCAGTTTTATTTTAAAAATTTCAAAAGGACTAATATCAATAACTTTTTTAGAGGGGGGGGGGGGGGGTAATTAACGATGCTCGCCGATCGCGAAATTAAATCTGTGTAGGTAAATTATTGACTTCTACAAGTATGTACTACGTTTCAAAAATTATATTTCTACATTTTAAATATTTTTAAAAAGATGATAAAAATATTTGTACAGAATTTCTGACAAAGTTCTTAAAAATTTATATTTTTAAAAAATATTTAAATTTTAAGGATAGGAGTAAAATATATTTTTAATTCAAGGATAGAAACAAATATAAGTCATAATATATAAAAAATATATATGCAAGTCTCAATACAAATATAAAATTGATAGGAGCAATTAAAAGATCTGATAGGCACGATAGAAAATTACAGCAATTTCAATTTCACATTAATTTTCAGCTCTTACAAATAACCAATTTACTTACATGAATGCTTATTTGACTTAGTGCATTGGAAATATAACCAATCGTTAAATAGTTTTATTCACGTGAAAATATCTGTTCGTTAGTGTTAATCCCATGGAAGAATTTTCTTTTTTAATATCTCATTTGCATTTGAAGATTTCTTATTGGTCCTAAATGGTTTTTTATGTTTTGGCAAGCTGAGATCAATCTGTACAAAGGCTGTTTTCTACTTTTCCATTATGTTTAGTTAAGGATAATTTTACTTTCTGGACCGTTTACGAAAGTAAAAGTATTCTGATAAAAATAAATAAATAAAATAAAACTTGCAAAGAAAAAAAAATCATTTAAAAATATTGAAATGCAAGCGAGATATCTTAAAAAAATTCTTCCATAGGATTAACATAAGTGAACGTTTGTTTTCTCGTGAGTAAAGTAACCCTTTTTAAAAATTACTATCAACTTCAAAAGGCTTTTGAAATTATACATCAATTTAAACTTTGTAGAGAAATCAAATAATTCGTAAACTTTTTTTTTTTTTTTTTTAACCAAACATACAGAATTATTTTAGTATTAATTTAAAAATACTTTAAAATGATAGATAATTTCAGAAATGTAATTTATAAAAATCATTCGAATTTTATCTTTAATTATTGCAAATTTCGATGCCTCGAATTCTTTTGAAAATGATTTGAGGGTTTGAGGAATATAAATTGACACGATCAACTTGTAAAATGCTTTTATGCTCTTCATTTTAAACGTTGTGCAAAAATCAAATAACTCGCATACTTATCTTTAGAGAAAAACAGTGAAATTTTTTTTAGCAATAGTTCAAAAGTCAAAATTTTCGCATTGGCGCTAGTTAAAAAGACAAAATTTTAGAAAAGTTCTTGCGAAAATCACTCAATGTTTTTCAAATCTTGCAAACTATGTATTTTTTTAAAACAGGGAATGCTTAGATCACTATAGATTATATTCGAAGAGCATTGGAAGCGTCACTTAAGGCCCCTGTCCTCGCTCGAGGAAACGCTCGCAAACTAATGCTATTCCTATGGGGAAGTATTTTTCTAATAACTCTTTCGCATTTTGACATTTTTGAATACAGTGGCGTAGCTACCTACTGTCATGTTTTTTGGCGCCCGGGGCCAGCAAGAAATTTTGCGCCCCCACCCCAATATAGATATATAACAATTTCTCTAAATTTGGCGCCCCTAGGCCTCGGCGCCCGGGGCGGACGCCCCCCTTGCCCCCCCTTAGCTACGCCACTGTTTGAATAATTTTTTTGCATCGGATAGCTGAGGTGCATGCCGATTGCGCACCTTTTTTACTTTTTCGATTTTGGTTGCAGATATTTTTTACAAAGTTAGTTTCACTTTCAAAACCGGTTTCGAAACTGAAAGTGCTTTTTAAAAAATATATCTGCATCCAAAATTGAAAGAGTAAAAAAGTTGCGCAATCGGCTTGCACCTCAGCTATTCAATGCAAAAAAAATTATTCAAAAATGTCAAAATGCGAAAGAGTTATTAGAAAAATGCTTCCCCATAGGAATAGCATTAGCTTGCGAGCGTTTCCTCGAGTGAGGATAGGGGCCTTAATCCTTAACTTCTTTCGAAATTCGATACAAGTTCTTATTTAGATGAGAATTTAAGGTATAAGAATAAATCGTTAAGTTAAAAAAGATCTTTAAATTTAGAACAATTTGCACGTTGATATTTCAAGAAAAACAGAATTGGTTGGTTATTAGTCCCAAAGTCTTATTAGCATCGTGGAAATTTTCAGAATGTTATCATTGAAAGTCATTTTTTTTTAAACTTTTGCAGACTAAGTAATTTATACGTAAAAAAGTGCTTATTTTACCAGATTATATGCCAAATGTATTGAATATACATCCAGTCTTTTAATTTCTTGAATTTCGATACATTAATTCTTTTTAGACGGCGGCTTAGTGGGTAAAGTTAAAATATTTCACACACCTTACACAAAATTACACCCGGGTTTTTCAAGAATATTAGAAAATCATTTCGGTATTAGTTCAAAAGTCTTATTGGCATCATAAAAAATTTCGGCAACTTCATTATGAAAACTGCTTGATTTTTTTAACTCTTGTAGGTAATCGATTTCTACGCAAGGTATGCTGACATCACCAGTCTGCACTCCGATCACATTGGAGATATAACTCCAATCTTTAATTTCTTCGAATTTCGATACATCAAGTTCTTTAGACGGTGGCCTGAAAGGCAGAGTTAGAATAAATTCACACAGTCTGAAAAGTCCCTTGAAACCGCTCTTTAATTTCATCTCTAAGAGAAAATCGTATAATTCATATATTGTCTTTTGAGAAAATATTTTCCCATTCGTTCGCATAACAATCAGTTCATTTCTAACCTGATCTTCGTCGAAAGCCCCGCCACGTAGCTCGCCAAGCGTTTTTAAATGTTCATGCGAAAACATATAGTTGCCATGTTTATCACAGCTTAATAACTGACAAAAACTCAACTTGGCGAGTTTTACAAATCTCAGGTCTATTTCTCTAACTAAGCATAGGATAATTGATTTGTATAGTTCGAGATATTCGGGAATTTTCGGATCGTCCATGTCTGGTTTAATTTTCTTTACGGCTGGTTCAGGCAAGTCTAAACATTGTTCGCTGTGTATCTCGGACCACAGATCGGCAAATCCATTATCACGCTCGTTGCACAAATAACCTATATTTTGGGCAGCATTGGCGATAATGTCATCTGGCACAGAACTTTTAAGGGTTTTACTCAGAGAGGATATCATATCGAATAACTTTGTTAAAGCATGCAGAAGAAACACAGTCTGAAATTCTTCTAGAATTTGTTGAAATCCTAAAGCCTTGTTGACATCATCTGTTTCCCATACTGGAGAATTTTGAAGCACTGATTCAAAAAATAATATAAAGTATTTCCTATATTTGTGAACAGTCTGTATAAACTGCGATCTAACAAACCATTTGGAATTTTTCGTAGCTGGCAAATTACTTGCCATGAAAGTTTCGAGAGATTTATAGCGATTCGATTTTTTGTTAAAAAAATTCTTCATTTCATTCATGGCTTTTAAAAACAAACTACATTCTTTGATGTTCGTCAGGCTTTGCTGAAGAACATGATCGACACTATGGCAATACCAAGGCACGAAGAATGCATTCGGGTACATAGCTTCTATGATATTGTCTGCCTGTGATTCACTATTGCTGACGTTAACAGCAGTTGAAGGTAATATACCACCATCAAATGACACTGCAAGCAACTTATCCAATATTCCGAATTCGCACAAAGTATTGGTAATATGTTGGCTAACTTGTGCCACAGTCTTCTGATCACCCATGTTCAGGAATCCAATAAACCGTTCATAAACTTTGCCATCTTTAATGTAACGCAAAACAGTGGAAACTTGAGCTTTACTCGAAATTTTAGAATGATCACTGAGAATTAACGACACGTAAGTTGATGTCAAAACTTCTTTCCTGACAGCCAGTTTCACAATTTTTGCGATTGTGTCAACTAAATCATTCACGACATTTGGTGATATTTTTATCAAATCCACAGCATCTTCGATATAGTTACAATTTAAAACGTCGTATGTGCGCAAAAATAATAGGTTTTTCACAATAGCTTCTGGATCTAGCTGGCAACCGTTTTTCCGTTCATAGAAATGTTGTTCCTTAATTAAAAGATTGCAAATTACGTCTGTAAGGCGCCTTAAAATTTCACGGTTCCTTCTAACAAGTTCATTGTACTCGGTAAAATCTATATTTGATGGCTGTTTAGTTTCTTCCAGACACTTTTGAAACTCTAAAGTTGCTTGAATATGGTCTACAGATTCTTCATGTTTGGGTGAGTTTACAGACAAATATGCGATTTCTGTCACACCTGTAGAATTCCATAAATCAATTGGCGATTTAAATAACAAACATGGCCAACAGAAGAAAGCATTACGTTTTTCACACCCTGTGAGCCACGGAAAATCATCATACATTGTCGGACTGAACTGATGAGTTTTCAACATGCCACCATCAGTTTCACTTTTAACTGTTACGACGGCAGCCATGTTTAAATATGGTTTAGGTTTAACCTCAGAAACAATCATCAATCTTTCTTCTCGAGGTCGATGCAAAAATGGATTTTTCAATATATCGTCAACCGTGATTGGCATTTTCTCAAATTCAACGTATAAATACTCGAATAAAATTCAAAGAAAGCACGCGAAAGAATAGTGAATGAACAACACGCTTTTAATTTTTCGTAAGCTGTAAGCTGCAACAAAGCGATAAAATTATATTTCTTCCTACCCTCTGCCGCCAAAGAGTTCTCTTTAGGGTTGCAGGAAGGATAAATATTTGGCGTGAATGCATTTCTGCTGGCGCTCAAATATATCGCAGTAATTTTTTCCCCTCCCGCACTTTCTTATTTCGTTTCAGATACGTTCGATATATCACAATTCGGCGAAGCGTCTGAAACCTATGCTTTCCTAATATAAATTGTCCTTTCCGTACTTGTGTAAAATCCCTGAATTCTCTAGAACAGGCATTACAAGCTTTAAAATTAAATGTCTCGATCAATTCTGTTGTTCAATTATGAAACTTGCTTTGTTTTATATGTTACCCGATTAATTAGGAAACTTGGTTTCTTTTGCATTAACATTTGGATAAATTCAAACTTTTATTGAACGTGCATCTCGAAACCCATAGTCCAAAAAACAGTGTAAAATGTAAATTTCATAATTTTAGCAAAAAATATTTGGATCCTTTAAAAAGTCTACAGCATGAATATTCATATAATTTAAAAGACTGTTACTGTGTTCAATATATGTTGTATTTATGATCAACATTTGACAAAATAAATATGGTTAAACTAAAATGTTACATAAGACCTTATATTTACTGCGGAGGAGAGTGGGAGATTCCAAGTTATCAAACATGTATAGTAAAAGTACTGCAAACATCAATCACAACAAATGGTTTCATTTTGAAATTGTTTAGTATTTATTTTAAAAATTAAGAATAATAATTAAAACCGATTTTTTTTTTTAAATCTTTTCTCTACGCGCACATAGAAAAAGTAAATACACTGATAATTTTTAAAATTCCAAAATTTATATTTCAAGATATTTTTTTATTAAAAATTATCCCTGAATGTTTTTGATATGCATTTTCTAAGACATTTTTTAAAAAAATCTGATAAAGTGCGTAATTAATTATAAATTTTGTGTGATAGTAAGATTGCTGGAATTTTGTTGTTGTTATTCTTACAGCAGAGAAATTCTTTTTTTTTCCATCATATAAAAATACTTGTTTTAATTATCATCGAAGTAATTTATTTTTTTCCTGATTAAACAGTAGTTTTTAAGAGAAATTATAATGTCAAGTCCCTCATAAAATACTCGCATATCTCAAAAGAAAATTCCAGTGAATAGCATTCCTAATAAAAGCAAAACAGACTCTTTATTTCTTTCCACGCAGCTAAAAGACTTTGAAGTGTTTTGGCGCCATCTGCCGATATGAAACGCGAAAAATTTTGGCCTTGAATGATGAAGACTTCATTTTGCAAAAGCAATATCATTAGAGTTTTGAAATACTAGGAAAATGACAGTTATAAATTTCTATCATAAACTATAAACATTCTTTTTTCTCCTTTTTAAATTTTTTGTGCCTTGGCCCTTAGCTATCTTAGAAAGAGAAACCACCTTTTATTTATCATTTTCACAATTTTATTTTAATATTTACAAAAATATTTAATTTCTTGGTTATTTTTTTTATGTTATTTGTTTTCAAAAAAATATTTCAACAAGTTTGTTGGAATGTCTTTAATTTTTACGGGTAGTTTAGTATTGCACAAAAATGTAGCAAATGCATCAAAATAAAGTTTAAAATAAAATAAAATTTAGGTTCCCGTACCAGTTAAATTATCATATGCAGTTGACATTTAATGTAGAGAAGAGGTAACATTATACTTTTTTTTATATATCAATTGCTATATTTTAATTTTTGCCCTCCTTTTTTTTTATTTTGTATTATTTAAATATTTATCTTGTCGTTTATTAAACCCACTACAGCTAGTAGTAATACTTTTAAAACAAGTATCTGAATGGTTATATATATATATGCAGAATTTATTAAATTCAGCAGTACGAAAATAATATGATTTCATCTTAAGTAGGACGTATTCACCATGGCAGCCTAGAATCACTACCTATCATGGGGTATCATTTAATTACTTTCGTATGATGGGATTTAATAGAATGACCACCATGGCAACTTAGAATTATTACCTATCGTAACCTAGAATCAATATCTATCCTGAAAATCATTGAATCAATTTCATATGATTTAATAGAACGAATAAAACTTTTGTTAAATATCTTTCAATTTTGATTTGATTTTTATAGAATTTGAAATGAGTTGACAAAATTCTGAAATGATTGTATAAATTAAATTTCAAATCATTCGATTGGGTCGTTTTTGCGCTCTGCTATTCTATTTGGCGAAAAGTGACCGGCCACTTGCGATTTCAGACATTTTGTTAAATATCTAGAAAAATACACGAGAGATTATCCTGAAACTCTAAGTGTGTAAACATAATGGTACAGATCATATATTTCCGCGAAGATTTTTTCCCCCGAAACTCCATAGGGGACCGTGAACAAATTGAAAAAGAACGAATGTCTTTTGGATAACCCTGCAGGGACGTAGCTAGAAGTGAACAATAGGGGGAGCTCAAAAGAATGTAGGGGGGGGGGTCAATTTTTTTTCTCTCTCTCTGACGCAGAAAGATAAATTAGTGCGTGCATATTCATGTTGTAGGTATTATGTTTCTTATTAAACTTTTGTAATAACTTCATTTTATGCTAAGAAAAGTATATCATGATGAAAATTTTGAGTGTATTACTTGTGCAAAATTAAACATCATGTTAGCTTCATATGTACAAATAGGATAAGGAGTGTTATTTTAGATACAATTTAGTAATTCTGCAAAGCTGTGAAAAGTTTTCAAAACTAAATTAGATTTTTGAACAGATTCAGATTCTGAAATTTCATTTAAATTTTCGGAACAGAAATTCATTTAGTGACCTTGGAATCTTCTCCAGGGGGGGGGGGGCTGAGCCGCCCATAGCACCCCCTTAGCTACGGCCCTGTAACCCTGTCATAACTAATGTAGCAAAAGCGTTCAAACCTAGATTATGATTAAATGGCTGTGGTTTATTCTAATAAACTGTGTTCATTTTTATGCGGATAGTAGTATACTCGTAGAGAAATGAAGGTTTTTATAAAAACAGTCCCAAAATTTTCCAAGTTTTTTGCTTATAATTTGCTGAGTTCTTAATATAAAACAATATTCTTTTTCGGAAATATGACAAACAACATTGATCGCAATACCCTCTAATCAGAATTAAAAAATAATAAAAATTGTATGAAATATGAGCAGGTTTACTAAATAATTTTTCATTACGCAAGCGTGAACGCTATCAAAATTTCATTTGCATATTGTGTTACCTAAATGTATGGAGCAACTTTTGTGAAAATCTCAAAAACATAGCTTGAAAATTCTCAAAATGATCATCGATAGAATAAGCTCAAAATCCGTTATTCCCTAAATGAAGCAAAAAGATGTGGGGTTGTATCCATTTATCCATTGATTAGTGTCAATATACACTGGTGTCCAAAAGTTAAGCATAATTGGTAATTAAGTAATTATTTTTAAGTAATGAAAGAAATATGAATCGGAATGTGCTGAAACTCCAGGTGTGTAAACAAAATAGTACGCGTCACATATTTTCGCGAAGAGTTTTCCCCGAAATCGAACAGGGGACCGTCAACAAATTGAAAAAGAACGAAGATCTTTTGGATAACCCTGTCAAAACTAATGTAGCAAAAGCGTTCAAACTGCACATTATGATTAATTGGCTTATTGTAATGTACTGTGTTAATTTTTACAAGGATAGCATGTATACTCGTAGAGAAATTAAGGTTTTTATAAAAACAGTCCTAAGTTTTTTGCTTATAATTTGCAGAGTTCTTAATATAAAATAATGTTCTTTTTTGAAAAAATGACAAACATCATTGTACACAATACCCTGTCATCAGAATTGAAAAATAATAAAAATTGTATGATAAATGAGCAGGTTTACTAAATAATTTTTTACTGCGCATGCGTGAACGCTATTAAAATTTCATTTGCATATTGTGTTAGCTAAATGTATAGAGCAACTTCTGTAAAAGTTTCAAAAACATAGCTTGAAAATTCTGAAAATTATCGTTGATAGAATGAGATCAAAATTCTTTATTCCCTAAATGAAGCAAAAAGATGAGGGGCTGTATCCATATTCCATTGTTTAGTGCCTACACAATATTGCACGTACAACTATATTTAGGTAAAACTCCTGATTTTTTTGCTTCCTTTAGGAATAACGGATTTTGAGTTGATTCTATAGGCGACCATTTTCAGAATTTTCAAGCTATGTTTTTGAAACTTTTACAGAAGTTGCTCTATACATTTAGCTAACACAATATGCAAATGACATTTTGATATCGTTGACGCATGCGCAATGAAAAATTATTTGCTAAACATACTCATTTTTCATACAATTTTTATTATTTTTAAATTCTGATGACAGGGTATTGTGTACAATGATGTTTGTCATATTTTCAGAAAAGAACATTATTTTATAATAAGAACTCTGCAAATTATAAGCAAAAAACTTGGAAAAATTTAGGACTGTTTTTATAAAAACCTTAATTTCTCTACGAGTATACATGCTATCCTTGTAAAACTTAACACAGTACATTACAATAAGCCAATTAATCATAATGTGCAGTTTGAACGCTTTTGCTATATTAGTTTTGACAGGGTTATCCAAAAGATCTTCGTTCTTTTTCAATTTGTTGACGGTTCCCTGTTCGATTTCGGGGAAAACTCTTCGCGAAAATATGTGACGCGTACTATTTTGTTTACACACCTGGAGTTTCAGCACATTCCGATTCATATTTCTTTCATTACTTAAAAATAATTACTTAATTACCAATTATGCTTAACTTTTGGACACCAGTGTAGAATACACAGTATGGCACGTGCTACTATATTTGGATACATTTTGAAACTTTTTGGATACATTAGAACATTTTGGAAAAAAAAAAATGTTTCATTCCGACTCTCATTCTGATTTTGCTGCCATTTTTTTTCTTTTTCTTTTCTTTTCTTTTCTTTTTTTCTTTTTTTTTTTTTTCATTTGGGTAGTTTTTTTTATTTCTTATTCGCCAAATTAATGATATTGGTCAAAAGTCAGCGAACGTTGACTGAGAATGTAACAAATCAAGAAAGAGGAGCGGGGGATCTAGCTGTATTTTCTACTTCATTTGATGTACGAGTAGTGCTCTCTCGCGTAGCAGTAAACTGAACTTCACGTACCCGTACTGGTACGCGTACCATAGTTTGAGAGCCCCTGCCCTTGAGCGTATATACTACAGCTTCTTTGAGAAACAGAGGATTTACAGTGTTCTTTGTAAAAATCCAGAAGGTACACGGCATATACCCCCCGTATACCCTCCACTACAGCCCTGGCTATGTCCCACATTTTCTACGTTTTTCTATCTTTATAAGAAAGAAGTATTGTATGCGTGAAAATTTTCGAAATCCGGTTTTCGACGAATTTATACGTTACAGGGATTCTCAAACTATGGTACTGAACTCGAAAAACATGTTTTTGCAAAATGTCTGATTGTGAGTCTGTCTGTCTGTATGTGACAAAAATTTTGTGGGTGCTCTATCTCAATGCACGGAATTTCACAAAACTTTAGATTCTGTTAGACCTTGATATAAACTAGATCTGAATAGGTTTTAGTGTACATCGCTCAACAGGTGGCGCTGCTATACTGCATATTGGCAATTTTCACATAGCCATATCTCAAGAACTAGTGCATAGATTTTCATAAAACTCTAGATTTAGTTAGTATTTGATCTAACATGGTGCTAATTAAATTTTATTTGAAATCGCTCAACAGGTGGTGTTGCCATGGTGTATTATTCGTGATTATCGCAGTAGCTCTATCTCAAAAACTAATACACGGAATTTCAAAAAAATTTAGGTTCAGAGGCCTTGATATAAACTACATATGATTAAATTTTAGTATATATCATCACTCAACAGGTGGCGCTGCTATGTTGCATTATTTACAATTTCCACAATAGCTATATCTCCAAAACAAGTGCATGGATATTCATAAAACTTTACATTTAGTTAAACTTTGATATAACATAGTGCTGATTACGTTTTGCTCTAAATCGCTCAATACGTCGCGCTGCCGTGATGCATTATTGGTAATTATATTAGCTCTATCTCAAGAACTAATGCACGAAATTTTTTTAAACTTCTGATTCAGTTAGTTTTTGATATAGATAGTGTTGTCTAGTTTTTGGTATAAATCGCTTTACAGATGGCCCTGTTATGCTGTATTTTTCACGCTTTCACAATAAATGTATTTCAAGGACTTATATTTTCCTTGGATTTTCATTAAACCTCAGATTCAGTTAGTATCTGATAAAAATTGATCCTGATTAGTTTTTTGGTGTACATCACCCAACATGTGGCGCTGTTATGCAGATTTTTTTTTCTAAGATTTTGCAGTAGTTCCATTTTTAAAAATAATGCACGGATTTTCATCAAACTTCAGATTCAGTTATAAGTTGACATAAATTGTTACTCACTAGATTTTGGTTTAAACCACCTAATCGGTGGCGCTGCTATGTTGCACTTTTAAGGAAGTACAGTGAAACCTCCGAATAAGGGACACCCATGGGACCGGAACTTTTGTCCCTTAAATAGAGGTGTCCCTTATTCGGAGTTTTTACATTTTTTTAAATTAATCATTCATAAGGATATAAAAAAACAAAATATTAAAATTGAAGTTTAAATGTATCCGAAGGTTATAAATTACATTAATTAGGCACAAAAGTAATTGATAATTAATTAATTTAATGTTTTAATTGATTACTTAATTAGTAAATGATTTGTTGAGTTATTGATTTGTATTTTTAAGTAAACGTTTTAATAATGTAAAAAGTGTAATAATATTTTTAAAATTTTTACTTGCGAAGTAATCAATAAAAAAAGTGACTGTTTTGCAACTTTCATTTTCTACTACTAAACTTTTCAGATATTTATTTACCATACTTATAACTTTTAGTCCCTCATTATAAGCAGTATTTACGAAAAAAGTATTCAACTGATTTGCATATTTTAAAGCATCAGTAAAATTCTTTATTTCACAATTTTCCTTTCTCTTTCATTTTCAGAGTCATCCCTCACAATTTTCAGCATTCTTTTCAATATAGACTGGGAGGTGGCAGCACAGATAATCACCTCATCGAATTCACAACAGAAATTCTAGAATCAGTTAAAACTCAATATGCATGTTAAAATGCAATTGGTATACTAAAACACTTGAACTCTGAAAATTTGAAATTTGACTCGTAGATTTACCATTATGGGCCATTCCACGAAAAAAGGTAAATAGATAGTCATTTTAAAAAGTTTGTGTAAATAAATATGTTTGGTATTTTCTGAATGGTAACATGTCAAATTTTATGTTTTGAGTAAGAAATTAAAGTTTGTGTTTTGTGGATTGGCAACACAACAGTTTAAATATGGCGTGCATGTGCAAGCAAGTATGTTGAGTTTTATAATGCATTTTGAGTGAGTTTTTTTAAGAAAGAAAATCCAATGAAACTTTTGAAATTAACATTTTAGGTAAGTCTAACATTCATTCTTTTTATTTCACTAAATATAAAAATCTAGGATAATTTCAAATAATTATTACAGCACACACAAAAAGCTTTGTTTCTGTGTCCCACGCGTGACACAAAAGATGAATTTTTTAAATTAGGAGAAAAAAGGAACTCATTTATTTTATTTAATTGGCATTTCTAAAGCAGTTTAGTGTAGTACACTTATCCTATGCTAGTTAAAAATTTGGGCCAAATTTTTATTAGGAGAAAAATATAAAAACAAAATTGTCCTGCACGTGACACCTTATGAGCAAGACGATTATTTTTGTTTTCTGAATGCTACATAGAGATTTATTATAGCATAGGTTTAACAGTTTAATGATTATTTTGTCCTAAGAACATATTCCATGTAACTTAAACGAAATTAAGATTTTTTAATTTTTTATGATAGTTCCATTTTTTTTCTTTTTTTATGTGATCATAATATTTTTTATTTCTATTTTTTTATAAATATACTTTAATAAAATTTGAACACTTTGATGGTTATTTTTATTATAAGAACATATTGTTTTCTAGTAAGAATTGATCTACTTAATTTATAGGGGTTTTTTCTATATAATAAGAAGAGTCATATGTTTAAGAACTTGTTATTATTCTGCAGAAAATAAATAATAAAACTGCTTATTTATATTCTGTTTTTCTAAGTTAAAATAGAATTTTAAAGTTCAATGTTTCTATGAAATTAAGTAAATTTAGACAAAAGCATTTATAATTGATAAAGTTTGTTATTTATTTAGCAGAAATGGAAAGATTTAAGTCTACTAGTGCTAGAAGAATGAAAAAGATAAGGGAGAAAATGGTGCTATGAATCCTCCAGGAGCAATTATATTAAACATCTCTTTAGAAACAGCAACTTTTTTTAAGATGGGTGAATGGGTAGTTGTAAAATATGATGGCATTAATTATCCTGGTGAAATTATTACAAGCACCAATCATGATAGTATTGAAGTGTCTGTCATAATAAAGAGTGGTAAATTCTACAAGTGGCCACAGTATGTTAGTATCCAGATTCTATAGTATTCAATATTCATTTAAAGATGTGGTAAATAAAATATCAACTTCCACTGTAACAAAAAATATAGGTTGTTTCAAATTTATGAAAAACTTTTGAGTTTCTGTTTATACATTTACTTTATTTAATGTTTAAAAATGTCAATTTGAACATTCATTTTGTAAAAAAAAAAAAAAAAAAAAAAAAAAAAAAGATAAAATGAATACTTTTGTATTGTAAAATGTATAATTTGTATTTTCTTTTTTGTATTCCTTTATTTTCTGATTTTTGAAAAGGTTACTTGAATGATATTTGCAAATGTCCCACACGTGGCAACCGTGTCCCGCACGTGACACTATACGTTATATTTTTTTTAGCAGTTTAAAAATTTATTTTTCAAAAAAATGATGTTTATTTCATGAACATAAGACCTTTAGCTTCTAATATATATTTTTTCTTTTGAAATTGCAAAACTAGTAGAGCAGAAATGTTAGCTGGATCATAGAGCAAATTACAAGTAGTTGACTTCAGATGTCCTGCACGTGACGCATGCAAATTAATTAATAACTAAATCATAAAACCATTTAGGAAAAATCTGTCCCTGCCTGAGATATTGTTATACGAAATATAAGCTTACAAAAATGTGTTTATTCCTGTTTCTGAAGAATTTTAAGCCCTATAACACAATTTTGGTGGAGTTATGGTGTCTGCTTGTCCCGCACGTGACAGTGGAATGGCCCTTATATTTTCCTGCACTCAAATCTATGAAAATATAGAGGACTGGTTGCAAGATACCCCAATGATAAGCCTATGAATCAACCACTAAAATCGGGTTTATATGTGCTTTCCACCTAGATATGACTTGGCAGACCAATTGTATTTTAATATGTGAATCAAGCTTTAATCAATTCTGGAATATCAGCTGTGAACTCGAGGAAGTTATTGTCTGCACTGCCACCTCTGGCTCTAACAGGGATAAACGCACTTCGATATCTTCATCTGAATTATGGATAAATAAATGCTCATCACTTGAGTTACATACCTCTGTACCAACATAACTGCCTATCTGATAAGTTCACAAAATTCTGTATTATCATTTTCATCACAGACTACTTCATTATCTCAAGTGCAAAAATCAACCCCTTTAACATTTCGCACTCGCACAGTGTGACTGAACAGCATTTTTCTTTGCAAAATTAATTTTTGTCATACCAGTAAAAAAGGAAAATAAAATTTGTTATTTAATTAAAGCATTTTTTTAATTGTGTACTTGAAGGAAATTAAAATGGTGTCAACTGAATAAAATTTGTGTAAGAAACGTTCGAGTCGAAAAGGTTAATCTCATTTTCAAGGGTTCCTTAAATCGAGTGTCCCTTATTCAGAGGTAAATACATTACACTTCCTATACCAAGGGACTGGGACAGGAACTTTTGTCCCTTAAATAGAGGTGTCCCTTATTCGGAGTGTCCCTTATTTGGAGGTTTCACTGTATTAACAAGCATATGATAGAAGAAAGTTTTGGTATTGTCACATCTGATTAGTTTTGTTATCTTTTCAAATCAAAAAAGGCAACTTTGTGACACATGCTTTAATTTATTTTTGCTCGGAAATACATGAAAATAGCAGGTGTTGTTATTCAAAAACTGCCTAACTGCACTCATTTTTCTGTTTTTTAAAAAACGCAATAGATCTTTCCTAACAAGCCTTCAAAGATGACGTTTTCGAGCACATTTCCGGACGAAAGTAGAAAAACCGGTCGAAAAGTAGGAGAAAAACGGGGGATCTCGAGATCGAAATAGCTTATAACTCGATAGGTAATTTAATTATCATAAAATGGAAAATTAAGTTCAATTCGAAATCGCTTCCATAGTCAGGCATTCGAATTTTATATCTTTCCGTTAAAAAATGAATTTGTAAATGTGTCAAAACGTTTTGCGCTTGTTGAGCGAAGCAGTTGAGAACACTCTTATATACGGAAAATTTTTATAAAGGCAAAAAAGAGGCACAGTGCGAAAAGAAAGAATCTTTTCACAAAAATTTTGGGCTGGTTTCCAAATACGCCACCCCATCTCAACTGAAAGCAATGCGATGAAAGAAGCAGAGTGGGAACAGACGTTTGAAGCGAAATAATAATAGAATACTAACAATAACATGCGCGTAGCCAGGGGGGGTGCCCTGGGTGCCCGGGCACCCCCCCGCTCGCGCAGATCCAAGATTGATTTTTTTTAAAAATCAAAATTTATAAAAGAAAAAAGAAGAAAAATGTAAGCAAAGTTAGTTCAATTAGTTAATCAAAACTAACAGTCTATGTTTTGAAATGTGATAAAAGAAGAGACCTTGATTTTTTCTTTTTTTTTTTTTAAGAAAATTATTTTATTCATCTTTCTTAAAACTAGAATATTTATTACAATCTGTATTAATCACAGTAAATCAAAAAAATTGGTTTTATAATCCCAATTCGATGTCGTTTCTTTATGGAATTTTTTAACACATTTCTATTGCATGCATATTTCCATAAAAAATTAGAGTAAATTCTCGACAAGAATAGAAACTACTATTTATATATTTGCTTTTGTTATCTAAAGTCTAGATAGGAGAAAAAAAATTTAAAGGAAATACAGATGTGAAACGATAATTCCACCATGTGATTAGCCTGGAGAACGGAGGGGTGGAAGGTTGTACAAATAAGAGATGAGACAGGCTCAGCCCCAGCCCGAAAGACCGAGCCCAAACCCGGGTCCGAAGCGGGCACGGGCTCTATTTTCATTTTAGTGTTCGGGCCCGGGGGGAGGGGGGTCGGGCTCATTCTTACTGAGAATTAAAAAACATTTATGTGTAGAAGAGATTGAAAGAACTACTATTTCCCTTTTAAAATTATTTATTCTTTTTCAAGCCATTTCAGTGTTATTTTGATTAAAACGAAAGAAAAAAAATTATGTTTCAATAGTTGATTGTTGCTTCAGAAGAAAATTTGTGATGTATGGAGATTTATGTCTACTGCATTTCCGTCGACGATTAATTGATAAGGCGCCTATCAAAATAATCATAAATAATAAATTAGCTTCTGGTTGGATTTTCGTTTAAGGCAGAAGATATTTTTTAATTCGATCGTTTATTTATTTATTTTGTTAGAGAATGATTTCTTCGTTTATGATGCAGACTAGATGCTTGAGGTTTGCAAATTATTTGACTGTGCACGAATCATAATCGTTCTTCATATGACAATAGCATTGTGATTTTTTTTTTTTTTTTTTTTTTTTTTTTTTGTCATCATGAATTTTGTTTATGCTGAGGATTTCCCTTCGAAGGTAAACATATTTTACATGTTATTCCTATAGAAAACATTCGATTAATGTTTCTTCTTTTCCCATAAAAACAAGGGAATTTTAAGATAACTGTATCAATGTTTTAATTTGCGTTGATTTTAAGGTTCCCGTCAGTCATGGGGAATTGTTAAGAGAAATGAATTGATTATAGATAAATGTACAGGGGATGTAGTGAAGGGTATACTGGGGTATACCTTCTGGATTTTTTTAAGGAACACCGTATAACCCTCTGTTTCTCATGAAACCCATAGGATTTACTCTCTAGAATATACTCTGTGCCTTGAGCATATACCCTCTGCGTCGATCGTGTAACCTGTGGTTTTTTTACGACTACACCCCTGGAGATGTACACTTTTTATAGGAAATTGAAAACGTTTTTTGATTCTTCAGCATACAAATAGTAATTTCTATAAACTCTATCCATTTATTCATTACACTACTTTAATATGTCCATCAAATTTTCTTCTTAAAGGACAAGAAATATGGGAATCATTTTAGGTATGAAGGATATCTTTATTTGATAGCAAATTGCTCTTTTCATAAGCTTGAATAAAAACTTTATTTAACAGTAAATTTTATAAGAAAATTTAAAAAATGGGATATCACATTTGAAACAATTTTAAAATATCATTAAATCTTTTATTTATTTATTTTTGTATACTTTTTGTATCGGGCTCGGATCAATGGCGGATCTAAGAGCGATGGGGCAATCGCCCCCCCCCCCCCCACTTGGTCCCATAAAGGTTTTCAAACCAACATGAGAGATCTTCATGGAATAGGATTTAGGCTGAAGGCCAAGGTCGGCACGGCGCGGCCAATTCATGAATCAGGCAGTGGCGGATCTAAGGTGGGGAGAGGGAGATGGCGAAGGGGCGATCACACGCCCTAGGGTTGGGCAGGGTCAGGTTTTCTAACTTTTAGAGCCGGGCATTATCCTGATCTTTATTTTTTCTGATGATTTGGGTCGGGCCAGACTTGTTTTTCTTCCATGTCGAGCCCTGCCTGGAGTCATTCTTCCTAAATGTCTGTATTAGAGAAGAGACAGTGCACGCACCCGGACTCATTTTTTTCTGAAACCTATAAATTTTATTTATCAATGAATAGAAAATATTAAAAGAACTTGCCTCCCCCCCCCCCCCTTAAATATTACTTGTTCCTTTTCAAATCACTATATTGACATTTTGATTAGAATAATGAAGAAGCAGAAATTGTGTTTTTTTCTATTGTAGCTTTAGATTACTATTTAAAGAGTAAATTATTAGTCACTTCTACAAACCTATTTTAGCCATTTCCGACGATGTTCTGGCGCCAACAAAAAAGCGGGAATAATGAATTTGTCTGTAGTTTGGTTTTTGTCTGTAGCAGAGGTTATTTTGTAATAGGGTTGTTTATTATCATTATTAATTAGACATTTAATGCGAAGAGAATATTTTCTTCCAATTTTAGTTTGCTTTTGGCGCATAATTTAGATTACTATTGTACAAGCGTACACAGGTCGTAATCGCTTTTCATATAGAAATAATTTTAGTGATTGTTGCTTTTTTGTGAATTCTGATGATGCTGAAGCTGTTACTCTGCAATTTACGAAGTCACTTTCGGTCGTAAGTAAATTTAATTTCCATATTATTCCGATAGAAAGCAATTGAGCAGTGTTTCCTTTATTCCTGTAAAAGCATCGTAATTTAAAACTTTTAATTTAATGTTATTGTCTGGGTCACGCCTACCCAAAAGATTGTTATGAGGAATGAAATGGTTATAGTTAAAAATGTGCACTTTTTATAGAAAATTGATAAATGTTCGATTTGACAAATAATCGATAATAATTTCTTATTATCGATATTAATCGATATATCGATATTAATAAGATATTTATTAATCGATAATAATTTCTTATTTTATTTATTATTCGTAAAAAATATATTTATGTTGCACATTTGTTTAGCGAAATCTTAAGAAATGCATTTTTTAAAATTTACTTTTCTTCGTATTGTACAGCTTTACTATTATGATTTATATTATAAGTAGAAGTTAACCCGACCCGCAGCAAAAAAGAAGTCATCCGGACCCAAACGCAACCCACAGCAAAAGAGGTTAACCTGACCCACTGCAAAAAGTATAAATCAAATGGACCCAAATGCGAACGACAGAAAAAGTATTAGTTACAGCTTGGTGCGAAAGGGTAGGGGCGGTCGCCCTGGGTCCGGAAATTTAAACGACGCGACGTCAAGTTTATACTACAAACGTCATTTTTGCCTGTCACAAGAAAATTAGTCTGGGAAGGGGGGGGGGGTAAGCTGAAATTTTGTCCAGGCGCAGTTTTCTGTTTACACGCCCCTGATTAGTTAACACGACCAGCAGAAAAAAGTAGAAATCAAATGGGCCCAAACCCGACATGCTTGTAAAAAAGTCGACCGGACCCAAACCCGACCCGCAGAAAATATAGAAGTTACCGGACCCAAACCCGACCCGTAGTGAAAATATTAGCCCTGACCCGCGCATAGGATGCGAGTCTCCCAATTTTTAAAATCGCCCCCCCCCGCCCCCCTTGAGGACTGTCCAGATCCGCCCTTGGCTCGGATGGTCTCGTGCTCCAATGTACTAAAAATCTTTTGGGCGCGGGTTTCAAAAATCGAGCCCGAACTCATCTCTAGTACAAATCTGTGCTTCCTCTGAAAATAAGAAATGATGCTAAGCAAAATTCAAATTAATATGGAGGTTGATTCGTTGGTTTGCTATATTTCGTTTTTTGGGATCATATTTTGACATTCGTACGGGCTCATTTTTTTTAACGGGAAAATTTTATTTATTCATGAGTAGAAAATATAAGAACTATTTTTCACTTTAAATTGCGTACTACATGTTATTTCAATGCTACTTTGATCAAAATGACGGGGGGAACTAAAGTCGTGCTTATTTATTTAGTATTTTATTGCTGTTTGAAATGAAAACGTGTAATAATTACAGATTTATGCTTACGGATATCTTATTTTTATATCTATCATGTTTTATTTATGTTTATATATCTTCTTCTTATCCATTAGGAGCGTCGTGCGAAAGGGGGAGTGTATGGGGCAGCTGCCCCGGCGTGGAATTTCATGGGGCGCCAAATTTATACTACCAACGTCATTTTTGGCTGTTACAAGAAAAAGTTGGGTGGAGGGGGCGCCAAATTGTAACTTTGCCCCGGGAGCATTTTTCTCTTCGCACGCCCCTGTCCATTAGATTTAGTTTTAAGCAATTTCTCATCCTTCTTCACGCAATGAAAAATTGCGTTTGGGTCCTTTTTAAAAGAAATTCTACACAATTATACCTTCCGCAAAAAACCTGTCTAAAACGGAAATTTCATAGGTTTTATGGGGTTCCGTTTTATTAGGTTTTATTAAATACGATATTGTTTGTACCCAACATGTTCAGGTTAAAAAATTTGGGCACCCCCCCGTTCAAGAGGCTGGCTACGCCTATGAATAATAATAAAAAATAATGATGGGTAAAAATGTTAGACTGGTTTAAGTGTTAAGTGGGCGTTTATTGAAAGATCGACATTATTTTCTGAAAGTACCGTTCGTATATTCACTAAGATGGTTTTGGTTCGCTCAAATTTTTGCCAATTATTTCAATTTTAAATTTTTGAAAGTTGTTTTGAGGACATCAATGAATATTAATGTTTGGCTCAAAACCAAAGTTCGTGCTAGGCTCGTATTTTAAGAGTTTAATGACTTAAAAAAAAAAAAAAAAAAAAAAAAAGATACAGAGTTTTTTTTAAATCAAATTTGATTGAGAATAATAATAATCAAATCAGTGATTTATCTTAAGTACAGTAAAACCTCCATAACGGACACTCCCGAATAGCGGACACCTCTATTTAACGGACAGTTTTTCAATCCCCAAATCTAAATTTTTGTATATTTAACCTCTAAATAACGGACATTCCGAATAGCGGACAGTAATTTTGGCGATAAATAATGAAAAATTATTTTTTAACAAGGAAAAAAAAAAAAAAAAAAAAAAAAGTAACAAATTTCTAAATTTAACAGAGCAATGTGTCACAGATTTTGTGTTCACAGATAAATGTAGGTGATGGACTGGGGAAAATCCCCCCTAAATCCAGAATTCAGGAGGTAGCAAGGGAGGGACGTTCCTGAAGAGCTTTGAAAACTCTCCCCATGAAGATTTGAAATTTTTTGCTTTTAATGGTCAAAAAGTGCAATTTATCTCTGGAACTCTAACATATCCCTTACTCCCGGAGCCACCGAAATTTCTCCTGAAGAAAAATATCTAAATTCAACACTGCACACATACAAGAAAGATTTAAAACTTTTTGCTCATTAATCTCTAGAAGTACAAATTTCTTCATCTGCAGAATTCTATAATACGCACACCACTTTCTATTTCGTTTCGAATTCGCGTAAGGTAACATTGATTTTTTTTTTCGTAAAAATGTAATAAGCAGTAGATAAAGGTATACAAAATTTTAATTCAATTTTATTGATTTAAGAAATAATATTGATTAAGTAGAAATTTAAGAAATATTGATAAAGAAATAAATTTAATTTGATTATTAATATAATAGAGATTTTAGGATATATAAAGTCAATTAATGAAACATTGAGCTTTTCTTAGTAATTTTTGAACCTCTGAGGTTTTTCCAATAACGGACACCTCCGAATAGCGGACAGTTTCTGCGCTCCCGAGGTGTCCGTTTTTTAGAGATTTTACTGCATTATATTTAAGGCTTCTCTCAAATATAAATCGCCAAATACTACTTTTCGATGTAATCATAAAATGATATTCCTCTGTATAGTGTGTGTTTTTTTTTTTTTTTTTTTTTTTTTTTTTTTTTTTTTTTATTAATGTAATTTAACGAATTACAACGACTATTTGAAAAATTATATTTTCAAAAACTAAAATTTTAGACTTATAAATAAATCCTATATTTAAATAATAATAATAATAAGAAGAAACATAATTTTTATGATGATCAAAACATAGTTTACGTAATAACAAAATCGTATATTACGTACGCCATAGATTAAAAATTAATATTCCTGTACCAATCATATACAAATTTTAAATGAAACTTTAGTTTTAGAATTTTCGGTAGTGAAAATTTTTAAACTTCTAAACATCGCTCATTTTAAATTTTACACCGTCGTATAGAGAAAAAAGATGTATACATTTAAATGCAGTTTGTTTGAAAGCTGTATCACAATTTGTTTTTAAGTTATTAAATTTTTGTAGTTTTTTAAATACCCTTTTTTTTGCCATCGTAGCAACAGAGGTATTTCATTTCTGGGCATTAAGTCACAAAACGAATAACTTGCGGAATTCAATCAATAAAAAGATTCAGATATACTTCAGAAATCTCTATTCTCTACCGAGGTCAACGACAACAACTATTTCCCAAATAGTTAAAATAAATAAATAAATAATAATGCGAAAACTGACTTTTTAAATTTAAAAGTCATGTGCCCCTTATTTGAGTTTCGACAGAGAGACAATCTGAGTGTTAAAAAGACTTCTTTTTCTGCAGACACAGTTACCTTACCAGCACTACCTTGTAAACACATATAGAACGTGTTCCCCCCCCCCTTTTTTTTTTTCTCTTTATTACATACCCGTCATACGTAGTATAAATCTTACAATCGTTTTAAAAATCGAAAACTTTTTTTTTTTTTTTTTTTTTTTTTTTTTTTTTTTTTTTTTTAGGATTTGCGCGTTTCAGATACTGCAGATTCCAAAAACATATTTTTAGGGGGGGGGGGGATTGCCGCCCTTCCGTTTGTGTGCCTTCCTGTCTGTCTGTCTGTAAACGCTCTATCTCCCGAACAAACTGAGATCGAGACTTGAAATTTTGTATGTACTTAATATGTAAGAATGGAAAGAAGCCTATTTAATATCAGTAACCTCGATTACCCGGAACTATTTTTTTCTGACTCTCAAAAAAATCATTCTGATGAAAAGTATATAAAAGTTTTCGAATTTTTTTATTTTAAGGAATGAACGTAAAAGGCAATAAAATAATACAAATTTTGCATAAAAAACGAAGTCGATCGGACTGTTAGTTGTCGAGATATTTCTAATTCTGTTTTCCACATTCTTCGATTTTTCATGACCCTGTATTTCATTCAAATTTCAATTCAAAGATATATTTTAAATGGTTTGGTTTGGTTTGGTTTATTTTTGTCGTCTGATTATCTACACTAGGGATATAGGACCAGGTATTTTAAATGGAAATGAGACGCTTAATACGACGCAGTAAATTATTAGTTAATATAATTATTAATTTTGGCGTTATAAGGATGTTTCTTTTACGCAATTCGGTACCACTCGAGTAGTTTGGCGTTTTATATAATTTGTCAAATTGGGTTCATCAGCAATTCATTAATAGAGCATTCATTACTATGTGTATTAAAAACATTTAAATATACGTTTAGAGATTGTTTTGGAATTGTAATACATTTTATAAATAGTTTGCACATGTTTTATTTTTCATATATTATGTTATGCATATCCATGATAGGTAAGTATTACGGTGGCCCCTGACAACTAGTATTTTTATTTTTATTTATTGCGTTAATGCCTTACTGAGGTCTGCATGGATTTTACACTCTAGTGTTAAAATGCCTTAAACTTAATATGAAATATGTAGAGTTTTATATAAAAATAAGTACATGCGTGATTTTTAAACATAAAAAAAAAAAAAAAAAAAAAAAAAAAAAAAAAAACTTGTCAGATTTTTTTTTAACCTGTAAGCGGGCAACTAATCTTTCTTGCTCCAGGGTGTTGAATATATAGCTATACGCGAATGCAGGTTAGTGAGTGTAGTAACACAAAATTATGCTTTATCTTGAAGTTAGCATTTCAACCATAAAATTATTTCGACTCAGGAGTGTAGTGGAGGGTACACGGGGGTATACGCCGTATACCCTCTGGTTTTTTATTGGAATACCGTATACCCTCTGTTTCTCAAGAAAGTTATAGTTTATACACTCTAGGGTATATTCTCTGACTTGAGCTTATACCCCAGCTTAGAGTGTATTTTTTCTGTTATTTATACGACTACACCCCTGCATTCGGTGTTTTTTTCTATCATTATTTGTAATTCTCTGATAATAGAATAGTGTTGGTTGGTTATCTCTTTGCAAATGGAAGTAAGTTGGCGTCAACCGATGAAAATTTCTAACAGCTGGTAAACCAATCAAGTGCGGCACCACTTGTCTAAAATGAGAGAGAGATTTTTGCCAGAAAGAAATTTGACTCGCACCACTATTATCTCCCGGTGTAAATTCTGCGGTAGGTCGACCAGGGGAATAGGGCTGCCTAGCTATATAGACCCCTAACTGCAAGGGCAATGACCCAGAATAAGTGTCAATATTCTGCAAGGCAATGCTGAACCCTCGGGTAAAACCCTCTTTTTTTTTCTTTTTAGCTAAAGCATTAATATTTATGAAAACCATAAGGCAAGATTTTGACCTTCTTTCCTAAAGAGCGAAGGTCATTCGAAATGTGAAACAAACGAAGACGTTAGAATTAAATTAATATGCTCAACAAATAACACAGTATTAAAAAACAAAATATGAACTTGATTTTTTTTTTTTTTTTTTGCGGGAATTAAAATAATTATTTGTAGTTGTTAAAGCAAAGAGAACATGTGGCAATTATCATCAATACCCTTCGGCTGAAAAGGGACCATTACTGGCAAAGAATTTGCGTAAAAGTAAAGAGTTCTCAATCTCTTTATTATTTCCGGCAACCATCTAGTTAATGAGATAGTTGACGCACCCTTTCACACTCTTGATTGATATAGATGTAAAATCGGGACATTCCCAAAAAGAAGCAGGTACTGGACCTTCTCCCCCTTTTATTCCTTACGTAATATTTGAACGACTCCCTGTATAACACGGAACCAGGTATTCATTTTGGGATTCTGGTAGAAAAGTTGCTGTTTAAAACAGACGAAAAATCCGCTGAGAAATATAAATGAAAACAAAAGAACTCATCTTTTCATAATGTTATGTTATTCAGTCCCACTTCCAAAGGTGAAAAGGGTGCCTCACTGATAGATGACAGTAGTTTGGGGAGATTAGGATGATTCTATTGCTCTATATGACTGCGAAATGTTGGATGCTGGGTCACGTGATTTTTGACAAATGCTTTCTTCCATTATGGTAAAATGATATACATATATGTATATTTAAAGGGAGGAATACTACATTTCCAAATTAATGCATATGGGGATTATCAGCATCCTTTCACCTCTCCCGAAATAGTCTCGTCCTTGGTCAACTGCCAATCTTTGTTTAACGTATAATACAACAAGAGTTGATCTATTTGTCTAATTTTAGACAGTAAGAATATTGCCATAATTTCTCGAAAAATCTACAATTTTTTATTTCAATAGACGAAGAAAATGCAGGCTGTGAAACTTTAGTTGTGCTGTAATCAAATAAGTGCTAGATGCAAGGCGACATCGTTGTCGTATACACTCGTCGATGATAAAGATGCGATTTTCTGTTTGTGTACTATCAATTTGTAGTGCAAATTAATGCTACTATAAATATATAAAAACATGTACAAAGATTTCATGCTTATTTAATTGAAAAAAAATTAAAAGATACGCTAGTTTTGATTTTTAGCCAAAGAAATGCTTAATACACTCTGAACAAGATGTCTATGTCTACATTATTATTATTATTATTTGGTCTAAACTGGAAATCTATCTAAGGCGAATGTTTTTTTAATTCTCAAACGATTCTGCTTTAGACAGATTTCACTGCATTTTAAGAAATTTTAAAATTTTAGAGAGAATTTTTCTTAAACGTACTATCTGAGCATTCGATGAGAACTTTTCTAATTAAAAAAAAAAAAACTGATATTTTCGTTTTGTTAACAAAGATTTTTTTTTTTTAATTTCTTTATGAGATAATAAGATTTAGCGATCTGTAAAAGGTAGCATGTTTCGGTAGATAGTTACTACCTTTAAATTTGTAGAAAAATAAGTTAGATTTTGATTATAATATGAGGAATATATCTGATTTTTACTCTGTTTCTTCCTTATAACTAAAAAAAAAAAAAAAAAAAAAAATGTTAAAAACAAAGCATTACTAGCGTAAAACTTACTAAGACGAAATCAGAAAAGAATCGTAAAAATTTTGCTTTGGAAAAGTTTTTGTTTTAACAGATGTAATTTAGTTATTTGTTTATTATTATTATTATTATCATTATTTATTCATTTGTTTTAATTTGATTATTTTTTTTCCTTTGTTTTTGATGGAATTATGGTACTAACAGATTCGGGTTTCACATATTTTATCACACAGTTATTTTCAAGTTAGTTTTAGATCATGATGTATTACCCTATTCCCTTTTCCTATTTTTGTTTTTTGATGATTTTTTTTTCCTTTTTTTCTCCCCACACCATGCTGCAAAGCACCTGTGAAACAGACTGTAACAGGAGGAAAAGAGTTCAAAGTTCAAGCAAGTGGTGTACATCACTGATATAGGGATTTCTTTCTACCCGACACCTGGCTTCTCCAAAAATTTTCACTTTTTTTTTTCCGATGGTTCACATTGAGAAAAGCAGGTCATCTATTTTGCATACAAGAAAATGATGGTGTGTAGATCACCTTGCCACATTGAATTTTCGGATGTGGGCATTGATAACCATTTTTCTCCCCTTAAGTAAAGATTTAAAGAAAAAAAAAAAAGGAGATTAAGCAAAATAAAAATATAATATAATCATATGGGTTGAATAAAAGATGAGACTACAAAGATATGCTTATACACACAAACACCTATACAGATTGTCTGAATGACAATTTGTATAAAAGGTTCAACAGGTACTTTTTACACTTATTCCTTTTCATTATAAAAAAAAATTAATAAATCTATAAATTTTAGTTTGTATTTATCCAAAAGAACAATAATCTAAATCTTTATGAAGAAAAATTTCTACCCAATATAAATATATGGATATGGGTTGAATAAAAGATAAAATAGTCAAAGATATGCTTATTACACACAAACATCTTTATACAGATTACCTAGATCAGATATTCTCAAAATTTCAGACTGGCGTACTACTAAATAGAAAATCCATTCTTCCACGCACCAGCAGGTGACAAAGTCAAAACTAATGCAGAAAAATCTGTGTAAATGAAATACATCAAAAATGAAACGTTTTTAGAGCTTTTTGTACTCCCATCGGAGCAGATTTTACTGAATTTAATTGCATTATTAAATCGGTACTTACACCGCCTGATTTATATTAACATTCAAATAATAAAAAGGACACATTTTAATAGTATGGACATGATTTTTTTTCCATATCAAAACACTGTATTCTGGAATTAAAAAAAAATATTTAATGTTATTTCATGACATAGTGGAGTAAACTGATATAGATCAGAAGGATGACTCTATTATGGGGACCGGGAAAGCCCTATCTTCACCATATTAAATTCACCAACTAATGTAATTTTTCTGAAAAATAGTGAAAGATAGAGGTCTATATTTTTTACGGTAATTTTTTTTTTTCCTTAGGTGATAAAAATTTAACTCCACGTCTACTCATAAAACGTTAATTCCATTTATCAGAAAATTCTAATTAAAATTACATAAAAATAAGAGAAAGTAAAATGCTGTCAAAACAGTAACATCAGAGAGCAGACACTTCGAAGCCGGTTAACTGGCAAATAAAGAAACTAGTCGTTGGGGGGGCCACCGTAATACTTACCCATCATAAAATAAAATATGAAAATAAAACGCGTGTCTATGGCAACTCCAAAATAAAATTTAAAAGCATAAATAAATAATTTTAACATACAATAATGCTCCATTAATGAATTGCTGATGAGCCAATTTTGACTAATTATATAAAACGCCAAAATACTCGAATAGTACCGGATTGCGTAAAAGTAACATCCTTATAACTCAAAAAATAATAATCATATTAACTAAAAATTTACTGTGTTGGATTAAGCGTCTCATTTCCAATAAAAATATACCTGTGAATTGAAATTTGAATGAAATACAGGGTCATCAAAAATCGAAGAATTTAGAAAACAGGATTACACATATCTCGACAACTAATAATCCGATCGACCTCGATTTTTATGCAAAATTTGTGTTATTTTATTACCTTTTACGTCCAGTCCTTAAAATAAAAATTTTCGAAAATTTTTATATACCTTTCATCAGAAAGAATTTTTCGAGAGTCCGGAAAAAATAGTTCCGGATAATCGAGGTTACTGATATTAAATAGGCTTCGTCCCATTCTTACATACTAACTACATACAAAATTTTGAGTCTCTATCTCAATTTGTTCGGGAGATAGAGCGGTTACAGACAGACAGACAGACAGACAGACAGACACACAGACACACAGACGGACGGACGGCAAATTTTTTTTTCTAAAAACATGTTTTTCGTAATCTCCAGTATCTGAAACGTGTAAATCCGTCAAAAAATTTTTTTCGATTTTCAAAACGATTGCAAGACTTACCCTATACTACGTATGATGGGTAAGTAAAAGGATAGGGGGTAGCAGGAGACAGCCATTTTTTCAATTGATGTACTGCGTTTTTAATTTTATTTCATGTGCCAGTTTCCAGTATCGGGCTTTCGCGCACCAGTAAAGGGAGCTTCACATATCAGTACTGGTACGCGTACCATAGTTTGAGAATCCCTGAACTAGATGATGATTCAATAAGCTATTCTTCCCGTAAGACATGGTGACGTCACGGTGACGTCGTTGTGAAGTCACACTGTGACTTTGTGACCGTCGATGTGACGTCACGTGACGTCGATGTGAAGTCACAGTGACTAAAATGTGAAGTCGTTATGGCCGTTTTAGAGCTTGTTTGTGACGTCACATTGTGACCACATTGTGACGTCGCAATGTGACCAATTTGTGAAAAGTGTGTCATTTGTGACGATTTTGTCATTAACATTGTGACGGAATTGTGACGAAAGTGACAATGCTTTCAAGTCACATTGTGACCAAATTGTGAAATACAGGGTGAGTCCAAAATCATGGAACAAACTTTGAGGGGGCGGTAGGACTCACTATAACAAATAATGATGGCACAGAAATATATGACCGGAAGTGGCCCGTCAAGACGCTACGCTAGTCACCAAAAAAGACCCGGATGGTAATGTTATGTCTATGGGGGGGGGGGGGCGTTGTTTTCAAATATCTTGCTCAAATTTCAATATTTTACATGATATTTTTTCCATATGATAGCTGAGGCCGATCCACAACCGGGCTAATTTTTACTTTTTCGATTTTGGTTATATTTTTTTTATATTACAATAGTTTCAGTTTTAGAACCGGTTTAAACTGGTTCTGAAAGTTAAAGTATTTTTCTTTTAATCTGTAACCAAAATCAAAAAAGTAAAATCTAGCCCAGTTGCAGGTCGTCCTCAGCTATCCTATGGAAAAAAAATATGCGAAAATATTAAAATTTTAGCGAGATATTTGAAAATAGCTCTCCCATACACTTAACATTATAATCCGTGTCTTTTACAGTGACTAGTATGGCGTTTTAACGCGTCACTTCCAGTCATACATTTCTATGCCATAATTATTTATTATAGTGAGCTCTACCACCTCCCTTAAAGTTTGTCCCATTATTTTAGACTCACGCTGCAGATCGTTTGTTACAAAACTTTCGTTAACACTGTGATGATTCTGTGACGATTTAACTTTTCTTAACGATTCTCTAACAATTTAAAAGAAACAGGATCTGCTGAAGCTGTAACTCCACGCCATGTTCCTGTTAAAATAGGGTTTGAGTCCTAAAATCATATATTGACAATTTATGAACAAATACTGTATAATATATAAAAATAGTTACCTGCAGTAAGGAGACTTTCTTCTAAATTAAAGTTAAAAATTCGATTTACCTCACATGCCTTACAACTCTGGTGTTGTTTTTAAAATTTGAAAAATATTGCCGTTCAAAAATATTTATATATTTTCCCCACATGCTGAGAATTGCATAGCTTCAATTTTATTTATAACTGACACACATTTTGTAATGTGTTGTTCAAACTGTTTAATCTTTTTGAACTTTTTTAAAAAAACTTTTACTCGCTTTAATATCCACAAATTTCAGCACATATCTAAAACTGTACAGCTTGCCAATATTTCTGACCAATAATCCTGATGTCTATAAATATATAGGGTGGATGCTCCAGTTTTGGCCACATTAAGAGAAAAGTTGAAATGGAAATTTTATAGTTTTAGACTGAATAAAGCATATTAAATCGCAATAACAGTATTCTTTAGTAAATTTAGTTGTCTTTCTGTTAATTATAATAACTTTCTATCAAATATTTTAGATTGTGAGTAATAACTCGTTAAGTAATTTCTTTCAATTTGCACCAGTTTTGGCCACCCCTGCACCAGTTTTGGCCGCCCTAATATCTTGTAATTTTGCAAACATTTTAACTGATAATAATTAAAAATAAAGCATTTTTGTGCAAAATCTGTTTTACCACACACATATTTGTTTGCTGTATAAAAAAGATTTGCATTTTTTAAAATGAAATCATAAAAACATCGAATAAAATATACTTAAGCTGATTTTAACTGAACATTTAAATTTAAAAAGAAAAAATATATTTAATTCATAAAAAAGACTTATAGGACATAAAAAGCTTATTTTAACATTTTGCATATTTTCATTTATATATATCATATGTTGTACTATACCAATATTTACAGTTATATGACTAGAATCTTGAAATTATTCCATTTTTACATGAAATAGTAATTTGACAAAATCTAAAATCCATTTTTTTCAACTGATTTTAAACTTTAATTCCTCGTACTTAGCTGCCTGTCAGCCTAATCATTTGGAGTTAGTTTTCTTCAAACCTTAGATTTTCTTTTGTAAATATTGGCTAGGATCTTAGAAAGACCTTCACAGAGGGCATCCCCCTTCTTTTCGGCCCATATCTCTCATATAGGTAATTGGCCATCATAAATAGCACAACCCTATTACTTGAGATCCAAAAATAGTAAAAGCTGGTCTCCATTCTGTAATCTTGTGTTGCAAGGTAGAACGAGATACTACAAAACTTAACCATCTTGAAAAGCTGACAATGAATTTTGAAAAGCCATAATTTTACTTCCTATCTTATAACAGTGTTTAATCTAGACCATTTTTAAGAGTACAGAATTGTCTTTTTTAAACTTGTTAAAATGAATCCTATTTAAAGTATAAAGATTTTCACATTATTTGTTATTTCTAAATTCATGTGCTTGAAATTTTGCAAAAGTTATGGAACTTCCTCATTTTGTTTTGAAAAAATACAAGAAACCACTAAATCATGCTGTAATTTTATTGAACTTTTAAATTTATAAGTCATAAAACATTTCTAAATATATTGCTGAAATTTTCACTATAATTAGTCTTGTGGCCAAAAGTGGAGCATAATGTTGTGCCATTTTTGGCCACACCATGGCCATAACTGGTACACATAGCAAATTTAAAGCACCAGTTTTGGCCACCCCTACTTTAAGCTGTAAAAATAAATAATTTAAATATGAAATTGCAACAGAGAGAAAGCCTACTTCATAAAGCTTTATAGCAATTTGTTTCAGAACAAATGAAGTTCGATAAATGCCTAATATTGAAAGATTGTGAAAACTTATTACCTAAGCAAAAACCTTAATATATGTGAGTGCAAACTATAGTTTTACACTTTTTTTTTTTTTTTTTTTTTTTTTTTGCAAGTCATTTTTTATCAAAAAATAAACAAATGGGATTGGAAATAATAAAAGAGTGTTTGATTAAGGAGTAAGAATGCATATAATTTGTTAAAATCAATTTACAGCCTAAATAGAGGGTAAATCATTCCAATGTGGCCAAAACTGGTGCAGTTGCCAAAACTGGAGCATCTACCCTATATCTTTTAATTATCTTTTGTTGTAATTTTCCAACTGATTGAAAAAGTGTCCAGGTCAGGATTCGAACTAAGCAGTCTTTCGCGCAAATTATCAATACTTTGTCGACTGAACTATCCTGGAAGAATCTGACGCACACAATTCACACAGTGAATACGAACGCATACTTATCATTATTATATATAACCCTATGTAATAATACTTTACTTTTTTTTCAAACTACCCGTATGATAAATGCATACTATTCGTATGAGTATATAATGATATTTCTCCGGGTGAATTGTGCGTGCTAAGTTGCTTTGTTGGAAGAGCATTGGCAGCATACATCGAGGGTCTCTAGTTCGAATCCTAACCTAAACACTTTTTTACTCATTTTGGAAAATTAATATTCGTTTGATTAATTTACCAATTAAAATCATTCTGTTAAATATAATATAGAACTATCTTTTGATAAAACTACGTGAAGTTTATGCGCAATATTCGTAATATACAGATTTTATTTGAAAATCGAGTACAAATGAAGATGAGGCAATTAGTTCTAGTATTACGCTTAGTTATTTTCTTACTATAATGGCTTGTGCGCATGTATGATTACACCAAGGTTTAAATTCGTAGTTAAACTCATATATATATATATTGTATATGTCATATAGTATAGGTGTGCCGGTAAATGACATCCTTAAGGAATTTTTTTTTAAGTTTCCTTATTAATAGTTATAATTATTAGATTTCATTTTTTTTTATTAGATGAATCTATTAATAATATTTAAGTATTCTCAGCCTCACTTCCCAATATTAGACAAAATTTTATTGAAAATAATAGAAATACATCAAACACTAAAAATTTCAGCAATGTACATCCCACAAAAGTGTACATGTAATTGTTTTTAAGACTATTTAGAACCAGGATTTAATGAACACATACTAATGAAACAAAATTGTTATTTTCAACACAATTTAACAATTAAGATATCAAAAATTAATAAAATAATGCGATAATTACTCATTTTTTAAAATCAATAATTGTTATTACCACAAAATCAATATCTTAATTATTTTAGATACATGATTTAAAATAATAAATGTCGTGGAATTACAGTTATCAAATTTTTGGGATTATGAGAATTTCAGAAAGGTAATAAAAAAGTTTTACAAAAGTATTTTTGCAATATTAGTGCATAAATTAGTATATTTATCACTATTTTCAACATTTAAACAACCCCAAACTCCTTTATATATTAAATATAACGTTAACTTTTGATTATGTGTATATTTTTTAATTTATTAAAATGTGATTTTAACCATGTCATTAAAAAATGTGATTAAAGTGCATTTTAAAAATAATATTATTAACTATTTTCAAATCGTTGACATGCTGTTCCGTATTTCAACAAAATAAATGTTAAATTTATTGAATTTACTAAGGTAAGTGGATTCAAAAAAGTTAAATTAATATGATACCTTTTATACCTCCTTTTATAACATGTTTTTTACGAAATTCACAGAAATCATTATAAAAAAGCAGGAAAAATAACATTTTCTTACCTCTTTCTTATCGGCATTATCCTCTAATTCAAGTTTCATAATCCAAATAGGGAAGATAATTTCGAAGTCCGAATGTCCGAATGAAGTACAATGACATTGGCGCGCTCATATTAACGAAACGCCACTGACAATGTATTTTTTCGGACCGGCATTTTATATAAAATGTCAACTGTTTGCATTTCTGCATAACTTTTTAAAAATTTTCAACTTACGTACTAAATATACACACATAACATCATAACAAAGTTACTAGAGCAGCTGCCTAATATTCTAAAGAATAAATACACTAGTGTCAACTATTCTGGTTGTTGCCAAACGATATTTTTTAAGCAGGTGATTTTTTGTTATTATTGGTTGTTTGAGCTTCGAAGATTTATAAGTTGAATGCGCATGCGCATTAGTTTTATGAGGGTATCCCTAATTAAAATTTAGAGTAAAATTTTTGTTTCACGCATTTCTATTTTACTTTCAATTAGTTTCGAAATACAGTGGAACTTTCATTTAACGAAGCCCATATTTAATGAAATTATCTACTTTTTTAATTTTCTGTTGAACCTTCATTTAGAACTATAAGTTTTATATACCATTAATTACCAGCTGTGTCCCTTAATATTTCATTTCTCGGGAAAAAAAAATAATAATTAAATTGGACCTACCTCTCAGGAGCTCGTTGCAGATATATCCTTTATTAAGCACAGAAAGAAGGACGACTTAACACAGTGAAGACACATAGCCTACGCTTATCATTATCTTCACTGCAAATCCTCAAAACACATTCTACTCACTATGCAACGCATTTTAAAACGCCATACGTGTCAAGATGTGTTTCCAATGTGTTTAATCCATTCCCATGTGTTTGAGATTGTGTAACAAAATGCGTTTCCGCTGTACTTTCCCAAAGCATTAACCGCAAGTACAACACATAACGTATAATAGAACACATGAAAACGCATCGTAGTAAACAGCGCGTTCAGTTGAATTCAAATATTTCTCTCCGGAAAGGATTCCTTAATTTCTGTGAAGGGTGATTAAACTTTCAAAAAAGTAAAAAAATTTAAAATTCCGAAACTTTTTTTTTCGAGAAGGGTGGGGGGACATTTTTCCCCGGAGGGATTTTTGTGGTTCCGGGGGGAGGGGAGGGTGATTGCACTTTTTTACCATTAAAAACAGAAAATCTCTTTTTTTTGGGGGGGGGGGACATATCGTTGCTCTGGGCCACCACCTTTATTCAACACAGACTGTGCGATCCGTCTTAGATAATTTTAGTATTTAGCATTCTTCAGATTTTTAAGTGTCTAAGCCATGGAATATAGATTAACGATATTAGATTAGTCAACTACATACATATAAAAAACTATTTTAAAAAATGATCGCGTGCAAAATTATTTTTTTTTGCCAGAATCCCCCCCCCCTCCTCGTATGACAATTATTTATTAATAACCATATAGGCGTAAACAATTTATGTTTTGTAAAAATTCCGTCGGACCACACTTTCAACGTTTATACCGGCAGTGTTGAATCCAGGGGGTGGCCCTTGGGGACATCCCCCCCCGGAGAATGAAATGCCCCTCCCCCGGAAAATTTGAGATTTTGGGTTTTCAATGGTCAAAATTGCAATCCCTCTTCCCGGAACTCTATAATGGTCTCCCTCCCGGAGCCACAGAAGAACCTTTCGGAGAAAAGTGTCTGAATTCAACACTGCTTGCAGGGATGTGAGAAGAGAAAATTGCGCCCGGGGCAAAGCTAGAATTTGGTACCCCCCCTCCCCCAACATTTTTTTTATAATAGGCCAAAATGACGTTTGTAGTATAAATTTGGCGCCCCATAAATTTCCGCGCCCGAGGCGACCGTCGCCCCCCCTTCCTTTCGCCACGCGTTGACTGACCAACAACGCTATCTCACTGCTCGGAGCCGATGCTTGTGAAAAACCTGTTTTATACGCGCATGGATTTGCGCATCTCTCAGAAATTGTAAACAAGAAGGAAAGGAAGACGATAAGACGAAGCAATGGCGCCAATTCGAATCAAAGCCGCTGTGATTTGAACGGTAAAGAAATGCTGAAATCTCTACAAATAAAGAACTCTGACAAAAAGTAAGTGCCATTATTCATTTTGTATGTTGTTTCAGTTTCCTTACCATGTATCTAATTGCTTTTCCCTTTTTATGTATTTAAGGTTAGTTTCATTGTTTTTGGTGTGTTATTGTTGAAAATGTTAATCAAATCACACATGAGCGAGTTATTTCTCGCCTCTTGAAAAATTTAGTAATCTGACTTTTTGCCTACTCAAATCTATGGAATTTGTTCTAGAATTACTGCGCAAAAGAGACAAAATGAATGGTGGACGTTGAAGCATCTGAAAGTTGTAATTGAAGTTGTTCAAAGTGTCTTTCAAAAATGATTTTTTTAAGATTTTAAAAATTCAAAATGAAAAGCAGTTTCTTTTTTGACTCAAAATGTTTTGTACTATTATACTGCACTTTTAGGTTACCTTTTTCGAGATATATTTCTGAAGCTAAGTTCAATTTAGCAAAAAGATAGTTTTCTTTAAAAAAAAAAAAAAAAAAAAAAAAAAAACAGTGGGGAGAGATTTAACAGCTAAACCATTCACGATATTATTTGTTTTGGAAAATCAATGATTGTATTCTAACTCTATATAAGTTGATTAGTTATATATTTGGATTTAAACCTTTAGCATTGTTAATACAAAGTAAAAAAAAAAAAAAAATCTCTCTATATATATACCAGGGTTCGCCGAAGTGGGCCCAGCCCGAAAAAACCCGCCCGGGTTTTTTCGGGCGGGCCCACTTGAAAAAACCCATTTGTGGGTTTTTTCAAATTTTCTCGTGTTTCACAACTGTTTCATTATTTAATCTAAGATATGAGAATGGAAAGATAAATGCCAATTTAAATATATTTCAAACCAACCATATTTAAAAGAATTTCTAAGTACTATTGATAAAATGATCATAAAATAAATTAGTTTGTAAATAAAGAAAATTTTCATGCCTATATATTTTAAAATGCTTCCAAGTGCTTTAAATCTTAATGTATACCTAAAGATGATGCTTGAAATGTGATCCCCATCATGATTGCTTGTATTGTTATAGCTTTTAAGATTAATCACAACATATATTATCCTGCTTCAATGTTCAATGAAAGTTTATACAGTAATTTAATTTTCAACACAAAAATGGTGACAGATTATAACGAAAAAAAAAAGTGCCAAAAAATTTTGGTATAGTACTTTAATAATAATTTCATTGTTAAAATTCTTACTAATAATTAATTTTTGTAAAAAGAAAATTATAATGTTTATTATTGTCATTGATTTATAAATTTTTTGTAATCAATTAGTTATTTTAAATTGTATTTAGTAGTAAGTACCTTGTTTTCAAACATTTGGAACCATATTAACTTAAATAACCCTGATAATATCCAAAAAACCCTGATAAAATATAATCTTAAATGTATCCAGATGCTTTAAATGACTGCTTACAGATGGCATACAAAACTAAACTAGTAAAACTGTATTGCCATTTATGATCTAACTTTATAAATATGACTGACATTGACTTTTAGATAATCCAATTTAATACTATTGCAATATAATGTTGCTTAAATTGTAATATATATATATATGTGTGTGTGTGTGAATCCTATTTTTTTCTTCACAAAAATAAAAATATTTACATAAATGTTGCTGCTTTAAATTGATTTCTATTGATGTAAATGAAAGGAATTGCATAAATTAGTCTGTTTAACTTAAGATTTATATAAAGAAATTCAGTTGCACTTGGTTCAATATATTATTCTTCCAGTAATCTAGTTCTATGAAAAACAAAATAATCTTTTTACATCTATATATATTTTTTCATTTTATGTGCTTTTTTTTATTATTAATCTATACTTAATGCAAAATTATACCTTTGTTTCACTGATAAATGAAAAACTTAGGTACTATGCACATGAAAATTAGAAAATAGGAGAGTTCTCTAAAAATGTTCAATAAAACCCGAAAAAACCCGGGTTTTTTCAAAAAAGCCCGAAAAAACCCGGGTTTTAGACTACTGGGCCCAGTGGGTTGGGCTTTTTCAAAAAAACCCGGGTTTTTTCAAATCCTGATATATATAGCAATCATATGTGCAGTTATATTTAATTTTATTATGTACTTAGCTATTAAAATGGTGTTTGAAATTCTAAGAGTTTAGCAACACTGTATAGTTGGAAAAAATTTCTTCCTCTCCCCTTTTTCCTCACTTCCTACTTTCATGCTTGATGTTTTAATAACATTTTAATTTTGTATGCTAGTTGTAAACATAGAAGCAAATTTATTAGGTTCTGTAGGATGTGTAATTAACATATCGGTGTCCTTTATTGGAATTTTTGAGGCTTGATTTATTTCTGTTGCAAATAAATTTTGATTTACACTATATAATATAGATGTGAGATTGGCTAAATTCTTTTGATAAATTAATATCTTTAAAAAAACTGGATTCTAATAATGTAATTATTGCATAAAAAAGAAATTTCTTATTAGTGTTTATTACTAACATGTTTATCCTGTTTTTAATTTTATCTTGTGTTGTTTAAAATTTTAGAATCATTTTTATTAGCATTTATTGTTTATATCTTATAAAACCATTTTGAAGAGATTTGAAAAAATAGACAAAGTAGCAACATTCACAAAAATTAAAGATCTTCAGAGGATTCCCAATTTTTGCAAATGTTTGAGAGTCTAGATATTTGAAACTGGGGAAAACGAATATATATATATACAGTAGACTCCCTCAAATCTGCAATCCTAAAATCCACCCATAATTTACAGATGTAAACAATGAAACATTCAGTTCAGATATATGGACAAGATTTGACTTTTCTAGTTTTACATCATTTCCATGCAATATTTTAATTTGTAATTTTTGTTAATGTTACTTGAATTCCTGTTTTTTCATGAAGGAAGAATACATATATTTCTGAAAAAAAATTCAAGGCATGGCTGATATCATTAATAATCACAATCTTCTTATAAAATTTATTTATGTATTAATCAAGCTTTTTTGGTTATTAAGTCTGACTAAACCTGAAATAAAACTTCCTTATTTTATGATTTTGATGTGAATTAGTAAAGTACCTTACCTTTATGAGGCAAGTTTCATTGAATAATTTAATAAAAATACATTTAATCTTTTTAATCAACATTTAATCATACATTATTGATTATTAACATGACCTTTGCTTTTAATATTTTATGATATTGTATATTGTAAACATTCTTTATAATTTCGACTCGACTGCATTATTAATTACACTTTTACAGATATTTAAAAATAACTCTTTAAAAATGTAAACAAAGTAATGACCAGAAATCTGCAATTTTTTTTAAATCTGCGCAACCTCTGGTCCCAAGCTGTGCAGATTCGAGGGAGTTCAGTCGACTGTATGTAAATATATTATATATACATATTCATATAAGCTAGTGTTTCCTCTATGCTATTATTTAAAGGCACAGCACTGTGCCTGTTCTAAAATCGACAAAATGCATTCATCCCTTTTGTTAAAATATTGAAATGCACCTTTAGATGTATCCAGAAATCTCTTATACAGAGTTTCCAAATTAATGTATCCGAAAACTTGCAAAAATTATAGAACTTCCTTATTGTTTACAAAAAATACAGGAGACTATTAAATCATCGTGTATTTTTTTACTTTTTTAATCATTTCTTAATAACCCTCTCCCCCCCTCCCCCCCCCCACACACACACACTGCCTTGAAATTTTATTAATATATTTAGCCTATCTACTAAAGTTTTCTTTTCTGGTAATCTTGTAGTTGTTGTGTTTGGAATTTCATATTATTTAAAATTTTTATATTTTTTTATTTGCTTTTATATTATTTTTATTTATATTTTTATAAAAGGTCTCTTGCTGATGAATGCTGTTTTGTGAACCAAACCTCTTACTGAAAGATGAGTATAAATTTTTTATAAATATATTAAATTTTAGTAACATTTATTTCCATGAGTAAAAAGCAACTGATCTGTATAGCTTGATTCCAAGTAGTTTGTGGATATAATATTTTGTGTAGTACATTATATATATTTAATCTAGGGTAAGCCCAGGTAACTCCTGATCAACAACTTTCCCGAATAATTCTTGGACACGATACTTTTCAGTTTTTTAAAATTTCCTCACAAAAATGAAAAAAATCATAGAGAAACTCTAAACTACCTTGTTTAGAATTCATCATTTAATTGTACAATAACTACTTATTTAGTTGGGGGGGGGGGGGGTATTTTGAAACTGCTTCCTATAAGTTTTTGTAAAATAGCATTTGGTCTTATGGCACATTTTTTCTAAGATCTTTGTCACAACTAATCTAAAAATCTCTTAAATCTAAAATATTTTTTTTCCTCTTTTTGGTTCAATTATAAATTACTTTAGATATTGAAAAATAGTCTTGAAATTTCTTATAAATAACCTTTTCAATAATTTAAAGAAGTTTATCAAGTATTGCCACATGTACCTGGGCTAAATCATGCTCAATCTCATTTTATTGTCATATTTAATACTTTTAGTTGTCAAACAACCCTTTTAGCGCTAACTATAAAGTGAACTGTAACCACATTGTTCACCATACTTTAGTTAAATGTTACTTTAAAAAGTATAGGGTTACCTCACCTGGAGTTATTTTTGGTCACTGACTTTCACAAAATGGTCCATAAAAATATACATAATGCAATAAAAGAACCTAATTATTATGCTGTGTATGATATTTTATTTATTTATTTGGCATTGAATAGCTGAGATGCATCTCAACATCGCTCTTTTTTACAATTTTAGTTGCAGATGTTTTTTATAAGGACCCTTTCATTTTCAGAACAATTTTTCAATGTGAAAATAATCTTATAAAAAATATCTGTTACCAGAATCAAAAAAGTAAAAAAGAAAAGAGTGGTGTAGAGTAAAGATGCAACTCATCTATCCAATGCAAAAAAAAATATTTAAAAATATCAAAATACAAATGAGATATTAACAAATAACATCCCCATAGGATTAGCATTATCTTGCGAGAAAAATCATGACAAGTGATGGGTGTTGCAGATATTTTTTCCATTTTCTCCTTTATTCAAGCATTTCTGCTTATTTTATTTAGCTCCTTATTATTAAAACTTAACATTATTAATAATTAAGATGCAAAAAGACATTAAAAATAATTAATTGATTGTTTGATTAATTAACGATTCATTTGTAACATATTTTATCTGCAGATTTTTTTCTGATTCTGAAAGATTTGTCGCAGACACTTGGAAAATTTACTGTTAGTGAAAATATTGGTTTGTGTTTTGTAATTTATCCCAGTGTATAAACAGGCATTAAATGTTGGACGAGCGCTGAATCGCAAAGTTTTGTTTTTCAAAATTTCTATGTGATTGGCTATTCACAAACTTTTATTTAACTTTCAATGCTTGTACCTATGCTTCTCTGGTTTAGAATTTGGATACCTTTCTGATATAAAGGCCTTGATGAGAGAATGAAATTTTTAAAGCATATTTTGTTATAACCTATTCTTTGTTTCTTATGTGCAAGCAATTTTTTAGTAATTTTACAAATTATTAAATATAATGCTTCCAGAAGTGGTAATATCACTTACTTGTGGTATTTTTTTCAGTTGTAACAATTATCTCTGTTTTAAGAAATAAACGCAAATTAAAATACATTTTTCAATTTCAATGATGTTTTGCGTTTAGAAACATACTAATGTTTGCTGTTTCAAAACAGAAATTTATTGAAGTATTTCACAAATTTGCTCGACTGTTTTAAATTTTTAGTCCCTTCAAAGATATTTCATGTTTTACTTGGGCAATATCACAGAAATATCTACATTTTCAACATTGGTATCTATTTTGCATTTTTTATAAAATAGGGGGATGAGCTTCTTAACCTTTGGGGCCGTCCATAAATGATGTCACAGGTTTTTTCAATATTTTTTACCCCCTCCCCCCCCTCCTTTGTCCAAAATTGTCACACTTCATCATACCCCTTCCCCCCCCCCCCTCTCTTGTCGCACATCGCACTATATTACGTAAACACATGCTTACAATTCAGCGATAAAGCACTATTAACAGGTCATATTTCAAATTTTATTCTTAGACTTTAACTATGTGTTTTAGTGACATTTGTGAGCATAAGATTATAAGTATAAGAGTGATTCATGTTCTCATTTTGTCTGATATTAGATTTAAAATTTACAACAAAAAACATAATTAACATACAATAATAATAAAATATTAATCTGAAAAAGAAATTGAAAACAGTAATATTTTGGAAATTGAAATTAATATATTTGGTTCCAAATCATATCTTTACTTTATGAATACAAGTTTTATAATTTAATCTGCTATTTTTTAATAATTTTATTTTAATCAAAAAGTGTGATGTCACACTTCTTACCCCCTATCACCCCCTTGTCACAATCTCATGAACCCCCCCCCCTTATCCAAGCGTGACATCATTTATGGACGGCCCCTTTGTTTCCTAGACATAGGAGCCGACTTTGGCTCCAAAGCTGGGTCTGCCAGAAGGGCAGTTGTATGAGGAGGCAGGGATGTAGTAGAGTGTATAAGCAGGTACACGCCGTATACCTTCTGGATTTTTTTAGGGAGCACCGTATACCCTCTGTTTCTCAAGAAAGCTATAGTATATATACTATATCTCTCTGCTTAGAGCATATACCTTCTGTTTTTTCTACGACTACACTACTGTTAGGGGTTGTAACTGAACATGCGATTCGCCGAACTAGAAAGCAAGTGAAGCGAACCGAATGAACTAGAGGGTCTGGTGGAGCGTTTTTAGGCCCCTCCACCGGGAGCTGATGCAATTTGAGCATTTTAATGCAAAATCAGAATACTTTAGACCTCTTAACATTTTTAGATAATACATACAAAATATTACTAAATATCTGCACAGATGTAGAATCTTGTGTGTCATTCTGCAGTATTCTAAAATTTATCTGCGACTCGACAGCGCTAGACTAAGCCTATTCAAACGCTATTCGTAAAATAAGAAAAATTTGCCTTTATAAAGAAAATGTAACAAAATTATGAAACAAATATCATAAAACTTTTTTTTCTTAAGCGCAATCTTTTTTTTTTTTAAGCTGGTGAATTAATCTACAAAGTTTAAAAAAATCTGCAGCACCCACTGCCATGCTGGGCAATTTCCGATATTAGGAATATCTGTATATCGCTACAATAAAAACGTAAAAACATTACTATAGCGTATTGCAGGTTGATAAAGCAAAGAAAATTAAATTATATTTTCAATTCTTATTCTGCTTTTTCCGTGATCCTTTGACAAAATTTGCGTTTTTTTTTGCGATCCTTTAAAGGAATTCACTCAATTTGGTCCTGTGTTTGTTGTATGTTGTCTGCTACATATAACACTAATTGCCATAAAAAATAACCTTGAAAAAAAATATGAGCTGGGAATTTCAAATTTAAATCAAAATTTTAAACACGGTGGTCAAAAATTGGAGTTATTTTAAGTCCAATTCTTAAGCATTTTTATGTGAATCCTGAAAAATCAAGAAACACATTTTTTTTCCTCTTGTCCTCAGAGATTTTTCTAACTTCGGAATTTTTAAAAGGCAAAAATTCCGTCCTGTTTGAATGGAAACTTGCACCCTTGATCACAATATATATATATATATATACAGTAGACTCCCTCAAATCCGCAAAGCTTGGGTTCAGCGGTTGTGCGGATTTCAGAATTTTGCGGATTTCTAGTCATTGTTTTTTTTACATTTTTGAAACATTATTTTCATTGGTAGTTAAGCCTTATAATGAAAGCATATAATAAATTCAAATATTAAAATAATTAAGTAAAATACTAAAAAAAATAGTTAAAAAGCAAGTAATTATTATAAAAAAAGTTAAGTAAAATAAAATTATAGAAAAATATTAAAATAAAGTAGATAATTAAGATACAATACTAAATATAAATAATGATGAGGATAAATGAATCTTTTTTTATAGAGAAAAATATTTGTCTTTGTTAATAAACAAAAAAGGCTGGATTAATTTTAAAATATTCTTTTTATACAATAAAAATTATCCTGCCCCCCCCCCCTTCCGAATTACAAACACTACCAAATGGTCATTGAAAGTTACATTACGCTGGAAGTATGAAATGATAATGATTTTTTCGATTAAATATTAATCATCGTAATTAGTAAACCGGATGTAGATCCCAAATTCGTTTCGTAACTAGCAGATATAGGAAAATAGTAATAGAGCAATAAAATAACGATTTTATATAGCAAAAATTATCCTGCCACCCGAATTACAAACACTAACAAACGACCATTGAAAGTTATATTATGCTGCAACTATGATACGATAATGATTATTTCGATTAAATATCGATCATCGTACGTCTAAGAAACATTATTTTAACACTGCAGAATTTAAATTGAAAGACATTAATAAAAAAGGGAGAAGTTGAAAATGATTTAAAAATGCATATTGTTAAAGAATTATTTGGATTGCGTTAGCCGCTGACTTCAGTGCCATCTTTAGTTTCATTGTTTACATCTGAAAAAAAAATGCACGGATTTCTGGCGTTCATGTATTTTAGGGACGTGGATTTAAGGGAGTCTACTGTATATATGTGACGACCAACTGATTCGATTCTCCGATAATCGATATAGTCGGGAATAATAATTTTAAAAACTTGGCTCGGATTTTATGTGATATTTTAAACAGATATTCAGGTATGATAATGCAAAAAGATTAATAAATAAATAAATAAATGAGGGAAGGATGGAAAAATTAGAAATTACTTAAAATACTTTGTGTTTAAACATTTGCTATATTCAATATGATCATTTAAGTCACCATTTTTATTTATGCTTTTGTTCTAATACAGTTTTATTTCAAGGAGAATGGTAAAAAGGAATCAAGATGCAAAAATTATCAGTAATTTTAAACTGAAAGTTGCTATTTTGAGTCCATAACTCTGATTCAATGTTTTTTTTTTTTACAAATCAATCTTTGCTAGTTGTCCAATTCACATTTTTTCGTGCTTTATTCGAAATATCAGTTAATAAATATGGCAAGCTATTCGCCATTTTTTTCCCCGCAGATTTTTGCCAAAATTTGCTTTTTTTCGCGATCTTTCCCTGAAATTTCAATTTTTTCGCGATTTTTCTCCGAAATTTGCATATTTCTCGCAACTTTCTCCGAAACTTGCCTTTTTCTCGCGATCTCTCTCCGAAATTTGCATTTTTCTCGCGATCTTTTGCTGAAATTTATTTGTCCACGATTTTTTGCCTAAATTAGTGCTTTTTCCGCAATGCTTAGCCAAAATTCGCGTTTTCCCCACGATTCTTTGATAGAATTTGTTTTTTCCCTGCTATCTTTGATTGAAATTTGAGAGTTTTTTCCGCGATTCTTTGTGTTTTTTCTGCTATTTTTTGATGAAATTCGTATCTTTTTCCGTGATCTTTTGCCGCAATTTGAGTTTTTTCGCAATATTTTCCGAAATTTGCATTTTTCCCTCGATTCTTGACAGAAAAATTACTTTTTCTCTGCTATCTTTGAATGTAATCAGAGTTTTTTCCGCTATTTATTGCATTTTCTCCGTTATTTTTTGACGAAATCCCGGTTTTTCCAGACTTTTTGCCAAAAATTGCGATTGTTCTAAATTTTTTGCCGAAATTTAAGTTTCTCTAACAATTTTTTGTCGAAATTTGCATTTTTCTTCGCAATCTTTTGTAGAAATTCACGTTTGTCCCACGATTCTTTGACAGAATTTGCTTTTTTCCTAATATTTTTGAACAAAATTAGAGTTTTTTCATGATTTTTTACAAAAATTCACTATTTTCTTGAGACTTTTTGCAAAAATTTGCAATTTTCCTGCGAATTTTTTTGACCAATTTACCGTTTTTTCTGCGATTTTTTGAAAGAATACTCATTTTCTCCGCTACTATTTGCGAAATTCTTATTTTTCTGCGATCTTTTGCGAAAATCCGCGTTTTTCTCTCTATTCTTTGACAGAATTTGTGTTTTGCCCCACTATTTCAGAACGAAATTCTCATTTGCTTTGATTCTTGGACAGAATGGGCGTTTTTCACGCTAGTTTTTTGACGAAATGTTCAAAGATCTTTTGACGAAGATTTTCATGTTTTTTTCGCATGATCCTTTCACAAAATTGATGCTTTTTGCGACCCTTTGAAGAAACTGGCGTTTTTTCACAATCTTTTGATAAAATTAGCATTTCCCCTCCCCCCCTCGCTATTCCTTGACACTGTTCATGTTTATTACCCAATGTTTTGACGAAATTTAAGTTTTTTCGCGATCTTATCTTAAAATTTTCGAATTGATGACCATTTTTTTTCGGAACAAATTACTGTCGCGAAAAGCGGTAAAAAATCGAAAAATCGCTGGTCCGTGGAAGAATTTCATGCCTGCATTTTGCAGGGTCTGCCGAGATATTGCAAGGTCTGCAGATATTTTTCAGGGTCTGCGCGGCAGACCCGCAGACCCGGAAGTCGGCGCCACTGTTCCTAGATACTATATTAAGTTTATTAATGCCTGAAATTTAATAAGCAGTTACTATATTTGGGATCTCTGTTAATTTAAATAAATCTTTTGTTAAAAAAAATAAAATAAAATAAAATAAAAATGCAAGAATTAGAAGTACAAGTGCTCTACAAGTTATGAAACTACAATAGTGTTTCTAACAGTAGTTTGTCGGGTAGCTAATAGCAGTCGTTTAAAGGAAAAAAAATCAGTAGTTTGCAGCAAGTAATGACACTACTTTGAAAAGAGGGGAGGGGGCATATCCACATATAAATCATATTGGCAGATTACTTAGGGAAAAAAGAGTGTGTAGATCTTTACCAGCCACATCTTCCATAAAAATATATTTTTTTTGAAAAATAAATACTACATTTCAACTGACTTTTTTTTAAATGGGAGAGGGGGGGGGGGAGTTTTTTATTTTCTCCCAAGATTGCCTTGGCCCTAACATAATCATTTCGAAAAATATGCATTTTACACCCAATATTGTGAAAAAAAAAAATAATAATAAAAATGAAACAGCAACCAATGAAAAAATATTTCTAATCTTCATATCTTTTTTCCAGCTTTTTTCAAGGGATGATAATGTACATCACAAAGAGGGGAGGAAGCCCAAAATTATGAAAAAGTTGATTATGTTATGTATGTATAACCTCTTATTATGTCTTATTTATTGCATAATATGTAATTGTTTATGTGTCAAATGATGTTATAAAATACTGTATTTTTTTGGGGTGTCTTATATCATGATTATTTTATAAAAGATTCTACAATCTGATGGGATTTTAAAATGCAAATAAAAGTTACCAGAAAGTTCCTTTTGAAAATTTTGCCTTTTTATGCAAAATTAAACCTTTTTCCTTTAAAATGTGGCCAAGATATTTAACAGAGTAGTGCTAAATACCATTCTAGTCTCTAAATTTTACCTCTGTTAATGACAATTAATTTTTATCACTTCTACATTTGATTTTTTTTTTTTTTTTTTTTTTTTCAAAATTAAAAGAATATTTGCAATTTTGATTTTGTCCATGCCTTCCCTTTTAATTTTAGTTTTATTTTTGTATGTTTGCATCAGAGTTGCTGGCTTTGAACCCGGCCAAAAAAGCTGCTGTTTTTAATGTTTTAAACACTTTTAAAAAGCCAGCTTTTATTTTTAAAAGTTTGTTAGTTTTTAAAATTTGGATGGATTAAATTTTAATTCACATAAATATTTTTTACTACAAAAATTATAAATTTCTACGAAACTTTGTCAAATAAATCTTTATAATCACTAAAAAACAACTGTAAAAACATTATGTCTGTAAAAAAAAAAAAAAAAAAAAAAAAATAATAATAATAAATAAATAAATATATATATATATATATATATATATATATACTTTTACAAATAAAACTAAAGTAACTAAGATATTGCCATAACGATAATCCATTGAAACCAGCATTTATACTGTCTTTAAATATAATTAATATAAAAAGTGAAATCCTGTTAAAATCGTTTGAAGTGATATAGAGGGTAGATTACCAAAATTAAGAAAGGTAAATGGATAGACAGTAGAAGTATTTAATAAGCAATCAAAAATTATTTAAACTAAATATATTATTTAAAAAAAAAAAAAAAAAAGCACCGCAAAAGTGTATTACAACAAAATAAAAACAACATGCAAAATGTTATGTAACTTTGTTAAATTTTTAAAATTACTTTTGCACATGTCAAGGTCAGGTCAAGGATACTTACTTCATTTGCTGATAATAAATTTAGATTAATTTGCAAGCAAGTTTTATGTCATGGCACCCAAAACAAAAGATTCCACTTGCAAAAAGAGAGTATTCTTAAAAAAAAAAAAAAAAAAAAAAGACTGGTGTTGTCGATAACAGAGAAAATCAGGGAGACGAAGCAAGCTGACATTTGGAGAAAGACTACAAGTAATTAAAGATGCTCTAAAAGATTCATCTGGAGGTGCAAGGATGTTGGCCACAAATATCGAGGAAATATTGTACTGCTACATACTGTAAGGAACTTTTTGGATCGTGCTGGCATAAAAGGAAGACGGCCAAAAAAGAAACTGTTTATTTCAGAAATCGCAGAAAAAAAGATTTACAATTTGCCAAAACATTAGATTTCTGGAAAAGTGCCATTTTCATGAAAAAAAACCATGCTTCAAAATTTTAAACCAAAACACATACTCTTTGTTTGAAGTAAAAAAGGTGCTGCTTTAGAATCTCAAAATTTACTAAAGACTGTAAAGCATGGAGGGGAGAATGTCATGGTCTGGGGTTGCATGGCTTGCAATGAAGTTGGAAACAGCCAGTCTATTTATGGGAAAATGACAGCTTTGTCATAATTGTTGTTAATGTGTTGTGGCATAATTTGAAGGATAGTACAAGAAAATAAGGATTAGAGAATACATTTTTCCTTCAACAAGATCCCAAATATGCTGCCAATAAAACCAAAGAATGGCTTTTTATATAATGCTTCCTGAAGATTAATAACTGCACCACAATCACCAAATTTGAATTCTATTGAGCATCTATGGCATCTACTTGATCAGAAAGAAAGAAAATGCTCAATAACAAGCAAATCAAGTTTGAAGCAAGCATTGCAAAATGCATGGAGCACCATGTCCTCAAAAATCACCAATGATTTTATAGAATTTATACTGAGATGTTTAGTAGCGGTGATTGCAGCAAAAGGACTGCATACCAAGTATTAACTTCATATTTCAGTCTTCAATTATCATATTTTTTATATGATTCAGCATTTGAATCTGATGTTCTAATATTTATTTTGCAAAACTTAATTGCAATAACTTAAAAAATGTATACTTCTACATACAAAGAAAGATGGTTCTTGTAAAAATATATAAATAAATAATTGTAGTACAAAAAATAACAGGAAAAAAAATGAAATATTTTGTACAATTAGTTTACAATATTGAAAGAACAAATTAATTTTTGTGGAAAAAGTAATAATATACAAAGAGCATTCCATAATATAGGATTAATCTTTCTTAACCTAAACTGATTTTTATTTTTTTCTGAATGAAAGAAAAGTTCAAAAATATTCATTCAAGAACAGCATTACTTGCTGGTAATGTCATTTTTGAGGATGTAAAATTTGAAAATTTCTCATTTTTATCGATATTTGTTTTTAAAGGTGATCATCCACAGAAGGAAAGACATTTTCTAGGACAGTATCAAAAAGCAATTTCCTTTCCCTTTCTTTATGCTCAAATGTCAATTTTGATCCCATATACTTAAGATAAAGTAAATAAGCTAGCACTGCATTAAAGGAGATTTGAATCTTGCATTTGTGAATTTCCAAGATATTTCCATCATTAAATAAAGTTAAGCAAATTTTATGAGCAGTTGCAACAGAATAGTCATGTTTTTTGCTTTTATCTAAAGCAACAACAATAGATTTTAATATTTGTAACAAGTGTTTAATTTCTTTATAAATCATCGGTATTTATTTACAATTTTAACAACTGCTATGTCCTTTATATCATTTTCAGGATTTTCAGTTATCTGCAAATATTATGACTGATTCTCCATGAAAGATTCAAAACTATCAAAATATATTGCTAAATATATTTATTTTTCAATTTAAACTATTAACAATATTTTATTTGTTATTTATCCTGAATAAAATGTATATAAGTAGTTTAATACTACTAAAAAAGTCTCAGATTATGACATGAAATATGTTTCTGCCAGTTAAAATTGGTTATAACCATTTTCTACCTCTGACATGGCAAAAACCCAGCCCTGATTCCACTATAGCTGTTATTCCAGTATTAATTTCTTCATTATTAAGAAATTAGGTTACTTTTAAAATTCTAAATCAATTAAACATCATTAAAAATAATTAAGTTTGGCCAAAAAAGACTTAAAATCAATAAAAGAACTGCATATGTGGATTTTTTAAATTTTAGCCGTCTTTCTTGCATCCTTGGTTTGCAGTAATGTATAGATTCGTATCTGATACATGAAATAAGGTTAAGAGCTATACATTCTGAATGTAAAATTATTGACTTTTTAGTAATTTTGGACGCTTTCTACTCTACATTTGTTGTCTTTGTCTATTTCTTGGCAATGAGAGGGATTATGTTTGTGTTGATATTCAGATTTGGGCATTAAACAATATATATGCTGAAAGTTGGGAATATTCAATTTTAGTAATGAAATGATTTTAAATACCTTAATAATAATTTGTGATTAAAACTATTTTGATATCGGAAAAAAGTAAATAAAAAAATAGTTAAATAAAAAACTATCAAGATTCCCTTCCTCTTCTTCCTAAAAATATCTTAGAATATTAAGTGCCAGATTCTTGCTCTCTTTCTGAACTGGGTTCTAGAATATTTAATAAGCAAACATTACAGTGCTAGCTAAGCGTAAAACCAACATAGTGATATATGTCCAAGCTGGGAGTTGAATCCGGAACCCTTTGAATAGCTCATCAAGTGCTCCACCATTTAAGTTACGAGGATGATGCCCAGCTTGGCATTTCTCGCTCACATTTTGTTGGTAAATCTACAGCTGTGACACAAGATGGAAAAGTCTGCATGAACACACAAATAAAGCCAGCATCAGTAAAATACATAATATAATTATAATTATTTTTTCACTTAATTATCAGCAGTGAAATGATGCTTGAAATTATTGAATATTTAATAGATAAAAATCACATTAGTAGCGAAGCGCCTTTACATATTGTTATGCCACAGATTTGTGTGCTCATTTAGACTTTCCATCTTGTGCTGCAGTTGTAGCCTTACCAACAAAATGTGAGTGAGAAATGCCAAGCTGGGCATTGTCTTCATAGCTTAAATGGTGGAGCACTTGGAGTGCTATTTGAAAAATTCCTGCTTCGATCCCCGACTTGGACATTTTTCACTATGTTGGTTTTATGCTTAGCTAGTAATGTGATGTTCTCTTATTAAATATTCAATAAATTCAAGTGTAATTTCACTGCTGATAATTAATTGAAAAATTAATTATTATTATATAGATTCTAGAATGCTATATTTATTCACAGCATTTAACCTTTTCATTCAGAATAAGTAATGCATATATGCTTATCAAAAGATGCATGTGAAATTTGTATTTGATATCATAAATAAATTTATGTAATATTTGTCTTTTTTTAATTAGAGCAATTTTAGATATTTCAGCAGTAAAATAAACTATTCTAAAAAAGCATGGCAATTCAAATAAAATTTGTGTAAGGGATATCATCTCAAAAGGGTTAATCTTAGCAGCAGAAAAACGAGACAGGAGATTGGCATCACAGATTTTCCTTTTCATCAAACCTTTCTTTTGGCTTCATATTATGTTTAGCATATGAAGCATGTGCATGAATTATACATTATGTTACTTAATGAAAAAAAAAAAAAAAAAAAAAGAGAGAGAGAGAGAGAGAGATTGTTACTATTAAAAATTTATGAATTGCTTAAAATTGCTGCAGGTTAGTGATTGTTTGAGTAATTAATGCATAAGTTATAAAACTATTTAACCTGGAGATTATTTTTTTATCCCTGAGTATGTGTTGCAGACTTTTGGAGAATTTTTTTTCTACTGGTAAGATAATACATAAAGGTGTTTAAAATTACAGACTGGCAGTTTCATATCATTATTTACATTTTAAGCATATAAGAAAAAATATTAAATTACAATTTGATAACTTAAAATTTAAATATACTTTTTCTTCAATTAAAAGAAATTCATTCTTACTGAATTCAAGTATTCAAAATTTTACTCATATTTTAGAAAGTAATGTATATTTGCTTGTCTTGTTTCCTATTATGGAGAGAGAGTTTTTCATCTTATGTCATTGCTTATGGTTTTCATTTCAGATAGCAGATGGGTATTTGCAGAATACAATCAAATGTCCTACAAATCACACTTAGAAGAATTTGTTTGTATTGCTATTATTTTAATTATTTTGTTATATCATTTGCAAACACTTTAATTATTTTGTTATATCATTAAATTCACTGTAGAATTTTTGACTTAATAAAAATGTTTCATTCAACTAATGTAACATATGGATCTCTATTTATTTTATATATATTATGTATTAATTGTATATTGGGTCTATTTTAATTGGTTACCATTTTATCATACATTGCATATCAACTTTCTTATATTTCTCTGATAGTTATTTACTACTAAGACTTGTTTTAGACTCAAATCATGCTTTTGTATTTAGTTAATCTCATTTGATAAATATTGAATTTATGCATAAGTTAAATACTGACTGCTCAAAAAAATTATCATAATAAATAATAATATCGACTATTCAAGAAATTATTTTGCACCTTAAATGAAAATATATATATATATATATTAGAATGACAAAGATCTTCTGTAAACTCTCTAATAAACTATTGTAAAATAAATAAATAAATAAAAGGTGCAGTAAAAGTTGCATTTTGTATCTCATTTTCATTCTAAATCTTATTTATCTAGAATTTAAAAATATAATTAGACAACTAATATGTAGTTGATCTTATTTAGTAACATTTTAGTGACCTTATTTCATACATTAATGGTAATAACTAAATATGAAAAACAGACTTTCCTAGTAAAAACTTTGAAAAATGTCTTCTGGGCAAATTAATAGAATATTTAAATAGTTTTAAAATGTTTTCTAAGTTTTCATTGATTCTTAATAAATTTTGAGTTTAAAAAAAAATGCAAAATTTCTGTTTACCTTTTTGTTAAGAAAAGATAAAAGTAATTTTTTTATAAAACTTCATTTTCACCATCTTGTTTTACACAACCTAAAAATCTGGTATCATTGTTCAATGCTTTTGTAATTTCAACAAAAATTTATGTATTTTATTAGTTGTAATTTTTCCACTGAGTTAAAAAGGGTTCAGACCAGGATTTGAACCAAGAAGTTTTGCATAGTTCTTTCGATTGTAAATATGGAAAGTTCAAAATAGTCAGGCTATGTGCAAATATTTCTTAAAAATTTTTGAAAAGAAAAAGTGAAATAGATGCCTAAAATTTTAAACTTTTTTTTTTCAGAAAAGTGTTATTTTTTTTACATAAAGGCATGGGACATTACACCATGTACAATTTAAATAACAATAAAATTTATACTATGACATTTTATCTAGTTATTTAAAAAATCCCCCCCCCCCCACCTTTTTTTTAAATTTCTAACTTTATGATTATAATGGATTTGTTTTTATTTGTATGTTTTCATAGAAAAAAGAAAATTAGTTATTCATTTGTGTATTCTAAGAAAAAGGTTTTGGCAAGTTATTTAATGCAAAAATGTTGAATTTGATTTTTTTATAATAGTTCTCTAGTATTATGATACGAATTTCTGAAATTTCTTCCTTTTTTATGCTCTTTGTTATTAAGTTATTTTATATTAATGTTATAAAAATCAATCTAAAGATTTTGAAATGTATTATTCTTTAATTAATACTAGAAATTAGTATATATTTTTAAAATTTAATTACTGTATCAAAGCAGATTTTGTGTATATCTGTTTAATAGTAAGATCTTTTGAAATTTGATCAGGAAAATAGCCAGTCATGTTTTGTTGGCTGAACCCTGCTTTAGCTGAAATTGCCAATGCTCTGCCAACTCAGCTTTCTTGGACATATCTGGCAGATAGAATTCATCCAGGCAAATATTTTGATGATGACATCTAGTCTGTTATCTAAAACAGCTCAATAGAATAAATTGTGAATAATTTTTCCAATTGCTTATATATCAATTTCAATAAATGTGTTAAATTAATGAAAAATATACCTTTATTGTTCTATTACCTACAATTTATTCTTTTTAGCAATTTCAGATAACATCTTGTTAGTAATTTTCAAGAAGGTTGTCTTATTGAAACATGATTGTCAGATTTATCCAAGATAAATTTGTTGGGCACAATGACAGTTTAAGCCAAAAGTTCCTAGCTCAAATCCTTGCCAGGACTTTTTTACACTCAGTTGGAAAATAATCCATACAGGTTATTTACCAGTTAGAATCAGTGTTGTAGTCTCATAAAAAGCTGAGAGTATACAATATAAGCAGAGGGTTAATTATAATATATTTAAATCTTTTGTGAAACAAAAGCATAGTGACATTCTGCGAGAACATAGAAAGCTTTAATAAAAATATAGGTCTTTCAAAAGTATTTTTATTAATATTTATGCACAATTATGATTACAATTTCTTTAGTTATTATTAACATGCTTTAAAAAAATCAGTTTATTTATAGAAAGATTTGAAAAATAAACTATTGAATAGTTTAAGCGTGTGGTATTTGAAGCATTTAATGCAAAGTACAAGTGAATAATGGTGCAGCATTTTTTTATATACATATATAACCATTAATTGTAAAGGAATATATATCAATAAAACATTAAAAAAATGAATTAAAAGGAAATGTATTAAAAAAATATGTACAGTCAAACCTCGTTAACATGAACACGCTTAATGTGAATTACTGATAACATGAACAAAATTTTGATACCCCTTGAGGTTCATGTTAACAAGGTTCAACTGCATATATATATATATATATATGCAGAAATAATGATGCTATATATATATATATATATATATATATATATATATATATATATATAGCACCATTATTTCTGAAAGAGTAAACTTCCTCTTTAATAAAGCACAGCAAAATGTAATCATTGATTATTATTCCATTACAGTGAACATTAGTCATATTTGTTGTGAATTTTAAATTAAATTTGAATAATATGCATGTTTACATTACATATATATATTCATTGCAATAAAATAGATTCATTGATAACGATTTCTTCAGAAATGTTATACATTTTTAAAAGATTTTTAGTATGAGAGAATTACTAGAAATATATTAAAATTATTTAACTTTCTTTTGTAGCATTAAAATGAACTTTTTAATCCTCCTAGCACCAGCCTTTAATAATTTCTGTGGATTGTTAGTTTTACATGACTTGAAACCAGAAATTTAATTTTAGTAGATATAACATTTTCTGAAGAGTCGTCTGTCTAATGTTATGTATTATAGTACGTATAGATTATTTTTTCTGGTGTGAAACAATAAAACTTTAAATTAGAAAATAATTGGGGTCAAATACTGCCCCAGTTGTACTAGGAGGGTTATTTTGTTAGGTTTCAAAAACTTTGATTGTTCTTAGAATAAAATTGGAAAAAGTATTTTGGTCCAAAATTATGATTATTTTCGCACAACACCACATTTCAAAGCATGTTGTAGCAATATAATACAATATTTTTCAAAAAATAATCAGAAAATGGACTCATTAAAATATGTGTATGCATGTGACTTAGCATACTTAAATATATTTTTTAGTTTTATAATAATATTTTTAAAAGCATTCACTTTTGTGAGAAAAGTAAGTTTTTCCATAATATAGCAAAATAATAAATAAAATTACCATGTGCCAACCTTGTGCCTTAATTATCTACCAACCTTGCCTCCTGTTATGTTTTACTACATAATTTACTACAGTGTTTTAGATATTGAGTGTGGATGGGTTTAACTCAATTACATGGGGGGAGGGGAATAAAATAAATGTTATACAAATCTTAAAAAAGAGGGGAGTTTAAAAGAAAATCAAAAGTTCCAATGCTCATTTTGTGTTATTTAATTTTGTAGTATAATATAACTAGTATGAGTAAATAATAAACTAAAATGACCATTTATTTTACTATATACAGTTACATTGTTTTTAACAGTGAATATAGGAAATATTAATTTTTCACTTAAGAGGATGTTTTTTTCTTACAACTAGAACCATTTTCTTTGAAGCAGCAGAAAGCTTATAAAGTAAGTACAAAAATGGGAAGCTAAGACATTGCTAAGATTTTTAGAAATTAGTGGGTTCAACATAATGAGTTTAGTATTATGGGTGATGATGACATTTGTATGTGTGTGCTTGTGTTTTTATCAGTTATCTTGATTGTATGTACCTTGGTTATGTTAATTGTTTTACAGTGACTTCAGTCTATCAATTTCTTCCTGTTCATATCCAGTTTCACTAAGAATATCCATGTTGGATGAATCCAAACAATCTATGAAACTGTCAAAGTCGGGCATAAATGGTTTGTCATATTTTTCCCAAGACTTATATGTTAGCTCTCCTTCTTACCTGGAGGCAGCTCAAAGTTACATTGAGCATATAGCTTCGGCATTCTGTTTTGGCAGTGGGAATTTCAAATTTAGTGGATTTTTGATTCAACATATAATTTCTTTATGAAATGCATTGTTTCTCACCCCGCCTCTTTTTTGTTAGTAAATTATTGTGGTTAGAAGACACAGATTTGTTATTTAATTCTGTCGGATTTTTTTATGTGTAGTTTGTTTTGCGGTCTTTTTTTTTTTTTTTTTTTTTGTAATTTTATTTCTAGCTTCTTTTGGATTTGTAACAAGGGTCATTGTCCACAATGAATTTATCCTACAGTTGTATATTTATGCATTTTACAGATATCGCTTTTTTAAACACATCATTCAAGTTAAACAAGTTTTATGTGCAAATTAAAATGCAATGTTTTATATTTTTGATTGCATTGGGAGCTCATAAGGAGATGTGTTGCGTATGCGTCAGGAAGCATATTTTGACAGGGATTTCAGGTTTACCTTCTGATTTAAATCGTAATTTTTCGATAAAATGTATTGGTTTTTCCAGTCTTTTTTGCTAGTAACTGATTTTGGTTAAAAGACATAGCAGTTTATGTTATTTAATTCTGTGGATTTTTTTAAGTGTAGTACCAGTTTTGGGGTCATTTTCTTATTTATTTTTTATCTCTAGTTGCTTCTGGATTTAGAATGAGGATCATTGTCCACAATGAATTTATCATACAGTTGTATATTTATGCATTTTTTAGAAAGGCGCTTTCTTTATTCAGTAGTTAATCCATTTTTTCATTTTGTTTTTCAGTTACCCCTCACCTTCTACCCCTATAGATTTTGTCTTTAATTTTCCCCTCCTGTTTTCTCCCTTCCCACTTTCTTCATTATTACTATCTAGAGAACACGTCTTTACAGAAGGTTCATCTTTCTGCATGGAAAGACACTCACCAGCTAATGTTAATCTTATGGAGGAAGTTATTTTCTAATATCTCGTTTGCACTTTGACATTTTATATTATTTTTTTTTTATTCGATAGTCAAGGTCCGCACGTCTTTACATCGCTTCTATTTTACTACTTCAATTTTGGTTGCAGACATTTTTTATAAGGTTATTTTCTTTTTCGAAACCAGTTCTGAAAATGAAAGTGTCATTTTAAAAATTATCTGCAATCAAAATCGAAAAGTAAATAAGGAGCAATGTAGAAATTGACCACAACTGCACCTCCCCAAATAAATAATTAAAAGATCGAATTAGAAACGAGATAATAGAAAATAACCATCCCATACATTTAGCATTAGCTCTCAAATGTCTTCGCATGTAGGCATAGGAGCCTTAAGTAAGGACATATTGTCTAGGTCATGATAATGGAAAAAGTGGGATGGGAGGAAAGAGGAAAAAGTTATCAAAGAGAAAATCTATTGGGGAGAAGGGGAGTAATAACTAAAAAACAGTTGGAAGAAATGGGTTAACTGCCGAAAAAATAAAGCGCCATTTTAAAAATGCATAGATATACAACTGTATGATATATTCACTGTGGACAGTGAACCTCGTTCAAAATCCAGAAGCAGCAAAGATTAAAAATAATAATAAGAATTCCAAAACTGAAACTACACCTTAAAAAAATCCCAAAGAATTAAATAACAAACCACTATGTCTTTTAACCAAAATCAATTGCTAGTAAAAAAAAAAAAAAAAGACTGGAAAAGCCAATACATTTTATCGAGAAATTACGATTTAAATCAAAAGTCTGAAATCCCTGCCAAAATATGCTTTCTGACGCTACTCATCTCGTTATGAGCTCCCGATGCAACCAAAAATGTAAAGCATTGCGTTTTAATGTGTATATAAAATTGTGATGATAATGCGTTTAAAAAAGTGATACGTGTAAAATGTGTTTCGAAAAACGGAACATGAACGCTTTATACAACACCTGCGACAAACGCGTATTACAACGCCAGAAGCACCATGAAACACATTATCAACGCATTTTTCGCGTGCAAAAGTCGGACCTTTTTCGTGTTGGTTTGGCGTTTCGTATTGTGTTGCCGGGATTTGCAGTGTTGATTATTTTACTCTGGGCTAATAACTATAAAAAACTCAAACAAAAATGATTAATAAAAGAATGACATTAAAGTAACATATTCATGAAGCTCTTGGCTTTCACGATTAGTAAATTAAAATATTTTAGCCAGCACTACAATTTGCTTGGCATAAATAAAAATTGCTCGCAAGACGCGTAGCAATCCACAAGAGAGAGATAAAATTAATGTACAGTACAGAGCATAAAGAAAATAATGCTGATTTTACAGTTTTGCATTGTCTCTGGGATATAATAATATATTGTCCGGCGTGCATTCAATATTCACTCGTTTGGTGCTGTCACCTGTTGACTGCTTGGAGAAGTAATCACTGCATCCTTGTCGGCTCACAGATATATTTTTGCACTTTACGCACAGGTTTATATATGATGAATAAACACGATAAAAAAGTACACAGATGAATTATTGCGCTGCATGCCTCACATAAAATGAAGAATATAATTTGTTCTAGTCTGAATAGTTCACAAGTTCACGCAAAACCGGGATTTCCAATTTGAAATTCTGTGCAGGGAATCCTACACCCCTACTTTTTGTGTGAAATTGATGTCTCTTGTAACTGCAGTTCTTTACGTAAGTGTTCAAAATGGGGTTTTGGAAGGGGTTTAGTCATGATATCTGCTAACATCAACTTTGATGGACAGTACGTTAATTTAATTACACCAGTTTCGCGCAAATGTTTGATGTGGTGATACTTCACTTCAATATGTTTCGTACGCGATTGAGATTTTTCATTCTCTGTCAGCTTGATCGCTGACATGTTGTCCTCGTAAATAGTTATTGGTAGTTGTTGTACTATTTCTAGATCTTCAAGTAAGTTTAGCAACCATTTGAGCTCCTGAGCGGCGTTAGAAATGGATATGTATTCCGATTCCGCAGTTGAAAGCGCTACACATGATTGTTTTCGAGAAAGCCACGTTAAAATATTTTTACCAAGTCTAAAAATGTTTCCAGTGGTGGACTTTCTGTCCATCCTATCACTCGCGAAGTCCGCGTCGCTGTATACAGTCAATATTGGAGGTTTAGATTTATCTATGATAAATTTCAGATCTTTAGTGGTGAGAAGATATCTTATCAGTTTCTCTATGGCTTCCCAGTCAACTTCTCTCGGTGACTCGTTCCTCCTCCCCAGTATGTTTACTATGGAAGCAATGTCGGGTCTGGTTAGAGTAGCAATGTACAGTAGCCCCCCTACTGCCTTTCTGTATCTCGTGTTATCCTCCATAGGTTTCCCGTTTGGGTCCAAGCTGAAATACTTTGTGTTCATTGGGGTGTATGTCGGCTTACTGTCTATCAGATTGAATTTTTCTGCAATTTCTATTATTTTATGTGTTTGATCTAGCTCCAAACTACCGTTTTCGGTTTCTCTTATATTTATTCCCAAATACTGTGTCACTTTTCCCAAGTTTTTAATTTCATATTCGCGGGAAAGTTCAGTGTAAACTTCGTGTGTAATTTCCTCATCCCCTGCTACAAGAATGTCGTCGACGTACACTATTATAAACGCGATCCGATTGTTTTTGATTCTCTTATACATGCACTGGTCTGATACGCATTGTTCAAATTCCAAATTATTTAGTGATTTGCTTATTTTTTGATTCCAAGCTCTAGCGGCTTGTTTGAGACCGTAAATAGCCTTGTTAAGTAAGCATACTTTGTCTTCCTGTCCTTTCTCTACATATCCCTCTGGCTGGGACATATATACCTCTTCCTCTAAGTCGCCATGCAGGAAAGCGGTTTTTACGTCCAGGTGAGTAATTCTTAAATTTTTGTATACTGCGGCATTTAGGAACGCTCTCAATGTTGTGTGTGATACGACCGGTGCGTAGGTCTCATCGTAATCACTTCCGTATTTCTGTGAGAACCCTTTGGCTACTAACCTAGCCTTAAATCTTTCTATGCTTCCGTCCACGTTTCGTTTCGCTTTAAACGTCCATTTATTGCCTATTACGCGTTTCCCGGAAGGAGGTTTGACTAATTTCCATGTTTTGTTTTGCTTTAAGGATTCAATTTCTTCTTTAGCGGCCTCAATCCATTTATTTTTAATTTGGACATCTTCAATGTTTTGTAATTCATCCCACGTCTTGGGTTCTTGTACGCGACACATGTTCGCACTTATCCCAAATCTATCGGGCGGTACACCTCTGTTATTTCTCTGAGATCTGCGAGGTTCGTCAGGATTGTTTTCCGGAATCTTAATTTTGTTTTCATCATCATCGCTTAAATCCACTCCAACTGTTTCGGTGGGAGTTTGCTCATCGTTTAGGTTTTCGTCAATATTGCTCGTTCCGTTCTCAATAAATTTCACTGTTCGCGATATTACGATATTATTTCCGCCGGTATATATCCTGTAACCTTTGCTACGATTATCGTAACCCAATAAAATTCCTTCTATCGCCTTTTCATCAAATTTGGATCGTTTCTGTTTATCCACGTACGCGTATGCTTTGCATCCAAACGTCCTAATATTCGATAAGTTTGGTTTCCTACCGTTCCACAGTTCGTAAGGGGTCCTACAATTTTCGTTTGCTTTTGTGGGTAAGCGGTTAATTAGGTAGTTCGCGGTTAGTACGGCTTCACCCCAAAAATGTTTTGGCAAATTCGCATCGGATAGCATCGTACGTGCCATTTCAACTATAGTTCTATTCTTGCGCTCCGCCACGCCATTTTGCTGGCTGGAATATGGGACGCTTAATTGGCGTTCTATCCCGTTTTCTATCAGAAAATTTTCAAAATTGTCTCCAAGATATTCTTGGGCGTTATCGGATCTAATTGCCTTAATCATTTTCCCGAATTTGTTTTTAGTTAGTGCTATGTATTCGGTTAGTTTTGTTATAGCTTCGGATTTATGCGATATCAAATAGATCATTGTGAATCGGCTATAATCGTCAATAAAAGTTATAAAATACCTTTTTCCGCTGAGTGTTTGTGTGTTCATAGGCCCGCATATGTCTGTGTGTATTAGATTTAACACCTCTTTGGATCTGTTTGTGGCTACTTTGGGGTAAGGCGCACTCGCCAGTTTGCCCTGTATACATTTGGTGCAAGTGGTTTCGTGTTTGCAATCATTTATTTCTATACCCTCGACAAGCGCATTTTTGATAAGTGATCTGATTGCATCATAATTTTTATGGCCTAGCCTTTTATGCCACATGGATATGCAATTTTTATTATTGCAATGAGTTTGTGTTTGGGTTCGAGTGCTATATCCATAATCGTCTTTGGGTCCTAATTCATACAAATTATCATTTAATTTGGCGGTCAAGATAATATTATCATCTTTGACAAACATGCATGATTGTTTTTCAAAAATTACTTTAATATTATTTTCTGTAGCCTTTTTAACTGATAGTAAGTTGCTTTGCAGCTCGGGGCAGTATAAAACATCCTTAAGTGTGATGCTGTGTTGTGCGTCCGTTTTTAAATTTACGTCGCCCACGCCCTGAGAATTTAATCTTTTCCCGTTGGCTATGGTTATATTCCCGAAATTTCCTGGTGTGAATGTTATAAAATTTTCTCTCACAGATGACACATGTCTCGTGCATCCTGAATCAACAATATAAGTGTAGGGGTCTGTTGTTTGTGTTTTGTTGACTAGTGTTGTGTCGGTTTCAGACTCGTTTTCCACTGGGGGAGGAGAAACATTGCAGTTATTTGTTCTGCTTTCAAAGCAGAAATTAGAAGTGTTATGTTTATCGTCAATTTTGTTTTTGTGGTTATTGTTTTGGCTTCTAAAGTTCTGGCCATTATTGTAGTTTTTAGATCTGTTATTTTCATTTTTATAATTATTTGTCTTTTGTTTATTTTTCAGCAGGAAACAATCGCGCATTATATGGTTGTCGCGATGACAGTGCGAACAATACTTTTTGTACTTGTTCGTCTTATTTGTCGCTTTGTATGCGACATTTGAGTTTTTGTTATGCGTTCTGTGTGTATACTCGTCGATTAACTTATTTTTGACAAGCTCAAGGTTTAATGAGTCTTCATCTCTCGCCTCAAGGCTAGTTATAAGAGGCGAATAGGATGGGGGTAGTGAGCAAAGCATGATCGCAACGATATGCGATTCATTAATATTCTCTCCGATTGCGGAGAGGTTTGACTTAATAGTCAATATATTATTTATATGCTCTATTAAATTGCCCCCTTCCCCTAATTTTTGCGAATATAGCTGCCTGAGCAGGAATAATTTTGAACTTAGATTATTTCGTTGGTGAGTGCTCTTAAGTTTGTCCCAGATTTGTTTGGGTGTAGTTAAGTCTTTTACATAAACAATCTGTGAATCGTCTATACACAGATTGATAATGGCTTTTGCCTTGTTGCTGTTTTTCAAGTACTCAGCATCTGCACCCGCGGGGGGGTCTTCAAGCACATAGCTAAACAAGCCATCTTTTGTTAGTAAATTTTCTAATTTAAAACTCCAATTACTATAGTTTCCATTGTTCAACTTTTCTATATTTAAAATATCTTTTGACATAGCCATGGTGGCTTTTATTATATGTATATATATTTTTCTTTTTCTTAATAATCGTATGAGTTATTTTTCAAACATACTGTATTACTATTGCAATTCTTTATATACATATATTTCACAATTTTATGATTTGTCAAAATATATCAATTATAAACATTTATTTCTTTTTCTTTTCTTTTCTTTTCTTAAAGTATTAAAGTATAAACAATGGGACACTTTAGCGCTGGTTTTATTTTTCTAGCGCTTCTTCAGTAATCATAATCTATAAGTTTTATATACCATTAATTACCAGCTGTGTCCCTTAATATTTCATTTCTCGGGAAAAAAAAATAATAATTAAATTGGACCTACCTCTCAGGAGCTCGTTGCAGATATATCCTTTATTAAGCACAGAAAGAAGGACGACTTAACACAGTGAAGACACATAGCCTACGCTTATCATTATCTTGATTATTTTACTCTGGGCTAATAACTATAAAAAACTCAAACAAAAATGATTAATAAAAGAATGACATTAAAGTAACATATTCATGAAGCTCTTGGCTTTCACGATTAGTAAATTAAAATATTTTAGCCAGCACTACAATTTGCTTGGCATAAATAAAAATTGCTCGCAAGACGCGTAGCAATCCACAAGAGAGAGATAAAATTAATGTACAGTACAGAGCATAAAGAAAATAATGCTGATTTTACAGTTTTGCATTGTCTCTGGGATATAATAATATATTGTCCGGCGTGCATTCAATATTCACTCGTTTGGTGCTGTCACCTGTTGACTGCTTGGAGAAGTAATCACTGCATCCTTGTCGGCTCACAGATATATTTTTGCACTTTACGCACAGGTTTATATATGATGAATAAACACGATAAAAAAGTACACAGATGAATTATTGCGCTGCATGCCTCACATAAAATGAAGAATATAATTTGTTCTAGTCTGAATAGTTCACAAGTTCACGCAAAACCGGGATTTCCAATTTGAAATTCTGTGCAGGGAATCCTACAAGAACGCAATTAACATTTAAATTAATATTCATATTAAAAAAAATTTTCTTAGCAAAATTTGTTGCACTTCCGTGCGTGCACAATTTCAAAAGGATAGATTGCTGTTAAGATTGATTGGTGAATATTTTCAGCGGATTGTATGAATTGAAATTATGTATTTATTTTATCTTTTAAATAAAAAGGAAAAAATGTGAAGATTTTTCGATATGCTAAGAAAGGGATTCTAGTTCCGCGAAAATATTATAGGTCCATTCTCTGAATTCTTAAAAAAGATGCGAAAGTTTTTATGAGTGTATCTTTCATAAAAGATCGCACACAAAGTAATATTCCAATTTTTTTTTAATTTTTCGATTTGAAATACAAGAGAAAACGAGAAATAGAACGCTGCGATTCAGTTTTTGTTTCCCTTCCTTTATTACGTGGTTTTTTAGATATTATACTAATGAATTTTTTCTTATGTGGTTATATTGCATAACAAAAATTACTATCCAAATTAAAACACAGTTTTATAATCTTTCAATTTTTATTTGTAGTTTACTATAAAAATTTCATGAATTTTCGTGGATTTCTATTCAACGATATTTTTTTCATAACGAAGCATTTAAGTGTAACGAGAAATTTCCTTAAATGGAAGTTTCACTGATAGGTTCATTGCTGGGTGCTTAGTTTCATATGATGGGAGGTTTATCTCACATATGTGATATGACGTACACGTTACATGCAGTGCATGTAACGTGTGACAGCATGTGTGTAGCGATTGCACAATATTCTTCGGCAATGCTAGAAAACACGTTTTTTTACCAGTAAATAACATGGTTTGGAGAATTTTTGTAATTTTCTAAAGTTTTCTAAGAAAGTCACATCTGAGTCACAATGTGACGTCACTGAGGGGTGGCATTTTGGTCACAGGTGTGACGTCACATTTCAGTCACAATGTGACGTCACTGAGGGGTGGCATTTTGGTCACAGATGTGACGTGACCACAGTGACTCACAGTGACGTCACTGTGAACATGCATGCTATGTGGGTTTTGTACTTATTCTTTTTTCCTTGTCAAATAATAATAATAATAAATAATAATAATAATAAATTGTAGTTCTTAGTTATCCAATGAAAATTAATCTAAACTTTTATGGAGAAAAAATTATACACAATTAAGACATAAGGATATAGGCTGAATAAAAGACGAAATAGTCAAAGGTATGGTTATTATACACAAACATCTTTATACAGATTGTTTAAATGACAACTCATAAAAAGGTTCAATCAACTATAGTCGAGCCTCTATATAACGAAATCCATCGTTCCAGTAAAAAAATCGTTATATAGAGAAATTCGATGTATAGAGTATGATGTTAAAAATAGTATTTAATGTGTAAATTTTGAATAAATATTATTTTTGATCTTTTTAATTAAGAATTTGAAATGTTTAAAAGTATATATCAACCTAACATTTTATTTCTTACTTATTTAAGCAGTTTCAAAAAAGAGAAAAGACATTTATTTGAAAGCTTAATGAAAATCAAATGAGGAAGACTTACATAAATTTCAGAGGAATAAATCTGTAATTTTTTGTTGTTTTGATTTTAAAATTACAATTATTACGCTCTCAAAAAAAATTCTCAAATTTTAGCAAGGAATGAAAAATTGTAGTTGATATTTTCCTCCATTTGAAGGTTTCTCTTATGTGCTCTCATTGATTCCTCTCTTATATGTGTAACAATTCAATTGACTGTGTTTTGAGAAGGATGTTGAAAGGTGTGTGGGAGGTGGGATGAACTTGTTAGATTTAAAAAATAAGGAGAGAAATAATATTTATATATAAAAAAAACCTCTCCACTGAACGATAAATCAAAAATATGTGATGGAAAATTGATTCCATATGATTTCGAAGCTTTTTTAAAACTGAATAAATTAAGATCAATTTATGAAAAAATTCGTTATATGGAGATAGATATTTTGCTATATAGAGTCTGTTTTTAATGTAATCATGCGAAAAGAGGACCGTTCTTACTAAAAATTCGTTATATGGAGAAATTCGATGTATGGAGTTTCGTTATATAGAGGTTCGACTGTATTCTTTTCACCTATTCCTTTTCCTTAACAATATTGGCGCAGCATATCCCTAAAGGGATTTTGCGCCATTAAACCCTATACAACCAACCTTAACAATAATAATAATAATTATTATTATATTAATTGTAGTTCTTAGTTATCCAAAGAAAATTAATCTAAGCTTTTATGGAGCAAAATTTGTACGCAATATAAACATATGAATATGGGTTGACAGAGGCGTAGCTATGGTGGGTGACATCCGGGGCGGATGTAAAGGGTGTCACCCCCCCCCCCCCGCCCTTCGCCCCATCCGTCACATTTTTTCAGTCACAATTCTACGTTATTATAACAAATAAACATACCATTCTGTCGGACGCTCCTCTCAGTCCACAAAACTTTGAAGAATGTCCTAGGTAGTTTTAGCTGCCACCACCGATATTAATGGGTGATATCGGTCACCTGCTGTGAGGATTGGGTAAAATAACACTGACGCTGTTAATGAACTGAACTAACAGTTTATTTAAGATATAGATATGTACACAAGAAACAATATTTACAACTATTTACAATTACAACTCGGATATAGATGATCCGGTTCAACATTAAATTAACTACAATAAACGTTGGTTGTGTACCGTTCAACTTACACTTCCTTCCTCACACTCAACGCACGTTAGATACGCTTTATCAGAGATTATTGCAGAATCTCAATACACAAGGGTACTAGGCCTCACTTCTCGGCCTATAACACTATCCACCGGGACGCCTTGTCCCACGCTCAAAATATACACTATCCAACAGGACCACAAATCCTGAGCGACCTATCGGTCTCAACGCCAAGCGAGAACTGTCCAACCTCTCCGTCCAGAGTTGACCTTGTCAGAGATCTTCCTTCCCCCAGCAGGGCCTCTTAGAGCTCCTCCATTGGTTCAATTCCGCATACCAACCTTGAGTCATGACATCTACTGTTTACACATCACTCCAATAGCTAGATGACAGCTGAGGCACGCCCCGCGGCCATCACTTTCATTCATCAACGAGTGCGTCATCTGCACACCTGTGTCAACATCTGTCATTCGTTATTATAGAAAAGAAAGAAAGGTATTTCGAGCTTCACGGATACACAACCCACAATACATAAAATATTCAGATAAGGAAATGTTATTCCTTTCTAATTCAGGGCAGATGTCTTCTAGGAACCTGACACCCCCCACCTTAGCGGAAAATATGCCTCTTAGGGGCTAATTTTCCCCAAACATATAATAATATTACGGAAGAGTTCAATAGTCTCTTTGCAGATTTCTTCATTCTAAATATTACATAGGCATTTTAGGTGTCTGAACATTCTCTACTGACATCTCTACTGAACCTTATACTAATACTACTATTGCATAAACAATACACATGCTAATTTACTATTATAAATACAAAACTTAAAAAAAATATTTACACACACAAAAAAAAAAAAATTAGACATGTGATGACATCCTTTAAGGTTGTCTACTATTTTGACATTGATACTGATGGGCTAGTAACTGGTTGTTTTTCCCAGCTCTTCCTCTGTAGCCTCGAAATTGCATCAGCATTCAAATGTTGAACTCCGGGACGATGAGAAATGCTCAGGTTCCAGCGTTGCAAGGCTAGAGCCCACCTAGTGAGTTTGGGCGACCTTGGGGTTGTTTCCGTGAGAAATTTTAATGGATTATGATCGGTAATGACCTCAATTTGAGATCCATAAGTCCACTTTTCAAACTTCCGCAACCCGAAGAGAACACTCCAAGCCTCTTTCTCTATACTCGGCCAAGCACGCTGAGCCCCTGACAATTTCTGACTGGCAAAAGCTATAGGTTTAAACTGACCTTTTTCATCTTTTTGAGTAAGACAACATCCTACTGCAAGGTCGGAAGCATCGGCGTGAAGCTGATATTCCCGGCCTACGATAGGTGTAGCCAAACTCGTCACTTTACACAACTCATCTTTAAGAGTATTAAATGCTTTTTCTGCCCTTTCATCCCATGGTACAGTATTTTTGACCTTTCCTTTGGTTAATTCGGTTAAAGGTATAGCTATCTCAGCATAATTTGGAATATAAGATCGGTAGAATCCCATTAATCCCAAAACTGATCTAACCTCCTTTTTAGTCTTTAGTCCCTTTAAGTCCCTTATTGCTCCGATTTTCTCCTCATCAGGTGCATGAGTTCCACCCCCAATAACATGACCTAAAAACTTAGTCAATTTCTCTCCAAATTTACATTTGTCTAGTCTAATCGTAAAATTTCTATTTTTCAACTCTTCAATGACAGCCCTGACGTGCTCACAATGCTCTTCCCAGGTATCGGAGAAAATGATGACATCATCAATATATGCTTCTGCATACCTCCGATGACCTTGGAGAACCTCATTCATGTCTTTTTGAAACGTAGCAGCAACCCCTGATAATCCAAAAGGCATTGTACGCCACTGATAAGTTCCGTTATGCGTCGTAAAAGCTGTCAAAGGTTTACAATCCTCAGCCATTTTAATTTGCCAATAACCCCTCAATAAATCTATTGAAGATAAATATTTAGCCGCCCCTGCGGTATACATAATTTCTTGGGAATCTTTCATCGGGAAGGTGGGAACCTGCGTTACAGAATTTAAAGCTCTGTAATCAATACACATTCTGACAGTTGCATCTTTTTTCGCAACGCAAACAATTGGATGACTAATTTCAGCATTCGACGGTTCGATTAGATTTAATTCTAATAACTCCTGAATCTGCCTATCCACTTCCTCTTTATAAGCTACCGGCACGCTATATAACTTTGGTTTTTTCCTTTCTACACCGGGTTTCAGATCAATACGATGTTCCCCTACTTCCGCTGGTCGTACAGGACCCATAAACACTTCTTTATTTTCCCTCAAAATGGACTTTAAATCTTTGACTTGACTATTAGATAGCCCTTTTATTTCAAACCTCTCAATATCCCGTTCTATCTCTTGATCCCGGTTCAAAATAGGAATTTCCCCAACTTCTCCAAATTCCTCATCACCTTCGAAAACAATATTAACTATATTACATTTAGCGATAAATTCTCTTATCTTATTTTGGTGCACATGCTTCCTACTCCCGTCGGCTAACTCAACAATAAACGAATGCTGGTTTCGTTTTTCTACAATAGTTGCCGGCCCTTGCCACCTAGAATATAACTTATTAGTCGAATCGGGGATTAACAGTATAACTTTATCGCCTACCTCAAACGTTTTTTCTTTTGACCTTAAATTATAATGATACGCCATTCTATTTTGTTGAACCTCAGACGACAATTTTGCCTCATTTGCGGCTCTTTCTAAGCGGTTCTTAAGTTTATCCAAGTACTCATGAATCGGCGTAGTATCTAACTGCGCTCCCTTATTTTCTCCTGCCCATGACGACTTAAGAATCGATAACGGACCCTCCGGCGCTCTACCCTATAATAACTGGAAAGGTGCGATTCCCGTCGTAGAATTTGGGACTTCCCTATACGCCCATAATATAAATGGTATTTGTTCATGCCATTTTTTTCCTTCTTCCCTAATCGTACGATGTAGCATACGTTTAAGAGTCTGATTAAATCGTTCCACAAGTCCGTTGGACTGTGGATACTGTGGAGTCGAAAATCTTGGACTAGCACCTAACCTTTTCTCAAATTCTTTCGTTAAGTCAGCAGTAAAATTGGTTCCATTGTCGCAGGCAATTACATTAGGAATTCCTGTTCTCATAAATATTTGAAGTAACGCCTCACACGCGGTTTTAACAGTTAAACTTTTTAGAGGGATCGCATCCGCCCATCTGGTATGCTGATCAATTAAAGTCAGTATATACCGATGCCCTTGTGAACTTTTAGGATCAATAGGCCCAATTAAATCAACATTAACAACCTGAAATGGAAGTTCCGGCCGCGACACTGGGGAAATAGGAGCTCTATCATTTACTTTAACCCCTCTAGTCAATTGGCACTCTACACATGATTCACAAAACTGTTTAGCTTCTTTTGCCATTCCCTCCCAATAAAAAGAATACCTTATTCTCTGCAACGTTTTCTTGGCTGCATGATGCCCTCCAAATACCGATGAATGCGCTAATTTTAAGATTTCTTCCCTTCTTACCTTGGGTACTACCAATTGCGCTATAGTTTCGCCTAACAATTTCTCTTTATGATACAATAATCCGTTTACAATATAATAATCCCCTTTTTCCTTTTTAGCTAATTCCCAAGCTTTCTCTAATTCTTTACATTCCAACTGGGATTTCTTAAACATATCTGAGTTACTAACAATAGATTCATTATTTTCCTCCGTTTCAGTTTTTTCTGGATCCTGACTTTGTACATTTTGCGATCTCGCGTCTATTACGTAAACATTACAGCTATCGTTACTTACATCTTCCTTTTCATTCGAGTTATCAATAATAATTTCGGAACTTTTTAATTCTTCGGACTCTATCAATGGCTCCTCAAGATTGACACCTGACAACTCATTAATCACCTCGGGATGTAAAATTACTTGCTCATTAATATTATCAGTTACTGCGCAAACTACTTCCTGATGAATAATATTAGTTTGCCCGAATTGCGGAATAGCTAGCAGTAGTTTAACTAACGGTGATTTAACAGCTTCACCAAATAACCCTTGTAAATAAATACTACCCGCTCCCTTTAATTTCTCTTCCAGGACTAAATCTTTATGAACAACACTAATCTCACATCCAGAATCAACCAATCCCTTTGCTTTTTGCCCATTAACACTAACTTCAATTTTCTCAAGTTTATTTAATTTCTCACCAATAACATTAGTTTTCTGCTCGGCCTTTGCCGATATTCTAGCCACAATAGCCCCATTAGGTAACTCTTGATTTTCTTTCACCATAATCTTATGAACACCTGCTTTCTGGTCTTGCCCTTTATTGCCATTATTAGTTCCCTCATTACCCACTTTATTACAAAAACGTTGGTAATGACCTCTCAAACCACACTTAAAACATTTAGGCCCTGAAGCATCATTCGTCTTCTTAAACTCTGTTTTCCTATCCGGAAAAGAATTACACTCATTACTACCATTTTGCCTCCAACCACCACTAAATTTATTATCCTCCCTCGGTCTCATTTTTTCATTGTTTACGTACTTATCTTTACCTTTAAAGCTTTTATGCGTAACCGCATAAGACTTATGTTTAGCATCAAAATAATTATCACACTCTTTAGCAATTTTAGGAGCTTCTAACCATTTACCCTGGTGAGTTAAACTAATATATGCTGCAGTATCCTCATCTAGCGTACTCATTAGCTTATCAGTAACTATTAACTGGTTAACCTTTTCATAAGTGTCCGCACCTCTAATTTTACAATAATTTTCCCACGTAGCTATTAAACGCGATACAAATAATACATGGGTTTCGTTCGGATTTCTCCTAGCTTTCCGGAAATTTTCTAAACATGCCTTCGGGGTTGGCTCATGTTCCCCTAGGACTAACTCCTTTAATTCCTCATAATTCTCCATTTGTTCCTTAGTGGTATAAATTAACAAATTATCCGCCTTATCTCCTAACATATTTAGTAGAATTTCGGCCTGCTGGTTTTCCGGTACATCTTTAGCTTGGAATGCCCTTTCTAAACTGTTGAAAAATAAATTCCATCCCTCAGTCCCTTCTGGTACTTTGATAGATAGAGTTTTAACACTTTTGATCAATTTTTCTATATTACTTTCATTATTACATTCCCTAACATTAGAATTATTTGCCGAACCTTGAACCCTTAGTCTCTCCATTTCTAATTCATGTTCCATCCTTAATTTTTCTATTTCTAACTTTTCCTGCTCTAATTTTTCCTGTTTTTCTTCACGCTCTAACCTTTCCTGTTTTTCTAACTTTTCGCGTTCTAATTTTTCTTGTTCTAATCGTTCTGCAACAATAGCGTCAGATAATTCCTTAATAACCCCCTCGTCATACTCATCACTGTCCATTATCTTTTTCTTAAGCTGAATTCTGGTATCATCTTCCGTGAATTCAACACCCAATTCTTCGGCTATCCCCTGAAGATCAACCTTTTTTAGTTTCAATAAGAAAGCCATACCTTCACCGATTGTTATTACCACCCCACAAGAATAGTTAAACCTACCAACTTAATATTTCCTAAATTTCTAACTTAGTACAGATATTTCTCCACTTATTATACTAATTAATACCATTTCAGATAATCCATGCATTTCATTTCTAATTAACCTACTGAATACTCTAATTTTTCTCAACCATTGATATCACACAATTTACTTCCAATAAAACAAAAAAGTAAAACAATAATTCGATTTGACTGCTATGCAATATAGATTCCAATATATACACTTAGATAACAACATACAATTTATATAATAACACTGATACGTTGAAATTGAATAGAAGTATTGATGTCAATCAAAAAATCCACATAAAGAAAAATTGAAACACATGCATACATAAATTTCTACAATTATCCTCATAAAATATTTCCGAACTCAATACTGGTTCTTACACTTAAAACAAATATACTGAAAATCTTTACTTTTATTTTTACTCACTATGGCTCTCTTTTGAGCCTTTTTTTTCACTATGGCTCTCTTTTGAGCCTTTTTTTTCACTATGGCTCTCTTTTGAGCCTTTTTTTTTCACTATGGCTCTCTTTTGAGCCTTTTAGGTAGCTTTCATTACAAAAAGTAAAAAGCTACCTATTGCAGCCGTCCGGAGGAAAGCACTTCCGGAAAATTTTGGTATATTTTCACCGATCATGACCCCCAGACCCCAAAACCACCCTCCGTTCAAATGTTGACATATATATATATATATATATAACCATATATATATATATATATATATATATCTGATTTTTGTCATGCGATAACTAACGTCTTTATGAACCGATTTGAATGAAACTTGGTATGTACATAGTACATACAAATGTCTCGACCGAGTTCGTTGGCCAGCATCATCCGCCATTTTGTTTCAAAATGGCGGGCATTTTAAATTTTTTTAAAAATTTAAAATTTAAAATTCAATGCGAAAAAATTAAAAGTTGGAAAATATTTTTCTTTTACGTGTTAGAACTTAAAACAAAGATTCCAGAGCACTTTTTATTTTGTCTATATCTTAAAAAATGATTGAGTTATAGCACTTTGAATTTTTCTTATGGCTGACATTTTGAAACGATCTGATTTTTGTCATGTGATAACACGCGTATTTATGAACCGATTTCAATGAAACTTGGTATGTACATAGTACATACAAATTTCTCGACCGAGTTCGTTGGCCAGCATCATCCGCCATTTTGTTTCAAAATGGTGGCCATTTTAAATTTTTTAAAAAATTTAAAACTTAAAATTAAATGCGAAAAAATCAAAATTTGAAAAATATTTTTCTTTTACGTGTTAGAATTTAAAACAACGATTCCAGAACACTTTTTATTTTGTCTATATCTTACAAAATGATTGAGTTATAGCACTTTGAATTTTTCTTATGGCTGACATTTTGAAACGATCTGATTTTTGTCACGTGATAACACACGTATTTATGAACCGATTTCAATGAAACTTGGTATGTACATATTACATACAAATGTCTCGACTGAGTTCGTTGGCCAGCATCATCCGCCATTTTGTTTCAAAATGGTGGCCGTTTTAAATTTTTAAAAAAATTTAAAATTTAAAATTAAATGCGAAAAGATCAAAATTTGAAAAATATTTTTCTTTTACGTGTTAGAACTTAAAACAACGATTCCAGAACACTTTTTATTTTGTCTATATCTTAAAAAATAATTGAGTTATAGCACTTTGAATTTTGCTTATGACTGACATTTTGAAACGGTCTGATCTGAACGATCCACAATGTTGCTTTAAAATGGCATACACTTTATGATAACTTGGAATTTGGTGACTCTCTAAATCGCTTAAAATAAAACCAGGTTGAATAAAAGATGACTAATTTCTAAAAATTCCTATTAATATTCAGTCTTGACAAAAACTAGTATTCAATCTTATAAAATCAGTAATTTTATAAGATTATTTCCACTAATTTGAGCTTAGTATTTTTGAACAATGTAACTTACTTTAAAATAAATAAATAAATATATAAGTATATGAAAGCTACCTCTTCCTCCCGGCATTGCCGGAAGGACTTTTTTTTTTCACTATGGCTCTCTTTTGAGCCTTTTTTTTTTTTTTTCTCACTAGTATTGGCCAATTAAAATCTTCATTTGCTTAGAATTTTGATAATGTAACTCTTAAAATTTAAACAGTATTGCTTCATTTAACAATTACTTTAACAATAATTTAGATTTAATGCATTAATTTAGTTCACTAATATCATTATAAATAGCATACCATTATCATCTCAAATTATTATGACCTTTCTTTAAAACAATAGCAATATGGTTACTAATTCTTTACACCTATCTGAACACAATTATTTCATTGCACATAAATTACATAGACAATTTACTTAAATTACTATTAATTATACAACAATACAATTTGGTTCGAGATGTCAGAAGAAATGAATGATCAAAACACCTTACCTTATACTTTATTTGGTGGGGCACTCTTCTATTCACAGATAGCTCCACGATGTAGCGATAATCAGGCACAACACAGTTCAGTTTAGTTCTTTCTAATAAAGATACGCACAACACTTTAGTCCACACTAGACGATATGGCACGATACTTTATCACACACTCGACGATCCGGCACGATACTTTAGCACATACTCGACGATACGGCACAACACTTTACACACATTCGACGCTACGGCACGACACTTTACACACATTCGACGATACGGCACGACACTTTAGCATACAATCGACGATCCGGCACGATGCTTTAGCACATACTCGACGATATGGCACGACCACACAAGAATTCCACTGGATACTCTGGCATTAACAGACTGCAACACGGCTCGCTGGTCACTGGTTTCAGGCGATTCTATCCCGACGCTGCCAACAATTTGTCGGACGCTCCTCTCAGTCCACAAAACTTTGAAGAATGTCCTAGGTAGTTTTAGCTGCCACCACCGATATTAATGGGTGATATCGGTCACCTGCTGTGAGGATTGGGTAAAATAACACTGACGCTGTTAATGAACTGAACTAACAGTTTATTTAAGATATAGATATGTACACAAGAAACAATATTTACAACTATTTACAATTACAACTCGGATATAGATGATCCGGTTCAACATTAAATTAACTACAATAAACGTTGGTTGTGTACCGTTCAACTTACACTTCCTTCCTCACACTCAACGCACGTTAGATACGCTTTATCAGAGATTATTGCAGAATATCAATACACAAGGGTACTAGGCCTCACTTCTCGGCCTATAACACTATCCACCGGGACGCCTTGTCCCACGCTCAAAATATACACTATCCAACAGGACCACAAATCCTGAGCGACCTATCGGTCTCAACGCCAAGCGAGAACTGTCCAACCTCTCCGTCCAGAGTTGACCTTGTCAGAGATCTTCCTTCCCCCAGCAGGGCCTCTTAGAGCTCCTCCATTGGTTCAATTCCGCATACCAACCTTGAGTCATGACATCTACTGTTTACACATCACTCCAATAGTTAGATGACAGCTGAGGCACGCCCCGCGGCCATCACTTTCATTCATCAACGAGTGCGTCATCTGCACACCTGTGTCAACATCTGTCATTCGTTATTATAGAAAAGAAAGAAAGGTATTTCGAGCTTCACGGATACACAACCCACAATACATAAAATATTCAGATAAGGAAATGTTATTCCTTTCTAATTCAGGGCAGATGTCTTCTAGGAACCTGACACATTCCTTATTTACCTTTTGTTCTGCTGCATTAAAAAAAAAAAAAAAGAAAAAAAAAACACAGATTTACCACTGTACCCATTAGTCTGTATAAATCACTGTGGTGTCTATATCTAGAAGAAAAGTCTTTCTTTTAAAATTTGCTTTTGCTACCCAATCATTTGATAGGTAGGTTTTTGTTCCCTGGTTCATGTCTTATTCAGATACACCATTCTGTATAAAATTTCACTTTCTCAAAGAAAAGAAAATTAACTGGATTGCGTCGTGCGCTAAAAGTTTCATTTTATTTGAGAATTCTTTTCCAAAATTTTATAAGACTACATATATATATTTGCAAATAAATATTGGGTGTCACCCCTTAGAAGGGTGGACCGCCCCCTCCGCTCCCCGCTAGCTACGCCACTGTGGGTTGAATAAAAGATTAAATAGTCAAAGATATGCTTACTACACACAAACATCATCCTAAACTTTAATGGAGCAAAATTTCTATTACAATATAAATATGTATATATGGGTTAAATATAAGATAAACTAGTCAAAGATATGATTATAACACAAACACTTTATACCGATTGCCTGGATAATAGCTTATAAAAAGGTCCAGTTAACTATTATTTGCAGTTATTTCTTTTCCTTAACAAAACAATTAATAAATCTATTATTTGTAGTTTTTATTTATCCAGAGAACATTAAGCTCTTGTAGAGTAGAACCTTCCACACAATATAATCATATGGGACGAATAAAAAATGAAAGAGCGCAAGCATATACACGCAGAAAAACCTATACAGATTGTCTCAATGACAACTTATATAAAGGGTTCAATCAGTTATTCTTTACACACACTTATTCCTTTATCTTATCAGAAAATGTAATAAAATATTTAATAAATCTATTAATTATCATTTTATTTTATTATTCCAGTAATATTAATTTAATCTTAAATGAAGCAAAAATAGATGAAGTAAGTAAGAAATAATTGAATAAATCTATTAATTGTCATTTTATTTTATTATTCAAGGAATGATAATTTAATATTGAATAGAGCAAAAATAGATGAAGCAAGCAATAAAAAAAAAAAAAAAAAAAAATGAATAAATCTATTAATTGTCATTTTATTTTATTATTCAAGGAATATTAATTTAATATTTAATAGAGCAAAAATAAATGAAGCAAGCAATAAAAAAATGAATAAATCTATTAATTTTCATTTTATTTTATTATTACAAGAATATCAATTTAATCTTTAATAGAGCAAAAATAGATGAAGCAAGCAATAAAAAAATTAATAAATCTATTAATTGTCATTCTATTTTATTATTCAAGGAATATTAATTTAATCTTTAATAGAGCAAAAATAGATGAAGCAAGCAATAAAAAAATTAATAAATCTATTAATTGTCACTCTATTTTATTATTCAAGGAATATTAATTTAATCTTTAATGGAGCAAAAATAGATGAAGCAAGCAATAAAAAATGAATAAATCTATCGTCATTTTATATTTTTATTCCAGGAATATTAATTTAATCTTTAATAGAGCAAAAATAAATGAAGTAAGGAAGAAAAAATTGAATAAATATTTGTCAAATAAAATAAAAATTTTATTAATTTAATCATTAATAGAGCAAAAGTAGATGAAGCAAGCAAGAAAAAAAAATAAGTGTTTGTCGGTGAGATTTCAAATTTTTCTCGCCATTGTTTAGTCTATGGGCATGTAATGCACTTGTATTTTTACACTTTCATCTCAGGAAATTAATATTTTTATCTTTTCATAATTTCTCTGTACTGTTACTAAAGATCGTCTTTTTTCTTAGTTGTCAAAATTTATACACTTAGTTTTAATTTAAGTGTTAAAATCTTGACGAGCTGCATTAAGATTTTAATGCTTTAAATAAAATTAGGTATATCTATTTAGAAATATTTCGTCAGCAAAAGAAAAAAGAAAAAGAAAGAGAAAAAAAAAACATTTAAAAACATATAAAAAATAAACTAAAAGTATAAATTTTCTTTGGTGATATTTTAAATATACCAATGCATTTCCATCTGTAGATTTAACACAGATTGACTTTAAAATATTAAAAAATTAAATATAATAATCAATAATTTAGATTTAAATAATTATTTCTCAATTATGAAATTTAAATGTGTAGACGTTTTATAATAAACTGTGTGATGCTGATTAGCTTTTCCTATGTAAATCTGTATATCTGGAATGATAAATTATACACAAAAATAAATTATACAACAACTAATAATTAATTTTTTGACAACACCGAGCTACAAATATTTAAAATATTACCGGGTTCTACTGCCTGCAAGCTACGCTCACCAACACTCAAATATTCTGAAGATAACAGGAAAACTATTAAACATGAATTAAAAATACAATATATTTTTAAAATAATAAAGATAAAAGAAACTATTCACTGTAATAATGTAATAAATGAATGTTTCAGACAAAATGTAGGTACAACGTTATTTAAAAATTACAGTATGAACATAATAGAATTTAAAATGAAATGTAACATTTCACTGGATTTTTAAAACATCAAATTTTGGACGATAATTGAAAAACCTTCAGCAGAATTTAGGGGGGGGGGGGGTCTCTTTTTTGAATGCCCGGCCGTAAATTTGGCTCTGACTCTTACTCTTGTATCAAGAAAAGACTGATACAGTGCAGCGATTTCCAAAGTATAGGTCGAGGCGGCTATTTTAGTGGGTCTCGGAAACAATCGAGGTTTGCCACAAAAATATATTTTGAATTTCATAATTTCATCTGTTAAAAAAAAAAAAAAAAAAAAAAAAAAAAAAAAATGTTTCAACAACAAATAATATTTCTAGGGAAATTCCTTAATTTCCACATGAAGAAATATATCATCAGAATATCCAGAAACATCTAAATTGGCTTTCAATTCTTTTGTGGAGTTCAACTCAACATGCTCGTGTTTTTGTACTTGGCTATTTTTTGAAAATCAAGTATAGAAAAAAACTGTGCGATGAAAATAAATTAAGGTTGTAATTAACAAGTTTTAATACTGATAAAGGTACCAGTGGCGTAGCTAGGATGGGTGACACCCGGGGCGGATGTAAATGGTGTCACCCCCCAGACATCATAGTGTCATCCCCCCTTCCGTCCCGTCATATTTTTTCGATCACAATTCTACGTTTTTATATTAAATGACCATACCATTTCTTAATTACCTTTTGTCCTCCTGAAAAAAAAAAAAAAAAAAAAAAAAAAAAAAAAAAAAAAAACAGGAGCGGCACATCACTCAACCCATAGTCCGCATAAGTCTATTTGGTGTCTATAATGTAGAAAAAAATTCTTTCTTTTAAAATTTGTTTTTGCTACGCACTCGTTGGATAGGTAGGCTTTTATTCGCAGGAGGATGTTTTATTTAGATATACCATTCTATATAAAATTTCACATTCTCATAGAAAAGAAAGCTAACTCTATTGCGTAGTGCGCTAAAATTTGCATTTTATTTCAGAATTCCTATCCAAAATCTTATTGGGTCGAATGCATGTCGATTCAGGCAGGGGAGTTACCTTCATAGTCTCAGAAGTTCTTTGAATGAACATATGTTAAAATTCAGGAAAAAAATAAAACTCCCGTATTTTTTTTTCCCGAAAAATTTCTGGACCGTGATTTAGGGCGCCAATGATGGCATCCCGAGCACCTTTACCCATTTGCGATTTTCGAAAAAAAGTTTAAAGTGCTCTCTCTCAGAAACGATGCAAGATATTTCGTTGTAGTTTATTTTATTTTAAAGATAATATTTTTCTGATTAAAAATATATACTACATTTTGAAATATGTATTTAATTTTTTTTTTTTTTTTTTTTTTTTTTACACCAGCCTTCTAAAAAAAATTTTTCTTTTAATAATTTTTTTCTCAAAAATGCCAATTTCAAAAATTTTGATTTTTTTTTACTGTTAGTCAATACCATTGAGTACTACCTTCACTGTAAAGGAGAACTTCCACTTTTGAGTTTAATAAGTTTTAGAAACATTTCAAGAATTTAGAGAATTTTACAAGAGCTGCATGTTAACAGTTCCAGTAAAAGTCTCAATTTTTGTTTATTTGTGTCATATGTAGCCTATTACATATCCTAAACAAGTTAGAAATCATACGTAGTAAATGAGGTGCATTCGTGCTATGACTAGTTTTATAAATATTTAGATCTTGGTGCAATAAGTGTTACACTCTTGGGAAAAATGGCATGAATACAAAATTTATTATGTTTCTATATATTAAATTGAGTAATATGGAAGTAATATGAATCCATCTTAAAAAGAACATAATCACCAGGGCAGCCTAGAATCATTATCTATGATGGGATATGATTGAATTAATTATGCGTGATAGGATTTAATAGGATGAACAATCATTTATTAATAACATAGTGATGAACGTACTTATATTGCACAAACTTTGAATAGCAAGCAAGAAAAAAACTTCATTTGTCCAACCAAGATCTCTGAAACAACTGCAAAATATTCAGATTCACAATTTATGAAAAGGAATTTTTGTGGCTTGTGTATATACTGTGAGTGGTGTATTGCAAAAGGTCGATGATATCAGTTGTTTATGAAATTGTCGTTAACTTTATGCTCCCACATGGATCGGCTGTTGGATATAGATTTCCACCTGAGTAACACCACCACCAGTGTTCACTTCCTATTCACAATGTTTTAAGGATTATGGAAGCCCCAGTCACTATTGGTTAAACAGGAAGGGAAGAAGGCATCACTAAATATCAAAGAAAGGTACAGAGGCAGTTCAACAAATTATGAAGTCTATGAATTTCTAATTTCAATTCTAAGCAGACACTGGAAGGATGTTTTGAAATTTATACATTTATTTTGTGAACTTTAGTGTATGTTGTTTTCTTTTGTAAGCTATTTTTAAAGCTGTCTGTTTCTTATAGTTATTAAGAAATAAAATGCTATTCAAACAAGACTAAGATTTTGCTTTCCTAAGACCAGTATATGATTGTCATACAGAAACTCGTAAAATATATGGCAAAATTTCATATGTGTTTCGATAACTTTTCAAAATCAAAAGTGGAAGTTTTTCGATATAAGGAAGGCAGTAAGTACTCAATGGTATTAATAAACAGAAAAAAAATTTAAATAAATAAATTTAGGATTGGCATTTTTGATTTTTTTTAATTTAAAAAAATCAGAAGGGTGCCTCAAAAAATATGAATACATTTTTCAAAATTGAATATATCATTTCGAACAGAAAAATGTTACCTTCAAAATAAAAAAAAAGCAACAAGTGTGAAAATGTTGTCAAATATTATGAAAGTCAAATTAAAACTGAAAAAAAAAAGATATTTATAAATGTTTTATTCATCCTATTAAATCCTATCATGCATAATTAATTCAATCATATCCCATGATAGGTAATGATTCTAGGTTGCCCTGGTGATTTTTTAAAGATGGATTCATATTACTTCCGTATAATTGAATATAATATATAGAAACATAATAAATTTTCTATTCATGCCAAATTTACCAAGAATGTAACACTTATTGCACCAAGATCTAAATATTTATAAAACTAGTCATAGAACGAATGCACCTCATTTACCACGTTTGAAATGTAATTTCTAACTTGTTTAGGATATGTAATAGGCTACATATGACACAAATAAACAAAAATTGAGAGACTTTTACTGGAACTGTTAACATGCAGCTCCTGTAAAATTCTCTAAATTCTTGAAATGTTTTTAAAACTCGTTAAACTCAAAAGTAAAAGTTCTTCTTTACAGTGAAGGAAGTACTCAATGGTATTGACTAACAGTAAAGAAATCAAAATTTTTGATTTTGGCATTTTTGAGAATTTTTTTTTTTTTTTTTTTTTTATTAAAAAAAATTTTTTTTAGAAGGCTCCTGTAAAAATAATTAAATACATATTTCAAAATGGAGCATATCTTTTTAAGCAAAAAAATATTATTTTTAAAATAAAATAAACTCCAACGAAATATCATGCATCGTTTCAGAGATAGAGCACTTTAAACTTTTTTTCGAAAATCGCAAATGGAAAAAGGTGCTCGGGATGCCATCTTTGTCACCCTGTATCTCGGTCCAGAAATTTTTTTCTGGAAAACAAAAAAATACAGGAGTTTTATTTTTTCCTGAATTTTAACATATGTTCAATCACAGAACTTCTGAGACTATAAAGGTAAGATTTTTTCTTTGGCTGCCTGAATTGGACTATGCCATAAGATTATATTTTTAACCGACTTCAAAAAGGAGAGGAGGTTATCAATTCGACGCGTATGTATTTTTTTTTTTATGTATGTACACCGATTACTCCGAAACTATGCAGCCGATTAATTTGGTTTTGGTGTTAAATTAAAGAGCTTATTCTCGGATTGGTACCACTTCCATTTCATAGAAACTGGTTCAGTAGTTTTTTAGTAATTAAGCAAAAACTATTAAAATTAGTGTTTTTTCGCTAATTAAAACTGTTGAATTAGTTCCTACAATTGAGTGAAGTCAGGATGGCCGAGCGGTTTAAAGCGCCTGTTTTAAGCTCTGGTTCTCGAAAGTGACAATGGGTTCGAACCCCACTCCTGACATACGCGTGTACAATAACTTTCCGTGTTATAATTTTTACATATATATTTTACAAATTAAATGCTAATTATGCTATTAAGAATATTTTTAACCGACTTCAAAAACGAGAGGAGGATATCAATTCGACCCGTATTTTTTTTAATATATGTTCACCGATTACTCCGAAACTATGCAGCCGATTAATTTGATTTTGGTGTTAAATTAAAGAGCTTATTCTCGGATTGGTACCACTTCCATTTCATAGAAATTGGTTCAGTAGATTTTTAGTAATTAAGCAAAAACTATTAAAATTAGTGTTTTTTCGCTAATTAAAACTGTTGAATTAGTTCCTACAAGTGAGTAAAGTCAGGATGGCCGAGCGGTTTAAAGCGCCTGATTTAAGCTCTGGTTCTCGAAAGTGACATGGGTTCGAACCCCACTCCTGACATACGTGAGTACAATAACTTTCCGTATTATAATTTTTGCATATATATTTTACAAATTAAATACTAATTATGCTATTAAGAATATTTTGTATTTAACCGTTAGCACAGAGTATCAGAGATCTTTTATCAACTCAATACTTTATCAGTGAAAGGGTGCTAAATTAATTGACTTGCAAAAAGTAACATGACATTGAATAAGTTTCTGAACCTATTGCGTAATATAATTTTTACATATATATTTTACAAATTAGATACTAACTATGCTATTAAGAATATTTTTAACCGACTTCAAGAAGGAGAGGAGGTTACCAATTCATCGCGTATGTATTTTTTAAGTGTATATTCACCGATTACGCCGGAACTATCCAACTGATTAATTTAGTTTTGGTGTTAAATTAAAGAGCTTACTCTCGGTTTGGTACCACTTCCATTTCATAGAAATTGGTTCAGTAATTTTTTAGTAAACAGGCAAAAACTATTAAAATTAGTGATTTTTCGCTAATTAAAACTGTTGAATGGGTTCCTGCCATAGAGTGTAGTCAGGATGGCCGAGCGGTCTAAGGCGCCTGATTTAAGTTCTGGTTCTCGAAAGAGGGCGTGGGTTCGAACCCCACTTCCGACATGCATGTATACAACAACCTTCTACGTATTATAATTTTACACATATATTTTTCAAATTAAATACTAATTATGCTATTAAGAATATTTTGTATTTAACCGTTAGCACAGAGAATCAGATATCCTTTATCTCCTCAATACTTTATCAGTGAAAGAGTGCTAAATTAATAGACTTGCGAAAAATAACATGACCTTGAATAAGTTCCCTGAGTTGATTGCAATCAGGATAGCCGAGCGATCTAATGCTCTTAATTTAAGCTCTGGTTCTCGAAAGAGAACGTGGGTTCGAACCCCACTCCTGACGTACATATATACAAAAGCCTTTTCCGTATTATTATTTTTACACATATATTTTACAAATTAAATACTAATTATGCTATTAAGAATATTTTGTTTTTAACCTTTAGCACAGAGTATCAGAGATCTTTTAGCAACTCAGTACTTTATCAGTGAAAGTGTGCTAAAATAATTGACTTGCGAAAAGTAATATGGCGTTGTTCACCGTTTTAATTGCAGTCAGGATAGCCGAGCGATCTAAGGCGCGCGATTTAATCTCTGGTTCTCGGAATAGATCGTGGGTTCGAACCCCATTCCTGACATCCATGTATAACATACCGTATTTTTCCGTATTATTATTTCTTTAACTGACTTAAAAAAGGAGAGAAGGTTATCATCAATTCGACCGCATATGTACTTTTTTTTATATATGTTCACCGATTACACCGCAACTATCCAACCGATTAAACTAAGTATTACGGTATAAATAACTAAAAAGTAAGAAATAAAATAAACTTTTTCAAAAAAAAAAAATATAACCGACTTCAATCAACGCTCTAAAAAGAGTTAAATAATTCTTTAAAATACCCTAATGATGAATTGTTATCTAATAACCACACATCAGATATCATGTACCGACAAAAAAAATGGTTATAAGTTTAATACATAGAACTTAATATCCAGCAAATATGGTTTTTCTAACAGAATATTTTTTACAAGAGATTAATTTACATATTTTTGATTTAATTTATAAATATATACATATAAAAAGTAATGAATTACTTTTTGAAGTTGGTGCCAAACTATTGTAAGTATAGTAAGAATTGTGGTTATATTATGTCTAATACCATAAATAAAATGGTAAAAATCATTATTGATTGTGATCGTTTGGCACCAACTTCAAAAAGTAATTCATTACTTTTTATATGTATATATTCATAAATTAAATCAAAAATATGTAAATTAATCTCTTGTAAAAAATATTCTGTTAGAAAAACCATATTTGCTGGATATTAAGTTCTATGTATTAAACTTATAACCATTTTTTTTGTCGGTACATGATATCTGATGTGTGGTTATTAGATAACAATTCATCATTAGGGTATTTTAAAGAATTATTTAACTCTTTTTAGAGCGTTGATTGAAGTCGGTTATATTTTTTTTTTGAAAAAGTTTATTTTATTATTTGTAAATAAAGGTTAGGTGTCACCCCTTAGAGGGTGACACCCGGGGCGGACCGCCCCCTCCGCCCCCCGCTAGCTACGCCACTGAAAGGTACTTTCATCGGTAAACACCGTTGTCAGAAAACGTACTGATTTTAAAGTTATGTTTTGATAGTAATTAAATGTGTTTAAAATTATCTTTCTTATTTCTGTGTCGTGTTCATTATTATTCCATTTACACATATTGGATTTACGAATTGTTGTTTTATTGATAGTGTATCCTTCGAACGAAAATTTGCCTTTTCTGTAGGATAGGATTAGGAGAGCCGATAGCTTATGCAGGTCATACAACAATTTCCATACTGATATACACCATCATATATTAGATGGGTCGCGATTTTTTTTATTTATTTATTTATTTAATGGTGGGTTGCGTACCATAAAGTTTGGGAACCGCTAATATAGTGCTTGTGCTTGCCTTCCTAATCTGACTGGCCAATAAGAAAGTTTTTGACAGACGGTAGTAGTGAAAGTCGAATGAAAATGATGATAGAAATCGTGTAATGATTAATCGCTGACGCATGGTTTTTCTCTTTTAAGTTTCGTTTAACCATTTGCGGCGCAGTGGTTTCATTGATATACCACTTAATTTTAATTCACAAACACCACATTGGCACCGGAATTTTGTTTAAGAAAATTTCTGTATGTTGAATGCGTGAAATATAGCGTTTTCTTACTTACAAATAAAGTTGTTTTCAAATTCCGGTGTCCGTCATTAATTTCAACACTTAAGCAATGAATTTGCCCTGCGCCGCAAAGGGTTAAGAATGGCAAATGGCACTCTAACTGTTAAAGGGAGAAAAAAAGACATTTTCTCCTCTTTTGACGCAAAATTTACAGCAGGATATAACAATGGCGGATCTAAGGTGTCTTGAGCTCGATAAAAAGTCTGCAGAATGACATTAGATGCCCGCACGGAAAAATTGTTGGTCCTAAACTCGAGACCGGCGAGCCCCATCCCGGGTCGCGTCAAATTTAATTTATTATACTGGGTCTGGGTCAGGTCTTCACACTCAAAATCGGGTCGGGTCGGGTTTTTTTCTACAAAGTTGGACCGGTTTTCCAGGTCGGGCTTGGCGTGGAGTTCCTACTAGCAGTGTACACGACCAAAATTTCAAAGCCCAGGCTCCGTCCGGAACAAAGGCAATGGCGGATCTAATAGGGGGAAGGCGATGGGGCGATCGCCCCCTCCCCTTGGACCCATAAAGGTTTTCAAACCAACATGAGAGATCTTCATGGAATAGGACTTGCGCTGAAGCTCAAGGTCGGCGCGGCCCGGATCGGGTCGGGCCGTGCCAATTCATGAATCAGGCAATGGTGGATCTAAGGGGGGGGGGGGGGGTGAGTTGGCGAAAGGGCGATCGCCCACTCTAGGGTCGGGCTAAGTCAGGTCTTCTGATTTTTAGAGCCGGGCCGCGTCCTAATCTTTATTTTTCTGCCGATTTGGATCGGACCAGACTTGTTTTTCTTACAGGTCGAGCCCGGCATGGAGTCATTCTTCCTAAATGTCTGTATTAGAGATGAGACAGAGCTCGGATTCGAACTTATTCTTTCTGAAACCTTTTATTTGTCAATGAATAGAAATTATTAAAAGAACTTTTTTTTCCATTAAACATTACTTATTCCTTTTCAAATCACTATATAGACATTTTGATTAGAATCAGTGGCGTAGCTAGCGGGGGGCGGAGGGGGCGGTCCGCCCCGGGTGTCACCCAATCTTTATTTGAACTAAAAAATGTTATCTTATTAGATTCTGGAAAGGAATTCTGAAATAAAATGAAATTTTAGCACACGACGCAATGGCGGATCTAGGGGGGGGGGGCGATGGGGCAATCGCCCCCCTCCCTTGGGCCCATAAAGGTTTTCAAACCAACATGAGAGATCTTCGTGGAATAAGACTTGGGCTGAAGCTCAACGTCGGCACGGCCCGGGTCGGGCCGCGATAATTTATGAACCAAGCAATAGTGGATCTAAGGGGGGGGGGGGCGAATAAGCGATCGTTCCCCCTTGGGCCCATAAAACTTTTCAAACCAACATGAGAGATCTTCATGAAATAGGACTTTTGTTGAAGCTCAAAGTCGCGCGGCCCGAGTCGGGCCGCGCCAATTCATGACTCAGGCATTGGCGGGTATAAGGTGGGAGGAGAGATGGCGAAGAAGTGATCGCACACCCTAGGGTCGGGCTGGGTTAGGTCTTCTGACTTTTAGAGCCGGGCCGTGCCCTGATCTTTATTTTTCTGACGATTTGGGTCGGGCCAGACTTGCTTTTCTTCCATGTCGAGTCCTACCTGGAGTCAGTTTTCCTAAATGTCTGTATTAGAGATGAGACAGTACTCGGACCTGGACTCATTTTTTCTGAAACCTATAAATTTGATTTATCAATGAATAGAAAATATTAAAAGAACTCCCCCCCCCCTTAAGGAACCGTTCAAGTATTACGTAAGCACTAAAGGGGGAGGTGAGGGTCCAGAGTCTGCTTATTTTTTCTGACGAGGGTGAGGTGGGGGTCACGACAATTCTTACGTAAGCATTACGTGTAGGATTATAAAGGATTGGTAACTTTTTATAAATCAAGAAGTATTGATGTATAAACTGTCATAAAATCTTACATAAGCAAAGGGGGGGGGGTCTAGCATTTGCTTATATTTTCTTACAAAGGGGGGGGGGAGGGGGTACAAAATGACTAAAAATATGCTTACGTAATACTTGAACGGTCCCTAAACATTATTTATTCCTTTTCAAATCACTTTATTGACATTTTGATTAGAATGAAGGGGAAGCAGAAATTGTGTTTTTTTTTCTGTTTTAGCATTAGAATGCTATTTTAAAAGTAAATTATTAGTCACTTCTACAAACCTATTTTAGCCATTTCCGACGATGTTCTGGCGCCAGCAAAAAAGCGGGAATAATGAATTTGTCTGTAGTTTGGTTTTTATCTGTAGCAGAGGTTATTTTGCAATAGGGGTTGTTTATTATCATTATTATTAAGACATTTAATGGGAAGAGGATATTTTCTTCCAGTTTTAGTTTGCTTTTGGCGCATAACTTAGATGATTATTGTACACAGCGTACACAGGTCAAAATTGCTTTTCACATGGAAATAATTTTAGTGATTGTTGTATTTTTGTGAATTCGGACGATGCTGAAGTTGTTACTCTCAATTTACGAAGTCACTTTTGGTCGTAAGTAAATTTAATTTCCATATTATTCAGATAGGAAGCAATTGAGCAGTGTTTCCTTTATTTCTATAAAAGCATCGGAATTTAAAAGTTTTAATTTAATATTATTGTCTGGGTCATGCCTATCCCAAAAGATTGTTATGAGGAATGAAATGGTTATAGTTAAAAATGTGCCCCCCCCTTTTTTTTTTATAGAAAATTGATATATGTTGTTCAATTCGACAAATAATCGACAATAATTTCTACATGTTTTATGCATTTATTCATGAAACACACTTCATTAACATGTACATAATATTTTCTTATTAAAGGAGACAAAATATGAGAATTTTTTTTATGTATAAAGTACATTTTTATTTTATACCAAACTTTTCATTTGATAATATTAAATTTAAATTTTCGTTTAAGAGTAACATTTCAAAATAAATTTAGTTTAAAAATTATAATTTTTTGGAACATTTAAAAAAAATTATTATGCATTTTTTCTACTGTATCGGTCGGTAGTAAATCAGTAGCAAAATATAGTCAACCGTCTCAAACCCAACAAGTAGCAAAAGAGAAGAAGATAACCTTACCTGCTGCAAAAAGTAGAAGTCAAACGGACCCAAATGCGAACTACAGAAAAAGTATTAGTTACATCACGGTGTGAAAGGGTGTGTGTGTGGGGGGCGGGGGGCGAAGGGGGCGGTCGCCTCAGGTCCGGAAATTTAAAAGACGTCAAATTTATACTACCAAGTCAATTTTGGCCTGTCACAAGAAAAGTCGTTTGGGTAGGTGGTGGGGGGCAAACTGATGAAAATTTGTCCAGACGCAGTTTTCTCTTCGCACACTCCTGATTAGTTAACACGACCAGCAGCAAAAAATAGAAATCAACTGGACCCAAACCCGACCCGCTTGAAAAATAGAAGTCGACCGGACCCAAACCCGACCAGCAGGGAAAATATTAGCCCCGACCTGCGCATGAGATTCGAGTTTCCCAATTTTTAAAATCGCCCCCCCCCCCCCCCCCTCGAGGACTCTCCAGATCTGCCCTTGACACGACGCAATTTAGTTCATTTTCTTTTCTTTGAGAATGTGAAATTTTATTCAGAGTGGTGTATCTGAATAAGACAAGCGCCTGGAATCCAACGAGTGTGTAGCAAAAGGAAATTTTTAAAGAAAGAGTTTTCTTCTACATATAGACACCACATTGACTGATTCGGACTGTGGGTTGAGTAATGAGTCGCTCCTCTTTTTTTTTTATTTATTTTTATTTTTTTTTAAATACAGGAGGACAAAAGTTAAATAATGGTATGGTCATTTTTTAATAACGTAGAAGTGTGATAGAAAAAATATGAAGGATCGGAAGGGAGGGGGGGGGGTGACACCATTTACATCCGCCCCGGGTGTCACCCATCCTAGCTACGCCACTGATTAGAATGAAGGGGAAGCAGAAATTGTGGTTTTTTTTTTCTATTTTAGTATTAGAATGCTATTTTAAAAGTAATTAGTCATTCCTACAGACCTTTTTTTGCCATTTTTGACGATAATCCGGCGCCAACGAAAATGCGGGAATAATGAATTTGTCTTTAGTTTGATTTTTGTTTTTAGTAGAGGTTATTTTGCAATAGGGTTATTATTATTATTTATTATTAGGGTTATTATTATTATTTATTATTAGGATTATTATTATTATTATTTAGACATCTAATGCGAAGAGAATAGTTTCTCCCAATTTTAATTTGCGGTTGGCGAATAATTTTGATTTCTATTGTACACAGTGTATACAGGTCGTAATCGCTTTTCATATGGAAATAATTTTAATGATTGTTGTTGTTTTTTTATTTTTTTTTGTAAATTCTTCTGATGCTGAAGTTGTACTCTGCAATTTATGAAGTTACGTTTGGTAGTAAGTAAATTTAATTTCCATATTATTCCGATAAAAAGCAATTGAGTAGCGTTTTCTCTATTCCTATAAAAGCATCCGAATTAACATTTTTTTAATTTAATGTTATTGTCTGGGTTAAACCTATCTCAAAAGATGATTATGAGGAATGAAATGGTTATAGTTAAAAATGTGCACTTTTTATAGAAAATTGATAAATGTTATTCGATTCAACAAATAATTGACAATAATTTCTACAAGTTCCATACATTTATTCATGAAACATACTTCATTAACATGTCCATAATATTTTCTTATTAAAAAAGATAAAATATGAGAATTTTTTTTATGTATAAAATACATTTTTATTTTATACCAAACTTCTTTTTTTTTTTTTATAATATTAAATTTCAATTTTTGTTTTAAAGTATCATTTCTATGTAAAATGCCGTTTAAAAATTATAATTTTTGTGGAACATTTAAAAAAATATTATGCATTTTTTTCTTCTACTGTATACTTCCGTTATCGGGCTCGGGCTTTGATGAAGCAAAATGTTTCAGGTTTGGGCAGGCTTGGATTTAAAATCGTCATGCTCGGTTGGGATCTAATTCTGAAAAAAGAGCCCGAACTCATGTTTTTGTCTGTACTGATCAAAATTTTCAGCTCGGGGCTCGGCCTTGAGTAAAAGCTAAACGTTTGTTCCGTGTCCGACCCAGCCTGTATGATAGGTATTATGGCCCGACCGCGATTCATGCAATTCTTCACTCCGAGCCCAACTTGGGCTGGCATCTTACTTATTTGTTATTCACAAAAAAACATATTTATGTTGTACATTTGTTTAGCGAAATCTTAAGAAATACATTTTTAAAAATTTACTTTTGTTCTTATTGTAGAGCTATTATGATTTATATTATAAGTAGAAGTTAACCCGACCCGCAGCAAAAAAGAAGTTAACGGGATCCAAACACAACCCCCACAGAAAAAAAGTATAAGTTAACCCAACCAGCAGCAAAAAAAAAAAAAAAAAAAAAAAAAAAAAACAGAAGTCAATTTGACCAGCAGCAAAATATAGTAAGTCAACCGGTCTCAAACTCAACAAGTAGCAAAAAAGTAGAGGTAAACTGACACGCTGCAAAAAGCAGAAGTCAAACGGACCCAAATGCTAACCTCAGAAAAAGTATTAGTTTAAAGCACGGTGTGAAAGGGTGGGGGGCGAAGGGGGCGATCGCCTCGGGTCCGAAAATTTAAAGGACGTCAAATTTATGCCACCAAAGTAATTTTTGGCCTGTCACAAGACTTTTTTTTATTTTTTTAATTTGGGAGGGGGGGGGGGGTGGATTGAAACTTTTCCCAGGCGCAGTTTTCTCTTCGCACGCCCCTGATTAGTTAATACGAACACGACCACCAACAAAAAATAGAAATCAACTGGACCCAAATCCGACCCGCTTGAAAAATAGAAGTCGACCAGATTCAAACCCGACCCGCAGAAAATATAGCAGTTAACCGGTCCCAAACCCGACCCGCAGTGAAAATATTAGCCCCGTCCTGCGCAAGAGATTCGAGTCTCCCAATTTTTAAAATCGCCCCCCCCCCCCCCCCCTTGAGGACTCTCCAGATCCGCCCTTGGGATATAAATCTGTAAGCTTTACGCTTCTTTTGTCTCGAAGCTAATTTTTTTCTCTCTCCCACATTCGGAAACAAAGAAACAACAGTCTTTTAAGAAAAATTCTTGAGGATTTACGAGAAGATGAATAGGCGAAATTTCAGAACACTTCTAAACTTACTCTACATCTGTGACGTGCATTTGAGATAAAGCCACACTTCTCTGGAGCGACGACTCATTTATAAAACTCCTTATTTTTAGGATTCGTGGATAAGGGAGGACTAAAACGTTAGTAGCTGGGAAGCTCGTCTTGTCAGCAACCAATCACGGTGAACAAGCGAAGAGCAAAAAATGCGTCGAAAAGCAAATATCCGGATCCGAGCTGGAGCTTTCCGTTTTCTGGTCTGAACGGGTCTGTTTACCAAATAAGCCCGTAAAGCCCGTATTTACCGACTGAAATACAGAGGGGCCCCCAATTTTGTCTTCAAACCTAATTTTCAGAAAAAAAAATTCAGTCAGAGTAAAAACGTATTTTATCGTTATGAATTTTTTTCCTTACTGTCAGGGCCGTAACTACCGCCGGGGCAACCGGGGCACTGCCCCGGGGCCCCCAAGCTTGAGGGGCCCCAAACTGATGGTTAAAAAACTATTGATTTTAGTTTCTAGTCTAACTTCCTATGAAATGCCCAGCACATACCTAAAAGTTAATAATAAAAAAAATCAAAGTGCTAGAGTAGATGTTTTTGCGTGTCCGTCAATATACTCCTTACGCTTCGCATGCAAAAGCAGTTCTAGAGCAGACAGCAGAATGTCGAGTCGAATGTGTCATTCGACTGTCGCGCCAGCATGTTTGCTGACCCCACCGAAGCTAGTATAAGGAAGAAAATATGGACTTCTGATCGGTTGAATAGTATAAAAAGCATCTAAAAAATTCTAGAAAATCTTTCTTCTTATCTATACTAATACGATAACAAAACGCTCTGTTTGTATGTGTCTTAGTAGTATGTGTGTGTGAGTGTGTGTCTGCGATGGCTAGCAAAATCTACCGCACGTAGAAGTCTGAAATTTTGGGTGAAGATAGTCCAAAACAGGTCATGATGCCCCTGAGGCTCAGATTTTTAATATTTTAAGGGCCAAAGCCCTGGGCCCCTAACAATTTTTATGCGCCAAATTGTTAATATCTTGACCTCTTTTTATCTAATTTTCTTCATTTTGAGGAATTTTTTTGTCAGTTGGTCCCTACGGGCCCCCATATTATAGCTCCCTTAAAAATAGTCCAATTCATTAGCTTTTTAAGCTATTGCATAGCATTATCGCGGGCTTTGAAAGCGGCGACCGAATGTAGAAATTCCGTAACGAGAAAAATGTAGAAATTCCGTAACGAAAAAAAAACTAACACTCGGCTAACGTCGTTTCAGTTCGGCAGACTTCTGCATGTTATCCTTCAGTAGACTTTAGCAGACATTGAGGCAGTATTTTTCAGATATTTAGAGGATATCAAGTCTCAAACTTATATTTCTTATTTCAGTTACTATAAATCTATAGTTTCAATAATAAAAATTCCTTATAAAATGTGTATAGAAAAGAATCGTCTTAAGATAAAACAAGGTAGGATAATGTAGCTTTTGGTGATTTGAGACCCACCCAATGGTGAGGATCGAAAAATTTAAAATGCTTATAACTCGCGATCTAATTTTCGTAGCGCGGCCAAATTTTGTTTGGTAATTTATTATGAAACAGTGTTAATTTTTGGTGAAAGGAGACCCCCACGCTGAGGGTCGAAAAAGTTAAAATGCTTATAACTCGCGGTTTAATTTTCGTAGCGCGGCCAAATTTTGTTTGGTAATTTATTATGAGACAGTGTTAATTTTTGGTGACAGGAGATCCCCCATGGTGAGGGTCGAAAAATTTAAAATGCTTATAACTCGCGATCTAATTTTCGTAGTGCGGCCAAATTTTGTTTGGTAATTTACTATGAGACAGTGTTAATTTTTGGTGACAGGAGATCCCCCATGGTGAGGGTCGAAAAATTTAAAATGCTTATAACTCGCGATCTAATTTTCGTAGTGCGGCCAAATTTTGTTTGGTAATTTATTATGAGACAGTGTTAATTTTTGGTGACAGGCGACCCCCACGGCGAGGTTCGGAAAATTTAAAATGCTTATAACTCGCGATCTAATTTTCGTAGCGCGGCCAAACTTTGTTTGGTAATTTATTAAGGTATTGCATAGCTTTTATCGCGGGCTTTGAGCGCGGCGAAAGAATCTAGAAATTCCGTAACGAGAAAAAAAAAAAAAAAAAAAAAAAAAACCTAACACTCCGGCTAACGTCACTTCAGTTTGGCAGACTTCGGCACGGTATCCTTCGGTAGACGTCGGCAGACATTGACGCGGTATTTTTCAAATATTTTGAGAATATCAAGTCTCAAACTTATGTTTTATATTTCAGCTACTATAAACGTATAGTTTTAATGATAAAAATTCCTGATTAACCTACATGTATTGTAAGATAATAAAAATATTTTAAACGATATTAACTTCTCATTTGTTCAATAAAAGAAAAAAAAATTGTTATCGGTCATCACGCTCAAAAGTGTAACGAATTAATATCAAAGACAAAAAAAACTGCATAAATAAAAAATAAATAAATAATTATAATTGCCTAAGTTGATAAAAAATGTTATGCAATAACTTTACCGCGGCAGTCGCGGAGTGCCACACGTATTTTTTTTCTTTTTTTTTTTTTTTTTTTTAAATAACTTTTTATGTCCTCTAGCTATTACATGAACGACAAAAAAATTTCTCAGATTTCAGCTACTATTAATTTTGTTTATCAATTGCTTTCTTGGGGCCCTTGGTGCAGCTTCTCTAAAAAGGAACCAAATTGCTTTCAATTTTATTTAACATAGTTATAACGTCTTCGTTTCATTTTAATAACTACAAAAAATATCTTTATACCCAACTACATGTAAAATAAATTCCTAGTCCCTTGGGGCCCGTTGAAGTTTTTGTATTAATAAATTGTTTATAAATTGCTTCCTTTTAATCCGATCTTCATTTTTAGGATTCTTTCTTCATTTAGATATTTTAATGTTTTGACATTCCATATAAGACACTTTGGCCCGCTATGGAATCATAGGGCTCAGTCCAGGGCCCCTGAACATTTTGTGAGGCAAACATAGTTCACTCCTTAAATTTCTCCCCTTCTCAATGCAAAACTTTTAAATTTGAGTCTTGGACTCTTCTTTCAGGAACAAGATTCTCATATTTTCATCCGTGCCTAGGACCCTTTTTTTAAACATTTTCAGAATCAATTTGTGCATTTCGATAAAATATTATTCAAAATAATAATTAATACCCTATGATTAATTTTTACTACTTGTAGATCTAAAGAGCTAAGTACTAAGACATTTTAACGTGTTTTCCTGTTAGGGCCTTCTTTTTAACTGTCAGTTTGCTTTTTTTGGGCCCTTATTATAAATCCCTTTAAAATGGTTCAATTAACTCGCTTTTTTTTAACAACTTCTTAAATCCATCAATTACTAAGAAACCATCATAGTCTAGCTACCACCAATTTTGAATATTAATCGCATTCTTGGGGCCGTTCGTGTAATTTCTATAAAAATGATCCGGATTGCTTGCAATTTTCTTTAACATAGCTTTAGCGTCCTCCCATTACTTTAATAAATACAAAAAATATTTTATATTCAACTACATGCGAAATAAGTTCCTGGCTCCATGAAGATTTTGTACCATAAATTGTTATTAAACTGCCCTCTCGTAATCCAATCTTCATTTTTGGAACTATTTTTTCACTTAGTTATTCCCATGTTCTTACATTCCATTTAAAAGCTTGAGACTCCCTATGGTCCCGGCTCAAGGACCTTAAAATTTTTGTTTTTCATGCATATTTCACCCACTCATTATCGCACCTTCTCAATGCATAATTTTAAAGTTGAGTTTTGGACTCTTCTTTCAGGACCTACACCCTGATATTTTTATTGAGGTCCAAGGGCCTTTTTTAAAGCATTTACTCATTTTTTATGCATTTCTTTAAAATATTATTCTAACGAATAATTCATATCCTATGCTTAATTTTGACTAACTGTAGATCTGTAGTGTTAATTGTTTGTTTAAGGTTATCATAACGGGTCGCGAGCAACGCCGGATGGGTCAGCTAGTCCATTAATAAATACATAAAAATGAAAACTAAATTATCACAATCAATCTTTCAAAAGGTTTTTAAACAGAAACGCATGATTAAGTTACATATACTCAAAAATGACGCTCTTGAAAGTATTCAACCAATCAGAAGTCTGTATTTTCTTCCGTATGCTAGCTTCAGTGGGATCGGCAAAAATGGCCTCGCCGCCAAATGCTTGGCAAGTACAGTTGCCCAATTCTACGTTTTTTTCTGTCATTTTTGGGCTTATCATTACTATGTACGTTTAACCCTTTGCGGCGCGGTGGTTTCATAGATATACCACTTAATTTTAATTCTCAAACACCACATCGGGACCGGAATTTTGTTTTAAAAAATTACGGTTTATTGAATACGTGAAATATAGCGTTTTCTTATTTACAAATAAAGTTTTTTTCAAATTCCAGTGTCAGTCATTTATTTCAGCACTTACGCAATGAGTTTGTCCTACGCCGTAAAGGGTTAAACAGCAATGCGCGAAAAAAGAAACTGTGCCCAGGGCAAAGTTTCAATTTGCCCTTCCTGGGGGCCCCACCGGAGTCTTTGCCCCGGGGCCTCCAAGTTTATAGTTACGGCCCTGCTTACTGTGGAAATTTGTAAAACATAAAAGATATTTTGATGTTCAAATATTCGCAACTGTAGTTCCATATTTGGCTTTTACAAAATTAGTCGATTATGTATAATTATGTATTTAATAAAATATTTTTAATGTGTACAATATATAAATAACCAATTTTAATTTAATATTAACAATATTATTTACTTCAAATTTTCATGGTAAAATTTCGAATAATTTAAGCATACGAAAAATGGATTTAGTAAATAAAAAAAACAACTGATAGAGTAATAGGCACGGATATAGTGCAGGGTATACGGGGGTATACGCCGCATACCTTCTGGATTTTTTAAGAAGTTCCGTATACCTTCTGTTTCTCAAACGAAGCATTAGCGTATACCCTATCTGTGAATGTGCATGACGTCAGCGTGTACCTTCTGCCTATACCGTATACTCTCTGATTATTTTACGACTACAACACTGAATAAGGTTCCCCCCCCCCCCCGCTGTGATGTCGGTCTTCCCCTACTTCTAATTCTTAAGCGGGGGTTGAACGCCTCCCCCCTTTTCCCTAGAGATATCTTACGATATCATATGCCAGATCCCCCCCCCCCCCCCTAAAATGATTACGTTATATTTGCACAGCCCGTTAGCGAATTGTTACTGTTAGCGGATTCTGATTGGTTGCTCACGAGTGGGGACTGCCAGTTGCCAAGCTCTAGCTGAGTCCGGTAACTCACGCGGATCTGAAGGAAAAAGAGAGTCGCGATGACGCTGGTGTGATAACAGAAAATGTCTCGTCAGCAGTTTAGGAAAATTTAGCATTTACGGGAGCGGAAAAGCCTATTATCTGATTTTTGAGGAGGCTTGTATCCGACTGGAGAAGTCACGAATTTCGTGAAAAGACTTTTTGTGGGATTCTGCGAAAAGAATAGCAAGGAACGATACACCAGATTTGTGGGGCTTTAATAATTGATGTAAGGTCGACGATGAGCTTACAATACTTGATAATCTCCCTGTCCAAACTTCTCTAAAAAATATTGAAAAAATAAGATAAAAAGAAAATCTTATCTTTGGCCAAACATAAACACTGTATCCACGGCTTGAAAAAAATCACGTTCCGAGTACAAGTAGAGGTTAGGGAAGAAACTGTTTGAAAATATATATATATATATATATATATATATATATATTAGTTTTATTTTAAGCAGATTATCAGTTATTGGGACTGTATTTATTATGTCTCATCAGAATTTATATTTTTGTTTGTTCTAAAAAGTAAATATACTTTACAAATCGAATTAATTTTACAAATAACACTTGTAAAGAGAATAACAAGAAATTACAAGATTTGTGTGCTTTATAATAAGCGAAATAAGATCGAAGATGAGCTTACAATATTGATTATCCCCCCCCCTTTTTCAAACTTTTGAAAAAAATATCGAGGGGGAAAAAAAGTGTTATCTGCGAAAATACCCGCTCGCTAATGTTAATCCGACCAGGGACTTTTTTTCTTCCGTTTTTTAAGGCCAATAAGGTTCTGAGTAAGTAGAAATTGCAAATTATATGTAAAGTTTTCCCGAATAAAAGGGACCCTAAAAAATGATATTTTTCTTCCCCTATTTTCCGTAGTTAATCGGGCCCTGTTGGTAATAATGTTAACAAAAAATAACTGTTTTACCCATCTCTAATCAGGTCACATACATTTAATTTAAACAACAGTGGAGAAATGTCACTTTGAATGTCACAGTAGAGAAAAATTTGTGTGTATATTAACGGATATTTTTTACAGTGTTGTTAATCACAATTAAAGCGTGGTATTTTAAAAATTAATTTTAAAATTTGAGTGATTTCTTCGACTGATCATCTACTGGGAAAATGGCAATTAGAGAAACTATTTGCTTATAATTTGGTTGCTATTTAATTTCAGATTTCATTTTTGCCCATGATGGGACATTTATTAAGGATTGTAGCAATCATGTTAGTTTGTTTTAAAACTTAAAAAGCAGAAAATATAATAAAAACCTCGTAGCACTGACCTTATTTGAATAATTAGTGGTTCAGTTATACTACATATAGTAGTAAAAGTAGCCCATTTCTTATCTCCCTCTATAATAAACACCTCCATAATCTGAACATTCTTGGCTCGGTCCCATGAGTGTTCAGAATAGAGAGAGTCTTCTGTATTTTTAAATGAGATTTCAGTTTTATAATTTTCCATATTGCAAATTTTTAAACTACTAAACATTGCACATTTTCAATTTTTACACCGCCGTATAGGGAAAATATATGTATTTAAAGGCAGTTTGTTTGAAAGCTGTATCAAAATTTGTTTTTGAGTTATTAAGTTTTTTGCAGTTTTTAATGCTCTTTTTTGTCGTTGTGGCAATAGAAGTATTCCAAATGTGGACACCACAAGGATTCAGATATATTTCAGTCATAGCCATTCTCGACCGAGAACAACAATGCTCAGTTGCCTTTCAAGAACATTTACTAGTATCTATTTAAAAATAATAAAAAAAATACTGTTAACCAAATTGGTAAGTAAATAATACATTTTCTTGACTTCCATTCAGTTGTCTAGGTTTTGAAAGCAGAATCTCATGTGATCGATCTATGTTATCTACCTTCTGTTTTGAGTGCAAAAGCACTCAAGCCACTTTATTATTCTGCACGTCACAAGCTGATCAAACACTCCAGAGTGATACCATGGCATTTGTATTAGCCAGAAATAAATTTCATGACTGTCAGTTGGTATCTTGCATCTGTCCACAAGCTGCATCTGTTGCTATATGAGTTAAGAGATACGCAATGCGCCGTTGAAATAAAATGAGAAAAAGGAAAGAAAACTTGAAACTTCCCAAGCTTTTATCTCCGATTTTCTCATCAAGATTGACATTTAGTTTTAGAAGTTATTATTAATTCCAGCTATTTGAAGTTTTGCTCTAAATTCTCTGTAAAATAATCTAATAAACCCCAGAGTAGTAGGAAAATAACAGTACGGGCTCAGCCGGAGGGACAGAGGGACCGTCCCTCCGCATCCCTCCGCGTCCCGCCGCCCCCGCCGCAGCAAACCGCCCCGCCGCCGCCACCACCGTCCCTCCTGCGGTACCTCCTACCCCCACCATGCATCCCCCTCCACAAACGCCCCCTAGTGGAAAAAAGGAACATTCTATTATAACATGAGAGGTGAACAACCTTCCCTAATTAAAAATATTATCAATCACATCTCAACTCGGAATCATACTATATGATGAAGATTAAATTTATATTTGAATTTTGAACAACCGTAATTTTAATGAGTATTATTAATTAAGTGAAACAATTAAAATCTCAGTTTTTAACCATTTTATTTAGATTTCTTCAACTACAAGATGAGATTATCAATTTAACACAAGAAAGTTAAACATATATTTGAATTTTGCTTGATAGACATCTTAATGAGTAGTATTAATTAAATAAAAACAATAGAAAATATCAAGTTTTATAGAAAAAGACTGATTTCTTATGATTTTTATCAACTATATGATCAATGTAACGACTTAAAAGTTGAAAGTTAAACGTACATCCTAGTTTTTCAACTGCTATAACCCTTATGAGTATCGTTAATTAAGTAAAAAACAATGGAAAATATCAAGTTTTATAGAAAAAGACTGATTTCTTACGATTTTTATCAACTTAAGAGAGAAAACTTAATCGTACATTTCAGTTTTTCAAGAGCTGTATCCTTAATGAGTATTGATAATTAAGTAAAAAACAATGGAAAATATCAAGTTTTATAGAAAAAGACTGATTTCTTACGATTTTTATCAACTGCAACATCAGTGTATCGACTTACAAGTTGAAAGTTAAACATGCATTCTAGTTTTTCAACAGCTATAATCTTAATGAGTATCGTTAATTAAGTAAAAAACAATGGAAAATATCAAGTTTTATAGAAAAAGACTTATTTCTTACGATTTTTTCAACTCAAACTTCAGAATATCAATTTGATAGAAAGAAATTTAAGCAAGCATTCCAGTTTTGGAAAACCATTTCCTTCATGAACATTATTTATTAAGCAAAACAACGGAAAATATTAAATTTTTAACTGATTTCTTCATATATATTTTTTTTAATATAAAATCAGGATACACAACTTAAAATAGAAATTTAAACATATTTTTTAGTTTTTGAACAGTCGTTACCTCAAAGAATTTCGATAATTGAACAATTAACAAAGGAAACTAATGATTTTTTAACGAAAAAAGACGAATTAAACGAATTTGGTTAACTTTTACTCTAAATGGAAACTTCATCATACTTTTATATACTAACTAAGTAGAATTTTAATGCATAAACGAACACATTTCAGTAAATATTCAACGCACACACAAATATGAAAACAACACCTGCTTCTTGTGACGTCATATTGAAACCAAAACTTATTCCTTGGAAGTCCCTCACCATGCCTTTTCACCCCCATCTCCCCCAATTTTTTACCACAGGTAGGGAAATGGACAAAGCAATGACCTCTCTGTCTTGTATATTTAGAAGTCTGGGAGAAAAAAAGAGACATTTTATGCACTCCAATTTCATAACAATTACCGCAATATCCCAAAATTTGAATTTTGGAAGACATAATCAGTATAATTAATTAAACAAAATAATAAAAATATTATTTTTTAAGGGGAAAAGGTGAATTTAAGCGAATTTGATTAGTTTTACAATAGTCTTTTGAACTGCAACTTGGAAATATAGATTTCTAACAGAAGAATTAAACGTATATTTTAATTTTAACAACAAAAACTTAACAAGTATCATTAATTTAAGAAAAATAAATATCAATTTTAAAGAAAAGACGAATTTGAATAATTTTACACTAGTATTTTCAAAAGCAACCTAGAAATATCAATACTTATTCACATATTTCACTTATTCACTGTATTCAATACTATATTTAATAAATTTGGATACACTTTAAGAATTTTCTAATGTATAATTAAATATTAGCTGTATATTTAATGTTACCCATGTTTTCAACATTAGTTCATAATCGTGAATTTTGTATTTTAAATACCATGTATTCAGGTTCAGATTATTTTCACTTGAAATCATACAGAATTTTTTAACAGAGTTTGTTTTTGAAATCATTGAAGCAACTGTATATAATATTTTTAACACCAATTTTCTAAGATTGTCTAACATTTTCCGATTATACATTCCCCATAAGTACATTTCTAAATGCTACAATCACTTTACATATCGAAAAGATATCATTGAAGCAACTGTATTTAATATTTTTAACACCAATTTTCTAAGATTTTTTAACATTTTCCGGTTATACATTCCTCAAAAGTATATATTCTAAACAATAGAAAATATTAATTTTAAGAATAAAAAGACGAATTTAAACAAATTTTATTAGTTTTACAATATTTTTTCTCATTTCCAACACGGATATATCAATTTTAACAGAATTAAACGCATATTTTAGTTTTTAAGAACAAAAATGTAATAAGTATCATTAATTAAACAAAAAATAAATATCAATTTTCAAGAAAAGACAATTTTTTACACAAATTTTCAACTTTGAAATACATTTATTTACATATATTGTTACAATATATTACTAAACTTAAACTTTTTAAAAAGTTTGCATGTTTTTACAAAGGGTTCATATTTATATTTTTCACGTCTTGACTGCATTCGAAATCTTACAACAAAAGTATACTTTTATTATTTTTATTATTATTATTATTCTAGAAAACCTAAAAAGTCATTTCTTGCTGCTTTAAACACTTGACATATTAAAACTACTCTGAGATATTCTACCCATATAATTAATCAAATTAGGACATGATTCATCTTACACTTCAAAATTTCTGAATTTTTACAATACTTATTTTCATCAAACTTTATTCTTGATCCTATATATTTTAGGAGTACAGAATTTTAACATCTGTTTTTATCTACTTATCAGAAAATTATTAAAACACCCAACAACATTTTCCAAATATGAATATTATCTTTACAGTTTAATAATACAAAACATACACGAATACAAAGTTTAATTTTTACAAACATTTCATATTTCAAACCAAACTTTTCGAAATTTTCACATCATAAGAGCAAACATTAGACGAACTTTTTAACTTTTTAACTTTTTTTATTGCTTAGATCTTTTCATCATAACTTTTAATTATGATAATTATCCATTTTTAGGTTGATTGTCGAAAAACTGTAACTGAAATTACATAAACTTAATGTAAAAAACCATGTTCTCGCACAATTTCTTGAAATTCAACAAAGAATTGACTATTACTTATCTATTATTATTCTTATTAAATACTTATCTACATAAATATCGACTCTCGATAGTATATAGATATTTCATCATTACACTCTTACAACTCTTTTCAAACGTTTATCAGAAAAATAAGTCAATCAAAGTCTAGTAGTTATCACACCTGTTCCTCAAAAATATTACTATCATATGAAACAGTAAAGAAAATTAATAGATATTTAATATTTAATAACCTCATTCGTGAAATTACTGTCGAAATGAGAATACTAATTATCTATAAAATCAACTGTTGAGCAAAAAAATAGTACAGATTACCGAAAATTCAAATGTTTTTTCTGCAAAAGTTACAAAAATTAACAAATGAATGACAAGTTAGAGAAATAACTAAAAAAGATAATGAACATATTTACAAATTTATTAAAATCACACCTTTTTCTGGATTACAAACCGCAATTTCTTGAAAAATTTATCACCGAATTTGTAAGATTTTAGTCCTAGTATTACATACACTCAATAAATATTCAAAAAAACAAAAATATAATTTTTTAGTCTCATCAATAAGCAGAAATTCTATATTAAAAGAATATTTTCATAGTAGTACTTATAAAAATGAGAGTTTACAAACTGATTTTCATAATTTTATCACATTTAAACTTAATATTTTACATAAAACATTATTTAATCAAATTTTATGCTTTCTAATTCAGTAAAATTCAATACTTTTTTAGTTTTTAAACCAATACCACAATATTTATTTACATCAAACTTGATTCTTCACCTTTTATATTTCCACATTACACACGTGAGATAAATACTAACTTGGATCAGGAGTTGAAGTCAATTGATTCCATTCGATTTTCATCATGTACGCATTGCTCCTACACGAAATTTCTTACTGCTATAATCATCTAATGTATTAAAACTAATCTCCTCATATTTTTAATCAATTCACCAGATGTTTCATCTCACACTTCTGAATTATCGTGCATCAAGTTGCTTAAAATATAAATACTATCTTTATAGTTTTAATGATATATAGTATACATGGTTTATCTTGAATTAGCACTTCCATACTATTAATCAAATTATATGTTTCATCTTGCACTTGATCTTAATGATTTCATCTTGCATCTGAATTATCGTCCATCGAGTTTTTTTTTTAAATAATAATATATTTATAGTTTTTGATTATACATAGCATGTACAAATACAATCTTTAATTTTAACATTTCATATTTCAAATAACCTATTTCCGAAACCAAGCTATGTGAATTTTACCACAATACTTATTATCATAGAATAATTTGTGTTTCACACTTTTCTAAAAATTATCTGATATGTACCCCTCAGAGAAATTACTATCATATGAATAAATGAAGAAAATTTAATTTATATTAAATGTACACGAAATTGATTGCAATATACATGTATTTAATAAAAATAAATAAATAAGCGATTATTTATACATTAAACCTTTACTAAATATATATTTCTTTCATTATACAGATGTTTCAACAAGATGAACCAAAACAGCAGCAAACTTCAGAAATTAATGATCCGAATGATTCATCCCTAGCACATGTAGCGTTAACGAATAACACATATGTGAGTACTTATATGAGAAATACTAGAATTCGTATATGAAACGTAATTAGAGTAAATACAAAATGATTTGTCTTACTACCTACACTTTAACAAGTGCTTTTTACCTATATTATTGAAGAGAATCCTAACTGTGTCCATTTATTTCTACTACAGATGTGCTCTATTTGCTACAAACACTTCTTAAGTAAATGGAATGTAACAGAACATACAAAAATCTATACAGATGAAAAACCTTACACTTGGAAAGATTACCATAAATGCTGTTTTCAAGGAGACATGAATAAAAAATGCACACATCATCATATAAAGCATCGTCAGATATATGTAAACTTAGCGAAGATATTCAAAAATTAGTCAGACTTTTGTAGAATTTAGAAATAAAGGAAGATATTTAGGCTATTTATCCATCATATTTTCACAACACTTACCACAATATCTCAAACTTAAAATTTGGAAGACATACACGCTGCAGAAAAGTAATTTTGTGATTCTTCTAACCAGTATGAATGTATAGATATTATTTTGCAGTGTATTCTTTGAATGCTCACATTAAATATTCTTTTATATGCATATATCGTTGTGTTTATTTTTCTAATACCTATTACATTAATGAAATACATAACATTTTAAGTGAAATAACTCTCTCACAACTTAAAAAAGGCATAAGAACATACAAAAAATAAGCAGATGTATGAAAAAATATGCAAGTTTACAAAATAATTTCATTGTTTTCTAGAAATATTAACAAAAAAATATTTACAATATGAAAAAATTGCAAAAGTGAAAAGAAAAAACACAAATGTAAAAACAAAAACCACAAAGTGAAAAACTCATAACAAAGTTTTTGAAAAAAAATATTTACAACAAAATTTTTTTTTACAAAAACCAAAACTTCCAAAAATATTTTTTTCAAAAAATTTTTTTTTCAAAAACATTTTTTACAAAAAATTTTTTTTTCAAGATAAGTTTTTACAAAAGTAAAAAAAGAAAATCACAACGTTAAAAAAATGAAAAATTTTTGTTAAAAAAAGTGTAAAAAAATTGCAAAAAAATGTTGCAAAAATTTCAAAAAAGTTATGAAAAAAGTCTCAAAAATTTTGTTGTTTTTAATAGCAAATGCAATGGTTTCGCCATTGCATACTGCATTAAAACCAACGAAATTTTTGAAGCTTTTTTCATAACTTTTTTGAAATTTTTGCAACATTTTTTTGCTATTTTTTTACACTTTTTTTAACAAAAATTTTTCATTTTTTTAACGTTGTGATTTTCTTTTTTTTTACTTTTGTAAAAACTTATTTTGAAAAAAATTTTTTTGTAAAAAATGTTTTTGAAAAAAAAAATTTTTTGAAAAAAATATTTTTGGAAGTTTTCGTTTTTTAAAAAAAAATTTTTGTTGTAAATATTTTTTTTTCAAAAACTTTGTTATGAGTTTTTCACTTTGTGGTTTTTGTTTTTACATTTGTGTTTTTTCTTTTCACTTTTGCAATTTTTTCATATTGTAAATATTTTTTGTTAATATTTCTAGAAAACAATGAAATTATTTTGTAAACTTGCATATTTTTTCATACATCTGCTTATTTTTTGTATGTTCTTATGCATTTTTTAAGTTGTGAGAGTGTTATTTCACTTAAAATGTTATGTATTTCATTAATGTAATAGGTATTAGAAAAATAAACACAACGATATATGCATATAAAAGAATATTTAATGTGAGCATTCAAAGAATACACTGCAAAATAATATCTACACATTCATACTGGTCAGCAGCGTGTATGTCTTCCAAATTTTAAGTTTGAGATATTGTGGTAAGTGTTGTGAAAATATGATGGATAAATAGCCTAAATATCTTCCTTTATTTCTAAATTCTACAAAAGTCTGACTAATTTTTGAATATCTTCGCTAAGCTTACATATATCTGACGATGCTTTATATGATGATGTGTGCATTTTTTATTCATGTCTCCTTGAAAACAGCATTTATGGTAATCTTTCCAAGTGTAAGGTTTTTCATCTGTATAGATTTTTGTATGTTCTGTTAAATTCCATTTACTTAAGAAGTGTTTGTAGCAAATAGAGCACATCTGTAGTAGAAATAAATGGACACAGTTAGGATTCTCTTCAATAATATAGGTAAAAAGCACTTGTTAAAGTGTAGGTAGTAAGACAAATCATTTTGTATTTACTCTAATTACGTTTCATATACGAATTCTAGTATTTCTCATATAAGTACTCACATATATGTTATTCGTTAACGCTACATGTGCTAGGGATGAATCATTCGGATCATTAATTTCTGAAGTTTGCTGCTGTTTTGGTTCATCTTGTTGAAACATCTGTATAATGAAAGAAATATATATTTAGTAAAGGTTTAATGTATAAATAATCGCTTATTTATTTTTATTAAATACATGTATATTGCAATCAATTTCGTGTACATTTAATATAAATTAAATTTTCTTCATTTATTCATATGATAGTAATTTCTCTGAGGGGTACATATCAGATAATTTTTAGAAAAGTGTGAAACACAAATTATTCTATGATAATAAGTATTGTGGTAAAATTCACATAGCTTGGTTTCGGAAATAGGTTATTTGAAATATGAAATGGTAAAATTAAAGATTGTATTTGTACATGCTATGTATAATCAAAAACTATAAATATATTATTATTTAAAAAAAAAAAACTCAATGGACGATAATTCAGATGCAAGATGAAATCATTAAGATCAAGTGCAAGATGAAACATATAATTCGATTAATAGTATGGAAGTGCTAATTCAAGATAAACCATGTATACTATATATCATTAAAACTATAAAGATAGTATTTATATTTTAAGCAACTTGATGCACGATAATTCAGAAGTGCGAGATGAAACATCTGGTGAATTGATTAAAAATATGAGGAGATTAGTTTTAATAAATTAGATGATTATAGCAGTAAGAAATTTCGTGTAGGAGCAATGCGTACATGATGAAAATCGAATGGAATCAATTGACTTCAACTCCTGATCCAAGTTAGTATTTATCTCACGTGTGTAATGTGAAAATATAAAAGGTGAAGAATCAAGTTTGATGTAAATAAATATTGTGGTATTGGTTTAAAAACTAAAAAAGTATTGAATTTTACTGAATTAGAAAGCATAAAATTTGATTAAATAATGTTTTATGTAAAATATTAAGTTTAAATGTGATAAAATTATGAAAATCAGTTTGTAAACTCTCATTTTTATAAGTACTACTATGAAAATATTCTTTTAATATAGAATTTCTGCTTATTGATGAGACTAAAAAATTATATTTTTGTTAATTTTGAATATTTATTGAGTGTATGTAATACTAGGACTAAAATCTTACAAATTCGGTGATAAATTTTTCAAGAAATTGCGGTTTGTAATCCAGAAAAAGGTGTGATTTTAATAAATTTGTAAATATGTTCATTATCTTTTTTAGTTATTTCTCTAACTTGTCATTCATTTGTTAATTTTTGTAACTTTTGCAGAAAAAACATTTGAATTTTCGGTAATCTGTACTATTTTTTTGTTCAACAGTTGATTTTATAGATAATTAGTATTCTCATTTCGACAGTAATTTCACATATGAGGTTATTAAATATTAAATATCTATTAATTTTCTTTACTGTTTCATATGATAGTAATATTTCAGAGGAACAGGTGTGATAACTACTAGACTTTGATTGACTTATTTTTCTGATAAACGTTTGAAAAGGGTTGTAAGTGTGTAATGATGAAATATCTATATACTATCGAGAGTCGATATTGATGTAGATAAGTATTTAATAATAATAATAATAGATAAGTAATAGTCAATTCTTTGTTGAATTTCAAGAAATTGTGTGAGAACATGGTTTTTTACATTAAGTTTATGTAATTTCAGTTACAGTTTTTCGACAATCAACCTAAAAATGGATAATTATCATAATTAAAAGTTATGATGTAAAGATCTAAGCAATAAAAAAAGTTAAAAAGTTAAAAAGTTCGTCTAATGTTTGCTCTTATGATGTGAAAATTTCGAAAAGTTTGGTTTGAAATATGAAATGTTTGTAAAAATTAAACTTTGTATTCGTGTATGTTTTGTATTATTAAACTGTAAAGATAATATTCATATTTGGAAAATGTTGTTGGGTGTTTTAATAATTTTCTGATAAGTAGATAAAAACAGATGTTAAAATTCTGTACTCCTAAAATATATAGGATCAAGAATAAAGTTTGATGAAAATAAGTATTGTAAAAATTCAGAAATTTTGAAGTGTAAGATGAATCATGTTCTAATTTGATTAATTATATGGGTAGAATATCTCAGAGTAGTTTTAATATGTCAAGTGTTTAAAGCAGCAAGAAATGACTTTTTAGGTTTTCTAGAATAATAATAATAATAAAAATAATAAAAGTATACTTTTGTTGTAAGATTTCGAATGCAGTCAAGACGTGAAAAATATAAATATGAACCCTTTGTAAAAACATGCAAACTTTTTAAAAAGCTTAAGTTTAGTAATATATTGTAACAATATATGTAAATAAATGTATTTCAAAGTTGAAAATTTGTGTAAAAATTTGTCTTTTCTTGAAAATTGATATTTATTTTTTGTTTAATTAATGATACTTATTACATTTTTGTTCTTAAAAACTAAAATATGCGTTTAATTCTGTTAAAATTGATATATCCGTGTTGGAGATGAGAAAAAATATTGTAAAACTAATAAAATTTGTTTAAATTCGTCTTTTTATTCTTAAAATTAATATTTTCTATTGTTTAGAATATATACTTTTGAGGAATGTATAACCGGAAAATGTTAAAAAATCTTAGAAAATTGGTGTTAAAAATATTAAATTCAGTTGCTTCAATGATATCTTTTCGATATGTAAAGTGATTGTAGCATTTAGAAATGTACTTATGGGGAATGTATAATCGGAAAATGTTAGACAATCTTAGAAAATTGGTGTTAAAAATATTATATACAGTTGCTTCAATGATTTCAAAAACAAACTCTGTTAAAAAATTCTGTATGATTTCAAGTGAAAATAATCTGAACCTGAATACATGGTATTTAAAATACAAAATTCACGATTATGAACTAATGTTGAAAACATGGGTAACATTAAATATACAGCTAATATTTAATTATACATTAGAAAATTCTTAAAGTGTATCCAAATTTATTAAATATAGTATTGAATACAGTGAATAAGTGAAATATGTGAATAAGTATTGATATTTCTAGGTTGCTTTTGAAAATACTAGTGTAAAATTATTCAAATTCGTCTTTTCTTTAAAATTGATATTTATTTTTCTTAAATTAATGATACTTGTTAAGTTTTTGTTGTTAAAATTGAAATATACGTTTAATTCTTCTGTTAGAAATCTATATTTCCAAGTTGCAGTTCAAAAGACTATTGTAAAACTAATCAAATTCGCTTAAATTCACCTTTTCCCCTTAAAAAATAATATTTTTATTATTTTGTTTAATTAATTATACTGATTATGTCTTCCAAAATTCAAATTTTGGGATATTGCGGTAATTGTTATGAAATTGGAGTGCATAAAATGTCTCTTTTTTTCTCCCAGACTTCTAAATATACAAGACAGAGAGGTCATTGCTTTGTCCATTTCCCTACCTGTGGTAAAAAATTGGGGGAGATGGGGGTGAAAAGGCATGGTGAGGGACTTCCAAGGAATAAGTTTTGGTTTCAATATGACGTCACAAGAAGCAGGTGTTGTTTTCATATTTGTGTGTGCGTTGAATATTTACTGAAATGTGTTCGTTTATGCATTAAAATTCTACTTAGTTAGTATATAAAAGTATGATGAAATTTCCATTTAGAGTAAAAGTTAACCAAATTCGTTTAATTCGTCTTTTTTCGTTAAAAAATCATTAGTTTCCTTTGTTAATTGTTCAATTATCGAAATTCTTTGAGGTAACGACTGTTCAAAAACTAAAAAATATGTTTAAATTTCTATTTTAAGTTGTGTATCCTGATTTTATATTAAAAAAAAATATATGAAGAAATCAGTTAAAAATTTAATATTTTCCGTTGTTTTGCTTAATAAATAATGTTCATGAAGGAAATGGTTGTCCAAAACTGGAATGCTTGCTTAAATTTCTTTCTATCAAATTGATATTCTGAAGTTTGAGTTGAAAAAATCGTAAGAAATAAGTCTTTTTCTATAAAACTTGATATTTTCCATTGTTTTTTACTTAATTAACGATACTCATTAAGATTATAGCTGTTGAAAAACTAGAATGCATGTTTAACTTTCAACTTGTAAGTCGATACACTGATGTTGCAGTTGATAAAAATCGTAAGAAATCAGTCTTTTTCTATAAAACTTGATATTTTCCATTGTTTTTTACTTAATTATCAATACTCATTAAGGATACAGCTGTTGAAAAACTGAAATGTACGATTAAGTTTTCTCTCTTCAGTTGATAAAAATCGTAAGAAATCAGTCTTTTTCTATAAAACTTGATATTTTCCATTGTTTTTTACTTAATTAACGATACTCATAAGGGTTATAGCAGTTGAAAAACTAGGATGTACGTTTAACTTTCAACTTTTAAGTCGTTACATTGATCATATAGTTGATAAAAATCATAAGAAATCAGTCTTTTTCTATAAAACTTGATATTTTCTATTGTTTTTATTTAATTAATACTACTCATTAAGATGTCTATCAAGCAAAATTCAAATATATGTTTAACTTTCTTGTGTTAAATTGATAATCTCATCTTGTAGTTGAAGAAATCTAAATAAAATGGTTAAAAACTGAGATTTTAATTGTTTCACTTAATTAATAATACTCATTAAAATTACGGTTGTTCAAAATTCAAATATAAATTTAATCTTCATCATATAGTATGATTCCGAGTTGAGATGTGATTGATAATATTTTTAATTAGGGAAGGTTGTTCACCTCTCATGTTATAATAGAATGTTCCTTTTTTCCACTAGGGGGCGTTTGTGGAGGGGGATGCATGGTGGGGGTAGGAGGTACCGCAGGAGGGACGGTGGTGGCGGCGGCTGGGCGGTTTGCTGCGGCGGGGGCGGCGGGACGCGGAGGGACGGTCCCTCTGTCCCTCCGGCTGTGCTCGTACTGTTATTTTCCTACTACTCACGAGTAACTACGTAATTTTATTCTAGGGAACTTTTGGATCTATAAAATAGCCAAAATTTACTTATAAAAAAACTGTTAGAAATTCTGAGATTTACTTTTCTAAGATAAATATATTTTCTGTATTTGTCTGTATACTTTTATTGCACTGAAATAACGTAATATGAAGAGATTCTTAATTACGTAATTTTATCCTAAACTTATTCTCTAAGATGAAATATATTTTCTGTATTTCTCTGTATACTTTTATTGCACTGAAATAACGTAATATTAAGAGATTCTTAATTACGTAATTTTATCCTAAACTTATTCTCTAAGATGAAATATATTTTCTGTATTTCTCTGTATACTTTTATTGCACTGAAATAACGTAATATGAAGATATTCTTAATTACGCACTTTTATCCTAAATTTATTCTCTAAAATGAAATATGTTTTTTGTATTTCTCTGTATACTTTTATTGCACTGAAATAACGCAATGTAAAGAGATTCTTAATTACGCAATTTTATGCTAAATTTATATTCTAAAATGAAATATATTTTCTGTATTTCTCTGTATATTTTTATTGCACTGAAATAATCCAATATATAAAAATTCTTAATTCACTCAATTTTATATTAAACGTATTCTCTAAGATAAAGTGTTATTCTCTTAGATATGCATAATTAAACAAGATGAAGTATATTTCCTCTATTTCTCTGTACATTTTTACTATACCAAAATAATGTAAATTTTTATTACATAATTTTATCCCAAACTTTTGGAAATTCTGTGAGAAAATTGCCTTTTCTAAGATAAAGTATATTTCCTCTATTTCTCAGCGTATATTTATATTACTGAAATAATATAATAATAATAAAAGTGTACTCTTACGTAATTTTAGCCTATGCTTTGGGATCTCTAAAATGGCAAAAACTTACTCATAAAAAATGCTGGAAATTTTGAGATTTTCTTTTTTTAAGAAAAAGTATTCTTATCTAAGATGAAATGTTATTCTCTAAGTTGAAGCTATATTCTCTAAGTTGAAGTATATTTTCTGCATGTTTCTGTATACTTTTATTGCACTGAAATAATCTAATGTAAAAATAATCTTATAATTTTATCCTACACTTTTTTATTTTTAAAATGCAAGAACTTACTTTTATATTTATATATATATAAGAGAATAAGTTTAATATAAAGGGAGATTTTCTTTTCTAAGATGAAATGTATTTATTACTAAGATGAAATATTTCTTCTATTTTCCTGTTTACTTTTATTACACTATAAATAATTTAACATAAAAATAATCTTCATTACGTAATTTTATCCTAAACTTATGGATCTATCTCTAAAATGGCAAAAACTGACTTATAAAAAAAAAAAAAAAGTACTGGAAATTCTGAGAGGATTTCCTTTTCTGCATAAGATGAAGTATTAAAACCGAACGTAGCAGATGTTCTTCAGTGCGGCCTCTTTTGACAAAAGCCCCTCGCTCGCATAGCAAGCAGGAAGCGGGCAAAAAGAATTTCAAGTCGGAGGTACCTAATGACATAGTAAAATTCCCTGTCGCTGAGGGTTTTCACTCACTTTCTTTTCTGGGTCTAATTCAGTGAACTCTGCTGCTATGTATAAAAAGGCAGATGCTCTTTGTGGGCATACTGCTTTGCTATTCTCGCAAAGTACCAGGCTGCTTCCACATCCAATTAGGATCATCCGCCGAATGAGACATTTCAAAAATTAAGAATTTTGTTCTAAAAGGGCAAATTTGTGACATAAGTTTAAATTTATTTTTGTTCAGAAATTCAAAAAAATAGCAGGAGCAGTTCAGAAAGTAATCTAACCGCACTCATTTTTCTGTTCCTAAACAAACGTAATAGATCTTTCACAACAAGCCGTTAAAGTTGGTATTTTGAATCACATTTCCCGACAAAAGCAGAAAAAACAGCCTAACAAAGGGAAGAAAATGCGTGATCACATGATCGAAATCGCATATAACGCAATAGGTAATTTAATTATTATAAAATGCACGGTTCAATTCGAAATCCCTTCCATAGTCAGGCCTTCCAATTATATATTTTTTCGATAAATTTTACATCTTTCCGTTGTTCCCAACTTGCTCTGCTCAACAAGCGCAAAACATTTTGACACATTTACAAATTCTATTTTCAACAGAAAGATATAAAATTGGAAGCGATTTGGAATCGAACGGTGCATTCCATTTTTTTAATCAATAAATTACCTTATACAGTTATAAGCAATTTTGATCACGTGACAGATATTTTTCACCCTCCATTCACTGGTTTTTCTGCTTCCGTCGAGAAATTCGGTCCAAAACGCCCACTTTCAAACTATTTTCTGAAGGATGTATTGTGTTTCAAATAAAACGGGAACATAAGTGTGATTAGATAGTTTCTGAGCAACAACACTTGCTAGTTTCTTGCATTTCCGAACAAAAATAAATTAAAACTTATTTCATAAGTTGCTCTTTTTGATTTAAGACCCTTAAAGCAATTCCCAAATACAAAGGTAGAGGTCTGCATGGGCTGGAATTTCAGGGCACGCTCCGGCCAGAACGAAAGAAATCTTGGCCCGACACGGCGTAAAAATATAAATGTATGCTCCAGGGCCGGTCTGGCCCGTTTGCGTTTTCACAGTTCATAGCCAAAGTAATTTCAAAGTAAAGTCGTGGGGGAGGGGGGGGATGTAAACTCCCCTCTACTAACTCTGCAAAAAATTATCGCTGAAGAATGTTTCTTGTATCAAGTGATTGGAAATAAAAGTCTACATTTTAAATAATGCATAAAAAAATTGTTTAGGGGGGTGGGGGGATCTGCATATTAAAACGAACCCTAACTTTGTTTTTTAAGGGCTGTATTCAAATTGAAGTTGAGTACTCGATTGTCAAACGACAGAATCCTCTTCTTGATCAAGGCATCTTAGGCGCCACTTCAAGCAGTCATTGAAAACTGCTTGATGGCAGGATACCATAAGAAATTTCAGAATATCCTGTCACTTCTATCGTAATAGACGGTCCCTTAAACCATCATTTTGCCCTTTTAAAAGCATAATTTAAAAACTACTCAAAAGAAAAAATTGAAATTTTGGATTTTTATAAAGCAGGATTTAATAAATTTAAATACATGAAAAAATTGTAGGTTGCAATTAATATTTTTTTCGAAGATTAATTTCATTAATCATATAATGAAATTATAAAAATTTCAAATTTAACGTATTTATGTTTGGGTGTTATAGTATTATTGTTACATAAAAAATTAGTTTATTAGGAGAATAATTTCAGTAGATATTCATAAAAATATGAAAATGTAATTTAACATTAGAAGCACCAAATTTTGAATTTTTATAACTCAAAAATTTGTTATTCAAATGACTTGAAATTTGGTGTCTTGGCATAGTTTGAACTGAAAATTTGAAATATCTTGTTGTAATAGGTATAGCCATTGAAAAAAATAGGCTCGTTTTAATATATATATGGCCGTCTAAGCAAATTTTATATACATCATTTCAAAGTAGATTTATTTTCAATCGTTCGGTATTGATAATTTTTTCTATGAAATTCGTTGAAGAGTGAATAAAGGACGTTTGCTTTTACTTTTTTTTTTTTCGACTGTACATTGAAGCTTTTGCAGACAGAATCGCGAGGAATGGTAAAAAATATAAGTCGAAAATTGTATGCTAAACGTGTGAAATAAGGTGCGTTCGTACTATAACTGTTTTACAAATACAGTAAAACCCCGGTAATTCGGATTAATTGGGATCGGACCCAATCCGGATTATCGAAAATCCGGATTATCCGGAGAATTAGAAAAAAAAATGAAGTAAAATATAACATACTAACAGAAAATCACCTTTATGTTAAACTTATTGAATATTTGCAGACAGTAATAATGTTTAATTATTCCGAAAACATGTCAGAAATTTTTTTTTTATTTAGAATACGACGATGAAACAAGTTAATGTTATGGAAATTAGCCAATCGCTTCTCAAACTTGAAAAAAAAAAAAAAAAAAAAAAAAAAGACCAAACCGATCCGAATTATCCGGAGATCCGGATTATCGGGGTCCGAATTAGCGGTTTTTTACTGTATTCAGATTTTAGTGCAACAGTTGTTGCATTGTAATGCAAAAAATGCATGATAACAAAATTTATTACGATTATATGCTGTTAAAAATAGCACAATAAGATTACGGTCAGAGGCCGACAGCAGAAATTCGTGTCATACCTCGTTAAAAAAAAACATGCTTGTTATTTTGTGCAGCCGTAAAACAGGATGTTATGCATTTTAAAACGCAATAACACTTTAGTTACTATTCTGTAGCACATAGCACGTTAGATAATTATCACAGAACCACCTTTTTGGCGGATTAAAAAATATGTTATGGTTGCGGTTAAGTAACATTATTTTTCGAAACACGACTAAAATGAAGGGTTACACCCTAACATAGAAAAAATGCTTACAAGGAAGGTCTCCATACGGGCATACTCAGAAAAATCTGAAAAAATTGCAGAATGTTCTTCTCATATAGTTATATATGTTTATAAAAAAAATTCGGCGGAACCTCCTTATAACGTCCGTAAAAAAATAATAAAAATTTCGTTTATTTGGCGATTTATCTCCGGTTGGCGAAAATACGAAATTTTGAAAAATACGCTTTTACGCTTCGAATACTTTTTAAAGAAAAAAACTTTCTATGTTCAATTTATTTAAATAAGTTTAGTTTAAGTAATTTTAGTTATGCATTTTTACTTTACTGTGTAATTTTGTCATATACGTTTATATGTACTTATAACAAAATGAAATTAATATATTTTATCATTTAAAACACAATTTAAATTGATTAAAATTGTTCCAAATTGAAAAATACACTGTTAAAAATCTGCTGCATTTTGTTGCAACGCACTCCCTTGCTTGTACAGAAAACGGTTACTTGGCCGTGAAATGGAGCTTTCTCATTGGTTGGAATAGAGATATTATATACAAGCGGTGGAGTGCGTTGCAACAAAATGCAGCAGATTTTTAACAGTGCATGACACGGTCAATTCACCGTGATATGGAGCATTCTCATTGGACAGAAGAGAGATATTCTATAAAAGAAGTGGAGTGACGTTGCAGTAAATGCTGCAGATTTTTAACAGTGAAGTCAATTAAAATCAATTTTCAGATTCGTTAAAATCGTCTGCTTTTGGCGAGGAAATGCACTGCTCGCCAAATCCCGCGTCGCTTTCAGCTTTTCACGCCAATTATTCCAAACTATTTTATTTTTTTACATATCTAGTAATGTAATTCCGCCGCTAATTTTCACTGATCCTTTATTACCTACATGAGTAGTTTAGTTCGTATTTTTTTCAAAAAATTCTGAGTATGCCCCCAATGGAGACCTTCCTTGTTAGAGTCGCACAGTATTTTGGCTAACAGATGTGCTAGAACTGTAAGAATTGCCCTTAATTTTCTAAGTTTTTAAGAGATATAAGGCTGTTTATTTAGTGGATCGGACCGTTTTTCATCGAATAAGACTGTTTCCCGTGAAAATTGAAGGGTAAACGCTCATAAACTTACAGTTTTTTCTGAGAGTGTAGTGGGAACTAGGGAGATTTAACCCAATTTTTACAAAATGATTTTTTTTTTTTTTTTTTTTTTTATTGAGCTTAGAATAAAGTTTTATGTATAATTTTATTCGTTATACAATCAATTATCAAAAGAAAATTGCTACATAAGTGCAATATATAAGAAAATTAAAAAATGATTGGTTTTAATGATGAGAAAATAATGAAGAAATGGCTCCACACTTTTGGGAAGGTTGGCCCACACTATGGTAGGCTCGACCCACTTTGTTTCATACTGAAAAAATTGTTAAGATTTATAAAATCAGTTAAAAAAAAAGCAAAATAACTTTATACGAGGTACTTTAATTATTATAAAAAATATTTTTTAAAGTATGAGACTTTAACAAATCTATTTTGACGGAATCGCATGTTTCGAGAGAAATTTCCATTTTAAACAGTATTTTTCTAAATTGGTACAATAGTAAAGCATGATAAATAAAATTTTAACATTTACGACACTATTCCGTTAGAAGCAGGTTCCGTTTACATAGGATTTCATGTATTTTTATGTCCGAATTTAAAAACCATTGTTCTGCTTCTTTTTTTGTCTTTTGTCTAATTTTTTTATGAAATTCTAACTGGCAACACTAATTATCATATAGTAGGGCTTATCTCACTGTATTTTTTTATAAAGTAAATTATTTGTAATGATGTAAATGTTATGTTAATATAATGTAAAGTACTATTTATAAAGTTACTTTCACTTTCTGAACCGATTCTGAAAGTGAAAGTAACTTTATAAAAAATATCTGCAACCAAAATCGAAAAAGTAGTCAAGAAGCGATTTCGAGAGGGATCTAAGCTATCCAATCAAGTGAAAAAAAAAAATATTTAAAACTCCGTAATGTTAAATCTATGGGCGTTTGATGCCTTCGTATATTTCAAATATCTCCTCAGGAAATTAATACTTTTAACTCCTTTTATTTCTCTGTAGTATTCTTAAAGGATATTTCTTTTTTTTTTTCCTTAGTTCTCAAAATATTTCTATAATATAGGTTGCATTTAAAATTTTATGGCCTTAAAGCTGACGAACTGGGACTGTACTTTACTACTTCAAAAGCTGATAAGCCGTGAGTAAGATTTTAAGACTGCATATAAAATTAAATATGTACTTTAGAAAATTTTTGAAAAAAAAAAAAAAAAAAGAGGAAAAAGAGGTTTTAAGAAGGGTACGCAGAATAAAGAAGTTTTAAATATTAATTTCCTTAAGAGATATTTTAAATATAAGAATGCATCAAACGTCTTTAGACTTAACATTAAGAAGGAAAATTCGAAAGTTGAGCGAACACTATAAGAATTATCATAAGAATTTTTAAGACTGCTGTTTTCCATCTTTCTAGTCTTTTTCACTGTTTCTATTTACCTATTGTATGTCATATTTATATGGTAAAAAGTTTTTACAAGCTTTCCCATTTATATTATTATTCTTATTTATTTATTTATTTATTTATTTTTATTTATTTATTTATTTATTTATTTTTATTATATTTATTTATTTATTTATTTATTTATTTATTTATTTTTTTTTTTTGCAGTGGATACTATAACAATTTTTACATCTTTCTTCAATCAGTTTTAAACATTTTCTTTTCCATATAACCATAGCGTTTCATTATGTAGAGACTGTAGAATGTGTAATAAAAATATTTCCAAAACCATTTCTTTAGGGAGTCTTGACTATCTGGTCAATCCTCCCTCACATAGATTGGGTCAAACGTCCCCACATAGCCCTTTTCTGAAGAAAAGCATATTGCTATGTTAAGTTTAACTTACTAAACAATCTTTATGTCTAAAATGAATGCCCTATGTTTCTACATTATTAAAAATCTATATGCTTAAATTTCCATGACATATTTTATCTAAAAAAAGCTTACAAAATATTTCTAAAAAACACAACTTTTAGGCTGAAAATGCCTCACAGTTGATTTTTTCAAGCACACCTATTTCGATTATTTGTTTAAAACTAAGAAAGTTGTTTGAGCATTCTAGTAGCTTTAATTGAAACTTATTAGTAAAACTCTGAAATTATTTTACATTTGAAAAATGAGGGATGGGTCAAGCGTCCCGTATTGTCAACCCTTCCTAGCCTCCTAGCTACATATTAAATTCCGTAATACGGAAATAACCATCTATCCATAACAATAAGACAATCTCGAATAAGACTTTATCAGCATGGCAATTTAGAATCATTACTTATCATGGGATATCATTGAATTAACTATGCATGCTAAGATTTAATAGAATGAACAAAACTTTTATTAATATCCGTTTAAGCTTTGATCCGGTTTTCATAAAACAACTTGACAAATTCTGCAACGATTATTTACATTAAGTTTAAAACATTTGACTGGGTAGTTTGTGCGCTATTATATGCAGAGAGATGGACCTGGCGACCACTATAGGAGCTACATATATATATATTTAAACGCGATTAAAAAGGAAATAGATTTGTAAGACATTCCTTTGAAAGGGATTGTAATTTTTTTACTGCTATGAATATAGGTTCTGTCTTCACAATTTTTACTGTATTAAGCTCCATTCGACGTATAATGAGTAGCATGCAAGGCACTAAAACAAATTTAAAAATCCCTTTCGGCATGGCCTATAGGCGGAGGTAGATTTCGAAAAGTTTTCATCTCAAAAAAGAAAAAAAAAAAAAATAAAATAAATGATTAGAGATAAACCCAGTTTAACTACTTTATTCAACAGCTTTTAAAAAATTTTTAATTTTATTTTTCTGTAAGAACTGGTTTTATCGAAATCCTCTTAAACGAAATTCTACTCAAATGCCCATTTTGGCAACATATTTTGAATTATATTCTTACTTTATCAAAAAAAAAATTGACCAATATGCTCATTATATAGTTCCTAAATAACAAAAAACTTTTAATTAAATTCGTTTGACAGCAAAATTGAATTTAAAAATGAGTAATAAAATAACCAATTTATTATTTTAATACATCCACAACTCTTTAATCAAGATTGCTTTGAGAAATTTTGTACGAAGTGCCCACTTTGACAGATTTTTTTAAATATATATTTAGCCTTTATCAAAAATCTGACCAATACGGCACATTACACAGTTCCTAAATAACGAAAAACTGTCAATTGAATGCGTTTGAGAGCAAAATTGAATTTAAAAATGAGTCATAAAATAAACAATTTGTTATTTGAATACAACCTCAATTCTTTTATCATGATCGCTTTGGGAAATTTTTTTGCGAAGTGCTTACTTTGACAGCATTTAAAAATATGTATATTCACCCTTTATCAAAAAATCAAAGAATACGCACATTATATAGTTCCTAAGTAACAAAAAACTGTCATTTGAATGCGTTTCAGAGCAAAATTGGATTTAAAAATGAGTCATAAAATAAACAATTTGTTATTTGAATACCCACAGTTCATTAATCATGATCGCTTTGGGAAATTTTGTGCGAAGTGCCCATTTTGGCAGCCTTCTTTTGAAATATATTCTGCCTTTATCAAATAACTGGCCACTCCCTCACATAATATAATTCCTAAATAAGAGAACCTGTAAATTGGATGCGTTTGAGAACAAAAAAAGATTTAAAAATGACTCGGTAAAAACGCAATTTTTTAAATTTCCTCAAATTTCAATCATGATAATTTCGTGAAATTCTGTTCAAAATACCCTATTTGGCAGCCTTTTAAAAAATATATTCTGCCTTTATCAAAAAACTGGCCAATACGTCGCATTATATAGTTCCTAAATAATAGGACCTGTAAATTGGATGGGTTTGAGAACAAAAATGTATTTAAAAATGACTCAGAAAAAACGCAATTTGTTATACTTAATCAATTTTTAATGACGATAATTTCGGGAAATCTGTTCAAAATACCTTTTTTGGCAGCCTTTTTAAAAATATATTCTGCCTTTATCAAAAAATTGGCCAAAACGTCGCATTATATAGTTCCTAAATAAGAGGATCTGTCATTTGGATGCGTTTAAAATCAAAAATGTATTTTAAAATGAGTCAGAATATAAGCAGTTTGGATTTAAGGTTTTTACTCCAACTCCTATTTTTGTTTAATTTATTTTTGCTATAAGAATAGGTTCTATGAAAAACTTGTCAATATAAAAGTTGTAGATCTTATTGTGAAGATGTAAAATAAATTTAATTAGATTTGATTGCTTAAGAATTGAGTAAGTTATGGGTTTTTTTCTTTTTCCTCCCCCCTTTTTCTTTTCGTTTTTAATTTTTTTCCTCGGTAAAAATTGGTCCTATCAAAAACTTGTAAATACAAAAGTTTTAGATAATATTGAGTACATTTATATAAAATTTAGTTGGATTTAATATCTTGAATATTGACGAAGTTATGAATTTTTTTCTCCCAAAAACCATGTTTTTTTCGCCCCTTGAGCCCATTTTTAACTTTATCAAAAATCTGTCATGCATAAACTTTTTGCCCATTTCTTAGAAGTAATATAAACTTTAAACTGTTTCGATATCTATTTTAATTAAGAAGTTATCGCGTTTTTTCTGTTTTCACAAAAACCCTCCCTATTTCCACCCCCTTGGTCCGATTTTGCCCATTAACGAACTCGACCGAGATTTTAGGCTCCTTGATTTTATGTAAAAGTTTGAAGAAGATCTGAGCATAATTATGGACGTTATCGTGTCTAGAAGAAAGTGATATACACCGATAGATAGATAGATATATATATATATAAACTTTTTTACTGATGGTGGTTTTGGGGTCTAGGAGTCATGATTCGTGTAGATCCGCAAAAATTTTTCAGAAATTCCAACATGGGAGACAATGCAATAGGTAGTATTTCATACGAAATCTACCTAAAAAATCGAGACACTAGGTGTTGCGCATAATTTATAAGGGGCGAGTCTTGGAGACCCTGAAGATATGGGGATATTACATAAATCAAGATACCTGGCAACTCTAGTCGTGGATCATCTGAAACGTATAATGAATGAATGATAAGTGGTCTGAAAACCACAGGTTTAGAAACAAGAAACAACAACATCATTTTTGCAATTTCCTCTACGTCATTGACAAATAAACGCTAAACTACTGTTTAAAAACAATAATGAATACACAAATGCGTATCATTGCAAAAGAAACAATAATAAATTATAAACACGGTTGTATTGTAATTACAGTTTTCTCTTTTTATTGTTCTTTTTTAGTTTGCACTCTGTCCTCTTTCGCTAGCGGCAAAATGCAGTGCGACTCCCAGCTTTACCAAATCTACCTACAGGTAGAGAGAGCAACCACATCGTCCCATTTTTAATTGACCCACGCAGTACAAGGTCAAGTCGATTACGTTGCGTTCGGGTTGAGTTGTTTCTTTGCTTTGCTAGGGTCATTCTATTGTCACCATTATTGTGAGACTCGGTGATATGTTGCCAAGTTTACCTTTTTTTAATCGGTCAAACTTTTGTATGATGATGACAGCCGTTGTTTGCAGGGGAAAAAAAATATTTATTCCTATTTTTATGTTTACTAGATCTAGTTTACCATTCATTGAAAACATATTCTGAAACTGGGAATTAAAGTAATTTGAGAAAATATAGGCTACAGAAAATAGTTAAGAGGCATAAGAATAGATTTTTTTTTTCCTTTTTTCTTTTTTTTTCTTTTCTTTTTTTGTTTTTTTCAAATCACATTTGGTAATTGATGTACTTACAGAAAAAAAAAAAATATTTTAAAATTGCTTTTCTTGGTAGTTAATCTAATTTGAAACCTAAAAAAGGCTGCTTTTAAGATTGTTCTTTGTAAGCAATGGAATTTTTTTTTATCATTGTCAGTCATCGAAAAAACATCGTGTACCTTTTATGATAAAACACATCGATCAGGGGAAAAGAAACCACTATTGTATTATCTTTGTAATCTGAAGAAAAAATTATTGCTGTTTTATTTCTGTATTCCATTTGTCTCTAATCAAAATGAAACTTACAACTTCTGTTTATACATATACATATATAATAGACTTATTAAATATTGGTTGAGTTATGTAAAATTCTTCATTAGGCACTTTAACTTATATTTTTTTTGTGGAAGAATGTGTTACATATATTATATACATATATATTAAAAGTTGTTTGGTGAAAAAATGCATGTAAGTAGTAAGATGTACAGTGAATGGCCACTAATGACCGGACTCTTGCGATTTTATTCCTGACTCTTGCGATGTATCACAGTGCATGCGCGAACGCAATCAAGATATAATTTGAATAATGTGTTAGCTAAATGTATAGAGCAACTTTTGTGAAAGTCTCAATAAAATAGCTTGTAGATTCTGAAAATTATCGTCGATAGAATAAGCTCAAAATCCGTTGTTTCCAAAAAGAAACAACAACAACAACAACAAAAAAACCCTAAAAAAATATAAATAAATAAATAAATAAAATAAAATAAAAATAAAAATAAGGGGCTGTTTTCAAATACAGTTATACGTGCAATATTGGGTATGCTATATTATTGACAGTAATCAATAAATATATGGATACAGCCCCTCATCTTTTTGCTTCATTTTGGGAATAACGGATTTTGAGATTTGAGATTCTATGGACGATAATTTTCAGAATTTTCAAGCTAAGTTTTTGAGACTTTCACTAAAGCTTCTCTTTACATTCTGCTAACACATTATGCAAATTATAATTTGATTGGTGTTTATTACACACAGCAAAGTTAATTAGAATAAACCACTTAATCATAATCTGCAGTTTGAAAGCTTTTGCTACATTAGTTTTGTCAGAGTTATCCAAAAGATATTGGTTCTTTTTCAGTTTGTAGACGGTTCCCTATGGGATTTCGTGAAAAAAAAAAAAATTCGCGAAAATATATGACCTGCACTATTTTGTTTACACATCTAGAATTTAAGAATAACTGCTCAGTTATTTTTCTAGATATTTAACAAACTAGATATTATTAAACGTCTAAAATCGCGTGTCCGGGAAACAAAAGAATGAGGAGCTATATCCAAACATAGTACAATGAGCAATATTGTTATTCTACATTGACACTAATCAATGGATATATAGATACAGCCCCATCTTAAATTTGGAATGTGACCTTTATTAATATAGTAATTTCTTCTTTCTTCTTCTGTTTCTGTAAGCAAAAAATAAACACTGCTTTATGTATTTCATTTGAGAAAGATCGGATGTGAAACTGTCATGCGGAATTAATTTAATATCTGAATTTCATTAATATTTAAACTCACAATGTAGCTTGGAACATGTGATGTCGGTCTCTTGAGAAAAGGAACGAGTCAGAAGCGATAAACCTTCTTCATTGTCGGTTTAACTCTCCTAGGAGAATTCGGAATGTTTGACTGGAAGCAGATGTTACGTAGGCGATACCTCCTTCTGTCATATGCCAATCGGAGACGAAATGCAATTTGTATGCAGAATATTAAAGATAGTAAGGGGATGTGCAAATATTATCAACTTCTTGGTAATTTTGGACCCCCCCCCCCCCCCGGTAATGATGACGTTATCAAGGCTTTTTTTTTTAAAGATTGTTTTCATTTGTTTGCAGTCATATACAAAACTAGTTACATTCATTTTTCACAAACTTTATTGATTCAAATGAAGAAAAGTCAACAAAATATCACTTTATTCAAATAAAACTTGAAAGAAATAGTTACTATTTAAAAGTGATTTATAATAGCTTTATTTTTTTTTTTCTTTACATAATGCACTCGACAGTAATAAAGTCTTGTTGTCCTTTCCCAGGACAGAGGAGAGATAAGGTAGATATAGAAATTCTTATCAACAAAAGTGGAGGGCAACATTCTTTCTCTATCATTTATTAGTAAACACAACTTTTATTTCAAATGTATATTTCACATTTGATTTCTCGAACCGGGATTATATATGCATGCACATTAGTAGTAAAAGAATGGGAGTTCAACCCCAGCGTGGTGGACGTGGTGGGTGGATGGTGGAAGTGGAGCCACCACCACCTCCTATAAGAGGGAGAGAGGATCACCACCACCTGATTGAGAAGCTTATCTGATGGAGAGTGTATCATACTGTAGTAGGATGAGGGGAGGGCTTAAAATTGAGGGGCTTAAATTTTTAGGGTTTGAAACTTAGGAGATTATACTATAGTAGAGGGGTAGATGTTTGGAGTCTGTTACAGTATGATGGGATTTTTAGAGAGAGAGAGAGGGGAGGGCTTATTTTTTAGGAGGGGCTTAAAATTGAGGGGGGCTTAAATTTTTTTGGGAGTTTAAATTTAAGTAGAGATTGGAATCAACTTAGAGTAGGAAAGATATTTGAAAATGGGTGAAGGATGTTTTGACTCTGTTACAGTATGATGTGATTTTAGGAAAGGGGGGAGGGCTTAATTTTTAGGGGGCTTATTTTTCTGAAAGGCTTAAATGTATTTTTTTTTTTTTTTTTTAAAGATTGGAATCAACTTAGAGTAGGAAGGAAATTTGAACATATCGTAAAATATGTTATAGTATGATGAGATTTTAGGAAAGGGGGGAGGGCTTAATTTTTAGGGGGCTTATTTTTCTGAAAGGCTTAAATGTATTTTTTTGCGGAGTTTAAATTAAAGTAGAGATTGAAATCAACTTAGAGTAGGAAGGAAATTTGAACATATCGTAAAATATGTTATAGTATGATGAGATTTTAGGAAAGGGGGGAGGGCTTAATTTTTAGGGGGCTTATTTTTCTGAAAGGCTTAAATGTATTTTTTTGCGGAGTTTAAATTAAAGTAGAGATTGAAATCAACTTAGAGTAGGAAGGAAATTTGAACATATCGTAAAATATGTTATAGTAAGATGAGATTTTAGGAAAGGGGGGGGGTGGACTTAATTTTTAGGGGGCTTATTTTTAGGAGGAGCTTAAATGTATTTTTTTTTTCTTAAAGATTGGAATCAACTTAGAGTAGGAAGGAAATTTGAACATATCGTAAAATATGTTACAGTAAGATGAGATTTTAGGAAAGGGGAGGGCTTAATTTTTAGAGGGGCTTAATTTTTAAGGGACTTAATTTTTTTTATTTAGGATCTGAAGCTTATAATATCATACTATAGCAAAGGGGCAACCTCCTCATTTTCCAAACTTCACCCCCCCCCCCGGAAGATTTTTATTTGGGTGCTGCCCTCTGTTGGATCGAATTTTCGTTGGAAATTAATAATTTTAAAAAATTGAGTCTGATCAATTAAGCATTGCTCATCACGCCTGTGTGATAATTGAGTATTGCGATAAGGAGGAAGGTGAGTCTGCTTAATTAAACATTAATCACAATTGCCCATTGCTTATCCCGCCTGTGGCCGCATAATGTCTTATATTACAATCGAATCATCTCTAACTTAAAATAGTATGTTATCAACACGTATTCACTGCCTTGCACAAACATCCGGTAACCAAACAATTTTAACAGGAACTAGCTGATATAAGAAAACATTCAAATATTTTTAACTTTACTTTTCATGAACCTTGATTATTCATACGCATTGATTTTTACACCATTCAAAATATATAAACTACTTCATTATTAATTATTTTTCGATGTACAGTTCTAATAAACGGTTAATTGCCATGCATTTATTTTAGTAAGTTTGCTGTATTCACATAAAAAATGTTTTTACAAGTTATCATCTATTAGCCGATAACGACAAATTTAAGCAATGTATTACTTTAGTATAGTATTGTTTTATCACTGTGCTGAAAATAAGTGATTCTTTTTCCGTTAATTTTCACATGAATTTTCTAATCAATTAGTAAAAAATTACAACAGCATGATAAACACCAGATAACATCGAGCCTTTCTTATCAAATACCATCATATTATCAGATCACTTTGTAAACCAATCCTATTATTTTTTTAAAAACAGTAGCGCCTCCTAGAATTTAATAGATTTTTATGAATCTGTAGAAATTTATCACACTGTTTATTGTTTTTTTTGTTATATGAAGATATTAAGCGCGGTTCTTTAAGTGAGTGCTGTACAAGAAATTTCTTACTTCATGAATATGGAATCGGATTTACCCAGTCAAGAGGTGCAAGTTTCGAATAGTGAAAGATCACCCTCTTCATCAACCCAACCATCCTTTTCTTGTAATCAATGTCAAAAATGCTTCTCTAGAAAGATTGCGTTAACCAGACATCAAAGATCCCACTTGGATAAAAAGCCCTTTAAATGTGAAACTTTCATTCAAAGTACTGATTTAAAACGACATAGGGTTACTCATTCCAAGACACCCATTTTATATAAATGTGATCAATGTGCAATGGAATTTTATAGAAAGTATTCGTTAAGAATTCACAAGAGATTTCATAAGACATATAAATGCAATGAATGTTCACTAGAACTCTCTAAAAAATATTTGTTAAAAATTCACAAGAGATCGCATAAGAAGTTTCATGTTTGTGAAAAATGTTCTAACTCGTTTCTATCAAAGTCTGCTTTAACTAAACATAAAAAAAGTCATCGTCAAAAGGAATATAAATGTAAACACTGTGGTGTTATATTTTACTCTGATATTGATTTTTTATTTCACAAAAAAGTTCATTCCAGGAATTTCGAATGTAAACACTGTAACAAAACATTTAATGTTGACACCAAGTTTATTCAACATTTGATTAAAATGCATAAGTGAAAAAATGCAAACTTTGTCAAATCATGTGAACTGGTTGATTTTCTGTACAGTTTATAATTTTTTTGTATTTTTATCATTATCGAGAATGATGAATAAATAATGTGTAAATGAAAAAAAGCTTTTGTCTTGTATTTTTGTTATAACAATTCATAAATTTTAATAATTATTTCACGATATTGTAAAAAATTACTTAAATTTTAACCTTTAGAAAAAAGTTTCTTATCAATTAAAATTAGAGTTCACTTTAATTTATTAATTTTTCATTTTAAAATACTGAATTTATACTGAATTAATTTTAAAATACTTTTAATATATTAGAATTATTTACCAAGTTTAATTTATCATTTATATTAGCAATTGTTATTCACATAATCATGATGGATATTACCTAGTGTTGCCACAAAAATTTTCAAAAAGAACGAAACTGTTAACAATAAGTATTATTCATTACTTAGATTAAAACTTTTACCTAGTGTTGCCACAAAAATTTTCAAAGATAGAGAAACTGATAACATTATTTATCATAAGCTTACTTAAATTAAAACCTTGTGTTGCCACAAAATTCTTCAAAAATAGTAAAACCACTAACATAATATATAAACTACCATCTATGTACAAAGACTGTTTTTTTAGATTATTAAAAAATGGTTGACTAAAACTTATGGCATTACTAATTTTTTTAATGTTTAACTGTAACCGACGCTGATTTTTTTAACATATATTAGGATATGTGTTGTTTTTAAGCATTCAGTTTGCAACTGATTTCCGTTTGAATTTCATCAGCGGCTATCCTTATTTTTTGAAAATGGATTCTGTAGTAAATTTGTTAAAAAGACCTGTCGACGAAGTAGTTCCTTCTTCAAAGTATCAACGTTTAGAAGACTGTAATGATCCTACTTATGTGAATGAATTAAACTTGCCGAGATTAGAAGTTCCCAATGCATTGAACACTAACAATGAGACGATATCATGCGATTTATCCACTACTGATTATCCACTGAATGTGAAATCTGAGATTAATACGAATTTTTTTAACTTAATTTCCCAAGACGAATATTTTCAAGAACCCACTACTCGATGCGAAGAGACTGTGTTCCAAGCAATCAACCTTTCCCAAGCAAGTGATGAAAGCCAATTCACCACTTCACGAACTAAAAGGGGCAAATCCTGTAATCGTGTTATATTTCGAGAAGAACTCAGTGATTGTATCTTCTTAATTTTAAAACTGTATAACAGACAATTTTATATACATATTCAAGAGTTTAAACGCAATGGGCTTACTAATGAAGAAATTGTAACGAAAAATGCAATTTTTATGGATGTTAACAGTTGGTACGAATTTTGCAATAAAATTTTTCCATTTAATTTGAAGTATAAAAGTTCCTCGTTTGTTGCTAATAACATGATATTAGTGTTAAATTTTAACAATTCTATCATGCGAATTAAACATTTAAAGAATTATTCTCACATTGACTTGAACGAGCATCAGTTAGAAAAGTTAAAAATAAAAGCCTTTGATCTGAATAAAGAACTTCTTCAACATATATATGTAAAGCATTTGCCAAACTTAATAAGACAGAAATGTATCGTTAGTCACACATCTTTAGAAAATGAACGCATGTGTCAACATAAACTTATAACGTGTATTGAAAATAGTATGTCGAGTATACTAAAGCGCATTTTTGAATGCAATGGTTGTATTTTTAACCACGAATCTGTAATCTTTCATCCCTGTTTGATATTAAATAATCGACAAAAATTTGAACAAATGGGAGAAATGTTATTGACTTTAATAGATTTCGACTTTGTTATTTCCTCGTTTTTAAACGAAGTAGATTGTATTAGTGAAAACTTCTTATCTAATATTAATGTAAAAACCATTCAAAACGAATTGTTTAAAATAATAAAATAAAATGTTTTACTATTCTCTTTAATATGTGTGTTTAATTATTTTCAAAATGTTTTATTTCAAAATTTATATCGTTTAGCTTTTTCAAAAGATTTATAAATTGTTTCAATTTGTATATGTATAAAAAAAGAAACACTTCATTATTAATAAAAAATATATTAACTATCTTAAAAAAAATAATAATGTATGAAAAAAGAAACATTTCATTATTAATAAAAAATATATTAACTATCTTAAAAATAATAATAATAATCTTAATATTTTAATTCATTCTTTTCAAAAATTAGAAAGTTAAAAAGTTAATAAAAATGAATAAGTTAAAAAAGACTTTATACAAAAATTAATTTCAATAGAAATTTTTTTCAAATGTTTAAAATATATTTTGAAAATTTTAAAATGTATTACAACTTATCAAAATTGAGTTTACTGATTTATATGAGTATGTATATTATCTTACTGTAACATTACAACAGATTCATAGTTAAAGACATATAAACATCAGGATGTATATAAAAGTAATAGATTAATATACTCACTTGTTTTATTAAAAAATAAAATAACTTCATAAAAATAAAAAGTTTATGAAAAAGTTTTAAAAATAATTCATTAGATTTAAAAAAAAAAAAAACTCACAAATTAAAAAAATATATTTCATAAGTTTACAAAAAAAAAAAAAAAATAAAAAAATAAAAAGTAACATAAAAAGTTTTATCGAAAAAAAAAGTAACATAAAAAGTTTTAACAAAAAAAAAAAAAAAAAAAAAAAAAAGTATTATAAAAAGTTTTAACAACAACAAAAAAAAGTATTACAAAAAGTGTTATAAAAAGTTTTAACAGAAAAAAAAAAACTTTACACAAAAAATAATATCAATAGAATTTTTTCCCAAATGTTTAAAATATATATATTCTGCAAAAGTTAAAATGAGTTTTCTGATTTATGTATATTATTTTCACTCTATTATCTTACTGTAACATTGCAATTCATAGTTAAACATATAAACATTAGGATGTGTATTAAAAGCAATGCATTAATATACTATCTTGTTATTAAAAAATAAAATAATTTCATAAAAATATTTTCAAAATTAAAAAAAGTTTCATAAGTTTACAAAAAATAAAAACTTTATGAAAAAGTTTAAAAAATAATTCATAAATTAAAAAAATATATTTCATAAGTTAAAAAAAAAAAAAAAAATCATAAGTTATTTCAACAGTTCTTTAATAATAAAAAAAAAAAAAAACTTTATAGAAAAAATAATATCAATAGAAATTAAATGTTTAAAATTTATTTCACAAAAGTTGAAATGTATTACATCTCATCAAAAATGAGTTTACTGATTTATGTATGCATGTACATTATTTTCACTGTATTATCTTACTGCAACATACATTTATAGTTAACATACATTTATAGTTTAACACATATAAACATTAGGATGTGTATAAAAGCAACGCATTAATATACTATCTTGTTTTATTAAAAGATAAAATAACTTCATAAAACTCTTTTCAAAATAAAAAAAAGTTTCATAAGTTTACAAAAAATAAAACTTTGTGAAAAAAGTTTAAAAAATATTTCATAAATTAAAAAAAAAAAATGTATCTATGTATATTTCACAAATTTAAAAAAAAAAAAAAATGTTTAAAAAAAATATTTTACAAGTTAAAAAAAAAAAAATTACAACTTATCAAAAAATGAGTTTACCGATTTACTGATTTATGTGTGTATGTTATTTACATCATATTATCTTACTACCAACATTACAGAACTTTCTTAGTTAAACACTTATAAACATTAGCAAATGTATAAAAGCAGTTGATACTTTCCTGTTTTCATTAAAAGTCATACTAACTTTATAAAAATGTTTTCAAATAATAATAAAAAAAGTTGTTAAGTTATTAGATTCTCCCCTTTAATTGCATCTCATTGATAAGTTTTAATCAACCATCCAACCATTCAACTGTTTGATAAGTTTTAATCAACTAACCAACCAACATTTTTCGTAACCAACTATTTATTTTCCCTAGCAATCAGCTATTTATTTACCCTACTAACCAAAAAGCTTTTATCGACACATGAACAAAATTTTAAGATGCAAGACTCGTCCTTTTTAATCGAAAAAACAATGTCTTATATTATATATATTTTTTTTTTCTTACTTAAATGAAACCTTCGCATGTGCATGGTAAAACTTGGAAAAATTCATTTAATTCACAAATTTAAAGTTAACAGACAAGGTCTTCACACTTCTTTTAGAATTGTACTAATATTTTACTAAATATCTTTTGAACTCAACAAGGTTTTAAATAATTATTTTAATAAAAATTGTCATTTGTAAGTAACATTATTGAACGAACTTGGAAAAATTAACTTGGCAAAACAGGTTTTCGCTGTTCCAACTTAGTAATATTCATAAGTTTATATGTTAATCAACCTGTTTGGTTATGTCCCAGCGTGGCTTTATAAAATATATCTTAAAAAAACCTTTAATATTAATGTTTAAAAATATGCAGTTAGTCTTTTATAGATAATTATTTTCACTTCTTTCATTTAAAAACATTTTAAAATAAAATTAATACAGTTACCAATTTATCTGTGTGTTATGAAATGTGCATGCAAAACTTTTAATTATAATTTTCACATTTTTAGTATTTCAAATTATTGTTTTCAAGGTGTGCTGAAATTTGGAAAAATATTTAATTTTCATGCATAATTAAAATAAAATAGTTTAATAATAAAGACACATTTAACATTCTATACTCACCATCGCAAATGCACGTCCAACGCAGTCAAATATTTGGGAAGAAATGAAAAATTCAAAGTCCTTATCAGAAAATGTTATCAGATAACTATATCAAAAGATCTGTGACGTCAAAGAACATGTATCATCAACTGATCACGTGATGTATACCACGTGACTAGTGCTTTGTTTTCTAGATTGGTTCTTATAAACATTCATTTATTAAATAATTTAATCATTCTTATAATTATTAATTAATTAATTAATTAGTTTAATTAATTCTTTGTTAAAATGTTTAACAAAACATGATATCACAGATATTAGTTACAATCAACATTTGTTTTAATCTAGGGAATTTTCATATCCTGTATTTTAAGATATCTAGCACTAGTCACGTGGTATACATCACGTGATCAGTTGATGATACATGTTCTTTGACGTCACAGATCTTTTGATATAGTTATCTGATAACATTTTCTGATAAGGACTTTGAATTTTTCATTTCTTCCCAAATATTTGACTGCGTTGGACGTGCATTTGCGATGGTGAGTATAGAATGTTAAATGTGTCTTTATTATTAAACTATTTTATTTTAATTATGCATGAAAATTAAATATTTTTCCAAATTTCAGCACACCTTGAAAACAATAATTTGAAATACTAAAAATGTGAAAATTATAATTAAAAGTTTTGCATGCACATTTCATAACACACAGATAAATTGGTAACTGTATTAATTTTATTTTAAAATGTTTTTAAATGAAAGAAGTGAAAATAATTATCTATAAAAGACTAACTGCATATTTTTAAACATTAATATTAAAGGTTTTTTTAAGATATATTTTATAAAGCCACGCTGGGACATAACCAAACAGGTTGATTAACATATAAACTTATGAATATTACTAAGTTGGAACAGCGAAAACCTGTTTTGCCAAGTTAATTTTTCCAAGTTCGTTCAATAATGTTACTTACAAATGACAATTTTTATTAAAATAATTATTTAAAACCTTGTTGAGTTCAAAAGATATTTAGTAAAATGTTAGTACAATTCTAAAAGAAGTGTGAAGACCTTGTCTGTTAACTTTAAATTTGTGAATTAAATGAATTTTTCCAAGTTTTACCATGCACATGCGAAGGTTTCATTTAAGTAAGAAAAAAAATATATATATAATATAAGACATTGTTTTTTCGATTAAAAAGGACGAGTCTTGCATCTTAAAATTTTGTTCATGTGTCGATAAAAGCTTTTTGGTTAGTAGGGTAAATAAATAGCTGATTGCTAGGGAAAATAAATAGTTGGTTACGAAAAATGTTGGTTGGTTAGTTGATTAAAACTTATCAAACAGTTGAATGGTTGGATGGTTGATTAAAACTTATCAATGAGATGCAATTAAAGGGGAGAATCTAATAACTTAACAACTTTTTTTATTATTATTTGAAAACATTTTTATAAAGTTAGTATGACTTTTAATGAAAACAGGAAAGTATCAACTGCTTTTATACATTTGCTAATGTTTATAAGTGTTTAACTAAGAAAGTTCTGTAATGTTGGTAGTAAGATAATATGATGTAAATAACATACACACATAAATCAGTAAATCGGTAAACTCATTTTTTGATAAGTTGTAATTTTTTTTTTTTTAACTTGTAAAATATTTTTTTTAAACATTTTTTTTTTTTTTTTTTTTTTTTAAATTTGTGAAATATACATAGATACATTTTTTTTTTAATTTATGAAATATTTTTTAAACTTTTTTCACAAAGTTTTATTTTTTGTAAACTTATGAAACTTTTTTTTATTTTGAAAAGAGTTTTATGAAGTTATTTTATCTTTTAATAAAACAAGATAGTATATTAATGCGTTGCTTTTATACACATCCTAATGTTTATATGTGTTAAACTATAAATGTATGTTAACTATAAATGTATGTTGCAGTAAGATAATACAGTGAAAATAATGTACATGCATACATAAATCAGTAAACTCATTTTTGATGAGATGTAATACATTTCAACTTTTGTGAAATAAATTTTAAACATTTAATTTCTATTGATATTATTTTTTCTATAAAGTTTTTTTTTTTATTATTATTAAAGAACTGTTGAAATAACTTATGATTTTTTTTTTTTTTTTTTTTTAACTTATGAAATATATTTTTTTAATTTATGAATTATTTTTTAAACTTTTTCATAAAGTTTTTATTTTTTGTAAACTTATGAAACTTTTTTTAATTTTGAAAATATTTTTATGAAATTATTTTATCTTTTAATAACAAGATAGTATATTAATGCATTGCTTTTAATACACATCCTAATGTTTATATGTTTAACTATGAATTGCAATGTTACAGTAAGATAATAGAGTGAAAATAATATACATAAATCAGAAAACTCATTTTAACTTTTGCAGAATATATATATTTTAAACATTTGGGAAAAAATTCTATTGATATTATTTTTTGTGTAAAGTTTTTTTTTTCTGTTAAAACTTTTTATAACACTTTTTGTAATACTTTTTTTTGTTGTTGTTAAAACTTTTTATAATACTTTTTTTTTTTTTTTTTTTTGTTAAAACTTTTTATGTTACTTTTTTTTTCGATAAAACTTTTTATGTTACTTTTTATTTTTTTATTTTTTTTTTTTTTGTAAACTTATGAAATATATTTTTTTAATTTGTGAGGTTTTTTTTTTTTAAATCTAATGAATTATTTTTAAAACTTTTTCATAAACTTTTTATTTTTATGAAGTTATTTTATTTTTTAATAAAACAAGTGAGTATATTAATCTATTACTTTTATATACATCCTGATGTTTATATGTCTTTAACTATGAATCTGTTGTAATGTTACAGTAAGATAATATACATACTCATATAAATCAGTAAACTCAATTTTGATAAGTTGTAATACATTTTAAAATTTTCAAAATATATTTTAAACATTTGAAAAAAATTTCTATTGAAATTAATTTTTGTATAAAGTCTTTTTTAACTTATTCATTTTTATTAACTTTTTAACTTTCTAATTTTTGAAAAGAATGAATTAAAATATTAAGATTATTATTATTATTTTTAAGATAGTTAATATATTTTTTATTAATAATGAAATGTTTCTTTTTTTATACATTATTATTTTTTTTAAGATAGTTAATATATTTTTTATTAATAATGAAGTGTTTCTTTTTTTATACATATACAAATTGAAACAATTTATAAATCTTTTGAAAAAGCTAAACGATATAAATTTTGAAATAAAACATTTTGAAAATAATTAAACACACATATTAAAGAGAATAGTAAAACATTTTATTTCATTATTTTAAACAATTCGTTTTGAATGGTTTTTACATTAATATTAGATAAGAAGTTTTCACTAATACAATCTACTTCGTTTAAAAACGAGGAAATAACAAAGTCGAAATCTATTAAAGTCAATAACATTTCTCCCATTTGTTCAAATTTTTGTCGATTATTTAATATCAAACAGGGATGAAAGATTACAGATTCGTGGTTAAAAATACAACCATTGCATTCAAAAATGCGCTTTAGTATACTCGACATACTATTTTCAATACACGTTATAAGTTTATGTTGACACATGCGTTCATTTTCTAAAGATGTGTGACTAACGATACATTTCTGTCTTATTAAGTTTGGCAAATGCTTTACATATATATGTTGAAGAAGTTCTTTATTCAGATCAAAGGCTTTTATTTTTAACTTTTCTAACTGATGCTCGTTCAAGTCAATGTGAGAATAATTCTTTAAATGTTTAATTCGCATGATAGAATTGTTAAAATTTAACACTAATATCATGTTATTAGCAACAAACGAGGAACTTTTATACTTCAAATTAAATGGAAAAATTTTATTGCAAAATTCGTACCAACTGTTAACATCCATAAAAATTGCATTTTTCGTTACAATTTCTTCATTAGTAAGCCCATTGCGTTTAAACTCTTGAATATGTATATAAAATTGTCTGTTATACAGTTTTAAAATTAAGAAGATACAATCACTGAGTTCTTCTCGAAATATAACACGATTACAGGATTTGCCCCTTTTAGTTCGTGAAGTGGTGAATTGGCTTTCATCACTTGCTTGGGAAAGGTTGATTGCTTGGAACACAGTCTCTTCGCATCGAGTAGTGGGTTCTTGAAAATATTCGTCTTGGGAAATTAAGTTAAAAAAATTCGTATTAATCTCAGATTTCACATTCAGTGGATAATCAGTAGTGGATAAATCGCATGATATCGTCTCATTGTTAGTGTTCAATGCATTGGGAACTTCTAATCTCGGCAAGTTTAATTCATTCACATAAGTAGGATCATTACAGTCTTCTAAACGTTGATACTTTGAAGAAGGAACTACTTCGTCGACAGGTCTTTTTAACAAATTTACTACAGAATCCATTTTCAAAAAATAAGGATAGCCGCTGATGAAATTCAAACGGAAATCAGTTGCAAACTGAATGCTTAAAAACAACACATATCCTAATATATGTTAAAAAAATCAGCGTCGGTTACAGTTAAACATTAAAAAAATTAGTAATGCCATAAGTTTTAGTCAACCATTTTTTAATAATCTAAAAAAACAGTCTTTGTACATAGATGGTAGTTTATATATTATGTTAGTGGTTTTACTATTTTTGAAGAATTTTGTGGCAACACAAGGTTTTAATTTAAGTAAGCTTATGATAAATAATGTTATCAGTTTCTCTATCTTTGAAAATTTTTGTGGCAACACTAGGTAAAAGTTTTAATCTAAGTAATGAATAATACTTATTGTTAACAGTTTCGTTCTTTTTGAAAATTTTTGTGGCAACACTAGGTAATATCCATCATGATTATGTGAATAACAATTGCTAATATAAATGATAAATTAAACTTGGTAAATAATTCTAATATATTAAAAGTATTTTAAAATTAATTCAGTATAAATTCAGTATTTTAAAATGAAAAATTAATAAATTAAAGTGAACTCTAATTTTAATTGATAAGAAACTTTTTTCTAAAGGTTAAAATTTAAGTAATTTTTTACAATATCGTGAAATAATTATTAAAATTTATGAATTGTTATAACAAAAATACAAGACAAAAGCTTTTTTTCATTTACACATTATTTATTCATCATTCTCGATAATGATAAAAATACAAAAAAATTATAAACTGTACAGAAAATCAACCAGTTCACATGATTTGACAAAGTTTGCATTTTTTCACTTATGCATTTTAATCAAATGTTGAATAAACTTGGTGTCAACATTAAATGTTTTGTTACAGTGTTTACATTCGAAATTCCTGTAATGAACTTTTTTGTGAAATAAAAAATCAATATCAGAGTAAAATATAACACCACAGTGTTTACATTTATATTCCTTTTGACGATGACTTTTTTTATGTTTAGTTAAAGCAGACTTTGATAGAAACGAGTTAGAACATTTTTCACAAACATGAAACTTCTTATGCGATCTCTTGTGAATTTTTAACAAATATTTTTTAGAGAGTTCTAGTGAACATTCATTGCATTTATATGTCTTATGAAATCTCTTGTGAATTCTTAACGAATACTTTCTATAAAATTCCATTGCACATTGATCACATTTATATAAAATGGGTGTCTTGGAATGAGTAACACTATGTCGTTTTAAATCAGTACTTTGAATGAAAGTTTCACATTTAAAGGGCTTTTTATCCAAGTGGGATCTTTGATGTCTGGTTAACGCAATCTTTCTAGAGAAGCATTTTTGACATTGATTACAAGAAAAGGATGGTTGGGTTGATGAAGAGGGTGATCTTTCACTATTCGAAACTTGCACCTCTTGACTGGGTAAATCCGATTCCATATTCATGAAGTAAGAAATTTCTTGTACAGCACTCACTTAAAGAACCGCGCTTAATATCTTCATATAACAAAAAAAAACAATAAACAGTGTGATAAATTTCTACAGATTCATAAAAATCTATTAAATTCTAGGAGGCGCTACTGTTTTTAAAAAAATAATAGGATTGGTTTACAAAGTGATCTGATAATATGATGGTATTTGATAAGAAAGGCTCGATGTTATCTGGTGTTTATCATGCTGTTGTAATTTTTTACTAATTGATTAGAAAATTCATGTGAAAATTAACGGAAAAAGAATCACTTATTTTCAGCACAGTGATAAAACAATACTATACTAAAGTAATACATTGCTTAAATTTGTCGTTATCGGCTAATAGATGATAACTTGTAAAAACATTTTTTATGTGAATACAGCAAACTTACTAAAATAAATGCATGGCAATTAACCGTTTATTAGAACTGTACATCGAAAAATAATTAATAATGAAGTAGTTTATATATTTTGAATGGTGTAAAAATCAATGCGTATGAATAATCAAGGTTCATGAAAAGTAAAGTTAAAAATATTTGAATGTTTTCTTATATCAGCTAGTTCCTGTTAAAATTGTTTGGTTACCGGATGTTTGTGCAAGGCAGTGAATACGTGTTGATAACATACTATTTTAAGTTAGAGATGATTCGATTGTAATATAAGACATTATGCGGCCACAGGCGGGATAAGCAATGGGCAATTGTGATTAATGTTTAATTAAGCAGACTCACCTTCCTCCTTATCGCAATACTCAATTATCACACAGGCGTGATGAGCAATGCTTAATTGATCAGACTCAATTTTTTAAAATTATTAATTTCCAACGAAAATTCGATCCAACAGAGGGCAGCACCCAAATAAAAATCTTCCGGGGGGGGGGTGAAGTTTGGAAAATGAGGAGGTTGCCCCTTTGCTATAGTATGATATTATAAGCTTCAGATCCTAAATAAAAAAAATTAAGTCCCTTAAAAATTAAGCCCCTCTAAAAATTAAGCCCTCCCCTTTCCTAAAATCTCATCTTACTGTAACATATTTTACGATATGTTCAAATTTCCTTCCTACTCTAAGTTGATTCCAATCTTTAAGAAAAAAAAATACATTTAAGCTCCTCCTAAAAATAAGCCCCCTAAAAATTAAGTCCACCCCCCCCCCCTTTCCTAAAATCTCATCTTACTATAACATATTTTACGATATGTTCAAATTTCCTTCCTACTCTAAGTTGATTTCAATCTCTACTTTAATTTAAACTCCGCAAAAAAATACATTTAAGCCTTTCAGAAAAATAAGCCCCCTAAAAATTAAGCCCTCCCCCCTTTCCTAAAATCTCATCATACTATAACATATTTTACGATATGTTCAAATTTCCTTCCTACTCTAAGTTGATTTCAATCTCTACTTTAATTTAAACTCCGCAAAAAAATACATTTAAGCCTTTCAGAAAAATAAGCCCCCTAAAAATTAAGCCCTCCCCCCTTTCCTAAAATCTCATCATACTATAACATATTTTACGATATGTTCAAATTTCCTTCCTACTCTAAGTTGATTCCAATCTTAAAAAAAAAAAAAAAAAAAAATACATTTAAGCCTTTCAGAAAAATAAGCCCCCTAAAAATTAAGCCCTCCCCCCTTTCCTAAAATCACATCATACTGTAACAGAGTCAAAACATCCTTCACCCATTTTCAAATATCTTTCCTACTCTAAGTTGATTCCAATCTCTACTTAAATTTAAACTCCCAAAAAAATTTAAGCCCCCCTCAATTTTAAGCCCCTCCTAAAAAATAAGCCCTCCCCTCTCTCTCTCTCTAAAAATCCCATCATACTGTAACAGACTCCAAACATCTACCCCTCTACTATAGTATAATCTCCTAAGTTTCAAACCCTAAAAATTTAAGCCCCTCAATTTTAAGCCCTCCCCTCATCCTACTACAGTATGATACACTCTCCATCAGATAAGCTTCTCAATCAGGTGGTGGTGATCCTCTCTCCCTCTTATAGGAGGTGGTGGTGGCTCCACTTCCACCATCCACCCACCACGTCCACCACGCTGGGGTTGAACTCCCATTCTTTTACTACTCACATTTGTAGAAGAATAGGGATGTCAAACGTTGGAGTATCCCATACTTGAGAATCAAATATTTTTATAATATGTATAGTGGTTTTAATAATAACGTTGTATTTTCATAAAAATAGACAACAGACTGAAAAAAAAGATAATATACTATTTTGAATCAAAGACTATGTTACAAATAAAAAGAAACAATTTTGATTGGATCAAAAAGGATATCGATATCATAAGGCACCCCCTACCCCTTGAGATATCTTATGATATCATGTGCCAACCCCCCATCTCCCCTAAGATGATAGCGTTATATATGCACAGCCCCTAATAGCCATTTTATGGGGAAGTGCTTCTATTAGAAGGATGCCATGGTTCCAGTCCCACTAAAACAAATGCTATATTGTGAAAAAAAAAAAAAAAAAAAAAAAAACTGCTAAGTATTACATTTTTTTTCTAGGAAACTGGAATTTTTAGAACATGTTATGTAACGGTGATAGCAAAAATCCATGTACTCGATTCATTTACATGAATTTTCGCTGTTCCCGTTGCATAGTTATCGTGAATTCACGGCAAAACTACTGGCAGCAAAGTTGCCGGACTTTTTCCGTTCCGTTAGTAGATTTTCCGTGTTGAGTAATGAAAGAAGGAAAAACCCCGTTTGAAGAAGAGGTAACTTTTCGTTATAAATTTGGTATAAAGTTAGAATTATAAAGTTGTTATAAAGTTAGTAAGAAATAATCTTTAATTTCGATGACAGAAAGCAAATCAATTGCAATTCAGCAGTCTCACAAAAGGGTACAAGTCTCATAAATGAATTTTTTCATTTCTGTGCAGCAACACGTCAATTTTGTAAAAAAAAAAAAAAGAAAAAAAAAAAAAAATCGGCAGATAACGGAATATCTCCGTTGTTTCTTTCGGTCTCCTCCCATTTCGTTATTTTCAAGAACTATAACTAAATTTTCCGGTTTTTAACGGAAAATACCTTTTTGTCGTGAAATTCTGAAAAAATATATTCGTGAAATTCAGATTTTCTTTAACAATATAAACTGTTAAGTAAATGTTATGGTCTTTAACAAAATAAACATGTAGTTCCAGCCACAAATGTTTTAAATGAAGTAAAGAAGTATTTTAAAAGCGATTTAGTTCCATAAAGCCATTTCTTTGACGAAATTTAAAATTTTATACGGTTTCTATAAGTCATATTTAGTAGAAATATTCCATTACACTAAGAGATAAGACGTATGGGAATCCCATTCTTCCCCTTTCTAGTTTCTTTTTTTCCTTTCAAACGCAATAAATTTTTTAGAAAATAGTGTCAAAATGAGCGTCTTGAATCGACTTTCGACGCGAGATAAGAAAAACCCAGGCAATCTGGGGGGGGGGGGGGAGCATTGTCACGTGATCAAAAAAGCTTATAACTCAGTAGGTAATTTATTGATCAAAAAATGAAAAACTGAAATCGCTTCCTTGGTAGGATTTGCAATTTTAAATATTTTCGTTAAAAAATGAATTTGTAAATATGTCAGAAGTTTTGCACTTGTTCAACAGAGCAGTTCAACAGAACAGCCTTAATAGGCATCTAACTTATTTCGTCGCTAGATTTGTTATAATTAATAAATTATTGAATTTGAGAATTAGTGTCGTTTACGAAAGAAACCACAGCAGAACGCTGAAAAAAATGTGTCATAATTTTTGAGCTTTTCATAGACAAACACGTGCAGACTTTTGTAAAAAGAAAAATATGTTTACTTTTATACAGATAAGTGACTGATAAAGAAAGAAACAAATAAGGTTATATCAGAACTGCTGATGCTGGATGAAGTTGATTCGATTAAATGTTTTGTTGAACTCTGATTGATAAGATAAAATACATCGGATCATTTGTATCTATCTCAAAAGTGCATCAATATCAACGAGTTACTTTTGAACTGTTTACAATTATAACATTTTTTTTATCATCGATATTTAGGTAATGGTGGCTTCTTCGGTCGATTGTGCAATATGTTGTTACGTCCATTATCAGATCTTGATGAATTTGAATAAAATCATTGTATATAGGGTCATTCGTCCCAGCGTGGTATGAATTCTAAATTTGTATTATGGAGATCTGATGAACTTATTATGTAATCTTATTTCCTAGATTTTTCTTTATTTTATTTACAATCTCTTTATTTAGGGGGATGGAAGGAAGTGCAATGTTTCTTTCACTGGAGGCTTCCGGTATTCCAGAGTGTATAGGTGCAGATTCATGGTCGCCAGTCGCCACGTAGCGACTAATTTTCGGTGTCTAAGTTGCCATCCTTTGGCGAATGTCGTATTTTTTCTCGCGATTTTGACAAAAATAGCGTTTTTCAGACAATCTTTTTAGGATATTAACGTTTTTTTTTGTGATGCTTTAACAAAATATGTTTTTTTTTTTAGCAATCCTTTGATAAAATTCCGTGTTTTTTCTGCAATCTTTTGACGAAATTCACGTTTTTTTGCAATTTTTTCATGAAATTCGATTTCGGTTCTGCGACTCTTTGACAATATAGCGTTTTTTTCTCACGATCCTTTGATGAAATTAGCGTTTTTCCGCGTCCATTGACGAAATTCGCAATTCTTTCACCAAACTTGTAAGATTTTTTGCGAACCTTTAACAATTTTTTTTCAAAAAAATTGACCTCTTTTTTTTTTTTTTTTTTTTTTTTTTTACTGATAATTGATGAAGTTGTTTTTTCGGCGAATATTTGACGAAATTCTCCACAATTTTCCGTGACATTTTTTTTTATCTCCGCATTTTCGGAACCGAATGCCTTATAGTTTCAAAAACGTCGGAACAGAATCATCTACATATAATAAAATGCGACTGGAGCAAAGTGTAAGAACGGTTCCGGGACGAATCATTCTGATCTGCGAATCATCGACCGCAGCTAAAAGCCACGTTAGGCTTAATTGAAAACAGATGCTAAAATGATACTTTTAAAATTTCTTCCACTTGGAATAATGTTTGTTCAACATATTTTCATATAAAACATGCATATGATAACAAATTATAATACTTAAAGATAACAACGGAACTGTAAACTGATAAGTTTTTTATCATCTAAGAGTAAAATTGTATTTTATCGCATCAATTCGCGGTCTTACTCTCATCTCAGATTATTTTGTGCTGCCATCTATGAACTATTTCAGAAGCATTTCTTCCAGAGGATAAATTCTGAGAAAAAAAGGACTCGCAAACCTGTTTTTAAATTATTGTGCTACTCAGCGGTTGCGGATTTGAATTTAAATTTAGTTTTATTAATTTTTTTTAAGATGCTAGCATTTATACGCTTAATTTTTTAAAATTTGTTTTCTATTATATATAAAATAAGTTTTTTTCCCTTCAAGTTGTAATGGATATATAAGATAATATCATGACTGCATTAGTATAACGGGAAATTATTTTTTCACATGCTCTTAAATCAAAATTTTATCTGCTTTGATGTAATTAATATATTTAGTGCATGATATTATACATTCCTTACATTTAAATGACATTTGATAAAAAATATAAATTTCGTTTACAATGCAAGCAAATTTCGAATGGATATAATCTAAGCTTTTAAAAACAGGTACATTTAATTTAAAATTTCACAAAAGAAATAATAATAATACATATTTTTTTCATAATTTACGGATTGAATTTTTAAAGTTGCATAGCTGAAGTTTTTTAAAAAAGATTTTGATTTAAATCAATGCCTCCTGTTTCTGCTAATTTCTATTAGAAACTACGATTAAAAAATTGTTTTGTTTATATTAACTGCGTATCGATGGCGCCAAATCCAAATTTAAAAACAAAACACACAGCTTATTAATAGATGACTAAAAGCATCGAACTAAGAATCTATTATATACCCACGACTAAAACCGCTGCCGAATCATATTTTTAATAAAAATAATGTATTTTAAAATTTAAAAAAACTTCAATATTTAATTTTAATGCTTTGTGAAATCTTCAGAAATTGAGTTTTATTTTACCAATTATTGTTATTATTATTGTAATATACATTGCTCTTTGTTTTGAAATTAAAATTTGTTCAAAAACTAAATATCAAGTTAAAAAAAATCTTCATCATTTGTATTTGTAGAAATTTATTGCTATTTTTAAAATGTGCTTTTCTACAATACAAACACACGGTCCGCGGGCCGGCGGAATCGTTTCGAATTTTCTAACGGGCCGGGCCGGCAGATTTAGAATAGTTTTTCAACGGGCCGGGCCGACAAACAATATAAACGGGCCGGGTCGATAAAAAAAATTTTCGGGCTTGCCGGCCCATTCTGAAGATTTCAGCAGAAACGATAAAATATGAGCGATTTTCAACGAAAATGGTTTTAAAGAGAATAAGTATAAATGTGGCCATACTAATTTGACAGAATCAATATAAAAATGCACAGTGTATCGGCATCGGAGAATTACATTATGTGTAACCCGTTTTAATATTTTTTTAGCTGACTCATGCCGGTCCGAGATCACGCTTGCATTATTTTTCTACATATAGACTGGCCGGACCGGTACTAGACTTAATTATTGGCAGAAAACATGATTTGTAAAATTATTAACAGCGATAAAGAACTTGTGTTAGCTTAGTCTTCGGATATATACTTTTTGATGATTTTTAAATTAATTTCTCAATAATGCGAAAGTTTGACATATTTTCTGATTAATTTTAAATTGTAAAAGTATAAAAGTGATAAGCCTAACTATTGAAGAGATTTGGAATCGAATAGCGTTTTTCATTTTCGGTAAATAAAATACTTGTATAACCTTGTTGAGATATAATAGTTTTTCAAATGATTGTAGGTTTTTCTCACTTCCCTTGCTATTGCTTCCGGAAATTCTATTCAAAACGCTAATTATGACAGTATTTTATTTGTTTGCAGTATTCTTAAATTGCTTGTATCAAAAAATGGATAACGCCATTCGATTACTATATAGTTTCTGAATAAAGATATCTGCTAATCTCATGCGTTTCTGAGAAAAAAAAAAAAAAAATTAATTTAGAAATGTATCAGAAAGGAGCTTCTTTGAATTTAAGAATGAATTTAGATTTGAAATCTATAATAAAATGATATAGAAATATATTTATAAATCTTCTTTTATTAAACAGCTTCAAAATTAACCATGTTTTTAGCTTTCTTTCCTTTTTCTTTTATTCTAAGCCATATTAATTTTTTAATGAATCTTTATTCGAATGTTGAAAGCCTAAGAATCTAAGCAATCATTAATGTTGTTAATGTGTATTTGCTGTAAAATATACTCTAAAATCATTCCATAGATATGTATGCAGTATTATTTAAAAGAATCTTAGTTATATGATAAAAATCTGAATTTTTTAGAAATCGTAGAAATTGTAACGGGCCAAAACGGGCCGGGCCGAAATAACTTTCCGTACGGGTCGGGCCGGCCCGGGCCTGGAAATTCCGGCCCCAGCAGACCTCTAAATTCCGTCATTTTTGACGGGGTTATATATTAGTCCTTTTAATAGTCTATGATAAGATTTTTTTAAGGCAATTTTGCTTCTGTGTTTTTGAAAAACAAATGTTCCATTTATAGTCTGATTTTCATAGTGCAAAAATAATCTCACAATTCACATTTTTTTTTTTTTTTTTTTTTTTTTTTTTAATGTACTGTTGTATAGCAAAATGAAAATAAGAAATATTGTTTTCCTAAAATTTCCCACTACCATGACTGCATAGCTTATTTTTATAGATATATATTTTTGAACTTTATCTTCTGATTGTACAAGGTTTAGGATTTATATTATATTTAAAATATATCCAAATTAAGATAATTGTGTAATTAAACAAGAATACACATTAAGGGTGTTCTTAGCTTATCCGCTCAACAAGCGAAAAACGTTTTGACACATTTACAAATTCCTTTTTTTAACGGAAATATATAAAATTGGAATGCCTGATTATGGAAGCGATTTCGAATTGAACTTATTTTTCCTTTTTATGATAATTAAATTACCTATTGAGTTATAAGCTATTTCGACCAATCGATCACCCGTTTTTCCCCTGCTTTTCTACCGGTTTTTCTGCTTTCGTCGGGAAAGATGCTCAAAAGTGTCAACTTTGAAGGCTTGTTATGAAAAATCTCTTGTATTTTTCAAAAAACAGAAGAATGAGTGCAATTAGACAGTTTCTGAACAACAAGACCTGCTATTTTCATGCATTTCCGAACAAAAATAAATTAATGCATATGTCACAAAGGTGCCGCGGTGTCTTTATGTTTTTCATTTTATACATGTTTAGATTCTTTTTCATTTTGAGTCGCTGAATTTTCCCCATATATATTCTACTGCTCTTATGCATTTCTTTCACAATATGTCGACATGATTATTTGAGTTTAGGAGTCAAAATTTTGGGAATCTGCTTGCACCTATACTCTGAATTTCTGGGTGGCACTGCCCCTCCAGTACTTACATCCAGCGGCGGATCTAAGAGGGAGGTCGTGGGAGTCATGACTTGCCCCCGAAAGATTGGAATTTCTAAAGAACATTTAAAAAATGAAATACATATTAAGTTCTTTCAAATTTATTTCCCGTTCAATAATAAGAATCTTTATGATTCATTAAATTTCTACTTCATCCGAAGTAGGTTCAGTGTCCTCGCTGTCGCTCGCCAATGCGCCAAGTTGCGACTAAATTCTTCATTTGGCGAGTAAACAAGCGATTAGATTCGCCAAATTGCTAGTGCTCAAATTTTGCTTTTTTTTTTTTTTTTTTTTTTTTTTTTTTTTTTTTTTTTTGCGCGCGTGTTTAATATTTTTAATATTTTTAAAAATATATTTGTATAATAACATATTTTTAATATAAGGTACTCTGGGGTAATAACGCCAGGCGGGGTAATAACGCCAAGTGCTTATATTTTGCATAATTATGAAATAATCAGGTAAATGACACCCATGTGCTCTGCGCAGAAGGGTTTTGAGTCATATAAATCGCAAAAAACAGCTTCAAGTTAATTTGTTTCATTTTTAGGTCTTATTGTTTTTACAAACAACTAGAATTAACGCTTGATCTAAAATTTGCGAGATACGCTTTGTGATGTGAAGACTATCTTTTTATCCGGAAATACTTTGTTAATTACATAAATTTGTAGAGCATTTCATGTACTTTTAAAATGTTGTTGAAGATTTTGGATATCTTCTCGAGATAATTTGTAATTCAAAATGTATTGCGCAATAACTAAACCGGGGTAATAACGCCAGTCCTTGACATTAATACCCCGGTTGATTCCCTACAGTGGCCGAGCTACATCCTAAATACTGATTCAAATAAACACAGTTAAAACTGTGCAATGTTTCTCATATTTCTATTGAAGCGGTCCTTTTTAAGCAAAAAGAAGCTCACGGTCTGATATTCTTTAGCCTCATCCCCCCCTCCCACACCACACCTTTATTTTTCTTATACTTTCACAAAAAATTGAACATTTTCAATAGCCTAGAATGCAATTTGTCAATTTCTAAGTTTGTAGAGTTTGTATTTTTGGAATTGGGCTATCTACATGCAATTATTCCATCTTAATTCATAGTTTTGTTTGCATGGCGTTATTACCCATATAGGTGGGTAATAACGCCAAATAGCATTGGTCAAGAAAAAACGCCATTACATTTTATGAATACCTATCTGTTAAATTATTTTATTTTATATAGATAGTCAATGAGTTGCTGTATCAGATCCTATATTTGTTTGAAAAATAAATTTAAATTGTTAATTTAAAACTAAGCCGTGAAAATTGGTAGAACCTTAACGTGGCGTTATTACCCCAGGGTACCTTATTTGTAGCGGATAGTTGAATTTAGATTAACAATCGTTGTCGCAGTTATAAAAACGTAGGTTATTTTAGAACGTTTTGAAAGAAAAAAAAAGAGGGGGGGGGGTCAAAATACATTAAAGGATTAAAGATAATTTATTAGTGCTACACGGCGAATCTATTTGGCTAATATTTGTTTCATTTGGCGAATGAATTTTATTTTTAATTAGCCAAATTACTAACGTTGTTCAAATGTCAGCGAGAACACTGAGTAGGTTATTTTGGTTAGTAGATTATTTTACACATCCATGAAGTCATTTTTAATCTCTGATGCAATACATTTGCAAGTGCACTGATTCAGAGCAAATGTAATTGGTTAGTGTTCACCATTTTTCGATAAAGGCCAAGAATCTTTCGGAAAATCTACCGAATGGAAAAAAAAAATATTTAAAAATATTAAAACGCAACCGAGATATCTTTATAAATTTCTTTCATAGGATTAGTATTAGCGAACGGGTCTTTTTTAGGCGCGTTCGTAATTATGTAAATACGTAGCACCTATTGTTGTCGTTCAGTCCGTCCGTCTGTCTGTCCGTCCGCATATAACAACGCAAAAACTACCCAACTGAATCGTTTGAAATATAAAATATATAATTATTACATAATTTTGTCGAGTCACTTCAAATTTTATGAAAATCGGATGCATAGATCAATTACAGGGACAATCAAAAGGATTCCGTTACATTACGGTCAACGGGGAAAAAAGTTTCAAATGCATTTTAATCGTTTGAAATTTTAAATACATAATTATTACATAATTTTATCGAGTTATTTCAAATTTTATCAAAATCGGATGGATAGTTCAATTACAGGGACAATCAAAATATTCCGTTACATTACGGTTAATGGGGAAAAATGTTTCAAATGCATTTTAATGGTGTTACATTTATTCGAACGTAACAAAATTGATATGCATCTATAAAGTACATATTATAATATACATTTTGCATAATCTGTGGTGTAAAGAATATTTGTTATTGATTTACAAGGCCACACAAAAGTATTCCATTGCATAATGGTATAGGGAGAACATTGTTTGGTGCGCATTTTAATTGTAATTATTTACAATTTTATGAGGTTGATATATGAGAGTGATATTTTTAAAACTTCGTTATCGTACGAACGCACCTCATTTGCTGCGCTTCACGTGCAATTTCCAACTTGTATTTGAATGAAAGAGTAGCCTCTTAATGTTTAATTATTTAAAAAATTTTGAAAAGAATACTTTTTTTCAAAAAGAGAGAAAAATAATTATAATTCAGTTCGAAAATCTTGTTTGAAAATATTATCATTCCTTCTCTCCCACGCAGGCGTCCATGATTGGAAACGCTCTCCTTTTAAAAAGAGTTCTGCCCAGAGGATTCAGCCTTGTTTCGCCCATCATTATTAATAAAACAAATATAATCCCGAATAAGTTATATTTGTTGCAGGTTTAGCAGTTGCCGTAATTAAATATTTCCTTTTTCCATATCCGTGGTTCCTATTCTTTTTTCCATCTCCGAAATCCTGGACGGTCCAGCCCTAAAACGGACGTCCGGCTGCATCGGTGAAGGTACCACCTATGTATATGCGCGGAAGATCACTCAACTGTACCGTCAGCCAAAGTTCCTTCCTTATTCATTCGTCCATGAGTAAAGCTGCATTTCCTTTAATAAAAACCTCCTGCTGAAATAGAGAAAGTAGCCATTAAAAAAAAAAAAAAAATAAATAAAAATAAAATAAAATACAAAACGCATATACAGTCTTCAAAAATAGAATAAGATATATATATAGAAAAGAAAGGAAGGGAAAGGAAATAATAATAATAAAAAATAACGCATTGGCTTTTTATTTATTTATTTATTTATCTTTTTTTTTTTTTTTTTTTTTTTTTTTTCTTGAGAGGCAGTCATATACATTATATCCCACCTATGTTAATCCTTTTGCAGGCAGTGTCCTCAAAAGGAGACACCTAATTTTTATTCTATTGGTACCCAGAATATTCATTTACAATTTTCCTTCTATAACATGCTTGGAAATAAACCAGTTCGTATTTTCTAATAAACTCTTTCTTTCTTCTTCTTTTTTTATTTATTATTATTATTATTATTATTTTTTTTTTTTACATTCTGGTGTAAGTTAATTATTTCAAAGAGTTTGGTTTATTTGATATCGGCCAATTATCTACACTAGGGATATAGGCCCTGGGGGGGTTGCCCTTCGTGGGGGTCTTTCTAAGGGAACCTAACCCGTATTTACGCAAGGTTCGAAGAAAACCACGAAAACTCCGAACGGTTAGGCCGACGGCCGCGATTGGGTTCGAATCCAGCACCTGCCGTCTACCAGTTGAGAGGTCCAAATTTCTCGGCCACTGGTGGGGCTATTTCAAAGAGATTTACTCCGTGTCGGAAAGGGTTAATAAAAATTTGCACCAGAGGAATTTTATTAAATTTTGATTTTTTAACTTTGAAGGAAAAAAATCGTAAAATCCCTTTTCCTTATATAATATAATTAATTTTCCAATTAATTTTCAGCGGTGAAATTACACTTGAAATTGAATACATTAATAATCACATTGCCAACTAAGCGTAGAACCAACCAAGTGAAAAATGTCCAACCGGGGAATCGAACCCGGAACCCTTGGAATAGCGTTCCAAGTGCCCCACCATTTAAGCTACGAGGACGATGCCCAGTTGAGAATTTCTTACTTCATATGTTGGTAAGACTACGACTGCAGCACAGTATGGGACCGTCTTCATGAGCACACAATCTTGCGGCGTAACAAGAGACACAAACAAACCCAGCATCAGTAAATCACATATATAATATAAATTAATTTTCAGTAGTGAAATTGCGTTTGAAATTCTTGAATATTTTATGTGAATAATCACATTGCTAACTAAGCGTAGAACCAATTAATTGGAAAATTAATTGGTGTTATATGCGGACAAACGGACGGACCGGCCAGACGACGACTATAGATGCAACGTATTTATACAATTACGAATGTGCCTAAAAAGAATTACGAAGTCCTTAAAAAACATTATATTTAAAAATATATTTTTCAATTATGTGTCCAATTTTGGGGTGCCACACGAAATGAATTAGAGGGCTGCATGTTTCCCGCGGGCCGCATAGTGCGTACCATTGTCCTTGATAACAATAGTGCGTATTCCAACTCGAAAACAATGCAGTCTCCTGGGAATTCTGTTTGTCTTTATTTGACTGTTGATATTCACCAATCACTGGCTGGTGTGTACGTGACATATCAAGCGTAGATCCGTGGCCGATAATACTTCGCTTAGATTGCTTCCATGCAATTTTATTTCTCTTGATACAAGATTCTCATTTTCCCCCCATTTTTTGGGGGGGTAAATAAAGTTTTATAAATTATGTATAAATGTGCGTTCCCTATATATAAAAAAAATATATATATATAACATTTTTACAACATAAGGCTCCTGGGTCCTTTAGGCAAAGTGCACCCCAGATAATGTTACTCTTATGGGGAGGTTATTTGCTAATATCTCGTTTGGATTTCGACATTTTTATTTATTTATTCATTTATTATTATTATTATTATTGTTTTGCGTGGATAGTTGAGGTGCTCTTAGGAGGCTTCTCCAGCCGGGCCGAATGTGCTGGAGGCTGGAAGCTCTCCACTAAAGTATTTTGAGTCTCCCCTGGAAAAGATTCCAAGGTCACTAAATGAATTTCTGTTCCGAAAATCCAAATGAAATTCTGTTCAAAAATCTAATTTTGTTTTGAGGCCCTTTCACAGTTTCGCATTAATAGTAAATTGTAACTAAAATAAGTGTTTCAACATTCGCACATCCTATTAGCATATGGGAAGGTAACATGATGTTTAAGGGTGTTCTTAAATCAAAAAGGGCAACTTTGCGACACATGCATTAATTTATTTTTGTTCGAAAATGCATGAAAATAGCAGGTGTTGTTATTCAAAAACTCTCTAATTGCACTCATTCTTTTGTTTTTTTAAAAAACACAATAGATTTTTCATAACAAGCCTTCAAAGTTGACACTTTTGAGCATATTTCCCGACGAAAGCACAAAAACCGGTCGAAAAGGAGGAGAAAAACGGGTGATTGCGTCATCGAAATAGCTTATAACTCAATAAGTAATTTAATTATCATAAAATGGAAAAATAAGTTCAAATCGAAATCGCTTTCATAGTCAGGCATTAAAATTTTATAACTTTCTATTAAAAAATGAATTTGTAAATGTGTTAAAACGTTTTTCGTTTGTTGAGCGGATCAGTTAAGAACACCCTTAAGGGTGTTCTTAAATCAAAAAAAGCAACTTTGTGACACATGCTTTAATTTATTTTTGTTCGGAAATGCATGAAAATGGCAGGAGTTATTTATCAGAAACTGTCTAATTGCACTCAATTTTCTATTTTTTAAAAAACACAATAGATTTTTCGTAACAAGCTTTCAAAGTTGACATTTTTCAGCACATTTCCCGACGAAAGCAGAAAAACCGTTCGGAAAGCAGGAGAAAAACGGGTGTTCACGAGATCGAAATAGCTTAGAACTGAATAGCTAATTGGAAAAATAAGTTCGTATCGAAATAGCTTCCATAATCAGGTATTCCAATTCTATAACTTTCTGTTAAAAAATGAATTTGTAAAAGTGTCAAAACGTTTTGCGCTTGTTGAGCGGAGCAGTTAAGAGCACCTTTAATATTGCACTAGTAATATACTCGAATTTTTCATCATCATGTTCTTTTCTTAGCATAAAATGAAGTGATTACAACAGTTTAATAAGAAACATGGTACCTATATCTATTACAGTGTGAATATGCCCTAATTTATCTTTGTGGGTCAGAGAGAGCGAGAAAAAAATAACCTCCCCCTAATCTAGTATTCACTTCTAGCTATGGCCCTGTACTTCCAGTCAAGCTGAAAGATCCATTTACTTACACTAATCCTAGAGCAGCAGTTTCTGAAAAATTCAATCGAACACATAGTGTATGAATAAGAACCCAGTAGTAAATCCATGCATTTCTGAATAAAAATTAATTCAGAAATGTGTCAGAAAGAAAATTCTTTGGATTTAAGAACAACCTTAATTCTTGTTTTTTGCACTTTCTATATTTCATTGTTCGATTACTGGTGTTTTCGCCTTGTTTACGTTATTCTGATAATTTTCTTACTGTTGTTTTTAATTTAACGATTTTTTTTAATTAAACATATACACAAATTATCACTATCGGGAAAATGCGTAGCTGTTGATACTAAAAACTTTATTTCTGATATCTGTAGTTTGTCGACACCTTTTATTATCATTGGTGCAACATTGTTTTGATCTAATTAATATTGGATCAACACTTTAAAATCAGAACGTACATGTAACCATTGCAGCGAGAATGGAGAATTTCGGTGAAAAATTGCCAGACAACCCAGATTATACTGAATTTTCTGATATGATAATTTGCAAAGTGAGATATTTTCTGTGTTGAGATAGTGTTACTGTGCTTGCTTTTCGAATTTGCTGATTACGAGAAAAATTCTGAAAATTATGTCAACATCAGAGGAAATTTAAACATTTTAGTCCTTGATTTGTCCGATTTCAATTTATCACTGCCCGAGAAATTTGAAGCACTGTTACGTGATAGTGCTTCTCCAAACATACATTATTTGTTTCAGGTGCGTTTGATGTTATATTAAATATGTAGCACCTGCAGTCTTCGTCTGTATATTAGAATAGATAGAAAAATATACGAAAAAAAATTTTTTTTTTTTTTCGAAGTTACTTTTGGCGTGGCGTATACAATAGTTGCCTTTTACGTATATTAATTTACACCTATTTTTTTCCATTGAAATCCATTCATAGTTCCCAAAATAATTTAAAAAATTGAAATTTTTATGAAAATTTATCATTTTTTGTTCGTTTTATTTTGTTTATTTGTTTTAAATTCCAATTAGTGCCTGCCTGGTGAGAAAATTGTGTACGGGATGTACTACATATAATTCTGTAATATAATAACGCAAAAACTACCCAACCGAAATATGAAATTTAATATACATAATTGAGTAGAATTTTGTCGAATACTTTTAAATTTTATGAAAATCGAACCAATACAAGTACATGTTTATTGCATTTTTGTCCGTTGTTTAGAGATCTGTGTTAGTATAATTTTTATAACATTTTACTCCATATAAAAATAGCATTATATTTTGTCATTAATCCGTTACTGAGACCAAGTTTTTTTTTCTTTTTTTTTCAAGACACTGACCACATAATGTGGGATTTTCAGGGTTTATAGAGTAATTTCACAATTATTTCGAATTACGGTAATTTTTGCTAATTTCTTACGAAATTATGAAATAAAAGTTATAATAAGACCTTGATATGTTAATTTAACATATGAAAATGATTTTTTTTTTTTATCTTTGTCCATTTTTTAATACAGATCTACAGTTTTGAAGCGAGAATAATGAAATTTTACATGCAGGCGTATTAATACATTGTCGAGGCAACTAAAGTAATCGGAATAATTTATAGTAGTTAGTTTTTAATAAATAAAAAGCAACAACAAGTAATTAGAAATGTCCAAGTAAAATTTAACCAATTTACCTTATAGTTCATTACTAAAACATTAAAAGCTCATTTTTTTTTTTTTTCAGCAATTAATTTTCAATTGAAAGATTTCTACACGAAAAATGAAAAGCAATAAAAAGTTTCAAAGTAAATAATAATAATAATAATAATAATGAATGTGACATCATATTGAAAGCATAACGGACATTTTCAATAATTTGACAGTAACGCAAGGAGCATGAATGTAAGAAAGTGAAGAAAGCAGGTGAATATGTCGTCAATGGTTTTTACAAGAAAGTGATGCCACGTTCCATTTATAAAATGTTAATTTTCATTTCTCTATAATTTATTTTTCAAGAATCTGGAACGGGGATGACTAGACTTTCCTCATTCAAAGATTGGTATCAAAATGTATTTCTTCAACTAACCTTCTTAAACATTTCTATTGGATGAATTTTAACGAGACTTGCATTGTTAGTTAGATAATTTTTCGGGAAAGTCTTTGGTGCATAACAAATTATTCTATGCTTTTCAGCTACAGAGAAAAGTTCTAGAATCATATGAATCCGATTATGAAAGATTAGCCTTTTTAAAAGTTACTTTTGAATGCCTTCGATGGGAGTTTCTTTGTTACTTAGATAATTTTTCAGGAAAATTTTTAGTATATAAGTTATCGTTTGACTTTGCTTTAGTTATAGAATTATAAGGAGAAAGTTCCATAATCAACTAACTCGATTATGCAATTAGCCTTTTAAAAAACGGCCAATGGATGGATTTTGCTAAGACTTGCATTGTTAGTTAAATAATTTTTCAAGGATATAGTTTTAGTATATTGCACATCGTTCTATCGTTCTTTATCAAGTCCTACTATAAATAATCAACTAAAAAAACTGGTTCGTAACATATCCAATTTCTTCAGACACATTAGAATATATATTAGCAGAATGGCGTTCATTTCGTCTTCAGCAATGGGAAAGGACATTCTAAATAACGATCCAATATCTATCTATATTAAAAAGGCCAAACATATCTGTGTGTAACGCATACATCATTTTGCGAATAGCAACCTTTTCCCATGTAATTTCGGTTTTTAAATTTTCGCTACTGCAAATTTTACACTTCTAAACTTTGCACAGTTAAAATTTTTAAAACCGTCGCATAGAGAAAAAAATGTACTTTTAAACGCAATTTGTGTGAAAGCTGTATCTCAATTTATTTTTGAGATATTGATTTTTTTATTAGTTTTTAGTACCAATTTTGTCATTGTGGCAACAGAATCGCTCCATTTTCTCTTAAAATTGAAAAGAAATTAAAATGCGTATGTCAAATATATCGTCCATTATAAATTCCGGTGAATTTCAGTTTTATTTCGTTTTTATTCATCAATAATCAAATTAAAATACCAGTCTTTAAACATGGTGAATATGGATATATGAGAAGTGCGTATGTAAATTTTGAGAAGATGCAAATGATGATAAGTTTAGATTTCACGTGAAATTCTATGAACCCGTGAATTTGGAATAAATTTTGTTTTATTCATTCGCATTTGTATCAAACATAAGAGCCTCAATTAATAACGTCATCATAATAACTGATCTTTATTATATTTTACTGATTACATGTGCGATTAAAGTTTAATTTTAACAGTTTCTACAACTGAGTTTTATGGAAATATAATATTATGTTAATTTTAGCTTAAAGTAATATTTGTTTGAGAGTTAGACTGACCAATATAAGATACATTTTTTACTGTAACTAATCTTGTAGGTTTATTATAAATCAATGAAAGAGTTCCTCCTTAAACATTTTCTTTCGTCGAATTTCGACGGGTTCCACCTCGTTGCTTTAAAACACAAGGTCAAGTTCGCCGATGTATTCAGTTTGATTCGTTCGTTTAGCTCCTTTGGAGAAAGTAACCAGCGCAGCAAGCAAAACCTGCTGCGTAAGTATATGTTACGGTCAATTTGATTAATCAATAATTATTAATAATAACCAAATGATATCCAAATAAACCGGTTTATATGATTAATTTATGAGAATTTTTCAAATTAACCTGTTATTATTAATAACTACTAATCAAGTTCGGTAAGTGTGTAATAAATTCAACTCAATTAGTTTTAGATTTTCATTTCTTAGTATTCTTTGCTAAAAGTATGAATTTCAAAACTATGTAATTTATTCTTCCAGTATTTAAGTGTTTAAAATTTCTAAATAATTAATTCTGTAATTATAAAAATAATTATCTTATTTAGACTTTGCGTCTTAATAATAGAAGTATTATTGCCTCTTAATACCTATTTAGTTTTATTGTGAGATTCAAACGGTTATGATTGTACATATTTCTGCTATTGCTCTGCACGAGCCGGAATTTCCAGGCCCGAGCCTGGCCCGAAACACAGAAAAAAAATCGGCGCGGCCCGTTTTTAAATGTAAAATTTTAGCCCGAGCCCGGCTCGGAAAAAAGTTAAATTTCGGCCCGAACCCGGCCCGGCACAAGAGAATTTCTACATTACATTGATCTTTACTCCTACGGAAGAGTTCAGACCAAAAAAACTTATCTTAGTCTTTTTTTTTTTTTTTTTTGTCATGTTTATAGTCTTTATTTATGCAGAAGTGTCGTAGACTGCGATATTTATGCTTTTAATGAACCTTTAGTCGTTGAGCCAGAAGCCGAAAAAGGATCTTTTGGTTTCATCTCTGGAGTCTTGACGATATATAAATTTTTGGATTCACAATGGTCCAAGGAGTTCATTTTTCGATGATACTATGAAATTCGTGGTAGCTTATAGACGCCATATTGAAAAAAAGAGCGCCATCTAGCGCAGATACATCACAAATAAGTTTTTATTTTTGGTATATTACGTAATTAAATTTTAATGAAAAAGGGAAGAACAAATATTGTTTAACATACAACGTTATACAAATTATATATTTGTTAAAATTTTACTTTAATATGATTATTAATATTTTCAACTGGATAAATTGTTCAAAAGACATTTGTAAGACAGAAAATTGAAATCTTGTTTTGCATTTTAATGCATGCTATTTTCGTGTGGATAAGACACAGCAATTCCAGAGCAAAATAGTAATGGAGAATTCATTGTACTTAGGATGTTAAGAATTAACCCCTTCGGGACCACAGTTGCATATATGCATCTTCGAAACGTGCTTCCATCGCTTGCTTATGATACCACGAAAAAAGAAAATTTAAAATTTCCTTATTTAATTAAAATATTCACTTGTTAAATTATTTTTAATTGTATGAAAAAAAGGGTGTCAACCAAATAATATACATGTAAAAGATGCTGGTCTGGAATAGGTTAATAAATAAGAGAAATCTTAGTCTTCTGCCTGGATATCATCATAGGTTGACATTCGTATGTTCAACTAATTTCCATCGTCCCAGTACAGTTCTATATTATGGATATGCTTGTAAATTTACGTTTATTAAAAAGACTTGGACATGATAATGTAACACATGTTAAAAGCAGTTTCAGGAGCAAGAGAATTGTCATTCTAGATAGCATTTTCCTTCGCTACTTATTCCAAAAAACCAACCATATTTATCTGCGGATAGGAGATCAGGATCAGCCTGTAGATACTCCTTGCAAACAAGATCGTGGAAATAAGTTAGCATTATCGATAAGTACAGTGTATTACTACATGACAAAAGGCAATACGACTCCACAAACTCTTTTTTTTTTTTTTTTTTTTCAGAAAAAAGTATATAGAATGTAGCGCAATTCCTTGATGTCTGAGTATTTGTGCTTCCCATAATAGAGATGGCAAACTTACGACTCAGCATGTTTCTTTGTTTCCTTTAATATATCAGTTTTAGTATCAAACGACTTAAGTGTATCTCGAAATTTATGCATTGAATCATCATTTTCCCTTGCCTGTGCAAGCGCTCACTGTATCGCACTCGACAGTGAAAGCATTTCAAGGTAATGAATTACATGCCTTTTTACCTAGAATTTCCATGTGTATTATTCAAGTTTTAATGTTTACTTTACCTGTCTTTGAATCCAAACTTCACAAATATTAACCCTTCGTAGCATTTCAAATCGGTTTCTAGAGTAAACAATGTAATAACTACCACATCAGTATCTTTAGAGATAATAAAATTTTTAAATACAGACACCGTGCTTTGTCATGGTGTGCGCGAAATAAAAGTTACATATCACATCTTCTTGGAAGTAAGTCAATTTAATGAATTCTTAAACTAGTTACTTCGTGAATTTATATAATTTTCCTCAATAGATAACCTACATCATTCATGTTGTAATAACTTTGCCTCTTATAGATTAAAGCTAAGTGGTTGGTAGCGTAAGTGCCGCTCGGCAAATAATCCAGGCAATTTAATGGAGAATCAATTATTTATTTGTAACAATAAAAAAGGTTCTCTGTATTAAATTTTATATACAGCATAAATCATTTTAGAACTCGTAGGATCTTAATCCACCAGCTCCAAGTCCAAAGTTCTATTTCAGTCCACAGAATGTTCAGTTTATAAATCACGTAAAGTTTCTACAAATCAGCAACACGGCGTTCTCTAAACACCGAAGATGAGACTTGTCACCGGCACTCTCCTAGCGAGAGTCCTCTTCCTCCGTCTCACTTGGGTGACGTCACCCTCTACAGCTCCCGATCCGAGCTGATCCACTTTTCTCAGAGAACAAATCCGAGCTCCGAGCTCTGTTCTCTCCTCTTCTCACTCCGAGATCAAAATCCCCCCTGCAAAACCTTGGCTTCCTCTTTTTCTTCTCAGCCAAGACCTCCCCTAAAGGTCACGAACCAATCATCAACCTTAATGATCTTTTCTCATTAAAAGATTCGTAACATCGTCTTATCATTCGTACCTGAAAATACACGCCTATGGCGACAATATGTCTGGTCTCTGATCCTCTGTGCTTTCATTTTTGCGTCGGCGTACTATCAAAGGTGCGACTCGTGTGGTCCCCTATTCACGTTAGTGTCGCCCGCCTGTCTTTTCAGCTGATCAATGATGATTTAGCGATCCTTTTAAATCGCCGATCTTTTCATCTTGAGAATGAAAGCCATTTTGTGTTTTCAGTTCCATAGTGAAATCTCTTTTCAGAAAAAATGTCTTTAAAAGCCTGTGATAAATCTAAATTATCACAATGTATTCAACTATTTTAGATAATGTTAATTTTGCCATTCTTTCGAAGTGAAATGTATAAAATTTGCTTCTATTTTCGTACCGTTTCTCCCGGCGACGATAACTTGCACAACATCACCAACATTTCATATTTTTCGTTTATTTTTTTAGTGACACCTGGATGTATGTGTCAGATACAACATTTATTCTTTGTTAAGATGCATAATCTTGTAATATTTCAGAAAATAGATTCTTTACTAGTTCTCCAAATGATTATAGTTCCTGTGGTAGCTTTAACAAAGCACATTCCGTCATTTATCTTAACAACACCATCATGTGCATTCTTTCAGCAGTCTCAATTATTTCATAACATTCATCAGTTTGCTTTTTCAGTTTTCCTTATTGAACCATCAAGTGTAGCTAAGGATCTTGAATGAAGTCCTAAAAAGGTAGTAAAAGACAGTTTTCATATCGAAATTTCACCGCTGTGCAATGATCGTCATCTTAGTAAACAGATTTTTTTTGTCTTGGCAACAAACTCTGGTTTATTAAACTTTACATTCTCTTTCTTGTTCAAGTCAAAAAAAGTATTTACTTTCTTTATCTTTGGAGGTTTAAAAAACCCTTCTGGCTTTGATATCATACAGATAGTCTCTCTGGAAAGTTTGGTAAGCTTCTTCACCCATCTCATGATCTTTGAGCATGTCTTCGACTATTTCTAGAATTGTTATTGCTCCAATTGATACTATTACCATATCTAGATTTATCTATTCATTGATATTCGTGTTCTGTAAATAAGTGATATCACGTTCTCTTTCTTTGGTCTTGCTCAAAGACAGATCTGGATCTAAAACAGATTTTTCTGAAGTACTGATTTTGGTTCTTTCACAAATCATGTGAAAAATGCTGCCCTATAATCAAAAATATCTCTTAAAACTATCTCTTAACGGCGGCAGGTCTTTGGCTGAACTTCATTGTAACTTTTGACCCCTGCGTGTCTTTACTTATTGCCTTTTGAATCACCCTATTAATTTAATAAAATGTAAAACCAAGAAAATCTTTAGGATCAGCCTGTTTATAAGTGGATATTTTACAAAATAGTGTCTATTATCTATTCCATTCTTGAAAATATCTTGGATAAATGTCATTCTGATATTGTGGTTAATGCAAAAATGTATGGTTTAACAAGCCCGCTGATATAAAAGCACAAAAGTTGCTAGCAACGACAGCGGTCATTTTCCAATGTGGTGCCCATAAGCTATTCTGACTTTTGTCGTGGTTTCGTCGGATTTTGTCGTGGCTATTCTGATTTTTGTCTCTATTTTGTCGTGGTGAATTAAAAAATGTATGTGTATTATTTAAGAAAACCACTGACATGAAACCACAAGAGCCTCTGGCTCAACGGCGGCGACCCTTTTCCAATGTGGCATCCATAAATTACCCTGGATAAAAAAAAAAAAAAAAAATATATCATGGATAAATGTCATTCTGATGTTGTGGTGAATCCAAAAATGTATCATATTACAGCTCATATTCAAAATATTAGAATAATTACCTTTTTTTTAGAAATTGAAAATATCGTTTGGTAATTTAATGTCTTTTAATGAAAATATGCAAACGATATTTTTATTAAGAACTTATTGTTGATTAAACTTACTTGTTATCTTAAATTTAATATCATTTTTGAAAAGATTAATTGCAAAAAAAATTATTTTGAAAAGTCAAAATATTAGAATATTTATTCAAGTGGTTCAAAATATTAGAATATTTCACATTAATTCTCCTTTAATTATTACCAATTCTTAACTGGTGGCATCATTGATTAAATTCAGACTATTTTATTTAAAATCGGTATTCTTTTTTGCAGTTTGTTTCTTTTTCGTCTTAAAATGGGCCGTGTGAGTGATATTCCTGAATCTACTAAACTTCGTATGGTTGATTTGTATCGGAACGGTAAAAATCAATGTTTTATAGCGAATTATTTACATTGTTCGCAATCGAGCGTTAGTAAAATACTAACACAATATTCAAAAATTGGAAAATTACAAAATAATCGCCGAAATGGTGGCCGAAAACCAAAAACATCTGCTAGAGATGACAGGAAATGGAAGCGTATAGTTAAGAAAAACCGTTTTAAAAGTGTGCGATTCTTGCACCGAAAATGGAAAGAAGAATTAGTTGAAGTTTCTACATCGACAACATTAAGACGTCTCCATAAATTTAAATTTGAATCTCGTGTACCGAAAACAAAACCTCTCATGACTGCAAGACAAAAGCGTATAAGATTGAATTGGTGTAAATCAAGACGTTTAAGGAGCAATGAAGATTGTAAAAATATATTATTTAGTGATGAAAGTATGTTTTGTGTTTTATATGGTAATCAAGGTATTAGAATTTGGAGAATGAAGCAAGAAGCATTTGATAAAGAATGCCTTAAACGTTCCGTAAAATTTGCTGCTAGTGTCATGGTTTGGGGTTGTATGAGTGCAGAAGGACCTGGAAAGTTATGCATCGTCTACGAAAAGGTTAACTCTCTGATATATCAAGAAATTTTAGAATATTACATGATTCCATCATCAGAAGATTTATTTGAAGATGATTTCATCTTTCAACAAGATTTAGCATCCCCGCATACCTCGGTGTCAACTAAGAATTGGTTCCGCCAACGCAACATTAAGGTACTTCCTTGGCCACCAAATTCACCAGATCTTAATCCCATCGAAAACTTATGGTGTATAATGAAGAAAAAACTTCAAGAAAATCCTCCTTCAAGTAAAACTGAGTTAGTGGCACGTATAAAGTCTATTTGGTCTAATATTGATAGAAATGTTTGTAAACACCTTGTATATAGTATGCAAGATCGATTGTACGCTGTTATGAAAACTAAAGGGGATGCTACAAAATATTAACTACCATTTACTTCATATTCATAAGGTAATATTGTTGCGTAAAATAAAATATTCTAATATTTTGAACCAATCTAAATTTTATTCTAATATTCTGGTGTGTTTAAGGAAGCTGTATACCTAATTTATTGTGCTGTATTTTATATTTTATAAATGTTAAAATCTTATCTAAACATTCCAGATTTAATTTATAAGAAATTTAATTGCATTTACTTAGTATAAAAAATAAATAAATGACAAATATTTTTTTTTTATTACTTTGTCTCAATTATTCTAATATTTTGAATATGAGCTGTACAATTCCGCCGACATGAAATCACAAGGACGCCTGTATCGATATGGCGGCCATTTTCAAATATGGCGCCCATAAATTACCTTGGTTTTCAATGTATCATGGATAAATGACATGCTGATGCTGTGATGAATCCAAAAATGTATTGATTACCAAGTCCGCTGACATGAAACCATACGACTCCCTAACTCAACGATGGTGGCCACTTTCCAATATGGCGCCCATAAGCTACCCTCGTTTTGAAGGTATCATAGATAAATGAGAAGCTGTTGTTGTGGTGAATCCAAAAATATATAGTTTACCAAGTCCCCCGATATGAAACCACACGAGACCCTGGCTCAACGACTACTTCGTTTGTTGTATGTATATGTTTTAGCTATCATTAGTATTATTAATGTACATTCCATGTAATGGAGACATAGAAAATCTAAAAGACAGCACGTGGAAAAATAAAATCATTTAAAACGGAATCGCATTGGAAAGAAAAAATGCGTTCCCTTTTTAGCAGATGTAAATGTTTAAGAGCCATTATTTTGAAATTCAGACAAAAAATAAATGATGTTTTGATAGTTGTATCGTTTAATTGCCTTGATATATTTTTTTTTATGTTGAAGTAAATCATATTAATAAATAATCTGCAATTTTGAAGCCCTGAAAAAATGTCCTCTTTTCTATAGAAAATGTCAAAGTTCAAGGTTGTAAGTGTCATTTTTCGTGGAAAGTGAAATGCTTGTATATTTGGAGCACTATATCTCTCGCAAGCAACAACATCCCAAAATTCTTTTGACATAAACTGTTAGTACAACCCTACATACTTATTAAAATTTATTTGTTTTCATGGGGCATTGTTACTTTACATTGTTATGTTGTCACAATGTAAGTCAAAGTGACGTTTTTGTCCACTTTCCGCACTTAATATCTTATTTAAACAATAGTACCCCAAACTTTTTCTAATAGAATATGAAAGTGCACTACTGGGGCAAGCTAAATAATACAGTACTGCACGGAGATATTGTTGCTTTTATTAGATAAAACCAGTTACATATTGAAAAATTTCAAAATCTTCAACATTTAAAGTAATTAAAAAAAAGCGCCACAGTTGAGTGAAAAAAAATATCACGCAGTAGTTTAATATATGTACAAAAACATGGAAAAGAAAAAGAAGTGGGGCCTCGTGATATCTTTAGGCAGAAAAGTGACAAAAGTTAGAAGCAAAGCAATTTCCATTATCACATTTTTTCCCCTAAGAGAAAATGAAACATCCTATTTCTCTTTCGGAAGGGACAACAAAACAGGGGATATTTCATTTTCTCATAATGAAAAACATAGAAAGAGGAAAGGGGAATGGGATTTTTCATTTTCTGATAGGGAAGAAATGTTATCATCGACATCGTTTATTTGAAAATTTTATCATTTTTTTAAATAAAAATATCACGAGGCCCCACTTTTTTTCTTATCCATGTTTTTGTAGATGTATTAAACTACTGTGTGATATTTTTTTTTTTACTCAATTGTGGTGCTTTTTTTAAATTACTTTAAATGTTGAAGATTTTGAAAATTTTCAATATGTAACAGATTTTATCTATTAAAAGCAACAATATCTCCGAGCAGTACTATATTATTTAGCTTGTCCCAGTAGTGCACTTTCATATTCTATAAGAAAAAGTTTGGAGTAATATTGCTTAAATAAGATATTAAGTGCGAAAATTTGACAGAAACGTCATTTTGACTGTACTTTGTGGCCACATACCAATGTAAAGTAACAAAGCCCCATGGAAATAAGTAAGTTTTAATAAGTAGGTAGGGCTATACAAAACAGTTTATGCCAAAAGAATTTTAGGATGTTGTTGCTTGCGAAATATATAGTGCTCCAAATATACCAGCATTTCACTTTTCACGAAAAATGACATTCACAACCTTGACATTTTCTATAGTAAAGAGGAAATTTTTTCAGGGCTTCAAAATGTACATTATTCAGCAAATATGATCTACTTCAACATATAAAAAAATCAAGCAAATCAAAAGATACAACTATCACCTTCGTCTGATTTTCAAAATAAGGGCTCTTGATATAATTTTTTCTCGTGTATTACTGTATTCATTTTGAATTGATGTACAGTTTAAAAGAAGTTTAAAGAAATTCCCAGTTTTCTGTTTAAAAAAAAATTCCGTCGTAGACAGTTTCTTTTCATGTGTTTAACTCTATTTAAATAAGCCTAGAAATCTATGATTTTTCAAAAAGAGTAAATTCTAATTCTAATGTTTAGTTGTAGAATAATAACGATTTAAAAGTATATCCCTTTTTTGCAAAAAATTTTGGGAAAAGCCAAATTTGCCTGATTTTTGAACAGACTTGCCCGCGTCGAGAAATGGATTTTCATACGGGATGATTCAAACCGAACTGATTATTTTGGTCCGTGAGGATTAGGAAGAATGAAATCAGTCCCGGCTTCGTACGGAAGAAATAAGTTAGGCCCGACCCGATACTCCAGAAAAAAAAAGCCCAAGCCCAGCCCGAAAAGATAAGTGACTAGACCCGGCCCGGCCTGAGTGCCATTAACGGAAGTCGGTCTGAACCCGGCCAGCGGTCCGGGCTGTTCTCGGGTTTCGGGCCGAGGCCTGGCCCATGCAGACCTCTAATTTCTGCAAAGGATATATTCGTTACTAAGCTTAATTAATCATACTAACCGAACTTTATCAGTAAAATATCATAAAACCGGTAAATTTGATTAATATACAATATTTATCAAATTTACCAAAAGACGCGGTTATTATTAATAACTACCGAATTTATAAAATTGATCATAACATGTTTATAAAGATATGCTTGCTGAGTCATTCGTGACCATTGGAAGATTCTTTCAGAGCTTCTAAAATTATAAATGAAATATAATTAAAGAGATCATGATATAAATATTATCGATATAAATAATGCAGAAAAACAATTCTAATTCTCACATTTATAATCTGTGGATGGGCATTAAATCAAGATGCTCTCAGATAGTTCGTCTAATTTAGTATCTTATTTCTATATCTAAATACAAAGCAATGATTGTTCATAACTGGTCTTCGCCTAACTAGCAACCGAAACAAAGGGAAAAAATAAAGTAAAATAAAATAAAAATAGGTACTACTGTCCTTCAATGTTAAATCCGGTTCGTAGAAAGTTATTCAACATAAAAAATAACAGGATATTATACCTAATTTTCAGTAACACATACTACATTTGTTTTAAGTAGAAAAGTCATATGCTATTAAACATTCAATACGCAAAGTGTTTTCATTTATTTTATTCATATTTCATATGATTAAAAGGTTTACAGCATTGTTTATTGTAAATTTTATGTTCTCGGGTGCATTTGAAGATAAGAAAGGAAAAAATCAAACGTCAAGCATAGATTATGAAGCACTACTATGTTAGCGGAAATAATGTCAATCAAACAGGGCTGTCATTTCAAAACATTATTTTTTTAGGGGAGGGGGAGGCGAAGAATTTTTAACCATTTCAAATCCGATTTTTTTTTCTTAATTTTAGAAAAAAATACATGTACGTTAATAACATTAATACTCGTTATTCAAGTATATTAATTAGAGTTTAATGAATTGTCTGAAACATAATGAATGTTCTTGTTTTGCGTGCTATCCTGTTCATATTTCAATGACAATAGCCTAAGAAAGAGTTTTTGGAGGAGTTAAGAAAATATTATATTACACCAAGATTTAACTGATATTACAACTTTCGAATACTTTTTGCACTGTATTATGCACAATTCTTTCAGAAAAGTAACATTTATTTTAAATTTAAAGAGTAAAATATATGTTTAAAATAAAATAATCGCAAACAATGCAAAGAGAACTCAGCAAATATTTATTTTCATTATAATTGTTATTACTAAATGAATAAACATTGATCATTTCGTATAATAAATGCATAGACACATGCTAACATTACTACATGTAAACAGTAACAAAAGTATTAGTTTAAACAAAATAAAATTCCATTAAAAGATATGTACTGTTAATAGTAGACCAGATCCCGAAAGCATTAAATCTTGTTGCGCACAGCTGAGAAGCAATTGATACAGTTTTATTCTCCCATATATTATTTACCTATCATACGTAATCTAAAGTAAGTCTTGCAATCGTTTTGAAAGTCGAAAATTTTTTTTGACGGATTTACACGTTTCAGACGCTAGAGATTCCGAAAAACATATTTTTAGAAAAAAAAAATTTGCCGTCCGTCTGTCTGTCTGTCTATCTATGTGTCTGTAAACGCTCTATCTCCCGAAAAAATCGAGATAGAGACTTCAAATTTTGTATGTGCTTAGTATGTAAGAATAGGACGAAGCTTATTTAATATCAGTAACCTCGATTATGCGGAAGTATTTTTTTCGGACTCTCAAAAAATTCGTTCTGATGAAAGGTGTATAAAAATTTTCGATGCCTTTTATTATAAGGGATGGGCGTAAAAGGCAATAAAATAACAAAACATTCCCATAGAGAACAAAGTTAATCGGATAATTAGTTGCTGAGATATTTGTAATCCTTTTTTTCACATTCTTCGATTTTTTATGACCTTGTATTTCATTCAAATTTCAACTCAAAAATATATTTTAATTGGAAACGAGAACTTAATCCGACGCAGTAAGCTGTTAGTTAATAAAATTATTATTTTTGGAGTTATAAGGATGTTTCTTTTACGCAAGTCGGTACTACTTGAGTAGTTTGGCGTTTTATATAATTTGTCGAAATGGGTTTATCAGCAATTCATCAATAGGGCATTGCTATGTATATTACAAATATTTAAATATACGTTTAAATTTTGTTTTGCAATTTCAATGCATTTTATAAATAGTTTCCACATGTTTTATTTTCATATGTCATAGCATACATATCGATAATGGGTAAGTATTATGGCGGCCCCCAACGGCTAGTTTCTTTAATTAGCCAGAATACTCATTAATGATTAAGGGGACTCAGCTCTTGACAGTGACCAACTAAAGCTATGGTTGGGAGGGGGGGCACGCGTCATTCTGGGGGGTTGGGGGGGGCTTCTGTTTATTGATAGAATTTTTTTGTGAATGTGGAAGTGGCTAGTACTACATTTCATGCGTATTATATGAATGTATGTATTTTGTATTCGGTGCAGTTCACATCTGTATACGGAGTATCAAAAAAAGATAGTCACAACTTAAAAAAAAAGTACTTAGCAGGATAATTGTAGAAAAAAAAATGATAGATTAGTTGACAGAAATATCGCCTTGCAAACTTTTTCTTTGCTTATTTAAGTACATTATAAGATGGCTAAAAGAAAATGTCGCAAATTGGGTATAATTAATGGTTTAAACTTGCCACGCTACGAAGAAAACGTTAATAAAGAATTGCTTTTGAAAACAATTGAATACTAAGTTTTTATAATGAAAATTTAACTATTAATTTTCTAATGTAGTTTGTTTTTTGCATAGATGAATGGGGTACTGAAAGTACCCCATTCAATTCATCAATATGCGGTAAAAGTCATAAATGGTGAAAAATTACGTCTGATTTAAAAAACAAAATAAGAATACAAATAATATTCCCTTTCTAATGAAAAAAATATTTTCGCATGAATATTACAAAAGGAAAAAAAGTTTGGTGAAAATTACGTCAGATATAAAACGTTACATTTAAGTATAACTTATTTAAATCTATCATCTTATAGCCTTATTTAAAAATACCGGAAAGCTAAGACTCTGTTGACTAAGTTCATTTTAAATTAGCTGATCCTGAAATGTTTAAATATTCTTATTTAATTAATCAAACGCGAAAACAGCCATTAACAGCAGCTCATTCGGCCTTAAGGGTTGTAAAGGCATTTTCCTTTACATATTAGTTAATAATTGTTTTCGCCATCTTCTTCACAAGGGTGTATTTCGATTCAAACTGCTTATTTTCCGATTTATCTTTGAATTCACTTTAGCTCTCATATGCATCAAACTGGCAAATTGTCTTATTTAAAAAGTACACAAGGTGCCGTGACTGTCGATTCTTTGATAAATGCAGAAAATATTGCAATAAAAGCAATCAAAAACGGCATTTTGAACAGATTTTTCCGAGGCGGGAGATTTGGGAACGAAATAAAGGGTCATACTGAGAAGATAATTGTTCATAAATCAAATTGTAATAAATGGAGCGTAAAACGACATTACACGGCACCTTGTACGTCTCTTCAAAAATCCCCTCAGTAAGTTTCATGTTTCTACTTTTAAAAACGTCCGAAATTGTATCGGCAAATTTCGAGCTGTTGAAGGTGGAAAAGCGTTTTTTCGAATACACCCTGAAACCCCCTCCGTAAAACGGAAAAGAATGAATACCCTTCTCCTTCTATAGGGCGATCGCTAATCACGTACGGGACGACATTTTATCCGTTTCTTGTGGAATGAAGCTCAAGCTCGTGTACATAAAATTATTAAGCTTGTGGATAATAACATCTGAATTATGGATCGATTTCTATGCATGAGTTTCGTAATCCTAAACACAAGAGTTGATTGTTCTTGTTGATTTTCGTTTAACTATATTATTAAAAAAAAAAAAAAAGCACCGTTGTTCTTGGCCTTAAAGTGCGGTTCATAGTATAGCAAATTAATGTAGAAGTAACAGGATACATAACTCTTAGTCAATGACAACGATATAAATGCGCCTATTTTAACACAAAAAGTTAACCACTGTTAAACATGTAATATATACACGCAGAGTGCCCTCGTTTTTTTTCGCTCGTATGTTATGTGAAAGAAGGTTTACAGCTTCTTTTATTATAAACCCTGCTTGCTTGTGTTTATTTTACGAACATCTTCTTAGCATGAAGCTCGAAGTATTGCGTCAAGGGATGCCAATTAATTAAGGTAAGGAAGAAGAAGAAAAAAAACAACATTCATTTTATTGGAATAAGATTATTTTTATTTAGATTGATAAAACAAAAATGATTTTAAAAAAAGAGCGAGAGAGAGAGAAATAACGCTTACAAAATCAGGGTAGATGAGAGAGAAATATTGATTAGTCACAGTTGGTGAGCGTTATGTTAATTTTTAGCAATCCAATTACAGTTGGTTGTTAAAATGTACAGTATAGCTTTGATTACTCTCAACGGAATAATTTTCAGTAACTATCCTTTATGTCACATTTATGGCTAGTAATAAAACATTAAATTTAGTTTACAGCAAATATTGCATTATTGTTTTATAGCGCAAGTTTTCTTTGGGGATATTTTCTGAATTTATTTCGAAATTTATTAGTAGAAATAAAAAGTAAAAGTAAAATAAAATAAAATGTAATTTAATGAATTACAACGGCCATTTAAAAAATGGTTTTTTCAAAGACTAAAATTTTAGACTTATAAATAAATTCTATATTGAAAATAATAATAATAATAAAAATCATTTTTATGATGACCGAAACGTGGCTCATGTATTAACAGAGTCATATATTATGCACGCCATGGATTTAGTTTACAGCATCCATTGGTCTATTAATATTCCTGGACCAATGATAAACAAATTTTAAATGAAATTTCCATTTTACAATTTTCGGTACTGCAATTTTTTAAACTTCTAAATATCGCACAATTTCAATTTTCACACGGTCGTATAGAGAAAAAATGTAATTTTAAATTTAATTTATTTGAAAGCTGTATCTCAATTTGTTTTTGAGTTATGAATTTTTTTTAGCTTTTAATACCTTTTCTGTCATCGTGGCAACAGAACTATTTCATTTCTGGACATTAAATATGGACCAGTCAGAAAAAGAATAAAAACCGGACATCACAAGGATTCAGATATGATTCAGATATCTCTAGACCGAAAGAAATAATCATTTTCCAATGGCTAAAAAAAAATGTTGGACATTTTATTTTTTTAATAATTTTGAAGAAAATCTGATTGGCTATTCTTAAAAGGAATAACTAACCATAATTACCGTTAAAATTACATTTATCTCAAATAATAACGCATCAGATTACAATAGATATTGCGTATGGCTTTGCACAATGAGTTTCTCTTGGGACTATTTAGTGAATTCTATTCAGAATTTATTGGTAGAAATAAAAAATAAAGCAAATTTGATGGCGTGTTTAAAAATCTCTACACTTAAAAGAAAAAAAAAAAAAACCTTTTGTAATTTTTACGGACAAAAACTGCATACTATTTAACTGAAAAAAAAAACTTAAAAATTTTTTTTTTCTGTAGAATGTGAATTTTGTAATGTTTATAAAAAAAAACCTATGTTTTTTTACAAAAAAAAAAAAAAAAAAAAAAAAAAAGAAAAGAAAAAACCTTTCGATTGTAAAAAAAATTTGCTGATATTTTCTATAAATTAAACAGTTTTTTACTGGCACTAAAATTGACAATGTCTTTCTGTCAATTTCACACATATTTCTTTTACAATGCAGACAGAGTATTGGGGCTCTAAGCGAAACAAAATATCGTTAGTATCAATAATAATTAAATTCATGTATAAATGAGTTAAGTTTTGAAAATTTAAAAAAGCAGCTGTCTGTGAGACCGCTAACAGTAGTTAAGGATTAAGGCTACTGGTCACTTACTCTCCGAGTTCCCCTCCGTAAAGTTAAGTCTATGGGCGTTTGATGCATTCTTATATTCAAAATACCTCCCCAGGAAATTAATATTTTTAACTTCTTCTTTCGGTGTTTCCTTCTTAAAGGATGTCACTTTTTTTCTTAGTTTTCGAAATTTTTCCAAAATCTATGCTTAATTTCAAATGAAGTGTTAAAATCTTACTTCCAATTCTATAGTTTTTAAGGGTGTATTCGAAAAAACACTTTTCCACATTCACACATTTGACACATTTTTAAAAGTAGAAACATGAAACTTGCTGAGGGGATTTTTGAAGAGACACTTAAGGTGCCGTGAGATGTCATTTTATACGCAATCCATTAGAATTGGATTTATAAACAATTACCTTCTCAATATGATTTTTTTTTTTTTTTTTTTCGTTCACCGATCTCCCGCTTCGGAAAAATCAGATCAAAATGCCGTTCTTGATTGCTTTTTTTGCAATATTTTCTGCATTTATCAAAGAATCGACAATTACAGCACCTTGTGTACTTTCTAAGTATGAGAATTCGCCAGTTTGATGCATTTGAGAGCAAAAGTGAATTTAAAAATAAATCGGAAAATGAGCAGTTTGAATCGAAATACATCCTCAATACATAAAATATTAAATCAAGTATAGATTTTAGAAGTATTTTGAAAACTAAGGAAAAAAAGTGACATCCTTTAAGAAGAAGTTAGAAATATTAATTACCTGAGGAGATATTTGAAATATAAGAATGCATCAAACTCCCATAGACTTAACATTACGGAGGGAAATTCGAAAAGTGAGTGACCAGCAGCCTTAATATTAATGTTCAAAGTAATTTTTAAAGTTAATAAAGAATTTAAGTTCTTAATCATTCTTTTAAAATCACAATGAGCAAGCGTAAAATACAAATTCTTTTTCTTCATATTTTTCTTATAAAAATAAATTGTCTTCGCTGTTTTGTTTGTAACAGAACTCTTCTTGGGAAAATCATAAAGGAAAGTAGAAAAGAATATTTTTACTTTTTCTTTTTAAAGTCAGTTATTATTTAATAAACCCCAGATTTGAAACGTTTCTTTGCAATAATAGCAATAAACTCACACAGTAGACTCCTCAAATCCACACAGTCTGGGACCAGAGGTTGTGCGGATTTTAGAATTTTGCAGATTCCTGATCATTACTTTGCTTACATTTTTTAAACAGTCATTCAAAAGTAATTAATAATACAATCGAAATTATAAGGAATGCTTGCAATATAATAAAATATTAAAATAAGTAATAATTAAAGTAATAAAATTTAGATAATTTTTAAAATGATTAAAATATTAAAAGCAAAGGTCAAGTAATAATCAATAATGAATAATTAAATATTCATTATAACGATGCAATGTGTTTTACCTAAATTATTCAGTGAAACTTGCCTCATAAAGATACATTATACTAATTCACAAAAAAGTCATAAAATAAGAAAGTTTTTATTTCAGGTTTAGCCAGACTTAATGATAAAAAAAAGTTTGATTAATGCATAAATATATTTGATAAGAAGATTATGATTATCAGTAATATCTTAAATTTCTTCAGAAATAAATTTATTCTTCTTTCATGAAAAAAAACGTGAATTAAGTAATATTAAGAATAATTACAAATTAAAATATATATAGAAATGATATAAAACTAAAAAAGTCAAATTTTGTCACTGCATCTGAACGTTTCATTGTTTACATCCGTAAATTATATGCAGATTTTAGAGAGTGGCGGATTTGAGGGAGTCTAGTGAATGCTAAGATTCAAATTCTCTGCAGTGTTTCATTATGAAACCGAATAAAATATTTATTGACATTATAAAGTGGATTAAGTAGTGAAACACAAACACGAAACTGTAACAATTTTCGGTGAAACCAAGATTTTGAGCCTAAAGCAAAACCGAAACCCAATTTTCGTTGGTTAATAACCGAAACCCAATTTCGTTGGTTGCTAGTTAGTTATGCAAGACTTATGCTTAGACCATAAACCGTGCTGTTAATTTCAAAATTAATAATTTAATCTTTTCTTTTTTATTATATTGTACAACATCTGGTATAATAATATTGCAATTATAGAGGTAATGTATGTATTTTAAAAAAAGCAAAATTCAATATCTTTGATAAATTTTCATCGCACATCCGCTGGAAATCCTATCAGCCATGTGACATGTTCAGCTGCTGTGTTAGTATCGTGGGTCACAAATCAAGCGATATCAAATGAAAAATAAGTATTATTTGACCGTAAAAATAATGTGCCTAAAAGAGAATGGGAATACTGACTTGGCAGGTTTTTCGTTTTAGTTCAGGTAGAGGAAACAACTACAATTTCCCGTATTGTGTAGAAAGAAAGAAAAAAAAATTCGATTATTTGTCACTAGGTCTATAACAAAAATTTTTTTTTTGAACAGTCTTGGAAATCAACTGTAACTCGCGCATTACTTACTACCAGGGATTTAGTGGAAGGTATACGAGGGTATACGCCGTATATCTTCTGGAATTTATTAAGAAACAACTTATACTCTCTGTTTCTCAAGAAAGCTATAGTATATACGCGAAAACTATAGTATATACACTCTAGGGTATACCCATTGCCTTAAGCGTACACCCTCTGCTTAGAGCGAATACCTTCTGTTTTTTTACGGTACATCACTGCTTGCTACTATAATGCTAAAACAGAATGAAAAATTATGCGCCCAGCATAAATTATGAAACATTTTCCATTACATTCAGAATACTGTAACAGAAGTTCACATTGTACTAAATTAAAATTAAAGATGATTTCTAAATAAGCAATTAATTGAACGAAAATTCATAATGTATTTGAAAACCCAATTTTTCTTATTAGCATTCATAATCGGAAAAATATCCCTTATTTTCTGTAACCCTGTATATGATCTACAGATTTGTGTGTATATTATATTAATATATATATACATTTAAAAAAAAAAAAAAAAAAAAAAAAAAAACTTTAACGGGTTAAAAGTTTTGAGCAGCTGCTTATCTTTTGGCTCTAAGAATTTTAAATATGAATTTAAAAAATAATGATATCAAATTTTGAGTGACGCCATGCTATTAATTAAAAAATGCATTTTTGTATTATTTGTTTTATCATTTTATTTCTATTCTATTTATAATATTATGTGCAAAAGTTATCTTCAACATAAAAGACTCATAAAGCTTTATTCACTAATGCTTTTTCACATGCATCGCTTATAAATTCTAAATATAAGTTTTAAAATACTTGATATAAAATTAAAATGACGCCTTTATGTGGCTTTAAAAAGTTTGTTTTAAAATTAAATTTTTATTTTTATTTTGGTAAAGTATATTTACACGTATAATTATACTTTTAATTTTCCAATTCGTTGTTAAGTTTATAATTTTAAATGAATCTATACTATATATTGAAATGTATTTATTTCAATAAATTGATTTATTTTTTGTGTCACGTTATTCAAAACTGTAAGTAATATTCATGTCAGTGGTTTCTTAATAGTTAGGGTGTTCTTAAATCAAAAAGGGCAACTTTGTGACATATGCATTAATTTATTTTTGTTCGGAAGGGCATGAAAGTAGCAGGTCTTGTTGTTCAGAAACTGCCTAATTGCACTCATTCTTTTGTTTTTTGAAAAACACAATAGATTTTTTATAACAAGCCTTCAAAGTTGACACTTTTGAGCATCTTTCCCGAAGAAAGCAGAAAAACCGGTCGAAAAGCAGGGGAAAAACGGGTGATCGATTGGTCGAAATAGCTTATAACTCGATAGGTGATTTAATTATCATAAAAAGGAAAAATAAGTTCAATTCGAAATCGCTTCCATAGTCAGGCATTCCCATTTTATATATTTCCGCTAAAAAATATATTCGTAAATGTGTCAAAACGTTTTTCGTTTGTTGAGCGGATCAGTTAAAAACACCCTTAAAAGCTAATTCATTTAAACGAACAGCACAGTTGAAATTTCTTATTCAGCAATCACTGTGAATAAAGGGAAATGTACTTGAGAAATTTTGTATAGCCTTATATGCGATGTATAGAATTTATACACGCCAAATAATATTTAAAGGAAAAATCATTCTATTTAAAAACGCGTAGCACGACTGAATACGCATTTCCAGCAATAGGCTTCAGTAGTTCAATTATTGTTCAATTTCTTCTCTAACCAAATTCTTTTGTTTCTCCTTGTAAACGAACGATAAACTCTATGCACACTCTGTTCTACACTAAACGCCATGTTTTTCACACCAGTGATAGATATAAATTTCAATACCTTTAAAATAGTGTAATATCATTTAAAATACACCACTTACGACCCCCCTACCCCCTTCATAGACCATAACGTAATAGAATTCTTTTGAGTGTCTTTGTAAATGAACCTACAATATATTCTGCACATCTGAAATGCTGCACATTTCACTTTCAATGCTGAACCCCGAACATACCATAATGGTACCCAATTTCATAGGAATCGGGCAACTTTTACGCAAGTTAAAGCACTAATGGACAAACCAAATTCACAAACACTCTTCAACTTTGTTGGAAAGTGTTAAAAAACTGATAGTTTTTTTCCTTTTGTAACGAAGAGTTGTATTTGATTTGCAAATACTGGAGCATGGTTTAATCTAATTTGTTTTATTTTATTTTTACTTTTACATTTATTTCTATGCCCGCAAGCACTGAGTAACATCTGAAGTTTTTTAATATTTTGATTTTTATTATTATTGCACTCTTTTTTCAAATAGATTTAAAGCCGGCCTGCCTGTTTGATGACACGAATTTGCAAAACTGTTACTATTTCTGAATAATGACATTAGCTTTATCTAATTAAAAAGAGAAAAAAAAAACTGCAATTAAATGTGATGAAGGAAGATTGTAATTTGAAAATAGTAATGTGATAATCAACTCACAGGCAAAGAGGATTATGCATCACTGTATAAGATACTTTATCAGTGGCGTACAATGTAAAAGGATAATTTATCCTATCCCTTATATACAACTATTCTGTGAGAATATTGCATCCAAAGAATAATATAAAGAGCAATATGATTTTGGATTATTATGATTTTAATTTCTATTTTATAATATATTCAAGTGTATATAAACTTTTCATATTCCAAAACAGTAATTTTCCCAACCAAATTTTGTGCGATTCCCTCAACATCCATCCGTTACAGTTATTCTAATTGGCGATATTTATCTCAAGCCACGAACTGTTTCATTGCAGATAGCACAGGTAACCTGCATCGTACATACAAAAAATCTGAATATCAACTGACCATAGATCCACCATGATTGGGTGACGTGATCAAATAAAACAGCACACACGGTCAATCAGTGCATATGTAACAATTGGCCATTCACGGATCTGCGCAGCGTCACAGCTGACTGACCCAAGTCCTGCGATCATCTGACCGTCTATCCGCTCGGGATAGTTGCAATGATACATATGTGATAAATCTCTTGACAAGATGTGTGCCTGAAGATCATTAACAGGGGGAATTACAAGGGATTATATAGCAGTTGCATACAGTCAACGTTCAGTTCTGAATTTCAGTGAGGCGCGTGTTTTAAAAGACCCACGTGTAGAAAGCTATATCTTTTATTGTTACTTTATTTCTTTTAATTATCATTAAATTTAGATCTAATCTTAAATTGTAGATAATCTCTAAATTCATAAAGATTGTATGTTTGTAAAATTATTAACTAATGAAAAATAAATCTTGTGCATAATTAGCCCAAATAGAAAAAAATCTATACAGGGAAAACATCTATACAGGTAATCAATCAGTACTTTAAAAATAAAATTTTAAAAATAAATGATTGAATCCATTTTTAACACTTTCTAACAAAGTTGTAAGGTGTTTATGCATTCGATTTATGCATTACGGTCTATGGAGGAAAATCGTTTGCAGAGTATTTTGATGACATAACGCTATTGCAAATGTATTGAAACTGATATAAATCACTGAATTTCACAACGATTAAATTATAATTGGACATTCATAACAGTTTTAATTCATTTGCAGAGACAAGCAAAAGAAATCGTTACAATAATGTATAAGATTAATACCTGTTGGAAATGAGTTTTCAACTTCGGCATGCGTTTTTAAATTTAACTGTTTTTTATGTACGTTTGTAGCTATATAAATAAGTAGCGTCTATTGATGTCGTCAGATCTGTCTGTCTGTCCATCTGTCAGCCCGCATGTAACAGCATAAAAACTACCAAGCGAATTGTTTGAAATTTCAATTATAGATTTGTTGCAGAATTTTGATGAGTCATTTCAAATTTATTAAATACGGATATATAGTTCAAATACAGGGACAGTCAAAAGTATTCTGTTACATTACGCCTGTAGGATAAAATAGTTTCAAATGTTTTTTTAAGAATGTTACACCCGTCGAAACATATTTAAATTGATATGCATACTTATTTTCAGTTTTTATTATTTCTGTAATTATATTAACTGTAACTTTATTAATCAAAACATAAAAAGTATAGTGTTTTAACGAGAGAATTAATTGTTTAATAACTGCTAGTTTAAATTGCATTAATATTAATATTAAATGCAGTTGTTAATAATTTTAATAAATATAAATTTCTGCTGTATTTCATATAGGTATTATAATAATTATTGCAAAATAATAGTATTCCTTAATAATAGTATAGTATTAATAGTTAATAGTATTCCTTACTTATAAAATAACTAATTTGCTGGTTTTATATCTTTTATTATTGAGAATAGTTTTATTAATTAAAGAATAAAAACATAGACTATAACATTGCAACTCAAAAGCTTTTTTTTTTTTTCTTTTTTTTTTTTTTTTTTTTTTTTTTTTCTTTTGAAAATTTAGAATTTTTGATACAGTTAAAATTTAATGTTAATTACTACAGTGAAACCTCTAAATAAAGGACAAAACTTCCGGTCCCCAGTCCCTTGGTATAGAACTTGTAATGTACTTACCTCTGAATAAGGGACACTCGATTTAGGGACCATTGAAAATGAGATCAAAGGGACTGGTTTTTGCATTTCAGGTAATGAAATATGTCTGTGATGAAAATGAAAATACAGATTTTTGTAAATTTAGCAAACTGATAGATAGTCATGTGGATACAGCGACATACGACACAATTGACGATTATTTATTTACCCACAATTCTGATTTGACATCAGTGCGTTTATCTCCATTGAAAGTAATGTTGGAAATTTTCAGGATGGTTCTGAAAGTAGAGAATAAAAGTAAAGTATGAAACATAGAACTTTATAGATGCCATTGGGCTGTTCTCAAATCCAAAAGGGCAACTTTTATGACATAAGTTTTCATTTATTTTTATTTGGAAATGCACGAAACTGGCAGGCGTTGTTGTTCAGAAATATGTAATCGAACTGTTTTTTTTTTTCATTTTTTGAGGGCAAACGCAATAGACCTTACAGACAATATTGTCAAAGTGGGTGTTTTGAACCGAATTTCTACACGAAAGAAGAATAACTACTCAGGAAGGGTGATAAACGTATTTGTCACATGATCAAAATCGCTTATAACTCAATAAATAATTTATTTACCAAAAAAGTGAAAACTCAGTTCGATTACAAATCGCTTCCACAGTCAGGCATTCCAGTTTTATGCCTTTCCGTTAAAAAATGAATTTGTAAATATGTCAAAACGTTTCACACTAGCTGAGCACAGTAGTTGAATACTTTTTTTGTAAATGCTCCTGATAATGAAGAACTAAAATTTATGAGCATAGTAAATGAACACTTAAAAATTTTGTAGTGAAAAATTGACATTTGCAAAACAATTATTTTTGATTGATTACTTCAAGATATATTTTTTAATGTTTTAATCCTTTAGCAAGTACAAAATTTGTATATAAAATAAAAAACAATAATTCTACAAATAATTTAATGATTTAGTAATCAATTAAAAATTTTAATTTTTTAATTCCCTAAATTCCTTTTATCTCACTAATGTAATTCATACACATTGGGTACATTTTAATTTCACCTTTAATGATTTATTATTTTTATATCCTTCTGAACTATTAATCAAAAATAACAATCAAAACTCTGAATAAGGGACACCTCTATTTAAAGAACAAAAGTTCCGGTTCCACAGTTGTCCCTTATTTAGTGGTTACACTGTACTTGTCATCTTTCTGTTATAGTTGATTTGAAGTCTTCACTTTTCATGCATTGAACGTGTGTAAACTGAATAAATAGTATAGATCGACCGAAAATTAATTTCCGGCAAAAATACATTCCGCCGGTCCGAAACTCGACCTAAATTGCCTGTATTCCAAAAATTTCGTTTCTTATTTCGGAAATTTTCATTATTACTCACTCATTAATTTTAGCTCTATTAGTTCAAAGAGACACTCTTTATTGATTGCTATAAAATGTGCAGTTTATAATTACCAGTCATGCCTGACTGAAGATGTGAGTGCAATTCTTAAAGCAAGCAGTGCATATTGGACTAATCTTTGAGGACGTTTTTCAGGTACTCATTAAAAGTTCCAAGCTTAACATTAAAGAAAATGTTTAATTTGAAACCACGGAAATGTTTCTTATACGTTTTAAAAAAGTTCTAGTATATCAGATAATAATTATAAAAGATAAATCGAGATATGTACAGCTTAAATATTTTTTAATTAGATTGAATTCACATAATTAAAATTTTGTTCCGTGTTGGTGACGAATTAATTACAATTTGATATGAAACTAAAAAGTTTTGGCTAGAGATTAATAGTTATGTACTTAATAAAAACGTATAATTAATTAAGTATTACGAATATTTATGGATCCATAAACTACTTAACAAATTTTGGGAGGCATTTTCGTTTTCAGCCGAAAATAAAAAGATAACCAAAATTCAGTTTCAGCTTCGTTTTTGGTCTTAAAAATTTGTATCGGTCGATCCTTAATAAATATCCACATAGATTATGGCGATTGTCTGCCGAATTAAAGTTAAAAAGATAAGTTCCTCCTGGCACCTCACTCACCTCCCCCCCCCCCCATCCTCAAATATAATAGCTCATGTTATTTTTAATTTTTTGGAGACTATCTTCTTTTGAAAATATTTATTCGTGTGTCCCTTTGTATGCTTAAAATTGACTAGCTTTAAGTGCATTTATAACTGGCACAAAATATTGTTTAAGGATAGAAGTTTTTTCAGAACCTTGTGGCAGAAACACGGTGTGGTGTCGTTTTCGTTGTTTCCATCCTTTTACCATATATATATAAGAAATAAATCATTATATTAAATTTCCTTCCTAAGTTCTTTATTAGAACTGCTAATTACAAAATAAAAATACAGTCAACATCATATTCATAAGTGAGGTAGATTCCATTCGTACACGTTGTTACATTCTTTATCACCGCCTCTCCCAGAAACACCCAGAGAGTCAATACCTCACTTCCACTATATCTGAGAGAATTCAATCTCTTTCTCCGACGACTACACAGAGAATGTCATTGCTTTTTCTTCTCTGCACACCTGTTCTGTTCTACCCCTTTCATTTCTCAGAATCTTAGCTCTTTCCCGTCTTCAAGCGACTGTCCTGATCCACAATAGAACAGCCCCACTGACATACCATTTCATTTTTCACTCTCATTATACGAAGGATTATAGTAATCACTCACGGAGATAGGAAAACTGTTTGTATCCTCAGCTGATTCATCTAACACATCACAACGGCTACATTGACGCAGAAACGGAATGGCACCTTGCCGAAAATTTTCAGCTTCGAATCGCTAAACATAGCTGATAGTAATACTAATTTTTAGAACTGTTATTTTTATTTCAAATAAAAAGGGTTAAACTTAATTGTCTAATGTAACTTCCCATGCAATATTAGAATCTTCATTCTTGCGCAAATTTTTTTTCGATTAACACCAATTTTTTTTTTATAAAATATTTATTAATACTTTGACAGATTATGCAAGAAATACTATCGAAAACTTTAAGAAATACCAGAAAATTTATTCTCAAAACATATTGGTTAGAATATAAATATAGAATCATATATAAAAAGCTAGCTTCGGGTGAGGATTAAAGTTGGTAAAGCATGTTAGAGAAGAAGTTTCTAGAAAACTAAAGTCTTTATGCGACCAAACAATTCCCTATTTAGTTATGTGCAAAACATAAGGCGCATTTTTTGTAAAAGTAGCTTTAAATTCACTAGGTTAAAAAAGATAAATTTATTACTTTTATTATTATAAAGAAAAAGAATGACCTTGCCCTCAACTTCTAGTAAAAGAAAAAAAAAATAGATATGTATGTACACATATTATTTTATATTTTAATTATTAATAATAATTAAGCTTATGTCTACAATACCTCCCCGCCCCCACAAAAAAAAAAATAATAATAATTTAATTCTAGTTTTTAAATCTATGGTGCAATACTGCAAATTGCAACAGTTCAATCTCGCACTCAGCAACAAATATTAAAAGAAACAGTATTCTTTAAAAAATCTGAATTTTTTAGAAATAGTAGAGCTTGTGTGTGTCCGACCAGAACGGGTCGGACCTGGAAATTCCGGCCCATGCTGAGCTCTAATATAAATTTGCATTCATTTCTACTGTTTAAAAGTATTACTTTGCAGATTTTTTTTTTTTTTTTTTTTTTTTTTTTTTTTTCTGTTAGTTTGACTTGTCGCAGAAAGCTTTGATAAATTTTACCATTAGGGTTCAGAAATAATCGAGAATTTTGCTACATTTTATAGAAAAATTTCTGGAGCTTGATTCTACAGCAAATATCTCTAAAAATGAAATAATTTCTAACAATTATTATTTTTTTTTTTAGCCTTTGATGCTATTTCTTTCAGACAAGCTAAAAATGTCGTGTCATCAGCCCTGAATTTTCTATTCAACCGATTTTGATAATTATTTTTTTAAATGAAAGCTATTTATTTGTAGTTGTGCCCATTTTAGTTATTTTTTAATTTATTTCCATTTTTATATTTTATTTTAAGCTATTGCATAGCTTTTATCACGGGCTTTGAGCGCGGCGACCGAATCCAAAAATTCCGTAACGCGAAAAATCCTAACACATCGGTAACGAAAAAACTTAACACTCGGCTAACGTCGTTTCAGCTCGGCAGACTTCGGCATGGTATCCTTCGGTAGACTTCGGTAGACATTGACGCGGTATTTTTCAGATATTTAGAAGATATCAAATCTCAAACTTATGTTTCTTATTTCAGTTACCATAAGTCTATAGTTTCAATGATAAAAATTCCTGATAGAATATGTATTGAAAAAAATCCTCTTAAGATAAAACAACCCTCATAGCATGCATGTTCACAGTGACGTCACAATGACGTCACTGTGATACACCTTGGTCACATCACATCTGTGACGAAAATGCCACCACTCAGTGACGTCACAATGTGACTAAGATGTGTCTTTCTAAAAAAATTTTCACAGTTCGTCACAATGTTAATGTCAAAGTAGTCACAAATGACACACTTTTCACAAATTGGTCACATTGTGACGTCACAAAGTGGTCACAATGTGACGTCACAAAAAAGCTCTAAAACGGCCATAACGACTTCACATTTTAGTCACTGTGACTTCACATCGACGTCACGTGACGTCACATTGATAATCGATGGTCACAAAGTCACAATGTGACTTCACAACGACGTTGCAGTGACGTCACCATGTCTTACGGGAAGGTAGGATAATGTAGCTTTTGGTGATTGGAGACCCGCCCAACGGTGAGGATCGAAAAATTTAAAATGCTTATAACTCGCGATCTAATTTTCGTAGTGCGGCCAAATTTTGTTTGGTAATTTATTATGAGACAGTGTTAATTTTTGGTGACAAGAGACCCCCCACGGTGAGGGTCGAAAAAATTATATGCTTAAAACTCGCGATCTAATTTTCATAGCGCGGCCATATTTTGTTTGGTAATTTATTATGAGACAGTTTTAATTTTTGGTGACAGGAACCCCCCCCCCCCCACGGTGAGGGTCGAAATATTTAAAATGCTTATAACTCGCAATCTAATTTTCGTATCACGGACAAATTTTGTTCGGTAATTTATTATGAGAGATTGTTAATTTTTGGTGACAGGAGACAACCCACGGTGAGGGTCGAAAAATTTAAAATGCTTAGAACTCGCGATCAATTTTCGTAGCGCTGCCAAATTTTGTTTAATGATTTTTTATGAAAAAGTGTTAAATTTTGGTGACAGGAGCCCCCCCCCCCACCCACAGTGACGGTCGAAAAAGTTAAAATGCTTATAACTCGTGATCTAATTTTCGTAGCGCAGCCAAATTTTGTTTGGTAATTTATTATGAGACATTGTTACTTTTGGTGACAGGAGACCCCCCCCCCCACCGTGAGGGTCGAAAAATTTAAAATGCTTATAACTCGCGATCTAATTTTCGTATCGCGGCCAAATTTTGTTTGGTAATTTATTATGAGAGACTGTTAATTTTTGGTGACAGGAGACCCCCCCCCCACACGGTGAGGGTCAAAAAGTTAAAAAGCATATAACTCGTGATCTAACTTTCGTAGCGCGGCCATATTTTGTTCGGTAATTTATTATGAGACAGTGATACTTTTGGTGACAGGAGACCCCCCCCCCCCGGTGAGGGTCGGAAAATTTAAAATGCTTATAACTCGCGATCAATTTTCGTAGCGCGGTCAAATTTTGTTCAATGATTTATTATGAAACAGTGTTAAATTTTGGTAACAGGAGAACCCCCACGGTGAGGATCGAAAAAGTTAAAATGCTTATAACTCGTGATCTAAGTTTCGTAGCGCGGCCATATTTTGTTCGGTAGTTTATAATGAGAGAGTGTTAATTTTTGGTGACAGGAGACCCCCCACGGTGAGGGTCGAAAAATTTAAAATGTTTATAACTCGCGATCAATTTTCGTAGCATTGCCAAATTTTCTTTGGTAATTTATTATGAGACAGTGTTAATTTTTGGCGACAGGAGGCCCCCTATGGTGAGGGTTGAAAATTTTAAAATGCTTATAACTCGCGGTCTAATTTTCGTAGTGCGGCCAAAATTTGTTTGGTAATTTATTATGAGACAGTGTTACTTTTGGTGACAGGAGACCAACCCCCACGGTGAGGGTCGAAATCTTTAAAATGTTTATAACACGCGATCAATTTTTGTCGTGCGGCCAAATTTTGTTTGATAATTTATTATGAGACAGTGTTACTTTTGGTGACAGGAGACCCCCCCCCCCCATGGTGAAGGTCGCAAAATTTAAAATGCTTATAACTCGCGATCTAATTTTCGTATCGCGGCCAAATTTTGTTTGGTAAATTATTATGAGAGAGTGTTAATTTTTGGTGGCAGGACACTCCCCACGGTGAAGGTCGAAAAATTTAAAATGCTTATAACTCGCGATCAATTTTCGCAGCGCGGCCAAATTTTGTTTAATGATTTTTTATGAAACAGTGTTAAATTTTGGTGACAGGAGACCCTCCACGGTGAGGGTCGAAAAAGATAAAATGCTTATAACTAGGCCTGGGCCTTAAATCGATTTATCTCTTAAATCGATTTAAAGCTTACATCGGAAATCGCGATTTAGTCAGTTTCTTAAATCGATACATCGGAAATCGCGATTTAGCCATTGCTATACATCGCGATTTAGCCATCGCCTTACATCGCGATTTAGCCATTGTCTTACATCGCGATTTAGTCAGTCTTAAATCATGATTTAGCCATTGGTTTTAAATCGATTTCAAATAATGATTCAGAGTTAACATCAGAAAATTGAGTTATCTACTTTGGTGTATATACTGCTTGCATGTCAAACTAGTGTTAAATCGATTTAAGCAAACTTTGCAAGCCTCAATGCTTTCCGATTTAGGAAAAAGGTGATGTAAGAAAAATATTATTTAGGGAAAACAGAGCAAGTTGGTGTTAAATCGATTCAGAGGATCCGATTTAAACATACATCACAAACCTCAGTGTTTTCGATTTAAGAAGACTATTTTGGAAAAACATTGAAAGCTGGTGTTAAATTGATATAGTAGGATTTGATTTAAAATTAGCAGCGGTCACTTGCCATGTGGATATTAAAAATGTAAAAGTGGCAATTAAAAAATTTCCTTCGTTTGCCACCCTTGTCGTCATTTGCCAAGTGGCAGTTTAAAAAAAAATTATTTTCGGTCGCCCAGTGAAATGCAGTTTTTTTCATAGAAGTGGATCTCTACATTGATTACATCTAATTAGAAAAGTGTTTTCTTCTTTTTCCTACTGGATGCAAACAGATTTCAATGACATAGCTGTATTTTCAATATTTTGGTTTTTTGCAGAGTTCTTTTACTGTGTTCAGTTTGATTATTTTTTCGAGAAATGCAGTTTCATTTTGCAAAAATATATTCATCGGCATTGATTCCACACACATTTCAAGTAATTTGTTGGCTATCGATCACCCTCCTAGTCGTCACTCGCCAAGTGGCGATTTAATAGATCTATTTTCAATCGCCAAGTGAAATGCAGTTTTGTTCATGGAAATATACATCTCTACATTAATTACATCTAATTAGAAAAGTGGTTATTTCTTTTTCCTACTGGATGCAAACAGATTTCAATGACATGGCTGTATTTTCAATATTTCGTTTTTTTTGCCGCATTCTTTTATCTATTTCAGTTGGATGTTTTTTTCAAGAAATACAGTTTTATTTTGCAAAATATATTCATCAGATTTGATTCCATATGCATTTCAAGTAATTTATTGGTCATCGATCACCACTCTAGTCATCACTCGCCAAGTGGCGACTTAAAATAATAATTATTGATCGCCAAGTGAAATACAGTTTTTTTCATAAAAATATGGATATCTACATTGATTACGTCTAATTAAAGAACTGGTTAATTCTTTTTTCTATTGGATGCAAGCAGATTTCGATGACGTTTTTGTATTTTCAATATTGCGGTGGTTTTTTTGCCATGTGCTTTTAGTATATTCAGTTTGATTATTTTTTCAAGAAATATAGCTTTATTCTGGAAAATATATTCATCAAGTTTAATTCCACATCCATTTCAAATAACTTATTCCTTTTTTCACACTGGATGCAAATGGATTTCAAGGGCATTTCAGTACCTTCAATTTTCAACTTCTGTTGCATGCTGAGCTCTTGGATTTTTTTTTTCCCCATGATAATACTGTTTAATGATGCGAAATACACTCACCAGTATAGATGCCAACTGTATTACGGTGGTAGTATAAATTTGGCGTCTCCTATATTCCCGCGCCGGGGCGACCGCTCCCTTACCCCTCCCTCCCCTTCTCCCGCCCTTTTGCATGGCTCTACCCTCTCAGAAATATATGCTGTATCTCAGCCCCCTCTGAAATGATAAGTCTAGATAATCTACTGCTAGCATAAATGTCAACTGCATGCGATGTGTGTAGCGTATTACTAACACATTTATTAAGGGAGTTCCTCCTCCGGAAATTTTGTGTTTTAAATGATCAAAATGTGCAATTTCTCCCCCCTCCCTGGAGCCACGGAAATACCTCCCGGAGAAAAGTGTCTGAATTCAACATTGCATTTAATAATTAAAATTCAAAAAACAATTTATTGTGTTTTTTTATTAAAAATTCACTATCTATGCATGTGTGGGGGGGGGGGGCAATTTTAAAGTTAAAATTCAAATTTGCAGGTCTGAGCCTTAAATCGTTTTAATACATCGGAAATCCGATTTAACTATTGGTCTTGAATAGATACATCTGACATCGCGATGTAGCGAAACGATATAGCCCTGATTTAACGCTTACATCGGAAATCCGATTTAACTATTGGTTTTCACTAGATACATCGGACGTCACGATTTAGCCAGTTGTTAAATCGCGATGTAGCGAAACGATGTAGCCTCAATGCTTTCCGATTTAGGAAAAAGGCGATGTAAGAGAAAGACGATTTAGGGAAAACAGAGCAAGTATGTGTCATATCGATTTAGCAGGGTGAGGACAGGACCGTAACTAGAAGTGAATAATAGGGGGGGGGGGGTCAAGAAAATGTAAGAGGGGAACTTATTTGTTTTTTATCTTTCTCTGACACAGAAAGATAAATGAGTGCATATTCACATTGTAGATACTATGTTTCTCATTAAACTGTTGTAATAACTTAATTTTATGCTAAATAAAGTACATGATGATGAAAATTTTGAGTCTATAACTGGTGAAAAATTAAACATCTTAGCTTCATATGTACAAATAGGATGAGGGAGTGCTGAAACGCTTATTTTAGATACAACTTAGTAATTCTGCAAAACTGTGAAAGGTCTCAAAATTAAATTAGATTTTTGAACAGAATTTCATTTGCATTTTCGGAATAGAAATTCATTGAGTGACCTTGGAATCTTTTTCAGGGGGGGGGGGGCTGAGCCGCCCATAGCGCCCCCTATGTGTCAAATCGATGTAGCAGGATTTGATTTTATACAGATAAAAATTAGCGGCTGACACTTGCCATGCGGTAATTAAAGATATAAAACTGGCGATAATTTTTTTTTTTTTTGATCGCGAAGTGAAATGCAGCTTTTTTCATGGAAATACGCATCTCTACATTGATTACATTTGATTAGAAAAGTGGTTATTTCTTTTCCCTTCTGGATGCAAACAGATTTCAATGATTTAGCTGTATTTTCAATATTTTGGTTTTTTGTCATGTTCTTTTAGTGTATTCAGTTGGAATTATTTTTCCAAGAAATAAAAGTTTTATTTTGGAAAATATATTAATTCATCAGGTTAGATTTCACAAGTAAATTTATTGGACATCGATCGCCACCTTAGTCGTCATTCACCAAGTGGCGATTAAAAAATCTATTTTAATCGCCAAGTGAAATGAAGTTTTTTTTCATGGAAATATACATCTTTACATAGATTACATCTAATTAGAAAAATGGTTATTTCTTTTTCCTACTGGATGCAAACAGATTTCAATGACATGGCTGTATTTTCAATATTTCGTTTTCTTTGCCCATAGGCGTAACTAGCGGGGGGGCCGGGTGGGCCGGGCCCACCCCAGACATCCCAGTGCCCCCCAGACATCCCAGTGCCCCCCCTAGAATTTTAAACTCTTATGGTAATGTTAGAACGTAAAAATTTTATTTTTTCGAGAGATTACACATACCTCAGAGTGAGACGCTAAACAAGCTATTTTTTACATTTGTCTAACGTCTATATTTTTCAGATTTAGTCTCTTTTCACGCTTTTTTACAATTATTTCTTACTCCTCGATCTCCCCAACAGCACATGGTAACAGCTTTTAACGAAAACCGGTCACTCATTGTGAAAGAGGACACCATTCATTTGTACTATTGGAAATCAGCGGAAGGCTAAAAGGAATGGTCATTTCCTGTCACTGTCTAGGGTTTTTCAATACTGCACCATTGAGGGGGGGGGGGGGGGTGTCTTAATTACTTACACCTGTTTCTTGCTCTGTTTTTGGAAACGGAACAGCACTCTCTCAAATACCAGGAAAAACACAAAAACGCATTCTCGTATGCTTTGAAGGTTAGACTTAATTCCACAAACATTTTGTTGTAGGTTGCTTTAGTGCTAAGGTATTAGTTTCTTTTATTACGCGTTCCGCTATGACTGATATTAAATCCTCTTCAGAGAAGAAAATTATGAAAAAGATGGATATATGAGTTCATTTTTTTAAATCTTCGAATTCCTTCAAGCATTCATTAAATCCAGGTATGTTTGGAAACTTTATAATTCATTTGTATTTATGTTTCTGGAAAGATATCAACTTAAACGTTACAGTTTTCGTATATTATCCTTTTGTTAAATTTGTTCTCAAATTCAAAGGGACTACTTTCAAATAATTTTTAGGTGCGTTAGTAATTATGTAAATACAGAGCACCTATAGTTGTCGTTCAGTCTATTTGTCCGTCCGCATATAACAACGTAAAAACTACCCGACCGAATCATTTGAAATACAAAATGTATAATTATTACATAATTTTTTCGAGTCATTTTAAATTTTATGAAAATCGGATGCATAGATCAATTACAAGACAATCAAAAGTATTCCGTTACATTACGGTCAATGGGGAAAAAAATTTCAAATGCATTTTAATCGTTTGAAAATTAAAATATATAATTATTATATAAATATGTCGAGTCATTTCAAATTTTATGAAAATCGGATGACTAGATTAATTACATGTACAATCAAAAGTATTCCGTTACTTTACGGTCAATGGGGAAAAGTTTCGAATGCATTTTAATGATGATACACTCATTCAAACATAATAAACTCGATATGCATCTATGAAGTACATATTATAATATACATTTTGCATAATCTGTGGTACAAAGAACATTTGTTATTGGTTTACAAGGTCAGACAAAAGTATTATATTACATAATGGCATAGGGAGAACTAGATGTCTGCACGGGCCGGGCCGCGGCCAATAATGGCATTCGGGCCGGGCCGGGCTCGGGCCTTAATTTTTTTGCTGAACGGGCCGGGCCTAACTTTTTTTTCCGTACGAAGCCGAGACTTCCATTCTTCCTAGTTTTCATGGACCAAAATAATCAGTTCCTATTGAATCTTCCTATATGAAAATCCTTTTCTAGATTTTTTAAAAATCAGTAATATTTGACTTTGTTCAAAAGTGTTTCAAAAAAGGCATATACTTTTAAGCCGTCATTATTCTACAATTAAACATTAGAATTTATTCCTTTTAAAAGAATCGTAGATTACTAGGCGTTTTAAAATAGAATTACACACACACACACACACAAAAAAAAAAAAAAAAAAAAAAAAAAAACATGATTATGACGGAATTTTTTTTAAAACTGAAAACTGAAAGTTTCTTTTAAAATTTTAATCCATGCAAAATGAATACAACAATACGAGAGAAAAAAATATATTAAACATTTACATCTGTTAAGAAGGGAATGTATTTTTTTTTTTTTTCGTTCCAAAGCGATTTTGTCTTTGGAAATTTTACCATATACCGCTTTTTCGACTTTTTGTCTCCATTACAGGGAATATGGATTAATAATACTAGTGATAACTGAAACATTTACATACAACAAACAAAGATTCATTTAAAAGCGTAAATATCGCAGCCTACGGCACTTCTGCATAAATGGAGATTATAAACATGAAAAAAAAAAAGACTAATATAAATTTTTTTGGTCAGAACTCTTCCATAAGATTAAAGATCAATGTTCTGTAGAAATTCACTTGAGCCGGGCCGGGTTCGGGCCGAATTTTAAACTTTTTTCCAGACCGGGCCGAGCTCGGGCCAAAATTTTAACTTTCGGGCCGGGCCGGGTCGGGCCAATATTTCTTTCGTTCGGGCCGGGCCGGGCCCGGGCCGAAATTTTAACTTTCGGGCCGGGCTCGGGCCTGGAAATTTCGGCCCGTGCAGACCTCTAGGAACACTGTTTCGGAAGACCTCTAGAACATTGTTTGGTGCGCATTTTTATTGTAATTAACTATTTAAAATTTTATGAGGTTGATATATGTTGCTGAAGAATATTACAAGTTATTTTCTGTATAAAAGAAAGTAGATAGTATTTACAGGGACACACAAAAGATTTTGGCTTCTATACTGTATCCAAAATATACTGTGTACTATTATATCAAGATCTGAATAATTTTAAGTGAATCCGTAATTATATATATATAAGTAGCACCTATATTCGTCGTTCAGTCTGTCAGTCCATTTGCCCGTCCGTCTTTACAATCTATGCAAAAAAAAAAAAAATAAATAAATAATAATTAATTTACAGGGCCACTCAAAAATATTCCCCTACATGATGGCATACGTGGATATATTGTTTGGGACGTGTTTTAACTATATTCAAGTATTTCACATTTTATGAATATGGTATACGCTGCTGAGGTGTAATGCAAGTTGTATGTCCATGTAAATTTACAGGAGCACAAAAAAAAAAAAAAAAAATCGACCACTATACTATATCCGAAGTACTGTTACTATAACAGCAAGATTTGCATAATTTTAAAACTTCCTTATCGTACGAACGCACCTCATTTGCTACGCTTCACGTGCAATTTCCAACTTGTTTTATTAATTCTTCTTTAAGGGTGTTCTTAAATCAAAAAGAGCAACTTTGCGACACATGCTTTAATTTATTTTTGATCGGAAATGCGTTAAAATAGCATGTGTTATTCAGAAACTGTCTAATTGCACTTAATTTTCTGTTTTTGAAAAAACACAATACATCTTTCATAACAAGCCTTCAAAGTTGACGTTTTTGAACACATTTCCCGACGAAAGCAGAAAAACCGGTCGAAAAGCAAGAGAAAAACGGGTGATCATGTGATCGAAATAGATTAGAACTGGTTAGATAATTTAACTATCATAAAATGGAAAAATAAGTCCAATTTGAAATCGCTTCCATTGTCAAGCATTCTAATTTTACATATTTCCGTTAAAAAATGAGTCTATAAATGTGTCAAAACATTTTGCGCTTGTTGAGCGGAGCAGTTAAGAACACCCATAAGAAACGCACGAAATAGACAAGTGGGTAAACGGAAAAAAGAGTGAACGGAAAAAAAATTATCGGAAGAAAATGACATAAACTATAAAAGCGAAAAAAGTGACTCAGAAAAAGTTACCGGAAAAAAAAGTGACAAGGAATTGATTTTGGGGATCATTGGTTAAGTATATAGGGAGGATCTGAGGGAGGCTCTTAATTTAGGTAAATGTGTTTTTCATGCTGAATTAACTGTTTTGGTTCCCACCTTTTACCCCATCCGCCCTTAATTAGATAAAAGGGGTTTTATGAAGAATTATACAACGTGTCTCATTTTTGGGGTATAGGTTCTTTCTGATAAGGGTTATATATAGTATTTAATGCCTGAAGAGTTTTAAGAGTTTAATGGTTAAGAAAAAAGGGGACGGGGGAAATAGGACTGGGCGATACATCGATACATCGCGAAATATCGATTTAAATCGTAAATCGTCACACCGGTTTCCGGATCTTTCTTTTAGCGATGCATCGGGCCATACGATGCCTCATACCAGATCGATGATGAACGAGACCGATGTGTAAGACCGGTTTCACCTCCGATCTTCCAACGCTCGCATGAAGTATCATCACTCATACGGAGATCGCATCGATGATGAGTAAGACCGGTTTTCTCATACGATCTTCAAACCCTCTCATGAAACATTCCTAATACGGAGATAGCGGCGCGTAACGTAACTGGTTTCTGCTACGATGTCTCGTACACATCGGACATCGGACGAGTGACCTATCGCAAGTACAGAGTTCGCGATCGAACTTTTCCCCGCTCATTTAGATATCGGTGTCAGGGGCGTGCGAAGAAAAAACTGCACTCGGGGCAAAGCTTCAATTTGGCGCCCCCCCCCCCTACGTTTCTAGTAATAGGGCAAAAAATAACGCTGATACTATAAGCTTGGAGCCCCCTAAATTTCCGCACCCAGGGCGACCGCCCCCTTCGCCCCCCCTCCCTTTCGCACGGCGCTGATCGGTGTTGTCTAAATTGGATGACAATCAAATCACATTCTCGATTACAAGTCTGTTTTTTTTTATGATTAGCGGGCAGTATCTTGATCACGATGTGCATGTGCGAAAATTCGGCGATGTCTTATGTCAAATGTACATTTTTCCAGTAAATTACTTTTGTTATTTCAAAGCTGTTGTAATCAATATAATAATTTAAATAGCAATTGACGCTGTTAGTTTTAGTAAGAAATACTTCCTTTTATTACTGCTTACGATTTTCTAAATATTACTTCATCTTTGGTAAGAAACTTCTAATTTAGCTATTTTTTAATGATAATGATAATCAACATCCCCCCCCCCCTCCTCGGATAAATGAAATGTCCCCTTCGGAAAACAAATTGAAATTTTGCATTTTCAACGATCAAACAGTAAGATTTCCTTCCCGAAACTCTATAAAGCCCCCCCCCCCCCCCGGAGCCACTTAAGTCCATCCCGGAGAAAAGAGTCTGAATTCAACTGAACGATGTTCCGGTTCGTGAAATTATGACAAACATTGTTCCGGTTTAAAATATTTCAAAGAAATGCTCTTTTCTTTAATTCTATGCAATTGCTTTTCTTTTCTTTTTCTTTTTGAATTGCAAAAGAAAACATTATCAGTGGATGGAAAGCATATCTGATTCTGTTATCGTCGGACTTCTCTGAAATAAATAAACAAACCGCAGATCATACATGTTTCCCCCCTTTGTTCTAACAGTGAGCTATTTGTGTAGGGACTATAATTTTCTCAGAACTTATTATATTTTAATGAAAAATTAATACGCAGCTTAATTCATTACGATTACAACTTGCTGAAAATTTGATAAAAATCGTCCAATTAGCAACAAAGATACCAATTATTTTTTAAATTGTAAGTAAAATAAGGGGATTTTGCTTTTGTTTCTTTTTGTTTTAATCATTATTTCTATTTGCTGCTCAAACAGTAAAGGAAGTACTTTGAAACTGACACAACGATTCTGAGCATTAATAATGGTTTTTTTGCAGTCTAATCTTATATAAGGAAGGGGGATCAATTTACAAATTATTTAAGTCATCGGTGCTTCAGTTTCGCTATGCGTCACGCCGATCGCCAGACATCGGTTCTCCCGATGTCTAATGCCGGTGTAAGACCGGTGTAGAAACCTGAAGAGGCATAACTCCTTTCATAACTCATGATTGCCGGTTCGTGGAAATCGGAACTTTCACATTTACAGTAAGGGAATGTGCATGCGCAGAAAAACGGCGATCTTTTGCGATAAAGCCGGTTCCAATCCAACTTACAATGAAGGTCTCCATACAGGCATATTCCGAAAAATCTGAAAAAAATACAGAATGTTCTTCCTATGAGGATATATACGTTTAGAAAAAAAATTTCGGCGGAACCTCCGTACACTGTCCGTAAAAAATAATGAAAATTTCGTTATTTGTCGAAAAGCAATTAAAAAAAATAAATGAAAAGTAAATAAATAAATAAAATAAAATAAAATAAAATAAAAATAAAATTACGTCAAATGCATTTTAAAGGTAAAAAACCTTCATGTTCAACTTGTTTAGATAAATTAAACATCTTTGGCTTTGTCAGCTTTAGTTTGTTTTAAGTATAATTTCGTTATATTGATATTTATGTATATTTACATTCAAATTTAACCATCAAAATTTGAGATTTAACACTAAATTCAGATTTAAATTAATACTAACATAATCTTTTGAGAAGTAAATGTTAAATAATTGTAATTTTTTTTCCTTTTTTTTCTTCTTCTTTCAGAAAAATAGTTGATGTATATAATTATAAATACATAATTTATTTTAGCCCATTTTTAAAATCCATGTGTTTGTTTTATGTAACATGTTTGTGTTATTTCATTTTTTTTTTTTTTTTTTTTTTTTTTTTAAATATATAAATGATCTAAAATAGCAACAGAAATTCATGATTACAGTAGTAATCAGTGGCAGTCAATCTAATGCTCTACTGCAGATACTCTTAATTCCTGTCCCATAAAATAATTAAATAAAGTACATCATTAAATAAATGTATCAATTAAAAGAGTAAAGTGATAATTTTGTTGGCAACTGAAAAATGAATAAACCATGCTACTACTTGTAACAGAAGTAACATCGCGATGCATCGGAATATCGTGATTTTACTCAGGCGATGCATCACGATGTAGAAATTGAGACATCGCCCAATCCTAGGGGGAAACCTGTCTTAAATTAAATTAATAGTTTTTTACGCAGAGTTATCCGATTTGTTTGGAATTTTAGATTTTTAGCCCCTTAAATTAGATTAATCGGTTTTTATCCAGAAATATCCGATGTATTTCAAATTTTAAATATAGGTTCTTTCTGATAAGGTAAATTCCTGAATAGATTTAAGGGTTTAATAGCTAAATATAAAGGGGGTGGGTGTCGACGGGGGATAATACCTCTTAAGTCAAATAAATGCCTTTTTACGCAGAATTATTCGATTTACCTCGAATTTTAGACATAGGTTCATTATGATAAGAGGTGTCTCTGATTAGTTATGGGGGTTCTTTTTCTTATTAAAAAGAAGAGGGGGCAAGCAATTATTTCCCCCTCAAATTAGATAAGTCGGTTTTTATTCAGAATTATCCGATGTATTTCAAATTTTAAATATAGGTTCTTTCTGATAAGGTAAATCCTTGAATATTTTCAAAGGTTTAATGGCTAAGTATAGAGGAAGAAACAGAGGATAACCCCCCTTAAATTAAATAAATGGCTTTTTACGCAGAATTATCCGATTTGCTTCAAATTTTGGATGCACGTTCATTATGCTAAGGTGTATCACTAATTTGTTATGAGTTTCTTTTGCTAAGTATAGATGGGGGAACAGGCGATTATTGAAAGTAGTTTGCTTTCTCCATTTGACGGAGGGGGATGTCCGATATATATCGCGGGCGTCTAGTATCTTAAGAAATTTGACGATCAAGGGATTTCTCGGTAAAGGTTTACCGCAAAAATGCCCAAGTAAAATAAAAAAGCGAGTTGAATGCAACTGAACGCAAATAACAAATAAAAAGAAATTTTCTTTATTTTTTAATTTAATGATTGGAAACAATTATGCCAGAAAACGTAACACATTTTACTTTTTTCCTTATAATTATAAATTACAATTCATTTTGCATTTAAAACTGGTTTATTTATTTTATTTTACTTTTTTACTTTTAATCATGGCAGAAGATAGATAGCGAAGTCTTATTGTGAAAAGGTATGCAGGAATGAAATTATCTTCATTCAAAAGCTGAGAAGAATTACTGCAATTGACCTCAAGGAGCATGTCTAGAAAATTGTTTCACTGGTCTAGTGGCAATGAGCTGAGGGGGATTATTAAGCGTAGAGAGGGAAGGAAGATAGTTAGAAGAGAGACATATGCTGGTAATGTACTAGAGAGTACATAGATGAAAGGTGGCTAAGACGTGGTAAGCGAAATGTAATATTGGAGTGTGGCTCCTATGTAGTTGTAATGCGTTTTATTTATTTTTTTATTAATTGATCTATAGTTCTAAAGAGCTTGAGGAACAAAAAATGTGTTATTGATGAACTTAACAAATAAACCAACTGAATAAAGAGAAACTGAGGACAACATACTACAATACTATATATAAGCCTTATCAGAAAGAATCTCTATCCAAAATTTGACACACGTTGAAAAATTCTACTTAAGGTTCTTCTCAACTGCTCCGCTCACACAAGCGTAAAATGTTTTGACACATTTACAAATTAATTTTTTAATACAAAGATATAAAATTGGAATGCCTGACTATGGAAGCGATTTCAAATCGAACTTAGTTTTCTATTTTATGACCATTAAATTACCTATCGAGTTCTAAGCTATTTCGATCACGTGATCATCTGTTTTTCCCCTGCTTTTCGACCGGTTTTTCTGCTTTCGTCGGGAAATGTGCTCAAAAACGTCCACTTTGAAGGCTTGTTATGAAAGATCTACTGTGTTTTTAAAAAAAAACAGAAAATTGAGTGCAATTAGACAGTTTCTGAATAACAACACCTACTATTTTTATGTATTTCCAAACAAAAATAAATTAAAGCATGTGTCCCAACACTTTTTAATTGAAGAACACCCTTAAAAATCCATTCATCTTATTTCAGGACGGAGGGGGGGGGGGGTAATCATCCGTTCCCAAAACTAATCAAACCAGCGTCTTTTCAGTATGAACGTATATCCAAAAATTGAACCAAAACAGTTAATTTAGCATGAAAAACCCGTTTACCTAAATTAAGAGCCTCCCCCCGACCCCCTTTCATACTTAACCAATAAATCCCCAAAATCAATTCCTTGTCACTCTTTTTTTCCTTGTCCCTTTTTTCCGGTAACATTTTTCCCGTGTCACTTTTTTTTCGGTCACTTTTTTTCCTAGATTCAAGACTAAAAAGTTATGTAAGTGAGAAATGTACTTCATTCTTTGATAAGATCTTTCAGAAGACGATTCTCTCAGTGGATGATTTGAAACGAACTTACGATGTGGTAGCGACAAAAAGGAGGAAAGATGGTTGTCATGTGATCAAAATTGCTTATAACTCATTAACTAACTTATTTATTTATTTAAAAAATGGCGACTCTGTTGTTTATAAGCAACTTTATCCACACCCTCCCCCCCGGAGCCGAATTCTGGCTGCGACACTGCATTAAAAAAAAAAAAAAAAAATCTCCCTCTCTCCTAGGTACTGTTTTGAATCGAAAACTTGATGTATAAAGCCGCTATCAGATTCACCAACATCTCGAAAGATTTTTGAGCCAACACTTGATTTCCTCCAACTTTTCGCGAAATATCCTCACAACACCCAGTGTGATAGCAAACAGCAATGTCTCCCAACTTTTTTCTGCAGTTCCAAAATAGTCTCCGCTAACCGAGACTTTTCATGGAACATCGAGCATTTCGAAAAATCTGAGATAAGCGATTGATAGGAACAGGCGATAAATATTAACGGCTGGTACTAGTAGTACTGGTTTTCCTACTATTCCTCCAACTTTTCCGAAAATAATTGTAAGCTTTTTCTCTCTTTGAACTGGAAAAAGTTGGGGTTAAAATCGGCTTAAAAGTTTGTTGCTCGTAAAGTTTGTGAATCTGATAGCAGCTAAAGACAGAAGAAAGTTTCATCCAATTAGTTTCATTGATAGATTATATGTTTTCAGGAATGTATTAACAAGTGAGCTTTCCTTTGAGTATTATCAGTTCTAACAAAACTATTTTTACTTTCTTCTATCTTTACGGAAGAAAATATTGGATTCGTGAAAATTTTCGAATTCCGATTTTTGACGGATTTACCCGTTTTAGGGGTCAGAGCAGGCCCGTAGCCAGGATTTTCTTTCGGGAGGGGCTCAATTTTGGATTTTTTTTTCTTACAAAAGTAATTGGTATAATTTTCAGCAAAAAAAATTAAAAATAATCTAGACCTATCCTAATGTGTGTTGTTCCTACATAGGATACTTGTTTACTATGTCAAATATTGTTATTTCATAAATAATTTTTTCAATTTCTACAATTTTTAATTTTTAAAAGCACTTCCAATTTCCAAATTGGTTCGGAAACCGGAGATTTTTTAGAAAAATTTTTCTGCGAAACTTAAAAAGCACAAACAAATAATGTTTGAGATGAGCCTCATAGTATCCAAAAAAAAAAAAAAAAAAAAAAAAAAAAAAAGTTGTAAAATATTGAAATGCAAACAAGTAATATGTATTGATAACACAGGATTAATATTAACGTGTGAAAATCTGACATTACGAGTGTGAGGTCTTGAAACTATTGATCCATAAATGAAATTAATTACACACATTTTTTCCAAAGAAAAATTAATTGCTACAGTCATATGTAATCATAAAAATTATGTTTGTATTTCACGTTCTCTGATTATAATAATTATAAATGATACTCTTGGTACAATAAATTTAGCAGTGCAATGGAAGCAATCACCATAATTTCTTCTTAGCCATATTGCTGATTGACATATCACGATCTACTTCAATATCCCAATGAATGGAAATCATTGAAAAGCTACTCAGTCTCTCATCGACCATAACGCTTCGAGTCAAAGATTTACTTATTTTCTTTGCCAAAAAAGATCTTTCAGCACTGACTGTTACTCGGTTTTCAACCAAAACTGCCAGCAAGTGTTTGATTTTATTGTAATACGTCACTTTACAATACTGAAACTTTTAAAACCTCTGTGTTGGTGTCAACATTAGCAATTTATTTGTACCTTAATGCCTAATTCATATTCAGCTTTCACTTGCTACATTTCACTTGCTATCCTGAAAATACTGCGTTGGATTCTCTAATTTGCTTGCTTTTTCCAGTGAAGCACATCCTGGAAGATGTAACTGGGAATCTCTTAGAATGTCTTCATTCTAAATGAATCGATAATTTAAATTTTGAATAAGACTTTCTACATGGGGAAATAAGACCGTGATATTGTAATACTTGTCAGTGGTTGTAATTTGAGGGTTTGTACCTGTTGTCTGTTTAAATGTTAGTCTTGGTATTTTTATTTCAGTTTGGAAGATGTCTTCCCGAAGTTTTGATTCACTATAAAATCTCACAAAAGATTTCTACTGCATATTTATGTTTAGCAATTAGGGCATCTTTAGCATGGGTTATTGCCGATATTACATCACAAGATTTTTTTTTGAAGAATTCACTATGACTTTATCAAACAGAAAACCTTTTCACAAACAGACAGGCTTATGAGAAAATGATTCTTTTCCCTGACTGCCAAAAAAGCTCCAGCTGTTGAATAAATCTTTCATATGTTTTTCGAAATATTTTCTGAGCTAATACAAATGTATTTAAGCAGCTCAACAAAAGTCAATATGCTTTCATGCTTCTCGAAAAAATTTGTGTCACATATCCGGAGAAGTCATTTTCTTTTGTTTTCTAGGATGTATGATGCAACTGCTTACTGAAGTGCTAAATTTGCCTTTAAGTGATTCTTAAAAACTTTTGTCGCTATTTTAACAAGTCCATGATACTTACTTTCGAATGACAGGAATCAGCATGCTGTTGGACAAGGCAAGATTTAACCAATGGTTTTCACAGAGGACGTATCTAATTTTTGGATACTCTGAAGAATTCTAGAATGAACCCCGCTAACCTGACCAAACTTATTGGAATTGGTTACTTTGTTATACGCCTATGCGACGCATTTAAACATGCCAAGACATAGTTCATCACAATGTTGTAATATTACATTTCTTGAATTTTCGGAAGAGAAGACAATTATTGGAATAAAACGTAAAAAAAAGTTTCCAAATTATTTGCTTTTGTGGATTTTTTTAATTCACATTTCTAACACAAACGGCAAGCTGTTCTGCGCTTGAAATGTCTATAGTTTTATCATTAATTAAGCTAAAACAAACAGATCGCGATCTTTAACTTCGGTAACTGTATCCCAGAATATTTGAATGATTTCATTCTAAGTTTCTGGGGTAAAGTAATAGCATTTCTTAGGATATTTTATGATATCTCGTTTCAATTCATTCTCTCCAGACTTTGCTCAAAACTTAAAAGAGCTCTTAGCTAACAGTCTTTTTAACTGACTTCCAAAAAGGAGAGGAGGTTATCAATTCGACGCGTATGTATTTTTTTTTTTTTTTTTTTTTTTTTTTTTTTAATGTATGTTCACAGATTACTCCGAAACCATGAAACCGATTAACTTGGTTTTGGTGTTAAATGAAAGACGATGCTCTCGAATTGATACCACTTCAGTTTCATCGAAATTGGTTCAGTACTTTTTTAGTAATTAGGCAAAAACTAATAAAATTAGTGATTTTTCGCTAATTAAAAGTGTTGAATACGTTCGCTGAATGGACTGTAGACAGCATAGCTGAGCGGTCTAAGGCGCTAGATTGGAGCTCTGTTTTGCGAAAGAGAGCGAGGGTTCGAACCCCGCTTCTGACATTATTTACATCTATGTAAAATTTACAACGTTTTTTCCGTATTACAATTTTTATTTTTAACCGGCTTCAGAAAAGGAAGAGGAAGTTATCAATTCGACGCGCATGTATTTTTTTCTATGTATGTTCACCAATTACTCTGTAACTATCCAACCGATTAATTTGGTTTTTGTATTTAATAAAAGAGGCTACTCTCCAATTGGTACTACTTCCATTTCATTGAAATTGGTTCAGTACTTTTTTAGTAATTAGGCAAAATTTAACAAAATTTGTGATTTCTCGCAAATTAAAAGTAACATGGACTTTGAATAAGTTCGCCGGTTGTAGCGTTTTCAGGGTGGCCGAGCAGTCTAAGGCGCCAGACTATTTATTTTTAACTGACTTCAGAAAAGGAAGAGGAAGTTATCAATTCGAAACGTATGTATTTTTTTCTATGTATGTTCACCGATTACTCTGAAACTATCCAACCGATTAATTTTGTTTTGTGTTAAATAAAATAGGCTACTCTCGAATTGGTACCACTTCCATTTCATGGAAATTGGTTCAGTACTTTTTTAGTAATTAGGCAAAATTTAATAAAATTAGTGATTTTTCGCAAATAAAAATAACATGGACTTTGAATAAACTCGCCGATTGGAACGCAGTCAGGATGACCCAGCGGTTTAAGGAGCCAGATTTAAGCTCTGATGCTGGAAAGAGAGCGTGCGTTCGAACCCTATTTCTGACAAAATTTACATCCATGTATAATTTACAATATTTTTTTACATGTTATAATTTTTATTAACTGACTTCAAAGAATCGTTAACTTTTAACTAAAAAGAGAAAAATAAACTTTTCTACCAAAAATTGAACCGACTTCAAAAACTACTGCAAAGTGAAAAATAATTTTTTTACATAATAGTAATAAGAAATTAAATTAAGAGCATAGTATTTACCATGCGTATTATTATATTTATGTACATTAATTTGATTTTTTGGAGTCGGTGCCAGCCAAGCCTTTATTCTTTTAGGAAATGAATTGGATATTTAATTTTAATTTTGAAATTGGCTTGGCTGGCACCGACTCCAAAAAATCAAATTAATGTACATAAATATAATAATACGCATGGTAAATACTATGCTCTTAATTTAATTTCTTATTACTATTATGTAAAAAAATTATTTTTCACTTTGCAGTAGTTTTTGAAGTCGGTTCAATTTTTGGTAGAAAAGTTTATTTATACCATTTTCTCTAATATTAAAGGATCGTCATCGTGGTCAGTGGCTATTTTGTTCTGCACAAAATAAGATTGTTTCAAGTTTTAGTCCAAGAGCTGCTCTAATTTCTTCTTTTAGTGGAGCTCTTTGAAAACTCAATAATGAAATAATTCTATTTCTATTTTCCTGAAGAAATCTAAAGTTTGTTTGCCAAAATAACATACGGTTTGTGATAATCTAATTGTATATGTTTTAAGAAAAAAATTAGCCTTTTTCCAATGATTGGAACAAGTAGAAAATAGTCTTCCTAATTTTTTGTGACCTTTCTTATGCCATATCCGTATTATACTTAATTTTTGATGACAAGAAATTACACTTGATCAAATCTTACTGCGCATAAAGACAGTAAAAATTACTTTTTAAAAAGAATTTATGTTTTTAGTGGTACATACCTATTAAAAAACAATATATCCAAATAACCGATATAATGAAGGATATAATGATTACCGTAACTGTAATTGAATAAATGGATATTTTTATAGCTAAAAATGCAATTGATTTTAATGCAATAGAAGATAAAAACAAACAAAACTTATTATTATTTTTTTTATCATACAGATAATTTTGTAAAGTATTTTCAAACTTTCGGGAGGGGCTTCAGCCCCCTTAGCCCCCTCCCTGGCTACGTGCCTGGGTCAGAGATCCCTAGTTTTTAATAAGAACAAGTTTTTACAAAATGTCTGTCTGTGTATATGTGAATCTGTGTGTCTATATGCGACATAAATTTTGTGGACGCTCTATCTCAAGAACTAATGCACGGAATGTAATAAAAATTTATATTCAGGTAGTCCCTAATACAAATTGATACTGATTAGTTTTTGTTGCAACTCAGTCAACAGATGGCGCTTCTACGCTGTTTTTTTTTACGATTAACGTAACAGCTATATCTGAAGAACTAAGGCACGGATATCAACCAAACTTCAGAATCAGTCAGTACTTAACATGAATTGATATTGTATTCGTTTCTGTGTAAATCTCTCAACAGATGGCGCTGGTATGCCGCATTTTTCAAGATTTTTGCAATAGCTCTATCTCAAGAACTATCGCACTGAATTTAATTAAAAATTATAATCAGATAGTTCTGGATTAGATTGATACTGATTAGTTTTTGGTACAAATCGCTCGACAGGTGCACTGCTATGGTGCATTTGTTACGATTTACGCAACAGCTATATATTCATAATTAATACACGCTTTTCCATTAAATTTCAGATTCAGTTAGTCCTCAACATGAATCGATGTTGTTTGCATTTTGGTGTAAATTGCTCAACAAGTGGAACTGCTATGTTGCATTTTTCACGATTTGTGCAATAGCTCTATCTCAGGTTCTTAGGTGTACGAATTTTCATCAAACTTTAGATTCAGTAAATCCGTGAAATAAACTAGTTTTTTTCATGTTTTGTTGTCAGTCTCCCAATATGTGGCCCTGCTATGCTGAATTTTTCTCAATTCCAGCCATAACTCTATTTCAAGAACTAATCATCGAACTTCACCAAACTTCAGATTCAGGTATAGCTTGATAAATATTGTTGCTGCTTATGTTTTGGTATAAATCGCCCAACAGGTGGCGCTTTTATGTTGCATTTTTTTCAAATTTCCGCAATTAGTCTTATTTTAAGAACTAATGCAAGGAATTTCATGTCTTTAAAATCTTCACAATGATCATAAATTGCCATTTAATTTTGGCACTGAGATAGATAATTTTGACGCATTAAGGGTGTATTCGAAAAAATGTTTTTTCTCTCTCAGCAGCTCAAAATTTCCTATACATTTTCAGATTCATTTTTAAAAGTAAAAACATGAAACTTGATGAGATAATTTTTGAAGATATGTTTTAAGATACCATATGACTTCATTTTTCTCTGAATTCAGTAGAATTTGATTTATCAACTATTACTTTCTCTGCATGACCATTTTTGTCGTTCCCAGATCTCCCACTTTGGAGAATTCGGTTAAAAAGACGAACTTTTACTGCATTTTTTGTAACATTTTCTGCATTTATCAAAAAATCGCAGTCATGGCACCTAATATAGTTTCTAAATAAGAGAATTTCCCAGTTTAATGCATGGTGTGTTTGAGAGCAAAAGTGAATCTTAAAATAAACTAGAAAAAGAAAGTTTTGGGATTGCCACATCCGATTAGTTACTAATACTATTATTGTTTGGAAATTATCAAACAGTTTACTATAAAACAACATTGTTACACTATTATTGTTTTCCAAACAATAGTAGTTTTTACCATTATTGTTTAAAAGTTATCAAATAGATGGGGCCGTGGCCCCCCCTAGAAAAATTCTCTAGTTACGCCTATGTCTTTGCCGCATTCTTTTATCTATTTCAGTTGGGTTTTTTTTTCTTCAAGAAATACAGTTTTATTTTGCAAAATATATTCATCAGATTTGATTCCATATGCATTTCAAGTAATTTATTGGTCATCGATCGCCACTCTAGTCATCACTCGCCAAGTGGCGACTTAAAATAATAATTATTGATCACCAAGTGAAATACAATTTTTTTCATCAAAATATGCTTATCTATATTGATTACGTCTAATTAGAGAACTGGTTAATTCTTTTTTCTATTGGATGCAAGCAGATTTCGATGACGTTTTTGTATTTTCAATGTTGCGGTGGTTTTTTGCCATGTGCTTTTAGTATATTCAGTTCGATTATTTTTCAAGAAATATAGCTTTATTCTGGAAAATATAGTCATCAGCTTTGATCTCACATGCATTTCAAATAACTTATTCCTTTTTTCACACTGGATGCAAATGGATTTCAAGGACATTTCAGTATCTTCAGCATTCAATTTCTGTTGCATGGTCAGGCTCTTGGATTATTTTTTCCCTCAAGATATACTGTTTAATGAAGCAAAATACACTCACCAGTATAGATGCCAACTGTATTTGATGTGTGTAGTGCATCAAGAACACATTTATTTATCAATTAAAATCCAAATAACATTTTATTGTGTTTTATTTGTAACTGATTCACTATTTATGTCTGAGAAAAATAAAAAAAAAGTCTTAAGGTTAAAATCTAAATTAATCCATTCTTAGTTTATATTTTTATTCATTATTTTGATGAAAATTTATTTTTCATATGTTTGTGTCACATTAGAATAGTTTTAATTATTTAATTAAAAATATTTTAAGAGGGTTATGTAATGTTTCAGGTAATTTGTTTTTTACAGCAGAATGAGGGAGCATTCAATGGATTTTTCTGTAGATTTGCAGTTTTCTACTTTTTTTGTCATTTACTTATCATTAAAAAGATATATTTAAGATTGTTTTATTACTAATCTTACAGAAGTCAACGATCTCAAAAAAATCAGCAACTTTGGTAATGTGGCCTTTCAATCTTTCTCCATTCACTATATTAATGTCAACATTTATATTAATCACATTTTATTATAATCTAAAAGCACCCTTTTTCTCAAATTTCTCCCTCCCCCCCCCTTTTTTTTAAACTATTCTCCTGATGGTAAATGAACAGCTAAATTTATCAGTGAATATGCTTCTTACTTCAATAAGCTTTTAACTCAGTGTCCGTAAAAATAAGTGCATGCATGTTATTAGCAATGAAGTGCTATTTGAGCTCCCCTACTCAAGTAATTTAGATTGTAACATCCAAAACAAGTCAGACACAATGAAAAAATCCTTTTTTATTTTATTTCTTTAAGGATGAGTTTATAAAAAATATTAAAATAGATCACTAATTAAAAAGAAGCATTCAGTTTTTTTTGTGTGTGTGTGTGTAAAATATATATTTTTTAGTTATTTGAACTATTAAATGCTAAATTAAAACAAGTGTGGGGGGGAGGGGGGGGGCATAAAGCCCGTATTTTGTTACTAAAAATTAAATGATAGGTTTGGTATTATAAGGGGTAAAATTTGTGCTAAATCGCGATTTAACACTAAATCGCGATGTTAGATGGATGATAAATCGATTTAAGAAATCTCAACATCGCCCACTCCTACTTATAACTCATGATCTAATTTTCGTAGCGCGGCCAAATTTTGTTTGGTAATTTATTATGAGACAGTGTTAGTTTTGGTGACAGGAGACCCCCCACGGTGAGGGTCGGAAAATTTAAAATGCTTATAACTCGCGATATATTTTCGTAGCGCGGTCAAATTTTGTTCAATGATTTATTATTAAACAGTGTTAAATTTTGGTAACAGGAGAACCCCCACGGTGAGGGTCGAAAAAGTTAAAATGCTTATAACTCGTGATCTAAGTTTCGTAGCGCGGCCATATTTTGTTCGGTAGTTTATTATGAGAGAGTGTTAATTTTTGGTGACAGGAGACCCCCCACGGTGAGGGTCGAAAAATTTAAAATTTTTATAACTCGCGATCAATTTTCGTAGCATTGCCAAATTTTCTTTGGTAATTTATTATGAGACAGTGTTAATTTTTGGTGACAGGAGACCCCCTATGGTGAGGGTTGAAAATTTTAAAATGCTTATAACTCGCGGTCTAACTTTCGTAGTGCGGCCAAAATTTGTTTGGTAATTTATTATGAGACAGTGTTACTTTTGGTGACAGGAGACCACCCCCCACGGTGAGGGTCGAAAACTTTAAAATGCTTATAACACGCGATCTAATTTTCGTAGGGCGGCTAAAATTTGTTTGATAATTTATTATGAGACAGTGCTACTTTTGATGACAGGAGAACCCCCCCCCCCCCCACGGTGAGGGTCGAAAAATTTAAAATGCTTATAACTCGCGATCTAATTTTCGTATCGCGGCCAAATTTTGTTTGGTAATTTATAATGAGACAATGTTAATTTTAGTGACAGGAGATCCCTCATGGTGAGGGTCGAAAAATTTAAAATGCTTATAACTCGCGATCTAATTTTCGTAGCGCGGCCAGTTTTTTTTTTTTTTTTTTTTTTTTTTTTTTGATAATTTATTATGAAACAGTGTTACTTTTGGGTGACAGGAGACCCCCCCCCCCCCACGGTGAAGGTCGCAAAATTTATAATGCTTATAACTCGCGATCTAATTTTCGTAGTTCGGCCAAATTTTGATTGGTAATTTATTTAGGTATTGCATATCTTTTATCGCGGGCTTTGAGCGCGGCGAAAGAATCTAGAAATTCCGTAACGAGAAAAAAAACCTAACACTCCGGCTATCGTCGCTTGAGTTTGGCAGACTTCGGCACGGTATCCTTCGGTAGATTTCGGCAGACATTAAAGCTGTATTTTTCAGATATTTTGAGAATATCAAGTCTCAAACTTATGTTTTTTATTTCAGCTACCATAAACGTATAGTTTCAATGATAAAAATTCCTGATTAACCTACATGTATTGTAAGATAATTAAAATATTTTAACGATATTAATTTCTCATTTATTCAATAAAAGAAAAAAAAATGTTTTGTTATCGGTAATCACGCTCAAAAAGTATAACTTGAATTAATATCAAAGACAAAAAAACTGCATAAATAAAAAGTAAATAAATAATTATGATTGCATATGTTGATAAAAAATGCTATGCAATAGCTTTATCCCGGCAGTCCCCGAGTGCCACAAGTCTTTTTTAATTTTAAAAAACTTTTTCATGACATTTCTTCAAAATGGTGGCAACACAGTTTAGCTTTTCTCACGATAATAAAAATTTATTTTCCAAAATGATAGGGTATATAATTATGCACTAATTGTGGTAAAAAAAAAAAAAAAAAAAAAAAAAAAAATTATTGAGAAATAATATTAATAATGTAAATAAAATAACAGAAAATAATTTATGATAAAAATTAATGTCTAAATCAAAATAAGAGAAATTTCAAATGAGGAAAATGATGTCATTCAGCAACCAGATAAATGGGAATTACAATATTATTACGGATGCCTTTTTCATATTACTAATAACAATAACTTTTAAAACACATTTGAAGAGAAAATGACGTCACTATTTAAAACATCGCATTTTTACTCATAACGATATTAGGTACTACTCTGTCATTCCGTCGACCAATTTCGCCAAATTATAAAAATCGCCAAACTAATAGCCAAATTATACATATTGACATAATTTTTATTTTAAATAACGAAAAATCAAATAATTAGTAGAATATTAATAAAAATATTAATAAAAAGTCGAAATAAAAATCACTTAATGACATTTTAAACACATGAATCGTATTTATTATCATTGAATGTGACATTCACGATCATCCATTATTGGCATTTAATCTTATAGTTTGGCGATAATTTTTTGGTCGATGGGATAACCTAGTAGTACCCGATATTACATTTCAATATTTCTTTTCATTATGGACACTGAGACTGAGATTTTACTTTCAGATGACTTCAGTTAGTGAAAATAATGTCACAGTAAAAATGAAATTAGTTTTTTTTTTTTTTTTTTTAAATAAAACTATTTTTTTGTGAGTGCATATAAAATAAAATTTCTGGATTTCGCCGGCACTCGGATTACAATTTTAACTGAAGATGTGGGAATATTTGCATGCAAAATTGTAACTGGCAAACTTGAGATTTACTTTGCAAATATATTTATTATATATTAATTCAATAATGTAATTACTTTTGCTTTTTTTTAAAAAAACCAAATAGATCGGGTCTTTTAAACATTTCATTCGTCGAATTCGATGGGATTCCACTCATTTTATTGTTAAATTGCATTTCCTTTTACTCAGAGTCTATAAAAAAGCGTATAAACTAAAGAAAAAATCCATTTTTGATGAATCTAATATATGAAGAAGTAGCACGTCAAATTGTATCTCTTTATTATTCCGCAATTCCAATGTCTCAGAGAGAAATTGCTATTCAATTGGGTATTTCACGCCGTTCTGTCTGCTATTATATTGATAAATACAAGAAAAATGAAGTTAGTTCATTGCAATCTAAACGGGATCGCCCTTCTAAAAAACCTCTATCGATTTTTTTTTCCCTAATCGGAGGCGAAACTGAATTCTGCAATGGCAGAATCTACATTCAACTTTTTTTTTTTTTTTTTTTTTTTTTTTTTTGGCAGTATACCTAATTTAAGCTGCTTCGGACAAACATAGACTATTACCGAAAAAATAAGTGAAGACAAAATACAGGAAAATGTAGGGAAACTGCTTATAGAAATATTTATACAGACATATATACAAAAAGAATGGTGCGGGTGGTCCTCCTGCGCCAGGTGGCTAATTGAAGCAAACTTTATCAACGCGATTAGTTACCTTTACTTATGCGCAATTTAGATGTAAAAAAATCATGGCTTTATAAAAAATTATAAAAAAAAAAAAAAAATCAGATTTTTTAAATTCCCAGGTATTTTAATTTTCCAAAGCAATCAAACCTTTTAATTGTTAACATAATTCATGTTTTTACACTTTAATTAATAAAAATTAATTATTAGTTAGTAATTACAGAAATTAAAAAAAAACTGCATATTAATATTTTCATTAATTTATAGAATACAATAAAGTTATGCACATTAATATTTTGCAGTAATTATGCAAAACGATATTAAATATAAGTGATATTTACATTTTCAAAATGATTAGTAACTGCATTTAATAATAAACTATTAATAATCTCTAATTAGGTATATAATGCATATTTTTATGCTTTAATTACAAAAACGATAATTTAGCAATTTACTATTCACTTTAAAAGGAAAAGAGGCAAGATACGAGTTCCAAAAATGGGAACTATTTCATACTAATGTGTTTAGAAGCAGAGAAAAAAAAGTACACAATACTTAAATATGATAAATATAAAATCCTTAATTTTCAATACTTCCACAAAATAAAAATAAAAATAGAATTAAATAACATGCTTTAATAATATACTGTTTTTTCTCATGGGTTAAAGTTCTATAACTTTTGTAAAGTCTTGAGTACATATATTTAAAAATACTGCGGTATGGAGAGGTTTTTTACAAAAAATTTCTGCCAACAACTACCGGTAAATTTCACTATTTTTAGCACTTTCCAACAAAGTTGAAAAGTGCTTATGCATTCGGTTTGTCTGGCCGTCTGTCCGTCTGGCCGGATGGCCGTCTGTCCGTGCTCTAACTCCCGTAAATATACTCGGATTGCTATGAAATTTTTATACGTTATTGAGGTTTACCCTAGCACGAACCCTATTGAAAATGAAGTATCTACCATGATTAGTTTATCTACAGAGAGAATCAAAAGTTTCCCATTACATTACGGCCTATGGGGAAAAATCGTTAATATACTCGGATTGCCATGAAATTTTAGGACGTTATTGACGTTTACCCTAGCACGAATCCTATTGAAAATGAAGTTTCTATTATGATTAGTTTATGTACAGGGTGAATCAAAAATTTTCCATTACATTACGGCCCAAGGGGGAAAATCCTTAATATACTCGGATTGCCATGAAATTTTAGGACGTTATTGACGTTTACCCTAGCACAAGTCCTATCGAAAATGAAGTTTCTACCATGATTAGTTTATCTACAGGGCGAATCAAAAGTTTCCTATTACATTACGGCCTATGGGGAAAAATTGTTTCAAAGAAATTTTAAAGATGTTATACCCTGTCAAACATATTAAAATATGCATTCTATAAAATATAAGGTGAAAATGTATCTATTACTCATATACAGGGCCACACAAAAGAATTCCATTAGATAATGGTAAAAGGGCGTGACATATATGTGTGTGACATATTTTAAATATATTAAGCTTTTTCATGTATAATAAAATTGATATATGTCACTGAAGCTTAATATAAATTATACGCTACTGTCTTGCATAATATGAAGTACATAGCATTTACAGGGCCATATAAAAGATTTCAAATAGTATATTCTTTCCGAAGTACAGTATATGTGTCCGATGATGGCTGATGGAGGGATGAAATGCATTTTAATTATGATATTCGCGTTTATATTTCGCTAAATATGTGCACATTATATGGTGTGTATAAATGTTATAGTTGATATACAGGGCTACCCAAAAGAGCTCACCAACGTTACTGAATATGAGCGTAAATTATTTAAACGTGGTTCTTAAATAAGCTATGCATTTTTACGCTGAGCTGCATTCAATTTACTGAGAAATGTTTGCAGAATATAGATAAAGGGATATACAGGGCCACGCGAAGAATTCGGTACATGGACGCCTATGAATGATGATTTATGAGAATGTGATTTCTGTTGTGTTAAAAGTGTTTTAGTTTAAAATAAATATTAGCCTAATGCTGACTTGTAATAAAGGTACAATGTAAACTACAGGGCTGAACAAAAATATTCAAGTTTCTTTCCATCTAATAGTATGAATTGCTGAAAAAGAAATTTCAAGCTACTGGGTATTTTCTTGCTAAGCTAAATTTTCCCATTATATGAACTGACATATGAAATACAGGGCTGTTCTAATGTACTGGAATAAATATTTGGGTATATTTCCCTAAATAACAAAGTTTTGTTAAAGATTTCATTAAGTGTTGGAAAGTGCTTCATAATCTATGCTTAACGCATGATTTTTCTTACTTGTTTTAAAAATTGGGGGGGGGGGGCATTTTGTCAATTTCAAAAAGGGCAAGGTATGGCACACTTAAAAAATAGCCGAAAGGAAACAGAAATTAATAACAGAATTAATAAAAACTGCAAAAGACTGCTATTAAAAAAAAAAAAAAAATAGGTAATTTCATTAATATCACAAACAACATAACTAACAAATAATTTTGGCAGCTCGATTTCCGTTTGTACTAACATAAATTAGTATTAATCGCGTAAATCTTAGTTTACACAATATTCGTGTATGCTACCAAAAAGAAAAAGTATGAAAATGAGCTACATCGATTAATACTCATATACAGAATAAATATATGAATAGCCAGTTACATCTGAAATCCTCTGTTGGTGTCCGAGATTCACGAAGCAGTTCTTTGGTGTTGTCAAGTGTAAATAAATTCACACTAATATCTTTTTTGCGTTATATTAACAACTTAAAGAAACATTTAGTAAATTGAGAAAACAAGATACAGGAATGCAGTTTCCTGCTGCGGTTACTGGATTAACATATTATCCAAGTATGCGAAATCATAGCGAAGAGAAATATAAGCACCGTGTGTGCTTTACAAAAACATAAGAGAGACTGAACTAAGTTCGTTCACAGTAAAATATTGTCCTTGAAGTAATCAACAAAAATGATTTCACAATCATGTGCAATCAACTACTTATGAATTGCTTTAAATAAACAATGATATTATATTAATATCATTAATGTCACTTTTGAGTTATAAAGTAATTTACCATTTATAAATATTATGGTTTTAAAGTAAACAGTTGAATTGATTAATGTCACTTCTGAAATATGAAGTAATTTAACGTTTATAAATATTACTGTTTTAGAATAAACACTCTTAGCATTCGAACACACTCCCACCCTATCAGGCCTTAGTCCTGATATATAGGGAGGAGAGCTAATTTGTGTACTGGTCGTCTCAAAAAAGATCCTTTACACTGTATGGTCACAACACGGACATGTCCGTCCTTTCCTGGGTGCACCTCTTTTACTCGGCCCAATGGCCAAGAGTCTGGTGGCTGGGCATCATCAAGGAGTAGCACAACTTGTCCAGGTTGAAGATTACGTTGCTCGACTCTCCACTTTCCTCTTTTTTGGAGCGAGCTCAAATATTCCTTCTTAAATCGATGGGAGAATCCTCTTTTTAAATTTTGCAGCAGCTCCCAGCGATTTCTAGGGTTGCTCGTAATAGATGAGGTCGCCTCAGGTAGCGAGAAAATTACATCACCTGTAAGAAAATGTGAGGGTGTGAGAACATTTATGCAGTCACTATCATTGTCATTTAAATGTATAAGAGGTCGCGAATTCAGTAAGCCTTCGACTTGGCTAAGTAGGGTGGCGAGCTCTTCGAAAGTTAGAAGTGTCGCTCCTATTACTCTTTTGAGATGGTATTTCGCGGATTTTATTGCAGCCTCCCAAATTCCGCCAAAGTGAGGGGAAGAAGGAGGGATAAAATGCCATTCAATGGATTTTTCAGTTAAATATTGAGACATGATTTCATTTTTAGGAAATGACAACCATGCCCTCTGTATTTGGTCGATTTTTCTTGATGCCCCGAGAAAGTTCTTCCCGTTGTCACTATAAAGGTGACGTGGGGTACCTCTTCTTGCACTAAAACGTCGAAGAGCTGCTATAAATGCTTCAGTTGTTAGATCACTTACAGCTTCTATATGGACCGCTTTCGTAGCAAGACAAATAAATAAGGCAATGTAACCCTTAGTTGTTTTTGCACCCCTACCCTTGCTAAATTTAATGGATATGGGGCCTGCGTAATCAATTCCGCTGGCAAAAAAGGGGCGTTCAAGATTTACTCGAGGTTTAGGTAAATTCCCCATTAATGGAGGAGTTGTAATAGTTTTCTTATATCTGAAACATTTTAAACATCTATTAATGCATTTGTTGATGAGCTTTTTTCCACCAACTATCCAAAAAGATTGTTTTATAATGTGCGATAGTAGAGAAGGTCCAGCATGTAAAGTGGCAATATGCTGTTGTATTATCAATAGTTCACTCATTTTATGTTGTGATGGAAGTATTACCGGATGCTTGTGATTAAATGCTAACTGTGAATTTTGCAGGCGTCCTCCCACCCGTAAGATACCCTTAGCATCAATAAACGGATATAGGGAGTGTAATTTGCTTTTCTTAGCTAGAGGTTTTTGTTCTTTGATGCATTTTAACTCTTCTTTAAAGTAAGAGCTTTGAATCCAAAGAACGATAATTTCTTCAGCAGATTTTGTTTCGTTAGATGTAAGTACTGTTGAAGAGATTTGATATTCATTAGCATTTTTGCATTTTTTAATGAATCTTAGGCAATATGCCAGAATGCGGATAATTTTTGAAAGTGAAGAGTGCTTTTGAAACAAATTATCTAGTACATCATTTGAAGGTTGCATGTGAAATGAAAAAATGGGATCCGATCTTTGCTCAGATTTGATTTGTTCATCGAATTCATCAACATTTAAGTCGTCTTTCGGCCAATTAGATGGGTCTAGAAGTAGCCAGCTTGGCCCTTTCCACCATAGCTCGCATTCCGGCAAACCCTTTGGGTCAATACCGCGAGAAGCGATATCTGCGGGATTTTCTTTTGAGGGAACGTGTCCCCAGTGCTTCGTAGGTAAAACTTCTGTTATTTGAGAGGTTCTGTTCGCCACAAATGTTTTCCACTTGCGGGGGTGTGCGGATAACCATGAAAGGACTACTTTAGAATCAGTCCATGCAAAAATATCGAACTTGTAATTCTTTAGTGTGTCCATAACTGTGCGGAATAATTTAGATAACAAGTGAGCACCACAAAGTTCTAATTTAGGGACAGAAATTTGCTTGATTGGTGCGACTTTTGTTTTAGAAACCAAAAGAAAAGCATTGGTTTTTCCATTGCAAGATTGTCGGCAATAAATTGCGGCAGCATAAGCTAGTGTTGACGCATCGGAGAATCCGTGTAATTCAAAGGCATTCTCGGATGAAAGCGTAACACATCTTGGTATCGAAAATTGATTGATTTCATTGAATGAATTTTGAAATTTGAATAATTCCTCGGTTAGTTGTTCTGGAATAATAGTGTCCCAGTACCCTTTTGTCAACCACAGTTTTTGATAAAATATTTTTAAAGTTACAGTGCATGGGGAAATTAGACCCAGTGGGTCAAAGATTCTAGCAGATTCTGCTAAAATTTGCCTCTTTGTAAGAGGTGGAGTGAGATTTAGTGAAACCTTGAAAATAAAAGTATCTGAAGAAGAGTTCCAGCTTAATCCTAGAACTTTAGAGCTTCCGTTATCACTAGGAATTATTTCAAAATTCGATTCGGTATTGGAATCATCTTCAAACTCTCTAAGAAATTCCTTTGAATTTGAATTCCATTTTCTTAAGTGGAAACCATGCGCGTGCAAAACATCGGTAATTTCTTTACAAGTTTCTATTGCCTCGCTAACAGTGTTTGAGCCTGAAAGTAGATCATCCATATAGAAATCTTTCTCTAATGTTTGAGAAATAACAGCATTTTTTGTATAATCATCAGCAATTTGTTTGAGACATTTAGTGGCTAGATAAGACGCTGGAGCTAGCCCATAAGTAACCGTTTTTAATTTGAAATTTTTTATTTCCTCATTAGAGTTAAACCTCCAAACTATTTTCTGATAATTTTGATCTTCTTCAGAAACTAAAATCTGGCGGTACATCTTTTCTATGTCAGCGCAAAAAACAATTTTCGGAACTCGAAAATTAAGTAAAATCTCAAATATGTCCCGTCGTAATTTAGGACCTACTCCCAATATTGAATTCAAGGAGTTTCCTTTTGAAGTATTACATGATGCATCAAACACAACTCTCAACTTGGTAGTAGTACTAGAAGGTTTAATAACCGCATGATGAGGAAGAAAATATTGTTCGTTTTCAGAATCGTTAATGTCATTTTGTGTTATTAATTCCATATGGCCTAACTGTATATATTCGCGCATAAAATCCTTGTATTGCTTTTCGAATTCTGGATTTTCTTTAAATTTCCTTTCCATTGCCAACAAGCGAGAAATTGCGGCAGGTCTAGAATTACCTAATTCTGTCTTAGATTTTACAAAAGGTAATTTTACTACAAAACGACCCTCGTAATTGATTGAGTAAGTTTTCTGAAAATGTGATTCAACAAATTGTTCTTCTGGAGACAGAATTTGAGCATTATTATTGAATACCTCTTCCATTTCCCAAAACCGTTTTAATTCATTATCAATATTAAGTTCATAAATATGTAAATTATGCATTGAATTAGGAGTTGTGTTAAGATGCGGCATTTTTCCAGATACGAGAAAGCCAAAGATTGAATTTTGCGCAATTAAACTGCTCTGAGCACATGTTATTTGACCAGGAAGCAAAATAGAAAAAAAGTAATCTGATCCTAAAATAACATCAATTTTATTTGGAGTCCCAAAATGTGGATCTGCCAAGTTTACATTTTTTAAGTGTGAATAATGCTCTTCACTTATTTTCTCAGAAGGTAATGGAGCTGTTAATTCGTCTAAAATAAAAGCTTTCACTGACAACTTGCTGTCAGCATTATGAATTGATATAAGATCAATCATTACGTAACCCTTGGTTACTGCGATTTTTGAATTAGAAAGACCTTTCACGGGAAATCTGGCATTTTTCCTTTTGAATCCTAACACTCTCATGCATGATTCTGAAACGAACGTAGATTCTGAGCCACTGTCACACATAATTCTTAACGTGTGCTTTTGACCCATGCAATCATAAATATATACTGTAGCAGTGGGCAAAAGTGCGAAAGATGTTTGAACAGAATTTATTGAAGGAGAAACTTCTTTTTTATTATCATCAGGAATCGAAAGGTCCTCTGAATCAGATTTGCTTTTCCGACTCTGTTTTTCATTCGAACGTGAAGTTGACATCGCATAATTTTGTAGTTTATTCTCGCATAACAGCGTATGGTGTTTGAGCTGACAATGATGACAGCTAAATGTAGAATTACATTGATATGTGTCGTGTTTGTCAGACAAACAGTTGCTACATAATTTGTTTTTTCTCACAAATTGTTTTCTATCTCTTACATTTAATTCCTTAAATTTAATACATTTGTACAATAAGTGATTAGCTTTACAAAATAAACATTTGATAACGTTATTGGCGGGAGCTTTGTGAAAATTAAATTGTTTCTCTTTTTTACGTAACCCTGTATAATCATTATTATACAATTCTAAAGATAAACATCTGTCATTAATGAACTGAATAAATTGATCAAAAGAAGGAAAATCATCCTTTGATGAATATTGAGCCCATTCTTCACGTGTTTTATTATCAACCTTTTGAAGAAGAATATGAATTAACCAAATGTCTCTCTCTGATGCTTTAACATCGATTGATTTGAGAGCACGAATTACCTCGTCAGAGATATCTGATATATTGCGTAAGTTAAGTGCATTAGCATGAATAATGGGAGGTATATCCATAAATGTTTTGATAAGAGCTGCGACAATTTGTTTTTTTTTTTGTCGTATCTTGACAATAATTTTTCCCATGCTTCTGCATAACTGGTTTCAGAAATGGGTATATGTTTTATAATTGAAGATGGCTCTTCACCGAGCAAACCTCTTAAGTATTGAAATTTTTGAATATTTGTTATACTGGCATTATTATGCACTAACGATAAATATAAGTCTTTAAATGACATCCAGTTTTTGAAATTACCATCAAATTGCTCAATATTCAATCTGGGTAATTTAAAATTATTATTGGTTAGCACATTAGTTGTATTAACTATAGGTAATTGTTCATTAACAACTTGAGAATGTGCATTCATACTATTTATAGAAAATTTTTCAAGTTCTGATTGCAGTTTGGCTTTGGTTTCATAATATTTTGTTTCAAATTCCTCCATTTCCGAGGATTCTTCTGGTAATCGTGCATCATATTTATCAAAATCGAAATAAGCTGTTTCTAATTTTTCTAATTTATTCAATAAATCATTCTTTTAAAAAACTTGATCAGCGTCAATGAAGTTCGTGATACGTGTTAATGCAGATTTAGCTCTGCCACGTAAATTTATTGCTGTCTTTTCTAAATCTTCTTGACTCATTATTAAAATAATGAGGGAACCAAGTTAAAAAACAAAGCCAAACTGATAATAAACCAAAATGTACTTATCTGAAACAGCTGGGCTGAAGGGTGCTCCTTTACGGCGACTTTGAAACGAAGTAATCCATAAAAAGCGATGTGTGCAGGTTATCTCGCCGGTGGTGCCTCCATAATGTTGGTGTCCGAGATTCACGAAGCAGTTCTTTGGTGTTGTCAAGTGTAAATAAATTCACACTAATATCTTTTTTGCGTTATATTAACAACTTAAAGAAACATTTAGTAAATTGAGAAAACAAGATACAGGAATGCAGTTTCCTGCTGCGGTTACTGGATTAACATATTATCCAAGTATGCGAAATCATAGCGAAGAGAAATATAAGCACCGTGTGTGCTTTACAAAAACATAAGAGAGACTGAACTAAGTTCGTTCACAGTAAAATATTGTCCTTGAAGTAATCAACAAAAATGATTTCACAATCATGTGCAATCAACTACTTATGAATTGCTTTAAATAAACAATGATATTATATTAATATCATTAATGTCACTTTTGAGTTATAAAGTAATTTACCATTTATAAATATTATGGTTTTAAAGTAAACAGTTGAATTGATTAATGTCACTTCTGAAATATGAAGTAATTTAACGTTTATAAATATTACTGTTTTAGAATAAACACTCTTAGCATTCGAACATCCTCAAAATATTAATTAGCAACACTATTACCTCTTATAGTAAACATATTTTACTGTGCTTAAATAGTTGTACTTATTATATTAATTAAACCGTGTTTAAAATTTTTTACCAATTAGTTCTTTTTCTCTTATACATTCTTCGACAACAGTTGTAGAGCAGATGTTATTATTCAATTATTCTTTAGCACCAATATTTGGTAGAAGTTTATTACTGCAAAAGTAGAATGAGAAAATAAGATTCTTCTTCTTTATTTTCTTATTTTGCAGAAATTTACTATACTTGCCTTGCTTATTTTACATAAAAGAATAAATATTTAATTACTTAAAGGAAATTATGACAACGCAAATAATATTTAATTTTTAAATGATATATTTTTTATGCCTTTACAAATTTACTATACTGAATGTTTTATAAGACTCAGAAATTAAGCCTAGAAGCAATTATTTAAAGCTTTTTTTGTGTGTGTATTCACAAGTCAAAATATCTATAAAAACTTTCCGAATTATATTAATCTTAGATCTTAATACACTTTAATACTGTCATTCTAAACATTTAAAAAATTTTTGATTTAAATCAATGACTTCAAGAAAAAATCAGTTGTTTAAAATCAGGATTTAATCAGTGACATCCTATACGCAATTATTTACAAAGAAAATTAACAAGGTTTTTCGCAGCAGGCGCCAAATAATGTTGCTGCGGCGCTGCTTAGATAGACGATTCCAGTATTATTATTATTATTTTTTTTTTTTTCATAATCAATTAAATAAAATTTTTTTGCCTTAGAATCGATCCTATTTAATATTTAAACAGATATATCGATAAATAAGGAATCTGTCGATACGGGGTATGTAAATTGATTAAATACATTCTGAAATTCTGTTTTGTTGCCTTAGAACATAAAAGAAAGAACAAACTCATCCACCATATGAGTTTTTTTATGCAATTTTGTTTTGTGATCATAAAAACATTTAATTCAAAATTTACACAAAACAAAATTTATAGATAAAGCTATGTACACTAAAATATGCTTTTTTTAAAATATTACAATTAAATGTTTAATATTACAATAAAGATTTGTATATGAAGAAGAAATGTGTGTAAGAATAGAATGTCACACAAAAATCTGTGTATTTTGCAGACTACACAAAAATAAGTATATATTACATATTACATAAAATCTGTATATTTTACATGTTACATAATAATATACGTATTTTTAATATTGCATAAAAATATGTGCATTTTACGTGCTATATAAAATATATGTATGAAAAGAATATTACACAGATCTATAAGTGTAAGAAAATTACGTAGGCTTAAGTGTTTTACTCTTATGCAATTTACGGATCCAAATGTATATTTTAAGAGATCAGATAACTTTTACACACTTGGTGCTGCCATGAAATTACTCAGATGCTTATTTTGAAATCTCTGCATTAGATGCGCAATTTGGCAATTTACACACTTTTTACACATATAGACAAAACTTTTTTGTGTTATCGCTATACCCGATTTTAAATGTAAATTTGCACATATGTTTTTTAGAGTTTGCTTTGTTTTTTGCATCCAGTCTTGTCTTTTTTTAACCCTTTCGAGTCTTTTTTAGTTTTTAGAAAAAATTATTTTTACATTAATAACTTAACACTAGCTATTTAAATAAATTAGTGTTTAACGTATATTTTATTGTCTGAAAGAAAACGAATGTTGTTGTTTTGAGTACTATTCGTATAATATTCATATGACAATAGGCTAAGGAAGAATTTTTCGAGATGTTTAGAAAATGTTGTATTACAATAAGATTTAACTGATATTACAACTTTCTAATACTTTTTGCGCTTTATTGCACATGATACTTTCAGAGAAGTAACTTTAATTTTAAATTTAAAGAGTGAAATATATGTTTAATATAAAAGAATCGCAAACGGAGTAAAGAGAATTAAGCAAATAATAATAATTATTATTATTACTAAATGCCTAAACATAAATGAAGCCATTCATTAAAGGCATAGACATACTCTAACATTACTACATGTAGATAGTAGTAAAAGTATTTCTTGAAACAAAATAATACTCCATTGAAAGCCATGAACTACTAATAGAACACCAGACCAGAAAGGGTTAATTAATCTATATATGCATTATTTATTTCACCATTTTATTCTTGTTCTCTTTATAATCACATCTCGCAAATATTTACAAATCTCAAATTCAAAATTTGAGTTTTAAAAGGTGTAATATTAAAATTCGAATGACGTACTGATGTGACTTTAATAAATTTGTTTTTAGATTCAATTTAAGTTATTTTTAGTTTGTCTCCTAAAATATATTTACACAATCAACTACATTTTTAATTTTCCATTATAATGCCAAGTATATCAATCTTACTGAACCTATACATATATATATATATATATATATATTAAATTAATTATTAAATAATTACATTTCAATTCTTATCTTATGCTTTATGCTATTAAAAAATTTATGTTAATGATTTCTTTGCGTCATATAATCTATTTGCATATATTCCACTTAGTTCAGATATTAAGATGCAAAATAATCGTTTAAATATTAAACACATTCATATATTAATTTTGTTTAAAAAAAATCTTTATTTAAAAAACATATATCAAACGAAATAATTCTTTTGACCAAGTTAAAACAGAAGCTCAATGAAGTTCGATTTTTGAGATCCCCCCCCCCCCCCCCCCACACACACACACACACTTCCACCGTTCTACATGAAAAAAATAAAACCAAATACATATTACCGGTTGCAGTAAATTATCGGTTATTTGAAACATTAATTAATCATATTAGCAACTTTTATTAACCAAATCTAAAATCAATAATAGTGTACTGCTTTATTGAATCATATTGCACTCAATAAACATGTTTTATTATTATTATTATTATTTTATGGCTATTACGATACTTTAAAACAGAAAAACAAAAGCAGAAAAAAATAAATAATGGGTATCTGGGATAGGTGAAATTCGTCCACTAATTTCGAAAAAAGGAAAACGGTTAAAAAATTGCTAAGTTAAACTAAAGATCTATGAATGGCCATATAGTATTAAATGAATGCTAAAAGTTTAAATTAATATCTTTTTTACGTATTGTATTCACATTAGAGGTCTGCACGGGCCCGGGCCTGGCCCGTGGCCCGTACCCGGCCCGGCCCGCGGGCCGGCGAAATCGTTTGGAATTCTCTAACGGGCCGGGCCGGGCCGGGCCGACAAACAACATAAACGGGCCGGGCCGGCAAAAAAATTGAACGGGCCAGACGGGCCGGGCCGGGCCGAAAAAAAAAATTTCGGGCCTGCCGGCCCGTTCTGAAGATTTAAGCAGAAACAATAGATTATGAGCTATTTTCAACGAAAATGGTTTTAATGAGAATAAGTATAAATGTGGCCATACTAGTTTGACAACATCAATATAAAAATGTACAGTGTATCGGCATCGGAGAATTACATTATGTGTAACCCGTTTTAATATTTTTTTAGCTGACTCATGCCGGTCCGAGATCACGCTTGCATTATTTTTCTACATATAGACTGGCCGGACCGGTACTAGACTTAATTATTGGCAGAAAACATGATTTGTAAAATTAACAGCGATATAGAACTTATGTTAGCTTAGTCTTTGGATATATACTTCTTGATGATTTTTAAATTAATTTCTCAATAGTGCGAAAGTTTGACACATTTTCTGATTAATTTTAAATTGTAAGAGTATAAAAGTGATAAACCTAACTATTGAAGGGATTTGAAATCGAATAGCGTTTTTCATTTTTGGTAAATAAAATACTTGTATATTCTCCCTTCCCTTGCTATTGCTTCCGGAAATTCTATTCAAAACGCTAATTATGACAGTATTTTATTTGTTTGCAATATTCTTAAATTGCTTGTATCAAAAAATGGATAACGCCATTCGATTATATAGTTTCTGAATAAAGATATCTGCTAATCTTATGCGTTTTTGAGAAAAAAAAATGAATTTAGAAATGTATCAGAAAGGAGCTTCTCTGAATTTAAGAATGAATTTGGATTTGAAATCTATAATAAAATGATATAGAAATATATTTATAAATCTTCTTTTATTAAACAGCTTCAAAATTAACGATGTTTTTAGCTTTCTTTCTTTTTTCTTTTATTCTAAGCCATATTAATTTTTTAATGAATCTTTATTCGAATGTTTAAAGCCTAAGAATCTAAGTAATCATTAACGTTGTTAATGTGTATTTGCTGTAAAATATACTGTAAAATCATTCCATAGATATGTATGCAGTATTCTTTAAAAGAATCTTAGTTATATGATAAAAATGTGAATTTTTTAGAAATCGTAAAAATTGTAACGGGCCAAAACGGGCCGGGCCGGGCCTGTTTTCGCTGATTTTTGTACGGGCCGGGCCTAAAATATAAAAATTATAACGGGCCGGGCCGGGCCCGGGCCGAACTTTTGAGTTTTGCAACGGGCCGGGCCGGGCCGAAATCACTTTCCTACGGGCCGGGCCGGGCCGGGTCTGGAAATTCCGGCCCGTGCAGACCTCTAATTCACATACAAAAAGATATAATAGGCAGGTTTTTAGAATTAAGGGTGTATTCGAAAAAACGCTTTTTCAACTTCAACAGCTCGAAATTTTCCGATATAATTTCAGACACATTTTTAAAAGTAGAAATATGAAACTTGTTGATGGAATTCTTGAAGAGGCTTATAAGGTGCCGTGGGATGTCTTTTTACTCTCAGTTCATTAGAATTTGATTTATAAACATTTATCTTCTCAGCATGACCCTTTTTTTCGTTCACAGATCTCCCGCTTCTGAAAAATCTGTTCAAAATGCCGTTTTTGATGGCTTTTTTGCAATATTTTTTACATTTATCAAAGAATTGACAATCACGGCACCTTGTGTACTTTCTAAATAAGAGAATCTGCAAGTTTGATGCGTTTGAGAGCAAAAGTGAATTTAAAAATAAATCGGAAAATAAGCAGTTTGAATCGAAATACACCCTTAAATTATTTTTATGACGCGTTATTAAACAGTTATTTTTTGTTGTGACTTCTTATCTCTGCTCGATATTTTAATTTTTAACAGTCCCCTCTTTTTTCCGGGCTCGTTGCTTAGATATCTTATCTACTGTAACTTCCGATTGTTTCCTCCCCTATATGTAGGATCGGTACTGAGCCATCCGCTCTGGGTTTATATCGGATTATATCAAAATCTAACGGGTACAGAAGGATAACCCCTCTATTGTCACAATCTCTCCGCTTTCACGCACCTCGACCATTTGCAGGATCATGATTACTATACAATTTTCGCTTCGAAGAAAATGAACAGGTTTACCCGAATTGCAGATCTCTAGATGGAGCAGAAGCATTGTGATTAAGCTATAGAATACAAAGCAGGAAGCTCCGATCGCCGTATAAAGCTTTTGTCGGAATCACCTGGTGATATACGCAGGTTTAGAAGTGTATGTATAATCAGTTGCCTTATAAATGAATCGTTACGTTTGGCTGCGTTTCGTTTCCAACAATGTTAAATGTTACTGTATACAGTGAAATTTTTCTAAAAGATTGCTATCCACAATTTATGAATTGAATAAATAAATAATCGGAAAGTGTGTAATATTTACAGCTTTTTAACCCTTTCCAGTAAGACTTAACAGGAAATATTGTGCTTTTCACTAAAGAAAACATCTAGTACAGTATCCGATGGTTAGGTTCCAAAAAACATCCGCGAATATTGAGACTATCTTCCCCTACATATACATAAGGAGGTTAGGTTCTAATTTTTAAAGGGTGAAATGCATAATATCTACGGAGCTCCAAATGGAAAAAGTTCAGAGTGTTAACGATTGTACGGAGAGCTTTTTTCCACCTTGCTTTTGTCACTTAAGGGTGTATTCGAAAAAACTCTTTTCCACGTTCAACAATTAAAAATTTTCCGATACAATTTCAGGCACATTTTTAAAATTAGAAACATGAAACTTGCTGAGAGGATTCTTGAAGGGACGTATGAGTGCCGTGTGATGTATTTTTACGCTAAATTCGTTAAAATTTGAGTTAAAACAATTATTTTAGCAGTATGACTCTTTTTTTCGTTCCCAAATCTCCCGCTTGGGAAAAATCGGTTCGAAATGCCGTTTTTGATTGCTTTTTTTACAATATTTTCTGCATTTATCAAAGAATCGACAGTCACGGCACCTTGTGTACTTTCCAAATAAGAGATTTTGAAAGTTTGATGCAGATGAGAGAAAAAATGAATTCAAAAATAAATCGGAAAATAAGCAATTTGAATCGAAATACACCCTTAAGGGTGTTCTTAAATCAAAAAGGGCAACTTTGTGACATAAGCTTTAATTTATTTTTGTTCGGAAATGCATGAAACTAGCAGGTGCTGTTATTCAGAAACCATAGCCCGATCAAGCTGAAGTTGACCCCCCCATCTCCTCATTCCCGGAGACGCTTTCAGGAAAACAAAATAGGTTTATTTGATGACTTGACAAAGATGTTTGGATGAAAAATCCATGTTTACAAAAAAATTTAACTTACAAGAATAATCAAGAAAGTGAATTACCGTCCACTTTCTCAAATAAGAATTTGTATAATTCACAGTTTATGTTGCAGGATAAATGGGGACGTCTTTTTCAAAACTTGCCTTATCCAAAATCATAAATATTGTGTTTTTTCTAATAGTCTAGTAATCATTTTAAACTATAATTCTGACATTGTAAAATTCTCGTTTCTATTGAATTCAACAGACACAGTATAGAGTTTGTCGGACGTTCCTCTCAGCCCGCACAACTTTGAAGAAAGTCCGTGGTAGTTATAGCTGCCACCACCGCACTCTCAAAAAAACTTCCGTCTTTTCACAGAAAATGCACTGGCAGCACTGCTGCCAGAAATTGTCTGTATATTGACGATTTTCTGTTTATTTTTTTCTCTGTCAAAAGAGGAAAAATATCCGTCACTTGAAAAAAGTTTGGAAAAAATCAATGCGGAAGAGGCGGGGATCGAACCAAGGACCCCAGGATTACCAGACCAACGCTAACCCACGGCGCTACGGCTGCTCATGATGATTGTGCGTTAAAATAGAACTCTTCATTTCATATGGTGTGGGTTGGTGTATTTCGTTAAAAAGCTTTTAATTATGCAGTTAATCTCGGAAAGATTTCATCTTTAATGAAACTGTGGCTGGGTTTTTTTTACGTTTAGTATTAATATAGTATAAAAATGTGAATTTTAAATATATTACGTAGAATGTTAGAGAAAAAACATGGATGTTCTATTTGTGAGAATTTTTGAACGAATAAAGAAAGTAATTGTTATTTATTTTTAAATTCGAAAACATTTTTGTCTTTTAAAACTAAATTAGACATTTTAATCAATAGAATATTTTTGTTTTTCATTTTAAAAATAAATTCGAACTTATTACTAACAGACCCAATGCGCATGCGTGCTGGATAGAAACGGAAACTTTTCCTCATTTTTCGACGCTCGGAATGAACTCGCAGAACAAATACGTTTTCTGGGAGAACAGAAATTATTTGTGAAAAAATAACGATAACTTAGTGTATATTGACGAATTTTTCTGACAGTGCGATATTACTAGGTGATATCGGTCACCCACTGTGAGGATTGTGTAAATGAACACTGACGCTGTCAATTAACTGAATTAACAGTTTATTTAGAATATATGTACACACTAAATACGCTATTTACAATTATATACAATTACAACTCGGATATAGGTGATCCGGTTCACCATTAAATTAAATACAGTAAAGGTTGGCTGTGTATTATTCAAATTACACCTTCCACCTCACACTCAATGCTCGTTAGATTCACTTTATCGGAGATCAATCTCGAATCTCCCAACACAGGTATACTTGGCCTGCACTTCTCGGCCCAGAGCACTAAACACCAGGACGTCTATGTCCTTTGCTCTCCCGATACGCACTACTTACGCTCTAAAACACAGAGCACACTCTATCAGGACCTCGGTGCTACACACACTTCTAGGTACGAGCCCCAGGTACGAACTAAATTAATCTGAGACAAGACTGGCTCTTCTCAAATCACTGCTTTCCCAATGTCAACCCCCTTTGGAGCTCGCTCATTGGGCACATTCCACATTCCTTTCTTGATTAGTGACATGTTCCTTGTCTGCTGGTCATCCACATACCTCACTGACTGATGAACATGCCTCTCAGCAATCTTCTCTTTCTCTTATTCACCACCTGCACAGGATTTCCTGTCAATTCTCCTTTTCACAAAGAAAGAATGTCACCTTGAAAATTCTAGTACACAGCCATAGAATACACAAAAGATTAAAATAGAGAAATAACGGAAATTCCATTCTTTAGCAGAGGTGGTATCAGAACTTGACAGAGTTGTTGGCATTTTCACCAAATTTGATTTTTTGGATACGGCAAATTTTGAAAATTATAGGTACTCTCAAAATGAAAAGGACTTTTAAAGAAAAGTGCCTAGGTTAAAAGCTTCTAAAAATTTTATTGAGTCATTCAGAATATTTAAATTTTATTTTTCATATTTTATAAAACAATATTATTTGAAAAGTATTTGATTAAGGGAAAAAAAATCAGCCACATAATTTGAGGGCTTCTGGAATTGGCGGGCCCAGGGCCAAGGCCCCGGAGGTCCGTGCATTAATTAAGCCCTGTCAGAAACTGTCTAATTGCATTTAGTTTTCTGTTTTTTTTTTTTTTTTTTTTTTTTTTTACAAACACAACAGATCTTTCATAACAAGCCTTCAAAATTGACGTTTTTGATCGCATTTCCCGACGAAACCAGAAAAACGGGTGATCACGTGATCGAAACAGCTTATAACTGGATAGGTAATTTATTTAATTATCATAAAATGAAAAACAAAGTTCGATTCGCAATCGCTTCCATAGTCAGGCCTTCCAATTTTATATGTTTTTGTTAAAAAATGAATTTGTAAATGTGTCAAAACGTTGTGCGCTTGTTGAGCGGAGCAATTGAGAACAACCTTAATCGTTTTTTGTGTATTTTTGCCGTGTATAACGACGTCAAAATTTGGCGCCCTCTAGCACCTTTGCGTTTTAATTCCGACCGTAATAATCGCTGATGAAAGTTGTTTGTTTGGATATGTACTATCACCTCTTAAAGTCTTGTCTATCTTTTATGAAACATTCTGCATATGCATAGCTGTGAACGACTCCTTTTTATGTTAGCACTATATACGAAGTTTTACCTCTTTTAAGGGTGTATTTCGATCCAAAGTGCCTTTTTTCCGATTTATTTTTAGATTCATTTTTTTTTCTCAAATGCACCAAAATTTCAAATTCTCTTATTTAAAAACTGCACAAGGTGCCGTAATTGTCGATTTTTTTTTATAAATGTAAAAAATGTTGCAAAACAATGCTGTCAAAAACGGCGTTTCGGACAAAATTTTCCGAAGCGGGAGGTCTGCGAACGAAAAAAAGGGCATCCTGAGAAAATAATTGCTTATAAATCAAATTCTAAATAATTCAGCGAAAAATTACTTCACACGGCACTTTATACATCTTTTCAAATATCACCCCAGCAAGTTTCATGTTTCTACTTTTAAAAATGAGTCTGAAAATATATAGGAAAATGTATATTTTGAGCTGTTGAAGGTGAAAAATCATTTTTTCGAATACACCCTTAATCACAGAAATCTGCGTTCAAAAAGTACGATTAAAGCGGAGTAGTTGACAGCTCAGTATATGTAAATAGAGATATTAAAAAAAATTGTTTAAAAAAATGCTGTAATTTTGCAAATAATGTATTAAGTATGAATATGCGGATTGTAATGGATGACGCTGTGAATGTGGAACAGTGGGCGGCGCATTGCCCGCTACATTTGTTAATACTGCAGAATATTGGAAAACAAATCTTATTCCTTTTTTTTTTTTTTCTTTTGTGTGTGTGTGTGTGTGTGTGTTAGAAATTTCACCTAGAATAAGACACAGGTATCTTTTTTATAAGCAAAATGAACAGATCTGCGCATGCGTCAAATTAAATGTGCACCATCTTCTTTTTTTTTTTTGAGAATTCAGTGCCGTCATTGTTAAGCGGTCTAAGCGTTCTGGCTCGCAAAAGAGATCGTAGGTTCGAATCCTCCTCCTGGCAAAATATGGTTCTGTAATATTATTGACATTCAGATAATTATCTTGAGTAAAGTCAATCAAATATTTTATCTCCTTAAGGGAAATTGTTAGGATTTGAATTCTTTTTTTCTTCTCCCGAATGTTTTAAAATTATTCAATATAATTTACAACCGAACAATATGGGCAAAGGTGACCGGCTACTTGCGATTTTAGACATTTTGCTAAATATCTAGAAAAATACGCGAAGAATTATCCTGAAATTCCAGGTGTGTAAGCATAATAGAACAGATCATATATTCCCCGAAGATTTTTTTCCCGGAACTCCATAAGGGACCGTCAACTATACAATTGAAAAAAAGGACGAATGTCTTTTAGATAACCCTATCGAAGCTAATGTAGCAAAAGCGTTCAAACTGTAGATTATGATTAAGTGGCTTACTGTAATAAACTGTATTCATTTTTATGTGGATAGGTATACTCGTAGAGAAATTAAGGTTTTTATAAAAACAGTCCCAAATTTTGCCAATTTTTTTGCTTCTACAGTGATTTCTCACTTATGGGCGTAAATAATTTTTCATTGCGCATGTGTGAACGCTATCAGAAAACTCATTTGCATATTGTGTTATCTAATTGTAATAAAGCAACTTTTGCGAAGGTCTCGGAAACATGGATTTAAAATTCTGAAAATTATCTTCGATAGAACAACCTCATATTCCGTTGTTCCCAAAATAAAGCAGAAAAATGAGGGGCTGTATCCAAATATAGCAGTACGTGCAATATTGTGTATTCTATATTGATGCTAACTAGGATTTCAGAGGGATTAGTCTGAGTGATATTGTTGAGAACATATATTTAATATTACTTGTGAAAAGAAGAAAAAAAATGAAATGCTGTTTTTAATTGACCATATACTGCCACAAGTACAATTGATGAAAATGAGCAAAATGAGCGGTAAAATTACAAAATATTACATATAAATTCGTATACACGGTTTTAAAAAAATTGCGAAAGAAAACTATGCAAAACAGCCATGCATAGATATAAAATTGGAAGTATGCAATACATTAAAATTAATACAGATAATAAAACACTAAAATATTTTCTGTCGGAATTTGAACTCTTTGAAATGACGTCAAGAACATAAACAGCCCCTCTACACCAATTTTAGTACCTATAAATGGCAATAATCATGATGGTTGAATAGAATGAGAGAATATTTGGTATGGTATGCGGTCCGTTTAAATAGTTAATAGATATAATAATATAATATCTATATCTGTTTTCTTTGGATGCGACGAGGTTTTCGATAAGAATTTAGGGAATTACCTCTTCCAAACCAAAATGATACATAAAAATCCCGAAAACACTAACAAAGGAATGCAATGTGTTATTCGAGTGTGTTCCAGATATTCTCAATCGGATTTAAATGGGTAGTGCATGCTGGCCACTACATACGCTGGTTTGTTTTCATTTCAAATCTATTTTCTTGAAGTTAAGCAGTATTTCACTATAGCATGCATTAAATAAGAGGAATTGACAATGCCTGTAGTATAAGATACGAAGAAATGACCAAATATGAAAGATTCTCACCCCTTTAGTAACCTTATTTACTTCTAAATTAATGATACAAAAGGTTTTTAATGACTTAAAAAAATCTAAGCCTAAGACTTCCCTCCCAAATTAACTTCTTTTGCTTTTAAAAGAGGGGGAGAGGTGATTAAGTCGGAATTTTATTATAATTATAGGTTTAAAGATTTTATCTTCTTAAGATATTACTGATATCTATCTCCAATAAACATCATATACATAGCTATTTTAGGTATGAAAGTAAGTCATCATTGCAAATTTGGAAGAATTCAAAGAGAAAAATTTGCAAAGTTGTTTTAAGTAATACTTTTTCTATTAACAATGCATAAAAAAATATTGTTTTAAATCGTTTAGTAAAATATTGCCTAGCATTAATGCATTTTAGAAACCATTAAATTCATTTAAATTATAGCTGAAAGTAAATGATCTTGTTGCTCTTTATGTACTTGTTGACAGATGTTTTTTGTGGAAGTTTTAAAACAAAATCAAATTTTGTGTGACGAAAAGTCTTTTATTTCAGAAAAGTTATAGATATTGGAGCTGACATTATTTATCATGAATTTAAATAAAAGGAACAGAGTCACAGAATAATTATTGGTACACTTATGAACTGTTCCTATCTGCCCCATCTAGTCTGTTCACAAGTGCCCCATACGGTCACCAGAGTTAAATTGATAAATCATTAACAATTTCTCAATTTTTGAATAAATTTCTTTTGATCAAAAATATATATTAGTATTTATAATATATGTTAAAGCATTTAAAAAAAAAAAAAAAAAAAAGGAATAAATAAATAAAGTTATTCGCTTAGCTGAGTTCGAACTGAAATTTTACTTTTGAGATCTATAAATAGTGTTTTGATTACTGAAGACAAACAAAATGTTTTCACCATATCACTTTTTTTTTACCATATGTCTATAGCTGCTGTAGTTGTTGGTAATTTTTTTCAAATAAAAAAACATATAACAATTAGTGAAAAATCGCGCCGTTAACATCTGCCCATGTTCACATGTGCCCCAATCTTCCGTGCATTTTTTGTAATCATCAATTAAATGTATGGAATTGAGATCAAAGTTTTAGAGTCAGACTGATAAAAATAAAATAAAGATTAAAGATCGTATAATCTATACTAATAAAATCCGTGCGCCTCTGTGTGTCTGTCTGTCTGAAGCCGATTACAGTTCGCAACGCGGGCGAGTTGGAAGTCGCGAGAGGTGTCTTTCGATTCGAAAAATTCTGGGAAAGTCATTTCGAGCATTTTCGAGACCGTGGGACCAAAATTAAAAAAAAAGTTATGAATTAAAAACCGCTCGGGAAGCGGAACGCAAAACGTCTCATTTCCCAAACGGAGCTCTCAAGCAGAACACTGCGCCACCTTGCGGTGAATGACATGAACTTTTCCCCTTTGGCTAAAAGAAGAAGCAGCCGAAAACCTCTTTTTCTCCCCGCACTAAGAGCGCTTTGTTCCGCATCAATTTTTTTGACTTGCCGTCGAATATTTACCGTAGTTTTCGCTAAAATATTGAACTTAGAAATAAAACAGGCCAAAATATACCGATTTTTTTTTGCGCGTTTTTTCTTAAAAACATCATGCAGACAGTTTTTAAATTAGAAAAAAAACTGATTACATATTCAGAATCTGCGTAAAAGTCTGCTTCTGATGAACCAAAAAATACGAAAAAATTTCTTATGGGCGCGTAGCGCCAACCGTGCAAAACCAAATATTTTTAACGGGATGATGGACGCGAAGCGACCATGGCTCCGATTCACAATCTTTTTTTTCAAGTGCGCGTAGCGAAATCACATTTTTAACGGGATAATGGGCGCATAACAACCATAGCTCTTTAATTTACTTTTTTTTGTGCTTGAGGATTCGAACATAAAGACTTGCTTATTAAATGCATTTTTTTGCCTATTATATGCTGCCTAATATCGAGATTCGTTTCGAAAAAGTGGCCCAGCTAGCGGGCGTAGCTCGCTAGTACAATAATAAAATTGAATATTGTTTTTATTTAAAATTGTGACTGTAGTAAAAAATACTACAGTCACAATTTTAATATGATTTTAATTTTAATTTCTTAAAGACAAAATAGTATTTGGTCATTGTTCTTAAAACCAATAAAATTTAACAATGTAATTTTACTCACCACTTATCATGTTTTATGCAATATAACTTGTGAAAATGGAACTTGTGCATAGTGGTAAGATGGCTTAAATAAAAAATTTTATATAGTTCCACTAAATAACACCATTGTAGGAGAAAAAAAAAAACCTATCTAAAAAGGAATATTTTCTGGTTTTGATTTCATCTTAGTGAGTTTTCAGTCTATTTTGCAAAAGTATTCGTTTAAAAAACTAGATATTTTATTTTATTTTATTTTATTTTATTTTTTTTTTTTTTTGGGGGGGGGGGGGGAATGCAGACTTATTACCCTTTTCCCTAATTGGCTTCTCACTGATCTCGATTTACTTAATCAATGGTCATCTGTTATGGTCTTTATTTTATTTATCGAAAATTATTGCACGTCCACGGGATTATAAAAACTTTTTTTTTCAGTTATTTCCATGCAACTACCGTATATTTTTTTATTATATATTCACAGAAAGTTATGCAATTGGCGATCAATTTTGTGACAGGTCGAAAGTTACATTATCGATTTTTAATGTCAATAGAATATATTTTAAAAATGCATAATAGTACTTTACGGTGTCTTATATTTTTCTTTCTTGTTTGAATTTTCTAAAGCTTTGCTTACATTCAGATATTCAGAATAGCTAAATTTGTTTATTTAAAGTGCAGAGGAAACTAATTCAAAACAAATTCAATACAAACAAAATTTTATCAATTTTCAAGATACACCAGAATGATCTGAATGAGGCCGAATCTTGAAATTAAAATCTTTATTTATTGCTCTCACAGAACAAGAAAGAGAGAAAGAAAAAGACACTCTAATTAACCGTCGACAAGATGGTTAATTCTAATCAGCGATACACTTGGAAAGTAACGCAAATTGGAAGTTTATAAAGGGGCTTTTAATTACTTTTGTAAAGGAAGAAGAGTTACTTTTGGGAAGATGCCACAAAAAGAAAAGAAGGAGCATATATAACGATTTGTTTATCCAGCTCAAAAAGTACATTGAACTTGTTAATTTGTACGGGAAAGCAGAGTTGTTTGTCGAAAACATTCAGCTGTACGGAAGTGGAGTTAATTTAGTAGCATCTTCGAATTAGTTTATGAATAATTTTCTGAAAGGATATTTTATTGATTGAGTTCATGTAAGCACGCTAATCACCTTCATCAATGCCGAATCAGCATGGGCGTATAGAGAATATTTATTAGGAGTGGAAGGATGAGTATTCCAGAAATACATGGAGAACGACTTATTTCTACACTTTTATTCATTTTTTTAAAATTATTATTATTAAAGTTATACGAGGATAAGCGTACTTCTAAATTTTTTATAAATTTAACAGATTTTTTTTTTTTTTTTTAATTTTAGCTAAACTAATTTTTAAAACGATGTATGCGATTTATTAAAGGTGTACTCAAATCCAAACTGCTATTTTCTGACTCACTTTCAAATTCATTTTTGTTCCCAAAAGACATTCATTTGGCAGGTTCTCTCATTCAGAAGCCTTATAATTGGCGGTATTGATCGATTTTTTCATAAAGGTCAATTTTTCTGTATGTCCAAAGTCCCATTTTCAATTTTGAACGTTTAAAGATTAGATTTTCTAAATGCATATGATATTAGTACTTTTCGATGTTTGAATTTTCTAAAGCAGATTTACATTCAGAAAAGCTAAATCTGATTATTTAAAGTGCAGTAGAAATTTTAATTCAAAACACATTCAATACAAACAAAACTTTATCAATCTGCATCATATTAAATTTTGAAATTAAAGCCATTATTGCTGTCACAGAACACGAGAGAGAAAAAATGAAACTCCAATTAACCGTCGAGAAATATGGTTAATTCTTATCAGAGATACAGTTGGAAAGTAACGCAAATTGGAAGTTTATAAACGGGCTTTTAATTACTTTTGTAAACGAAAAAGAGTTACATTTGGAAAGATACCGCGAAAAAAAAAAAAATAAATAAATAAATAATAAAAATAATAATGATTTGTTTATCCAGCTCCAATAGCACATTGAACTTGTTAATCTAAACGGAAAAGAAGAGTCGTTTCTCGAAAATACTCAGCTGTACGGAAGTAGAGTTCATTTAGCAGCAACTTCAAATTAGTACAGATATTTTATAGATTGGGTTTATGTAAGCACGCTAATCTATCAATGCCGAATCAGCAAGGGCGTATGGAGAATATTTATTAGGAATGGAAGGATGTAATTAGTGAGTATTCCTTCCGAACAACTTTTTTCTACACTTTTATTCGTTTATTATTATTATTATTATTATTATTAAGGTTATACGAGGATAAATGTACTTCTTAACTTTTTATAAATTAAACAGTTTTTTTTTTCAGCTAAATTATTTTTTAAAACGATGTAAGGTTAAAGGTGGTAGTCAAATCCAATCTACTATTTTCTGACTCACTTTCAAATTCATTTTTGTCCCCAAAAACATTTATTTGGCAGGTTCTCTCATTCAGAAACTTTATAATTGGCCGTATTAATCGATTTTTTGATAAAGGTCAATTTTTCTGCACGTCCAAAGTCACATTTTCGATTTTGAACGATTGAAGATTAGATTTTCTAAACGCATAATAGTAGTTTACGATGTTTGAATTCTCTAAAAATTAATTACATTCAGAATAGCTCAATTTGTTTACTTAAAGAGCAGCGGAAACTCTAATTCAAAACAAATTCAATACAAAATAATTTTATCAATTCTCAAAATGTACCATAATGATCTGTATATCAAATTGAATCTTGGAATTAAAAGCATTATTGCACTCACAGAACAAGAAAGAGAGAGAGACTAGAAAACTCTAATTAACCGTCGAGAAATATGGTTGATTCTAATCAGCGATACACTTGGAAAGTAACGCAAATTGGAAGTTTATAAAGGGGCTTTTAATTACTTTTGTAAAGGAAGGAGAGTTACGTTTGGGAAGATGCCACAAAAAGAAAAGGAGGAGGAGCATGTATATAACGATTTGTTTATCCAGCTCAAAGAGTACATTGAACCTGTTAATCTAAACGGGAAAGAAGAGTTGTTTGTCGAAAATATTCAGCTGTTCGGAAGTGGAGTTAATTTAGTAGCATCTTCAAATTAGTACAGCTATTTTGTGAAAGGATATTTTATTGTTTGAGTTCATGTAAGCATGCTAATCATCTAATAGTGCCGCAGACATGCGACATTATATAATCAGCATGAGCAAAATAAAAGTTTTATTAGGAAATGAAGGGGGTGTATTCAGTTAAAATATGCGAGAAACGATTTATTTATGTATTTTTATTCATAGCTTTCCTTTTTTTTTTTTTTTTTTTTTTTTGTGAATTTAAGGCTATTCTCAACTGTTCTTCTCAACAATGGCAAAACAATTTAACACACTTACAAATTCATTTTTTAACGGAAAGAAGACCTGACTAAGGGAAGCGATTTGGGATCAAATTTTGGTTTACATTTTTTTCAGAAATGAACTATTGAGTTGAAAAATCTATTGTGTTTGGAAAAAAAAAAAAAAAAAAAAAAAAAAAAAAAAAAAAAAGAGAGAGAGAGAGAGAGAGAGAAAATAGTTTGATTTGATAATTTCTGAACAACATCTGCTAGTTTCATGCATTTACGGACAATAATAAATTCAAATTTATGTCGTAAAGATGCTCTTTTGAATTTAAAAACACCCTTAACATTTTTTTTTTTTTTTTTTTTTTTTTTTTTTAAGCTAAATTAACTTTAAAAGTAAAAGTTTGTTAAGGGTGTAACTCAAGTCCAAACTGCTGATTTTTGATTCATTTTTAGATTCAATTTTGTTTCCAAACTCATCGAACTGACAGGTTATGTTATTCAGAAACTGTATAATGTATTGTATTGATAGACTTTTTGATAAAGGCAGAATATATTTCTAAAAATGTTGTCAAATTTTAAATAAAATTTTCCAAAGTGATAGTGCTGGGAACAAAAAAAAAATGGTCGTACTTTTAATTAAAAAAGGATTTTATTTACTGTGTACGCCAGGCAGTATATTAGGAATCTTTAAATTGGGTAGTCCGATATGGAGCTCTGCACGGACCGAAATTTCCAGATCCGGGCCCGGTCTGGCCCGTTGTAAAACTCAAAAGTTCGGCCCGGGCCCGGCCCGTATAGAAATCAGTGAAAACAGCCGAAAGTATAAGCCCGAAAATATAAATAAAACTTATTTCTAATCATTAAATAACACAATCATACAACGACCTTTTTTTGTCAATATTTTGTAATGATATGGAAATAAAATAACTCATCGCAGTGCTGTAACGCGTTGAATAATAAGTCTGTAACATAAGAAGCATTTACGTAAATTAAAACAAGTGTGTAAGTCTGATCGCAGATCGCACAGAGGGTTTCGTTTAATATTTCTTTCAAAACAACTTTTCCTTTAATTAATAAATCCAAATTGTTAATTTATAATTATTAAAATCTTACATAGATGGCATTACATTAATAAATCACTACATTGATAGCAGCACTAATAATTTATTTTAAAAATATAATTATAAAAGAAAATTAATCTAATTTAAAATGTTTATCTAAATTATTTAAATAAAATGCAAAATTCCAAATTTTTTGAAAATTCGAAAAAAAAATAGCGGAGATATAAATAAAATTTTAAATTTATGAAAACGAAAAAAATTTTTTTTAAACGAAATTTAAAATACTGAATCATTAATAAATCGCAGTAGTTTTCAAAACAGGATAAAAAATTGAATCCATAAAATTTTATGAATGTCAACGATTAAAAAAAATGCAAGCCCTTAAATTGGAAAAAAAAATCGAAATCTTTTTTTAATTAAATCATCTTAGTATGAAAATTTCAACTTCTAGCACCGATGTTCGAAATAAGAACCATCTATTTCCTAGCGAGGTACTTTTCCTTCATGCAATGGCCCCACCAGTGGCTGACAGGTTATACTTGGTAGACGGAAGGTGCTAGGTTCGAACCCAATCGGACTAACCGTTCGTTGTTTTCGAATCTTGCGCAGATACGGATTAGGTTCGTTTAGAAAGACCTCCACGGAGGAATAACACCACCAAATCTTCTGCATGCAATGTTGTCTACATGACAAACGTTGAAAGTGAAGTTCGCTTTTAAAATTTAAATCGCAAAAATGAACGGATAACATTGATAAAATTCATTTTAGTTAAAATAATAGACTTTTTGAAAACTTTACGATTTGTCGGGTGACACATGGTACTCAGCTTTAAATAGACAAAATTTGAAGTCCCTGACTTATACATTTTTGTGTATAGACTCTGTGACGGACAGACAGACAGAGGGCAGAGACGAATAGGGTTTCGTCAGATCAATGAAACCCTAAAAAAAGTTCCAAGGCTTCATCTTGAGAAGATGTTTTAATCTATGAATTACCTTATACCACAGATATTCAACTGATAAATAACAAGAATATTAATGTATTTTAAAATAAAAATACATTAATAATGCACTTTTACTCGCCACATATGACGTTTTACATAATAAAACGCTTGTATAACGGAAACTTCGATGAAATGGCTATTTCAAGGTCTCTGCAAAATAACACTTTCTAAGATAAAAACCCTTCTAAAGCGAAATTAAAAAAAAAAAAAAATTTTTTTCTTTCATTACATTTTGCTTAACTTTCGGAATTAAATTTGATATTTTCTACAAATTTCGGTGGGGGCTAGTGCCCCATCTCCCACACCCTGAATATGAGGCTTTGACTCCGATCTACTCATGCAAAATATAACAGCGCGCCTGCTGAAAGGTTAAACCCTCTTGGAAAAATGAAATCTTTTTCCTTTCGAAATACAGCTGCCCATTTATTCTTTTGCAAAGGCGAGCAGTTCTGATAAAAACGTGAGGCCTGCAAAACTCCCTCTTCTTCCGATGTCCCTACATTGCTTCAATTCAAGAGCGGGCTAATAGAGATATTTTTCCCTTCTTTCCCTAGCAACGGGAAATGTGGGGATCGATGCAGCCCCACGCGCTCGGTAGACAGGAGAAAAAGAGAAATGCGAAGCGTGACCTTCAGAGAATTGTCGTTTTAGTGTAAGCGATTTTAGCGTTATTTACTTTCCAATTCTAAGTTTTAGCTCAAGGCAGAGTCAGATTAATGATGTCGTAGTATGTATGTGTGACAAACTTCTACTAATTTAGTTTTAAGTCGAAAGAATTATACCACAGAAAATTTAGAATTTGATAGAAGAAAATAGCGATTTCGTACTTGGATGCAACCGAATGCTTTCGTATCTGATGAAAATTATCACCATTTCAGTCTAAAGAATTTTAATATTGCTTTCTTTAAAGTTCTAATTTTCAGTTGAAGACAAATTAATCGAATCTTCCAATGTATGGCAATTTTTTTCTTATTTTTAAAAATTCACTTCTGACATAAAAAAATTGAACCAGATTTTTTTTAGATTTCGATAGAAGAAAAGTTCGATAAAGAAAATGGCTAACTCATACTTGGAAGCAACAGAATATCTTCGTGCTCTCTTGAAAGAAACAGAAGCTAAAGACACAGACGGGTCTAGTTTTACAGAAAGTATTACAGATCAAGAGGCTTTTACCGATAATGACACCGACATTGATGATGAAGATTATAATGAATTAGATTCATCTTCAAGTTCCGATTCGGGCACATACATTGGAACGGACAGAAAAACAGTTTGGTTGAAACAAAAGTTGAAATCTGAAGAAATTTTAACCCCAGAAACTTGTTTTCCTGGACCTAAAGGAGATGCTGCAAATGTTACAGATCCAATAAGCAGCTGGAAAATTCTTTTTGATGAAGCGCTGATAAATCAGATAGTTGAGTATACTAATATCCAGATTGGTAAATTAAGTGAAAATTTCAAAAGGGAAAGAGACTGTAAGAAAACCGATAGTAGAGAAATCTATGCTCTGATCGGACTCTTGTATCTGGGAGGTGTATTCAAATCTTCGCATACAAATGTCAAAGATCTTTGGTCAGCTGATGGTACGGGGATCAGTATATTTCATACGACAATGTCATATAAACGCTTCTTAAATTTAATTAGATTTATAAGTTTCGATGATTTAAATACTAGAGACGAAAGAGAAACCATTGACAATTTGGCAGGCATCAGGGATTTTTTCGATAAATTTCTCACCAGATGTCAAGAAGCATACAATATTGGTAAATACATTACAGTAGATAACATGCTTGTACCGTTTCGGGGAAAGTGCAAATTTCGCCAGTATATACCGAAGAGAAAAGTTAAGTACGGAATTAAGATATTTACGTTGTTGGATGCTTGTACGATGTATACTTGGAACATGGAAGTTTACGACAACAAACAACCACAAGGGCCGTATAAGATAAGCAATAGTCCGCAGGATATTGTGAAAAGACTGGTTAAACCGTTATGTAAATCTGGGAATAGAAATCTCACCTTAGACAGTTGGTTTACTAGTTACCCACTCGCGAGAGAGTTGCTTTCTGAAGACATAACGGTAGTCGGTACAGTTAAGAAAAACAAGCCAGAAATACCATTCCAGTTTAAGAATGCCAATAAAAGACGAGTCAATTCTTCCATGTTTGGATTCAGAGAAGATGCTACGCTAGTGTCTTACTCTCACGAGAAAGGAAAGTGTACGCTTGCATTATCAACTATGCACAAAGATGACACGGTTGTCGAATCTGAGCAAAATATTATGTTGCCAGAGATTCTCCACTTCTACAACAATACTAGCGGAGCCGTCACTACATTAGAGGAAATGATAGCTTGTTATTCCGTCAATAGAATCACTAGTAAATGGCCGACAGTTGTCTTTTTCGCGCTCTTGAATATTGCTGCTATAAATTCTAGAGTAATCCTGATGTCGACCAAGAATCCACCGCTGGCCTATAAAAGTAGGCGAGATTTTCTGAAAGATTTGGGATTAGCATTGGTGAATGATCACATAAAATACAGGTCAACGCTGGAATCGCTTCCACGAACCCTTCGTATGGAATGTGCTGAAATTAGCGGAGGGAGCGAGGAGCCCTCGGAACCTGCGCCACCGTTGAAGAAGATGAAAGTTCCGAATAAAGGACGTTGCAGCTTATGTCCACGAAGTGCAGATAAAAAAACAAAAACTGTTTGTTTCTACTGCATGAGGCTAGTTTGTCATGGACATTTCAGGCCAGTGTGTCAGATATGTGCCGAAGGAGACTTGACTCAGTTTATGACAGAAGGTGACCACCCAATGATCACCCATAGCTGATAGAGGTAATTTTTTACTAACTTTTATTATTTTATTATCTGAAATTATGTTAAATCGATAAATTTATTGCATTAAGTTTGATTTAAGAGTAGTTTGATTCACTAATTTCATTTTTTTTTTTTTTTGGGGGGGGGGGTATATTTTGTTCTGCTACTGGGCGTGATTTTTGAGCGTCCGTCGTACAAGTACAAGATGCAGAACTTGAATAAGTACAAGCAGCAGTCACAATGACCTGTGAGTGGAGTCACATGTAGTAGTCATTTGAAACTCCTAAAATAGACGTATGGAATTTTCTATTTTTTGTTTCGCCGTAGTGACTGTGACTCTTGTGTGACCTGAATGAGATGTTATATGGATTAACTGTTATGCAGGGATAGTAATTATTCGAATTATATTACTTCCTTTTGGATATTCGCGTGAAAATTATCGCTTGAAAAATCCCTTGGAAATTGGTATTTTGGGACTCGTCCTTAAATTTTGCACACCAGTGTACATCTCTGCCTTTTTCCTTCGAGCCTCTGAAAACGGTGCTCATGTCTATAATAGGATACTATCTTAAATAAAAAAAATAATAATAAAAAAATAACTGTCCCTAAGCACAGTGTGCGATTTTGCACATCTAGCGGGAAAAAAGTCCAAAAATCGACTTGCAGTAATTTACTTTTAAACATTTCAAATAACATCTAACACATTGAAGAAAAAAAAAAAAGGTAAAATGATAGCAGCCTAACTCGACAACAACAGTATCAAAAATTGACTCAAAAACCAAATTTTCTTTAGGCATTTTCAGAATGGCGATTGATGTAGTTCTAATTGCCATCGATATTTTTGTCTGAAAACAAACTTATTTTGTAAATACTTTTTTTACGATAGCATGGAATCCTTAGAACAATGTAGATACTTTGTCTTAATTATTTAATAATTTTTTAAGTCAATACAAACATTATTAGAAAATTTAATAGCATATGATAAATTTTTAAAAGCTGCATGTTACCAAGTTTTATAGTAGACTCCTTCGAATCCGCACAACTTGGGACCAGAGGTTGTGCAGATTTTAGAATTTTGCCGATTGCTGGTCATTGTTTTGTTTACATTTTTCAAACAGTAATTTGAATGTGCAATCGAAACTATAATGGATGCTCACAATATAATAAAATACTAAGATACGTAATAAACTAAAATGATAAAAATTTAGATATTTTTTAAAATGATTAAAATATTAAAAGCAAAGGTCAAGTTAATAATCAATAAAGTATGATTAGTTATTCATTATAAAGATGAAATGTAATTTTCCTAAATTATTCAATGAAACTTGCCTCATATAGATACTTTATTATTACTAATTCACATTAAAATCATAAAATAAGGACAGACTTAATAACCAAAAAAGCTTTATTAATACATAAATATACAGTCAACTCTCGTTAATTCGAAATCGGTTAATTCGAATCTTCGTTTAATTCGAACTAAACATGAAGTCTTGAAATTTTCAATGGAAGAATAACGTTAAAAAGTTTCATTAATTCGAACTCATTTTCTCTTGACTTCGTTTAATTCGAACTAACGAGAATTCCGATTTTTCATTTTTCTTTTCTTTCTCACGGATTTCAGATCATTTGAATAACTTTCTTTGATTTTTGTGAAAATTGTTCCGAACGAGTATACATATAATACAATGCCTTTGATATCCACTTTCTTAGAGCCCCGTCTGTCCATCAGTGACGCTTTAAATTTTTCTTCCATCGTGCTTGTTTCTAATCTTTTAATTAGTTTATGTATTTATACATTTTAATTTAATATTAAGTAATATTCTAATGATAACAGACGAAATAAATTTAAAAAACACTATAACGTTAATTTCTTTGTAATAGCATCATATTAAGCATGTTTTCATTTCATATTTTCCATAATTCGAACATTTCTTGTGGTCCCGACGAGTTCGAATTAACGAGAGCCGACTGTATTTGGTAAAAAGATTGTGATTACCAATGATATCAGCAATATCTTTGTTTTTTTTTCAGAAATAAATTTCTTCTTCCTTCATGAAAAAACATGAATTCAGTAATATTAATAAAAATTACAAATTAAAAAATGTACGGAATTGATATAAATCTAAAATAATAAAATTTTGTCCAAATATCTGAACTGAATGCTTCATTATTTACATCCGTAAGTTATGTGAGGATTTTAAAGTTTTGTGCAAATTTTAAAGAGTTGCGGATTTTAGGGTTGTAAATAGAATTTTCAAGCTAATTTTTTGAGACTCTCACAAAAGTTGCTCTATACTATTAGCTAATACATGATATGGAAATTTTATTTTAATTGAGTTCACGCATGCGCACTGAAATAAATAAATTAGTAAGCGTGTACATTTTTCCTACAATTTGAATTTTTTGATTAAACAATAATTTTTTTTACTTCCAAAACAATATTTTGTGATAAGCAATTTCCATCATTTAAACAGGTAACTGAACAAAGTACAGCTAAACTTGTGAAAACAGATTCTTAATAACCGAAAAAAAATTCCATTAGACATGTTTTCGCGTAAGCAGTTAAAATTATGAACTATTTCTTTATTCTTATTTCTATTTCTACTGTATTTAGTTTCATTCGATTCGAGCTAATACATAGTACAGTACTGAAAATAAATTAAAAAAAAAAAAAAATGTGTATCATGAAAAATCGGGATTTTTGGCGTCCCACGCAATGACTGTGCTGTGGACCCCTTAAAATCAGGAGAACCCGCATATATCGGAACACCTAGCCCGAATCCTCTAATATTACTACGCAGTCAGTGTATAATAAAAGAGAGTACGTTTAGCTCAGCATAAACAATTTCTGGAACGGTGCCAGACACATTTTGATCAATTTCTTAGCATTTGGTTAACTATACTGTACTGTCGCAACAAGCAATTTATTAAATCTGGTTTCAACAGGATCGCTTGAAGAGACTTGCCAGATATTTCAGAGATATTGCGTTATCGAACAGCTGGAACGATATCGTGCAGAGTGGTAAACTTCGATAACATTCTCTTTCTTTTGCTTCTCCTCTTTCTTTATGCCATTTTTTTTTTTTTTTTTATTAATATTGAAAACGTTTTCAATTCTAGTGCTATATATTAAAATAACAATGGGACAGATTATTAAAAAGAAATTCAAGAAAATGTACTAAAAAAATGAATCAGCAACTTATAAAGCAGAAAAAGAAAGCACATTAAATCAGTGTTGATTTGGGATCACCCCCGGAGCAATGAAATGCCCCTCCCCCCGGAAGATTTGAAATTTTAGGTTTTAATGATAAAAAAGGAAATTTTCCTCCCGGAACTCAATAACGTCCCCCCACCGGAGCCAAAGAAATCCCTCCCGGGGAAAAGTGTCTGAATTCAATACTGATATAGTGTATATCCTTAATAATACAATGTTCATTTAATAAATAATCAAAAAAATTATTCAAAAATCTTAAAATACTAAAATAATCAGAAAACTAAAAAAAAAATAAATAACTATTATTTTATAAAACACATTAAAAATATTATTTTCCGCTTTTGTTACATATTTTAGATGCAGGTAGTATTGGGTATTTATCAAGCGGTACTATAGTATTTAACCGTTTAATTCATGCGGGTCGCATATGAAGACAAATAACTATTGTCCTAAAAAAAATAATAATAATAAAAAAGAAATCAGCCTTCAATTATGGAGATTTGATCTGTTGACAGATAATAATTACCCTGCAGCATAGTGATGGGCGATTTCGATTTTTTAAATCGATTTAATCGATACTACGGAGAACTCGATTTAATCGATACTTTAAAATTTTTAATCGATTTCTCTGAAGGTAATATAATTTTCATTTTCCTTCAAAAGTCGAAGATAAAATAGACGGATGTGCCAATTCCAAAATTTCAATGTATTAGTTTCTAAGATAGAAGAATTAAAGAAACCTCAGAACCCGCCCCCCCCCCCCCCTGCAAAATAGCGTTTTTTTTTTAGTGATGTACACCAAAAATTGATCGGGATCAATTTTTATTAAGTACCAGGTGAATCTGAATTTTGATGAAAATCCATGAAAGCGCGAGATACAGCTATTGCGAAATCATAATAAAAAGAATATTGCCCAGTTAAACTGATGGCATTGAGCTCACAGGCTACGCATACTAATTGTACATTACAGCCTTGTATTTTCGTTAATTCCGTTCGAAAAAAAAAATTAAGAAGGGGAAACAGCTCTCCCCTTTCTCCTTTTTTATACTTAATCATTGAACTTCTAAACTATCAAGTACATGCTTTATCATATTAAAAAATCTATATCCAAAATTCAGAGCAAATCGGATAATTCTTAATAAAAACCCATTTAGCATTTATATAATTTAAGAGGAGTTATTCCTCTCTTTTATACTTAACCATTAAACTTCCAAAACTATTCAGAGATTTGAACGAAATCTGACAATTCTGATTGAAAAATCCATTTATGCAAGTTAAGGGGAGGGGCATTAGAACCCCCGTCCCCCCTGTTTATACTTATTCAATGAACACCTAATAACAGCCACGGACTCGCCTCATCAGAATGATCCTATATCTAAATTTTGAACGAAAACTGTTAATTCTGCATGAAAATCCCTTTTATATCAATTAAGGGGAGGGGCATGAGCCCCCCGTTCCCCCTGTTTATACTTATTCAATGAACACCTAATAACAGCCACGGTATCGCCTCATCCGAATGATCCTATATCTAAATTTTGAACGAAAACTGTTAATTCTGCATGAAAATCCCGTTTATATCAATTAAAGAAGGGGGCATGAGCCCCCCGTTCCCCCTGTTTATACTTATTCAATGAAAACATAATAATAATCACGGAATCGCCTCATCAGAATGATCCTATATCTAAATTTTGGACAAAATCTGTTAATTCTGCATGAAAAACCCATTTATATCCATTAAGGGGAGGGGCGTGAGCCCCCCGTTCCCCCTTATACATATCGAATGAACTCCAAAAACTAATCAGAGAAGCGCCTTATCAGGATATACCTATCTACAAAATTTCAAGTGGATCCGATATTTTTATCATGAGTTATCGCGTTACGCACGAACATACAGAACGGACGGGCACATAAGTTCTCAGGCTATGATAGCCTGTGAGCTAAAAAATGCAGCATATCAGCGTCACCTGCTGGGCAATTTACACCAAGAACTAAATAACACTAATCTATGTCAGAGATTTACTGAATCTGAATTTTGATGAAAATTCGTTCTTGAGATAGCGCTATTGCGTTAATCATGAATAATGCAGTATAGCAGCGCCATCTCTTAAGCGATTTCCACCAAAATGTAATTAGCATCAAATAATATCAAGGACTAATTGAATCTAAATTTTTATGAAAGTCCGTGCATTAGTTCTTGAGATAAAGCTAAAATGGAAACAGGGGCGTGCGAAAAGAGAACTGCGCCCGGTTCAAAGTTCCAATTTAGCCCTCCCCCCCCCCATTAACTTTTTCTTGTGATAGGCTAGAAGTGATGTTAGTAGTAAAAATTTGGCGCCCCCTAAATTTCCGTGCTCGGAACGACCGCTTCCTTTCGCCTCCCCCCCCCCCCTTTCATATGGCGCTGAGTGGAAATTGTGAAAAATTCAGTATAGCAGCGCCATCTGAGAAGCTATATACATCAAAATGCAGAAAACATCAATTCATGTCAAGGACTAACTGGATCTAAAATGTGATGAAAATCCGTTCATTCGTTTATCAGATATAGCTGTTGCGCAAATCGCAAAAAATGCAGTATAGCAGCGCCACCTGTTAGGCTATATGCACCAAAAATTAATTAGATTCAGTTTATATCAAGGTCAAACTAAATCTAAAGTTTTGTGGAATTCCGTGCATTTGTTCTTCAGATAGAACGGTCAGAAATTTTTGTCGTATACAGACGCACAGAGTGACAGACACACACAGACAGATATTTCTTAAAAAACATGAAATCGTGTTAAAAACCTTCTAAAATATATAAATCCATCAAAAACGGGAAGTCAAAATTTTTCACGAATCTAATACTCTCTTCTTGTAAAGTTACAAAAGAAAGTAAAACTGTAAAATCGATTCTGCCCGTAAGATCGGTCTTTAGATTCGATGTCGATCTTTAGATTCGATGTCGATCTTAGATTCGATTTCGATCTTTAGATTCGATGTCGATCTTTAGATTCGATGTCGATCTTTAGATTCGATGTCGATCTTTAGATTCGATTTCGATTTTTTTTTTCTTTCTAGGCTAAATCAGTGTTGAATGCAAGTATTTTTCTGCGACTCCGGAGAAAGGCATCATGTTTTAGAGCTCTGTAAGAGAGGGGGAATCGCAATTTGTGCACGGGTGCCCAGAGAGGGGTTTGGTGACGCAAGATGCGTCATACAATTTAGTTTTTTTTGGGGGGGGGGAATTTGAGAAAAAGTACTTTTTTTTGGGGGGGGGGAGATTTTTAATTTTTTAATATTTCAAAATTTAATTCCAGAAATGTTCCTATGTTTTCTTTCTTTAAATTCTAGATAAGGGCAATATTAGCTCATTCTGCTATTCTCATTTCGCTATCTCTTGAATGTGCAGTAGATTATAGGTAGAATATAATTTACAATTTGTATTATGTTTGGGGGGGGGAAATGTTAAAGTATGAAGGGTTTTTTTGCGGCGGGGGGGGGATTTGCGTCATTAGGTTTGGAGGGGGATGGTCACCACTGGGGAATCGCAATTTGTGCATTAAAAAGCATAAAATCTCATAACTTCTGGGGGGGGGATAATCCCCTGCGGGCCACCCCATTAATTCGACACTAGGTTAAATCGTTATATTTATTTTTAGATGTCCAGTTATTTGAAGTATTAGTTTATTATGTTTTATTTTTTACGTTTGTCTCTTCTAATCCCCCCTTTCACGTCAGTTTTAACTTACAGGGCCGTTCGAAATATGCATAGTTTTAAAAATGTCCAATTCTCGGTCTATTTTATTTTAGATCCACATTTTAAATCCTTGACAAAAGATAAATAAAAAGTCGCCCTTCCGCCCGTTTGGGGTTTATCTGCGCCCCGCCGGAGGGCATATTTTTTTGTTTCTTCAAAAGAAACAAAAAAAATTTGAGGGGGGTGGGCTTGCACCCTCCCCCAATATACACCTTAAAATTTCGCTCATTTAATTTTCTACCATTTTTAACTTAAAAGTTTAAGCTACATGGCACCCCCAGAGCTGTGGATTCTCTCCCCCCCCCCTGTCGATCACTCACCTAATTTTGCTTATTTCTTCACTTCATTTCAATCTTTAAAAGGCTATAACTTTGCTTCTATAGGAATTACAGTGATGAGAAAAATTCTAGTATAGCTAACCATTTCTCGCCGTTCTTTTTGCTTTTCCATTTTCCCGGTTTTCCCTATAGGACCTTTTTTTTTGGGGGGGGGGGCAGAGGGGTTTTTTGTTGATACAATATGTCCATTGAAAGCTTATGCTTCATACATTACAAATCTAGCAAAAGAAATTTTCTCCCATCATTTCAGGTCACATTACGGACCCATAATGTATTAAAATTTTAATTTTTCAAACTTCTTCTTCTTCAAAAAAAAAACATTGATACATATCAGCGAAACTGGGGTACGAACCCGCAATCGTTTGATTGCACACATAATCCCTAAGCTTTTTGGCCACCGAGTACTCAGCAGCGCTATTATTTCTTTAGATTGTCATCTTTAAATTCGTAATATCTTTTGAATGGAATGTCCGATTTGAATAATTCAAAAAGTAATCTGCAGATATTGTAACAGGCATTAAAACAAAATGATTTATTTGGATAAGGATTGAGGTATCGATAGTATGGTCTAAATTTGGTTGGTGTATTTATCGCGTTTTAAAATGTAGGAAAGTAGTTATAGTGAGTTAACTACAATAGCTGGACATATGGTATCGCGTTTTTTTTTTTTTTTTAGACACTAATATTTTTTTTAATATTATAGAACCTTTTTTTTTCATTTAAAAGTATTTCCTGGCGATTCAAAATTATACATCCTAACGATTCAAAAATGCACACGTAATTGTTCAAGGTTTCACTTCTATCGGCACTGTCAGAGTGCCACTATTTTTTTTTTTTTTCATGTTCGCCCGTTCTACTCCCCCCCCCCCCTTCCTCACCAATGTTAACTTACAGGTTCGTTCAAATTATGACTGCGATTTAAAAAAAGTCTAATCCTCGTTCTATTTTGTTATAAATCCATATTTTGAAACCTCAACAAAAGATACATTTGTCCGTTTGGGATTCACCTTGCCCCCCTGGGTGGGGGGCATATTTTTTGTTTCTTCCACACCATCTCATGTAACATATCTTTATAAAGTTTTTATCTCCTCGTTTTTTTCTGTTACTACCCCTCTCTCCACCTAGTTACATGCTCTTGGCACTTTTTATAGTTTCAAAGAGTGCATGTTCCCCGCGGGCCACCCCAAGAATTCAACACTAAGTTAAACACTATATTTTTGTTTAGAAGCTCAGTTATTTGGGTTATTAGTTAATTATTTTTTTTTCAAGTTCGTTCGTTCTAATCCCTCGCCCCCCTCCCCTTCCTCGCTAATCTTTACTAAATGGGCCGTTCAAAGTATACATGCAATTTTTAAAATGTACAATTCTCGTTCTGTTTTATTGTAAATCCTAATTTTGAAAATTCGACAAAAGATACATTTGGGCTATGGTCGCCTTTCCGTCAAGAGTGGGGGTTACCTGACCCCTTGGGAATGGGGCATATTTTATGTTCTTCCAAACTATCTCGTGTAACATTTGGTTGGCATTAGAAAAAAAAAAGTTTTTTTTTTTGTCTATTCTCTTTGTTCCCCATCCTAGTTACACGCTCTTGGCACTCTTTATGCTCGGTTTAATGCCAAGTTACTCAGTGTTGTTATTAGTTGAGTTATGTCTCTTAAATTTGTCAAAGTTTTTGCGTAACTGAAAACCATAAGTGACAATCATTTTAAATTTTGGGCTAAAATTCTTTTAAAATTCTTATTATCCGACTCTAAAATCTGCAATAGCTTAATTCTATGCCTCCCTAAATGGGGATGGGGGGGGTGGGAGGCGGTAATTACGGTCCTGCTGATTGTCTAAGTTTTGGAATTAGTAATTTGGATCTTCTCTGTGTGAACCTAAATATCGAAATATCGATTCTAGTATCGATTCTAGAACTGAGAAATCGATTCTTATTATGATCGATGTTGTTTTATACGATATCGATTTTAATCGATTCTCAAAATTTCCAGAATCGCCCATCACTACTGCAGCACAATAATACAATTATATAATAATGGGTTGGGTTCTCATTTATCACATTTTTTCTTTTAATAAAGAAAAATAATTTATGCATGAAAGGCTTAAAAAGCAATTAAATGTGCATGAATAAATATTTTATACATATATATTTTATTTCCAGATAATTTACCTTTGTTTATCAGTGCTGCATTAAATATTTTACCAATGTTATATGCTATAGTAAATTTTTGTTTCTTATCATATTTCAACTATAGTTTTTGTCAACAAGCTTTTTTTTTTGTCTGTGTATTTGTGGTAGGGAGTTTACTCGTGACTCACAATTTGATATTCATCGAGTATTCTGTGTAAAAACGTATAAACATTTCTTTTTTATAATGTATATTAGACAGGGAGGCGGCAGCACATACAACCACCTCATCGAGTTCCCGGATGAAAATCTATGATTAGTTAAATCACGATTCGCATATTAAAACGCAGTCGGTCTGCCAATTCATATCTTGGTGGAAAATACCTAAAAACGGATTTTAATGGTTGACTTGTAGGTTTACCATTGTACTTTCATGCACCGAAAAGTATAAGAACACGGGGGAATGGGAGCAAAAAACATAATGGTAAACCTATGAGTCGTGTTAAGTGTTTTCCACTAAGATACGACTTGGCAGACCGATTGCGTTTTAATATGCGAATAGTGATTTAACTAATCCTAGGTTTTCATCCATGACCTCGATGAGGTGATTGTTTGTGCTGCTGATTCCCGGTCTATATCGATTTCTGCAGTGATCTTGAAACCAAAAAGAGCTATACGAAATTCTTCAGTTTTATTTTAATCTAAATTATCAAATATATTGCTTAGTTCGTTTCTTTAAACAAAAACTTCAATAATGATAATGATAATAATAATAATATAACAAGAAAAAAATACATATTTATTTAAACGAAAAAAGATAAAGGCATATTATTTAAATAGAATAAATGCATATGATGTCTCAGCGATACGCCAAACATTTGTATTTCCACGGTATTTGTACGGTTGCAATTGGATGTAGTGTCTCGGTGGTTACGGAATCAAACATAATATGAGGAAAATTGAGATTTCATGACATGTTTGTAGATTGTTAAACTTTCGTGAAACATACTGCTGTGTAAACACCAGCAAACTATTATCCAAAGTTCAAAAGCCGTTTAAGAGTGTTCTTAAATCAAAAAGAGCAACTTTGTGACACATGCTTTAATTTATTTTTGTTCGGAAATGCATGAAACTAGCAGGGGTTGTTATTCATAAACTGTCTGATTGCACTATTTTTTTTTTTTTTTTTTTTTTTTTTTTAACACAATAGATCTTTCATAACAAGCCTTCAAAGATGACATTTTTTAGCACATTTCCCGGCGAAAGCAGAAAAACCGGTCGAAAAGCAGGAGAAAAACGGGTGATCGTGTGATCGAAATAGCTTAGAACTGGATAGGTAATTTATTTATCATAAAATGGAAAATTCAGTTCAATTCGAAATCGCTTGTATAGTCAGACATTCCAATTTTATAACATTTTGTTAAAAAATGAATTTGTAAATGTGTCAAAACGTTTTGGGCTTGTTGAGCGGAGCAGTTGAGAAAACCCTTAAATACTTAGAGATGAAAAATTGTCCCAGTTGCAATTCACCACTTTCGCTTGAAAATTAAATTAGTGAATCACAAAATTTCTTTCTAATTAGGGTTAATAAGGGCATCTGATTTTAGACCATAGAGTGGTATAGTTACGGAGTGATTTACGGTCCTTCTACGCAAATGCAAATAGGATGCAAACAATGCAGTTAAGGGTGGTATTCCAATGCAAACTGCTTATTTTCTTATTCTTTTTTTATTCATTTTTGCTCCCAAATGCATCAGATTGGCAAATCTCTTATTTAGAAACTATATAATGTGTTTGACAGTCGATTTTTTGACAAATGCAGAAAAGTTGTCATTTTCTGTCAAAGTTGACATTTTGAACCGATTTTTCGAAGCGGGAAATCTGGGAACGAAAAAATTGGTCATACTGAGAAAATAATTGTTTATAAATCAAATTCTAATGAATGGTGCGAAAAATGAAATTACACGGCCTCTCATATAGCTCTTCAAAAATCACCTCAGCAAGTTTCATGTTTTTATTTTTAAAAATGAGTCGGAAAATGTCTTGGAAAATTTTGAGCCGTTGAGGTTATAAAAAAAGTATTTTTTCGAATACACCAGTAATTCAAGCAATTTATAATACATGTCGTTGTCATGATTTATGTAATTTATAATACATGTCGTTACCATGATTTGTGTAATTTATAATGCATGTCATGATTTATGTTGAATTATAGTGAACTTTGTAATTTTCTCAAAAAGAAATGGAAAAATCCGTGATTATTTACCGTAGATATTGTTTATCCAATGAAGCTTGTGCTAACATATTTCGACTGTTCTATAATAAAAGCAGGATTGGTTAGACTTAAAATCCAAATTGGAAATTTTTTGCATAGTCAAGAAAGTATTTTTATTCATAAATGCATATAACTTGCTTCTATTTTTATTCGACAGCCACTATATCGAATAGGAATTTCCTATTAAGAGTTTTTGAGAAAATGTTGTCAAAATCAGCATTTTTGAGTGAACAATTAAGAACATCAGAATCCAGTAATGGTTGTCATCAGGACACAATTATAAATCACACTATATTTCATTTATGAGAAAATGAAAAGCACTATATGTTTCTTATGCATTTGAGTATCAATGTATATCTATGCAAATTCGTGCATCTACGATTAAAAAAAAAAAAAAAAAAAAAAGGATTCGTGAATTAGGATCCCCAGCAAAACATGACGAGCAAATTCCCTGACTTTCCATGACCAAATCTTAAAAAATTCCGTCACTTTCCCTGACCAAATCTCGAAAAATTCTCTTGCCAAACGGGCATACAGCGAAATTTGCTTCTTATTTTCACAATCTTTTACTATAATTAGCAATTTTTTTTTCTGCAATCATAATTCAATTATTTATTTATTTATTTATTTTTTTTTTTGGGGGGGGGGGGGAATTGTTTGATGGATTTTGTGATTTTTTTTCCTGAGACTATTTGATGAATTTAGTTCCATTTTTCCCCCAAAACTTTTCCATGATTTTTCAGAAAATATTTGTAAATTCCCTGACTTTTACTGTATATTTTAAAATTTCCTTGATTTACCATGACTACTTTGAAATTCCCTGACTTTCCATGATGCTAGGAACTTTGTGAGTGTGTCAGAATGTTTAAAGTTACATAGTAGTGGTGGTGGTGGTGATGTGAGTGTGTGTGTGTGGGGGGGGGCGGATGAGGGGAGAGTATATACAGTCGAGTTTCTCTATAACGAAACTCCATACATCGAATTTCTCTATATAACGAATTTTTAGTAAGAATGATTCCCTTTTCGCATGATTACATTAAAAACAGTCTCTATATAGCGAAATATCGATCTCCATATAACGAATTTTTTCATAAATTGATCTTAATTTATTCAGTTTTAAAAGGCTTCGAATCAATTTTCCATCACTGTTTTTTGAAACAGTTTAAATAATTAAGAAATAAAATATAAGGTTAATATTTGCTTTTAAACATTTCAAATTATTAATTCAAAACATCAAAAACAATATTTGTTCAAATTTCACACATTAAATACGATTTTTAACATCATTCTCTATACATCGAATTTCTCTATATAACGAATTTTTTACTGGAACGGTGGATTTCGTTATATAGAGACTCGACTGTATATAAAAAAAGAATACGCTTAAAATTCCATGGATCTTCTAAAATCTCGAGCCCTACACCCTCAGCAATCCCTAATCTTATCCCTTCAGCTCTCCTCTTGTCAGACTTGCTGATACGTGTCTGCTTTTTTTTTTTTTATTTACCCACTTTTGTTGCTATGTAAATTAGTTCTCTGCCGGTGCTTAACCATATGGAAATTCTCATTTATCGCCCACGAAGTATTTATTTACACACAGCAAGAAGTTTTATTTGGTTCTGGGAGATAAAAACCACCTTATTGTTAGCGCACGTTTTCAAGTTGTTTACGCCGCAGTCGCACCAGATAAAGAGATTCATTTTTATCAGGCTTCCGCCATTCGACTTAGCGCTCGCATTTTGTGTCCAAATACAGAAATGGAAGCCGGAAGATAGACGGTCAACAACATCTGAATTTTAAACCCCCCCTTTTTTTTTCTTCCTGTAATAAAAGCATCTCTTTCATGAAAAAAAAATCTCAAACACGATCCGTACCGAAGGATTTTATCTTAACTTTATCAAATCGATTCGCGATTTTTTTTTTTTTTTTTTTTTTTTTTTGTAATGGATAACAAAAAAATATCGCAAAATTTCCTTCGTTTAATAATAGTTACCGTAAATTCTGTCTAAGGTCTAATCGATCGGGAACGAGAAATTTTTTTGTAGTAAACAATATTCCGCCTTTGACTAATTTTACTGTATGTTTGTGTATTCGGGGGGACTTGAAAAATTTTCCTACAGATTTTCATCTTGCACAAAGTGCGCCTTACAGAGATTTAATATATTCTATATGTGATATATGGATTTGGTATCTGGGGGAGGGGGGGGGGGTTATAGCGAATCTAATCTAGCCTCAACTGAGCGATATTAGAAACTTCAAAATCATTAAATTGTACTTAAATTTAGCAGCGTATTTTGTAAAAATTTACCCCCCCCCCCCATAATTTCTACACGAATAACCACATTTGACCTTTATAAGAGTCCCCAGTGAAACTTAAAAATATATAAACTCTTTGGGACGAACGACGCGTATACGTGTCGCAAAAAGACTTAAGAATCTGTTTTTATCCCCACCTGCAAGAATTTTACTGTAAAATTTGCTTTTTTTAATTGGAGCATTTTCTGGATTTAATAAGGCGCTTTGTTTTTAAAAACTGATGACGAAACATTAAAAATTTTGTAAAAGGCTCCCGTCGCAAGCTCGCAAAGGTTTAAAAGTAATTAAAGACCTAAAATGTTTATTGAGCACAAATCCCTTTAAAAAAGAAGTTCGGTCATGTAGATGTTACCAAACTTAATACGGGGCTATCTCAATATACCGAGCTATGATAGCAGGTCACTCTTGAGCAGAGTCGGAAATACTTACAGAGATGTGCTTACGTGGTCAAAGGAAGGGAGGTATCAGCCTCAAACGAATGTGCTATCATATACAGTTGTTAAAACTGACCCACAATCATTCAATATACAGTTGAATGATTGATATAATACTGAATGACTCTATATAACGAAATACATTGTTCCAGTAAAAAATTCGTTATATAGAGAAATTCGTTGAATAGAGAAAGCCGTTAAAATTTCTGTTTAATGTGAAAATTTTGAACAAGTATTTTTTTTATATACGTTTAATTTAAAATTTGAAGTGTTTAACATAAATATTAACGTAATATTCTATTTCTTAATTATTTGAACAGTTTCAAAAAAGAGAATAGACATTTATTTAAAAGCTTAATAAAAATCACACCAGAAAAACGTACGTCAATTTTTTTTTGCCATTTAAAACACAACATCTCAAATTTTCGGGGGCGATCTCATTGCTCCGGGAGTGAATGTCCCCCCCAAGCCACCCCTGAAATCAACACTGACTTCAATTACCACATTGATCCAGGTTTTATAAAAGTGTAACCAGAGGCGTAGCTACAGATATTTTTTGGGGGGGGGAGAATTTAAAAATTTCCCAACTTGAAAAATATTGTTCTAATTTCCAATTAAAATTATACAATGCAATGTGCTTATAATGATAACAATACTTATGCATTAAAAATAATTTCTTTTCCAAAAAAAAAAAAAAAAAAAAAAAAAAAACTAGATTTATTGCTATTTTTTCAGCATGAAAATAAAGATCAGAAGAAAAAGAGATAAAGATTATACTTTTACCACAAAGGTTAAAGAAACAATTTCAAATAATGCAATAAATGTAAGATTCAAAGTTAGAGACATTGCATACATTCAAAAAAAATTATATAAATATATGAAATATGAAACAAAAAATGTTACATAAAGAAAAATTGTAACGATTGCTAATGAACACTTACATTGTAATTTTTTTCATTTAACACTGATCCTTCTGTTCTTCAAAGAAGCCCACCTAATGATCACATCGTCCAGTTTAAGTAAGTCCGCTATTTTATTTTCACATTTCAAAAGCATTAAGCTATCCAGTCTGTCATCGCTCATGGTAGTTCGTAATTCATTTTTTATAATTTTTAGCTGACTAAATGTCCTTTCATTTGACGCAACACCATAAGCTGCTGTGAATGTTAAAATGCACAGTTTGAAGGCTTGACCTAAATAATTTTTGAATTTTTTGGCATGAACGAAAAGTCCGTTAAGAGAGTCAACATTATTGTTTGAACACAAGTCAAAAAGTATTTCCATTTGACTCTGCAAGTCGTGTATGTCAGGTTTATCAGATCCAGGAGGAAACATGTTAATAACTTTTTCTAGATTACTTATGCTCAAATTTGCTTTGGTGAATGGTAGCTTAAAAATCGAATGTATCGGTTCAATAGTATCTTTGATATATAAAACATTGTCATTGAAACCCATTATTAATGTGTCCAAAACTTCTTTGAATTCTTTCCTGTAAAAAGTATTTAAATCTATGTCCATTGCTGTTCTATTGTTTTCATCAATTTTTTTAGGTGGAACCCTTTTTCTATGGTGTTTTCGGAAGTCTGATTCAACATCTATCCCCATTTTTTCAGCGAATACAATTGAACTTTTTATAAGATTATTCATTCCAGTGGAATCATCACTAATTGCTTGTAAGCTTTGGACAGTACTTTTTATTATCGCAATGCAGTCAATGACGTTAAAATCAGGTGTCTCCAGAATTTCAGTTAAAATTTTTATTTTGCTTAAGATGTTTTTCATGAAAAAAAATGATGCAATAAAATCAAAAGTTTTCATTTTTTTATAAATTCCAAATGCTTTTGTTCTAGTAGAGGAATCAAAAGTCTTTTCATTGAAAATATTTTCTAATAGTTCTATTACCATTTCAAACGATTGAGTTAAGGCTTTGACCGATTCAGCTCTTGCGGTCCATCTGGTTTTTGATAGATTTTTAAGTTGAATTACTTTATCAATGTTCTCTACACTTGACTGATAATGCTTAAATCTTTTTGTACTTGATGTGAAAAAGACATAGAGCTCTTCAAGGATGTTAAACAAATCTTGAATTAATATGCTAACGTTGCAAGCATGTTCTAGAGCAGTATTCGTTCGGAGTTTTCGTGGTTTTCTTCGAACCTTGCGTAAATACGGGTTAGGTTCCCTAAGAAAGTCCCCCACGAAGGGCACTCCCCCCTGGTCCTATATCCCTAGCGCAGATAATCGGACGACAAAAATAAACCAAACCAAACCATCTAGAGCAGTATTAGTGCGGTGATCTTGACAAGGTATGTAAGGAACACTGTGACCGACAATCTCAGATATATGTTTTTGTACACCATTGAACCTCCCGGACATATTTTGAGCAAAATCATAAGACTGGAATGCAAGCTTCGAATAATCAATTTCTATTTCATTTAAGCACTGTAAAATTAAATCTGCCATTCCCTTTCCAGTTTTGTCACTACATTCAATTGTTTTGACCAATCTTTCCCTAATTTCACCTTCATTACTTACACTTCGGATAACAATAGACATTATATCTTTGTGTGACAGATCTGGAGTTGTGTCGGCCAAAACTGCAAAACATAAACTATTTTTTATTTCAGAAGTGATTACCTGACGAATTTCAGATGCTATTAAATTTATCATTTCATTTTGAGATTCTGGACTCATATATGTAACATGATATGGTCTCAATTTTTTATCTTCAAACCAACATTTCATTGTAGTATTGTGCCTTGAGATAAGCTGTATCACTTCGCAAAAATTTCCTTTATTAATATCATCGGTGTTTGACTCTCGAAATGCTAATCCTTGCTTTCCGAATGTTTTACAAGTATCCATTAAAATTTTGATAACTTCTCTGTTGTGCATTCGAACTTTTTCTTCCTGAATTAAAACTTGCCTTTTTGATTTGTCAATTAAGACATCAATATGTTTTTTCTTTACAAGAAAATTACAAAAATCATATAGAGCAGACTTATGAGCTTGAGATGAGAAATGTTGTTGGAGCTTCCCTAATTTATCTTTTCCGCAACTTTTCATTTTACCCCATACTTTTACTCCGGTTGAAGTCCAAGCATCTTCTCTTTTTTCACGACCTATACCAACAGGAAAAAGACAACATACAAAGCAAAAAGCAGCATGCTTTGCTGTACTGTACTCTAAATATTCAAATTCTGTATACCAGTGGGGATTAAACCGGTTTTTTCCATCAGAAGGAAAACATGCTAATTTAGGTTGATGTGGACCTAACTGAATTAAATAATTTTTCTAATTTTCATTTAAAGTATCTGGACGTAGACCAGGATCATGATTTACTATTTCAGAGGCACTTCCACTGTCTTCAATTGAAAATTCTAACTCATTATTCAGTTTATTCAATACTCTGCACCCCTCTTCAAGAACTATATCACAGGTTTCTTTAATTGAAGAGATAAAGTTAACAATCTCAGTTATTGCCAATTTCTCGTTAACTATGTCAGATTCATTATATTGAGAAAAAATAGTTTTGCTCTCAGTTAATTTTTCGAGAATAAAAGAAAATTTTCCCATAAAAGACACCCAGTCCGACTTATTTTCATTTTCTTCTTTAGTTTGGTTTTCATTTGTGAAGCTTGCAGTCTCGTTTTGAAATTCATTATCCATTTCAGATTGGTTTTGAGTTTTGGAATTCGTAGCCTCATGTAGAAATTCACTTTCTTTTGAAAAATCCAAATTACACTGTTGAAGAAGTTGATCTTCGCTCTCGGTGTTGTTTATAGGAAAAGAAAAATCTTTTATTTCTTCAGACTTTTTATTTAAGTTCAACACATCAGTATTGCAACTTATGCTGATTATTTCTTCATTTGACGGACTGCTATCATATTTATATATTTGTTCCGATTTCACATCGTCCACTTTTTTCCTTTTACGTACTGAAGCATCGAATGGATTTTTAGGGGCTCCAATTTCCTGCACAGAAACTCTATTCCCATTATGATTGTTTTTTTCATGCTGAGATTTATAGTCATTATTAAATACTGCTTTACAATTACAACATTGAACTTTATATCGCTTTGGTTTCATATTTTATAAACCGATAAAAATATAGCAGTTTTTTTATCCGCACACAAACAAAGTAAAAAGGAACACATTTATCAGAATCAATAATTTTTTGAAATCACATTTGCTTTTATGATTATTTTTTCTTGACGACAAAGGGTTACCAGTATTTTTTCTGGCGAAAACTCATTGGATATTGTTGCCCAGTTACGTAATATAGCAGGTGTAGCTACTATTATAGAAATTAGGACTCCAGCTTTTCTTTTTTTTTTTTTTTTTCTTTTGGCGCCTGAATAAATATTTTTAATATTTTTTTTTTTTTTCAAAGTTACTTATTCCAAGTTCTTTTAATACTATTTGAGATTAGCATAAAACGGAAATACAAATTGCATTTTTGTTTTACAATATTAGAATAGATTGCTATTTTGAAATAAAATTTACAGATTTTTAAGCTTAGATTGACTCGACGACTAAAGCCGTTGTATAAATTCTCCGGCGACGCGACGACGACGGGTTAAATATGAAAAGATGTGAATATTTTCTTGTTTTATTTTCATTTTGACAGTAGAATATGTTATAATTGGAATTATTAATTTTATTTTTAAAGATCTATTGCGATTTCTTTTCTTTCGTCAACCATCATTAGTTTGTTTAAAAATTCCCTTTTTTGTTTACTGTCTTTGCTATACATGTCTTTTCCGGCTGGAATTTCCAGATCAGAGCACGGTCCCGACTACATATAAGCTATTTTGGCCCAGCACGGCCCGATTTGAAAATTAAAACTTTGGCTCGAGCCGGATCTATATTTTCACAGTTCAGGGGCCGGCCTGAACAAAAATCTTTGAAAACAGGAACAGCTTGCGTAAAAAACAATTAAACCAGGCCCGATCCGCGGGCCAATTTGATAGCTACAAAAAATTCGGATTTTTCTTAACGTACAATTAAGATTCTTCTAAAGAATGCTGATAAAAAGAATCTAAAATAATTGTTTTCTTGCGCATTTCTCAATTCACTTTTGTTCGGAAACGCATAAAATTGGCAGATGTTCTTATTTAGAAAAAATGTTATCGAATGGCGCTTTCTTTTTTCTTGGAATGAAAGCAACATATATTTCAGAAAAGGCTGTCAAATATTAGTTTTTGATTCGATTTTCAAAACGTCATAGCAAGTAAAGAAGAGAAAACTGTCGTTGTGTAACAATAATCGCCTGTAATTGGATAAGTAATTTATTTATCGAAAAATGGAAAACGCTATTCAATTCGAAATCGTTTCAATCCAATCACTTCAGGCCTGTCAATGTTATGCATTTTCTTTTAAAAATGAGTCAGAAAATGTTTCAGAAAGTTTTGTGTTATTCAACAGGGAATTTGAGAACCACCTCAAGATACATTTCCGATGATTCCCCTTACCAAAAGTTCGTTATCATTATTACTTATTTTGCAAAGCAAAACTGTCCGCCCGACACATGCCAAGAGCAACCAAGTCCAGTTCCGTCCCGACTCAACTATGCAGAAAAAAATAATCCTTACCTCGGCCTAACCCGAGTCCAGGAGAGCCATTTGGGAAGGACAGGGGAGACATCCCCTCCCCACAAGAAAACAGACATTTTTGATCGCAGCCTCTATTACAAAAAAAAAAAAAAAAAAACTTCCGGAAGAAAATGTGAGAGATTAATGAAGATGTTTGTTATTATATGACTATGAACAAGGTAATAAACAATCTGGAAAGCCATTTTGGGGGACCTGGCGATGTGAGGGGAATCCCCCCGCCAACTGTAGGGTGTTTGATGTTGCACAGTGTCCTCCTTTCATACTCCTGACGTAAAAATTGCTTGAAAATTTCCCGCCAAAGATAAAAATCTGTCTAAAGTGAAAGTTTTCATCAGTCCTTTGCGACTTCATATTCGACATTTTTACTTTTTTTTGCATCTATGATTTGATAATTTTTCTGGTTTGAGGATTAAAAAGGGGGAGGGGTAATAAACTGACGGTGCTCCTGCCCGAGTCTGCAAAAAAAGCTAAGCTCAGGCTCAAACATGATTAACTATCCGATGACGTTCTCTACATTTTGGACAAAATATATTTTTGCAATAGTGTTGTTAAAATAAAATCGGCTCATGCAGCACATTTATACGCATTCTTGTGAAACTCATATTTATTGAAAATAATTCAAATTTTATGAGCTTCTTTTAAATTTTTATATCAGAATGGTGGAAGCACTCTGTTTGAAAGTTTGCCTGCTCGGTCCACGGGCCATGCCAGTACCTTGGACCAAGCCCAGGCCCGGACAGACTTCTAGTATATGAGCCATTATGGATTTTCATACGAAAGTAACATAAAAGTCACGGACTATAATTTGAAATTTTTCAGAAATGAAAGTTTTGGAGGAAACAAAGGAGTGGAGAAAGCTGTTTAGAGTCAGATATTGATACACAGGAGCAGAGACATTTAGGTCTAATAAGTGTATGATGTTTTCATAGAACAGAGAAATACAATGACAAATTGAGTCTGGTTGATTTCTTTTGATAATTTAACTTGTTTGCTAAACCATTGTCACCGAAAGAATAAAAAGTTCATATATTTCTTGTAATTATTAAAAAAAAAGAAAGTCTTTCAAAAATCTAAATTTTCCCAACTCTAAGCTCAAATTTCCCAACTTCACATATATTGGGGGGGGAGGCTCCCCCCCCATACCCCCCCATGGCGACGCCCCTGAGTGTAACAATTAAATTGACATTGTTTCTAGAAGGATGTTAAAATATGTGTGGGAAGGGGGCAGGTGGAATGAATTCTTTGGATTTTAAGATCAAGGAGATTTAAGGTAGAGAAGCAATATAAAGAACTCAGCCTTGAGCGATAAATCAAAAATAAGTGATGAAAATTTGATTCCATGTGATTTTGAAGCTTTTTTAAAACTGAATAAATAAAGAAAATTTTATGAAAAAATTCGTTATATGATGATAGGTATTTCGCTATATAGAGACTGTTTTTAATGTAATCATGAAAAAAGGGGACCGTTCCTGCAAAAAATTCGTTATATAGAGAAATTCGATGTATGGAGTTTCGATATAGAGAGACTCGACTGTATTTGTTCCAATTAATCTTTTCGATCAGTCAAAACATGGAGGTTACATTTTCATATGGCCATTTGTGTTAAAAACATGTAATTTATATAACAAGTACTTCAAGTAGAGAAATACAGAAATTTATTTTTGTTTAAAATACTAATGCTTTATTAAATTTTATTCAGTGTAAATAGATACAAAATACATTGTACTAATTTCAGCTAATACAGTAGAGACCCACTATTCCGAACTAATTGGGACCGCACACTGTTCGGCTTAGCGAAAATTCGGAATGGGCGGATTTCATTAATAATAGTCCACGTATTGACTTGTTAACCCTTTGCGGCGCAGGACAAATTTATTGATTAAGTGTTGAAATAAATGACTGACACCGGAATTTGAAAACAAATTTATTTGTAAATAAGAAAACGCTATATTTCACGCATTCAATAAGCCGTAATTTTTTTAAACAAATTTCCGGTGCCAATGTGGCGTTTGGGAATTAAAATTAAGTGGTATATCTATGAAACCACCGCGCCGCAAAGAGTTAAGGCGTAAATTAAGTATGGGGACATCTGCTTGTGTCTTTTCTATAGAGCATTGGTCGGCTCGTGGTGAACAGATTCTGTTATTTCTAATAACTAAAAATTCACTATTAACCCTTTCCGGCACACTGTGCCCAGTTCGGGATACCTAATTTTAATTCCAAACTTGCAAATGACATCCATAATATTTTAGTAAAATTTTGCTTTTACAATAAAAGCTTAAATTAAGGAGTTCATAATATCTAAAAAAGTCGTTTGCAAATTCCGGTGCCAGTCGATAATTACTTATTTTACTACAAAATTTGCCAGTGCCGGGAAAGGTTAATGTGTAACAGATTCTTCAAATAAAAATTATAACTGTAGTATTAGCAATAAATACGCTTTATCTCCACACATAAATCCGAATCAATGATGACAAAAAACAAGCTTCTTAGTCCATTCAGTGTTCCTTGTCAGAAAAAAAAAACAATTTACTTATTAAGTGCGTATAAATTAGTTATTTTTATTTGTTTATTTATTTATTTATTTTTTTTGTATTTAGCAGTGATAAAAATTGATTCTACAAAAATGTATAAACAGAGACGATATGTAGTGTAAGTAACCCACTTTCATTCCGATTTGGTTTCAGGAGTCCTCATCAAGATTAAGCTATATGTATTTAACTATATCTATTTAACCTCTTTGTTTAACAATAAATGTACGTTTTTTCACGAACGTCTTTTTTTATTTTTCCTGTTTCTGAGTTTTTAAAAAAATCGGTATTTTTTTCTGAACTCTGTTCGGTTTAGCGGGACTCTACTCTACTACTTAGGCGCTAAAATTAGATAGCATCATTCTTCTGACTCTTCGGAATCGTCCGTATTTTGCAAATCGGATTGATGACATGAATCGCACAATTCTAGCTCTAACTCACACAGTTCGTGATTAGGCGTTAACTCTCCCATTTTTGCCTTGTCTAAAGCATCATTAATTATTTTTTCGCAAATAGTTCTTTGCTGATTCGACAAATTTCGTAGCTTCGTAGCTACGGTTTTACCAAATGCATCGAAACTATCCCCAGTTTCTTGCGGATATGTGGGCTGCTGTATAACTGGTAGCAAAACAACTCGAGTTAAGACTTTTTCACTTGGTTCTTTCCCTTTATTTGGCTGCAACTGTGATCCGAGAATTGTGTTGGAGGAAGTTGAAGTTGTGGCTGCAAGATCTGAAGAATCTCTAACATTTAAAAAGTGTGTTGGATAAATAGATTCGTCTTTAAGTCGGAAAGCATCAATTGGAGCATCTTGTGTCTGCTTCTGAAACATAGAGAGGATGTTATTAGGAGATTACAATAGGATGTTTACGAAGTGAAAAAAACCTTACTATAGCCAGGTGCATTCAAAGAGAAAAATCACGGAAGTCATGATCACGTGAAAGAAGAAAATGTCCATAAATAGCATTAGAAAAATGTACATTGACATTGAAATCCATCGAAGTGGAAATTGTTTTTGAGCCTACAGCTATAGCGGCAGTATATCCAGGTATATTTAAGAGGAAGATAACAGAGGTCATGCTCACGTGATAGAAAAAAATTTATTTAAACAGCATTAAAAAAAATGTACATTGACATTGAAGTCCACCGAAATAAAAATTGCTTTGGGCCTGTAGCTATAGTGGCAGTATAACAGGTATATTCAAGAGGAAGTTGTAATCACGTGAAAGAAGAAAAATTCTATAAACAGCATTAAAAAAAAACCACGTACATTGATATAGAAGCTAACCGAAGTGGAGATTGCTTGGGGGCCATAGCTATAGTGGCATTATAGCCAGGTACGTTCAAGAGGAAGATTACAGAGGTCATGCTCACGTGAAGAAGAAAATTTTTTATAAACAGCATTTAAAAAAATGTAATTAACATTGAAGTTCACCAAAGTGAAGATTGATTTAGGCCTATAGCTGCTGTCGCAATATAGCCAATTATATTCAAGAAGATTACAGATGTTATATTCACGTGAAAAAAAAAAAATTCTATAAACAGCATTAAAATGTACATTAAGTCCACTGAATAGGAGAATACTTTGGGGTCTATAGCTACAGTGGCTATCGCCTTAAATAATCCTTTATTTTGTACACAAAAATAACTACACCAACCAGACATAACAATTTTATCAATATATACATAATTAAAAATCTGTAATTTTTATTGCATAGTCACTTCACCGCTTTTATAGAATATCTCTATTTCGACCAATGAGAATGCTCCATAATTTCGTAAGTAATTGTTTTCTATAAAAGCGGTGGAGTGACTGAACAACGAAAATTGCAGATTTTTAACAGTGTAAGGACCAGATAGCACAAGGAAATTCACACCTCCAGAGAATTACAATCGGGAGCAACACAAAGTGCATGCAACGGAGCCAGATGGAGTCGAAACGCAGACCACCTACGTTCTGAAGCGATTTAAACTGTGTGGGTACTAGAGATGGGCAATATCGTTCCTTTTAAGGAACCGTTCCAGTCGGAACCGTTCACCAAAAGGAACGAGTTCTTTGGACTCGTTCCTATTAGAATCGTTCCGAAAAAAAGGAACGAGTTCTTTTGACTCGTTCCTTTTGGAATCGTTCCGAAAAAAGGAACGATTCCGACAAAGGAACAATTTTGAGAAAAAGGAACGATTTCAAGAAAAAAAGGAACGAATCCGTAAAAAAGGGAACGATTCCGACAAAGGAACGGTTTTGAGAAAAAGGAACGAATTCGAAAAAAAGGACGATTTCAAAAAAAAAGGAACGATTCCGACAAAGGAACGATTTTGAGAAAAAGGAACGAATTCGAGAAAAAAGGACGATTTCAAGAAAAAAGGAACGAATCCGATAAAAATGGAACGAATCCGCGAAAAAAAGGAACGACTTCGAGATAAAAAGGAAGGAATCCGGTAAAATAGGATGGATTTTTAAAAAAAAGGTTCCAAGGGAAAAAAACGCGTCCGAAACTATTTTACGAAAAAAGGGAACGAATCCGGAAACAGGGATAACAGATCTCGGAGCGACATGCAATCCCTAATATTTATTATTTATAACTAACTTATTTTCTTACATATTCATTTTTTTTCATATCATTTCTTATCGTTTGCTTTAATTTTTAAATATTTTGGACAGTTCATTTTGTTTTTAAGAGTTCATTTTATTCATCTGTGTGCGCTATTAATTAGCATAGTTATTTCTAATCCCCATAATATAAGTATTCCCTGACTTTATGATTTATTGTATTAAGCATAATTCCTCTTGAAATTTTGCATTTGGTTGACCTTTCATTTATCACTATAGTTTATCCATGAAATTCTACTGTAGCTTTGGTTTTGGTCATCAGGCTGTTGCGGCGGTCTATTAGATTTTCAATGTAATCATTGCTTTCCCCTCCAAAATCTGTCGTCAAATGACCCTCTATTTATTTTATTATTTTTGCGTAGGAAATTTCTTTATTGATCTAATATTTGATATCGGGGTCTATGATTTGTTTCCTCTTCAAAATTCACCCTAACGTAATCTTTAACTTATATATCGGCCTTCGTAACCGGCCGTTTTCCAAGTTGGTCCATTTCAGTACGATTCCTCAGGAATTGGGAATTTCGGAGTCTGCCCATTTCGAGAAAATTCCTAGAAGTCCATCTATTTAGGAATTAAGGGTGTATTTGAAAAAAATATTTTTCCACATTCAACAGCTCGAAAATATCCGATAAAGTTTCAGACACATTTTTAACCCTTCCCGGCACACTGTGCCCGGTCTGGGATACCTAATTTTCATTCCAAACTTGCAAACGGCACCAATAACATTTTAGTAAAATTTTGCTTTTGCAACAAAGGTTTAAATTAAGGAATTCAAAATATCTAAAAAAAATCGTTTGTCAATTCCGGTGTCAGTCAATATTTTCTTATTTTACTAACAGATTTTGCCCGTGCCGGAAAGGGTTAAAGGTAGATACGTGAAACTTGCTGAGGTGATTTTTAAGGAGATGTATAAGAAGCCGCGTGATTTCTTTTTTTTTCGCTCAATTCGTTAGAATTTGATTTATAAACAATTATTTTCTCAGTATGACCATTTTTTTTCGTTCGCAGATCTCCCTCTTCAGGAAATTCAGTTCAAAACGCCAACTTTGACAACAGTTTTTTTGCAATTGTAAAAAAAAAAAAAAAAAAAAAAAAAAAAGGACAAGGACGGCGCATTATGTACTTTCTAAGAAAGAGAATTGCCAGTTTGAAACGTTTGAGAGCAATAATGAATTTAAGAATAAATCAGACAATAAGCAGTTTGGATTGGAATACACCCTTAACCCCTTCGTGACGGGAGTATTTTATGAAATTTTTAATGTATTGTCATCTTTTTTTAAAAACAGAAATTTGTGCCTTATGAAATCGAGAAAATGCTCCGATTAAATAAAGCTACTTTTGCAGTAAAATTTTACTGGTGGAAATAAACAAGGATTCTTAGGCTTTTTTGTGGCACGTATATGTGTCGCTCGTCCTCAAGGGTTAAGGCTAAATATGAATAGAATCTTTTGCATAATCAAATTCAATATTTATCGATTTGGAGAGACATAATTGGTTAAATGGAGTGCATATGACAGCCTTAGTATGTATATAACAGTGTGCTTCCTAACTGAATCATCAATGCGGAGCCGAAACCGAAATGCCTACACCTAAAATTATAAAATTTTAGCTGTTACTACCTACTATAATATAAAAATCCATTAAAGAAATAGTTTCTGAAATTCAAAGCTTAGTGAGCTGAAAATGGGATTGTAAGTTTCTGAAAAAGGATACAAATGAAAATCCAGGATATTTAAATTTAGAAATTGCACATAATTAAAACTGTGGTTTTATGTAGTAAGAAAGGAAATTATAACTATTTAGTTCAATAACGTAACTAATTTTCTTCAATTATATATTTTAAGACAAATAAGTTTTGAAATACATAAAATAAGTAAAAAAATAAAAACTACAAAATACAACGTTGTTCAAAAGAATTTTATTTCAAAAATAGGAGCACACAAAATTTGCTGATTTAGTGAAATCATAAAATGATACGTTGCAATAAGAGCAAGGCTAAAATGGTAGTACAACAAACAATTCAACATTATTTTTTTTATAGTAAAGAAATTTAACATATATAATATATAGCTGTCATGAATAGTAAATTACTTCTAAAATTTTCATTTATTGACGGTAATTAAAATATTTTAGAAACAACCAAATTTCTTTAATAATTTTTGTTTATGAAGTTAGGTTACATAAGCTAAAACATTTAACAACGTTTAAACACGTAAATATGTACAGTATCATGACATGAAAAAAAAAAAAAAAATCCCACAATGGCCGTTTCGAGGATTGTGTGGATCCCCTTCCTCAATGCGTAAAAAATAAGATAAAATAAAAGATTAAAATGGATTCAAAGAGCACCTCGGTTATAGCCCCGAGTAAAACTCTGAAAACCCCTGGTATAATCCCGAAAAACTCAGGACTATAACAGATGTTAGGGGGCTACTTCAGTCAAATGGGTTCACTCAAAGGAAGGTCAAATGGACCCGTTTGCTAATGCTAATCCTGTGCAAGAAATTTATAAAGATATCTCAGCTGTATTTTAATATTTTTATTTTTTATTTTTTTGCATTGGATAGCTGAGATCGATCTGTATTCAAGTCGTTGTTTGCTTTTTCGATTATATTTACAGATATTTTTTATGCGGGACTTTCATTTTCAGAACCGGTTTAGAAAGGGAAAGCACCCTTATAAAAATATCTGCAATCAAAATTGAAAAAATAAAAAACGGCCTGCATTTTGATCTATCTCAGCTATCCAATGAAAAAAAAAATCATTTAAAAATATTGAAATGCAACCGAGTTATCTTTATAAATTTTTTCCATAGGATTAGCATTAGTAAGCGGGTCTTTTCATTTGACAGAAGTAGCCCCTTAACGGGGCTAAAAAACATCGTTCTATTTTAATCCTTTAATTTTTTTTCCATACTAAAAATGGAGTTCCAAGAATCCTCTAAATGGACGTATGTGATTTTTGTATCATGGTATTGTACTTATTTATGCGTTTAAACGTTGCTAAAAATTTTAGCTTGTGTATTGAAATTCACACAAAGTGATTGTTTTATGTGCTTGTTACGCTAAGGTTTTATCTGAGAAATTTGCTATAACCGAAATATTTTTCAAATAACTAGAAATGATCCAAAAAATTTTTGGAAACTTAAACATTTAATAATTTTAATGTTATACAATCATTTTCTGCTCTAATGATTTTGTTAATACATAATAAGTATTATTGAGACATGTGGAGAAAAAATAAGAATGTTAGGAATTATAATACGTAAAAATAAAAATATATGCTAAATTAGCAGACATTTGTAATAATAGAATTTTAATGCAATAGTGGGAAAAAAAAACCTAAATTAAAGTAAGGTACCCTGGGGTAATAATGCCAGGCGGGGTAATAACGCCAAGTGCTTATATTTTGCATAATTATGAAATAATCAGGTAAATGACACCCATGTGCTCTGCGCAGAAAGATTTTGAGTCATATAAATCGAAAAAAACAGCTTCAAATTAATTTGTTTCATTTTTAGGTCTTATTGTTTTTACAAGCAACTAAAATTAACGCTTGATCTAAAATTTGCGAGATAAGGTTTTTGATCTGAAGACTATATTTTTTATCCAGAAATAATTTGTTTATTACATAAATTTGTAGTGTATATCATGTACTTTCAAATTGTTGTAGAAGATTTTGTATATCTTCTCGAGATAATTTGTAGTTTAGGATTTACTGCGCAACAAGTATCCCGGGGTAATAACGCCAGGGATTGGCTTTTTCTTTCACTTTCACAAAAAATCAATATTTTCTATCGCATATAATGCATATATGGGAATATAAATACTGATTCAAATAATCCGTGCAATGTTTCTAATAATTCTATTTAAATGGTCATTTTTAAGCAAAACGTAGCTTAGAATCTGATATTCTTTTGCCTCCTCCCTCCGCCACCACCACAGCTTTCTTTTTCTTTCAGAGTCACAAAAAAATTGTACATTTTCATTAGCTTAGAATGCAATTTGTCAATTTCTAGAGCTGTAGAGTTTGTATTTTTGGAATTGGGCAATCTACATGCCATTATTTCATCTTAATTTATAGTTTTGTTTGCATGGCGTTATTATCCATATAGGTGGGTATTAACGCCGAATAGCATTAGTCAAGAAAAAACGCCATTACATTTTATGAATACATATCTGTTAAATTATTTTATTTTATATAGATAGTCAATGAGTTGCTGTATCAGATCCTATATTTGTTTGAAAAATACAATCTAAAACTAAGCCGTGAAAATTGGTAGAACCTTAACGTGGCGTTATTACCCCAGGGTACCTTAGTTTAAAACACAAAAATAATACAAAATGCAACTACAATAATTTTTTCCCGAAATGTTTTAGAATATGTCAGGGCTTAATTTGCGCCGGAGCTCAGGTACGTCTCTGTTTTTAAAAAATATTTAAGTATTGGTTGGAATTCACCAGATCTCATAAATGTAGGGTTCCGGAGCCCAGTTCAATAGAGCTTTTTTTGTATCATGGATACTGCCCATTTTTTAACTCTGCACATTTCACTTTCTTTTCTGTCATTTTCATTTGCAAGTGGATCTAACTGTCATGTATTATTATTCTGATAGAAAGAAATCGAGCAGTGTTTCCTCTTTTTTTTAATAAAAGCATCGAATTTTTCCTATAGCGGTGTCAATTTTTTTATTTTGTTTTTTAGTTTTTGGACTCGTTACAAAAGTTGATAAGCGGAAGGAATCTATTATAGTTTAAGATATGCACCTTTTAAAGAAAATTGAAAAATGTTGTTCCATTCTACAGCATATAAATATTAATTTCAGTGAATTTCAAGCATTTTTTATAAAAAATGCATAGCTATGTGACTAATTTTTTTTTTTTTTTTTTTTTTTTTTGCGTGTGTGTGTGTGTGTGTGTTAATGCTATTTCTGAATCATAAATCTTACTATATTTAATACCAGAATTCTGCGATGAATTACATTAAAATTAGAAAATACTTCTATCGGAAGAAGTAATAAGTAAAAAGTGGAATAGTTGACAAATAAATATATGCTGATAAATATATTTAAAATTTTTATTTTGCTAAAAAAAAAATGCTTTTGCAAATAATATATGAAATCTAAATATGCAGATTGGAGTCAATATGGGGAGGGGGGAACGCTACAATTGTTAGTATTGCAGATTATTAGGATTCCGGTAATTTTTACTTTCTCATCATATGTGATATATGGTAAGTCTTGCAATGGTTTTGAAAATCGAAAAAAGAAATTGACGGATAGTGAAGATTACGAAAAACATAATTTTAGAAAAAAAACATGCCGTCTGTCTGTAAATCTTCCGAACAAATTGAGATAGAGACTTAAATTTGCTATGTACTTAATATGAAGTAACCTCGATTATCCGGAAGTGTTTCTATCGGACTCTCGAAATATTCGTTCAGATGACAGATATTATTGAGATATTCGTAATCATATTTTCCAAATTCTACGACTTTTCACGACCCTGTATTTCACTGAAATTTCAATTCAAAGATTTATTTTAATTGGAAATGAAGCACTTAATCCAATGCAGTAAATTGTTAGTATAATTGTTTATTTAATCCGTCTGTCTGTGCGCGTGTCTGTCCGTTTGTCTGTAAATACTCTATCTCTCGAACAAATTGAGATAGATACTTAAAATTTTGTGTGTATTTAATATGTAGTAATGAGAAGAAGCCTATTGAATATCAGTAAACTCCATTATCCGGAACTATTTTTTAGGACTCTTAAAATATTCGTTCTGATGAAAATTTATAGAAATTTTCGAATTTTTTTATCTTAAAGAGTGGGTGAAAAATACAATGAAAAACATAAATCTCTATAAATAAAAGGAATTCCGAGGATAATTAATTGAGGCACAGGGGAAAGCAAATCTTGGCAATGCGCCAACTCGGTCCAGAGGAAGCAAATCTTGGCAATGCGCCAACTCGGTCCAGAGGAATATCATTAAGAAATATAAAACAGATAATGTATTTATCACAAAAAATCGTCTGCTAAGAAAATATCAACACTTTAACACGAAACTAACGCAATCGTTGGATACATGTTCCCTCCCGTGTTTCTCATTGCTCATTTTAAGTATTTTTAGAGTTTAATATTAGTTGTTGTTTTTAAAACTGATTTTTCACAAAGTCAGCTGCGACGTATTTCAGACAATGCATTTCTGCATGCTTCCAGTTATTGATAAAATCATACAAATTTCAAGTTCGTTTAATATTGCTAATACGGACCCGGGCAACGCCGGGCGGGTCAGCTAGTTTTGTATAAAGATTAAAGTCACTCGGATAATTATTTGCCGGAATAATTGTATTAATATTTTCCACATTCTTCGATTTTTCATGATCATTCATTTCATTCAAATTTCAATTCAAAGGCATATTTTAATTGAAAATGAGACACTTAAACCAACGCAGTAAACTGTTAGTTAACATAACTATAATTTTTGGAGTTATTAGGATGCTTCTTTTACGCAATTCGGTATTATCCCGTCGATCAGAAAACTATTTCCAAACTGTAAGATTAAATGCCAATAATGACTTCATAAATGTCACATTCACTTAACATTAAACACTTTACATGTGTTTGTTACGCCATCAAGTGATATTTAATTTCATATTTTATGTGTGGTACTATTAATCTTTTACTAATTTATTTGTTATTTCGTTATTTAAAGTAAAAATTATGCTAATTTGCATAATTTAATAATAGTTTGTCGATTATATGTCGAAATGGGTCGACGAGATAAACAATTATAGTATCCGTAATTCCGTAATGGAGCATTACGAAGCATTGGAAAAATTAAATATATTTTAAATTTTATTTTGGAATTGTGATGCACTTGAAAAACATACATAAACGTTTTATAACTTTAAACATGCTTATAGTAAAGAAAAAAAAAACTGAGGAAAGTTATTTTTTAATTGAAGTGGATTGTGGCATTTAAATGGAGAGTGGTGTAATAAAATCACTTTAAACTGTATTTATAATACTCGAATCTTTATAAAAACTTAATCAGAATGCACTAGCGATAATAAAGCACAATTAAAACAACAAATTATAAAATCGAAATTTTCGTTTTTTTCGCCGAATAAAGAGCCGGCGGAATCGTTTTAAATTCTCTAACGGACCGGGCTGGCAGATTTAGAATAGTTTTTTCAACGGGCCGGGCCGACAAACAACATAAACGGGCCAGGCCGGCAAAAAAATTGAATGGCCCAGACGGGCCGGGCCGATTAAAAAAATTTTCGGGCCTATCGGCCCGTTCTGAAGATTTGAGCTGGAACGATAAAATATGAGCTATTTTATATGGTTTTAACGAGAATAAGTATAAATGTACGTCACGAGCCATACTAGTTTGACAGCATCAATATAAAAATGTACAATGTAGAGATCAGCATCGGAGAATTACATTGTGTGCAACTCGTTTTAATATTTTTTTAGCTGACTCATGCCGGTCCGAGATCAAGCTCGCATTATTTTTCTACATATAGACTGGCCGGACCGGAATTACACTTAATTGTTCTCAAGATCTGTAGGGCAGAAAACATAATTTGTAAAATTATTAACAGCGATAAAGAACTTATGTTAGCTTTATCTTCGGATATATACTTCTTGATGGTTTTTAAATTAATTTCTGATTAATTTTAAATTGTAAAAGTATAAAAGTGATAAGCTTAATTATTGAAGGGATTTGGAATCGAATAGCGTTTTTTATTTTTGGTAAATATGACCTTTGTATGACCTTTTTGTATGACCTTTTGAGTCTGACTTGTATGACCTTTTTGAGATGTAATAGTTTCTCAAATGATTGCAGGTTTTTCTCCCTTCCCATGCTATCGCTTCCGAAAATTCTATTCAAATCGCAGTGACATATGATTATGACAGTATTTTATTTACTTGTAGTATTCTTAAATTGCTTGTAACAAAAAATAGATAACGCCCCTCGATTATGTAGTTTTTGAATAAAGATACCTGCTAATCTTATGCATTTCTGAGAAAAAAGTGAATTTAGAAATGTATCAGAAAGAAGCTTCTTTGAATTTAAGAATGAATTGGGATTTAAAACCTTTAATAAAATGATATAGAAATATTTTTATAAATTTTCTTTTATCAAACATCTTCAAAAGTAACGACGTTTTTAGCTTTCTTTCTTTTTTCTTTTATTCTAAGCCATATTAAATTTTTAATGAATCTTTATTCGAATGTTGATAGCCTAAGAGTCTAAGTAATCATTAATGTTGTTAATGTGTATTTCCTGTAAAATGTATTGTAAAATCATTCCATAGATATGTATGTGCAGTATTCTTCAAAAAAATCTTAATTATATGATAAAAATCTAATTTTTTTTTTTTTTTTTTTTTTTTTTTTTTAGAAATTGTAGAAATTGTAATGGGCCAAAACGGGCCGGGCCTATTTTCACTGATTTCTGTACGGGCCGGGCGGGGCCTAAAATATAAAAATTTAAACGGGCCGGGCCCAGGCCGAACTTTTGAGCTTTACAACGGACCGGGCCGAAATAAATTACCTACGGGCCTGAAAATTCAGGCCCGTGCAGACCTCTAGATATAATGCACATAGTTTATTAAACGTTTATCCCCTCCTACAACTTTAATTTCTTTTCTCTTTCTTTCGTTTTTCTTCGTCTCCCTTCCCCCCCGATTTTTTTTTTCATGCACATTTGAAGGATATTTGGGCAATACACTTTGCTTTAATAAATCAAAATATATCTTATTTTAAAATAAAATCGGTCCTTTTCGGAATGGTTTCATTTCGGAACTAGTCCGAGGAATCGTTCCTTTTCGGAATGGTTTCATTCCGGAAATAGTCCGAGGAAACGTTCCTTTTCGGAACGAGTCCGATCAATCGTTCCTTTTCGGAATGGTTTCATTTCGGAACTAGTCCGAGGAATCGTTCCTTTTCGGAACGAGTGCGAGGAATCGTCCCTTTTTGGAATGATTTCATTTCGGAACTAGTCCGAGGAATCGTTCCTTTTCGAAATGGTTTCATTTCGGAACTAGTCTGAGGAATCATTCCTTTTCGGAACGAGTCCGATCAATCGTTCCTTTTCGGAAGGGTTTCATTTCAGAACTAGTCCGAAAAATCGTTCCTTTTCGGAACGAGTGCGAGGAATCGTTCCTTTTCGGAATGGTTTCATTTCGGAACTAGTCCGAGGAATCGTTCCTTTTCGGAACGAGTCCGATCAATCGTTCCTTTTCGGAATGGTTTCATTTCGGAACTAGTCCGAGGAACCGTTCCTTTTCGGAACTAGTCCGAGGAACCGTTCCTTTTCGGAACGAGTCCAAGGAACCGTTCCTTTTCGGAATCGTTCCGAAAAGGAACGAATCTTTTTTAGAGACAGGAACCGTTCGTTCAGTTCCACCACCGGAACCGTTCCTTTGGAATCGTTCCTCAACAAATGACACATCTCTAGTGGGTACCTTAAGGGTGTATTTCGATCCAAAGTGCCTTTTTCCGATTTATTTTTAGATTCATTTTTTCTCTCAAATGCACCAAAATTTCAAATTCTCTTATTTAAAAACTGCACAAGGTGCCGTAATTGTCGATTTTTTTTATAAATGTAAAAAATGTTGCAAAACAATGCTGTCGAAAACGGCGTTTTGGACAAAATTTTCCGAAGCGGGAGGTCTGCGAACGAAAAAAAGGGCATCCTGAGAAAATAATTGCTTATAAATCAAATTCTAAATAATTCAGCGAAAAATTACTTCACACGGCACCTTATACATCTCTTCAAATATCACCCCAGCAAGTTTCATGTTTCTACTTTTAAAAATGAGTCTGAAAATGTATAGGAAAATTTTGAGCTGTTGAAGGTGAAAAATCATTTTTTCGAATACACCCTTAATCACTCGGCTTCGGTGGGCCTAAAAAAATGTAAACCCAGATTTATATATATTAATATGAGAGATGCTAGGTTAAAATTTATAAACTCTCTTTTCCCGTGTAAATAAAAGGCTGAATAAACTGGATTGCGAAATACTTGCAAAAACTCAAGAAAAACAGAACAAACTCAAAACTCCGTCTCTCATTTGCAGGCAACTATTCAACATCCCTTCTGTAACATAATACAGAATTTTTTTAAGGGGTCTCAGGAGTCTTACTTTTTACCTGGTAGTGCGATTTAGCAACATATACATTTGATTTTTTTTCTCAGTCCCTATTAAACTTAAATGCATAAAATTTTTAACATAGACAACTTAATATCTCTTCTATTTAAATTAATTTTTTTAACATTCTATATTGAATTTTTATTATATATTTTTTATGTTTAATTTTGATTTAAAATTTAGATTGTTCTTTGACTGCGCGCAACATTTCTCAAAAAATAATAAAGCAATTTGTATGAAACTTGGTAAATATCTTCATTTTAAGTTTAAGAACAACTTATACCTCAAATTTAGAATTTTAATTACATTAATTATTGATAATTGGCAATTTTTTAAATAAAAAATGATTTTTTTTCAATTTTTTCAATTTCAATTTCAATTTTAAATAAATAAATGCATAAATTGCTTTAAAATGAGGTATAAGTTCAAGATACATTAATTTTACACCATTATGAACTTTTTTAGCGGTTCTTGAACTAATAGTTTTGCTAGAATCCTGCGCGCAATGGATACAAGTCTAATTTTTTTTAATCAAAATTAAACATTAAAAAAATAAAATAGAATTTCAATGTAGAATATTTAAAAAATTATTTTTAATAGAAGAGATATTCAGTTGTCTATATTAAAAATTTTATGCATTTATGTTTTATAGGAACCGAGAAAAAAAATCAAATGTGACATGTTGCTAAGTTGCACTACAAGGTAAATGTAAGACTCCTGAGACCCCTTAATATACACTCTCATTTCACTCTAACTTGTCATGCAAATCAAGTGTAGTTTATTTTATTTTATTTCTTTTTTCTTTTTTTTATTATATAATTTTTCTTGGTGAAACAGAATCTAAATATGTCATTTCCGATTTTTTTCGAACATTTTCAAAAATTTGACTCTTGTAGATGGTAGAAGTTGATTTTTAGAATTTTCAAGATGAAAATCAAGCTCTACCAATAGTAAGTTTAGACCAAAGTAAGTCAGGTAAATAACGTTTCTACCAAAAGTAAGTCAAGTTTAGACCAAAATTGCCAAGCTTGATTTTTATAGCGACTTTCATTACTCATCCTTACCTGTAAAACTACTTTAGGAACGTGGGAGTAATAGGACATTTGGGGGTGAATGCATTGTAACTACATACAGGATGTTGCCGAATTCGACTGATAAATTCAAAGGTGTGATAGCAGGCATCAGGAGGAATAAAAAATACAATGGAACATGGTGTCGCAAACAACCTATTTAATAAAAAATATAGAGTTGTTCTATACTAACTCAACTTGGATTGCCTTTAATGAATTTCATAAAATTAAAGTATATTTATTATAGTGAAACTTTTAATAGAAATGGTCACTTTTGTTGTAAATGGTATAAAATAAGAAAAGTGGTAGAAATTTTTATTATACGCGTCAGCAGTATGCGCTTGACGCTTGATGTTTCACAGTTTGGGCTGCGATTACCAGTTCATACGGTATCATCGACTGCGTGAGCATCAGGGTTCTCGCAATTATGCCAAAATGTTTCGTTTGGCGAGAAAAAGAACAATTAGACTCGTCAAATTGCGAATACTCAATTTCTGTTCTTTTGTGTGTATGTATGTTTGGTTACAGTTGAGATTCTTATCCACGTTACTGTACGATTGATGTCGTTTTTCATCTTCAGTCGCACCGTGCCATTTACATTATTATTTATAGAGATATTGACTCAACACCAATTCAGTTTAACAACAGTCAAATACACAGAAAGGATTATAAGATAAGTATTTCTCTGTTGTCAGTTTATCACTAATCTTGGTAAAATAACAAACAAAATTATTCGCATCAATCGCCAAATCGAAAAAAAATTTGCTGAAATGCGGCATTGAATTTGCTTTTTACCATACTGTTTATTAGTTGCATGCATTATTGGCCAATCATCAATTTCTTCTATCGATTATAAGTCGAAATCTTAGAGCAATTTATTGTTTAAAGAATGTTTGAAACATTTACATATTTCGTAGACCTTTAGAATTTCATTTTTAGTAGTTTCTGTAGCATATAGTAGAATTTCTTTTTTTAAGCAATGACAAAAAATTATGTTATTTTAGAATACATTAAGAAAGCGGGTACAATAAGGAATTAACAATTAAAGGTAGATTTTTCAGTGTTTCACGCCGAATATATTTTGCTAACGTTTCGTTTTATTTCGCTACTGTTTTTTATTTCTTATTCTTCAAATTGCTATGTTCGTCGAAATTCAGCGAGAACCCTGGTAAGCCACGTTTTTCCTGAACTTTTCATGTTGTTATCACATTTCATACAAAGCGAGGTTATATCGTTACATTTTCATTATTACCGTTAACCCGAGTTCATTTTGGGTGAAACATCCTCTGTTTAGACTAAATGAGTAATTTGCGGTTCCATGTTCTATAGTAACTTATCATTCTCTTGATGTTTAATTTACTCCTCAGAATTTGGCGATCGAATTCTGTAACACCCTTGTACATTATATATTATTACAAAGTGCATTTAATAAATCAAGGATTAATGTTAATAATTTTGCAAAGTGTCTTATTTAGAAAATACACAAATTACCGTGATTATCAATTCATTGATAAATGCGAAAATATTGCAAAAGAAAAAAAAAACAATCAAAAAAGGCATTTTGAACCGATTTTTCCGAAGCGGGAGATCTGTGAACAAAAAACAGGGTCATACTGAGAAGGTAATTGTTTATAAATCAAATTCTAATGAATTGAGCGTAAAAAGACATCACACGGCACCTTATACGTCTCTTCAAAAATCCCCTCAGCAAGTTTCATGTTTCTACTTTTAAAAATGTGTCTGAAATTGTATCGGAAAATTGCGAGCTGTTGAAGGTGGAAAAGCGTTTATTCGAATACCCTCTTAAAACATTTAATTTAATAGTATTGCAATTTTCATATCTGTAACTAATCTATATTTCTTTACAGTGTTCTGCAAGTATTGAGAAAAAAAGAAAACATCGGCGCCTTTTGAAACTTGGAACAACAGTCTTCTGAAAAAGGATTACAAGGAACTTACAAGTAGTCACATGTAAAACGTAAATTGTACTGTGAAAAAAATAAAATGCAATTTGAAAAATGCACACTTTAAATTATAAATAAAATTTTTCTTTTTCTGTCTTATGAAAGCGGATTTTTAATAAACGCGCGAGTTATCGCTCATAGAATTTGTTTTATTGCTTGAATATTCCAGAATCGGGATGGCAAGATTATAATTTGTACCACAATATCTATGACTACTGCACATGCACAATGCAATAAACCACTGTTTCTCAACTTGTTGTGTGTGTTTTAACTCATAAGGATGCCTTGAGTAATCATCTGACATATATATATATATATATATATAAATTTAATGTAACCGTATTTCTTAAATGTAATGAACTGTTGTAGCCCCGGTCTCTCGAACCTTTCAGTGACCAGAAACACATATCAGCTACAATGAAAGGCGACATTATTCCCATGATTCAAAACGTGAAAACAGTGTTGAATTCAGGAGATATTTCGTCGGGATACCCCCCCTCCCTCGGAGAAATGAAATGTCCCCCCCCCCCGGAAGATTTAAGATTTTGTGTTTTCAGTGGTCATAGGTCATATAGGTGTAGGAAGCGGGAGAGTTGTGATTCTCCCTGGAATATTTCAGGCGGGCTCAGCTCCCCCGAGAGAAATTCTCGCATCACATGCGTTTACCATACATTGTTAAATTAAAAAATAAATTCAATTTTTTCTAGGAAATTCACTCCATAAGCAACAAAGAGAAGAGAAAGCGGGGGTGGTTAGCACACTTGATTGTGCCTTTACCCTTTTTCTCATTGTTTACAATCCTCTCGATTCTGAGAAAATGAAGGAGGTCTTATATTTCTCTCTATAAAATACTAAATTCTACGATGCTGCTAGATATTTATAAAGGGGAGGCCTTGAAAATTGATTTGGAAGAGATTTGTAAAGAATTCGTTAGTAAAACAACAGAAAGAACTTTTATTCTTTCACAGATGGAAGTGAATCCTTAAATTTGGTTATTGTATTTGGGATTGTCCATAGATTAAATTTCTATGCATCAAGTATATCTAATAAATATTATTTCAACTGTATTAAATTGTTGATAATCTTATGATATGCTTCTGCTTTATACTCTTGTTTGTGATAAGTGCAACACAAGAAATTCACCGAAATGAATAAAATCAAGAATGAAATTATCCCCACCAGCATTTTTGCCGATCCCACCGAAGCTGGCATAGGGAAATTAATACGGCTTTTTGATTGGTTGGATAATTTAAAGAGAAATTGCTGCTTGTAAATAAATCATTTTGAATGTTAACGTACGTATTAGGATGTACATAGGTATATCATGTTAAAATAATAATAAGAAGAAATGACAATTAAAAAAAAAAGTAATTTAGAACAATTGGTTTTGTAAATATCGCATAAGTGACGCCGTAAAAAGGAAATGTGATTATTGTTTTTTAATAAATTGTCCTGAATATGGATGTACATATTGAGGGTATATATGTGAATATCATGTTAAAATAATTAAGAAGAAATTCCAATTTTATTTTTATTTATTTATTTATTTTAAGTAATACAGAACAATTGAGAACACCACCATTAACTTCTTTAATTCTAAATTCCAGTAAATTTTTCTTTTTATATATTAATAAATATGTAAAATCAGAAGGAAATTAATCAGAATCAATCTTTTAAAAAGTTTTCAAACAGAAATTGAATAAACGCAAACCCAAAAATGAGTCAAAACAAAATGCTCTTTGAATTATTCAACCAGTCAGGAACCCTTATTTTCTTCTCTATACTAGCTTCGGTGGGATCGGCAAAAATGCTCCCCGCCACTAACATTCAACAATATATCCCCGACTCCCCCTATTTGTACGAAGTTCCTACGCCGCTGTCAATGGTCTAAAAGTGCAAATTCTCAAAACTCTATAATGCCCCCCCTTAAGGCGCCCCTGTCCTCGCTCGAGGAAACGCTCGCGAGCTAATGCTATTCCTATGGGGAAGCATTTTTCTAATAACTCTTTCGGATTTTGACATTTAAATTTTTTTTTTTTTTTTTTTTTTTTTTTTTTTTTGCATTGGATAGCTGAGGGGCATGCCGACAGCGCACCTTTTTTACTTTTTCGATTTTGGTTGCAGATATTTTTTATAAAGTTAGTTTCACTTTCAAAACCGATTTCGAAACTGAAAGTGTTTTTTAAAAAAATTTCTGCAACCAAAATCGAAAAAGTAAAAAAGGTGCGCTATAGGCATGCACCTCAGCTATCCAATGCAAAAAAATTATTGAAAAATGTCAAAATGCGAAAGAGCTATTAGAAAAATGCTTCCCCATAGGAATAGCATTAGCTCGCGAGCGTTTCGTCGAGCGAGGACAGGGGCCTTAAGCCATAGAAAACCGTCCCGGAGGAAAGTGTCTGAATTCAACACTGCATGAAACAACATACCTTTGTAACAGTAGTAGCGTACACAAGCGTCCGTATATGATAAATGCGTGTCAAAAAATAGAAGCCGAAAAACCACTACAAAATATAGGCCCCGGTGGAAAAATAAATTGCATAAAAATAATAAATCATGGTAGTAAGCTTAGTGGTATATTTTAATGCAAAGGGCAGTACATAATTATATAAGAAAATCACTCATCATTAAAAGAAAAATGTATATGACAAAAATGATAACAATACACTTGATAGACCAAGAGCCGACCGCAGAAAACCGTCATCGAGCTCAAGAAAAATTCCTTTACTTTATGGAAGAGCAGTAATATGGGAATCTAATGATCCATGTCTGCCGGAAGCGAAGTGGTGCATAAGCCGAAAATGAATACCACTAGTGGTTGACTCGTACGTTTAACATTGTGTTTGCCGACCAATTAAAAGTATGAAAACATTGAAAACTGGGTGAAGGAAAACACAATGCTAAGTCTACGAGTCAATCAGTTATTCATTTTCGGCTTATGCACCACTTCGCTTCCGGCAGACATGGATCATTAGATTCCCCTATTACTACTCTTCCGTAATATAAAGGAATTTTTCTTGTGCTCGATGAGTTAGGGTTTTGTGTGGTCGGCTCTTGGACTATGAAGGCTTATAAATACTTTTTAATAAACAGATCTACTAGTTTCGTACACAAAAGCAGAGCCATTCTCAAGAACAATAATGACAAAATAAGCTGTTTTCGCAAATATTTGAAAAAAGAACTTGCAGAACACTTTTTTGTCGCCTTTTTTAGAATAATTTGAAGCGCACCTTTTGGAATAATTTTTAGAATACTTCTGAGAACACTCAATTTCAGAACATATTCTAGAGCACTTTTTAGACACTAAGGACGCATGATTTCAAGTGTGTCCTGATGTAATCTGTTCTCAAATACGTTCCCAAGTTTCAGATTTAAGAAATATCCTGAGCAAAACACTTTAGGAACACTTTCGTTTATAGCGGAGGATATTCGAAATGTATTTCAATATTTCATTCATTAAGGTAACCGGAACACTTTTTATTATTTTTTTTTTAAATTAAAGTGTTCAAATGTGTTCTTAATGTATGCTGGGAATCTGCAGTATACTATACATATACAGGCTGAGTCATAAATATTGAAACAATAGGCTATCTCCTTAAATATTGCCCCTAGACCCATACTTCCAATTGCAAAAATTCATAAAAAAAGGTGGAATTTTTGGTAAGATAAGTTGCAAGTCCATGGGGGGGGAGGGGGGGGGGTAGTCTATTTGAAAAAATACGAAAATTAAATTTTTATACGGCCCCCGTAGGATAAAAATTCCAATTAGGAAAACTTTCCTTATCCAGTCCTGAATAAGACAAAAAAAGTTGCATCTTCGTATCTTCAAAACTCGCTGAGTTATAGCCGTTTAAATGATTCATCGGGTTTTAAGGGATTAGAGATAAATTGAAATGCTCTCAATTCAAAAGACAATGTTACTTTAACAGTTCTAGGAAACCTGTAAAAATCAACCATTTAAGTTAGAATTTTGATTTTTTTTTTTTTCCTTTTTTTGTGATGGTTAGCCATAAAATTTGCTAAGAAAATCATAACCTAAAATTTCTCTTAAAATATATAAAATTTTATATGGTTAGTACTGATTTAAATGGGATAATTAAAAATCGTTATAACTCGAAACATTATTTATCGGATTTCAGCGTGTTTCGATTTAATGAAAGATGAAAATCTGATTTTAGTTTTGTTCCAGGGTTGTTTTTCAATATTAATTTTAAAACTATTAAAAATATTTATTTAAAAAATAATATAACTTTTAAAAAAATCATACTTTCAAAAGTAAATATTTTTTCAAATTTTCCGAAATAAAACTAATGTAAAATAATCAAAAATAACATGTTTCAAGTTTCACTTTTTTTCTTTTACAATTCTTAACTTTTAATAATTTAAGACAATAAAAAGTGGGGGAAAATTCATTATGCAGAAAAACAAAGGGTACTGTTTAAATGTCCGTCAGTTATTTAAAAAAATGCTTAAAAAAAAAAAAAAAAAAAAAAAAAAAAAAAAGATACGCATTAAGTTTTTTTTTTTTTTTTAATGAGCATTCACAACGTCAGCCTTTCGTCCTGGAGAGGCTGTTAAAAAATCTGTATTCTGGGCCCAGGCCGGGCCAGAACCGAGACGTTACTTTTTTCTGAAGACTCGCCTGGCCAAGCCTAACGTATTTCCTTTATATATATAGGAGGGTCTGCTTCCTTCTTTCTGCACTGGACGAAATTTTCAATAGCGGTCTCGAAAAATCCGTTTTAAAATCACTGACTGACCTAATACTTGCATAAATTAAGTAAAATTTGGTTCAATCAAACTTTTACGAAAATCACACAGATTTTAAAATCACTTTTATTTTACCAAAAAAATAAATAAATAAATAAATAAAATAAAAAGATTTTTTTTTTTTTTTTAAGAATAGGATATTCAAAGGGTAAAATATTAAATACAATAAAACCAGAGAAAAACATCTGCCTAATGACGGAATTCTGTCTTAAACGGATAATGTGTTGATCCATGCAAAATAAATACAATAATACCTGAGAAAAAAACTCCATTTACACCTCCTAGGAAGGACATTTGTCTATAACGTATTTTTTCTTTCCTATATGATTTCGTCTTAAAAGGTTTTACTGTATAACATTTTTCAAAGTCTCCAACGCATGGGATACAGATTAACGATATAAAAATAAAAGTGAAACATTCACATATAAATAAAGATTCATTGATAAAATAAATGTATCACAGCCTTTGGCGCTTCTTTAATAATAAAAAGTATAAATATAAAAAACGAAAAGCTATAATAAGTATTTTTGGTCAGAACTCTTCCATACGAAACAGTTTTTAACTTCACCGAAGTAAAAAACTATGTAGAAATTCACGACTGAGCCGGGTTATAATTTAAACTTTTTTCCAGGCCAGTCTGGGTTGTGATTTTAACATTTTTCCAGGCCAGGCTGAACTTTTTGTCCTATGGGTCGTTTTGGGACCGGATCTAGATATTTGGATCCATGCAGACCTCCAGTGCAGATTACCAATATATTTTGAAAACAAATTTACATTTAAATCAATACGCTGCTTTGTTATGTCCAAAAAAGAGGCACTGTCTTAAATCGACATCTAATAATGAACAATTTGTGAACGATCCCTCATTTGCTTTTGAAATCAGTCAAAAACAGAGAATTTTGGATTTTAATTTTTCTGTCAGGTTTTTAGATATCGAGATGAAATTTTTTTGTTCAGTTTAGGAATGCTTAAGGAATAATTTCCTAATTTGGAATTTTTATCCTACGGGGGCCGTATAAAAATTTTATTTTCGTATTTTTTCAAATAGACCCTCCTCCCCCCCCCCCCCCATGGAGTTGCAACTTATCAGAAATTTTACCCTTTTTTATGAATTTTTGCAATTAGAAGTATGGGTCCAGGGGCAATATTTAAGGAGATAGCCTATTGTTTCGATATTTATGACTCACCCTGTATATTTCTTTTAAGAGAAGATATTCCAAAGCTATTCGCAGGGAAAAAAGGCAAAAAGTTTATGGATGTTTTTATTTAAAAAATATAATTGCATTAACGATTTTTAATTAAGGTGTCTTTTAAAATGGATTTTAATAATTGACACAAGAAAGAAAAATCATGTAACAAGCATTAATTACGAGACACTTTCCAACACGTCAAGAATAATGCAACAAAACTTCATCGTTTTAATAAGTTGAAATATGATATCTACTTGAACCATTTTGAAACGCATAACGAATTAGAAAACCCAATATCACCAATTCCCATCTGCTATCAAAAATTTTTCCCCATTCTTTGTGCAGCCGTGTATATACTACATAGATTTGTATCTCTAACTTTCATTCATGCAAAATTGAATTCATCTGAGAAATATATTCCACATTTGAAAACTCCCTTTCATCAATTTCTGCTAATAGGCATTTTAACTCCTTTGTGCAGCTCTGTTATATGTGGTTTAGAGTTTATACACAAAGAGTAACAAGAAAAAAAAAAATAATAATAATAAATTCAAAACACACACTTCCAGCAATTATTTCTCAAAGACAGCATTGCAACATAATCCCTTTTTTGTGTCCCTGTAAATGAACGATAAATGCTTTGTATGCTCTATTCCACAACAAACATCTTGTAATAAAATTCATTGATTTATATCAACTTCAGTGCATTTGAAACAGCGTAATGTCATTAAAACATACTGAAAATGATTTTTTCCCCATTAAACATAATGTAACGAAATTCTTTTAAGTACGCATGTAAATAGACTATTGATGCTGCACATTTCATATGCAATATCGAATATAATCATACATCATAATCAACATATATCACAGAATTTTCCTTAGCTTCACAAAAGAGCATAGTGCTGCCAGTGAGTATGAACATTCCTTTTTTAAACTTAATTTTAAAAGGTATGTTTTGGATAGTTAAACGGGCATTTTGCGGATCTTTAAGACAATTATCAGATTTCTTAAAGGCTTTTTTTTTTCGGATTTTTAGAATTATAAGAGAACATTGAGTCAGTTTTTACTATGAAAACAAATTTTTTAATGCAAAATTGAGAAAGGGCATTTTTTCACTAAAAAAGAACAAGAATGTAGATTTTTTAGATGAGTATCAAGAATGCTGCTAATTTTTGAATGAGAGGCAAGATGTTGTGTTATTTTGTAAACCAGAAGATAGGTGGGGTTCCTGACCCCCCCCCCCCCCTTCTCTAAAACTGCCGAGGAAAACTCTGTATACCAATTACGTGTAAATCTAAGTATATTTACTCGAGTTAGACTATTGACAGACACGCAGTCAGACAAACGGAATTAGTAAACACTTTTCAACTATGTTAAAAAACGGAAAGCGTAAAAAAAAAAAAAAAAAAAAAGAATTATAGTTTTATGTTTTTTTTAAAATTCAGTTAGTAGTATCATTTCTGATCAAAAAATATACTTACTGGAATCTTTTTTACACGTGATCTTTTTTTCTGCGGCTGAGAGAAACAAAATATACTCGGGACTGCATCGTCTTTTAAGAAATGCCTGGAACCAGACTTGTAATCGTCATCTGTGAAGTGCTCTCCACACAAAATGGAAGTTTCTGAAGGATGCCACCCGGCTCTTCTAACAGCTATCAGCCACTTCTGCAGACGCACAGGGTCATTCAGAGGGAACCTGCAACACAAATGAATGTTTTCTGGCTAAATATTGAGTGATAGTGGAAAAACACCGAAAACACTGGCGATAATTAATAATTAAAATAATACACTTTGTTAAAAAAAAAAAAAAAATGAAAAACAAAGCATGACGCATTTCGTGCTACAAGAATAACAGCTCGTCATCGGTTGACATAGTCCCCATACTGACAAGTGTTGCTTCAGCTCATGACGAGTTGTTATTGTTGTAGTTCGAAATGCGTCCTGCTTTGATTTTCATTTTATGGTGATTTTTACAAAGTGTATTATTTTAATTATTGTGTAAGATGGACTGAGTAAATATATTACACCTATGTCAACACTTAGTACAATAAACATCTTCTAATCCGGCACGTTCGGGGCTTAAAGCATGCCTGATTAGGCAATTTTCCGAATTACAGGGTGAATATCCGGAAAAAAGCATGAAGAAGTATAAATTAAATAAAAAATGGCAGCTTTTTTTTTTTTTTTTTTTTTTTTTGTTAAACATCTTGAATAGAATAAAAAATACTCAACAATGTAAAGTACAACGTATACAGGATGATAAAAAAAAACGTGGACAAAATGATATGACAAATCAAGCACACAACAAGGATAAAAAATCACATAGGAACATAGGGTCGAAAACTACTTATTGAATCACAAATATAGGGCATTTCATTCTAGTTACACCCGGTTTGAAAGTAATAATATCGAAGAAAATAAAAATATTGTAATGAAAATACAACGATAGGTACCTTATTTTGTGTGAAATGTGATAACGTTGCGAAAAGATCTGGGAAAATATATCGCTCAAGCAATCAATAATACCGTATAAACTGATTATCACAGTCCAAAATGTGAAGTGCCAAGCGCATATTGCTGGTGCGCATAATGCAGACTTCTAACACTTTTGTTTGGTGTTATCACATTTAAAACAAAGGTGAGAATGTCTGTTAAATGTTTTATTATAATATACTTTAGTTTTCTGAAACTTATTACTATCAACCCAAATTGAGTTAGAATGAAACACCCTGTATTTGTGACTCAATAAGTGGTTGTGATTTCTATGTGATTTTTTATCCTTGTCGTATGCCTGATTTATCATATCAATTTGTCCACTTTTTTTTAATCATCCTGTATACATGACTATAAACTGAAAAAATGATGAAGGCCTACATAATAAACTTACTCGTAAAAGCCATGCTAAAAAAAAAAAAAAAAAAAATCAATCGAATATCAGTTTGATTTGTAGTAAGTAGTCTTTTCTCTTCTTTTTTTGTAGGAAATCATAAATGTGTTGATAAATGCGTTCTACGCAACAGTTATTTGATTTTAACTAACGTTGCTTGACCATGTCATCTTCATCTTCATCAGAGTCAATGATTTGCGGACTGTTCTGTTGATAACATTCTGACTTCACCTGTCAAAATTTTCTCTGTTTCTTTATCAAAATTTTTTTTCAATTCACTTTTTTATTTCTTCTAGATTCAAATGCGTTTCCGAATGTCGTGCCGGACTTTCAGAAGCCGGATTAGAGGAAGTTTAAATTATTTTTAATTCCTTTTGCTTAAGGTTGTTTTAAACTGTAGAAGCGCAAAATGTTTTTACACATGTCAAAATTCACTTTTAATGGAAAGATATAAAATTAGAAAGCCCGACTATGAAAGTAATTGAGTCGAAATAGTTTTATATTTTGGATCAACAAATTACCTATTGAGTTATAAGCAATTTCGATCACGTGATAAACACTTTTTTCACCGTAGTTGGTTATCCTTCTTTCGCTCAGAAATTCGTTTCAAAACGCCTACTTTGACACTATTTTCTGAAAAATTTATTGTGTTTACAAATAATCGGGAAAATAAGTGTGATTATAAATAGTCTCCGCACAACAACACCTGCTAGTTTAATGCATTTTTAAACAAAAATAAATTAAAACTTAGATCATAAAGTTGCCCTTTTTGATTTAAGAGCAGCCTTAAAGAGAAAAAGACCTGTTCGCTGATTTTAAATTTATGGGCAGGTTGTTTTCGAATTCCTCGCTTAAATTTGAACATTTTTAAACGATTTCTTTTGCATAGGATACCTGAGGTCAATCTCTAATACGACCTTTTTTTTTTTTTTTACTTTTCGATTTCGCTTGCAGATTTTTTTAAAAATAAAAGTACTTTTATTTCCGAAATATTTATGTATATTCAATATTTTTTTATGATTTTTTTTTTTTTTTTTTTTTTTTTTTGCATTAGATAGCTAAGGTCATAGGTGCACAAACAGCTTTTTTTACTTTTTCGATTGTGTTTGCTGATTAGAGGTCAATCCCATCTATTAAACGCAAAAATAAATAAATAAATAATAAACAAAAAATTTTAAAATGCAAACGATATATCTTAGAAAATATTCACCCATCGGATTAACATTAGTGAACGGGTGTTTTCGGTGATTGAAAAAGCCTCTGCAGAGACCAACTACATTAGTCACTGGAAATGACTCGAAAGATAATTTTATTCCAGTGGGAAAATTATCTTCTATTTTTTCGCTTGATATATATATATCAAGCGAAAAAATAGATATACTTCTATAAATATAACTAAAATAACTCAGATATTACCATAACAATAAGTCAATGAAACCAGTATTTTTACAATCATTCTATTAAAATCATTTGAAGTTTGAAGTGATATAGAAGGCAGATTACCAAATATATATATATATATATATATATATATATATAAGACAGCTGGGGAAAATCTCTAACGGGACTAGTTTTTATTGCTTTAATTTTAGTTTTAAAAAATAGTTTCAATTTCAGAAAAAAAGAAAAAGTAATCTGTTTAAAAATAAACATAAGCTATTCTAGAAAAAATAATAATATTAAAATGCAACCGAGATATTGAGTGCAATATATTTTTAGAAAACCTATATTATGCTGTGAATATTTAGAAAAAAATACACATTTATCAATTAATGGCACATATCAATTAAATTCTCATTATGCTTTGACAAAACAATTTAGAAATTCTGAATGGATAGCTTAAATGGTGATTTTTTCCTCTTGTTGTCACATCTTAATCAACAAATATAGAGAAAAAAAATCTTATAAATCCACTAGTTTGCCCTTTTTGCTCAACATTAACTAAAGCGTGTACATTTCTATAATCGGGATTACACCAAATTAAAATATTCTAACTGAAATGTCCTGGAAAATACATATATAAATATGGTTTCCAATCTTGAAATTAAGTCTAAATTTTAAAAATAAACATTAAATGCTCATAGCACTTTTTAAAATTTTATTATAATTTGTTAATAAGCATATATGCTTATTTCTTTCAAAAGCCTAAAAAACATCGTATTAATTTATGATTAAAGCTCTACATCACGAAAGTAAACTGTATGGCGCAAACTAAATTATAATTATTGTATAGATGTTTCAAGGCTTCATAATAAAGCCTATTTTCCCCTTTAATACATATTCTTTTGATATTGAACTTCTTTATTTCTTTAATTTTGTACTGAAAATGGAGTTCCTATTACGAAGCCTTGAAATATTTGCCTGTTTATGTTCATTTGCTTTAATGCACCATCTATTCATCTTAACAGAATTTATTTTATACAACTGGCAATTTTCAGGTTTATTTAAAATTAAATACACATTATTTGTGCTAGAAATTTTATTTAAGAGATGATTATAAATAAAAACTACATCTTATGAAAGAAAATTTTTAGTTCAAAATGCGTTAATAATAATAAAAAAAATAATAATAGTAAAAAGTTGACAGCTGTGGTTTTATTGTTTTATATGCATATTTTTAACAGTCTGTGAGCGGGGGGAGGGGGCTTAATGCTTAAATTCCCACTTTCCTTTATTGCACCAGGATTATAACAAAGGCATGCCACATGCACTCAACAACCATGCCTCTTATTCAACATGCCACTTAAATTTGTTACCTATACTTCTCTTAAAACAATGTTTTATATGTATGTTTCTTTTTTGTTTAAAATGAGTATTTCAATAGTTTTTGTACTGAATCTGCACAAAAGCAGAATCTAAAACATTTCTGGTCATTCGATCGTGAACAGATACACACGTGTAACATTTAAAAATTACCTATGAAACCTCATTTCTTTTCTCCATCGATTTTTACAACCATAAGCTGCACAGCTGCTCACCATGATCAATCACGATTTGGTAACTTCATAAATTAATAAAAGAAATTTGAAATGCATACAAACACGAGCAAACAAAGCAAGGCAACGCAACAAACTCACTAACTCCAAAATCTGTTTTGCCCTACATGCGCACTACATTCTGACTTCACTGTATCCTTGCGCGCTGGCCGCTTGAAATCAGGTTGCGAAAAGAAAACAGCTCTCCTGTTCACAGTGATCATTTTTAGCTTATTTTTTGTTAAAGAGAAGGCTTTTATTTGAAAGCTTGTTTTTCGAGCTAATTCTCAAGCCATTGTATTATATAGATCGGATATTTTTTTTATCTAGCATTACATTAAATAGATGGCGTGGTAAAGTTTTACATACTTTTATTCAGACAAGTGATAGAAGATGAAGTATGTTTCTAAATTATTTCAAATCAATATGGTTAGAGATGCAAAGACTGCTTAAAATCTTAAAAACACTGCGCTTTTTTGAAGGGAGTTTTTGAAAATTACTAATACACGATATTTTTTGAATCAGATTTATTATTCTGAAATGCTGAAAAGAAAACTTTCCTGAAGTTAAAATTATGCTATTATAATATAGATGTAATTAAAGATGTTTAATTATCAGTATCAAGGTGTTATTAAAAATATTAACACGAAATACATTAAGTTATTAAAAATTTTAAAAAGATTAATAACAGAACATAATTTTTTTTATTTTTTCCCCATTTTAAATAATATATGTGTGTGTGCATTATATGCATACAAATATAAATTAAAAGTTATTTTCTTTATTCTTAAAAAATGTTGGTATTCGGCCTAACATTTGGCCGAATATTCGTTATTCGGCTATTCGCCGAAGTCACTATTCTTCCCATCCCTAATTCTTAATACAAAAAGTATTACGTTAAACAACTTTGTAAATTTTTCTATTTCATTTCTTCCAAATTTACAATGATGGCTTACTTTCATCTCTAAAATAGCTATGTATATAATAGTTTGAATAGCGATAGATGTGATATCTTAAGAAAATAAAATTTTTAAACTCATAACTAACTGAATTGTAAGCACCCCCCCCCCCTTTTCGTTTGAAAGCAAAATAAGTTAAAGTAAGAAGGGGGAAACCTTACGGTGAATTTTTTTTTTTTTTAAATCATTAAAATAGTTTTCTTTATTATTAATTTAGAAGTAAATAGGGCACAGGGGTGAGAATCTTTCCAATTGGTTGGATTTTCAATAAATATTATCTAAATGTCCCCTCCCTAAAATCTCCCTGAAACAAAACCCCCTAAACAAAATTTAAAATTTTTACTTGTTTTTTTTCAATTTTACCTTTTTATTTGTTACATTATTGTAACAAAAAATCAGTCATCTAATCCTCGACCCCTCCCCCAATGTACTTAATTTCATTTTACAATACTGTGCTTAAACATATCACCCAGAAACTAGAAAAGCTTATATATATATATTTCTTTATAGTGAATTTAACACATAATATAACTAATGATTATGTCGACAGATGAATAACAAAATAAAACGCATGAGGATATTTTTTTTTCTTTATGTTCACATGTGCCCCACGTGTGTTCCCAACTACTCTACGAATGGGGCGCATGTGAACAATTTTTAGAATTTATAAAACTATTAAAAAAAGCTATTAAAAAATTACCATGTGTAAAAAAAGTTCTGTTTACTATACTCACTAATTTTTGTTTATAGATATTAACTCAGATATTAGAAAAAGTTATGTTTATCTGAACTGTTCACATATGCCCCAGTCTCCCCTATACAGGGTGTTTCAAAATAACGTGGACAAATTGATATGACAAATCAGGCATACGACAAGGATAAAAAATCACATAGGAACATAGGGCTACAAACCCCTTGCTGAGTCACAAATACAGGGTGTTTCATCCTAACTCAATTTGGGTTGACGATAATAAATTTCAGAAAAATGAAATAAATTATAATAAAACATTTAATAGACATTCTCACCTTTGTTTTAAATGTGATAACACCAATTAAAAGTGGTAGAAGTTTGCTTTATGCGCACCAGTAATACGCACTTGACACCTCACATTTTGAACTGATCATCAGTTTATAGGGTATCATCGATTGCTTGAGCATTATGTTTTTCCAGATCTTTTCGTAACGTTATCACATTTCACACAAAATTAGGTACATATCGTTCCATTTTCATTACGATGTTATTATTTTCCTGGAAATTATTACTTTCAAACAGGTTGTAGCTAGAAAGAAACACCCAGTATTTGTGACTCAATAAGTAGTTTGAGACCCTATGTTCCTATGTGATTTTTTATCCTTGTCGTATGCCTGATTTGTCATATCAATTTGTCCACGTTATTTTGAAACACCCTGCATAAGTCATTTGATTACTTCCATCCTAGAGAAATAACTTCCTCCCATTGCCACACGCACCACCGTCATGTCTTTAGCTGATAATGAATGTCCTTCTCAGCATTATAATTACTAACAGACAAGCAGTCTTCTTATTTTTCTTCTTGGAATTCAAAATCGTGGCTCTTCTAATAAAATCTTAAATCTCTTTTTGAAGAGCTGATTCTTTTCATCTAGCGCAGTCTGGCATTCGTTTGGCTTCTGTCAAGATTACTTGCTACTTTCTCAACTCCAGTCGCGATCTAGGCTAAACACTTAATTTTCTTTTTCAGCATTAGTAGTGTTTCGGTCATTTCTCTTTAAAAAGATTTTTGCGCCCCATTAACATGGTTATCTCAGTGTGACACAGCCATACTATCACGGTGATTTACAATGAAATATCCATTGAATTATCGGGGAATTACATAAGTATGCGAATGTAAGTTTAGTTCAAAAGCAAGGTGTTCCAATCTCTTACGGTCAGCAAACTCTTTAAAATAATAAGAGTAGTTCTAGAGAAGCCCTACACAATTACAGCTATTATTGTTACAATTATTATAATGCAGCATATCAGTTGTAATTGCCAACAGAGTGAAAAGGGCCCAGGCCAGGATTTGAACTAGCGGTTTTTGGCTGAAACTGTTAATGTTTTGACGACTAAGCCCAAAGTCAACGACCCATGAGTTGTAATTTTCCAACTAAGAAAAAGATCGAAGCCACAGGATTTGAACCAGGGACATTTGGCTGAAGCTGTTAATGTTCTGACGTCTAAGCCAAGCCTAAATATGACTGTAATTATTACAATCATATCTATGCAGGGTATAAGTTGTAATTTTGTTGTAATTTTCCAACTGCGTGAAAAGGGCTTAAGCCAAGAATTGAACCAGGGACTTTTGGCTGAAACTGCCAATGTTCTGACGTCTAAGCTAAGCTTAATTATAACTGTAATTATTACAATCATTAAAATGTAGCATATCAGTTGTAATTTTCCAACTGAATGAAAGGGATCCAAGCTAGGATTTAAACCAAGGATTTTTTTTCTTAAGCTGCCAATTTTTGGACGACTATGCCAAGCCTAATTATAACCGTAATTATTTCAATCATTATAATGTAGCATGTAATTTCCAAACTGAGTGATATAGGTCCAGGTTATAGGCTGTGAACCAGCGGCTTTTGGCTGAAGCTGTTAATGTTCTGATGACTAAGCCTTACATAAGTATAATCGTTATTATCACAATTATTATAATGCAGCATATGCTTTGTAATTTTCCAAGTGAGTGAAAAGGGTCCAGGCCACAGGATTTGAACCAGAGACTTTCGGCTGAAGCTGTTAATGTTCTGACGACTAAGCTCTGTATAATTATAACTGCTATTATTACTATCATTATAATGAAGCATATGAGTTGTAATTTTCCAATTGACTTTAAAGGGTCCAGGCCACAGGATTTGAACCTGGGATTTTTAGCTGAAACTGTAAATGTTCTGACAGCTAAGCCATGCATAATTATAACTGTTATTATTAGAATCATTATAATGCAGCATATGAGTTATAACTTTCCAACTGAGTGAAAAAGGTCGAGACCAGGATTTGAACCAGGGACTTTTTGCTTAAGCTGCCAACGATTTGACGACTTATCTATTCAAAACAAACCTGGCATGACAATTTCACTCATATAACCTTTTGATAAGAGCATGTTTTGTTTTATCGGAAGTAGCTCAGCGGAGTAAATGCAGGTAATGGAACTCCAAATCTAGACACACGGTAGTGTGTCAGCCAAGTTCACAAAGAAGAAAAAGGCGTAACACCGGCCGTGGGTTATATTACCCGAACCATTTCGGGCCACTTTTGACCCCCCCAATAACTTAAATTCTATTTGACCTAGACACTTGCAATTTTTTGGGTCATATAAGACCATCTTCTAATTACCAAAACCTATAAATTAAAAAAAAATCTCTTACCGTTCATGAGAATTTGACGCCCGAAAATCACGATTTTTACCACTGACTCACTCATCAAAATGTTTGACTACTTCCAGGTGACTTGGGAAATTGAAATTTGGTGTGGAGGTAGGTTATTGGATTTATAAATAGAGAAAAATCAGAAATCACCACATTAAACATTAATGGTTGGTTAAAAGATAAATTATTGGATTACAATGGGAGTTTATGGGAATTACGCGAAATACAAAAATTAGTTCCAAGTTGGCGTCACCTTTGGCGAGTATCGGGGCTGATCTTTGAAACTACCGAACCGATTTCAAAAGTAATAGTACCAAAATGATGGCATTCGCCCTGGTTCAAACATAGGCTATATCTTATGTCAGAGCCACAAACCTAAAAGGGGGGGTGTAGGAGCAAAAATGTTCTAAAATACGATTTTTGTGTTATTGAAGGGGTTAGAAACATGAAATTTGGCACGTTAATTACTTGTAAGATATAAATGGTCACTAAGAGCATTTGCTAAAAAATACAACATTTAAAAAGGGGTGAAAATCCGCGAAAAGCGTTCTAAAAACATTCTAAATAACGATTTTTAAACAATCTCAGCAAATAACGAACCTATCTTAAAAGTAATGATATCAAAATGATGGGGACAGTTCTTGCTCCAACATAGGTTACATCTTATGTCGATGCCCTAACCCAAAGGAGGTGCAGGAGCAAAAAACGTTCTAAAAATGCGAATTTTGTGTTACTGAAGAACCTAGAAATATAAAATTTGGCATGTTAATTATTTATAGATTATAAATGATCTCTAAGGGCATTCGCTAAAAAATACGGAATTTAAAAGAGGTGAAAATGCACGAAAAGCGTTCTAAAAATGTTCTAAATTGCGATCCTTAAACAATCGCTGCAAATAAAGAAACCGATCTTAAAATAATGATATCAAAATGATGGTGCAGTCCTTGCTCCAACAGAGGCTATATCTTTTGTCAATGCAGCTAACTCAAAGGGGGTTCAGGAGCAAAAAACGTTCTAAAAAAGTGATGTCTGTGTTACTGAAAGCCCTAGAAACATAAAATTTGGCATGTTAATTACTTATCAGATATAAGTGATCACTAAGAACATATGTCTTACGTTATACATAAGGTCATTATATGTACAAATATTTGTTAACATATACGAAATTTAAAAGGGGTGAAAATGTAAGAAAAGCGTTTTAAAAAATTTCTAAATGGTGATTTTTAAATAATCTTGCGAAGTTAATGAACTGATTTAAAAAATAATGATGTCAAAATGATCGTGACAGTCCTTGCTCCAACAAAATTATGGGATAAATTATGGGATTACAGTGGGATTCTATGGGAATTTGGCGAAATACCAGAATTAGCGCCAAATTAGTATCACTTTCAGCAAGTAATTTATGTCGCCTTTGGCGATATATATCCAAGTTGGTCACAAACTTTTCTGGTCGACGGGATAATCAAGTAGTACCGAATTGCGTAAAAGAAATATTGTTATTAGTGGGATTTAAAGGAAGATAAGCAGCCCTAATATTCATATTTTTAAGTATGAATGGAATTTTTTCCGAAACATTCCTGTATTAAGGCTGAATGAGCAATGCACTATAACGTTACAAATGTGCAAGAAAATATAGAAAATGACAGCGAAAAAAAAAAAACAGTGCGTAAATGCAGGGAAAAATTCTAAGATTAATATTAAATAAAGGTAACTTAATATTAAGCCTATTTATTTCTTAAAGGAAACATAAACCTACTTATTTGACAAAAAATAATGATATCCCAGCAAAAACATAAATGTGAAAGTATGCCAAGTTCGTTAACGGTTTCGCTAATAAAAGAAGTGAGATCTAACTGGAAACCAAGCTCTTTCGAAGCTCCTTAAATCATAGCTCTTGTCATGCGTAATGCTCTTTGATTGTTTAAAATGATTTGTTATGTTACTTTCTATTCAATTGGGCGACTTGGCAAGATTTCACCCACCAACTTTTATCTTTGAGTCTGAGTACAATTTAGTCTAATATGTCATTGGCAAAGATCTAGTTAATCAAGTATTCGAAAAAGTATTTCAAAGTTAAGATATTGATAAGTTAAGGAAGTGATTAAGTTAAGTTATGATCAACTAAATGGAGAAATTTGAAAAGAGAGAACTTGCCAAGTAGCTCTATTGAATAGCAAGTAACATAACAAATCATTTTAAACAATCGAAGAGCATTACGCATGACAGGAGCTATGATTTAAGGAGCTTCGAAAGAACTTGGTTTCCAGTTAGATCTCACTTCTTTTATGAGCGAAACCGTTAACGAACTTGGCATACTTTCACTTTTATGTTTTTGCTGGGATAAATATTACTGGGTAACTGTCAGTATTGTATTTATTTGGAGTTACTTTACCTCAGATTGTTTTTGCTGAGTTGTTTCGGGTAATAGACAAGATGTTTGTATCAAAATGTTATAAAGTGAATTATGTCTGCCATATTTGTGCCGGATAGCTGATTTCCCAGACGATTGGCAATTATACTGCAGATCCCTGGTTCAAATTCTAGCCTGATCATTTCTCACACATTCGGAAAATCACAACTCATGAAATTTCCTTACCAATTAGAAACATTGTGTTAAAATTAATTAAGTACACTGCAGCATGTTTTTAAACGATAAAAATGACTTCAACTCATTTGAATTCATTCATAAATGCTTAAATATGATATAATTATTATTAATAACTATAAAAAATAAAATAATAAAGCGAACAGTCTAGGTATATTCGTTCGCAACATAAAGTTAATTGACAAATGCTAATTTGGGCTTTCCTTCTTTATTCTCCTCACGTTCCCGGTTAGAATAGTTTTCTCTTTACTAATTTCCTCATCAATGATTTGCTCCGTATAGTATTAATTAGGAGTGAACAAGAAAAACGTCATTTTCCTTCAATAGAACGCCGCTAATAGATTGGTAATAAGTTTTAATAACTTATTAATTTTGTAACATATTACCAAGAACTCAAATCCCCCCCCCCCTTTTTTTTGCTTTTTTTTTAAATGCTTAAGTTTTTTTTAGCTGTTTTATTTATTTTATCTTATTTATTTATTTATTTATTTGTTTATTGTTGCTTTCAGTTTATGTAGGAGCCAAAGCAGTCTTATAGAATTTCAGAATTCGTATTCTCTTTTATTATTTTAGGCAATATTTTGGGTTTCATGTTTTTAATATTACATGATCCCCCTTTTTGGGGGGGAGGGGGCCATGCAATTATGTTTGTTTGTATGCATTAGTCAGACCTTGTTATCCACATATCAACCACTTCTTGTTGATATAGAGCATTGAAATTTAGAAAAAAAATATATATGTATGTATAAATACTTTTACAAATAAAACCAAAGTAACTCAGATATTACCATAACAATAAGCCAATGAAAACAGTATTTATACTGTCTTTAAGTATAATTAACACAAAAAATTTAATCCTGTTAAAATCATTTTAAGTGATATAGAGAGTTGATTAACAAAATTAAGAAAGTAGATGGATAAATAGACTGGAGAAGGCTTTTGTATTAGACTGGGTGCATAGCCAAAATACAAAAGCAAAACATCCAACCAGTTTCTGTTATAGGTCGTGCTATAAGCTAAGAAATTTGACCTATAATGCACCCGATTGGTTGGATTTTATTTACTATTTCAAATTAGGAAAAAGGGAATTCAATGAAATAACAATATTAAATAATACCTATAATAAAATATGTATAATATATACCGGGTGTCCCAAAAATGACTGATGGATTTTAAAATTCAATAACTTGCAAACGGTGACAGCTATTTAAAAATTTTTTTACAGAAGGGTTATGAATAATGTAAGAAATTTTTTACCTTAAATTTTTATTTTAGTTCGAATTTCAAACAATAGGTGGCGCTGACGGCGATTGAAGGCCAGGTGATCAGTGCTGAGTGAAGCGTCGACCTGGCCTTCAATCGCCATCAGCGCCGCCTGTTGAATGAAATTCAAACTAAAATAAAAAATTACGGCAAAAAGACTCCTGACATTATACATAACCCTCCTGCAAAATTTTTTTAAATAACTGTCACCGTTTGCAAGTTATTGAATTTTAAAATCCATCAGTCATTTTTGGGGCACCCGGTATATATATATTAAAATATGTACCAAACATATATCTTGCATGAGCAATAAAGCAAGAGAACTGGATCAGTCATGTGCTATGTCACATTTAAAATTACATGTGAAACAGTATAAGGTTAAAAGTTACAGTTATCACAATAAATGTAGATGATAAAATTAAAATAATAACAATAATTATTATCTTAAAAATTAGTAGATCATATTCCTAAGGGCAATGATTAATTTCCAATCACGAAATCAGTATCAACCTCAACAATGAGTATTCTTTAAAAAGAATACTAATGGTGGGATTACCACAATATCGCCAAATTTCGTCCGACTTGATGAAGTATTGATAGATGTTATGATGTTATTGTAAAAAGCCCAATTGGCGAAAGCTGGTTAATGCAGAAAATTTCCCATTTCTGTTTTTTGATGCATTTAAAAAATACTTTTCTTCAACAGTTTTCCAAATTATAATGAATGCATTTTTTTAAAAATAATAATATAAAATTTTATAAGAATTCAATTTTCAAAATAAAAACTCAAAATTAAAATTTTATGGAAGAGAAAAATAAACATTCAAAATTAATTATTATTCGTTTTATGTTTTGCTTCTGTGAGACATATTTTCATGAAATACTTTAATGAATTTTCATTAAGAGCAAGAATCTCAGAAAGTGTCACACCTAGCATTATTGGGTGATTCATGACATCTCAGATTTTCTCCAAAAAATTACCAGTTGTTACTTATCTTGTTAAAAGACCAAATCCAGAATGTTTTGCTCCAAAGTTGAGTTGTTCATTTTTTATGACCCCCCAAAGGTCATCATGTCGTGAAAAAAAATAAGCGTTTTTTTAAGACATGGATATTGCTATGACTCACAGCTCTTTGCGCATACAACTTGCCACAAAATTCTTTTTATATCTGGAATGTAAGAGGGTTGAACTTTATATAATAGATGAAAAACCCGTGGCAAGTTTTTGCCGCAAGGTCACAGAAGGTCACAAAAAGATTCATTTTTGCTGTTTTTTCCATTTTTAAGATCCTATAACAGCTTGCGCATTCCACTTGCCATGAAAAAAGAAGTGGCAATTGAAAGCCATGCATTAGCACTTTTAAAAAATGTATATATAATTGAGGCAAGTTGTATGCGCTTTTAGTTACAGAGTGCCAAAATCTGAAAAATGTCATTTTTGACCAACATTCAAACTGTCATAATTTCTTGCAGCAACAACATTTTGAAATAATTCTTTTGCCATTGTTTTATTCTATTATTGCCCTTTTCAAAAAAGTAAACTCTATTGAGGCAAGTTGTTTTAAAAAAAATTAATGTTTTTTTAAAATATGGCCTTTTTCAATAGTCAGAGCTATTTTATTATTTGAAACGACTTGACTGGCTAACAATATTTTTTACATTTGTTTGTCTATATAAATTGATGTTCTAATATAGTGTGAGGTATATATGATGCTAATGGCATTTATTTAATTTTAATCCCCTTTCAAGTTCGATTTTTTTTTTCAATTTTAGAAAAAATTACTTTTACTTTAATAATATTGATACTAGCTATCCTAATAGATTAATTAGAGTTTAACGAATATTTCATTGTCTGAAACATAACAAATGTTGTTTTCTGCACTATTAAATTCATATTCATGCAACAATAGGCTAAGGCAGAGTTTCTGGAGAGGGTTTAAAAATATTATATTGCAACAAGTTAGTGACATTACAACTTTCTAATACTTTTTAGCGTTTTATTACATATAATTCTTTCAGGAAAGTAACTTTTATTTTAAATTAAGAGGGAAATACATTTAAAATAAAATAATCGCAAACAATACAAAGAAAATTAAGCAAATATTTATTATTATTACTAAATACCTTAACATTAATAAATGCACAGACACATACTAACATTGCTACATGTAATTAGTAACAAAAATATTTCTTAAAGATAATAATATTCAAAAGACATGTATAATTAATGGTACACCAGCTCAGAAAGGGTTAAAACGAAAATATTTGACATTTACAAATTACAACTTGCAATTAAAATGCAAATATAAATTCAATCAGCCAACACTGTTAGAATTTTTACAGAGTTTTATCATTACGAGAAAAGAAAATCGAAGATATAACCATTTCTTTTAAGATATTTCAACATGTCTTTTAACCCTTATGGGATTTTTTTTTTCACTTATGGGAAACATAAATTTTCTTTAACATTAATAGCTATCCAAATATATTAACTGAAATACATGAATAGATTACTGTAACTGTTAAAAGGTATCTTCAGTTATAATACAAGAAAGTTATATTTTTGATTTTCTTTTCTCGTACTGATAAATCAATGTAAAAATATTAACAGTGTTGGCTGATTGTATTTATATTTGCATTTTAATTACAAGTTGTAAATTGTAAATGTCAAATATTTTCGTTTTAACGCTTTCAGGGCTGGTGTACTATTAATAATACCTGTCTTTTGAGTATTATTGTTTTTAGAAAATACTTTTGTTACTAATTACATGTAGCAATGTTAGTATGTATCTGTGCACTTATTATATGACTTCATTAATGTTAAGGCATTTAGTAATAATAATAAATATTTGCTTAATTTTTTTAGTATTGTTTGCGATCATTTTATTTTAAATGTATTTCCCTCTTAATTTAAAATAAAAGTTCCTTTCCTGAAAGAATTGAGTAATAAAGCGCTAAAAGTATTAGAAAGTTGTAATGTCACTAACTTGTTGCAATATAACATTTTTAAACCCTCTCCAAAAACTCTACCTAAGCCTATTGTTGCATGAATATGAATTTAATAGTGCAGAAAACAACAACATTCGTTATGTTTCAGACAATGAAATATTCGTTAAACTCTAATTAATCTATTATGATAGCTAGTGTCAATATTATTAAAGTAAAAATAATTTTTTCTAAAATTGAAAAAAAAATGGGACTCGAAAGGGTTAAAATTAAATAAATGCCATTAGCATCATATATACGTCACACTATATTAGAACATCAATTTATATAGACAAACAAATGTATAAAATATTGTTATCCAGTCAAGTCGTTTCAAATAATAAAATAGCTCTGACTATTGAAAAAGGCCATATTTTAAAAAAACATTAGATTTTTTTAAAGCAACTTGCCTCAATGGAGTTTACTTTTTTGAAAAGGGCAATAATAGAATAAAACAATGGCAAAAGAATTATTTCAAAATGTTGTTGCCGCAAGAAATTATGACAGTTTGAATGTTGGTCAAAAATGACATTTTTCAGATTTTAGCACTCTGTAACTAAAAGCGCATACAACTTGCCTCAATTATATATACATTTTTTTAAAAGTGCTAATGCATGGCTTTCAATTGCCACCTCTTTTTTCATGGCAAGTGGAACGCGCAAGCTGTTATAGGATCTTAAAAATGAAAAAAAACAGCAAAAATGAATCTTTTTGTGACCTTCTGTGACCTTGCGGCAAAAACTTGCCACGGGTTTTTCATCTATTATATAAAGTTCAACCCTCTTACATTCCAGATATAAAAAGAATTTCGTGGCAAGTTGTATGCGCAAAGAGCTGTGAGTCATAGCAATATCCATGTCTTAAAAAAACGCTTATTTTTTTTCACGACATGATGACCTTTGGGGGGTCATAAAAAATGAACTACTCAACTTTGGAGCAAAAAATTCTGGATTTGGTATTTTAACAAGATAAGTAACAACTGGTAATTTTTTGGAGAAAATCTGAGATGTCATGAATCATGGGTGTGTCACTCTTTCAGATTCTTGCTCTTAAAATATATTTTAAAGAGCAGAATTGGAAGGCATAGTTTGCAAACAAAATAAGCTCACCAGAACTTTAAAAAATATTGGCATCAATTAAGGCTAAGTTTGAATTTAAATAAATGGATATGATCTATTGTTACAAAATTTCACTTTCATAAAATTACAGTAAACTATAAATTTTACAATAATGTTTTTATTTCATAAAAAATATTGGCAACGAGTTCATGGTACAGTGTAACTTCTCTATGTGACCACCTCTGTTAAACGACTATCTGCTTGAACGTCCATTTTTTTTTCACGAAATAGAAAACGAAATTATTCCTATAGGCTTCATAAACTGCCCATTTTAGTTCCATTCAGAGAACATTCCACTTAAACCCCCTCCATAAAAGACCTCCACCCCCCCCCCCTTTTTTTTTTTTTTTTTTTTTTTTTTTTTTTTTTGAGAAAATGAAAGAATTTTTTTTAGTCGTTGGAAGACAGTTTTATCAGGAAAATATTTCCGGAAAGCAAATTATTCATCAAACTTATAAATTGATTTTAGATTTTTTTTACTTTTTATTCCGGTTATTTGTACGATGAATTTAATCTAGATCGGAACGAATTAAGAATGACGGCCAATAAACTCCTCTACCTTATTGTTTCAAGAAACTGTCAAAGAAATAGATAAAGTAACGAAATCGTCATTATTAGTTCCGCCAAAAAAAGAATAAAAAAATGCATTCTTTTATTGAATTTTAGAAGAACTTGGGAATAAAAGTTATAAAAAATAAAACTGTAAAGTCAGAGTAAATGTGAAAGCATTCATTTTTTTTTTTTTAATTCTGCAGTTATTAATTAATGCACCCTTAGTTTCACTTTGAAACTTCACATATCATTTATCTATTTTAAAATAATATTACATCACATAGTTTCACCAGTTGCGGGGAGGAGGAGGGGAAAGGACAGCGTTGCCATCTAACTAGATTTATATTAACGCGCTAATTACAATCATATTTCTCTTCAGAGTCTGCAGAGTCTGTTGAAAAGGAAAAACAATGTGAATATATTAAATTTTTCTTTCATATACTAAAAATTCGAGTCATTTTCCTTTAGAATCCCCCCCCCCCCAAAAAAAAAATACAACATATATATATATATATATATATATATAATAAAACATATTTCAAACTAAACAGCTAATTGAAGATCATTTAAATCAAAAGTAATCAGATTTAAAATTTTAAAAAATACAAATTGTTAAAAAAAAAAAAAAAAAAAAAAAACTTTATGGGGGATGTATTTTTAGTTAACATAAGTAAGGCCTACATTAATGAATATCCTTTCGAAACAATCAAAAATTAACATTACATTTTATGTTTAAAAAAATGTCGTAAATGATGTTTACTTAAAGCATTGTATAAAGCAGAAAACGAAGACGGATGGCAGACTTATAATTTATCAATACCTTTAGTAATTTTGAGAAATGTTTCGGAAAAGCTAAAATGCTAAAAAATTCGGCAAACTAAATAAGTAATAAAACATGAACTCAACAAAATTTTAAAGTGAGCAATAAATTTTGGTTTATTATGTAATACTTGAATATATGAATTTTAAAAATAAGACTGAAAAGTTTTATGTCGTGGCAATAAACCGACTGCAATAGTAAATTTCCTTTCAAAACAGTTTAAAAATAAAGGTTATATTTTGTATTTATACACTAAATTACATATTAAAAGTATATAAATACTTTTACAAATACATATAACCAAAGTAACTCAGATATTACCATAACAACTGTCTATTATCCATTTGCATTTCATGATTTTGGTAATCTGTCTTCTCTATCATTTCACGCTTCAATGATCTTAATAGGATGACTGTAAAAATACTGGATTCATTGGTTTGTTGTTATGGTAATATCTGAGTTACTTTGGTTATATTTGTAAAAGTATTTATATATTCAACTTCCATAATGATATGGTGCATAAGCGTAATCATTAAGAGCCCACAATAGTCACAGGGAAAGTACACAAAAAGACCCGGATGACCATGTAAAGTCTATGGGAGCGTTCTTTTCTAATATCTCGTTCAAATTTTAATATTTTGACACGATTTTTTTTGCATAAAATAGTTCAGGACAATCCACAACCGGGCTAGTTTTTACTTTTTCGATTTTGGTTATATATTTTTTATATTACGATAGTTTCAGTTTCAGAACCGGTTTAAACCGGTTTCGAAAGATAAAGTAATTTTTTAAAGAAAATCAGAAACAAAAATTGAAAAAGTAAAAACTAGCCCGGTTGTGGATTGCCCTCAGCTATCTTGTGCAAAAATATCATGCAAAAATATTAAAATTTGAGCGAGATATTAGAAAAGAACGCTCCCATAGACTTTACATGGTCATCCGGGTCTTTTTGAGTAATTTTTCTGTGACTATTGTGGACTCTTAAGGGATAGTTTTATGTTTTATGTTATTTATGTTAATGTTATCATAAGATAACATGATTTCTTGCAGCTATTTTGTGGAATATTCCACTTTGAGCCCATTTTGGCATAAATTAACATTATTTAAAAAAATATTAAAAGTATACATATTTATACTATAATATATTGAGCAAATAAAAAAAAAAAACGAAAAAACTCACAGGAAGTTGTTGCGATGAGCAATATTGGTCCATTTATCTTCAATCATAATATATTTTGACAGAGAGAAAGAGAGAAAAAAGCAGTGTTGAATTCAGGGGGTGGCCCGGGGGGACATCCCCCCCCCCCGAGCAATGAAATGTTCCCCAGGAAAAATTTGAGATTTTGTGTTTTCAATGGGCAAAAGTGGAATTCCCCCCCCCGGAACTTTAACCCCCACGGAGCCACAGAAATCCCTCCCGGAGAAAAGTGTCTGAATTCAACACTGAAGAAAAACAGATGAAAATTACAGAGACATTTAAAATAGTGCGAATTCAGTAAGCCAAGAACATAATAAATTTTTGTTTATTCGATAATATTCACCTATATCTGGATTAATATAAACTGGAGCTGATTAGTTTTTGGTGTACATCGCCCAACAGATAGCGTTGCTATGGTGCCTTTTTCACGATTTCAGCAAAAGCTGTATCTCAAAACCTAATAGACGAATTTTCATAAAATTGCAGATTCCTTCAGTCCTTGATGTAATATGCAGTTGATTACCTTTTGATGTAAATCGCACTAAACTTTATGGTGCTTTTTTCACTATTTCAGCTTTTGCTGAAATAGTGAAAAAGGCACCATAGCAGCAATATCTGTTGGTCGATGTACACCAAAAACTAATCAGCTCCAGTTTATATTAAGGACTAACTGAATCTGAAGTTTGATGAAAATTTGTGCATTAGTTTCTGAGATAGAGCTATTGCGAAAATCATGAATAATGCTGCATAGCAGCACCATTTGTTGGGCGATTTATGTCAAAAGGTAATCAACTGTATCATCCCCATCAAGGACTAATGGAATCTGAAGTTTTATGAAAATCGTCTATTAGGTCTTGAGATACAGCTTTTGCTTAAATCGTGAAAAAGGCACCATAGCAGCGCTATTTGTCGGGCGATGTTCACCAAAAACTAATCAGCTTTAGTTTATATTAAGGTCTAACTGAATCTAAAGTTTCGTGAAATTCTGTGCATTAGTTCTTGAGAGAGAGCGACCGCAAAAGTTTTGTCACATACAGAGTGATAGAGTCACAGACAGACATTTTGTAGATATTAAACTATATCTATTTAAACTATGGTATACTGAACAAATAAACAAAAAAAGGAAAAGTTGTCACATGAGCACTACTGGTGCACTTATCTTCAATAGTAAAATGTTTTAAAAGAGAAGAATTCGACAAACTAGACATTTAATAAAACGAGAACTCAATAAACCAAGAACTGAATAATAAATTCTCGTTTATTTGATAATATTCGACTATAAGTATTCTAAAAATAAGCCTGAAAAATTTTATATCCTGGCAACTTCGTGGGGTTCGATCTATTTTCGCTTTATGCGACTATAAAAATACTCTTTTCGTGCCAGAAAACTATAAATTTTTCTCAGCATGCACCGAGCTGTAAAACTACCCCACTGCTAAAAAAGTCTCAAATCTTCTATTCGATATTACACCATTATTTACTATCCTATCGTCTTTAAATCTTCAGGCTGAGAGACAGGACCAAACCTCCCTCCTGGCTGGCATAAAAAACTTGCCTAGTTTCCGGACCATACATTACTTAAGTTAGTTTTTCTTTCTTTACTTTTTACTCTCTTCAGTTCTGTCAGAGAAAGACCGACTCCTTTTTTGAGAGGTTGTAATTAAAGAAAACTCGGAGCGAAATAATAATGATAAAAAGAAAAATAATAAAGTAAGAATAAGTCTCTCATACATTATTTACGGATCTGCGAATAAGAGAAACCCATTTTGTGACTTCGATCGTGGAAGTAACATAAAAAGAAGAAAAAGAAAAATGTAATTGGAGATTAGCGTTATGTGGAGTTGATTGAAAGAAACTGATGCTTTTTCTCACGGCGAGAGAGGTGATTACACTCTTTTTGACTTATATCAAATAACTATTAGGCGAAAAAATAGACCGAGTTTAGAAGTAGCTGCTGTATGAATTAGCAATACAGCCTGTATCACGTATGAATAATTCTATGGATTAACATGTCGATACATATTACTCTTGTCATTCGTAAGTTTTTTTTTCAAGCAGAAATAGTAATGGAGAACGGCAGTTTTTAAAGGTAAAACTAGAATTTAGTGCACAGCAAGTGAAATGTTAATAGAGCCCCTCCTGAATAGAGTAGTATGCATGTGACTCATACAATTCCTTTGTGACTATTTCGGCAAACTCTTTTGCTGCGTGCACTATTCAAAGTTTTGGATTACTGAGAAAGTTCGGACGATGTTAAAACCAAAACACCCCTAGCAACAAGGTAATAATGGGCAGGGCAGAAACTAGTCTTTTTTTTTTTTTTTTTTTTTTGTAACTGAAGGAAACATGAATTTTGGTGCCTCCCCCCTCCCCACTTCTTAAAAGTAATTTTACAAAAAGAATTTTCGTACATTAGTTCTAATTAGTCAATCTAACTAGTAAATTAGTATGAGTTAAATGAATATTTCTATGGATTAGCATGTCGATAGATATTACTTCTGTCATTCATATGTTTTTTCAAGCAGAAATAATAATTAAGAACGGCAGTTTTAAGGATAAAACTAAATTTAGTGCACTGCAAGTGAAATGTTAATAGAGCCCCTCCTGAATAGAGTAGTATGCATGTAACTCATACAATTCCTTTGTGATTATTTCTTCAAACTCTTTTGCTGCACTGTTCGAAGTGTTACGGGTATTTTAAATAGTAAATAATGCGATGCAGTTTTAACTATGCATATCTCGCTAGATATTTAATAATGATTTTTGTAAATAATAATCTGTTATAGTAGAATTTTTTCAGAGTATTCGATACACTTCTGAAGTATCAAACTAAAAAATTATGATACTGTTAACTCTATTCATTTTTTAGTGAAAAGCTTTGGCTTGAAAATTAATTTATATATTGCTTTATAATTTGTCCTCACGTCTCGAGCCAGTCATGACTGATAATTATCAACAGTGAAGTTCATAGCATTAAATAAACTGTCACATTTGAAAATAGAACGTAAATCAATGATTAAACTCCGAAAGAATAAACGAGATTATATGAACACAGATTGTTTTGGTCCGGCCGAATTTTTTACAGCATTTTCGCCGAAAATGAGTTTTTGTGGAAACTCCGATTTTGGGTTGAAATCGAAGTCGATGAATGTTTTCAGTCGACGAATTAAAACATAAATTGAATATGATTTCCAAGATGAATCACGAATGCTTTTCAATTTTATACTTATTTTCCTTAGGCCTATTATAGTTGATTTATTTCATTCTAATTCTCGACAACTTTATCTGAGCATTGAACCCAATCACGTAATTGCTAGCGTATTTCTTTAAGTTAAAATTTCTAAAACCAGTTTCCGTTTGCTTTATCGCTTGTATTCTGGGCGTCTCATACATCATTCAGTGAAAAGTGTTGTTTAAAAAAAGAAAGTTTATATGTTTTGCTGGTTTAAAAAAAAAAATCCTTGATGATGTTTCTTTTTAATTCCGCCTACGAGCGTTGAAAAGTCTCTTTATGAGTAATTAGGTTTTTCTTGGAAGTTACTTCTTCCGTTTCATTACATTTCGTTGTCTATGAGGCGGAAACAATGCAACTATGCGACTTTTTTCTCTCTCTCATCCATTTTTTTACATCTACCTAAAGTAAAAACACATTTTTAAAGGTTATATCCTTTCTTTTTATTATTATTTTTAAATTTTTAGTTTAGAAATGAATATTTCATAAATATACTAACAAAAATTAACTCTTTGTGTTATCGCATTACATATGACCCATTCAACATACCCAAAACTCAATGTTAGATGTTATTTATGCAGTTGTCTTTTAAAAAATGAAATTTACATATTGCTTCTATCTGCCAACTAGAATCCTTCACGGATCGGATTGAACTCGAACATAAACGAAAAATTCCATTTGAAGTCAATACGCAATTCATCCCGAACCCGACAAAAAAATATCGACCCTCAACCCGGATGAAACCCGACATATTTCATCCCGACCCCATTCGCAACTCGAAATATTCTAATCCAACCCACCCTCAAACCGAAATGAAAAGAAGTTATGTTTTATACAGTAGACTGCCTCAAATCCTCAACCCTAAAATCTGCATATCATCATAGATGTAAATAATGAAACTTTCAATTCAGATTTAGGGGCAAAATTACAGAATTTTTTACTTTTATATCATTCCGTATGTATTTTAATAAGTAATTCTTGATAATATGACTGAACTCGGGATTTTTCATGAAGGAAATATAAATTTATTTGCGAAAAAAAAAAAAAAAAAAAAAAAAAAATCAAGATATTGCAGGTACCACTGATAATCACAATCATTTTTCCAAATATATTTATGTATTAACCAAGCTTTTTTGGTTATTAATGTAATGACTGATGATGTGTTTTTTTTTTTTTTTTGTTTTATTTATCGGCGCCCGCTCTTGGGTCACGTGACCAGCGGAGGAGAGTGTGGGAGAAGAAGGGGTTACGAACGCGGAGAGAGAGAGGTGTGTGTGCGGAGGTAAGAGGTAGACCTGCGAATGTCTGATGCAGGTAAACAGAATAAAAATATTATCCAAAAAATTGGGATATGTATGTGCTTCGGGCACGAGATTGATCTGTTGTGAAAGAAGAGTAGTTAGAAGTTCTTGTAAGAAATACGAAATCCGGATATTTACATATATATATTTAATTGTTTGTGTGTTTGTGTTCAAGTCTTGCTGTAATCGTCCCTGTCATTTGTGTTCCGTGTGTTTAATTAAACTTTTATTTCATCAAAGCTTGATTCCTTGGATTATTTTGGATTACTTTAAAGCACACAGGTGTTTCGTAAAAAAATTTATGAAGAAAATAGGAAGAGCGTATATCACACGCTCTCTTTCGAGAACCAGAGGTAAGTGAAACCACTTTTTATAGTTTTGGAAATAAAGTTGAAAGTTATAACTTTTGTTTATTAACTGAAGATTCATGAATATTAGATTAATGAATATGTTTGCAATGATTCTAAAGAGATAATCGTATTAGAATTGAAAACAAGTATTGTTCTGAGTATATTCTAGTGTATGATTATAATGAATGAGTATATTATTTAGTGATTATAATTATTGATAAAGATAGTAATAGTTTAAAAAAAAAAAAAAGAATATGTTCAGCATTAAAGGGTTAAAAAAAGAAGACCTGGTCATTATAGCCACAGAATTAGGCTTAAAAGTAGAGCCAGATCATAGAATAGTGGATTTAAAGGCATTAATCGAAGGAAGCGAACAATACGATAAGGATTTCGATTTTGTAAAAGAATTCCTTGTTACAACGGTATCAGACCGCATTTCAAAAGAGAAACAAGAGGCAGAGGCCCTTAAAAATGAAAAAGAATATGTTAATTCTGAGCAGAAAACAACGTTAGAATTAGAAAAAAACGAAATTAGAAGTTATCAAACACCAATTAGAAATGGCTAAACTGCAGTCTGAGAACAGAAATTCTGATGGTGGGGGGGATGGACAAAATCCCAAAACTAATTCGTTAGAAGCTCTAATTAAAAGCGTTAAAACTTTAACTATTGCGATTCCTACCAAACCTGAATCGTGGAATTTATTTTTTTCTTCGCTCGAGAGGGCGTTTGAATTAAAGAATGTCGCGGAAGATTTGAAAGTTGAAATACTGTTTAATTTAGTAGGGGAAAAAGCTGCGTATTTATTAGTATATGCAAATTCAGATGAAATGAAGGATTATCAAAAGGTTAAAGCTTTAATTTTAAAAGAATTTCAACCCACTCCTGAAGCTTGTCTTCAAAATTTTCTTTCGGCAAAGAGAGCGAAAAATGAAAATCATATGCAGTTCGCATCTAGGTTAAGAGCGAATTGGGATTTTTATTGCGAACTTAGAAAGGTAAATGATTTTGATGCACTTAATGAATTAATAGTTAGTGATAGATTAATGGATGCGTTAGACTCAGAGGCGCGAAGCTATGTCCAAATAAAACAATTAGATAATTGGTTAAAAGCGCGGGAAATTGCGGAATTATGCGATAATTGGTTTACATCAAAAGGTAGAACCTTTTCTGAGTTATATGATAAATCGACAAATTGTCGCGGTTCTGATGATTTCGGATCTGGCAAATATATTCCACCGCATCTAAGAAATAATTTTAATTCGCGTAATGATAGGAAAAGGTCTGTGTGTAAATTGTGCCGTCAAATCGTTCATTTACGTTTTTGTCCTAATAATAAAGAAAAAGAGAGGTCGGGAAATTCTCATTATCAAATGAAAAAAGATTCTACAGGAAAAAATAAAGACGAAAGGTTGATAGCGAAAGTGACAGCTTTATGCTTTGAAAATGACGCAATAAGTACTCAACCATTGCAATACGATGAAATTTGGGTGGGGAAACAAAAAATAAAAACATTAATTGACAGCGCTGCTGAGATTCCCGTTATAAATTCGAATGAAATACCAGAATCATTTAAAAATAATGAAAATTCATCAATTCAGTTGATTTCAGCTTTTGGCGAGCAAATTACTGCTGATCTTGTAACATTACCGGTTTCTCTAAACATGAGTGAATCAAATTGTTTATTTAACAGTGTGGATGTATTATTTGCAGTGACAGATAAATTATGTAGTTCATGTATTATTACTCCGAAGGTTTATGAGTTATTACAATCATTGCAAATTGGAGAAGGGAAAAGAATAGCCGACAGTCTGGCACCAACAAGAGAGACGAAATCGAAAAGGGGGGATGAAAATTTATCGTTGGAAAAGAAAAAAGAACAAAATACGAGTGATAAATATTTATGTTTGCAGGTTGAAAATGAATCTTTTGAAGAGAATTTGATTATTAATTGTATTGGAACGAAAAATGATTGCGAGGATTTAAATTCGAATCAGCATTCGGAAACGACCATTTACAGGGAGCAACAAAAGAATTGTGAATCTTTACAGGGGGCATTTAAAGATGCAAAACAAGGGAAAAATGGGTTTGTTATGGTGGATAATTTACTTTATCATAGGGAAAAGGTTTCGGGAGATCAAGTCATGCAATTAGTAGTGCCTAAAATTAGGAGGGAGGAAATTTTAAGGATTGCACATGAATCAATTTTTGCGAACCATCTCGGTATAAGGAAAACGAAAGAAAGAATTCGATATTCATTTTTTTGGCCAGGCGTGTCACGGGATGTAGAGGAGTATTGTAAATCGTGCAAGGACTGCCAGTTGCGAAGCCGGGAGAGAGCCAGTGATCAGATACCGATTCTTCCGATTGAAAGACCGGAGCTCCCATTTGACGTTGTAAATATTGATATAATTGGGAAAATTGAACCACCTTCGGCGCGTAGACATCAATATGTACTTACTTTGGTTGACCAACACAGTAGGTGGCCCGAAGCGGTTCCGTTAAGAACAATTTCGGCTAAGGCTACTTGTGATGCGCTGTTAGAAATATTTATGCGGACAGGGATACCCCGCGTAATAGAAAGTGATCAGGGGGGAAATTTTGTATTAGGTTTAATGCAGGAATTTCATGCTAGGCTAGGGGCGGCTCCTAGATTTGCAACACCGGGACATCCACAAAGTTCGGGATTGGTTGAACGGTATAATCAGGTATTGAAACGCATGTTGCACCATATTATTCGGAGCGATCCTAAAAATTGGGATAAACACATCCCTTATTTATTATTTGCGTATAGGGAGATTCCTAACTGTACGACGTGGGTGTCGCCATTTAAGTTGATGTATGGAAGGGAGGCCAGGGGACCATTGGCGGTATTAAAATCTACATGGTCGGGCGAAATTCCACTACCTATAAATCTCGGGAAAAGTGCAACCGAATACCTTCAGGATTTAAAAATTAACTTAGAAAAGGCGGCGGAACAAGCTTCACTAGTAGCGGAGGTTAAACAGGGCGCGTATGCGAAGTATGCGAATCGAAGGGCAATTTATAAGGAATTTAGACCGGGGGAGCAGGTATATTTATTAATCCCAGACTCTAGTAATAAACTTTACGCTAGATGGACAGGGCCAGCCGAAATAGTGGCGAGGTGTAATCCCGATTCTTACAAAGTCAGGTTAACGAACGGAAACATTAAAAATGTTCACGTGAATAAGATAAGGAAATTTACTCCTAGGGTACAAGCAGTGGGGGTAATTTTTGAGAATGAAGAAGAATTAGGGGAAGTCCATCCCACCCCTAGTACAAAGGATAACTCGAACTATTTTAAAATCGAAGAAGTAAATTTAAATCATTTGGAAAACGTAGAAAGAGAAAAGATGTTAGATTTATTGCTTAGATATAAAGAATTATTTTCAAAGAAAATACAAATAGCAAAAGTTGGTGCACACAAAATAAGATTAAATGATAATGAGAAGAAGAAACCTTATGTTTATCGAATTCCAGAGGCCCTAAAACCTCTAGTAGACAAACAAATTCAAGAATTACTAGAATTAGGTTTGATTGAGAAAAGTGATGAAGAAGCGCCGCATCCGGTAGTGTGCGTGATGAAAAAAGATGGAACGCTGCGACTTTGCGTAGATTTTCGGGCACTGAACGCAATCACCAAGGTTGATGATTTTCCTATGGAAAACTCTACTTATCTATTATTTAATATTGGCAGGGCCAACGTCATTTCCACTTTGGACTTACTCAAAGGCTACTGGGCCATACCACTAGAAGAAGAGAGTCAAAAATTAGCGTGTTTTAAGACTCATAGAGCTCAATATCGCTTCAAGGTCATGGCTTTTGGGCTGAGGAATGCTGCTGCGACGTTTCAACGAGAAATCAACAGAGCGCTTTCTGAATACCAGGACTTTGCTAGAGCATATATAGACGATATAGCAGTTTTTTCCGAAACGTTCGCGGAACACCTGGTGCATTTAGAGAAGATATTTTCCAAACTATCACAGTTACAATTCTCCGTCAATTTAAAAAAATGTGAATTTGCAAAACCCCGAATAAAGTACTTAGGCCATATCATTGGGTCCGGCAGCCATCGGACCGATCCGGAAAAAGTGGAGGCCATCCGTAAGTTAGCTGTGCCCCAAACCAAAAAGCAACTAAAAAGTGTCTTAGGATTGTGCAATTACTATAGAGATTATATACCAAAATATGCTGAAACAGCATATCCCCTCACTGAACTGACAAAAAAGGACAGTCCAGAGAATTTGTGCTGGTCAGTAGAGCATGACCAGGCGTTCAACGCGTTAAAAAGAGGTCTCATCGAAGCGCCCAGTCTGCATACTCCTATTATCGGGTTACCTTTCATCATAGAGTGTGATGCATCTGCAATCGGCATCGGAGCCTGTTTATCGCAGAGAAGAGATGGAGTAGTGTATCCAGTAAGTTACGCCAGTCAAAAACTCACCAAAACTCAACAGGCATGGCCAACAATTGAAAGGGAGGCCTACGCAGTGATCTGGAGTTTGAAAAAATTTGAAACGTGGATTTTCGGTTCACCTGTGGAACTTATTACGGACCATAATCCATTAACTTTTATCACCAAAAATGCCCCTCAATCTTCAAAACTGCAGCGATGGGCATTAGCCTTACAAAAGTATGATATTAAGATTTCGCACCGCCCGGGTGCCAAACTAATTAATGCTGATGCCTTATCACGCTTGGACACTATGTAAGACATTCAACAACTTTTGAAGCACCCAGTGTTTGAACATTCCTTGAAGAGTGTGGAACAATATACATTTTTTTTTCAACAGCTCTTAGTGTCCTGTTTAATGTTTACTAAGTTTTGTGTATTGCCTTTTGTTAATTGTATGTTATATTGTGTATATGAAGTATTAATTTAATTCTATTTTATATTAGCAGATAGGAAGAATCCCGGAAGACGTGCCTTCTCCGGATACGGTTGTATTTGTGGTGTTATTTTTTTTTATATATACATATTATAATTTGGGGAATCATTGTTAAATAGTGTAACATCATCAGTCGAATTTCAGATTTAAAATAAGTGTGTACCATATTTTCAATCTTGCGTGGGGGGTGTAATGACTGATGATGTGTTTTTTTTTTTTTTTTTTTATTTATCGGCGCCCGCTCTTGGGTCACGTGACCAGCGGAGGAGAGTGTGGGAGAAGAAGGGGTTACGAACGCGGAGAGAGAGAGGTGTGTGTGCGGAGGTAAGAGGTAGACCTGCGAATGTCTGATGCAGGTAAACAGAATAAAAATATTATCCAAAAAATTGGGATATGTATGTGCTTCGGGCACGAGATTGATCTGTTGTGAAAGAAGAGTAGTTAGAAGTTCTTGTAAGAAATACGAAATCCGGATATTTACATATATATATTTAATTGTTTGTGTGTTTGTGTTCAAGTCTTGCTGTAATCGTCCCTGTCATTTGTGTTCCGTGTGTTTAATTAAACTTTTATTTCATCAAAGCTTGATTCCTTGGATTATTTTGGATTACTTTAAAGCACACAGGTGTTTCGTAAAAAAATTTATGAAGAAAATAGGAAGAGCGTATATCACAATAAAGCTGGCTAACTTGAAATAAAATTCCCTTACTTTATCAATGTGAAATATAAAAACAGTAAGTCTTGCATTATGTTCATTAACACGTTCGCTGCCGCTTACATGAAGATGTGGTGATAGTGAATGCTGCACTGTAGAAGTGGGTTTTTCCCAGAAGCCGATTTACTTTTTTATAACAAAGACTCAGGGAAAGATTTTCCCCCGCCAGCGTCTATTGAACATCACACCACATCAAGCGCAGGCGCGTGAGTGGCCCCTTAGCGTTGGCGCCATATCACGCGCTTTTGTTAATAACTATATAATAATAATAATAATTAATATTGTACAACGATAAGGCAAGAACTTATAATTATTTTGTTTATAAGCCGTCACTTTAATAATAAAACATTTAAAATATATTAAAAATTGATATGTTTCAACTCATTTTCATTGAGTCATCTTCAGAATGTAAATAGAAAAATTACAAACACAACGAAAGTGAAAAACTGGAATATGACGTGTTGTAAGCAAAATAATTATTTACTAGCCGCCCTTGGCGACCAGTTTGGTCTCCCTTGTTGAACGTAATACCAAGCATTAAAACATATTGCTTTTATTCATAATTTATTTTAATTGCTCAGTTTTTTTCCAAATTAGAAGACTCTGTTAAAGAAATAGTCACAGATGCCATATGCGCACCACATAGGAGCGATTGCAACAAAATGGCAATTATATGTGGCTCACATGGTAACTCTGCTATTGTTACTTATTTATTAGAAACTTTTTGTTTGCTTTTATTTTCTTTTTTAAAATGATATAAATTGTTTTATTTTATAATTATTAACTAAACTTTTTTTAAATTATTATTTCCCTTTTAAAATAATAGAAATTAGTTTAAAAATATGTATGTAACTGGTACTTGAAAACAGAATTTTCGCCAAATTGACGTCAGAAAAATAACGTGCCAATGTGGTGCATATATGACAACTGTCTTATAAATCAAGAACTCAGTATTTTTATGCTAGCTCAGCGCAGATAGTAAATCGCCAAATATTATACCCGTGGCATTTTTTCGTATTTCATTAATTATTTGAAATATAAAAATATAATCCTTTCACTCATTTCATTTATAATACGTAACTTTAATTTGAAACTAAAAAGTTTAAAATTCATGACTTTTATTTATTTTTTTAAGTAAAAATAACTGGAAAAATAAAATAAAAATAATGATATTTTTAAGCTTCATATAGCAGCAAAGGAACAAAACATAAATAAATCCAATTTACCACAGCCTAAATCTTACCAAAGGGCTTTTGCATACTAACCCATTAGATTTGTTTCATTTGGATGTTGCCATTAAACAATTAACAAACAATCGTGAATTTTGTGTCATATACGTTAGCGTAATATATATATAGATAACACTGGTCAACAGCTGTTTTGGTGCCGGGGTATTTTTAGCTGATTTTATATGAATTTGATGTCCTGAATTCAAATATGACATTAGTTTTTCTCTATCAGCTCAGTTTTTTAAGATAAACAACTTTTTGTGAAATATGTTTCATTATTTTAAGGTAAATCCATGTATTAAAAAATGTATGTAAAAATAAAATAATTGCAGGATTTTTATTTTTTATAATACACAAATGTTAGTTTTTATTATTATGATATACACATATTGAAATAATAATTTTTTAATTATATTATAAAAATATTTTTACTCACAAAAATAGAGAAAAACGTCACTGATGAAACTGATACTCATTGAATGCTTCGGAAGCTTCTTTCCGTGACATTCTGGAATATATTTTAGAACAGTGTCTTCTTAAACTCCAACTGTAATCTGAAACCCTTTGTATATCTCATCTTTTTTGGTAGCGGTCCTCCATAGTCTTAATATTGTGGTGAAATCTTTCGGGCTGTTTATCACTTGTGCCTTCTTTATTTTCAAGAAAATGCTCTAAGTGGCAATGTAAATAGTGCACTTTAATGCTTCTAGTACACCCAAGAGATTTAAAACTATTATGCTTTTTATTTACTAGTTCTACATAGATTTCTCCTTTGCATTTGCCCGGAATGTTTTTGTGAACTGCCACAAAAAAAAAGTCCAGGCTTTTTATTCAGCCTCATTCGTTGAATTTACGAAAGCAGGATCCTTAATCAGTTGTCTTATTTGTTGTCCGTTAAACATTCCTGCTTTAATATCTTCATAACTCGATTTGGATCTTTTTACCTTATATATGCAAATCATGACCCGTTCTTATGGAGAATTTACACAAACTGCTTCATAGGACAGAGCTTGATATGCAGTGCAGAAAGTATGATTTTCTTTCGCCCAACTAAAGTGTTATTAATGACATTCCTTTCTCCAACATCCATGTTTTCTTTCTTAGGCCTCTCTTTTCTAATCTAGTGGTGTGTTTTATCCCTGCTATCCCAAAAATAGAAAAACAATAGTATTTTGTGTAACTTCTTTGCTGTCCAAGGACAATCATCTGGAGAATATTTAGGAAGTACCAATTTTTCTAACAGTCTTCTAAATTCATGACAAAATACAAGATTGTCTACTACCCTACTTCTCTTAAAAAAACAATTTTGTCTTGTGTGATAAAATGTAAGTTTGGCTCTTTGTTCTAATAAATTTTTGTCTTTTAATCTTGAAACCAACCAGTAATTCAGAAGCTTCTTTTCAAACATTGAAATCTCTTTTGAAATCATTTAAATCAACCTGGTTGAAAAATTTAGGCATCGATGACGTCTCCTCATAATCACTGTTACCTTCACAGGTATCTAAAAGATGATCAGAAGGACAATATTCATCCTCACTAAGCTCTGGTAGCTGATGAAACGTTGGGATCGGTAGTTCCTCTGAGTGAGGAAGTGGGGGTCTTAAAGACACTAAATCAGGATAAGTTTTCTTATTACAATTGTTTCGACTAATTCAAATAGTATTACAGTGCTAGGTAGAAATAATAGTCATAGAAATGGTTTTGGAGTTCTCTCCAAACCATTGGTAAACCGAATTTGAGACTTATTCTCTTCCGTCAGCTAGCTGTCATAAATGCTCTGTACAAGTTTTACAGACCTGTTGTGGTGCGCAGATTTTATCCTGATCACCAAGTCTAACCCCAAAGAATCCAAGATAAGCTCTCTTTACAAAGTCAGTAACATATTTTCTGTGTTCTTTCAACTTTTATTCTCCGCATATGTAGCAAAACTTATCTGGATGATTTGTACAACTTTTTCTACTTGAACTCATTTAAATTCCATTCTACAACGCAAACACAACAATCTACAATACTACGAGTTTTACGTTAAATTGATACGAATTCTACCTTAAACACAAATATCATGGAAGTTCAAAAACTTTAGAAAGTCAAAGAAAGCCAGTTTTGTTTCCATGGAGTGAACTCTGAAACTAACCTTATCTCTTGGAGGCTTTTACATTTGGCTTTATGGATGAGCTGCGCGAAATCATAAGGATGCGCAGATCTTCAGTTTTGCTTGCACATTTCTTTTTTTCAAGATCTTGTGGTATTTCAACGTCCTTCTAATCGCCTTGAGCATTGTTACAGGGCTATGTATCATAAGGTCAGTTTAAGTGTTCAAGGTCACTTTAGTTCTAAAAAATCTTTAGTTCGCTTTGCATATCTAAAAAAGTAGAGCTGATAGAGAAAAACTGATTGCATATTTGGAATCAGCGTCCCAAAAATATCCAAAATCAGTTGTAAAATCTCAGGCACCAAAAAAGAAATTTTTTTTTGTAGGCCTGTGTAATATAAATTCTCTTACTTCATGCTTTTTATGGAAATTAATATGACCTAACGTTTGCGAGGAAAATTTCACTGAATAATTCAAGGAAAATGTATTTTATCTTTCCTATTCATACTTAACTATATATTATTAATTATGTACTTAATAGTTTCTTTTAATAATTTCATTATTTTAAAAATTATCTTACTTTTTATCATTTTAGTTTATTACTTAACTTAATTATTTCAATGTTTTGCTATATTGCAAGCATTCATTATAATTTTGATTGCATTATTACATTCAAATTACTGTTTTAAAAAAATGTAAATAAAGCAAAGCAATGAGCAGAAATCCGCTAAATTTTAACATCCACACAACCTCAGGTCCAAAGCTGTGCAGATTTGAGGGAGTCTATTGTAGAATATGTTTTAATACAATTTAATAAAATTCATGTTTCAATACAATTATGAAAAATATTGATTTTCAATTATATCGCTAATACAAATTTTATCTCTCATATAGAAAAATGGACATATTTACATTCTTTAATTTCTACATATAGCAAAACCTCTGAAAGCAGATAACTCGGGATCACACACATGTAAAACGTGTGTATATTTTCAGAAGTATCCACTATTCAGCGGTAAATGTAGTATTGTCAGGAATTGAAAAATAAATAAATAAATAAATAAATAAATAAAATAAAATAATAAAATAAAATAAAATGCTCGCTAAACAGAAATTTCGTTATTCGAGAGTATCTATTAGGGAGGTTTTATTGTATAGACTTTTCGTTGAAAATGTATTTTTAGTATGCTTTTCAAAAATAGGGACGTTCCGAATTGCAAGAGTCAAAACCCAACCTGAAACAATGACAGTAAACCCGACTTAAACCCGAACCGCAGAGAAAAAGTATAGCGCCAATCCGACCCGATGCTAATCTCTTACTATGCCAATATAGCAGTTAATAAAAATTGTTCATAGAATTCGCAATAGCCGGCGATGTTTTTATGACAAAGTTTTATTTATCCTTTGAACAGTTTCACATCGTTCTTGCAGGAAGTAATTTCGTAAATTTTGCCAAATTATAAAGTCTGGAAACGTCCAAAAAGCGATATTTTACAGAGGTCCACATACTTTACAATTTTGTATTAGAAAATGCATAATATTAATAAAAAATGTGTAGTTTTTTGTTTATCGTAGGTATGAAAAAAGTATCGTTTAGTCAATACATACTTTTTAATGTTCTAATTTTTTTAATTATTTTTTAGTTGTTTAAGCGAGTTCTTGACACAAAAATCTTCAATTATTCTAAAAAAAATATCGCATTCAAGTTTTTTTTTTTATTTTATTTATTTATTTATTTATTTATTTTGTGTGTGCTATAAATGTCGTTTAAGTCATATTAGAAACTTAATTGTAACTGGAAATATTAATTTTTCCCTTTTGGTTTGTTTTCAAAATCAATTTGGTTTGTCATGGGAAATGAGTTTTTCTTTTGGGTGGGTTTTTTCACCATTTCTCCTATTTAAATTATTATAAGTCAAGAACCATTAAATTTAGAGATAAATGGTTCAAACTTGGAACATGTCGTTTTTAATTTCTTTACTTTTATTTTGATTCAGCAAATTTAAATAATAATAATAATAATTTTTAAATTATGATAATTTTTTTTAAATTACACCATTTTTTTTTTTTTTTTTTTTTTTTTTTTTTTTTTACTTTGAATATTTTTAATTTTTATTAGGGATGCACCGGATACCCGGCCAATATCCAATATCCGGCATATCCGGCTGATTTTTCAATATCCGAAATATCATCGGATATCCGAATCACAATTACCGGATATCCGACTTCTGTATCGGATATCCGGCAGAATGCAGCAAAGCAAATATAGATGAATAACAGTAATCGTTTAATTCCAAACAATGCCAAAAAACATTTTTAGGTGCGTTCGTAATTATGTTAATACGTAGCACCTATTGTTGTCGCTCAGTCCGTCCGTCTGTCTGTCTGTCCGTCTGTCTGTCTGTCTGTCCGTCTGTCCGTCTGTCTGTCCGTCCGCTTATAACAAAGCAAAAACTACCCAACCGAATCGTTTTAAATTTAAAATACATAATTATTACATAATTTTGTCCAGTCATTTCAAATTTTATGAAAATCGGATGGATAGATCAATTACAGGGACAATCAAAAGGATTCCGTTACATTACGGTCAATGGGGAAAAAAGTTTCAAATGCATTTTAATCGTTTGAAATTTAAAACGTATATTTATTGCATAATTTTGTCGAGTCATTTCAAATTTTATGAAAATCGGATGGATAGATCAATTACAGGGACAATCAAAAGTATTCCGTTACATTACGGTCAATGGGGAAAAAGTTTCAAATGCGTTTTAATGGTGTTACACTCATTTGAATATAATAGAATCGACATGAATCTATGAAATATGTACTAAAAATACATTTTTTATAATCTGTGATGCAAAGAATATTTATTATTAAATTACAGGGCCACACAAATGTATTCCACTAAATAATGTTATACGGGGAAACATTGTTTGGGGGGTGTTTTAATTATATTAAACTACTTCGCTTTTTATGAATAAGATATACGTTAATGAAGTATAATAAGAATTACTCCCTGCATATTTACAAGAACACAAAGATTTCGTCCACTATACTGTATCCAAAGTACGCTCTACTATATCAGCAAGATCTGAATATTTTAAAACTTCGTTATCAACGAACGCACCTCATTTGCTACGCTTTACGTGCAATTTCCAACTTGTTTTATAATGCAAAAGATAAAATAATAAGTTTTCCTATCAATGAGTGAAAGGTAATTCTCAAATCTTAAAGAATTGCCAGCTTTCCTTACTATTTATATTTAAACTCTGTAATAAATTCAAGAATTTACGTTTATATCTTTTAGAAAATTGTATCTTCACTTTCAGATTGCAAAACAAAATTTGAAGTCAATAAAGCATATTTGCAAAAATGTATAAAGATAGAAAATCAACATTTAGAAATGCACAAATGATGCATTTAAAGGTAGCAAACAGCCGTTTCGAATCTACTGTTGAGATTCTTCATCAGTACAAAACTCAACGTGCTAGAAAAAGCAAAGCTGAGCAAAGCAACAGAGAAGCGCAGGCTTATATACCGATTACAAGAGTGAATGATAGTAGATTCGAAATGGCTATTTGCTACCTTTACATGCATTATTTATGCATTTCTAAATGTTGGTTTTCTGTCTTTAGTCTTTATAAAATTTAAAATTGTTTATTAAATTATGATTTTATTAATTTTCTTTCTTTCTCTTAATTTAAACAATAGGTTAATTGGTTTTTAAGTTAAACAACTAAACAGAGATATTTTTACTTCCTTCTATCCTTGATTAAAAAAAGTAATGTAATCAATTTTTTTCGACGAATTTACATGTTTTAGGGATCCAATATCCCCAAAAAAAATGTTTATTCAAAACCTTTGTCTGTCCCAGTGTCGCCATCATGCCATCAAAAAATGTATGAAGTTATACATAGAATGAACCAAATATTTTGTGCATGTTTTTGGCTGTAGCCAGCAAGTCCATCTTCAATATGGAAACATTTCGATGTAAGGCGGCGCTGTAATCACAATTTTTGTGCCATTTTCATCATTCTACATTAAACACTCTATGAAGTTATCCATAGAATTGAACCAAATTTCTTTGGATACGTTTCTGATAATGGCGCTCAGGTCTTCCTTCAATTTGAAAATATTTCGCCACAAGATGGTACTGTAATAATCATTTTTAGCTCACAGGCTATCAAAGCCTGAAAGCTTATGTGTCCGCCCTTTCTGTATGTATATAAGTATGTATGTACATTTGTAATGCTATAACTCATGATAAAAATATCCTATTCACTTGAAATTTTAGATATAGGTATATTCTGATAAGACGCTTCCCTGATTAGTTTTGGGAGTTCATTCGATAAGTATAAGCAGGGGTACGTGAGCTAATACTCCTCCCCTTAATTTATATCAATGGATTTTTCATCCAGAATTATTAGTTTTCGCTCAAAATTTAGGCATAGGATCATCCTGATGAGGCGCCTCTGTGATTAGTATTAGGTGCTCATTGGATAAGTATAAAGCGGCAAAACGGGGGGGGGGGCTAATTCCTCACCCTTAATTTCAATAAATGGGTTTTTCATGCAGATTTATCACATTTCACTCAAATTTTAGACAGAATCATTCTGAACAGCAAACCGCCATGATTAGTTTTGGGAGTTCTTTGGATAAGTATTAAGAGGGGCATGGGGGTAATCCCCTACCCTTAATTTCAATAAATGGGTTTTTCATGCAGATTTATCAGATTTCATTCAAATTTTAGGCATAAGATCATTCTGATGAGGGCATTGCCATGATTAGTTTTATGAGTTCATTGAATAACTATAAATACACTTAACGGGGGGTTAACCCCCCCCCCTTTAATTTAGATAAATGGGTTTTTCATGCAAAATTATCAGATCTCATTCAAATTTTAGACATAGGATCATTCTGATGAGGCCACCTCCATGATCAGTTTTGCGTGTTCATTGGATAAGTCTGAGAGGGGGGAAATGGGAAGTAATTCCCCCCCTTAATTTAGTTTAATGGGTTTTTCACGCAGAATTTACCGATTTGCTTCAAAATTTGGATATAGGTTCATTCTGATAAGGCACTTCCCTGATTTGTTTTAGGAGTTCATTTGATAAGTATATAAATGGGGGGATCGGTGCACTACTCCTCTTAATTTAGGTAAAGGATTTTTCTTGCAGAATTAACCTATTTGCTTTAATATTTGGATACAGGTTCATAGTGGTAAGGTGCTTTCCTAATTAGCTGTGGGGTTCTTTTGTTATGCATAAAAGGGATATGGGTGATTACCCCAACCCCCTTAAATTTGATGAGTTTTTATGCAGAATTATCCGATTTGCTTTAAATTTTGGATGTACATTCTTTCTGATAAGGCAAATCTCAGAATAGTTTTGGAAGTTTCATGGTTAAGTATAAAGAAGGGGATAACTCCTCTTAAATTATATAAATGGGTTTTTATGAACAATTATTTGATTTGCCATGAATTTTGGATATAGGTTTTTTTATGTGATAAAGCATATCCGTGATTAGTTTAGGGTATTCAATGATTAAGTATAAAAAGGGGAAATGGGCGGGGAGCTATCTCCCCTTAGTTTTTTTTTTCGAACGGCATTAACCGTTGAAAATATAAGGTTGTAATATACAATTAGTATGCACAGCCTCTGTGCTCAATGCCATCAGTTTAACTGAGCAATATTCTTTTTATTGTAAATTTTTTTTCATAATGCTTTTATACAGTGAATTGGCAGTTCGTGCAGCAATGGGAATTTCGTATCTTGCTAAAACTGGCTATTCGCAAACAGCTGATGACAAGCAGACACAGGATGACATAAAAATAAATAAATAAATAAATAAATAAATAAATAAATAAATAAATAAATAAATATATATATATATATATATTAATAAATATCATGACCGAAATTAACTCATTCTTAATCTAATTTATTGACTGCAGCAAAAAATTCTAGATGAAAATCAAAGTTGGTATAATATTGAACTAACAATATTGAAGTAGTATTAATGTTTGTAAATATTTTTTGAAACATTGAGATCTATGAAATAGACGAGAGTCTTGGGATTGGTGCATCCAACTAGTTATTTTCGTGACTTCATTATAAATATTTAAAATTAAAAGTTTTTTTTTCCTATAAATTTCAAGGTGATTTAACTTAAAATAAACTTAAATGCAGCTTATTGTTAAAAATGTATTAAATAATTAAAACATGAAAAAAAGTCATCAATTAAACCTATGTTGGAGATAACTCTTCAACCATTGGTATATTGGTAAGACCTTTAAGGTTACATTATAAAAGGATGCTATGTGTTTCTTTTTGAAAATACTTTACAATTATAGACATATTAATAAACGGGTAAAATTTGTCTAAAAATTATCAGCATTTCATTGTATAAATTATTAACAATTTTCAGCAGTTCATTGACAAATAAGCAGAGTATTTAAATGTTTGAATTGCATTTTTTATTCAATATTATTAATATGCACCTACAGGGTTTGAATTTCGGGACGGGATGGTAGGATTCATGCCCTAAAGAATCTTGTGTCATTCCTATTTCCAAAAAATCATTTTTGAAATTTTTTTCTTTGTAAAAAGACAAAAAAAAAAAAAAAAAAAAAAAAAAAAACTTTTTTTTTCTGGAGAACACTTGGCAAATTTCACAATTTATTTCAACTGACTGACAAATTTAGGTATTTTATTCTGCGACTTATTGGCAATTTTTCCTTTTTGTTTTTGTGACATTCTGATGAAATTACCAATAATTTTCCAGTGTCCAGCTGAAAAATTTGTGTTTTGTCTTTGCTGTTGGCTGACGAATTTCATGATATTTCCATGTGGCAGATTAACAAATTTCATGATATTTTACTGTAACTGATTGACGAATTTCGCTATATTTTCCCACTGCCCAAGCCCCTCAAAGTTAACATTTTTTCAGACCGCTCGACAATTTTTAAAAATTTATTTTTGCCATGATGGACAAAATCAGCAATATTTTTTCTATGACCGATTTACGTATTTTGAGAATTTTATTCCTGTGTCAAAGCAAGAAATAACTAAAAGAGCAGTAATGGTCACTAGAGTCTGAGCTCTATCACGTATGAGTCTGGAATTAGCACTAAACAAAATGAGATTATATCTTGTGTTGCAAACTGAAAAAAAAAAAAAAAAAAAAAAAAAAAAAGAAAGAAAGAAAACCATGTTTTTTTTAACAATTAATAGTTCAATATTAGATTTTTTTCATTTTTCAAAATCATCGCACATTTTGTTATCAATGGGCTCAATAATCATACCTCTTTTTTTTTTATTTAAAAGATGATCTTTTATACGATGTTTCTTTTTGGATTCGTATTTTTTCATATCTGATAATTTGAATCTCCCCATTTTGTAACTTTTCTACTCTCTTCTTTATTAACAATGACATTTTGATTTCCTACTCAAATAAAAATTCTTCTAAATGTAAAGAATTTTGTAAAATAAATAAATAAAATGCAGACACGCATTGCCCAAAGCAAGATGTTTAAATGTTTCCCATTGAGTTATTGAAAATCAGTAAAAATATCATTTTTATGATGATCAAAACATGATTTATGTAATAAGAGTCATATATTACGTACAGCATGTATTAAACATTAATATTCCTGGACAAATCATAAACAAAATAAAATGCCGACACCACATGGTCCATTCTCGACTGATAACAAGAACCGTTTTTCAAATGATTTAAAGAAAATTCTTGATGAGCTTCAAGGAAACACATTTAGAAACAATAAATAGTTGATGTGTATAGTTCACAGAAATTAGAACATGATTTTTTTTAAATAAACCATTTCTCATGTAATAGAAGAAATCTACTGACTATGTCCTTTTCAGAATTTTATGTGTGGGTTAAAAATTCCAATGCATAGTAGAACATAATTCAATTAGCTAAAATGCCAGGGATTACAATATTGACGATAATTCCACAAAGTGATATACAATCACCGAACGATATTGACAATACAATCATCTACATGCATTATTCTTGTAAGCAAATTAAAAACGAATGCACAACAGATTTTATAAAATTAAGAAAAAAAAAAGATTAAAAAAGCATAACCAAGTAATTCTGATAATTTTTTAATGTGTTAGAAAAGTTGCTCTGTACTGTTTGTCAAACGTGTAACCTGTGAAAGATTCTAAACCATACAAAATAGAATAAAATCTAAATAAAAAAAATCATTTAGCAACTCAGTTATTAATTGCCCATAACATTGAGTGAAAATTGAAAAATAGATATGATGTACATAAGGCTTGATTCTTTTCCTTTGTTTTAATTAAAATAAACATTTTGGATAATTATGTTGAGTTGTTGACTTAAATTATTTCAATGGAATTTTGTCATGTTGAAATAAATTGTAAATATTTAAGTGGCATGTAAAAAATAATAGAGTTTAAAAAAATATTTTTCCCCTCTCAAATAGTTTAACTCCCTTGCATTTACAAATGTTATGAGGGAAACTCTCTCCTCCTGGGAAAACCTGAATTTCAAGCCCTAATTGTCAAAGATATATAGTTTTTGTAAAATATATTGCAATACATTTAAAATGTTATAATGGTGTGTGAAACATGTTTGCAATTTATTATTTGAGATGGCACTGTATATAAAGAAATAAACAAACATTCACCATAACTAAAAAAAATTTTAGTACCGGATATCCGATCGGATATCCGGCCGGATTATATCCCAAGATTAAAGCTTATATATTTCGGCAAATCGAATATCCGGTATCCGATATCCGGCAAAATCAGTATCCGGTGCATCCCTAATTTTTATGTAAATTAATATTTTTAAAAATGCTGACAAGTCAAGATTAAAGCTTATATATTTCTGTTTATTCAAATGAGAAAAGTTGAAATACTAGAAATAATATTTCGAGTTATAAGGATTTTAAATTACCCTACTTTTTTCATAAATTTTAAATAAAAAAAATATATATGAGAAGTTTTATCATGTGATTTTGTTTACAAAAAATATGGTTAAACAACATAAAAACTATCAAAATTTTAACTCATTAACTAAAAAAAAAAAAAAATAAATAAGATGTGTTCCGGATTCTCTTAAAGGGATTTATTCTAATATCTGAGGAAATCTTTTTCAAATTGGAGTTGTTTAGTCACAAAGCGTTAATAACATAAAAATGTGTAAATGGCTATTTCCATGCGAATTTGTTTGTCTGTTACCAGTGGCGTAGCTAGGATGGGTGACACCCGGGGCGGATGTCACCCCCAAGCCACCGTGGTGTCACCCCACCCCCACCCCAAATCGTCATTTTTTTTTCAATCTCATTTCTACGTTATTATAACAAATGAGCATACCATTCTTTATTTACCTTTTGTCCTCCTGCATTAAAAGAAAAAAAAAAAAAAAAAGCAGGAGCGATTTATCACTTAACCCATAGTCCGCATAAGTCAATGTGGTGTCTATATGTAGAAGTTTGCTTTTGCTGCCCACTCGTTGGATAGGTTGGTTTTTGTTCTTTGGTGCATATCTTATTTAGACACATCATTTTGTATAAAAATTTCCCATTTTCAAAGAAAAGAAAATTAACAGTAATGCGTCGTGCGCTAGAAATTTTATTTTATTTCAGAATTCTTTTCCAAAATCATATAAGATTATATACATACACATATACAGGGTGTCCGAAAAGTCTGGAAACGGTCGAATAACTCGAGAAATACATATGAGATTGAAAAACGTAAATATACGTGTTAAATATTTTTAAATAAGCTACTCAGTGATACCAAATTTGACCTTCGTAACCGACCCCCGGGGGGTCAGAGGGGGTCCAACTTTGAAATCTTAAATTATAACCCCCATTTTTTATTGCAGATTCGGATTCTACGGACAAAAATACGCAACTTTTGTATGTGATGTTTATTTCGAATCCTCGTTTATCACGGTGTATTCGAGCATATTAAATCGATACATTTTTCGGCTTTTCCAACGGGATTTTCCCTAATCGAAATTAATTGGGGAGAATTTATGACATCAAATTCCTCATCTTTTGCAGGAATAGCGTTTCCTGAAAATAACCCGTGTCGATTATTTCGATAGTACTACACTGTTAAAAATCTGCTGCATTTTGCTGCAACACACTCCCCTGCTTGTATAGAAAATGGTTACTTGGCCGTGAAATGGAGCTTTCTCATTGGTTGGAATAGAGATATTATATATAAGTGGTGGAGTACGTTGCAGCAAAATGCAGCAGATTTTTAACAGTGTACACACAGTTAAAAAGTTGACCCATTTGCTGTAGCGTCACTCCACAGCTTTTATAGAATATCTGCTTCATGACCAATGAGAATGTTCCGTAACACAGTAAAGTACACTGTAAAAAATTGACACTTTTGCTGCATCGTCACTCCACCACTTTTATAGAAAACGATTACTTTACTGTGTTATGGAGCACTCTCATTGGTCACAAAAGAGATAATCTATAATAGCTGTGGAGTGATGCTGCAGCAAATGGGTCAAATTTTTAACAGTGTAGCACTATTGAAATAATCGCCACGGGTGATTTTCAGGAAACGCTATTTCTGCAAATGACGAGGAATTTGACGTCAAAAATTCTGCCCAATCAGTTTCGATTAGGGAAAATCCCGTTGGAAAAGCCGAAATATGTATCGATTTAAGATGTTCGAATTAGAGGTCTGCACGGGCCCGGGCCGGTGGAATCGTTTCGAATTTTCTAACGGGCCGGGCCGGCAGATTTAGAATAGTTTTTTCAACGGGCCGGGCCGACAAACAACATAAACGGGCCGGGCCGGCGAAAAAATTGAACGGGCCAGACGGGCCGGGCCGATAAAAAAAATTTTCGGGCCTGCTGGCCCGTTCTCAAGATTTAAGTAGAAGCGATAAAATATGAGCTATTTTCAACGAAAATGGTTTTAACGAGAATAAGTATAAATTTGGCCATACTAGTTTGACAGCGTCAATATAAAAATGCACAGTGTATCGGCATCGGAGAATTGCATTATGTGTAACCCGTTTTAATATTTTTTTAGCTAACTCATGCCGGTCCGAGATCACGCTTGCATTATTTTTCTAGATATAGACTGGCCGGACCCGTACTAGACTTAATTATTGGCAGAAAACATGATTTGTAAAATGATTAACAGAGATAAAGAACTTATGTTAGCTTAGTCTTCGGATATATACTTCTTGATGATTTTTAAATTAATTTTTCAATAATGCGAAAGTGTGACACATTTTCTGATCAATTTAAAATTGTAACAGTATAAAAGTGATAAGCCTAACTATTGAAGGGATTTGAAATCGAATAGCGTTTTTCATTTTTGGTAAATAAAATACGTGTATAACCTTGTTGAGATATAATAGTTTCTCAAATGATTGCAGGTTTTTCTCCCTTCCCTTGCTATTGCTTCCGGAAACTCTATTCAAAACGCTAATTATGACAGTATTTTATTTGTTTGCAGTATTCTTAAATTGCTTGTATCAAAAAATGGATAACGCCATTCGATTATATAGTTTCTGAATAAAGATATCTGCTAATCTTATGCGTTTCTGAGAAAAAAAAAATGAATTTAGAAATGTATCAGAAAGGAGCTTCTTTGAATTTAAGAATGAATTTGGATTTGAAATCTACAATAAAATGATATAGAAATATATTAATAAATCTTCTTTTATTAAACAGCTTCAAAATTAACGATGTTTTTAGCTTTCTTTCTTTTTTCTTTTATTCTAAGCCTTATTAATTTTTTAATGAATCTTTATTCGAATGTTGAAAGCCTAAGAATCTCAGTAATCATTAATGTTGTTAATGTGTATTTGCTGTAAAATATACTGTAAAATCATTCCATAGATATGTATGCAGTAATCTTTAAAAGAATCTTAGTTACATGATAAAAATCTGAATTTTTTAGAAATCGTAGAAATTGTAACGGGCCAAAACGGGCCGGGCCGGGCCTGTTTTCTCTGATTTTTGTACGGGCCGTGCCGGGCCTAAAATATAAAAATTTAAACGGGCCGGGCCGGGCCCGGGCCGAACTTATGAGTTTTACAACGGGCCGGGCCGGGCCTGGAAATTCCGGCCCGTGCAGAGCAGACCTCTAGCTCTATTACACCATGATAAACGATGATTTGAAATAAACATCAAATGCAAAAGTTACGTATTTTTGTACGTAGAATCCGAATCTGCAATAAAAAATGGGGGTTATAATTTAAGATTTCAAAGTTGGACCCCCTCTGACCCCCAGGGGGTCGGTTGCGAAGGTTAAATTTGGTATCACTGAGTAGCTTATTTAAAAATATTTAACACGTATATTTACGTTTTTCAATCTCATATGTATTTCTCGAGTTATTTGACCGTTTCCAGATTTTTCGGACACCCTGTATATATTTGCAGATAAAGATTGGGTGGACATCCGGGGCGGACCGCCCCCTTCGCCCTCCGCTAGCAACGCCACTGTCTGTTACACAGCTAAAAATGGCTATACTTGTTGGCCTCCGTTATTTTCGAAAAGTTTGCTTCGTTTTATTCAATTGATGAGATATCTTCGACAAAATAAGTCAAATTTTTCCGATATAAATACTGGTAGCCAAAAATCGTAGCACGTAACAGACAAACAAGTTCTCATGGAAATAGCCAAATGTAGTTTTTCATTCAAATATTATGTATTCACACCACATATTTAAAATAGATTTTATTTTTTTTTTTAATAAACAGCATATTTTTCGTTATTAAATAAACTGCAATTTTCTATTTAGATTTTCTTGCAGGAATTCTGATTGTCTGAATCACGCAATTTCTGCTACGTATTATATCCTGGGCAGGGTTGAACGGTATTTACTGTGTGATGGTTTTTACCGGTATTTACCATGGTTTTAGCCGTCTTTGGAAAAACATGTTTTTACTATAGTTTTTACCACTTAAGAAAAAACTTATTAGATTGACTCTTTTTGTCGTTTTTATGAAAATTTATCTACTACGTTTTCATTTTTCCAGGGATAAAACTTTTCTGGGTATTAAATACTATAATTATATATATAAAACCCCTCCGTGTATAACAATTCCGGGGTCAACCTATCCACGAGAAAAAGAAACTCATTCACCAATGAAAACGTTTCATAGTCGTAATGGAGCGTTCTCATTGGTCAGATTTAAAGTAAGAGCTGTAAATGACGTCACTACATTTTACTTCGCTTTGAAATCTTTCCACGATTTCAAAAATTACACTGTTAAAAATTTGACCCATTTGCTGCAGCGGCACTCCACAGCTTTTATAGAATATCTCTTTCATAACCAATGAGAATGATCTATTACACAGTAAAGTAACCGTTTTCTATAAAGCGGTGGAGTGACGCAGTAGCAAATGAGTCAAATTTTTTACAATGTATATTTAATTAAAAAATTTTTATTAAAGGAAAGCGAAGGTGCGTTTTAAATGCAATATTGTTAAAATTTTTATATTCCGGTTGCTTTAATTTTTTTTCTTTACAGCCGTGAATGACTCTTGAGAATTTCAAATCTATAAAAAACATTGTGAAAAGTCACCTCCGATTTTAAAGGCAATCTATTTTCTGACCAATGAAACCGTTCCATAGTCGTAATGGAGCGTTCTCAATGGTCAGATTTACAGTGGGAGCAGTAAATGACGTCACTACATTTTACTTCGCTTTGAAATCTTTTAATTGGGCATGTTCAGCAATGTCACCGGTAAGTTACCGGTAAGATTGGTTAGTTACCAATGTTCAGTGCTGTAACCGGTAAGCAACCAACGTCGTTCAGCACAAGTGACCGATGTGACCGGTAAGTGACCGAACTAACCGGGGGGAAAAATCTTGATTAGTTGGGTCATGTGATCGGTACATGTTATTTACACTGTTAAAAATCTGCTGCATTTTGCTGCAACGCACTCCACCGCTTGTATATAATATCTCTATTCCAATCAGTGAGAAAGCTCCATTTCACGGTCAAGTAACCGTTTTCTATACAAGCAGGGGAGTGCGTTGCAGCAAAATGCAGCAGATTTTTAACAGTGTAGTTAAAAATAAATGGGAACTTCAAATCAACAGGCGGTAGATTCGGTTTCGAATCTACCGAAAAATTAATTAATTCGAAGTTATTTTGATAAAAATTTTAATTTTACTTAAGAAAGGTGTTATAATAAAAATAAAATACATTGACATGTTTCGGAACCGTCAAATAAGTTCCCGGACAATACAAATGACATGCGACAATGAGATATAAATAACAAAAAACACGCGCTCTATTGAAAAAAATTAAATTAAAATATAGACCATAATCTAAAATATAAATAAGATGTTTATATAAAAGGTGAATGTTTTAAAATCTGATGATTTAAAAAATCAATTGGATTTAATTAACTTTTTAACATAATTCGAATAAGTTAGTTAATTCGAAATAGTTTGTAAATAAAACAATAATTACAGCAATGGAATATAGATTGCGCTACATGACATAACTAACCAGTGCGTCCAGAGAATCAGTCAATTGGTTAGCTACCGGTTACTTACCATTCCGGTAAGTTATCGGTTACATTGGTCACTTTGGTAAGTTCGCTGAACACGCCCATGATTTCAAAAACACTATTTAATTAAAACTTTTTATTTAAGCAAACCGCGGGTGCGTTTTAAATTTCATTATAATCCCCACCCTCATCTACCAGATAGTTTTGCTATAGTTTTAAATGCAGATTTCTGTTGAAATTTTCTTTCTTTCTTTTTTTGTTTAGATTTTTCCCTTTCTTAGTTTAATCGCTGTATTTATCAAAATTGTTTCAGCCTAAAGTGGCTATGATTGACCACAGTTGTAATTTTTTATCATCCTTTAAAAATGCAAACACGTCATTTTGACGGGCTATCTTCTAGTTACATATAACAATATTCACTAACTTAGTTTCTAAACAGGTATAAATTTTTTAGTGTGTATATTCTGAATGAGTAAAAAAATATTACATAAAAATAGTGGGTTTTAATGAAAATAAAAAGCCCAGAAAACTTTCATTTGTTTTTTCCACTTACAAGAATTCGAAATTTCAAAGATATTATTATACATTTATCATTACTAAGTATAAAAATTATCATAACTATTATGAGAATGCACATTACAATACTTAATATATTTATCTTAATGGAAATTAGTTTACTAATTTTTATTTAAACTAAATGAAAACAAACAAAAAAATATAAGTACACATTTTCCACATTTAAAAATTTTAATCATTTTGATAAAAACCAAACGCTTAGAATTTTAACTGCCTTGTAATGTAGTTTGTACAAATATTAGTTCTTGGAACCTGTTAGCATTCTATAACAAACATAGGTTTTTTTATCTTTCAGTACATCAAGTCTTTACTATGCATATATCAAAAGTTTGAAAAAAATTGCTCTGTGGGTGAAAAACTACAAGGAGTGAAAACTCACCATTAAATGTAGGAATTTAGGATTTATTTTATTATTTAATGCTTTTTACAAAATTTTGTCTTTTACATCTTTTTGTTTAAAGAAACTCTTTGGAATTGAGTACTTGTGGAAAAGAGTAATTGAAATGTAAACTTGCTTTGTGAAACATTAAATATCTGTTGTATGGATTTGGAAAAATGTGGAAAATATAAAAAAAAAATCCCTATGATTAAAGTGTATCCAACAGCTTTAGAGAAAGAACTTAGTAATTCTTTATTCCTCTTTTTGTTATAAATACGCCAATTACATGAAAATAGAATTTTTATCAATAGTATTGAAACATAGTTTAAGGACTAATAATTTATTGTATATCGTTAGGTTTTTACCACTTTTTCCTCTGGTTCTAAGACCAAGTTTTTACCAGTAAAAAGCCAACCCTGATCCTGAGTGTTATATAGAGGATTAAAAATGTAAGGAAAATTCATTTTGGATTTACCAATTTGAGGCTCTCAAAATCAAGTAATGTATTATCCGAGGCGAATAACTAATTTGTGCCCCATGTGATACACGGTCTCTTAGTACACTGTAAAAAGAAATTCAAGAGGTTACTAAAATTTTTTTAGTAAATTTGTATTCCACTGAATTTTTTAGTTACCATTACAAACTCCTAATTACTGCTCGAAGGGCGGTAGCTTCCTTCGAGCTGCATCCAGTGGGTAAAAAGACAGACTTCTGAAGCGGAAGATTTTCAGCAAAGCCGCAATAGATGGCAGCATCAAACATTGCTACCTGCTCTATTTTGACATGTTTCTAAAGGAGAGGGAAAGTCCCGAGATAATTACCCATCGTAACTGCTACGACAGGATTTTCATAATCCCTTTATTTAACGATTACTTACATTGTATACATTCGGAGAATATTTGGGGCGTCCAGCATCGAACCCGCGTGCTTTCAGCCTGGAGTTCGGTGCTATGGCCACTAGGCTATCACGGCCACACCAAGTGAGCTTTAGTAATAGATATTAAAAATGTAAAACTATTAATTCTATTCGTTGCTAGCTTTTTTCTAGTAATTATTACAGATTCCTTGTAACCTAGTAAGATTACAATTTTTTTTTTTTTTTTTTGTAATTACAATGATCACTAAAATTTTAGTAGATCGACCCTTTTTTTTTACAGTGTAGGCCGGGAGGCGGATGCACAGAGTATCTCCTCATCGAGTTTACGGATGAAAATCTAGGATTAATTCAATCTCGATTCGCTTATTAAAGCGCAATCGGTCTGCCAAGACATATCTCGGTGGAAAATACCTAAAAACATGATTTTAGCGGTTGACTCATAGGTTTACTATTAAGTTTTTATGCTTCAAACCTTCCATGTTTTCATAAATTTAAGCTTAAAAAAGCACAATGGTAAGCCTACGACTCAACCGTTAAAATCGAGTTTTTACGTATTTTCCACCAAGCTATGAATTGCAGACCAATTGCGTTTTAATATGCTATTCGAGATTTAACTAATCCTAGATTTTTATCTGTGAACTCGATGAGATAAATGTTTGTGCTGCCGCTTTACGATCTATAATGCAATCTATAGTCCTTTAATTTCTGAAAATCAAAGGCAATACAGAAAGACAACAGAGAAACACAACAGACTTGAGAATGTTTTACTTTTGATAGTATGCCACTCATAGAATCTAATTAAAAAAATAAAATAAAAATCAATATTTGCCTGTGCGTCATTACGTTGTAATGTCATTTATATAAAATTAGATTTTTTTTTTAACAATTTCTAAAACAATTGAAATTTTTATGGACGACCTATCGGTATACGTGCCATTTAAAGTGGTCAGAATCCATTATTATTTCCGCCAGTTATTTTGAATTTTAAAGTTTACCTTATTTAATCGAAGCATTTTCGATATTCTATTGTACAAAATTTTCTGTTTTGAAACATCGGCGGTGATAACAGATTAAAAATTAAGCAAAGAGCTTGCGCCGCGAAGGGGTTAAAAGTGCTTATGAATACGGTTTGTCTAGTCACCCATCTGTTTGTCCGTGTTCTAACTCGCGTAAAAATACTCATGTTGTCATCTAATTGATATGTGTTATTATTACACGTTCCGTATTTAGAATGTAGTGTGTGTTTTATAGTTCATTTACAAAGACATTCAAAGGAACTCCGTCGCATTATGGCGTATGTGGAAAATTTGTTTGCAAAGGATTTTATTGTTGTTACACTGTTTGCAGGGACACTGAAAAGAATTTGGCTACATACTGGACTGCCTATGAATTAGTTAATGCTGGAAGTGCATTTTCACTTGCAGTGTACGTTTTTAAGATTAAACTAATATCGCTTGTTGTGTATAAGTTTTATAGATAATAAATACATCTGCTCAAAAGAATTAAAAGCGTTCCCGTATGTTCCTAAGGGGGGGGGGGGGGAAGGGGCGTCCGCCCCGGGCGCCGAGGCCTAGGGGCGCCAAATTGAGAGAAATTGTTATATATCTATATTGGGGTGGGGGAGCAAAATTTTTTGCTGGCCCCGGGCGCCAAAAAACATAGCTACGCTACTGGTATATTCACAGATACCGTTGAAAGGGAATTTTTAACTGTCTTATGCGTTTCTTGAACTGAACTAAATTTTAGCATAATATATAACATACATACAAATATATGGATTTTCATAAAAGAAATTGAATTACTTTCCGATTATGGATAATAATTGTCGAAATTTGTATTTCAAATCTATTGTGCATTAAATGTATTATGCAGATTGTTTATTTAGGTATATCTGTTTATTTATATGTAAATTTAGATATTTTAGATATTTAGGGACAAGAAAGTTTTTTTTTACAGTATTGTAAATGTGTTGGAAAGTGTTTCATAATTTATGCCGTCAAAATGTTTTGTTTAAAAATAAAATAATCAGAATGATGCGGATGTATTTCCGCCAGATATATCCTTCCGAAGAAAGTGGGTTTCAGGAATGTAGTGGAGGGCATACTGGGGTATACGCCGTATACCTTCTGGATTTTTTAAAGGAACACAGTATACCGTCTATTTCTCAAAAAAGCTATAGTATGCACATGCTAGGGTATACGTTCTGTCTTGATCGTATACCCTCTGCTTAGAGCGTATATCCTCTGTTATTTTTACGACTACACCCCTGGGTTTAACGAATCCTATACTTGTCTAAAAAATGACCAGCGTAGCAAATATATTTAGAATATCAGGCAATGCTATTTGGGTCTGTTTTAGTTCGAAATATAATCAATATTTACAGTGCTTCTTTATATGCAGAGTTGTTTTTTAAAGATGAGTAATCAAACATTGAAAATAAAAATAATATTTGAGACAGAATATGATTTTATTTTATTTTATTTTTATTTATTTTTTATTTTTTTATTTTTTAATGGGGAGAGTTTGGGTTCCATTCTTTCCTAAGATCCTTTGATAACAATTTTCAAAGAATGAAAAGTTTGCTCGCTAACTTAACCACTTGGGGAGAAGCTACCGGTATATGTACCGCTTAGAGTGTTCAGAAGTCTTGATTATTCTCAGCAATTTTTTTTTTGCAAAGTTTGACTAATTTAACTTCAGCATTTTCAGGTTGCCTGAGCATTTGGACAAAATTTTCTGTTAAAAAAATCGGTGAGAACAGATTTAAAATTATCTAAAAGACGACCATCCCGAAGGTGTTAAAACACATCTATGTTTCGAGACGATAGTCCAATTTTTATGGAAGTAAAAAGTAAAGATTCTTTTCGACTTGAGAAACATATCGCTAAAAGGCTTCTTTTTCCTTTTTCCCCTTGAGCTGCTGTAAGTTTATTCTTCGAGCATTAATTACCATAAACATCCCGTTCTGCCTCTAAACAAACCCGCACATCCACAGAACAAGGCATCGCGAACTGTTATTATCGAAAAGCATCAACTTGTTTTGCTTACGAAAAAACATCTGTGTTGCATATATCTAAGCCTATTCTGATGTCATCCTAAACTAGGATGTTTTATGGATGACCATATAAGGAAATGATCGGGAAACTTAAAAGGGGAAAATACCAAGAATATTGTTATTGCGATAAGCGTGTGTACATGCCACTTTGGGAGTGACATTTATAAGAAGACAAAACGATATTTCCGTCAATTAGAAATGACATGAATATGAACTGAAAGGACAATTACTATAAAAGAACGAGAAAGATGAATGTATTTGGGAAGGAAGGTAGTAGATAGAATATGCAATGAAATCAAACATTAAAAACAAAAATAATAGAATTTTGGATAGTTCATATGACTTTTAAAAAATTATCTTTTCTTTTTAAAAGGGGAGAGTTTGGGTTCCATTCTTTTCTAAGGCCCTTTAATAATAATTTTCAGAGAGTGAAAATTTTGCTCGTTAGCTTAACCACTTGGGAACGAGCTACAGGTATATGTATCGCTTTATGTCAGAAAGAAATAGATTATTCAGAAACCTTGATTATTCTCACCAGTAAATTTTTATTGTAAATTTTGCCTTATATAACCTGAGCATTTCCCCGATTTAATTGGTCAAAAATGTCTGTTTAAAAAAAAAACCGGTGATAACATATTTAAAATTGTTTAAAATATGCTCATCCCGAAGGGTGTGAAAACGCATCTATGTTTCGGTAGACTAATTTTTATAGAAGTAAAACCAGAGAAAAATATCGCTAAAGGATTTTTTTTCTTTTTCCCCCTTCAGCTGAAATAAATTTATTCTTCGAACATTAATTACCATAAACATCCCTTCAGCCTCTAACCGAACCCGCACATCCACAGAACAAGGCACCACGAACTGTTATTATCGAAATGTATCAACTTGTTTTGCTTACGTAAAACCCTTTCGTTTAGAAAAAGCATCTGTGTTGTATGTAGCCAAACCTCCTCTGATGTCATCCTACACTAGGATCTTTTATGGATGACCATATAAGGAAATGATCGGGAAACTTAAAAGGGGAAAATACCAAGAATATTGTTATTGCGATAAGCGTGTGTACATGCCACTTTGGGAGTGACATTTATAAGAAGACAAAACGATATTTCCGTCAATTAGAAATGACATGAATATGAACTGAAAGGACAATTACTATAAAAGAACGAGAAAGATGAATGTATTTGGGAAGGAAGGTAGTAGATAGAATATGCAATGAAATCAAACATTAAAAACAAAAATAATAGAATTTTGGATAGTTCATATGACTTTTAAAAAATTATCTTTTCTTTTTAAAAGGGGAGAGTTTGGGTTCCATTCTTTTCTAAGGCCCTTTAATAATAATTTTCAGAGAGTGAAAATTTTGCTCGTTAGCTTAACCACTTGGGAACGAGCTACAGGTATATGTATCGCTTTATGTCAGAAAGAAATAGATTATTCAGAAACCTTGATTATTCTCACCAGTAAATTTTTATTGTAAATTTTGCCTTATATAACCTGAGCATTTCCCCGATTTAATTGGTCAAAAATGTCTGTTTAAAAAAAAAACCGGTGATAACATATTTAAAATTGTTTAAAATATGCTCATCCCGAAGGGTGTGAAAACGCATCTATGTTTCGGTAGACTAATTTTTATAGAAGTAAAACCAGAGAAAAATATCGCTAAAGGATTTTTTTTCTTTTTCCCCCTTCAGCTGAAATAAATTTATTCTATCCCTTCAGCCTCTAACCGAACCCGCACATCCACAGAACAAGGCACCACGAACTGTTATTATCGAAATGTATCAACTTGTTTTGCTTACGTAAAACCCTTTCGTTTAGAAAAAGCATCTGTGTTGTATGTAGCCAAACCTCCTCTGATGTCATCCTACACTAGGATCTTTTATGGATGACCATATAAGGAAATGATCGGGAAACTTAAAAGGGGAAAATCTCAAGAATATTGTTATTGCGAAAAGCGGGTGTACATGCCATTTGGTAGTGACATTTATAAGAAGACAAAACGATATTTCCGTCAATTAGAAATGATATGAATATGAACTGAAAGGAGAATTACTATTGTTAAGGCGCTGTCGATGTGAAGGTATAGCAATTCAAAACAGGATGCTGTAAGAATAAATATCTATATTTCATTTAAGTACGTAAATAAAATATATTTTATTTTAGAAAAGATAGAGAATTTAAACTAAGCTAATCCACAGATTCCATCTGCTGGCAGTAGAGTCACTCTAAACATTCAGCTTATGCACGAAATCACTTATCTAAACTTTTAATTAATTCACTAGCAGGCTTCGAGAGCTAGCGGGCCCCTCCTTTTTTATAAAATCTCGAAACGGACGAATGTCGAAGCGGACAAACCTCCAAGAGAACGAACCTCGAACCGTGTCCCGGCTGTCCTAGGCAGCGTTAAGCAGGTGTGCTACGCACGCGCTGCCGAATGTATCCCTCCTTTTCGAACGAAGCTTGAACCTTGTCACCGATGGCTACGGCAGTGTATAGCAGTCGTACTGCGCACGGACCGCCGGATGTGCCTCTCCTTTTCAAACGAAACTCTAACCGTGTCGCCGCTGCCTACGACAGCGTATAGCAGGCGCGCTGCGCACGCACTACCGAATGTGCCCCTTGTTTTTGAACAAAACTCAAACCTATATATTACTCGAGGAAGGGGCGCATTAGAGCAAGAATTTAAGATTTTTTCAAAAATTAATATTCGTAAATAGTGGCATTTAACTCGGAATAACTTTTTTTTATAAATTTATATCAGAATGGGATGAGTTTATGTGCCATAAACTATCTTAAAGTTTAAATAGATCAACCTAGAATTTCTGTTGTATTTCCTGGGTTCGCCCCCCCCCCCCCCGCTCGCCCCCGAAATGTATTTTTTTTTAAATGTAAATTAATATCACGTGTCATAAACTATCATAAAGTTTCAAACAGTTCCAATAAGAATTTAACATTTTTACAGAAATTACTTTTAAAAAATAGTGGTATTCGATGCGGCATTCTTTTTCTTAAATATCAATTATCATGTTTTATTATGTATCTAAAAGTTTCAAACAGACCGCGTAATAATGGTAATATTTAATTAGCAGCTAAAACGGTAAGAAGCGTGATGCTTTTAAAAAATTCAAGCGCCCCTCTTCCTCCTGCCTCCCCCCCCCCAAACTAAATTTTTAATGCCATGTTTTATTTAAGTTTTTTCTTAAGTTTAAAATGATTATAGGATGTTTTCACTCACAATAATTTCACTTGAACTCGTTTGTACGTAAACCAGTATCTGTAACAAATTAAAAATGGATATTTTCAAAATCCGGAAGTTTTCATTTGATTGAAAAAATAAAGACATATTCAGAATGGAAATACACAGAATGGAAATTTACATCAGTTTCAGAAGAAATCCGAACTCAAAAATGAATATTTTAAAAGTTTTTGTTTCCGTATAAAAATTCTGAGTCCACCAATGCACCTGTTTTTTATCGACTGACATTGAAGTTGTGGTGACAAAGAAATTAAATTTTTAAGGTTTCGATAAAAATTGCCTTTTTTCGCAATGAATTTAATTATGATGACGAATTAAAAATGATGGTCAATATACTCCCCTCCCCCATTCTGAAATTCTCAAGGAAATAGATCAAGAAATAAAATCACCAATATTTATTCTTGTCAAGAGAAAAAAAAAATTGCATTTATTTACTGAACTTTGAAAGGACTTGGAAATAAAATTTATAAAAAATGAACTGTAAAATGAAAGTAAACATCAATGTATTCATGTTTTAAAAACTCTGCAGTAATTAGCTTATTTGATTAACTTTTGATTTTATACTTATATTTATGTATTTTTTCTTAATGTGGAAAATAAATTTTACTAACATTAATTCAGTGGTAACCATCCCTCCCAAACCCAATGACGCAAATCCCCTTAACCCCCCCCCCCCCAAAAAAAAAAAACTTCATACTTTAACATTGACACTAGCTCCCCCAAACAGAATATCAATTGTAATCAATTGTAAATATTGAAAAAAAATTTTATGATATTAAAAAAATAAATAAATAACAGCAAAAAAGGTAATATTAAGAATTTAAAAATCCCCCCCCCCAAAAAAAAAAATAAATGTACTTTTACTAAAATTTTCCCCCAAAAATAAATTGTATGACGCATTTTGCGTCACCAAACCCTGTCTGGGCACTCCTGCATTAATTGTTATTTTTTTTTTTTTTTTACAGCAATTAAAATTTAGATTTTAACACGACCTCCATTAAAAGACCACTTCTTGGAGCAGTCAATTTTTATTGGAACTAGAGATGGGAATGCTCGGAAAAAAACCGGAAAAATTGGAAAAAAAAACTGGTTTTTTCGGGTTTTTTCCGAAGGCTTATTTTTCAATTTTTCCGACCTGGAAAAATTGAAATTTCATTTATGAAATAATATAGCGAAAATTTTGTAATAGCTACATTCTCATACTTTTTATTTTATTTATTTTTATCTTGAATGTCCCACATGAAATCTTTAATGTGGGTAATCTGATCTCTGAGCAGAAATCTGTTTGAGAAGACTTGAAAGGATCCTTTACATTTTTTTCTTGTTTGAAACACAAGACACTTCGCAAAATTTCTCTTGAAAATAGACATTTCAGAAAAAAAATTAATCTACAAATTGAATCTTTCGCAAATGCAGTGATTAAAGAAAAAAAAAAATCTCATGCCATATAGCAGCTGAATCTTATCAAGTTGTATATAATCATAAATAACCTTATTAAAAATGTCTAAATAGGACTAAAAAAATAGTAATAATTTCTTATTCACAAATTCTGAATATATTTTGTATATGTATGTATACAAGAAATTCACAATTTCACAAAAGCAGGATTACATGAAAAAAAAAAATCTAGCTATATAATTAAATGCAACTTCTCTTTTTAAAAATTAATTCATGTGCAAAATTAGTTCAATAATATGCCGATTAATAAAAATGGTAAAATTAAAAATTTAACATAAAATTTGAAGCATGCATTTATTACTTTTTTCGAGCTTTTCAAAAAGTAAGTATTGAATTTGTGAAAATTTTGAATTCCAGTTTTTTGGTGTATTTAAATGTTTTAGAAGGTCCTGAACACGATTTGATAGTTTTTGGGTAATATCTGTCACTCTGTGAGTCTGTATGGGACAAAAATTTTATGGGCACTCGATCTTAAGAACTGACGCACAATGCACATAATTTCACAAAACTTTAGATTCAGTTACATCTTGATATAAACTCGAGATGTTTAGTTATTAGTGTATATCACCTAACTGATGGCGCTTCTATGCTGCATTATTCATAATTTCCACAATAGTTCTATCTCAAGAATTAATGTATGTATTTTCATAAAACTTCAGATTAAGTTAATCTTTGACATAACTTTGTGCACATTACTTTTTGGTGTAAATCGCTCAACAGATGACACTGCTATGCTGCATTATTCATGATTATCGCAGTAGCTCTATCTCAAGGACTAAAGGACGATTTTTTAAAATCAAACTACAGATTCAGACAGTTCCTGATATATATTAATATTGTTTAGTTTTTGGTGCAAATTGCCCTATAGGTGGCACTACTATGCTGCATTTTTCAAGATTTCGTTATAGCTGATTAATTAAATGTTTTTTCAAAATATTGAATCTAAAATTGACCTCCATTTTACCTCCATAATGTACATTGTACAGTAATGTTGCAAAAACATGGGCAGTTTGCATTAGAAAAGTACAACTGCGATGAAAAAAAAACCCCATATTTTATTACAAGTAACTATGTTCCAAATTATACATTCCCTCTTGATTAAACTTTGAATTTTTGTAGTTTTTTAAAGCACACTAGAAATTTATCTCTGTGTGTAACTGCTTTTGTTGATTCCTCAAATAGCGAGCATTTTCTATTTGTAGTGTTCTGTTTTTATAACTTTTGAGTTGCACTCTTAGAAATATGAAATTATCATATGGAAACATTATTGAATATGGTTTCTTATTCAAGAATGGAATACCAGATTTCAGAATAAAAAGAAAAAAATTACTTTTAATTAAACTTAAAAAAAAAAAAAAAAAAAAAAAAAAAAAAAATCTGGTTTTAGTGAGTAAAAATCTAACAGTCAATAAATCCTATGCTATTTTTTAGTTGCAGACCTGAGTAAGCCAAACTAAAACTTAGTTTTGTTTGAATTTAGATTATAAAACTAAATCAAAACTTTTTTGAGTTGAGATTGGAAAGCTATACCAAAACTAAACATATTTTTTAAAAGAAATAAAATTATAATTGTAAGAAAAAAGTGTAATAATGCAAAAATATACATTTTTTTAAACAAACAATGGAATTTTTTGAATACTGATATTGATAATAATGACAAAACTGCAACAATTTCTTTAAACTAGTACCATTTACTTAAAAACTATACTTATGTAAATGGAATGCATAATTTATTTCCTTCCAAACTGCAGACATATTGGCTCAGGTTTTTACATTAGGTCAATTGGTAGTTAAACATGTAACTGAAAAATCATTTAGATATGATATAACAAACAATAGTGTTTTAAAATTCTTAGGCTGGGAAAAAAAAAAAAAAAAAAAACTGAGCTTTTAAAAGCAGGCTTTGCTACTTTCTTTTTATTTTGTAATATAAAGTGAAAATAATTTTCATTTAATACAAATAAATGGGGAAAAATGTTTATTACTTAATATTCTCTAAGAAAATATAATTTATTTGGGAGAAACAGTCATAAAAAATCAATTTTTCCAATTTTTCCGTTTTTTTCCGAAAAAACCCGGTAAAAAACCAGTTTTTTTCCGCCACTTATATTTTTCTGGAAAATTTACATCTCTAATTGGAACGGAACATGGTCGCTTAAGGGTGTATTCCAATACAAACATCAATACAATCCATCAAACTGGTGAACACTCTTATTTAGAAACTACACAATGTGCCGTGCTTGATTTTTTGATAAATGCAGAAAACATTGCAAAAAGTTGCTGCGAAAGTTGGTGTTTTCAACCGAATTTTAACGTAGTGGGGAGATCTGGGAACGAAAAAAAAAATGGTCATACTGAGAAGATAATTGTTTATAAATAAAACTCTAATGAATTGAGCGAAAATGACATCACACGGCCTCTGAAACATCTCTTTAAAAATCATCTCAGCAGATTTCATGTTTTTACTTTTAACCTGAAAATGTATCAGAAAATTTCGAGCTGTTAAGGGTGTATTCGAAAAAACGCTTTTCCACCTTCAGCAGCTCGAAATTTTCCGATACAATTTCAGACACATTTTTAAAAGTAGAATCATGAAATCTGCTGAGGGGATTCTTGAAGGGACGTATGAGGTTCCGAGTAAAGTCTTTTGACGCTCAATTCATTAGAATTTGATTTATAAGCAATTAACTTCTCTGGAAGACCCTTTTTTTCGTTCCCAGATCTCCGACTTCGGAAAAATCGGTTCAAATTGCAGTTTTTGATTGCTTTTTTTTGCAATATTTTGTACACTAATCAAAGAATTGACCTTTACGGCACCTTGTGCACTTTCTAAATAAGAGAATCTGCGAGTTTCATGTGTTTGAGAGCAAAAGTGAATTCAAAAATAAATCAGAAAACAAGCAGTTTGAATCGAAATACACCCTTAATGATGGAAAAATATTTTTTCGATTACACCCTTAAGGGGCTATTTCAGTCAAATGAAAAGACCCGTTCGCTAATGCTAATTCTATGGAAGAAATTTATTAAGATATCTCGGTTGCATTTCAATATTTTTAAATGATTTTTCGGCATTGGACAGCAGAGATCGATTTGTATGCATGCCGTTTGTTACGTTTTCCCATTTTGTTTACAGATATTTTTTATGGGGATGCTTTCATTTTCTGAACCGGTTTGGAAAGCGAAAGCAACCCCATAAAAAAATATCTGCAACCAAAATCGAAAAAGTAAAAAACGGTCTGCATCCAGATCCATCTCTGCTATCCCAATGAAAAAAAAAAAAAAATCGTTGAAAAATATTGAAATGCAACCGAGATATCTTAATAAATTTCTTCCATAGAATTAGCATTAGCGAACGGGTTTTTTCATTTGACTGAAGTAGCCCCTTAAGGGAAGTTTTACTGTAGTTATATGAATGCTTTGCACAATTTTTGCATTATCTTGAAGTCACTAAGCTTTTCTAAACATGCTTGACAAATTACTTTATAGGGTAGAGATCTGTATCATTAAAATTATGGTACCAACTGCACAAAAAAATTCCCTCCCTGTAGTGAAGAAAACAGGAAACGCCTAGCTTGATATCAGTCAATCTTAATGCAGTGTTTTATTTCTTATTTTATGCTTCTGTCTCTCAGTAAGATGGAAAGAAGCTTATTGCTCGTTCCCTCAACTATCCCATTTCCATACTAGGTCAAAAAGAAAAGAAAAAGAAAACGAGGGACCCCCACAGCCCCCTACCATATGTTGAAGTCTCACACTATAAGTTCCTAGAAAATTTCATATTTTTTGCTGACTTACACCCTCATACCGCCTCCCTTTATAACTGGAGATTTATATCTGTGGATATTTTGATGACGGCACTGACGTTATCATATGCGTTATTTTGCGGAAATATAAGACTTTATTTTGTTTTTACGTCTTGGGAAATAAATCTGTGGCCAGACCCAAACTTTGATTTTTTTTTTTTTTTTTTTTTTCTGGTGTTATGCAAGTTTGAGCTCAAACTTTTGAGTGCATCTTTCAAGTATAAAATTAATGTTATTCTAGACTTATCTGTTCGTTTCCTATTTGCTGTAATAGGCTGATCAGTGGACGAAATGACATGGCGTATACACAAGTGCGATGTGTAAAAGTCAATTTTTCATTAGGTGTGACAAGCTTGTGATTACGACATCTTTGAAGTACAATATAGTTTGCGTCTGTTAGTCTAAACTAATTTGTTCGTTTATCATTCCTCTATTAGCAAAATCAATCTATGTGACGAGTTTATGACATCACAAATGCCACAGCCATTTTTAGTTAGGTATGATAGGAGTTTAAACTCAAGCTTTTGAGTACCACATCTTACAAGTACCAAATCATGGTTTACCAGAGTTTGCGAGTATAGTTTGCGTCTCTTATTCACATTTATTTGTTCGTTTTTCATTACCCTAATGGCAGAAAATCGGTCTATATAAGATGAGATGCGTACACACATATGACGCGCCAAAGTCATTTTTTTAATTGGGTGTGACAAAAGTTTGAGCTGGAGCTTGTGAGTACGACTTCTTTCAAGTATAATATAGTTTGTGTCTCTTACTATAGACTTATTTCTTCATTTTTCATTCTTCTAAAAGCAAAATCAATCTATTTGACGAGATTATGACGTCACAAGTACCACAGCCATTTTTAGTTGTGTGTGATAGAAGTTCAAACTCAAGCTTTTGAGTACCATATCTTACGAATATAAAATCACGGATTACCACATACTGCGGATATAAAAATATGGATTTAAAATTCATATCTCTACAAAAACAAACACTTCTGCTGCACATAATCGACGTAAAGAGGTTAGAATTCTTAAATAACCGCTTGCTTTGACTTTATTAGACCAAAATGTTAAAATAAGTCGTAAAGCTTTAGCACCAGGGCCTACCGCACCAGGGCCTTTTTTAGCCTACCGCCTAAAAAAGGCAAGGCCGATTTATCACAATCACATCGCTGTACACCAAAATGAAAACTCTATTTAAAAAGACAGAGAAAGGATAATTTTTTAAAATATGATGTACTCTTAATCTAACTGTAACAACTGCAGAAATAAAAAAAACTTTACTAATGAATGTATCAGTAAAGACCATCTGTTACAAAACTCACACTTTTCAATAAATGTCTTTTTTTTTTCTGGCACTGATTTTTAATACAAAAATTTTGATTTCACACCGGAAATTTTCACAGAAGATTTTGTTTTCTTTAAGTAATTCTGAAATGTCTGTTTTAAATAAAGGTAAGAATAGCATAGGAATTTTCTGGTATGAATGATAAATTTTGAAATAAAAAAGAGCCAAATTGAACCCTGGTGTTGACCCTCAACGCATCACCTTGCGCCCATACATTTCTAATATGCAATAGATGTGTCCTGTACCAACAATTACAGTGTGTTTTGCCAATGCTTAAAGTTTGCAGCAATAATTTAAAATCGCCCAATATGTTTTATCTTTCGTCTTAATCTCTCCTAAAGAAATAAGTATTACATGACTGTAAAATTTTCTTTATAATTCTTTCAAAATTTCTCTTAAATTTAAAGTATTTGTTTTAGATTGTAAGGTGCTTTTATTCATTCATATAAATTCACGGAAGAAGTCATGAAATTTAAAATTTTACCCAAAAATTTTAAGAATTTCCCTGTCAGGTATCTAACATTAATGAGTATGTGAATTTGTGAGATTACTGATAATTAATAATTTTTTATTTAATATTATTGTATTTTATAAGTAAATCCCTTTCTATCTACTTGGATTTTAAAAAAAATACTTTCTTTTCTTGATGTTTGGAACGTTCTTTTGCATTCATATTTTTTTGTATGAAATTAAAAGTTGTGTGAATGACATACCAATATACATTTTGTATGACAATAAAGAAAATGAATAAAGTGAACAAAAAAGAAGTCCTTGGTAATCCCTAGTGAATGATCAGGGCGATGAAGCAAAGAGAAATGGGAAATAAGGCGATTCCTGGATTTTATAGGGTAGGACCCCAAACTTCTTTTTCTCTCGAAGAGTAAAAGCTAGAGAGAATGTTGGTGAATCTCACAGACTTCTCATATAAGTAGACGCCACATTCCATTGTTCTTTCGGCCAGACTTTGAATCCAACATCTTTCGCTTTCATCGCTAAAAGGACGCCGTTGTTTGGCGGTGATCCCTTTATTGGCAAGATTCAGATTTCATTCTCCCAGTAAAATAAATGTAAATATAGAAGCGGAGAAAGATTCCTAGGAGACTTTGACGGGAGAAAAACCGGCAAATTTTTGTTCGGAAGATACATTATCAACAAAAACAAGAATCGGCGATCTCAATGTAGAAGTGGGGCGGACGAAAATCGGGAATTAGAAATAAGTAAACAGTTCCAATATTTCACTGGATGAATATTTAATTAAAAATAAGTTCTTGATTAGATGACTATTACACATAAATACACAATTCTGGACTAAATACAGTATAAAATAAAAAGGACATAATAACTGATATTAAAGTTAATATGGGTATCAATCGATCCCTTTCACACAGTTCTGAAACGGAATCTCGTTCCGTTAAAAACACGGGCGTGCAGAAAACCCATCTGCTCTGCACCGCAGATCAAGGCCCTCTCTCTCGCAAAATCTCCCAGCTCTCACAGATTTCTTATTGCACTTAGCTTGCAAATATTTTTCTGGGCTGGGCTTTTGAACTCTGCTCAGCCATTGAAACTATGCACATACATTGTCAGTCGAAGTCTTGTGGTTTCTGGGGCTAAATTACCTCTACATCTCGTCCATCCTGACCTATCTGTGCCCTCACAAAGCTTAATACCAACCATAAGCTCCAGATCAGACTCCATAAGACTTTCATGAAAATAGTGAGGTCACAAAACACAAACACTAAAATTCCATATTAAATCACTGAAAACTAATAATAATAATAAAAAGTCTGGTGCTAGTCCAAGTGTTCATAAACTATTAAAAGTTTTTTTTTTTTTCAGTCACAGTTCAGTTTTTTTTTCTTGCATAAAATAATGTAAAAAAAATAACGTTAAATGGATGTACTTGGAGTCATAAAACACTATATGGCGATACATAAACAAATAAACAACAACAACAAAAACACATAAAAGAAATATTTGAAAAACATCACATTTTAGGGTGTAGAAACCCATGGTTTCATGCAGTCAGCTGCAGTCGATGTCACTCTTGGACTCACTTGGAAGCCCACTTTTTCGACATCGTATCTGTCATTGCTTTTGATTTTGATCACTTTGTAAGGACCAAAATATTTAATTCGTAATTTCATGCCGACCCCAAATTGGGTTCTTTTTATGGCAACTAGATCACCAATTTTATAACACCTTGCCTTTTTCCGCTTACGATTAAAACTTTTACTATTTTCTTCCTGGATTTTTAGAATGTTTTGCTTAGCAATATTTCTATTGTTAAGTCTTTCTTCCATGAACGCGTTTTCATGTTCCTCATCAATAATTCGTTTAATATTTAAATCCTCCTTATCCCTTAATTTTACTCCTGTTAATAACTCAAAAGGGGTATACTGAGTGCTACGCGAAATCGTACTGTTCATTATTCGTTGTACGGTTGGCACATATTTATACCATTTCGTCGGATCATCGATGGATAATTTACTCAGGATATTTATGAGTGTTTTCTGTGATCGCTCTACCTGGCCGTTTCCCCTGGGTATACCTGTTGTAATTAAAACGTGTTCTATCTTTTCATCTTCGAGATACTCCTTAAATTCATTTGAAGTGAAAGCGGCTCCACGATCGCTAATTATGCGTTCTGGATTTCCAAATACGGCTTGTTGAATTTTTAATTTCGAAATCACCTCCTTAGCGGATGTTGTTTTGACAGGATAAAACCACACAAATTTTGTGAAAGCGTCCACTACAGAGAAAATAAAATTATAATTTTTGTTTGTCGAAGGTAGCGGGCCTAAATGATCGATATGGAAAGTTTGAAGTGGCGAATCTTGTTTAGGGATGGGATTTAGCAATTCTTCACCTTTACCTTGTTTCCTGTTACATAATATGCACTCAATACAATTTCCTATCACGCTTTCGATCTGTTTTCGAAGGTTAGGGATATAATAATCCTGTTTCACGATCGCTTCAGTTTTAGCAACAGCATAAGTGTCCCTTATTGTGAATTTCACGAATAATTTCCCTTTGCATGCTTTCTGGTACCATAATTAATTCGCTATCATTTTCATATTTATACACAATATTTCGCCTAACAAAATAATCATTACTTTCGTTTTTTTCAACTAATGTTTTTATAGTTTGAATGTAATCATCTTCCTTTTGCGCTTTGGTCAATTTTGCAGTAAGTTCATCCTGTGAACGCGTTAAAGTTAATACCGTGTTACGACTCAATGCATCGACATGTTTCATTTCATTTCCGGCTCTGTGAACAATTTGGTAGTCAAATTCTTGAAGAAATAATGCCCACCGCGCAACTTTAGGTGTAAGATCTTAAGGTTTTTTGAAAAGCAGAACAATCGGTTATTATTTTAAATTTATTTCCTAATAAATAAGTTCAAAATTTCTTTAATGCTTCGATGACAGCAAGTGCTTCGAGCTCATAACTACTATATTTTGCTTGAGCGGGCGTTGTTTTCTTGCTCATGAAATGAACTGGATGTAAATTTCCGTAATCATCTTTTTGTAACAAGATTGCTCCGAAACCAAAACTACTTGCATCCGTATGTAATTCCGTTTCCGCCTTCTTTCTAAATATGTGTAATACTGGTTTACTATACAGTTTATTTTTTAAAATTTGGAAAGCTTCTTTTTGACTTGGTCCGAAATTGAATTCATTTTCCATTTTTAAAAGATCACTCAAAGGTCTAACAATTCTAGCATAATCAGCGATATACTTCCTGAAATATCCGGTAAGTCCCAAAAAACTCTGGAGTTGTTTTTTATGTTTTGGTTCAGGAAATTTTGTAACAGCTATAACATGTGTTTCGGAAGGTCGAATTGTTCCATTCTCAATTACGTATCCTAAGAATTCGATTTTTCTCTTCAAAAACTGACATTTAGGAAAATTAAACTCGAGGCCATATTCTGATGCTACCTGAAACACACGTTTCAATTTAGAAAGCGCCACTTCTTCAGTCTGTGCAGGGACGATTATATCGTCTAAGTACACGGAAATCGTTTTATCTCTTATTTATTCTTTAAGGCATGCATATATGTAACGTTGGAAAAATTGTGGAGCGACATTTAAACCGAATGGCATTACATTATACTCGAATTGTTGATTATTCGTAACAAACGAAGTAAACTTTTTACTATCCTCATCAACCTCTACATGAAAAAATCCATTTTTCAAATCTAATGTACTGAACACCTTACTCTGTCCAGTCTCATCTAAAATATCGTCAATCACTGGGAGGGGATAATTATCTCTAATTATCTTTTTGTTAAGTTTCCTATAATCTACACATAATCGGTAGTCTCCATTTTTCTTTTTCGCTAAAACAATTGGCGCAGCATAATTTGAACAACTCTCTCTTATAATACCCTTATCAAGCCAATCTCCTATTTGTGTATCAACAAATTCTTGTTCAGCAATCGCTAATCGCCTTGGCCTTTGTACTACTGGTATGTCATCGCTTAACACTATCTTAACTTTCAAGTCAACACTTTTCGTTTTCTCAGGCTTATAATTCGTAATCAAATTAATTAATTCTTCCCTTAAACCGCAGTCGGCAATATGCGTCATATCGATTTCATTTACATTAACCGCATTAGCTATTTCTGTTAAGCAAACAGATTCAGGTTCATGAGAATCAGCTAAAGAATTTTCAGTCATGGGTGTGTTTGAAGAATTCAACCACAAGTCTGGGTCGAGCCTGGGAACCTCTTCAACATCTAACCTTCTAACCTCAAGTCAGATTTAACCGTGAGAATGTTTTTAACATCTTTGACCGCGCCTACCTTTGGAATTTCTAAGGGCATCTTTGTAACAACGTTTACACGGTAACTTTTTTCATCGTTCCGCTTACCTGTTACTTTTAAGCCATTGTTTGATATTTCGAAATTTAATTTATTCAAACAGTTATTTCCGAGAAGCATTTCATATTTTAAATCCTGCAAAACGTACACATCGCAATTTACACTAACATCATCAATTTTTATATCAGTATTGAAAAAACCTGAAGGAATTACTCCATCACCACTAATACCTGTCAATTTCACATCATTCTTACTTAAATTAGGCCTTCCCAAAATTCTATAAAGTTCATTGTTTATCATTGTCACATCTGACCCACTATCAACAAAACAATTTGCACGTTTCCCTTTAATTTCAATACTTTTAACAATTTTATCCGACGGACAAAATTTATTACTCATTGCGTTCACCGCTTTCGTGTTATTTAAACCGTAGTGATTACTTTTATTTCCATCCATTCTGCGAGGACACTGATTCGATTTATGAGAGACAAATTCATTGCAATAAAAACATTTAGTTTTGAAAGGGTTATAATTATTCCTTACCCCGTTCTTGTTGTTTTGGGAAAAATTGTTCTTCCGGCCAAAACTTTTGTTCTCTATGTTCTGAGAAAAACGTTTACTATCGCTATTTTTTACTTCCGAATTCTTCCTAACAATATTACGGGCCGCCTCATAATCATCAAGTTTACTTATAAAATCTGAGACCTTAGTAAACTTAGGCAAGTCATCAATAAAATGCTCCCTTACTTCCAATGGTAATTTTTTCCTTATTTGGTCAATAACTAGAAGGTTTTTTAAATCTTTAAAAGACGAAATGTTCAGACCTGTCAACCATTGTTCTAAAAAATTCGTAAGTTCAAATGAGTAATCGCGCCACGATTCCGAACTTTCTTTTCTGTGGGCAAAGAAATTCTGTCGAAATTGTTCCGCACTAAGCTTGAATCTTTTCAATAATAACTGTTTAACATAATCATAATCATTCGAGAGTTCCTCCTTTTCGCGACCTATTATGTTAACTATTTCTAATGATAACAGACCTAGCAAATAAGTCATCCAATTCTCCTTTTCTACCCCTAATCGTTTTATTTGTCTTTCGAACAACGTGAGATATATATTTATTTCTTCATTGGTATCATACCTCGCGATTAATTTTAAAACATCAGGAGTTTTCATTCCGGCGTTAAGCGTCATTTCAGATTTGTTTTTTGCGCTAAGTTCTAACTCTAAATTTTTTAATTCATATGCTTTTTTTTCATTTTCCTCGATTTCTTTATTTTTTTCTTGTTCCAACCGTTCGCTAACAAGACCGTCTAATAAGTTTTTGACTAAGTCTTCATTATAACCATCCGATTTGGTTATTATGTCGGCTAACTGAACTTTTGTCGCGCTTTCCTCAGCACTCAGCCCCAATTCATTTAACACTGACAATAAGTCTATTTTCTTTGCCCTTACCAAATATGCCATTTTTCCTACAAAAACTCTATCAAATATACTAAAATATCTTATAAAAATATTATATATATAAGCAAAATTATTTTCTATTCATAAACTCACATTACAAAACAAAATTCTTTAATGTTTAAAATAAAAGCAAGATGCTATAAGTTTTATATTTAATTACCATTTATGGGAAAGATCCACTTACTTCATTGTGGATATCCTCTGTTCTCATGAAAAATAATACACAAAATATATCATAACTTCAAATCAAATATATATAATAATTATGAAAACACTCGATATAGATTGATCAATATGTCAATACATATCTGTATATATTAAAAAATATAAGCCCTAAAAAAATGCACCGGGCTTGAAAACTTATTTAGAGACTTTAGCCTATATCACTGGCTTCGAAAATATTTCACACGCGTAAAAATCGCCTCGCAAAAAAAAATCACAGCGAGGGTTCTTGAACAGCATAAACCATTCGTTGCACAAAAAAACCCCACAAATTCGTTGCACTCGCGCACTCGTTAACTTCACAACTCGTAAAAAAAAAAAAAAAAAAAAACGCACTACGAGTTTTTTTTTTGTGTCACCGCAACAGCACTGTTTTCTTCCCGAACACCGGTCGAAGCAGCTAAATGACTCTTTCTTTTCTTCTTAAAAACAGCGACGATTCCAGCAATCATTGGAGTAGCAGGGAACATGGAAATATCCACCGCCGAAGAGCTAAGAAATTGTTGAAAGTCAAACGGTTCATCCTATTAATGCCAAATTACTATCAAAAGTTCTTGCAAGTCCACTGGTTCATCCCGGCTGAGCCCCCAAAATTTGTAGAAGTGGGGCGGACGAAAATCGGGAATTAGAAATAAGTAAACAGTTCCAATATTTCACTGGATGAATATTTAATTAAAAATAAGTTCTTGATTAGATGACTATTACACATAAATACACAATTCTGGACTAAATACAGTATAAAATAAAAAGGACATAATAACTGATATTAAAGTTAATATGGGTATCAATCGATCCCTTTCACACAGTTCTGAAACGGAATCTCGTTCCGTTAAAAACTCTGCACCGCAGATCAAGGCCCTCTCTCTCGCAAAATCTCCCAGCTCTCACAGATTTCTTATTGCACTTAGCTTGCAAATATTTTTCTGGGCTGGGCTTTTGAACTCTGCTCAGCTATTGAAACTATGCACATACATTGTCAGTCGAAGTCTTGTGGTTTCTGGGGCTAAATTACCTCTACATCAATGTGAATAGTAATTAAAACAATGCATAAACAACAAAGATAGTTAAAAATACGTTTAATTATTATGAAAACATAACTTTATAATAAATGAGATTTCTGGTACTGGTGTTTATGAATGAGGGAACATATATTACCAAGCAGTTTGTTTCAGTATTTGTCTTATAAAAACAGCATAGTAGAAAAAGCATATTTCCATAAGCACAAAGTGTTGAATTTCATCAAAAACGTCAAAGTCGATTTAAATATTTTTGGATATTCTGTTCGTAAATTAATCTAGAAGAAAATTAAGGATTTTCCCTTTAAATATTATTTCCTGTTGAAATTGTCATATCTTTTTAAACAGATGTAATAAAAGATAATATTTTAATGGCAAACCTTGATTGTTCTGCGACCCACCAAAACAACTGCCACGGCCCACCAGTGGGTCGCGACCCATAGATTGGGAACTGCTGTCTAAGCCCTTAAAAAAGTTGAAATGAATTCTCTTCGGTGGACAATATTACTTAACTTTCATATAAGGTCAAAAGGAGCCAGAGCGACTCACAGCCATTTTCACCGTATGCTGCATAGCAGTCAATGACAAGTTCAAGGAAAAATCCTATATTATACTTTTCTGTTGTTTTAAACCCCCATAACACCCCCTTTAATAAATGGAGATTTATATTTCAGGATATTGTGATGATGTTGGCTACATAACCATGAATGATGTCGAGGAAGTAGGTTTGGTTTATTTTTGTCGTCCGATTATCTACACTAATGGGATATAGGACCAGGGGGGAATGCCCTTCGTGGGGGTCTTTCTAAGGGAACCTAACCCGTATTTACGCAAGGTTCGAAGAAAACCACGAAAACTCCGAACGGTTAGGCCGACAGCCGCGATTGGGTTCGAACCCAGCACCTGCCGTCTACCAGTTGAGAGGTCTGAACCTCTCGGCCACTGGTGGGGCGTCGAGGAAGTAGGATTCAAAAAGTAAAGAAATGTGAAATATGGAAGTCCAGAAGAAAAGCTTCCTTTTGTCAAGAGTTATTAGTTCCATAAAACTGTAAGTTACAGATTGCTTGACCGAAACTCGATTTCCGATTTTGCTCATAGGAATTTAATTTCAAGCTCACATTTTTTACATGTTTCAATTCGAAACTTGAAATTATACAGTCGAACTCATTAATGCGAGAAGAAAGGGGATTGTTAAGGCCCTCGTACTAATCGTTATTTCTATCAAATTATACAAATAACTACTTAAAAGGCGTTGTAAAAATATAGATATTATTTATTTATTTTACTTCAGATCTTTCGAATGTCCACGCATTCATTATCAAAGGAACATAAAAGAAGATTTGTTTGTTTGTTGGGGGGATTTTTGAGACTTATAGCGGCTGAGCTGTTGTCTCGACAATAATAAAAGAAGATAATTGATTAGAAAATAGAAAACATCAAAACAAAACGAAAACAAAAACAGTCCGCGCGTGTATAAAGAAAGTCACGATGAATTCATCGAAACACCAAGGATATTTTACCAGAGTGTGGGAATATTATATGAATATTCCCATACTGTAGGATATTGTAGGTATGATTCAAGAATATTGTACCAGAGTGTGGGAATATTATATGAATATTCCCACGATTCATATAATAGCGATTCATGTAATATTCCCACATTCTGATACAATATCCTTGGTGTTTCGATGAATTCATCGTGACTTTGTTTATACACGCGCGGACTGTTTTTGTTTTATTTTAATGTTTTCTATTTTCTAATCAATTATCTTCTTTTATGTTCCTTTGATAATGAATGCGTGGACATTCGAAAGATCTCAGGTAAAATAAATAAATAATATCTATATTTTTACAACGCCTGTTAAGTAGTTATTTGTACAATTTGATTTAATAACAAGGTGTAAATTTCCACGAAAGACTCGTTATTTCTATATTTGTGAATATAATTAAAAAACTAAACACACACACATAATTAAACAGTTATGTTTGCCTTCTCCCGATCCTCCATGTTTTCATATTTTTGTATGCAGGACAGCATAACGGTAAACTTACGAGTCAACCGCTAGAACCGTTTTTAGGTGTTTTCCACCAAGATATGAATTGACAGACCGATTATTTTTTAATATGGGAATCGAGATTTAACAAATATTAGATTTTCATCTGTGAATTCGATGAGGTAATTGTCTGTGCTGCCGCCTCCCGATCTATTTAGAAGATGAAATGTTCATGAATTCACAATTTTGGACATAAAGGGTTAAAAATTAAGGTTAAGCAACCAGGGTTAACAACTGGTACAGTCGCTACAATTTTTAAGCTCTTGATTTCACACATCCTTTTTACTTGAATATTGGAATAAGAGACATGAAAAGGTTGGCTAATATGACCAAAAATTTATATTCGTAAAAAGCAAGTACAGTTTAAAAAATAATAATAATAACGGTGCATTTTCAAATTTCACTTAAAAAGAGGCACTATTTGAATTGTTTTTACCTCTCTCTTTCCTCTTTCTTTCATTTTTTCAAAACCTCTAGGCAATCCTTTATATTTTCTTGCATAGGGAGCCTAAGTAGGAACGGGAGGGGGGGGGGGGTGAGGTTCTTCTTGAAGGGTGGAATTCTGTATAGTAAACTGATTATTACTACATTTTGATACACAGCTGTAAGGTGAAATATTACTGTTCGATAAGAAATATATTTCTTTCCTAATTCTACCCTGTCATGGCGGGGCCCTAGCAAAGTAGTTAGTAAGGCCCAACCTCCTTATAATATAATCTGGCTGGAGAAAAGTGTAGGTAACCAGTCCGGTGCGAAACACTCTGTTCTGCTAATTAACCACAGCTAAACGCCATGTTAGGCTTAATGGAAACATATGCTAACATATGACAGCTAAGTGATAATTTCTTCTGTTTGATATAATATTTCTTTAGCGCATATTCCTATAAAAATGTATATAATACCCAATTATAATGTATTAAGTTCCAAATGAAAAAAATAATAAGCTATTATAAACAATATAAACAAACAAAGGCTTCACCGTTGCCACTGAATAACAAATGGACGATTTTGAGCGATTCATAAAAAAAGGCTTATGATTCTGCTTTTAAAATATTTGAAACTCATATTAAAGCTTTTGAGGGTGTTCTTAAATCAAAATGGGCAACATTGTTCGAAGAATTTTCCGATTGAAATTAAAGTTAAAAAAAAAAAATAAATAAATAAAACTTGCAGGGTGTAATATGTGATTAGAGATCATTTTTTAAATGTTTCGTTACACATTTTAAAAATATTATTCAGTAGGTATAAATAAAAGGAATAGTTTTATTATAATTTCTTTGATAGAATTTAAATTTAGTTTTATTAATTTTTTAAGATGTTAACATTTATCCGCTTAATTTTTTAATTTTGTTTTCTACAACAAATAAAATAGTTTTTTATTCAAGGTATAATGGATGTATGAGATGTTATCGTGAATGCCTTAGTAAGACTGAAAATCATTTTTTCACATTCTTTTATTAAATTACAATTTTATTTTATCTTCAAAGTTTCAAAAGTTACTATTAGTGATGTGTGATAAGGAGAAGTTTTTATCGATTTTCTCGATTATATGAACATCTCGATAAATTTCGATTGTGTAAAAATTTTATCCATGACTCCAGTTTACAATTGCTTTTTTTTTTATACCATACAGGATTCGATTTTATCAAGAGTCGTCTGCAAGTGAATGAGTCGGTGGTAATAAAGGCACGACGGATTCACTCGCTAGTGAGCTCTTCCTTTCATTGTGTCTCTAATTTATACGCATTCTTGTAATATGAAATCTCGAACTGGATCCTCGTTGTATACGGCATCATATACCAAACGCGGTGTGCAGGCTGAACAAAATTTTCTAAACTAAAAAAAGAAAATAAATTTGGAACCGAACGAACCTCTGACTGGATCCTGGGGGTCGTGAAAGGTGGGGAAAGGGGCATAGGAGCTGCATAATATGAATAATCGGGCATACTGTTTCCCAACTATATATCACATGAGGAGTATTGGCAAAATTTAGAGAAGTGCCCCTGAGAGGGCAAAGGGGAGTAAGGGTCGCCGAACGTGTATAACATCAATAAGTGATCACAAGCTTTTCCAACCATATACCACATGAGAGGGCCTGATCTTATATTACATAAATGCCCTACCCTAGAGCGCAAATGGGGGGAGGGGCAAGGGAAAAGCGGTCACAGGCCTTTCCGACAGTATGTCACATGACATGTCACATTTATAAGAATGCTCCCCGGGAGGGGCAGAGGGAGGGGAGGACCGCGGGAGGTGTATAGCATGAGAAAGTGGTAACAGGCTTGGCCTGTTCAGGCCAGGCCTGTTGTAAAACTCAAAATTTCGGCCTGAGCCCTACACAATTTCTATTATTTCTAAAAAAAATCAGATTTTTATCATATAATTAAGATTTCATTAAAGAATACAGCATATATATCTGTGGAATGATCTTACAATATATTTTACAGGAAATATACATGAACAATATTAATGATTACTTAGATTCATAGACTTTTAACATTCAAATAAAGATTAATCAAAAATTTAATATGATTTAGAATAAAAGAAAAAAGAAAGAAACTTAAAAGCATCGTAGCTATTGAAGCTGTATAATGAAACTAAATTTATAAAAATATTTCTATATCATTTCATTAACGATTCTAAATCCAAATTCATTCTCAAATCCAAAGTCGAGCTACTTTCTGATACATTTATAAATTCATTTTTTTTCCGGTAACGCATAAGATTAGCAGATGTCTTTATTTAGAAACTATCTAATTGAATGGTGTTATCCATTTTTGATGCAAGCAAATTAAGATACTACTGTCAAAGTTAGCGTTTTGAATAAAATTTCCGGAAGCAACAGCATGGAAAAGAAGAAAAATCTACAATCATTTGAGAAGAATCTCTTATATCTCACCAAGGTTATACAAGTATCTTATTCACCAAAAATGAAAAACGCTATTCGATTCCAAATCCCTTCAATAATCAGGCTTATCAATTTCATACTTTTACAACTAAAAATTAGTCAGAAAATGTGTCAAACTTTCGCGTTGTTGAGATGTAAATTTAAGAACCACCAAGAAGTATATATCCAAAGATTACGTTAAAATAAGTTCTTTATCGCTATTAATAATTTTACAAATCATGTTGTCTGCCCTACCCATTTTGAGAACAATTCAGTCTAGTTCAGGCTCAGGCTCGACTATATGTAGAAAAAAAATGCAAGACTGATCTCGGGCCGGCACGAGTCTGATAAAAATATATTAAGCCCGGGTTACACAAAATGTAACTGTCCGATGCGGATCCTACACTGTACAAGTTACATTTCTGTATTGATATTGTCAAACTAGTATCGATTCTTGACGCACATTTATACTTATTCTCGTTAAAGCCATATTTATTGAAAAAAGATCATATTTTGTCGTTTCTATGCTCAAATTTTTATAATATATTCAAATGTTTTTATCGATCCGGCCCATGTGACACGTACAATTTTTTTACGGACCGGCCCTTTTATTTTGTTTGTCAGCCTTTAATTCCGTAAAATTTTGTACCGTTTATGACTTTTTATATATTTATTTTTCCGCGTTTTTGATTACTCTCAGAATCATTAAACGTATACGTATATAGTCATCTACAATTATATGAAACTTGGCCTGTCGAAAATTAAGTTAATACTATCTTGTTTCTCACAAAGGAACATTTAAAACCAAATCTAAAGCAAAAACATTATTTTATGCAGATGAAATGTTATTTCGGATGGTAATAGAGAGAATCGACTCTAACAAAGACCCGAGGCACTGGACCCTGGGAAGCCGTTTCGTTTACATGATGATTGCACCGCCCTTGTATTATAAAAATAAATAGGCAAGAATTACATCAATTAAGGGTGTATTTCGATTCAAACTGTTTATTTTCCGATTTATTTTTGAATTCATTTTTGCTCGCAAATGCACCAAACTTACAAAATCTCTTATTAGGAAAGTACACAAGGTGCCGTGATTGTCGATTCTTTGATAAATGCAGAAAATATTGTAAAAAAGCAATCAAGAACGGCATTTCGAACCGATTTTCCCGAAGCAAGAGATCTGGGAACGAAAAAAAGGGTCATACTGCTCAGGTAATTGTTTATAAATCAAATTCTAATGAATTGAGCGTAAAATGACCTCACACGGCACCTCACACGTCCCTTCAAGAATACCCTCAGCAAATTTCATGTTTCTATTTTTATAAATGTGTCTGAAATTGTATCGGAAAATTTCGAGCTGTTGAAGGTGGAAAAGCGTTTTTTCGGATACACCCTTAAGCGGCCTTCACTCCCTAAACCATACATTGTAGTCTCAGAAAAGTTTTGTTTAAAAAAATTATATTTTTCTTTTCTGTTGATCTGCATTCTCATAAGCCTCCCTTTTACAAATGAAGATTTATATTTCTGGATATTGTGTGTGTGACGTTAACATGAGTGATGTCGAGGAAGTATACGTTCAAGAAGTAAACAAATGTGGAATATGTGAGTTGAACTAAACCAGGAGCAGGAGGGGGACCTTCGCTTTGTCAGAGTCATTACTTACATAAACCTGGAAATTTCAGCTTGGATTGGAAACTTTGTTTTACATTTCACATAGGGTAGGCTGTGTAAAAGTGTGCTTTTTCAAAATAACTGGCAACAAAAGAATAAGAAATAAATGTGTGAAAATGTTATGTATCCGTTATTAAATCTTAATAATCCTATGACAAACTACGATAAATTTTATGAAATGTTAAAAAAAGAATAGTATGAGAAAAATAAATAAATAAATAAATAAATAAATAAATAATAATAATAAACTGATAAGCACACTTTTACAAACTTGACATAGTATGCCATTTCTGGATTAGGGCAGACTATAATTTTTCAAAATCAGCGGGTAGACTTTCGACATACCAAATTCTTTAAAACTAAGATCAAAATGGTTTTTCACATAATAAAGTTAAAATATTTTGAAATGAGGGGTGGGAGTATGCATAATACATATTTTTTAACTCTTAATCTTCTCATAGACCGCTTTTTTTTTTTTTTAATTTTCATAGTTTAACTTTATACATATATATATATATATATATATATATATATATATATATATATATATATATATATAATGTATATTAGTGAAATTTCGCTTCTTTTGGAATCCTTCTAATACTTCTTGAGGTTTTTAAACAGGTGAATTTAATTATAATAATTACGTAGAAAAAGTTTAGTACAGAAGTAGTATCCTATTAGTAAATCGTATATTTTATTCATCTTTGGAAAGAACGGTCTCACAGATCGCCCACAAAGAGCTATATAATATTTCTTCATTTCGGATTTTATTTAAGTTTCCGGTTGAAGCGTGTTTTTGGGGATTGGGTTGCGGTTCGAATATGCTAATATTTTATGAAATTCGAATGCCATTTTCTAACTCGGACGGGTTATGATCGAACTGTTTCAGGACTCCGAACCTTATGCCCTCTCTAGAAAGACCACATGTTCAAGTGAAGAGATCGAAGAAGAAAGTAAAAATCTAAGAATGCCTGTCAAAACAAAAGCCATCCTCCAGACACCCACTTGACTACACTAGTTTAGTAAGAGCTGGGTTTATCATAATATAATCAGCGTCGATTGCATCACCGACAAATGGTTTATCATTCTTGTCAACCCAGCTGTGGGAAAAGCACTCCTAGACACTGAGAACACCGAGACTTAACCTTCTCAAATTTTGTGAGATTTCAGGGCATGATTCCTTTTGAGTGCCTCATATGGGTGGAAGGGTGGAAGACTCACGAAGCCTATCCTTGCCGGATGTGACCCTCGAGGAGGTCATGCGAGGCACTGCCTACAAAAATAAGTTTTACGAAGGCCCTCTCTCCCCTCTTAAGTGTTGCCATTGTAGGAGAGAAATAAAAAAAATATATAAGCAATCATGAGGGAGTTCCACCTAGCAACAGGCTTGATTTTAGAGAAACCTGTCGTCCTTTGGTGGTTCATAACTTTTTTTTAAGAGGCGATTTTTTTTCAACCTAAAAATAATGGCCTGCCCATTCAATGCATTCCAGATGTAATAAGCTAAATTAATGCGCTAGTGCAACGGATTGGATCATTCATATCTGTTTGGATAGGTTTTGAAAGGGAATTTTATGACTGGGCGAAAAACCATTAAATATTACCCAATCTTATTTTTTCCTGATTGCTCAGTTCTTAATGTTTGAGAAAGATTTAGGATAGGGGCTTTCAACTACTACCAGTGCTGAATTTAGACATTCTTCTCCGGAAAGGATTTTTACATATCCAGGAACATACTGAGGAGATATTGTGAAGTTTCATTGGAAAATTTAGAACTTACACTTGTCTACCATTTTACAAAGTATCAAATCCCCAAATCTTCCGGGAGGACACACTTCAATACTCCGATGTCTAAATGGAGAATTTCCAAAATACACAATGCATTTGAAAACACGATTTTTTGCTATTGCCATGAATTGTCGTTAAAATGTGCGATTTGATTTTGTGCGGCCTTGTATATGATCTATAGATATGTATGCATACTACATAGTATTCTAAACGTTAGTTCAGTTAAATGCATAGCACAACTGAAAATTTCCGCTCAGCAATTTTCGCCAATAAGCGGATGTTGTTGGGACTTTTGTATGATCCTTATATGATTTATACAATTTACACACACCAAGTATTATTTAAAAGTATAATTAAATTTAAAAATGCATTATCACAACTAAAAGTGTACTTCCAGCAATTATTATTCGGATTCTTCAATAGTTCAATAATTTCCACCTCCAGAAAATTCTTTAATATGCCTATAAATGAATGATTAGATCTATGCACACTATATTCTGTAGAACATTGTAGCGCACTTCAGTGATGTATATCAATTTCAATATGTTTAAAATACTATATTATCATTATAATACACGACAGACGATTTTTTCCCATAGACTATAATGTAACGGAATTCTTTTGAGTGGCCCTGTAAATGAACCGATAATGCTATATACTCCATCTTCAATACTGAACATGCAATAATAACATCTATCAATTTTATAGCAAAAGGACTATATTTACACATCGAATTCATAAGCACTTTTCAACAATGTTGGAAAAAGTAAAAAAAGTGATTCCACATATGATAAAGCGTATCAGTCGAGTGTGACAGCACGTGACATAAAGGGAGGAAAGATATTAAAAAAAGAATCTTGTGTAATTTGGTGTAATTCAGGGATGACTCATTATTATTGAGTAATTTGTGCAGTCCTTTTCCCAGCTTCCAACTTTCTGATTTCTTTCAAGTCAAATACAATTATTTGTCGACAGAGAAATTTAAATTAAGAAAAGAAATGCAATTAAATAAATTCATAAATTTAATTAAATAAATTAATACATATTAAAACTTTAAAATTCACTATCACAATGTCAAAAATAGCAAATGATGCACTTCATGAGAATTCTAAAGATATGATATTGAATGCATTAGTCCTTGATACATTGTTATCCCTAAAATCGTGTGAATCCCACAAAATGTATCACTGCAGTGCTACCTGTCGGGTGATTTGTGTGAAAACTTAATCAGCAACAACTTATGTCAATGTCTGACTGAATCTGAAGTTTAATGAAAATCCGGGCATTAATTTTTGTGATAGAGCTATTGTAAAAATCGTGAAAAATCCAATATAACAGCGCCACCATTCATCGATTAAAACCAAATCCTTATCAGCAACAACTTGTTTCAGTATAACTGGATGTGAAGTTTGATCAAAAATCGTGCATTATTTCTTGAGATAGAGCTATTGCGGAAATCGTGATGAATCAGCGTTAATTGTTAGGTGCATTACATCAAAATTTAATCACCATTAATTCATATCAAGAACTAACCGAATGTGAAGTTTGATGAAAATCCGCGCATTAGTTCTTGAGATAGAGCTATTGCGATAATTGTGAAAAACGCAGCATAGCAGTGCCACCTGCTGACATTGATATACTACATCAAAAACTAACCAGCATCAATTTACATCAATGCCTAACTGAATCTAAAGCTTTGTGAAATTTCTTGCATTACTTTTTTAGATAGAGCGCCCACTAAATTTGTATCACATACAGACAGACTCGCAGGCATGCAGAGTGACATATAGACTCACAGACATTTCTTTTCTAAAAATCATGAAATCGTAATTCACGACTTTCTAATAACGCTTAGATTTATCGGAAATCGGAATCGAACTTTTTAACGAATCAAATACTTTCTTCTTATAAAGATAGACGGAAAAAAAAAATATATATATATATATATCCTTCTATAGTAAAAAAAAACTAGCCTTAAAAGGAATGACTCCTGGAATGATGCTGATGTGGAAGATTTCCGGAACTAACGAATCCGGGTTGTCCACTCCTTCCATGAGTCGAATAGACTAATCAGGAAAGGGCTCCATCTATGCATCGCCGTATGGGTTACCATAAAGAGAGGAAAGGTTACCATCGCCAACAATCGCCAAGTTTGTCGCCAACTTGGCGATATATCGCCAAATTTGGCGACCAAAATTAGTTGTCAAAAGTGACGCCAACTTGGCGATAACTGTAATATTTCGCCAAATTTTTAATTTTTTTACAACACCAGTCGTTTGATACATCATTTGAGAGGTTTGCAACTGCTTATTCATATAATGGATGTCTTGCGTGTTATCCCCCATTCTGCTCCCCAGGGGGGACACATTTTTAATTTCTTTACAACACCAGTCGTGTTACACAAGATTTGAAAGGTCTGCAACTGCTTATTCATATTATGCATGTCTTGTGTGTCACCCCCACACTCTCCCCAGGGGGGGCACATTTTTTATTTCTTTACAACACCAATTGTGTGACACATCATTTGAGAGGTTTGCAACTACTTATTCATATTATGGATATCTTGTGTGTAACGCCCCCCCCCCCTCTGCCCTCAGAGGGGGCGCATTTTGTAATTTCTTTACAACACCAATTGTGTGACACATCATTTGAAAGGTCTGCAACTGTTTATTCATTTTATGGATGTCTTATGTGTCGCCTCCCACTCTGCCCCCCAGGGGGGCACATTTTTAATTTCTTTACAACACCAGTCGTGTGACACATCATTTGAAAGGTCTGCAACTGCTTATTCATACCATGGGGTATTGGCGAGCGCAGCAAGCAGGGGTAGCCAATAATTTGGAATCGCGAAGCGATTACGCGGGGGGGGGGGTGGCGAGCATAGTGAGCAGGGGGGCAGGGCCCCCCTAGTATATATATATATATACAGCAAAACCCCGATCTATCGTTCCCGCATCCATCGTTTTCCCGCATTGATTGTTTTTTTCTTACGGTTCCTGCACAAATTATACTTAAATAATGTTAACGAAACCCACAAGCATCGTTCTAAAAAAAAGTCGTTTTCCCAGATTCATCGTTGTTAAATTTTTTTTTATCCTCGCTGAAATAAAATTGAAATTCATGCGAATCCACATGACATACAAACAGAAATAACTTCTTTTATCCTAAAATAACTCATTTGTGCTGTTTCTGTTGATGATGGCAACAATAATGTAGATAAAGAGTAATTGCATATAACGGAGGATGCGATTATGTTTCCATTGATCAAGATGTTGCGATACGTGGTGTCTTAAACATAGGAGAAATGTATGATAATGTATAAAATAAAAAGAAAAAAAAATGGCGAAAAAGAGGATAATGTTCATGCTGATGAAGCTGAGCCCCCAGTGCCAAATCTGTATGAACTTTTGTTTATGCATATGAAATTCCAGAAAATAACCAGAAAAAGGTTGTATATCTTGAAAATTTATTTGTTTATTAAAAAAAAACGAACAAAAAAGCAAACAAAATTATTGATTTTTAAAAATGAATATCAATTTCCTATAACTTCGTTTTATTCCTTTTGCAGTTCAATAAGCAACAAATAAGTTTAAGAATACTGCATACATCGTATAAATTACTAATGCATAAGCATTGTGTTTATTCGTGTTTTGAAGTTAATCCGCTTTCATCGTTTTTTTTTTTTTTTTTTTTTTTTTTTTTTTCCCGCACCCCTTGAAAAACGATGGATCGAGGTTCTACTGTGTATATATATACATATATACAAACAATTTCATGAAAGATTGCCATACCGTGATGTAGCGAAGGAACTCCTCCAACTTTAAAAAAAGACTTTAATTTACAGAAATCTGACTTTATGAATAAGAATATTGGATTGATTTTGTGGATGAATATAAAAATTATTTCTCAAATATGATTCAAAGTTTACTCAAAAATTAACTTCAAAATAAGAGAAAACAAACGACTATAAAGAATAAGGGATCAAGAGAAGATAAGATTAAGTATAGCACTTTTCCAGTAAGTCAAAATGTATATCTCACTCTCACCAGTATTGCAATTCCCAGTAGAAACACCCTGATGTTGCAACACCCATAATATGCGCATCCACTCTTCCGTATCCACTCCTATCATGTAAGATAAGCTATAAGATAGAACTGAAGATGTAACTAAACGTAAACATTGCTATGGTCAGGTAGATTTTACAAGACTCTTCGTGATCTTCCCCATTTATTGCCTTAAAGCCTGTACCTTGAATTCTGAATTAGTTACACCCCAGTGCGAACGTTCAGAAAAGACCGAGATTAGTATCGGCTGTATCTCATATATTATTCCTGTACGAACCTAGCTCAACTGTATAAGCTAATCGTATAGCTATATGTAACGGTGGATTGACTATTTTTTTAAAAACAAGTTGGAAATTGCACATAAAACGTAGCAAATGATTCATACGATTAAACTTCGTACGATAACGAAGTTTTAAAAATATTCAGATCTTGTTGTTATAGTAGACAGTACTTTGGATGCAATGTAGAGGTCGAAAATTTTTTTGTGTTCCTGTAAATATACAGGAATAGTAACTCTTATTACAGCTCAGTAACGTATATCATATTCATAAAATGTGAAATAGTTTAATATAATTAAAACGCGCACCAAACAATGTTCTTCTTTTACCATTATGTAATGGAATACTTTTGTGTGGCCTTGTAAATTAATAATAAATGTTCTTTTCACTACAGTTTGTGCAAAATATATTATAATATATACTTCATAGATTCATATCAATTTTATTGTGTTCGAATGAGTGTAACACCATTAAAATGCATTTGAAACTGTTTTTCCATTGACCGTAATGTAACGGAACTCTTTTGATTGTCCCTGTAAATGATCTATGCATCCAATTTTCATAAAATTTGAAATGACTCGACAAAATTATGTAATAATTATATATTTTTAATTTCAAACGATTCGGTTGGATAGTTTTTGCATTGTTATATGCGGACGGACTGAACGACAACTATAGGTTCTACGTATAATTACGAACGCACCCAAAAAATTAATAAATAAAGACTAATCTAAATACCCCTTTTACTTTATAAAACATATCAAGATTTGATTTAAGTATGTGTCATAAGAACTACAATGTAACTTTTACAAGAGTAAAGATATTTTATTTTTTAAAGTTAGAATTATAGTCATAATATAATTTTAATATAAATTGGCTGGTAAGAAAATGGTGTAATTTCGTATATGTGATTAAGATATTGTGTTTAGTTGGATTAAATATTTGTTGAAATCTTATTTTATAGGAATTGATTTTTTGTAAAATTTAAATTTCCTTTCGAAATTTAATTATGGAATATTACACGAAAATAAACAAATGCTATTTTTTTTTAACATTGTTTTGAATGCTAGTGGAATCTTCCGTAATTGGGTTGCGCTTTAATTCATAGAATTAAAAAAATAATAATAAGTTACTTAACTTTTTTTGCATTCGAAAAGTGACTCTCAGAATCACTTCGAAGTAAACGGTTAAATAAAAATCAGTAAATTGACTCAAACACACACAAAATGAATAAATAGATAAATAAATAAATAAATAAAACTACCCTTTATTTTCTAAACGACAGTACAAGAATTGTAATTGCAGAATTTAGTAGTTAAAAATTGCAATAAAACGAAATAGAATATCCATTTTGTTCCTACTGTCGACATGATATCAGCTTTATTCACGGACAAATGCTTGCTTTATAATATTTTTAAGCAATCAAGTACCTTAGCCTGTACACATTTGAAATTCTATTGTAAAAGTAATGAACGATCAAAATATACTCCTTCCAATAATGAATCTTAAGTATTACGACATCCCTACAAAATTATTTCGTTGTTCGGGTACAATAATCATACTGAAAAATAAATCTGTTAATTTTATAGAAAAACTGTGGGTCATCCTAACCGACAAAAATTTGTGCCACTTCACGCTTTGCTGTGTGAACTTCAGTGATGATTTTTTTTTTTTTTTTTTTTTTTTTTTTTAATGTTTGGAAGAAGTTTATTAAGAAGTTAAAAAATAAATAACAAAGGAAAAATCTGTTTGTCTTACAGCAAAAGTCTGATTTCGCAGTCAAATATTGTATTTGACTTTTAAAATTAAGGAACGTAAAAAACACAGATTCCCTCTTAAAATAAAGTTTTTTTTCCTACTGTTAACTAGAATTTAAATATTTTTTTTGTAAAATCAACAGTCTTTTTTTCCTTTACAGGTATGTTTTTATTCATTTACACTGTGATTTCAAAAGAAAAAAAAATGTGAATTTAATCAGAATTCTTTTGTACGCATGTTTATTTGTAAATGGATAATGCATTGCACTCACATTATAATCAAATCTATTTCATACAAGTGAGATATCACTATTCTTTTAAAATGATACAAAAGATATATAGTCTATTAAAATTTAAAATCCAAAATAATGGCTAATTGTGAACTATTTTATAATATAATTCTCAAATTATTAAACCAACAGTCACAAATGAGGATTTATGTGCTTAACAAGTTGAGCGCCATGTGAGTCACCGGTGACTGACACTAAGCTTTCTGTTTAGGCCTCGTCAGTCACCAATGACTGACAGTCTAAAATATGATATAAAACTAAAAAAGAGCATTTTGTTTTAAGCAATTACTGAAAATTTATTTAAAATGTATTTAACTGTTATTTGTTACAGGATTATACGATTTTAATAATTCCTTAAAAGAATATATATTTTTTTAGTTTTATATTACGTTTTACAGCGGCCTAAATGGAAACTTCAGTGTCAGTCATCGTGGCACTCAATGGGTTAAACAACCGGCCGAATTCACATCCAGGAATGCATTTTTATTTTTCCGTAAATACTCTACCTTGTAGGTTTCAGTTTAAAGATGCATAAATGATTAAGATAGGCGTGAAAAAATGTTTTGTATTAAACCAGGAGGCGGCAGCACAGACCGAAATGTTTAAAAACATGGAGGACTGGGAGCAGGAAAACATAATGGTGAACATAGGAGTATTCGTAACCTAGGCGTATCGGCGGTATTTTCGCTGAAATGAATTTTAGCGAAACTCTATTTTTGGCCCGAAAACGAAAACGAAGCGGAATTTTCGGTCTATCCGTTGTTTTTATATTCATTATTTGCGTGTGCTGTGTGTGTGTGTGAGTCAACGTTATTTTCCATCGTATACATTCGAAAATTGGTAGGAGTGAAAAAAATTACTCTTGGAAAGAATGAATGGCATTTTTACTTTTTTTGGAGTGAACTTTATAAAAATGCACTCCTTAAAGAGTGGAATTTCTCACTCCATTGCCGAAAGGGAAATATGTTACTCTGCTGACAAGAGTGAAAGCCTGGCATTATACAGTTAAAAAAAATATTCCCTTAAACTATGAACTAATGTAGGGGAGTAAAATAATGAAAAGCACAAAATACATGTCAATAATTAATTTTCAAAAACTCTATTTTATAATGTAACTTGGAAATGGAAAATTATGGTATTAAAACGCACTCTTTTTCAAGAGTTAGTAGCAACTCCTCCGAAAGAGTGACTTACGTATGTATTACTCATCTGCCAATCAGAAGAGTCTTGTCTACTACATTTTTTAATTGTTTCTGAGATAACAGAAAGACATCCGCCATTTTTGCATCTTACCTTCGATCCTCGGGTCCACATATGTCCATTCTTTCCCTTTTTATTAATAATACTGAAACGTAATTGCAATTTCGATTTTAGAATGATATGTTTCGATATCTATGATTCGAAATAACCCAAATAGACTAAAACTCTTGCTTTGGAATCAAAGTGGAAAAGAAATAATCCAGTAATAATCAACAATGCTGTATGAATACTCAGTAACGAAGAGGTTATAATGAATAAGATTAATGAAAAGATTATAATAATATTAAATGTATTCTTTATGAAACATAACGGGTAGTCTCATTTAATTTTAATCTTTCATTCTTGCAGATTTTGAATATTATGACCATGAGTTAAATTGTTTTATGCTATACATATAGTAAAAAGAACTTAAAAAATTCTTCTCAGAAGCGAGATTTTCCCCCCTATTCCATACTGTGATGTAAAATATCTGTCTGCCATTGCTTGAAAGCGAAGTAAATGTGCTGACACAAAGACCGATTCATGACGCTCCATTCATAGTGTATAATGTAAACATTAATTGGCAGTTACTTGAAAAAGTGTTAAGATAGTTCATATCTGCTGTTGGATTTTTTTCAGCATTTTGCTGTTTTCTGATTATTAACACTTAAGTATTTATTGCCATTTTTATTTGGGAGTTTTTATTTGATACTCGATTATTATGATATTACAAAACGGTTTCAGATTGAAAATTAGCATTATACTAAGAAATGTCTTCTTAAATATTACAGTTGTGAAACTTTTGAAAGATTTTTTTTTTATTAATAATAATATTTTAAATTATTATTTAAAATTCTAAATCTTCATACTAATGTTTTTTAATTTAATTGATAAGTTTATAAAATAATAGGAATTATTTGTAACATATGGCAATACTTTTGAGAAATTATTACTTCTAATAATGCATTTAGTTCATCTATTGTAGTTTGTTGTTATTTAGTAGCACAATTATAAAATACTAATTGTTATTTTAAATGTTTTACAAATCTTTTCCTATTAAACATATCAAATCTAATTAGTTTATATTTATAAAATACAATATATACGGTGATAAAAATATATTAAATATGACTTATCATGTTGTTTTATAATGAAACGTTATATTATTATCTTTTTCACACCAATAAAATTTGAGTTATGCACGAAAAGAAAAAAAAAAAACACAAATAACGGTTATCACGGGAATTATTAAAATAATAAATACAATTTAATGGATATCAGGAAAGAAAACAATAATATTGATTGATTAAGATTTCGGCTAAGTAATTGCTCTTATGGGAATTTTAAAACTATTATATATTTTTAAAACTACCAATGGAATCAAACACAAGGTATAAGATTGGAATAAAATATTTTAGTTTATTTCTGTCAGTAATATAATTTAATTCATATTTTAACTTTAAATGATATTTCCCTTAAAAGTTCAACTAATGTTAGAAACTTTAAATTAAATAAATATTGTCAATGAAGTATTTTATTCCAATCTTTAGCACGCTTGTATTTATTTTCATTATATGCTCTGAAAGGTTGTTTCTTTTTAGATGCTCATAAAGTAATGTAAAAAAAAAAAAAAAAAAAAAAAAAAAAAAAAAAAAATCATTGCATTAAAAAAAATGAACATTTACTTCTATAAAAGAGTAACTTTTCACACCTACCAGGAGTGAAAAACGCACTCCTTTAGCAAGAGTGGATAGTCATTCTCCGAAATCCGAAAGAGTGATTATTCTCCCCTGTTTAGAGTGAATATTCACTTCTCATAAGTGACTATTAATTTTTTCAAAGAGTCAACAATTCCACTTTTGCTCAGAGAGAATAGTCACTCTAAAGAGGTTGGGCATATTTTGAGTGAATACCCACTTCTTTTTATTTAGACTGTACCGAGCTTTAAATTTCGATCAATTTTCTTTTTTCAAAAGAGCGCGTTTTATACCGAAATATACAGCATTTACTTTTACAGATCTTATCTAATACCATTAATTTTTCTGTGTTTTAGGTTCAACATCTGACAGGTGTGAAAATTGGAATTCCCAAAATTCATCTGCCACGAAAGAGAAACGAATCAACAGGCAAAAACATCTTTTCTGCAACAGGTTAGATTAACGCAACATCTAGCATCCAACAATGATCAATCGACCAAAAACCTGTGATACATCGCATCTTCCCGTGGGATTTTGATTGATGATATTTTTGATTGATGACTGAAAATAAATTCATTTAGGTGTTTGCACTTCATAAGACTTTGTTCAAACATTTTACGCAAGAATTTCAGACTAAATTATCTCGAAATTTCCAGTGTGTAGGGGAAGTCGTTGTACTTTAGATCTATTTTAATTTTTAATTTAATTAAAATATGTGAAATGTGAAATATAAAGCTATTTACTAATCAATCATCATATTCTGATATCCTCATAATTTTGTTGAACTTGAACTCTAACTTTAGGCCCATCGTGGTTTTTCTTTTAATTAAAAAAAAAAAAAAAAAAAAAAAAAAAAAAATGCAATTTTAGAATTAAGGCACAGTATCGGTGTTGTACCTTGGCCATATACGATGGACCATGCATTATTTTCTATGAAAAATAAAAATAAAATTTATGAAACATTTTTATGATGTATTTGAAATGAATTTTTAAAGTGTATTTAATAACTGATTTGTCATAGATACTTATTTTAAATTATTTTTAAACAGAAGGTGATGTAAATTGGACGGTGATGGGAAAATAATTCCAACCACAATACATATTAATTGCATTTCAACTGTTTTATTGCATTTTTGCATATTTTTTTACACATATTTGTTTTATACCGAATCATGTTCATAAAGAAAAAAAAACCAATTTCATAAAAAGCTAAGATTATTTTTCAAAAACTGATATTGTACCAGGAAATATATAAATAATTCTTCTGTCTCTTTAAATAAGACTCGGCTCTGGCAAAATGTTAATGACTTGATCAAGACTTGATTGAAAAAGATATTTTCTTCAATATGAATTCCATTCTAGCGTTATTTAAACTTTTCATGGATAGATCAATAACCTCTTCTTCACAATTGCCAACATTTGTGCAGATTTTCTGTACACAAGTGCGGTACACGTATAGAGTTCAGCTTTGAATTCCTTCCATTAATGATAAAGTTACAAATTTTCATATGTTGGCTTTTTAACAGAATAATATGTAATTGTGTTATCTTGAACCTGTTCAAAATACAACATTTTTGCTAGGTTTTACGTTACAAAGCTTGATGACTTCTTACCATTTTCTAATTACGCTTAACACGATTTGTAACTCATGTACACAATGCACCATAAATATGTTCTTTTATTTATTTAAATTTAAAATGAATAATTGTTGATAACGAGATATAATGAAAAGTTTCCGCTTTAAAACATTTATATTTTGATGATCCAATCATTTATTGAATAATTGTATACGACATATGCTGACTAGAGATCAATTGGTAGGTGAAATCTAGTGGTACATCTCAAAACTACATTCATTAGTTTTATATAAATCTAATAGATATCGCTAAAAACTTTGTAGCTCCAAGGTGCATATACGTTCAAGGTACAACACTCCTTTATATAACTATGAATTTTATATTTATCTCTTAAATATCATTGATTTCTGTTAGAAAATATATTTATTGTATTAATTCTAAAATGTCAAAAATAAAAGTTCTGAAAATAAATTCTCTAACATTAGTAACATCATTAAAATGAATGGTAGAATGTTTTACTCACACAAAAAAGAAAAAAAAAACTTATAGCATATAATCTTATAGAGAGACAGAAACACAAGGAATCATGTATTTTTAACACTTTCCAATATAATAGTTCAAAAGTGTTCATGATTTCGATTTGTTTGTTCGTTGTATGTTTATTAGCGACAACCTCATAGCAAAAACAGAGAGACAAAAAAAAAAAAAAAAAAAAAAAAAAAAAAAACCTGTCTTTTTTACACTTCTCTGCATAAAAGTTCAAAAGTGTGTATGACTTCGGTTTGTTTGTTTGAGCGGCAAATTTTGAAAAATATTGGATGGGATAGAAGAAAAAAAAATATATATGTAAGTTGTATTTTCAAATGCGATTTTCCCCAAATGTTGTTTATGGAGAGACGGCGAGAGGAGTGAATAACCAAAAAGGATAATTTGAAGTAAAATCCTAGATTTTCTAAGTCAAATACATAATTATTATACTTTAATTATAAATTAATAAATAATTTATTAAATTATATTGTGAGTAACGACTTAAATTTATGAGCAACGATTCTGTATTCCGTATTAAAGGGAATAGCCGTTACTCAGTATCGAATACATGCGGTTTCCAACAACTCTAATTGATTAATAACTATTCTTTGCTCAACATATTCTACAGAATGAATATTTTAGGGAAATTCGTAAATGCATATCAATTTAAAAATTCATTTGAAATTATTTTTCTCTGTTGGCAATAATGTAACTGAATACTTTTGATTGTCCCAGTAAACACACTGGTCATCAAAATTAAAGGATAATGAGTAAAATTATGCCCACTTAATTGCCGAAACGTCAGTGAAGGCTTACTTTGGAGACACGAAATTTTTTGGTTTCTGTCTGTCAGTCAGTCTGTCTGTTCCGCGATAACTAATGCAAAAAACATCCGATTGGCTTGAAATTAAGTGGGTGTGTTAGTGAGGCAGTGGGATTAAGTTGTATAGTTTTTTGTTAGATTTGATTCATTCGTTCGGAAAATATAGAATATTTTATTTTGCGCAATAATGCTTTTCTATGCCAAATCCAATGATTTTCAAATTTTTTTTCCTTGAGAGAAAATGACGCATTTCATTGATGGAATTCAATGATAAATGGATACTGAAAATTACCAGTTAAATTATTCGTATTGTTTTGAAATTTTGTCTATGCATTTGTCAGATTTTTAAAGTTATTACTGCCAATTTTGGAGATTTTTTATAAATGTGTTCCAATAATGTAAACTAATTTGGTTTAGAGATTTACTTATTTAAAATGTATTTATTTCATTTTCTTTATTTTCTCTTAATGATTGCTAAGCAACCATTCATCCTAATCCTTATTATATTTTAATGCTATAAATTTGAAAGCGTATACAAAAATTTAAATGAAGTCAACGTCAAAACTGATGAATTAATTAATGTCTTTTTATCTTTGCGGATAAATATAACATAGCCCAGAAAAGAATATAAGCTATGTCTTATTAATTTTATTCAAATATTTTCCTTAATAATTCAAAATTTCCTTCTTTTTCATACAGAATCAAGAGCGATTTTTTAGATAAAATTTAACCAACTTCCTTTATCTTTGCCAAAAAAAAAAAAAAAAAAAAAAAAAAAAAATCTGGAATAATTTTTCAACGGCAATTCGCGTTTGTAATGACCGAAAGGTGGCGTTGTATAGACCTGATAATCGTTTGTTTACGTAGTGTTGTTTGTTTCATGTGCTGTCATGTTATTTTGCCATGAGTAAGTCAAACGTACTTTTTATATCTAAACTTTGTGTATAAAATTTTGATTTTAGATAATTTTAATACAAAGAACCCAACGTTGCATGCGTTATAGAACTGTTTATTTATTTATTTATTTATCAGCTTTTTAAACACGGCTTTTTCAGCGGAAGATGCTCACGGTGGAGGTCTGCACGGGCTGGGCTCGGGCCGATTTTCAATAATTGCATTCGGGCCGGGCCGGGCTCGGGCCTTACTTCTGAAGACTCGGGCCGGGCCTAGTCACTAATCCTTTCGGGCCGGGCCTAGTCACTAATCTTTTCGGGCCGGGCTGGGCTCGGGCCTTAATTTTTTTGCTGGAGTATCGGGCCGGGCCTAACTTTTTTTTCCGTACGAAGTCGAGACTGATTCCATTCTTCCTAGTTTTCATGGACCAAAATAATCAGTTCCTATTGAATCTTCCTATATGAAAATCCTTTTCTCGACTTTTTATAAATTAGTTATATTTGGCTTTGTCCAAAAATTTCTGCAAAAAAAAGCATATACTTTTAAGCCGTCATTATTCTACAATTAAAATTAGAATTTATTCCTTTTAAAGAATCGTAGATTACTAGGCGTTTTAAAATAGAATTAAATACACACACACACACCAAAAAAAAAAAAAAAAAAAAAAAAAAAATGATTATGACGGAATTTTTTTTTTAAACTGAAAACTGAAAGTTTCTTTTAAAATGTTCATCCATGTAAAATGAATACAACAATACGGGTGAAAAAAATATATTAAACATTTACATCTATTAAGAAGGGAATGCATTTTTTTTTGTTCGTCTTTGGAAATTTTACCATATACCGCTTTTTCGATTTTTTGTCTCCATTACAGGGAATATGGATTAATAATACTAGTGATAACTGAAACATTTACATACAACAAACAAAGATTCATTTAAAAGCATAAATATCGCAGCCTACGGCACTTCTGTATAAACTAGTATATAACCCCCGTCAAAAATGACGGAATTTTGACCTGTATTTTATTTTCGTAAGACTTCGTACAAAAAAACAGAATGAAGATTTTATTATTAAAGAGTTTGTATTGCAGAAAAGCATATTTTAAAAATAGCAATACAAATGATTTTTTTTTTTTTTTTTTTTTTTTTTTTTTTTTTTACTTGATATTAAATTTCTGAAATAGTTCAACAAATGGGCAAAACATACAGCAGTATTTATCACAACAATGAAAATAATAAGCAAAGTAAAACACATTTTAAAATTTCACTAAACATTAAAATTAAATATTGATTTTTTTTTTAAATTTTAAAATGCATTATTTTACAAAAAGCAATGATTCCGCAGCGATTTTAGCCATATATATAGGAAGGATATGAAATAGATTCCTATAGATAATCGATTAATAAAGCTTTATACTTTATTTTTAAATATGAGTTTGGCTCATCTAGTAGCAGTTAATATAAACAAACAACAACATAAAAAAAAAGTTTTGGAAACAACATAAAAAAAAACTTTTTGGAAAATTTGTTGTTATTTATAGATAATATCGAACCAAGATGCATTGATTTAGATCAAAATCAATTTTTAAAAACTCTATGTAACTTTAAAAATTTATTCCTTATTAATGAAAATCAAAATCGTTATTATTATTTCCTTCGTAAAATTTTATTACGCCAATTTTTAAAAACTTAGCTTATATCCACTTGAAATGTGCTTACATTGTAAACGAAACTTACATTTCTTATGAAATGTAATTAAAATATAAGTAATATACAGTCAGGTGTAACTTATACTAATTACAACAAAGTAGGTATTTTTTTTTACTTTTAGCATAGTAATTTTTTAATATAATAACCTTGAAAAATAAGAAAAATTATACTTTAATAATAGAATGTGGAAAAATAATTTTCAATCTCATTAACGCAGTTATTATAATCTATCATATATCCACTACACCTTGAGGGAAAAAAATATTTTCTTTATAATAGAAAAAAAAATTTGAAAAATTAAGTTGATAAATGTAGACATCTTAAAAAAAAATAATAATAAAACGAAATTTAAATTATGTCTAAGAAATCATACGAAAGTTATTCTATTTATTTATAGCTTGGTATTTTAAAATTATATAGCGGAAACGTTCAAGAGAAATCTCTTACACATTATTACATCTTGCAATTTTTATTTATTACTATTAGTATTATTATTTTACTATAAATCCAATGGGAAAAATTATTCATTTGTATTGATGCTGATAGATGGCAGCACAATAGAAGCTGAAGTCCGTCCATAGCGCATAAATCCATGAAAAAAACATTGACTTGAAAAACCATTGAGTTTTTTTTAATGTTGTAAACTTACTGCCTATGATAAATGTAAACGAAAGTGAAAAATATAATTTAAAATGTATTTAAATGTTTTAATAGGATTTTACAAATACTTTAAAATCATAATTAGATATTTTTATTGTTATTATTATTTTAATGAATCACTAAGAGTCATTCATTTCTCTTGTGAAACCGTCAATTGTTTATTTTGTTTATAATAGCGTACGTTTAAATTGGAACTTAATGTATTGTAATTGGATATAATATACATGTTTTATAGGGAAATTTGCCCGAGAAACATTATTTCAAGCAGAAGAAATTATCATTTAAGCTGTCATATGTTAACATATGTTTTCCATTACGCCTAACATGGCGTTTAGCAACTGTGGATTCCTACAGCAGAATGGTATGCACTGGAAGCGTTCTACACACTTTTCTCCAAACGCATTTTATTATAAGTAGATGGAGATTATAAGCATGGAAAAAAAAAGACTAATAAAATTTTTTTTGGTCAGAACTCTTCCATAAGATTAAAGATCAATGTTCTGTAGAAATTCACTCGAGCCGGGCCGGGTTCGGGCCGAATTTTAAACTTTTTTCCGGACCGGGCCGAGCTCGGGCCGAAATTTTAACTTTCGGGCCGGGCCGGGTCGGGCCATTATTTTTTTCGTTCGGGCCGGGCTCGGGCCGAAATTTTAACTTTCGGGCCGGGCCCGGGCCTGGAAATTTCGGCCCGTGCAGACCTCTAGCTCACGGTATCAGTTCTATTTCGTTTCAGACTTTATCCGCGAGAGGGCGTCTATTTCATTTCAAACGCAAATAAGTTTCAATTGAGCAATTTCCATTCGAAAAACCAAACTAAGAAAAAATAAATATGACGTCAGAATTAAAATAAAAATATAAATAGTACTTTGTTAAATATTAAACACGGAAATTTGTTTCGTTAATAAGAATTTTTCTGACAAAAATGGGGGCATAATTAGAAGTAAAAGAAATAAAAAATAATTATATTTTTAAAAAATATTTCAATTGGTAAAACTTGACGTCATAATTGAACAAAAACAGGTATTTTATAGTAGTCGTTAAAAATACAAGAAACATGGATATCAATAACTCATGAAAAATAACGCCATTGCCGGAACTTCAGTGAAGGCTTACTTTGAAGACACGAAATTTATTGTTTTTCATCTGTTAGTCTGTTCTTCTGTATGTCTGTCCCTCTATAACTAATGTACAAAATGCAATCAAAACATTTTTTTTTCGGAAACAAAATTGTAAAACTCTAGATTACTGAGTTTACACTTACAAAAGTTCCTGATACATCAGATTTAGGTGTTTGTGGTTGGCAGGTATGTAGAAGTATGAAGATAATGAAAAATATTTGTCCAAACTGTTACTTATCCTTATAAATCAAAATGTATAAGAAATGCAAGATATACAATAACCATTAGCACAATTATTAGAAAGTGTCAAATTTAAAATAAGTGAGGCTACGGGGGGTTCAGGGGGGCGGAGCCCCCCTTAAGAAATCTACTATGTTATAATAAAAAAACAAAAATAATAGATCGTGAAAATTTCAGAATATCCTAACATAACTAACTTTTTAATTTACCGCTTTTGAAGGCTGAAAACTTCTAATTCTTATTTTATTCTTATAAATAATTAAGTACTATGAAAATTTTAAATTAAAGTTTCCAAAAAGTTGAATATTACCCAAACTTTGTTTAAAAATATACATATATGTGCAAAGCTGACGTTGAGGCTCCTGATCTGCAGATTTACTAGTTAATAATGCAACATTGCCCAATGCATCAATTATTTAATTAAATGATATTTAATACAAATGCACTTCTTGCATACGTTAGCGTCATAAATATGCAAAATAGGTGATGGTCAATGTGGTGCTCAATGGACATATACTGAAATTTTGGTCTGCAGCGTTGTTTAATGTGAAGGCGGTGTCTCAGAGTGAGCAGTATTCATTAGTTATGGCTCAAAAGCATCATTTAAATCAAGACCAAAAGCGGCAAATAATTCGTAGAATCGAGGGAGATAAACACAAATAGAGGTCACCAGAGAGTTGAATATTCCACAAAGCATCATATCAATAACTTCGAGCCGCTTTTTAAGCATTAGCTATATTGATAAACAGCCTGGTCAAGGGAAACCAAGAGCAAAAATTGTATTCGAAGAACGTTTTCTGTCATTTTCGACGAGAATAAATCGCGAAATGACTTCAAAAAAAAATTTTTTTTTTCAGATCTTCAGGTACCAACGGAGTTCAATTTAACCATTCTACTGTTTCAAGAAAGCTTAAAAAAAGAACTAAAAAAAAAAAAAAAAAAAAACATTGTGTTACACTTATTCCAGCTTCCAAAAGAGCCGTTTAAACGTCGTGTTCGATAAAGCCGAGAAGCCTGTACTCGAACAGGATATTTCACGGATAAGAAAAAGTAAGTTGCGTGGTCCTTTCTCTCTCTGCAGGTCAAACAACATCTAAGATGAGTGTTCAGACTATATTTAGACTCGTCAGTAAAGAATTCTCGAGTCCAGTCTTCTTGACTCCATTAAACATGACAATAGTTTAAATGGGCCCCTTTGGAAATTAGAGTGAGTGGGACACAGGCTGTTTTTTTTTTTTTTTTTTTTCTTGTTAAGCTTTCTGCAGCAGTAGAACGGCTAATTCGAATTCCTGTGGCAACCTGAAGAACTGAAAACAAATTTCTTGTAGTCACTTTGTAGTTTCTTCGAGCCAAAAATGTCAGAAAACAGTCTATGGATGCAGTTGTTGCTCTTGGTCTCCCTTACGGTCTACCAATGGATCCAGTGCTTAAAAAGCGACTCGTAGCTCTTGATATGACAATATGAGGCATATTCAAATCTTTGACGACCTCCATTTGCGTTTGATCATGATCGATTCTACCAATTATTCGCCAATTTTGACCTTCGCTTAAATGATGCCTTTGAGCCATAATTAATGCATACTGATAACTCTCAGACACCACATTCGCTTTAAACAGCACTTTTGAGCAGAATTTCAGCGTATGTCCATTGCGCACTATATTTGCACATCATCCAATTTGCATATTTCCGGCGCTATCATATGCGCGGAAGTGCAATTTTGTATTCATTGGTATTTAATTACCATAAATAATTGCAACATCGGGCATTGGTTGCAGTATTAACTTTGTGAGCATATTTTTTTTTTTCACATTATCCTTTAATTTTGATGGCCACTGTAAAATAAACATGAGAAACTTTATTTGAATATGGTTTCGTGCTAAGGTAAACGTTAATAATTTCCAAAAATTTTAGGGCAATCCGAATATATTTGCGAAAGCTATTGCGGCGACAGACGGCCAGACAAACCGAAATCATAAACATTTTTCAATTTTGTTAGGAAGGCTTAAAAACGGCGTGCAAATAGATAGACCTCAGCTCTCCAATGCAAAAAAAGAAAATCATTTAAAAATATTGAAATTCAAACGAGACATCTTAATAAATTTCTTCTAAAGGATTAGCATTAGCGAGCGTGTCTTTTCGCGACTGAAGTTGTCCTTTAACTTGTATGGGATTGAAGAAAATTTTAAGACTTGCAGATCCTCTTTTGTTAAAAGAAAACTTTGTATTAAAATGCGGCATTAAAGAAAAGCATTAAAAGACGGTAGCGATTAAGATCCCTTCTTATAATAAGAAAATAAGGTCGTGAAACCATTAAAAAAACAGAATTAAAAAAAAATACTGTCTCTTTAATTGCTTTAATCTCTCGTTGCTAAGGGGTTAAATACCAATGCTTGAACCTTGTAGCTCAGCAAGTGTTTCTGTTCTCATCGGTCCTCTTTAACTGATAAGGAACAATAAAAAATTTTAGCTTATCAGACATCAGTCCTTGATATGATATTATCAGTAATGATGTGAAGTAATTGAAGAACCAACGGTTTCATAAACAACGAATTTTTTTTTTAAATTCTGGAATTAACGAAAATATCCCTCATGGACGTGCTTAAGGATAAAGGATTGAAATAGTATAGCAATTTGTTGCTCGAAACAATGACATTCCAAAAAAGGTGTAAAATTAAAAAAATACTTTTTTGAAAACATTCTTTGATAAGCATCCAACGCTCATCTTGGAAAACACACCTTATGATTTGATTGCATTTCACATTTTTTTTTTCAAAAATTTCTATTATAATACATGCATTTAGCTTTGTCATCAAATGCGATTATGAAAAATTTACTGATCTTTTTCATGCTTTATTGAAAGCATTCGCAAGTGAATTTATTAAGAAATACAGTCAAACTCGGTTAATACGACAAACAAAGGAATAAAAAAATCCTCTTATTAACCGTCAGTCGTAATATTCGGCAAGACTATAAAAATCTTAAGCACACATTTTTCAGATAAAATTAATAATTATATTATAATTATTATATTATATATTATAATTAATAGCTCTAATTATTTAAATGCTAAAATAAATTTATTGTCATTAATATCCGTGCTAATTAAATGAGATTGAACAATAAAAAAAAAAAAAAAAAAAAAAAATGGTTCTACTTGCGAAGTGAAGCGGTATCGTTGTCGGTCTCTAAATGGTTGTTTATGAGCCCACCTTCTCAGCTACTAATGTCTAATAGGACAGAAACGAAAGGTGCTGATGCAAACATAAAGCAAAAAAGTAAAAGGCGGATTCCATTATTTAGGAAACAATAAAATTACGTCAACATAATAATGCTTTTTTTTTTTATTATTATTGGCTGTAATTACTTTTTTAGGAACTCTCTGTTTTCATTCTTGCAATGAAAAACTATAGAATTGTGAAATGGAAATTCGAGGAACATTATTATTATGACGTTGTGGATCTTACAGTCATGTGACTGTATTTTTGTATTAAGCCCACCTCACGTTTTACCGAAATTCACATGGAAAGAAATAGACCGGGAGGCGGCATCACAGACAATCATCCCATCGAGTTCACCCATGATATTCTAGGATTAGTTAAATCTCTATTCGCATATTAAAACGTAATCGATCAGCCAAGTCATATCTTGGAGGAAAACACCTAAAACCCCGATTATAGTGATTGACTCGTGGGTTTACCATTGTGCTTTCTCGAACCCAAAAGTATGAAAACATGGAGGACTAGGAGTAGGAAAACATAATGGTAAATCTATGACTTCACCCCTTTCTTTTTGTAATACCTTAACATACTAATTTTAATTCCATACTTTTAATCAACGTTTTCTTTATTGTATTTTATTCTAAGAAACATTAATCTGTCACAGCAATTCTTTTCCTAAAATACCATTACTTAAATTAATTTTTTTATCTGTTGCATAATATCTTTGTATTTGCGTTCTAAAAAAACATTCGATTACCCACAATTCCCTTCTATGTGGCACTAGAAAACGGATTGATTAAGATAGTCTTCAGACGGTTTGAGGGAATTCTGTTTCTTTCCCGCTGGGTAAAATTTTCGTATTGGTTGAAACACTGTCTTTAAATAAGTAATTGGCAACTCGGAGCTCAGCCATAAAATCTCGTAGTCTTTCGCAGAATTTGATAAAACCTTGTTACATCAGCTTTGGAGTTAGATTTCTACTTTTTCTCTTGTGCAAATAAAACTACTGTCGCTAGTGAGAAGGATTTATCTGGTGAAGTTCCATGTTAAATAAATCTTTGACTTATAATGGCTACATCTTACGCCGCTGTGAGTGGAATTATTTTCCTGTGAAGTGGAATATGAATAAACGTGGTTTGAATATAAATAAACGTGATTAAAAGTATTCGACGCTTCTGTTTAGTTTAAGTAAGAAACATATCAAAGAATACTTATTTGTTGTTTTACTACCCGATGCCCACGACTGCTAAAACTACGAGTGCTCTTGATGGAATTTTCTTGCTAAGTGGTATGATTTAGAGAATAATTTTATATTCTATCGACAGTATTCTACATAACTACGTTAAGATGTTACATACACTGAAAAAAAAATGAATTACTCAAAAATGAGTAATCGATGTACTCATATCGAATTGAGTATGTTTGGATAAAAAATGAAAACATTGTTTTCTCAATTTTGAACCATCAAATGTTATTAAATCCAAACAAACTCAACTTATTAAACCAGCTAATTTTGTACCCTGTATTCATTTATTTCATTCAGAGTGGCATAAAAGATGCTTATTAATGTAAATATTAAATTATGTGCAGTCTTTTTTTTTTTTTTTTTTTTTTTTTTTTTTAATAGCTTAAAAGTGCTTGCAAATAATGCTCTTGTCATAAAATATTTGATTTGGGTATCTTGCTAATAATTTTGTTATTTCTCTTTATAAAAAGTCAATTAAACGTTTATTGTTAATAATTTTAAGCAAGAAATAAATGCCAATATATTTTTATTTTAATTTGTGAGTTCAGGGGGCAGTATATAGAGATTCATATTTGAACACAACCATGGAATCAAAAGTGAGTTTAAATGTTTTGAATGTATGTATTCAAAATGTTATCAAAATAATGTTAAATGTATTCAAAACTTAGTTTTGAATACATTTGGATCAGAGCTATTTTGAGTATGTAAAGTAGTTAAAAGTAAGTACATTTTACTCAATTTTGAAAATCCATTTTTTTCAGTGTATATACATATATGTACTAGCTTTTGCCCGCGGTTTCGCTCGCATTAACTACAACAAACTATGTTATCGACCTTTTAAGAACTCATAGTATTATTGAGGGATAGGTGGAAAATAAATTTTACTTATTATTTATATATATATATATTTACTTTAAACCAAAAACAACAAAACCGATTCACGAAGCAAAACTAAATCCAAAACCAAAGCGACTGTCTTATTCCTTAAAAGACTCAGCTTTCGCTTTAAACTTTTAGGGGAATCCTGCCCCCCCCCCCCCCGGGTGGGGGTAATTCAAACCCATTCTCATTTTGACATACATTAACAATACCACCGAACATACATTGTTATTGTTTACAATATGATATTCCAGTTAATAATTTATAAGGCCTTTTTGAAACCAAATTAACATTTTTACATTGAAAGGTATTTAAGACAATATTGAAACTAATTTACAAACAGTGCTTAAATGAGAACATTAAATTATTAATATACAATCAAATGTTAGGCGAAAGTAATATTTTTCTTGACTTCCATAATTTTAATGCTTTGGACCATAAATCCCTGACATTGACATACATTAGATTTACTTACATTATATAAGGCATAGTACTACATTATGAGCATTAAGATATTGATCTAGTAATAATGTTCTTAACATCAGTAATTTTAACATATTGCACTATATATCACGATTATAAATTGAAATTATGCTTTGTATTAATCAGTGGCGTAGGAACTTTGAAAAAACAGGGGGAGCTGGAGCATCAGCGCCGTGCGAAAGCAGGGGGCAAATGGGGCGGTCGCCCCGGGCGTGGAATTTTAAAAGGCCCCAAATTTATACTGCCAACGCCATTTTTTGGCCTGTCAGACGAAAAAGTTGGGGGAAAGCAAACTTTCCCTAAGCGCAGTTTTCTCTTCGCACGCCCCTGCGGAGCATATTGTTAAAAGCTAGTGGCGAGGATAATTTCATTCATAGTTTCATTCATTTCGGAGAGTTTCTTGTGTTGCACTTTTCACAAACAAGAGTATAAAATAGAAGCATATCAAAAGATCACCGACTTTTTAATCCAGTTTAAAGAATTTATATTCGATATACTTGATGACACTTAATTTATGGACGATACCGAATAAAATATTAAAATTTCAGACTTCTCCCACTCCTATTTACCAAAAGTTAAAGTTTTATTTCTGTTGTTTGGCTTACAAATTCTTTACAATTTCTTCTAAATCAATTTTAAAGGATTCTTATTTATAAATATGCAATAGCATCAAGTGATTGAGTCTATATTGATACATTGTTGTTCGGCGATGTGCAAGGGCGGATTTGGAGAGTTTTCAAGGGGGGGGGGGCGATTTTAGAAATTTGGAAACTCCAGTCTCATACACAGGTCGGAGCTCATTTTTTAATGCGGGTCGTGTTTCGTCTACTTTTTTGCTGTGGATCGGGTTTGGATCCGGTTGGCTTCCATTTTTTTATCTTGGTCGGGTTAATTTCTACTTGGGTCGTGTTTGGATCCAGTTGGCTTCCATTTATTGATCCTGGTCGTGTTTGGGTCCGGTTGACTTCCATTTTTTTAATCCTGGTTGGGTTATTTCTACTTGGGTTGTGTTTGGGTCCAGTTGACTTCTACGCTTGGCTGCCGTTCGAGTAATTTCTGATTTTTTGCTTTTGGGTCGGTTTTGAGTCCGGTCGACTACTGCATATTGTTGTAGGTCGAGTTGAATTTTACTTTTTAGCTGTGCTTAGCGCATTTGGGGCAGTTTGACATACAATTCTGATTTGGGGCAATGTCGGAATTGGTTTTTACTTTTGCGAGAAAGGTTCGGGTTGACCCGAATTGATTGGGGTGAGTCCTTTGATAAAATTTACGTTCTTTTTCGCAATTTTTGGACCAAATGTGCGTTTGTTTTAAGATCCTTTAAAGAAATTCGTGTTTTCTCCGCGATTATTTCACAAAATTTGATGTCCGGTTAACTTCTATTTTTTGCTGCTGATCGGGGTTAATTTTTACTTTTTGTTGTGGGTCGCGTTTGGATCCGGTTAACTTTTACTGTTTGCTGCGGGTCAAGTTATTTCTGATTTTATGCTTCGGGTCGGGTCTGGGTCCAGTTAACAACTACATTTTGCTATCGGCCGAATTGACTTCTACTTTTTAGCTGCGCTTAGCGCATCAGGACAGATTGTCATACATTTCGGATTTGAGTCAGTCAGTTACAGATTTGGTTTTTACTTTTGCGAGAATGGTTGACCCAGTTTTGATCGCGATCCTTTGACGAAATTTGCGTTTATCCGCGATCCTTTAACGAAGTTCGAATTTATTCGTGAACGTGATCCTTTGAAGAAATTCACGTTTTCTCCTTAATCCTTTCACAAAATTTGAGGGTTTTTTGAGACGTTTTGATGAAATACGTGTTTCTTTCGCAACCCTCTGACGAAATTCGCGTTTCTTTAAGAAGTTGCCCTTATTTGCGACTGTTTGATGAAATTCGCGTTTTCTATGTTTAATAATTTTTACGATTAACAAGTAAGAAAGTTTTTAACCCAACATGGGCTCGTGGGAAAGAATTTAGAGAAATGCACGGGTCGCGATCGAGCCAGTAATGTTTATCACATTATCTAGATCAGAGACGTACCGAATGTTTAACTGCACGGGTTGCGGTCGGGCTAATAATGTTTATCATGTTATTTAGATCAGAGACGGACTGAATATTTAGCTTTTATTCCGGGCCGAGCCACGACCAGGAAATTTTGTCCAATGCAAAATTCTAGGAAAAATGAAATCCAGATCAGGCTCGGTCTGGAAGGAAAAGAAGACTGTCCCCACCCGAATCTCCAAAATAAAGCAAGATCAGGACACGACCCGAATCAAAATGAGAGAAAACCGTACCCAGTCCAAGTCTCATGGACTTAAACTGGCGTGGTCCGTGCCAGGCCGTGACGGGCTCGAGCTTCGCCCCAAGTTATTTCTTCTCAGGATGCATAATGTCAATTTGTAAACCCTTTATTAGCCCAAGGAGAGGAACTTCGCCTCCTCCCCCCGCCCCTTAGATCCGCCACAGCATACGGGCAGTATCGATCCTAGATTGAGCCTTTATACCGGACGGAGCCTGGTCTTAAAAATTTTGGGTCGTGTCCACGCCAGACCCAACCTGGAAAAAACAGTGTGGCTCGATCCAGCTCTGCAGAAAAAAATAAGACCCGACCCGGTTCTGAAAGTGTGAAGACCTGACCCAGTCGCAGTATAATAAATTAAAGTTGGAGCCACCCGGATCGGGTCGTGCCGGTCTCGAATTTAGGACCAACAACTTTTCCGTGCGGGCATCTAATGTCGTTCTGCAGATCCTTTATTGGGCTCAAGGGGGGGGGGGGGTGATCGCACCATCGCCCCCCCCCCCTAGATCCGCCATTGGGCGTCTGTTTGAAGAAGAGCATTGAAAGCTCTGAGCTGTCACTAATGATATCGGAATAACAAAATAAATTCTGCCAAAAGTTAAACTTTAGAAAATAATTTGTTTACTAATTTCTGTGATGACATCATTTTAATTATGATCGACAACGTATTTCCGTCAGTTTCGTTCAGGACTAGTCTTGGTAGAAGTGTCAACTTTGCAGAAAGATTTGTCAAATCAAAATCATCAGCATGTATTCTAAGCTTTTGTTAGAGATCTTCTGGCTTGGTGTAAGCTGTATTCGTGATTATGGATTCGATCTGTATGTGAGAATCAAAAGTTTTTTGATTAAATCGTTTTTTTATGCATTAGTAAGGTCAAGTGCTTTGCTACAAACTCAGTTTTTCTTATTGTGCTGGAGCGGAAGGATAGCTTATCTGTTCTTATCTAATTAAAACTATCTTTTGTTTGGAGACACTCGTCCTTTCCCCGTGAATTTTCTAGAAAAAGTAAATTTTATTTTTCAATTTTTCTTGAGGGAGCTGAGCCCGTCTGAAAAATCCCAGGGGGAGCCAGAGCTCCCCCAGCTACCCCGGTTCCTACGCCTATGGTATTAATCAATATTTACAGATAGCTATATAATAAACTGTAGAATAAACTATAATAGCTAATAAAACAGCAATTATTTGACTCTTCTTAAAAATACTCAGAAAACATGTAAGTGTGTGTGTGTGTGTGGGGGGGGGGAAATTAAGATCTTGATAAAGAAAAATAGATATCCAATGAGCACAGAATAAATTAGAAGGAAACATAAAGAGAAAAACTGTCCAATTCTATTCCACTCTTTTTTTTTTTTGTACGAAACACTCTGAGCACACAATGTTATTTTGTTTCAGAAACATATCAGCACCATCTATCGGAATCCATGAGTAACTCTTTAGCATTCTATCTGCTCCATACAAACTTCCACCCGCCCCCCCATTTTAGGGAAGTGGGGGGTTAGAAAGAGACAAAAAGTAGCCTATGTCACTCTCCATTCTTTCAAATATCTCCATTTAAAAAATCACGTTAATTTGTCGCTCCGTTTTGCCGTGAAAGAGGTACAAACAGACACACACACACACACACTTTCCCATTTATAATATTAGTATGGATTATTTACATCGTATTATAAATAAAGTATCATGCGTCAAAGTATCATGCACCCGTGTATAAACTATAAAAGTATGAAAAAATATGTAAACAAACTTAAAGAACACTTTTCAAATATCTTCTGGAATATGAGATTTGTAAATCTAACAATGACGAATTGATTTAGAACTACAGTAAAACCTCTAAATAACGGACACCTTGGGAGCACAGAAATTGTCCGCTATTCGGAGGTGTCCGCTATTGGGAAAACCTCAGCGATAGAAAAATTGCTAATGAATGCTTAATGTTTCATTAGTCGATTTAAAAATGTCCTGATTAAACCTGATTATATGATTAAACCAGAAATTAAAATAATTTTTAAAGCAATAAAACTGAAATAAAATTGTGCATACCTTTATCCTTTGCTTATTACATTCTTACAAAAAAAAAAAAAAAAAAAAAAATGTTACAAAAGTACGATTTTACTTGCGTTTACATGTAACTTGTTTATCTATGTGAAGTTTTAACTCTGTCAGTAGTTTTAATCCTTTTAAATCATCTTTTTCAAAAAAAAAAAAAAAAAATGCATAATTGTTTATTGTATTTTTCTGTTTCTTAAAAGCATACAATCTCTAATCATCCGAGGGTGGAGGGGGTTATGTAGGGGATAAATTTAGGGGGAGAGGGAATTTTCTCCAGCTCATCCCCATATTTATCTGTGATCACAAAATTTGTGATACATTGTCCTGATAAATTTAGAGGATTTTTATTTTTTTTTCTTTAAAAAAATAATTTTTTATTCTTTTTTCCAAAATTACTGTCCGCTATTCGGAATGTCCGTTATTAAGAGGTTAAACATACAAAAATTAAAGTTTTGGGAGTGGGGATTTGAAAATTGTCCGTTAAATAGAGGTGTCCGCTATTCGGGAGTGTCCGTTATGGAGGTTTTACTGTATTTTGAATATACATTAGAAAAAATAATTTAAAAAATAATTTAAAGATTAGAAATCTAGAATAATTTAAGATTAGAAAAAATAATTTAAAAGGACTAATTTCACCTTTTCTCCATGAATTTCTGGTGGCAAGACAAATGAATAGGACTGACACACAGAAACACAAAAAGAAAGCTTTAATAAGCACAAACTTTATTTAGTATGAATTTACATGACTGCTATGAACACTATTAACAATAAAGATTAAGTTGTTTTGATATAGATATGATTATACATACCAATAAAAATATAACTCTATCTAATACATAAACTACATTAAGGTTGTGGTTTATACCTATATATTTTATTTATAAAATATATGTCAAAAGTATGCAACTGCGCATAAAACGCTCTAGTATGTTCTCAAATGTAATTTTCTAATTTTTGTGCGTAACTGCGAATTTACGTAAAACTTAAGTCGCACAATACAAAAGTTGGAGATGCCTCTAGTGTTAATACCTTTAAAATATATTGCAGTCGATTTTTTCCCCATACACCGTAATGTAAATAAATTCTTTTGATTATCTCTGTAAACGAACTATAAATGCTATGCATTTCATTTTCAATATCAAACATTCCATAGTAAATCTCAATAACATACATCATTACTTGAGTAGAAATGAGTACATTAAAATACATTGCAGACGATTTTTTCCCCATAGAACCGTAATGTAAATAAATTTTTTGATTATCTTTGTAAACGAACTATAAATGCTATGTATTTCATTTTCAATATCAAACATTCCATAGTAAATCTCAACAACATACATCATTACTTGAGTAGAAATGAGTACAATATAACATCTATCATTACTTGAGTAAATCCGAATAGGCTTATGTGAGTTAGAGCTCGAAAAGACAGACGGACAGACAAATCGAAATCATACACATCTTTCAACTATGTTGGATCATGTTAAAAGAAGAAAAAAACAGTTTTTACTTGTTTTGTATTTTATTAACTTATATGTAGAAATATTTATAATTGAGATAAAGAAAAAAATAGATTAAAAAATCAATTACATTGCTCTTACATTTAATATGATAGATCGTGAGCACTTAATAGTGTTTTTGGCAGCTGGAACAGCGTTTTCACCTTAACTAATCGAATAAATATCGATTAAATCTACTGCTGAACTATATTAAAATAATCAATATATTATTGATAGAGTTTATATTGAGATCGTTGCCCCACCCGTAGGGCTCGCTCTGTGGGGCAACGCTCTGCAGGGCGTGGTTAACAGGACGCATTACTGCTTCGAAACACAAACCTTTTATCAATATTCTAGGAGCAAAATAAATATGTAAAGAGGAATCTCGCAGCATGAATGTTATCTGATCATGCGTTGAATAAGGCACTATACAGAGACTCTTCGTTAATTGGCAAAACATCAAAGGAAACTTTGTTAACACCGAATGTATAATTAATCTATGAAGGCTCCTCAGCTGTTCTCTAAAGCTGTGTTTGTGTATTCACACTGTCGGACGGACAGGGGATATTTATTTCTTTCTCCCTGGCTTTCGTTGAACAATACGGGTATTAAATCGTACATTGCGCATATATTGTGGAAATGAATACTGTGTTTATGTTTTATGAACTTTTCTTTACTTACGTCTATCTTTACAAGAAGTAATTATTGGATTCGTGAAAATTTTCGGATTCCAGTTTTCGACGAATTTACACGTTTTAGGGGATCAGAGATTCCAAAAAACATGTTTTTACAAAATGTCTGCTTGTGAGTCTGTCGATCTGGCTGTTTGTCTATATGTGACATAAATTTTGTGGGTGCTCTATCTCAAGAACGAATACACAGAATTTCACAAAACTTTAGATTCAATTAGACTTTGATATAAACTGAATCTGATTAGTTTTTGGTGTATAACGCCCAGAAGGTAGTGCTGTTATGCTGCCTTTTTCACGATTTCCACAATAAAACCACTCAAGAAGTAATAAGCGAATTTTTGTAAAACTTCAGATTTCGTTAATCCTTGATATAATTTAGTTTTAATTATGTTTTGGTATATATTGTTCAGCAGATGGCCCTACTATGCGACATTATTCATGATTATCGCAATAGCTCTATCTCAGGAACTAATGCACGAATTTTTATCTAACTTCAGATTCAATTAGTCCTTGATATAAATTAGTATTCTTTAGTTTTTTGAGTAAAACGCTCAACAAGTGGCGCTTCAATTCAGTTTTTTTTTTTTTTATGATTTTTACTATGATTCTATCTCAGGTATTATTACTCGGATTTTCATCAAACTTCAGAGTCAGAACTTGAAATAAATTGTTACAGATTAGATTTTGGTGTAAATTACCTAACCGGTGACGCTGCCATTTTTCTGTAAAGTATTAACGTGTATGAGATAGAAGAACATTTTGGGATTGCCATATCCGACTAGTTTTATGTTCGCATGGTGCAGTAAAAATCATTTGTTGGTAAATTAATTTACATGCAAAATAGACAGGACCACTTTCCGGGAGTCCAACATTCCAAGTTTATATGCCGAAAGTGCGGGAAGAATTTCAGTACATTTTTTAGTCTTATCGGAAGTAGATAATTTTTTGACTCCATAATCCACTTTCTCACCCATCAACCTCACAGCTAATTTTTCCATTTTACGGATTTAACGTACTTTTGTTTGGAAGATTTCGAAGGTTGAATGTCAAACTACTAAAACCTTCTTTATTACCTGGCCGACGTTTAAAGCATTCGGCCACTGTTTATTTGGAAATAGCAACATTATGCTGTGATCAGGGCCAGGGCCACAGCGTATTGTCTAAGGAGGTGCTAGAGTTGGCTCATCAGCACTCCCTGAAACATTTTGAGCCTCCCCTTCCCCTGGAAAAGATTCCAAGGTCATTAAATGAAATTCTGTACCGAAAATTCAAATGGAATTCTTTTCAAAACTCTAATTTAGTTTTGAAGACCTTTCACAGTTTTTCAAAGTTACTAAATTGTAACTAAAACAAGTGTTTCAACACTTGCTCATCCTATATTTGTCACACATGAAGTTAACATGATATTTAATTTTGCACTAGTTATACACTTGAATTTTTTATCATCCAATTCTTTTCTTAGCATAAAACGAAGTTATTACAACCGTTTTATAAGAAACATAATACCTACAATGGAAATTTGCACTAATTTATCTTTTTACGTCAGAGAAAAAAGAGAGAGAAAATATGAGCCCCTCTTACAATTTCTTCAGCCCCTCCCCCCCCCCTCTATTGTTTACTTCTAGCTACGGTCATGGCTGTAGTCCCATGCGATAGCTACCTCAAGCAAAGTCCTGTACGGGTTGGGTCGAAATTTCTGCTTAAAATCAACTTGATGCACTCTCAGAAATAAAACTCTCATTTTAGACGATTTAGAAATCCTTGAGCCTTATTTCATCGTTTTTGACAGTCATTTCGTATCCAAATCAGGTGACTTTTAACGAAACGTGAATTCTTAAATATATGACGAAAGTGCTTTCTTAATCATGACCAGACTTTAAGAATTTTAAGGAAACTGTCGCGGTAGCTGTTTATAAAAGGACCCGCTATTATATTTCCTCAAATCTTGCTATTTTAGCAAGCAGATGTTTGCTTGTTTATATTAGTCCTCTAATAATTTATTTTAAAACAGCACTTTTTAGCGCTTTCAGAAAGTAATGAAATATAGCATTATGCAAATATGCATTATTCTTTCTGCATTATTATTTTTTAGTTCAAGTTTTTAGGGATGTTTATTGCTATTTTTATTGAGTTATTTGTACGTTGTATTTCGTTATGATTTAATTCGAAACGAATAAATTTCTTGCGTTCTACAAAACCGTTCAAAAGGTAAATTTGATCAATAAAATTTCGAAATTCCAGGATCTATTTTCCCTTTAAGAAGTATATTATTTTTTCACTGAAATTAAATAAATATATAATTGTTACCTCTCCCCTTTATAAACACTAAATTGTTAAAATCTTATCGATCTACTTAAAATAGTAAAATCCCTCCCAATAGGCATTTCATAATTCGTTATTTCTGAGCAACAACAACAAATTAACCAGTCCATATTTTAATCATTCCTTGAGCAAATAAAATTACTCTAATTATTATTTAATCAAGCCATCTTATAATTATTCATTAACCTTAAGAAAATCATAATAATAAATTCGTCTTATTAATTAAAACTTGCAAGATCTATAACAGAATCGATAAATTTACAATCACGGTATAAAAATTTAAAAACACACTATAATCCACTACACACTTTTATAATGACAACGGCCTGAGCAACCCGTGGCGTGAAGCTAAAGCATCCGCCTACCACACTGAAATTTGTGAGTTCGAACCTCCCCTATGACATGTCTTTTTTCTGTCAATGAATACAGGAGCTTCTAAAAGATTCGACAGATGGCGGCACTAACCCTTTTTTGATGAAACTGGTATCGTCAAACAAGTGAGTAAATTTATTTCATCAATTTGACGAAATATTTGCTCGGAGCATTTCCCAGGAAACGGTTTCTTCAAAAACGAAGAAAATTTCGTGAAATCTGAGTATTCATTTCTGAGTGTGTACCCGACCCAAAACAACATTAAAATTTCTTCAACCCAAACCTGAAGTGAAAGAAAATTAATCCATATTTTGGTATAATTATGGAATAAATCGATTAAAGTAGTCTACAGTTATATCTCTCATACTATTCATTTTATCTTTTATGTATAAAAATGAATACAACTCACTAATACTCAAATACATTTTTTTTTTTATTTGAAACATAATTAGGGCATTTTTTTAATCGGTCAACCCGAATCGACTCGAAAGACTCTGAGCCTAATCCGAAACTGAACTGTAACCAAAACTTTTTTTAAAGTGAAGTAAATTTGAATCAGTGGTTTGGTTGGGATAGTATCGGCTTAACGGAACTGATGCAAAATTCTAATATTGCTAGAGCATATTTTCTCTAGCATATATCTTCTGCTTAAACGCGTATGCTCTTTGCAGTTTTTACGGCTGCATCGCTGGTCATTTAATATAAGAGATCGTTTCGTCTCCTGCCAAAATTTAACATGCTCTCCAGTAGACAGTGAATGTTTACTTTATTTTTTTTTTCTTCGAACTTGTTAGTTTTTGTTGAACAATCGGCTATTCTAAAGTTGACATCAAATTCACCAATTTTTTGAGCCGATACTTGATTTCCTCAAACTTTTCACGAAACATTGTCTCAAAACCCAGTGAGTTTGAATGAACAGTGTTTTGAGGTCTATAGCTACAATGGCTGTTACCTCGATTGATCCAGAAAACACAGAAACAAATACAGAACACTTTATTATTGCAGAAAAACCAGTACATACATTTTAATCAAAAAGATAGATATAGTAGTTTATGCATATAGATATATATTTAGATATATATATAGATATGTATTTGTTTTTCTAATATTCTATCTCCATGATTTTAATACACATCACAGGGACAACACAGACACCCATGCCGCTAGCTGGATTCGAACCAGGGACCAGCGGTATGGAAGCAGCTGCCTCTGCCAACCACGCCACTGGTTCGGCTCAAAACCCAGTGTGATAGCAAACAGCAGTATCCCCAACCTTTTATTTACAGTTCTAAAAAAGCCTGAGCTAGCCGCAACATTTTCCTCCAACTTTCAACATTTCAACCAATCAGAGATAAGCGATTGATACGAATAGGCGATGAATATCAATGGCTGGTATTAGTAGTATTGGTTTTTCTTCGACTTTAACCACGACAATCATTGTAACCTTTTTCTCTCTTTGAAAGGGAAAACGTTGGGGTTAAAATCGGCTGAAAATTTTGATGCTCGAAAAGTTGTTGAATATGATAGCAGCTTAAGTTATTATTGCACCACGTGATTATTGGTTCTGCAGTTAAGAAATCGACCTCAAACATATAGGCTGGGTTATAAAATGACCAAAAAAAAAAAAAAAAAAAATTATTGCTTGATGTAGAAATACTTTATCTATAGAACGGCATATCAATAACAGTGGAAAAATTCCTTTACATGAGTTTTGACCGAAAATATCGAAGATATAAAAATACATGATATTTCGAAAATAAATATCGGATATATATAACGATATGTTCACGATATATTGCCTTTGATATGTAATCACAGAAACCTTATTCGTTTTATAATCTTGTATAACAAGGAAAATTCACACTTAATGGCTTCCTTGTATGTAAAAAATTATCACAAGTCTCTAATAAGCACTAAATGAATAGTAATTTTTTCCATCTTCCAATTGAGGTAAAAATATACCCTTCAGAATTCGAACTGTGAATGGTTGAGATATTAGGATGTAATTCAGATAGCTCATTTAGAAGAGGATTAACAATTAAAATAAAAGGCTCAACACAATTCAAAGTGTGTGAATTAGGTAGGCTGGAATGTTGTCAATGTTGAATTTAGACACTTTTTTCAGGGAGGGATTTTTGCTGCTCCGGGGCGACATTTTGCGGTTCCAGGGAGGGGGGTTGCACTTTTTGACAATTGGAAACACAAAATCTCATTTTTTTCAGGTGGGGGCGGGAGGCCATGTCATAGATCCTGGGGGAATGTACCCGAATAGTGTAATTGTCCAGCCTGAATCACGGGAAAAAGCGCACCGAAAAAAAGCGCACCCGGAAAAAAGCGCGCCGAAAAAAAAACGCACTTTTTTACAAGTCACATATTTACATAAGTCTGCTAATAATACACATGGTTAATCTTAGAATATAAATACTAGATGGAGATGATTCTTTGAAATTTAAGCGTCTTTAAAAGTTATCTCAAAGCCTGTCATTGCCTCAATGAAAAACTTTTGTAAAATACCGAGAATTAGAATGTAAACACTAGGTGCTTAAATGTATTTTTTTTAATTCAGTCTCCCTTGTTCTCCTATGAAGTGAGGGTGGGGGGGGGGGGAGGATGTCTACAAACTTTGAATATATCTCTTATATTTATTTATGTTATAACTTGATTATTTATTATTTTTAATATAAAATTACATATTCATATTTTATTATATTTTATATTACATTTGTGTATTTATATTTATATAATATAATATATAATAATAAATATATTAATATAATATAATAATAATACAGAATAAATAATTTATAATAAATAATTAATAAATTGATAATACATAAATATAAAATAAGTATAAAATGAAACATAAATGAAATTAAAAATAAATGTATAAATAAATATAATTAAATATTAAAAATTATACTCATTAACAAAAATTTATTTAAAAAATGATAATATTTTATTAACTCATAGTAAATCAATAAAAATAAATGTATTAATAAATAAAATTAAATATTAAAAATCTACTTTCATCAACAAGAATTAATTTTAAAAGTGATATTTTATTAACTTATAGGACATAATAGAAATAACTGCATAAATATATAAAATTAAATATTGAAAAATATACACGTTAACAAGAAACTGATACTGTTGTCATATACCTCCAGCAATCTAGCTACATATCCCCAAGGGTACGCGTACCAAAGGTTGGGAACCACTGTCCTGCAAGAATGACATAAATGAGACATTTGTTGCCCCTTTAGTTTTTATCATTTATTAATAATATAATAATAATTATTATTCTTTTATTATTATTATTATTATATTATTATTCATTTATTTATTATTTATTATCATTTATTAGTTCAGTATTTATCAATTCCTTGTCTCTTTTTTCTGATCACTTTTTGCGCTTTTGTTTTTCCAGTAACTTTTTTACCTAAATTCTCGAAAACATTCCGACAAAATGTTATCGTATAAAGCCGTTACAGATTCGAAGTTTGTAGACCCACCCCACCCTCCACAGAAGAACAAGGGAGACTAAATTAAAAAATATATATGAGTTTATATTACTATGATTTAATAAAATATTATCATTTTTTAAATACATTTTTGTTAATGAGTATAATTTTTAATATTTAATAATATTTATTTGTAATTTATTTTTCATTTTATTTTTATTTACTTTTATATTTAATTTATAATTATATATTATTTATTTATTATATTATTAATTATTTACTATTAATATATTATATGAACATATTAATTAATATGTATATAAATATGAAAATGTAATATAAATAAATTATTGATTTGTAATTTTCTAATAATATTAAAAATAATAATTATATAATATATAAATTAATATGTATAATTAAAATTATAAATACTATAAAAAATAATAGAGATAGATTCGGAGTTTGTATACAGCCCCCCTCCCTCCCCCCACCACAGAAGAACAAGGGAGACTAAATTAAAAAAAAATCCTTTAAGTACCTAGTGTTCGTTATCTAATTCTTCGTACCTTACATTTTTTTTTTCATTGAGGCAATAATAGGTTTTGAGATAACTTTTAAAGCCCCCCCCCCCCTTTCGCCCATCTCAGTCCCAAAAGAGCAAGGACGCTCAAATTTGAAAAAATCATCTCAATCTAGTGTTTATTTGTTAAGATTAACCATGTGTACTATTATCAGACTTTTTTAAATATGTGATTTGTAAAAAGGTGCGCTTTTTTCCGGGGACGCTTTTTTCCGGGGCGCTTTTTTCCCGTGCGCTTTTTTCCGCCTACCGTCCAGCCCACCCCCTGAATTCACCACTGAATGTTATTCAGATAACTCAATTGGAAGAGCATTGGTAAGGTTCTAGGTTCGACGTCCGACCCAGGCCCGTAGCTAAGCGGGTGCTGGGAAAGGGGGGGGGGGAGCTGAACTCTCCTACAACATTTTGAGTCTCTCCTGGAAAGATTCCAAGGTCGTTAAATGAATTTCTATTCAAAAATCCAAACGAAATTCGGTTTAAAAATCTGATTTAGTTTTGAAGCTCTTTCACAATTTTGCAGAAATATTAAATTGTAACTAAAATAAGTGTTTCAACACTCGCTTTTTCTTTTGTACATATGAAGCTAACATGATGTTTAATGTTGTACTAGTTATACACTCGAATTTTTCATCATCATATTCTTTTTTTAGTATAAAATGATATTATTACAACACTTTAATGAGAAACATGGTATCTAATCTACAATGTGAATATGCACTAATTTATTTATCTTTCTGTATCTGAGAAAGAGAGAAAATATGAGCCCTCCACTGCTAGAGATCCCCCCCCCCCCCCCCCCACCCTGTTATTCACTTCTGGCTACGGCCCGAAATACTGCATGGAGAAAGTTGAAATCACTGAAGTCACTTTATGAGATTTTTTTTTGTTTACTGGTATGATTTACTCATCAATCTCATTGATTCTATTGAAATAAAAGCATAAGTACTGAATGTTGAAAAGGGACAAATATTCATTATTGACCTAGTATTCGAAATTTTCTTAGAAGTGTAAATGTTCATAAGTTTTTAAATATCTGAACATCACTTTTTATAATTATACAAAATATTATGAAAATTAATCGTCCATTCTGGTGTAAATAGATAAAATTAAAAAAAATAAAACATATTAAGATATGTTACAAAAAGCTCATAATTAACATTTTAAGCAGCATTTAAAGAAAAAAAAACTTTTATGAATTAAATCCGCTAATGGATGCGTTAAAAATATACGTGTTGATATTATAAAATATATTACATAAGACCAATAATAAACACTGCAATAATTAAAAATTAAAGTTTTATTAATCCATTTGTCAATTATTGTTTTCGAGAAAATCAATTGAATAGCGTATTTCAGAAACACCTCATCTGACAAAACATTCAGAAATGAAATAACACTCATTTTTTGAAATTGTCTGCTAGATGCATCGATCGGCGCAGAAATCGGCTAAAATAACGTCTTCTGTTGTAAAATCTCCTTTCGCGCCCTTGAAATATTTATTCATTTGCTGCAGAAATCCCACAAGTGACGCCACTTAGAGGCTTTCTGCTTTGAAAAACTTTCATTTCGGATTTGGCTAACAGTTTGTTGTATTTATAATGATGTCTCATTTCTGCCACGTGAACCTGAAATTGTTGGCAGATTTTCAATCAATAAGATTTCACTAGTTTCTTCGATTTTCACAAGTTTCAGGAATTTCATTTCAAATTTTTTTTTGGTGAGGACAAAATTCTTTCGTTAGACATAGTAAACACTGGTTTTCTGTCCACATGAAATCTGGACTTTTATGGTGAAAAATAAGTATTTGGTTAGAACTCACCGACAGACATTTTGTAAAAACATGCTTTTCGATTTCTCAGTCCCCTAAAATGTGTAAATCCGTCGAAAACCGGATTTTGAAAATTTTCACGAATCCAACACTTTTTTCTTGTAAAGATAGAAGAAAGTAAAAAAAGATAATGATTAGTTTGAAAGTTTCAAAATCAGCAGTGGTCCTTCCTTATATTAAATGAGCCCCTGACAAATAGTTTGTTTTAATAGTTTCTAGTGATTTTTTTTTCCGCTGCTTTTTTTCAAGTTTTAAAAAATGTTCATTGAATCTCATTCTTGCAAGAAAAAGAAAAATGATAGTGTTAACCCATTAGTGCCTAGCGTCCCTTTTTAGGGATGCTTCAAAATGTACATTCAGCACTGTTTTTGACACCGGTAAAAAAGAAAAGCAATAATTATTTTATTTAAATGATGCATTTTCGTGATTAATGAACTAAACTTAAATTTTCTAAAAATAGTGGTGCCAAACAAATAAAATTTACGCAAAAGATGCTGGGCACGAATGGGTTAATCCTAAAAATTACTATTGTAGTATCATAAAAACGGCTCGACTAAGGGGCTCAGAATATGAGCTACAAAGGTAAGACGGTCTCAAAGAAAATACCTCCAGACGAAATAAAATGCAAATGCTCTGCCAAATGTTTAAACTTGTCACCAAAGAAGTGCTTAGTGAAATTTTGAACAATTTCTAGTTAATGGGAACCAAAAATGTACAAGATTCGTATCTTCAAACTTTGATTAAGAGAAAATAAATCCAACATAGGAGCAAATCTCTGTCTACTTTACGGACTGAAGATCATGTTGAGTTGAGGTAATTCTGCGTCTACCTGATGTTGAGAACGATTTTCTGACAATTGAGGACGATAATCAGCATTTTTTTAAAAGAAACCACACCTTTTTTTTTTATTATCTTTGTATCGGTGGCGTATCCCGACGTGTTTGCAAGAATGTCTTTATATAGACATGTGGTGTATCAGCGGATCGAGTACGTAGACTGTTCTCTTCTCTTACAGAATCAAGTCCCAGAAGACCGAAGAGGAAAGAATTCGAATTACAATTTATAGCGTTAGATCGTGTTGAAAGAAGTAAACGAAGGAAGTACATTATAAGGTAGTTTGATAGTATATTCATCCAATACTGGACAACAAGTACATATATTCACATGAGTGGATAATATTGAAATCTAATAGAAATTCTACATAAAATACTTGACTCCTTCGGTATTACATAGTATCTTACTAGGTTTTTTGCTCGTAATCGCAAGACGACATTATCTCGCGGGATAAGTAAAGAAGACTTTCCATTCATTTATAGAGAAAGCGACATATTTTTAAAAGTGTATTCATACAAGCAGACTTTATCATATAATGTTGTAGTCGAAAAAAAAAAGGATATATGTTATAGGAAGAAGGCATGCTCCAGAATCATGAATATTGCCGGGCAGAGTACACTATAGCTTCATTGGAAAAGCAAAAGCTATAAGGAACTTCTTTTAAAAAATCTAGAAGGTATATTGCGTATACCTCCATACTCCCTCCACTACATCTCTGGATAGTAAGTGCTGTGCAAATTACATAGCTGGCAGCTCTTCCAACTTTTTAGACAAGAAAAAGTTAACTGAAAATTTTGCCTTATTTAATCAACGGATTACGGCGATTTGCAATGATAAAATTTAGTATAAAATTTTTGTGGTGCAAAAAAGCGAAAGTTGTTCCCAGCTATGAAATTATGAAACTAGCCATCCGTTGTCGTGACAACTGTCGATGCTGTTTCGCCCTCATAAACTACAACAATACTCAGTCAAAACAAAATTAACTGCCGCATATCGATTGCAGATGAGTTGATGAGTTATTGTAATCATGATAACATCCATAATTCAGATATTGTTCATTTCGCTTTTACTGTGAAATGCTTCGATGATGAAAGCCCACTGCTGAAGCCTGTTTTTGTGATTGATTAAGTAATATTAATTGCATATCCGAAAACCAATTTATATCGAATTCCTTAAAAAAAGTTCTGAAGAAATGAAATTGGTATCGCGATTGAATCGCACAAAAATGTTTCGATTTTGTGAGAAATTACATGGTCGGATTCATAAGTAATAACCCTTTGTTCAAAGGGATAGATTTATTGATCGAATTTTCACAACTGCCTAGTATTCTTCAAAATAGGTACCTCCTGCATCAGTATACTTTTGTAGGCGGAATTACCATGACTCGAAGGCGTCCATGTAGGCCTGTTCCGGGATGGCTTCAATGGCTGCCTTGAAACTTTCTTGTATGTCTTTGATCGAGTTAAAGCGTTTACATTCAGTTCTGAAACAAGAAGAAGTCAGGAGGCGACAAGTCCAGACATATGGAGGATGTGGGACAATTGGAACGTTCAACCGAGCCAAGAAAGAGCTCACGGTGAAGGAGGTATGGCTAGGCGCGTTATCGTGGTGAATCTTCCAGGCATTCCTTGATGTCCCTTCGCTTGCGCACGACGCTTTTTTCAGCCTTTTTAGGACTTCTAAGTAGTAAGCAGCTTTTACGATGAGAGCGGGAGGGACAAACTCGTAGTGGATGATGCTAGTGTAAAAATAATATGAGGCTCATTACTTATGAATCCGAACATGTACATATTTACATAGTAATCACCTCACACATTAGAACAGAAGGTAATGTAAAATACAACTTTCACTATACCTATTTTAAAGAGCAATTTGATTATACCTTCGAACTACTTCATGTGTATAGCAATGTACAAGATTAGTTAAGAATTCAACATTATTCCAGAATGCTAAATTTAAAGTGCATAAAAGAATAATCAACTTGAGAAAAGAACGCCGAAAAAAAAAAGAAGTTAAAAGTATTAATTTCCTGAGGAGATATTTTGAATATGAAAATGCATCAAAGGCCCATAAACTTAACATTACGGAAGGGAATTCGGAAAATGAGTGACCAGCAGCCTTAAGTAATAGAGCGTGTTTGTTAAAATGTCGATGAGGTGGTTACCTGCGCTGCTGCCTCCCGGTCTATAAGAGAAAGAAGAGTAAAACGGCCACTCAAAGATTTGATGAACTCTTGTGATGTCTTTTTCTTCAGAAAAATTCTAAAAACACACATCTGTTGCGAATTCCTCTCGGACTAAAAGATTAGTCCGGTAGCGTATGAGAAGAAATTCACCCACTGAGTCAATCTAAGTGATTAAATAATATTTATTTACAAAAAGTCTTATTTAAACTATAGGTTAGTCAGTTGCGCATTTTTTAGTAGTGGGTTCTGAGTCTTGTGCGAGTGTTCCCGGAACACAGAAAGTTTCTAATAGTGTCAAAATGTAGTCTTACAGGTCTATAGATTCACCAATTCACTTGGACATGTGCACAAAGATCTCCGTGGACCTCGACGAATTTTCACTCCTTCCCTCCTCACTGTACGAGGAATTTCTTCCTCCCGAATTCTCACTGGACTGCCTGTTTGGTCCCAGGCTTCTCCACAACCAAAAAAAGTCTCTCCCCTCTCGTGTCCTCCCTTGAAAAGCAACTCGAATAGGGAGGGACCCTGTAGAGCCTATTAGAGCACTTACACATGATGTAAGCCTTAAAGTCTTCTGTAATTGGTTACCTGAAAATGCTGAGGTCATATACAAACTATCGTGAGAAAAACTATCACCTGTCGTTCTTCAACATAAAAGCATTCTGCGGCACCTTTTGACAAATTGTGAGAAAGATATTTGCTGTCTAAACCAAAGTGCTCTCTTGTCAACGAAAACTACAACTTGGGGGGCCCAAAATGTCTAAGAAATAGTACGATGATAAGCTCCCACGTAGGCAATTCAATCTGTAAAGTTCAATTCTTTACACATCAATATTAATTACAATAACTAAAGTTTAAATTGCTAAAAGAAAAACAAATATAAGGTATATAGGTTACTTTAAAAGAAAAATCATACAGTGGCCACTTTGCTCCACTAGATTGGGCAATGATGAATGGAGGAACACAAATTCCTCCAGCAGATATACAGTTGGCAAATGCCGAAAGTATGCTTTTCTCTGAAGAATTTATTGCTAAGACCTCTCTGTATTTTTGTTTAAAGAAAATACTTTTGAGCAGTATATTTGTCGGACGTTCCCCTCAGTCCACACAACTTTGAAGAATGTTCGTGGTAGATATAGCTGCCACCACCGATATTACTAGGTGATATCGGTCACCCACTGTGAGATTGGTGTAAATGAAGACTTACGCTAGTAACCGAATTATCAGTTTATTAAGAATATATGTACACACAAAATACGCTATTTACAAATATATACAACTACAACTCGGATGTAGGTGATCCGGTTCAACATTAAATTAGATACCGTAAAGATTGGTTGTGTACTATTCCAATTACACTTTCCACCTCACACTCAATACACGTTAAATTCACTTTTTTGGAGCTCAACCTTGAGTCTCCCAACACAAGTATACTGGGCCTGCACTTCTTAGCCCAGAATACTAAACACCAGGACGTCTGTGTCCTTTGTGCACCAGAAAACGCACACTTTACGCTCTTCCACACAGAGCAACCTCTAGGTACGACACCTAGGTACGGAATCAATGATCTGAGGCAAACTTGCCCTCTCCAAATCATGGGGTCACACAAATGCCAACCCCCTCTGGAGCTTTCTCATTGGGCACCTTCCCTCACTCCTTTCTTGCCTAGTGACATGCTGCTAATCTATTCATCATCCGCATACTTCACTGACAGATGGACATGCCTCTGAGCCATCTCCTTTCTCTAACACACCACCTGCAAAGGATTAGCTGGCAATTCCCCTTTCCACGAAGAGGGAATGTCATCTTGGAAATTCTGTACACAACCATACAATACTAGATATTCAAATAGAGAAAGAGTAGACATTACATTCTTTAGCACAGGTGCTATCAGATCTTGACACTCCCCACCTTAGCGGAAAATATGCCTTTTAGGGGCTAATTTTCCCCAAACACATAGTAATATCGCAGAAGAGTTCAATAGTCTCTTGACAGATTTCTTCATTAAGCTTATTACATAGGTATTTCCAGGTGTCTGAACATTATCTACTGACATCTCTACTGAACCTTTACTAATATTAATATTACCTAAACAATACACATGTTAATACAGTATTATAAACAAAAAAATCAAAAAATATTTACACACACACAGAAAAAAAATTAAATGTGTGACGACATCCCTTTAAGGTTGTCCACTACTGGGTCGTTGATGCTGATGGGCTAACAACTGGTTGTTCTTCCCAGCTCTTTCTATATAGCCTAGAAATTGCGTCAGCATTTAAATGTTGAGCTCCTGGACGATGAGAAATACTCAGGTTCCAGCGTTGCAAGGCAAGAGCCCATCTAGTGAGTTTGGGTGATCTTGGGGTTGTTTCGGTGAGAAATTTTAATGGATTATGATCCGTAATGATCTCAATTTGAGATCCATAGGTCCAATTTTCAAACTTTCGCAACCCAAAGAGCACACTCCAAGCCTCTTTCTCTATACTCGGCCAAGCACGCTGAGCCCCTGACAATTTCTGACTGGCAAAAGCTATCGGTTTATACTGACCCTTTTCATCTGTTTGAGTAAGGAAACATCCTACTGCCAGGTCGGAAGCATCTGCGTGGAGCTGATATTCCCGGCCTACGATAGGTGTAGCCAAACTCGTCACTTTACATAACTCATCCTTAAGAGTATTAAGTGCTTTTTCTGCCCTTTCATCCCATAGTACAGTATTTTTAACCTTCTCTTTTGTCAATTCGGTTAAAGGTATAGCAATTTCGGCATAATTTGGAATATAAGATCGGTAAAATCCCATTAATCCCAAAACAGATCTGACTTCCTTTTTAGTTTTTGGTCTCTTTAGATCCCTTATTGCTCCTATTTTTTCCTTATCAGGTGCATGCGTTCCACCCCCAATTACATGACCTAAAAACTTGGTTAATTTCTCTCCAAATTTACATTTGTCTAGCCTAATCGTAAAATTTCTCTTTTTCAACTCTTCAATGACAGCCCTAACATGTTCACAATGCTCTTCCCAGGTGTCGGAGAAAATGATGACATCATCAATATATGCTTCCGCATACCTCCGATGACCTTGAAGAACCTCATTCATATCTTTCTGAAACGTGGCAGCGGCCCCTGATAATCCAAAAGGCATGGTACGCCACTGATAAGTTCCATTATGCGTTGTAAAAGCTGTCAAATGTTTACACTCCTCAGCCATTTTAATCTGCCAATAACCCCTCAATAAATCAATCGATGATAAATACTTAGCCGCCCCTGCGGTATACATGATTTCCTGAGAATCTTTCATCGGAAAGGTTGGAACCTGAGTTACCGAATTTAAAGCTCTATAGTCTATACAAAGTCTAACAGTTGCGTCTTTTTTCGCCACACAAACAATTGGATGACTAATTTCAGCGTTTGACACTTCGATTAGATTTAATTCTAACAACTCCTGAATCTGCCTATCTACTTCCTCTTTCTAAGCTACCGGTACACTATATATCTTTGGCTTTTTCCTTTCCACCCCCGGTTTAAGATCAATACGATGCTCCCCTACATCAGCTGGTCGTACAGGACCCATAAATACCTCTTTATTCTCCCTCAAAATAGACTTTATATCTTTAACTTGATTGTTAGATAACCTTTTATTTCGAACCTCTTTATATCTCGTTCTACTTCCTGATCCCGGTTCAAAATAGGAATTTCCCCAACTTCTCCAAATTCCTCATCACCCTCAAAAACAATATTAACTATATTACATTTAGCAATAAATTCTCTTATTTTATTTTGGTGCACATGCTTCCTACTCCCGTCGGCTAACTCAACTACAAACGAATGCTGATTTCGTTTTTCGACTATGGTTGCCGGCCCTTGCCACCTAGAATATAACTTAGTTGAATCGGGGATTAACAATATTACCTTATCGCCTACTTCAAACGTTTTTTCCTTAGACCTTAAATTATAATGGTAAGCCATTCTATTTTGTTGTACCTCAGACGATAATTTTGCCTCATTTGCGGCTCTTTCTAAACGTCCCTTAAGTTTATTCAGATACTCATGAATCGGCGTAGTATCTAACTGCGCCCCCTTATTTTCTCCTGCCCAGGATGACTTGAGAATCGACAAAGGACCCCCCGGCGCTCTACCATATAATAACTGGAAAGGTGCGATTCCCGTCGTAGAATTTGGGACTTCCCTATACGCCCATAATACAAATGGTATTTGTTCATGCCATCTTTTTCCTTCTTCTCTAATAGTATGATGTAACATACGTTTAAGAGTCTGATTAAATCGTTCCACAAGCCCGTTAGACTGTGAATACTGTCGGGTCGAAAATCTTGGACTAGCACCTAACCTTTTCTCAAATTCTTTTGTTAAGTCGGCAGTGAAATTGGTTCCATTATCGCAGGCGATTATACACTGACGGAAAAAAAATCCCAACACCAAGAAAGACTTGTGTTAGCTAAACGAAATTTTGTAGGCGTGTTTATACATCTGAAAGATGACATTGATTTAAATTTCATGCTTCGCACATAAGTGTGGCGCTAGTAGCACCACTCACAACTTTATAATCAGGTTTGCTTTAAATGCGTGCTGTAAAGTTCGTGAGCATTATTTATCTTCACAATTTGACGAATTGAGTTGAGGTTGATCATGAATGCCTTTAAGAAGACGAAGAAACTATTATCATCAGCTCCCGAGTTGGAAAGAGGTCGTAAAGTAGGGCTACAAGAAAGTGGATTTTCTTTCCGCGATTTTGCAGAAAGACTTGGACGGAATGTATCCACTGTGCATGATTGTTGGGAGTAGTGGTCAAGGGATGGTACTGCCACAAGAAGACCAGGTTCCGGGTGAACACGTGACACTACTGAGAGAGAAAACCGTCGTATTCGGCGTACGGCTGTGGCGCATCGTACTGCGTCTGCGACAGAAATTCGAGCTGCAGTTGGTACCACAGTGACACAACGAACTGTTAGAAATCAGTTTCTTCAAGGACAGCTCGATGCAAGGCATGCATTCCACTGACTCTAAGTCATTGCCGTTTGGGACGTCAATGGTGTCAAGTCAGAGCTCAATAGAGGGTGGAGTAGAGATTTGTTGTGTTTTCTGATGAAAGCAGGTTCTGCCTTGCTGCCAATAACGTCTATGTGCTGGTCAGAAGGAGGAAATGGGAACGTCTGCAACCAAACTGTCTGCGGCCTAAACACACTGGACCTACAATCTGGGGTCATGGTCTAGGGAGCAATTTCCTATGACAGCAGAAGCACTCTCGTGATTCTCCCAGGCACACTAACTGCAAATGTGTACGTCAGTCTGGTAATTCAGCCTGTAGTGCTGCCATTCAAGAAAAGCATTCAAGAGGGGTTTTCAGCAGGATAACGCTCACCCTCATGCCGCTGTTGTAACGCAACAAGCACTACAGAGTGCTAACATGTTACCTTGGCCAGCGAGATCACCAGATCTATCTCCAATTGAGCGCGTACGGGATATCATTAAATGAGAACTCCAGTGTCATCCCCAGACAGCATTGAACATCACGCATTGACACAGCTTGTACAACAAGCATGGAACTCCATACCACAAAGTGACATTCGGCACCTGCATGACACAATGCATGCACTGTGCAGGCTTGCATTCGAAATTCTGGAGGTTATAGCGACTATTAATCTAACGGCATTTCACCTTTGAGATGCATTTTATTGACCTTAAATTAACCTGTGATCTCGAAAATCTAATCAATTAAACATGTTAACTAGACAAATGCACTGTCTAAATTTCATTACTCTACAATAAGCTTTTCTTGGTGTTGGGATTTTTTTTTTCCGCCAGTGTATTTGGAATTCCTGTCCTCATAAATATTTGAAGTAATGCATCACACGCGGTTTTAGCAGTTAAACTTTTTAGAGGGATCGCATCCGCCCACCTAGTATGTTGATCAATTAAAGTTAGTATATATTTGTCAGGACCTGATAGCACCTGTGCTAAAGAATGTAATGTCTACTCTTTCTCTATTTGAATATCTCATATTGTATGGTTGTGTACAGAATTTCCAAGGTGACATTCCTTCTTCGTGGAAAGGGGAATTGCCAGCTAATCCTTTACAGGTGGGGTGTTAGAGAAAAGAGATAGCTGAGAGGCATGTCCGCCTGTCAGTGAAGTATGCGGATGGTGGGCAGATTAGTAGCATGCCACTAAGCAAGAAAAGAATGGAGTGTCCAATGAGGAGGCTCCAAAGGGGTTTATGTGGGGGAAAGCAGTGATTTGGAGAGGGCAAGTTTGCCTCAGATCATTCATTCGGTACCTAGGTTTCGTACCTAGAGGTTGCTCTGTGTGGAAGAGCGTAAAGTGTGCGTTTTCTGGTGCGCAAAGGACACAGACGTCCTGGTGTTTAGTGCTCTGGGCTAAGAAGTGCAGGCCCAGTATACTTGTGTTGGGAGACTCAAGGTTGAGCTCCAAAAAAGTGAATTTAACGTGTATTGAGTGTGAGGTGGAAAGAGTAATTGGAATAGTACACAACCAATCTTTACGGTATCTAATTTAATGTTGAACCGGATCACCTATATCCGAGTTGTAGTTGTATATATTTGTAAATAGCGTATTTTGTGTGTACATATATTCTTAATAAACTGATAATTCAGTTATTAGCGCAAGTCTAGTAGTCTAAGTCTTTCATAAGAGTCTGTTTGGCCTTTGCCGATATTCTCGCCACAATAGCTCCATTAGGTAACTCTTTATTTTCTTTTACCACAATCTTATGCACACTCGCTTTCGGATCTCGCCCTTTATTACCATTATTTCCCTCATTACCCACTTTATTACAAAAACGTTGGTAATGACCTCTCAAACCACATTTAAAGCATTTAGGATTTGAAGCATCACTAGGCTTCTTAAAATCTATTTTCCTATCCGGAAAAGAATTAGTCTCATTACTCCCGTTTTGCCTCCAATTATTACTAACTTTGCTATCCTCCCTCGGTCTCATTTTTTCATTGTTTACGTGCCTATCTTTACCTTTAAAACTTTTATACGTAACGGCGTAAGATTTATGTTTAGCGTCAAAATAATTGTCACATTCTTTAGCAATTTTAGAAGTCTCTAACCATTTACCTTGGTGAGTTAACCCAATATATGACGCAGTATCCTCATCTAACGTACTTACTAATTTATCAGTAACTATTAACTGGTTGACCTTTTCATAAGAGTCTGCAGCTCTAATCTTTCAATAATTTTCAAATGTCGCTATTAAACGCGATACAAATAATACATGAGTTTCATTCTGGTTTCTCTTAGCCTTCTTAAAATTTTCCAAACACGCCTTCGGTGTCGGCTCATGTTCCCTTAGAACTAACTCCTTTAACTCCTCATAATTCTCCATTTGTTCCGTGGTGGTATAAATTAACAAATTATCCGCCTTATCTCCTAACATATTTAGTAGAATTTCGGCCTGCTGGTTTTCCGGTACATTTTTAGTTTTGAATGCCCTTTCTAAACTGTTGAAATATAAATTCCATCCCTCAGTCCCTTCCGGTACTTTGATAGATAGAGTTTTTACGCTTTTGATCAATTTTTCTATATTACTTTCATTATTAGATTCCCTAGATCCATTAAAATTATTTGCCGATCCTTGAACCCTTAGCCTTTCCATTTCTAATTCATGTTCCATTCTTAATTTTTCCATTTCTAACTTTTCCTGTTTTTCTAACTTTTCACGTTCTAATATTTCCTGTTTTTCTAACTTTTCGAGTTCTAACTTTTCGCGTTCTAATTTTTCCTGTTTTTCTTCACGCTCTAACCTTTCCTGTTTTTCTAACTTTTCACGTTCTAATTTTTCGTGTTCTAATCGTTCTGCAACAATAGCGTCAGATAATTCCTTAATAACCCCCTCGTCATAGTCATCACTGTCCATTATCTTTTTCTTAAGCTGAATTTTGGTATCATCTTCCGCGAATTCAACACCTAATTCTTCAGCTATCACCTGAAGATCAACCTTTTTTAGTTTCAATAAGAAAGCCATACCTTCACCGATTGTTATAACCACCCTACAATAATATTTAAACCTAACAAATTAATATTTCCTAAATTTTTAACTTAGTACAGATATTCCTCCACTTATTATACTAATTAATACCCTTCAGATAATCAATACCTTTCATTTCTAAATAACTTACTGAATACTCTAATTTTCCTCAACCATTGATATCACACAATATACTTCCAATAAAACAAAAGGTAAAACAACAATTCGATTTGATTACTATGCAATACAGATTTCAATTTATACACTTAGATAACAACATACAATTTATAAAATAATACTGATACGTAGAAATTGAATAGAAGTATTGATGTCAATCAAAAAATCCACATAAAGAAAAATTGTAAAACATGCATATATAAATTTGTACAATTATCCTCACTAACAAATTTCCAAATTTAGTACTGGTTCTCACACTTAAAACAAATATACTGAAAATCTTCACTTTTATTTTTCCTCACTATGGCTCTCTTTTGAGCCTTTTTTTTTTCTCTATGGCTCTCTTTTGGGCCCTTTTTTTTTTTCTCACTACTATTGGCCAATTAAAATTTAATCAAATGTTATTGTACACTGTTCAAACTAAAAAATGATGCTTCATTTAAATATTACTTTAACAATAATTTAACTTTAAGTAAATTTAATTATTCCTTTCAACTACTATTACCACAATTAATAAAAAAAATTATAGACAGTCAATACTAGCTCAAGTTATTATGACCTTTCCTTAAATATGGTTATGAACACTCCATAGGTAGGAAGTATTGATAAAACACATAAATAATATAGACAATTTACTTAAATTACTATTATTTATACAACAAAAAATTTTGGTTCGAGATGTCAGCAGAAAGATATGATCAAAACACCTTACCTTATACTTTCTTTGCTGGATTACTTTTCTAATCACAGGTAGTTCCACGATGTAGCGGTAATATGGCACAACAGTTTAGTTCTTTCTAATAAAGATACGCACAAAACTTTAGTCCACACTAGACGATATGGCACGATACTTTATCACACAGTCGACGATCCGGCACGATACTTTAGCACACACTCGACGATACGGCACGACACTTTAGGACAGATTCGACGATACGGCACGACACTTTAGCATACAGTCGACGACCCGGCACGATATTTTAGCACACAATCGACGGTCCGGCACGATACTTTAGCACACACTCGACGATATGGCACGATACTTTAGCACACATTCGACGATCCGGCATTAACAGACTGCAACACGGCTCGCTGGTCACTGGTTTCAGGCGATACTATCCCGACGCTGCCAACAATTTGTCGGACGTTCCCCTCAGTCCACACAACTTTGAAGAATGTCCGTGGTAGATATAGCTGCCACCACCGATATTACTAGGTGATATCGGTCACCCACTGTGAGATTGGTGTAAATGAAGACTTACGCTAGTAACCGAATTATCAGTTTATTAAGAATATATGTACACACAAAATACGCTATTTACAAATATATACAACTACAACTCGGATATAGGTGATCCGGTTCAACATTAAATTAGATACCGTAAAGATTGGTTGTGTACTATTCCAATTACACTTTCCACCTCACACTCAATACACGTTAAATTCACTTTTTTGGAGCTCAACCTTGAGTCTCCCAAAACAAGTATACTGGGCCTGCACTTCTTAGCCCAGAACACTAAACACCAGGACGTCTGTGTCCTTTGTGCACCAGAAAACGCACACTTTACGCTCTTCCACACAGAGCAACCTCTAGGTACGACACCTAGGTACGGAATCAATGATCTGAGGCAAACTTGCCTTCTCCAAATCATGGGGTCACACAAATGCCACCCCCCTCTGGAGCTTTCTCATTGGGCACCTTCCCTCACTCCTTTCTTGCCTAGTGACATGCTGCTAATCTACTCATCATCCGCATACTTCACTGACAGATGGACATGCCTCTGAGCCATCTCCTTTCTCTAACACACCACCTGCAAAGGATTAGCTGGCAATTCCCCTTTCCACGAAGAGGGAATGTCACCTTGGAAATTCTGTACACAACCATACAATACTAGATATTCAAATAGAGAAAGAGTAGACATTACATTCTTTAGCACAGGTGCTATCAGATCCTGACAATATTGTTGTGAATAATTCGTATAGTTTCCTGACAAAGTAGCCATCTGGCCATTTTATTCTATATATTCGTGGCCACTTCGCCCGGAATGATAACATTACGAAAATTGTGTCGCAGCTTCTAAACTACATGGCTTGGCGTTTTCAAACACACATCAGTTAAAACATTTTTTTTTTTCACATTGATCAAACAACACAAGAGGAAATAATCATAACACTACATACACTGCTCAAAACAATTAAAGGATATTTGAAGTTTTATATAAAATAAAGATATAAACGAAATTTTTTTTGCCGAAAATAGAAGAAGAGAATCACAAATGCAAATTTTTCTGGTTTTCAAACTTTGGAGTATGCAGTTTTGAGTTCGACGTCAAAAACGTCGCTTCAGCGGCAGCGAATGAAATTTGACTTTCAACTGGATAAAAGAGAATGAAGACAAGGATGATCGGCATTCAGTGATTGCTTTGTTTCGATGAATACGATGTCTCAGCGAAGTAATTTGACAGATTCAGAAGCTCGGAGAATTGTTGGTAGGTTAGAAGGGGGCCAAACTCAAGCCGAATTAGCGTGAGCCATTGGAGTGTCCGAAAGTGTAATTTCCAGGATCTGGAACCGTTTTTGGAGAGTGGATGTGTAGGCCGAAGACCAGGGCAAGGTCGTAGAGGGCAACAATGCCCAATGAAGATCGGTATTTAGCGTTAACAGCTCGGAGACACCGAAACATGAACGCTACTCTTCTCCAACAACACCTTCGCTCGGCTACAGGCACCACGATTTCAACTAAGACTGTCCGAAACCGGCTCCTTCCTGTAGGTCTGTATGCTCGCCGACCGATGGTATGTGTTAGATTAACTTCAAAGCATCGTCGCGACCGCAGGGAATGGGCAACCGAGCATAACAACTGGAGGAGAAATGAATGGAGCAATATTCTGTTTTCTGACGAGTCCCGTTTTTCTGTGCATCCGGATAATACGCGTATTTTCATCTGGAGGGACCGTGGCAGTAGGAATAATCCTGCGTTCGTGCACGAAAGTGTCAGATTAGGCGGTGGAAGAGTGTTGGTGTATGGTGGCATCTCCATTGACGGGCGCACTGACCTCTACATCATTCGAGATGGAGCTCTGACTGGTCGCCGATATAGGGATGAGATCCACAGACCTATTGTCGTCCCTTACGACGCAGCAATCGGAGATAACTTCATTTTAATGGACGATAACTGCAGGTCACACCGTGCAAACCTGGTGGAGGATTTCCTTTTCGAGGAAGGAATCGTTCGAATGGAATGGCCAGCGTGTTCTCCAGACATGAATCCAATCGAGCACGTTTGGGACGCTCTAGGAAGACGAGTTTCTGACCGCCAACAACCCCCACAAACTCTCCAAGAACTGGAAAGAGTTCTTCTGGAAAAGTGGGGCAGAATACCCCAACTCGTCATTAATAGCCTCATTGAGTCCATGCCTCAAAGGTGTTCAACGTTGCTGGCCGCCCGTGGAAACCATACCCCCTACTGAAAATGATTTTCTTTGAAGAAAACACCTTTTCTTATTTTTTTTTTCTCATATGCACAAATTGTGTTTTTTTCCTTTTGTACACAAATGCGCAATAAAATGCCTTTTTTTCTGCCAAACATGTGTAATTTATTCTCATATAACCTACTATGTCTGTCGACCATGTATCAATCAGCTAAAAAGTTTCCCAGATACAAAATCCACCTAAAACTGCAATATCCTTTAATTGTTTTGAGCAGTGTATTATTTTGTTATAATGAAGAAATTTTACTACTTGCCTTAAGGGTGTTCTTAAATCAAAAAGGGCAACTTTGTGATGCATGCTTTAATTTATTTTTGTTCGGAAATGCATGAAAACAGTAGGAGTTATTAATAAGAAACTGTCTAATTGCACTCAATTTTCTGTTTTTTAAAAAACACAATAGATTTTTTGTAACAAGCGTTCAAAGTTGACACTTTTGAGCACATTTCCCGACGAAAGCAGAAAAACCGGCCGAAAAGCAGGAGAAAAACGGGTGGTCACGAGATCGAAATATCTTAGAACTGGATAGGTAATTTAATTATCATAAAATGGAAAAGTAAGTTCGATTCGAAATCGCTTCCATAGTCAGGCATTCCAATTTTATAACTTTCTGTTAAAAAATGAATTTGTAAATGTGTCAAAACGTTTTGCGCTTGTTGAGCGGAGCAATTAATTAAACCGTTAAATAAAACACCGTTAAATAAAAAATACGAAAAAAAACCCCCAATAAAATAAGCTAAAAACAGGGAAAATGTAGCCTTTCGCTTCAAAACCACAGATAATATTAACCAGCAACTGTGAAGACTATTTCGCCAGTTCCAGCATGGCAGGGATATTATACAACTAAAAAACTCCCTCAAATGACCAGTGGTCCTTTTGTTCTCATTGACCACTTTACCCTTCCTTCCCTACTCAGTCTTTTTAACCGACTTTCAAAAAGGAGAGGAGGTTATCAATTCAACGCGTATGTATTTCTTTTTTTTTATGTATGTTCACCGATTACTCCGAAAATATTCAACCAATTTCTGTTATTTTTGTTTTAAATGAAAGACGATACTCTCAAATTGGTACCACTTCCGTTTCATCGAAATTGGTTCATTACTTTTTTAGTAATTAGATAAAAAATAATAAAATTAGTGATTTTTTGCTAATTAAAAGTGTTGAATACGTGCACTGAGTGGAGTGTTGACAGTATGGCCGAGCGGTCTAAGGCGCCAGATTGAAGCTCGGTTTCTTGAAAGAGAGCGCGGGTTCGAACCCCACTCCTGACATAATTTACATCCATGTAAAATTTAGAATATTTCTTTTCCGTATTACAATTTTTATTATTAACCGGCTTCAAAAAAGGAAGATAAAGTTATCAATTCAACTCGTATGTATTTTTTTAACCGACTTCCAAAAAAGAGAGGAAGTTATCATTTCAACGTGTATGTATTTTTTTAAATGTATTTTCACCGATTACTCCGAAACTATTCAACCGATTTCTGTTATTTTTGTTTTAAAGGAAAGGCGATGCTCTCGAATTGGTACCACGTCCGTTTCATCGAAATTGGTTCAGTACTTTTTTAGTAATTAGACAAAAACTAATAAAACTAGAGATTTTTCGCTAATTAAAAGTATTGAATACGTTCGCTGAATGGCGTGTAGACAGCATGGCCAAGCGGTCTAAAGCGCTCGATTGAAACTCTGTTTCTCGAAAGAGAACGTGTTCGAACCCCACTCCTTCAATAATTTACAACCACGTAAATTTTACAATATTTTTTTTCCGTATTACAATTTTTATTATTAACCGGCTTCAGAAAAGGAAGAGGAAGTTATCAATTCGACGCGTATGTATTTTTTTTTCTATGTATGTTCACAGATTACTGCGACACTATTCAACCGATTAATTTCGTTTTTGTGTTAAATAAAAAAGACTACTCTCCAATTTTTACCACATCCATTTCTTTGAAAATGGTGCAGTATATTTTTAGTAATCACGCAAAATTTAATAAAATTGTGGATTTTTCGCAAATTAAAATAACATGAACTTTGAATAAGCTCGCCGATTGGAGCGCAGTTAGGATGACCCAGCTGTTTAAGGTGCCAGATTTAAGGCCCCGCTGCACAGAGCTTCTGAACTTTCGTAGCCAATGTTAATCCAATGTAAAACGCCTATTGTTCTCTCTCATTTGCATTTAAAGATTTTTCTAATTTTTTTTCTGCACAAAATACTTTAAGCCTTTACTGAGTTAAGTCTGTTTGTACTTTTTTGCTGTGGTTTGTCATTTAGTAGCAAATGGAGATGAAATTCTGGCTCATTAAAAACTGAGGTACTTTTCCATAAAAGGCTTTACAGAGGCTGTAAAACAAACATCTTTAGAATTTGAAAAAAGCATTTCACTTCAAAATAGTTCAACTTACTTAAATAAAACTGTCTTTTAATTTTCAATAAATTGGAATAAGCGTGATTTGCATTAAAATACAAAAAAATGTTGTGAAAAAGCAGTGTTCTGCATAAAAAGTCCGCCTCCGCTAGTTTAGGGGGAAGTCAGGGGGGTGAAAACGGTGGGGGTGATATGGAACTTCAATTTTGGAGAAACTTCATATCCCCTACCTCTCCCGACCGCTGGGGTCTTATTACACCCTTATCCCCTTTTTTCTCCCGTCTTGTTTACTATAAATAGAATTTTCTTTTACCCAGTGGTCAGAAAGAATCATTTCTTGTTTCGTAGTTGGCACATGCATGTTTGAAAAACTTATTTTTCTATAAATGTGGGTTTTTATGTATTTTTTATGTTTTAACATAAACAATTGAGATATATGTTGATTTACTAAATAAAGTATTTAATTATAATAATAAGAATAAAGAGCTACAGATATAAAATAAAAAAAAAAAGGAAAAGATCTTTTTAATTTTTTAACCAAATTTACATTAATTTTATAGAAATGTATTCTGTTTATAAATTTAAATTTAAAATTAAAAAAAAAAGCATTATGATAATTTTTTAGGAGGCAACAATAATATATAAATAGAAAATAGAATCAATCACAGTAATCAATTTGCCTTTTGATAATATAACGGAACTTTTACTTATTTATTTTAAACTTCAATGAAATAGAACTCTGTTATAACACAAAAATATTGCGGATTCATTCTCGTTAGAATTTAGTTTGACTTTCTAAGAAATGTTTCATTATTTCATATGTTGATTGCATTATTCTTTTGAATTTCAGTATTTAATAAAAGACACGCACCTGTTTGTTATATATAACTATACAATTAATATTTAAGTTCGTTATACTTTATCCAGTAAGTGAATTGCAAAAACAACTTTAATAATAACCACTAATAGTTAAATTTTCACGCACACATATGTATGTATGTATGTATGTGTTTCCCATTATATATATATTTTTTTTCCTTTTACAATTTTTTTTTTCTTTAGAAAATAAGGTCCTGCGGTAGGATTGATGTTTTGTATATTGTAAAAGTTGAAAATTCTAATAGTCGAAAAACCCCTCCCCTAACTTTCTACCGTAAAAAATTGCAGAAAATCGCAAAAAAAAACTAAAAATACTATAAAAATTTAGCGAAAAATTTAAAATAAAAAATCGCTGTGTAAATCTCTAATAAATTTTCTTCAAAAGAAGACGATTTACTATTTTGAGTTGAAAGGTTGAAATCGTTAATAAACTGCTAATGTGGCTATTGTGGAAAAATCTCTAAGAAATATGGCAAAAATACTAAAAGTTGCATAAAAAATTCAAATAAAAAAAATGCAATAAAAAAATTCAAAATTAGGTTCTGAGGTGCGTAATTACATACATGAGGTATCTTCTTACAAAATTCTGTAGTTGTGGATGCAGCAATCGCTTTAGAAAGAATTTAATACCCCCCCCCCCCGCCTCCCCACGCACATACACACACATACTCACAGATCGTCTTTCTTTATTATTAGGTAATTTGGTCTGAATTGCCCTGGCCTGACAAAATAGAAATGGGGAAAAAATACTGTAACATTTTATAAAAAATCGCGAAAAACTGAAAAATTATTGCACGAATTCCGAATAAATTTGACTGAGAATAGAATAAATTCACTATATTGGACTGGAAAAGATTGAAACCAGATTATTTTTTCAAATGTAAAAAAACTACAAGAATCGCGGAAAAAATAAAAATTTAAAAAACCTGCAAAATGCGAAAAAAAATTAAAATATGAAAATTTTGTGAAGACTTAAAAAAAAAATCGCTGTATAAATCTCAAATATTTAAAAAAAAAAAAAAAAAAAAAAAAAAAAAAAAAAAAAAAAAAAGATTAAATTTACTATTTTGAATTTAAAGGCTGAATCCGCTAATAAACTGCTAATGTAGCTTTTGCTACCGTAAAAAATCTCTAAAAATAATGGCAAAAATACTAAAAATTGCAAAAAAATTAAAATTTTAAAAATGCATAAGAAATTAAAATCTAACAAATGCAATAAAAATTTTCAAAATTGGGTTTCGAGATGCATAATTGCATACATGGAAGTATCTTCTTACAAAATTCTGTAGTAGTACATGCAGCAATCGATTTAGAACGCATTTTGATATTCCCCCCCCACACACACACACACAGACACAGAGAAACACACATACTCACGCATCCTCTTTCCTTTCTTTCTAACCGATGACCAGGCCCCTACCTGCCGAGTTAATAATCTCAGCTTAACGGGTTAGATACCTGGTATCGGGGCGGACAACCGCCTAATTGCCGCGAAGCGGCAATAAAAGATGTACTGCACATGGCAACCGCAAGATAGTCTCGTAATTTAGAGCCTTGATCAGATGACGAGACCTTCACCTGGCAAGGCACCTCCAGAGGTATAATTCATAGGTAACTTGGAGGACTTTGCACCCACGACGGATTTTACATGCACCAGGTGCCATTAGCGTACATGATGGAATTTTAGCTGGCAGAGTGGGGGCGATCGACGCAGAAAAGTGCCGAGGTCGGCTGATTGTGGCTAACGGTTGCTGGACTTAGTAGTTTATTGCCTTTTTGAAAGTTCTGAGTTTGGCGCCGCACATCACTCCCACTTGCCGTGCCAAGTGAAATGGGGCTGGAGCAAAAATTTTTGAGCCGAGACGGTGGCATGTCCTTAGCAGACAACAGGGGGGACAATTTTGAGGGAGATTTAGAAAAAATAACCAAAACTAAAATGGCCGAAATGCTAAGTAGTGCCAGAGAAGGAAGAATTTTCGGGCCGAAATGCAAGGCAGTCGAATCGCTGCTGGTGGTGACGAGATACCGCCTTTCTACCGTAAAAAAAGAAAAAAAAATGCTTCATGGGCTGTCCCATTGGAGCGGGGTCGGTAGCTCATGCGGACAGAGTCCAAATGCACCTAATAAAGAGGCGTACTGTCACTAGAAAAAAAAAAAAAAAAAAAAAAAGGGGAAAAAAAAAAGACCCGAACACGTTTCGGACCGCACAGAACTTGAGTCCCTTGAGTCTCTGCGTCGATGAGGTCAACGTGTGCGGTTCGGGGTAGGTGGGCTGGTAAGTTGCTTCCCATTGCTCATCGGACCGCACAGGATCCCGTGGGCCCCTGCGTTAATGAGGTCGACTTGAAAGCCTGAGAGACGTTAATCCACTAGGGAGGGGGTACCAGAACGGTGTCGGACCAAGCAGAGTCCCTCGAGTCTCTGCGTCTAAGGGAGGCCACACACCTGTGAAACATTGAGCGAAAAAACATGAGACATGCGACAATTTCACCCTTATAACAAAGAAAAAACCGGTTTGACTGCGACATGTTGCACGATTTTTGACGCATGTCTCGCTAGTGTGTGGCGTGCCTAAGAGGTCAACCTGTACGGTTCTGGTGCAGTGGACATGATTGGTGCTCCCGAATCTCTTCGGACCACACAGGGTCCCTTAAGTCCCTGCGTCGAATAGGCCAACTTGAAAATTTCGGGAGCCAGGTCCAATGGGAGGGAATCCTGGAAGGTAAATGGGTTAGTAACAATACTATTGTTTACTGTACTGATTACCTGAGAAACCTGTTAACGTTAAGCTGTTTAAGTTGTAACTGCTGTCTATTTGGCTCTTATGGAGCTGAGGATTAGATAGTTGACTTTTTGGCAGTTGATAGGTGGGGGGAATGGCTGAGCTTGTGGCTAGAGTGGCTAAGCTAGTATTACACTAATTATCACTCCCGCCACAAGCTGCCGTCAGTTTGGATAATCTTTGTACTAACCTTAAATTAACCAGCGAGTTACTTAACCCAAGCACTTTCCGTGAATTGCCTTTTGATTTTTTTTTTTTTAAATATATATCTTAAGCTGATTAGATTTGGACGGACAAGCAGTTAGGCGGGGGCGGATGAAGCTTTTTGATTTGTCATAATGTGCAGCTTGCAGATCCGAGAAGTCATTCGACGTGCTTGCAATGGTATTATCGCGGGGCTCCTGATTCGGGCCGTGGATACTGCTGTTACTGCACGACTACCGCTTACTGCTGAGATCATAAGATATATCATTATTTTAACATTTTATGATTTTTTATTTGTTGACTGTAGGTTTTTAGACCTAGGCCATTTTTCCTTTAATAACATATAGGACGGACAAGCAGTGCCGGAGGCGGGTGAAGCTTTTTACTATGTCATGGTGTGCGACTTGCAGATCCGTGATGTCTTGCGACGTGCATGCAGGAAGTTCCTGCGGGGCACCTGTTTCGGGCCTTGGATACTGCTGGTATCGCACGACTACCGCACACTGCTGGGACATAAGACAAAATACACTATTTTATAATTTTTTTTTTTTTTTTTTTTTTTGGCGATAGGAATCCTAGGCCTTTTTTTTTTTTTTTTTTTTTTTTACATTTAATAACATATAACACAAAAATGCGCTCGGGTACATGAAGGATTAGTGGCTGTAGTAGAGGATTGAGTTTTTTTTTTCTTTTTGTAAGTGTGGTTATTTATCTATGTGCTCTGATGTATGAGTGACGTGATGTTGTCGCAGTTGTCTTGGAGCCACCTTATTATGATTTTTGCCTTTCTCTGTACGTGTTTGTTTTTTGCTAATTGTTTATGCCATAATTTTTCGTTTTCTGTTGTTATGTTTGCTAGGTGATCTGCTTGTGTGAGTGGGCAGTGTAGCAGGTAGTGTTTGGGCGTACCTTCCGAACCGCATTCACAGTCCGGTGTGTGCGCCTTCTTGAATCTGTGGAGGTATTCTGGGAATGCTCCATGAGCTGTGTAAAGTTGTGAGAGTAGGTAGTCGCTAACTAATCTATTATTGTCTACTTTTGGAAAGTACTGGTAAGTTTCCCTGCCTGTGTCCCCATAGTCCCATTCGAACTGCCACTGTTCAGTTGTTAAGTCTTTTAGTGTTCTTTTTAGTTTTGAAATAGGTTTTTTCAGGTAGTATGCACGTTCATTGTTCTGGTTTAGTGCTGCGTGTTTGGCTAACACATCGGCCTCTTCGTTTCCTTGGATGCCGACATGCGCCTTGACCCAGCTTATTTTAAAATTGTTTCTTGAATCTCTGATTAGGTTGTGTATTTTGTTGACTGTGTCACTGGTGTTGAATGGTTTGCTTAATGAATCTATTGCTGATTGGCAGTCCGACCTAATGCTGTATGGCTCACACAATGAATTGCCCCATTCCACTGCTTTATGTATAGCCAGTAGTTCGGCTTGGAAGACGCTGTTACAACTTCTTAGAGGCACTGACCAAGTCTTTATTTTTTTATTATTTTTGAAAGCTACTAAAGCCGAGCCTGTAGCACCTGATTCCAATTTTGAGCCGTCTGTATATATGCATGTGTCTTTTGGGTTGTGACCTATACGTGGTTCAATTGTTTCTGCCGGGTGGTTTTGCCATATGTTTACTTTCTGAGTGTATTCTCTGTGAAAGATGATTTTGTTGTGTATGCATCCTCTTTCCTTATTATTAGACTAGGTAATTTGCTCTGAGTTGCTCAGGCCTGACAAAATAAAAATGGGGGGGGGGATCCTCTAAAAATTCCATAAAAAATCGCGAAAAATTAAAAAAATCATTGCACGAACTCAGAATAAACTTAACTCAGAATAGAATAAATTGGTTATTGATGTTATATGGAATAGCTGTTATGCAGGGATAGTAATTATTCGAATTATATTACTTCCTTTTGAATATTCGCGTGAAAATTATCGCTTGAAAATCCCTTGAAAATTTTGCATCTTTGGACTCGTTCTTAAATTTTGCACACCAGAGTATATAGCTTGATATTTGATATAGTAGAAAAATAACAACAATAATCCATTTTATAGATTTAAAATTATATAAAATTGGTTAAATTTCATTTTCAACTAAACAACAAGAACAAAAAAAAAAAAAAAGTTGAATGTAGATTTTGCCATTGCAGAATTCAGTTTCGCCTCCGAGTAGAAAAAAAATCGATAGGGTCTTTTAGAAGGCGACCCCGTTTAGAATGCAATGAACTAACTTCATTTTTCCTGTGTTTATCAATATAATAGCAAACAGAACGGCGTGAAATACCCAATTGATTAGCAATTTCTCTCTGAGTCTTTGGAATTGCGGAATAATAAAAAGATAAAATTTGACGTGCTACTTCTTCCTTGACTAGATTCATCAAAAACTTTTTTTTTTCTTTAGTTTAAATGCTTTTTTATAGAAGCTGAGAAAAAGGAAATGCATTTTAACAATAAAACGAGTGGAACCCCATCGAATTCGACGAATGAAATATTTAAAAGACCCGATCAATTTGGTTAAAAAAAAGCAAAAGTAATTACATTATTGAATCAATATATAATAAATATATTTCCAAACTTAATGTCAAGTTCTATTCGCACATCTTCAGTTAAAATTGTAATCTGAGTGCCGGCGGAATCCAGAAATTTTATATGCACTCACAAAAAAATAATTTTATTAAAAAAAAAACTAATTTCATTTTATTGTGACATTATTTTCACTAACTGAAGTCATCTGAAAGTAAAATCTCAATCTCAGTGTCTCCATAATAAAAAGAAATATTGAAATGTAATATCGTTATGAGTAAAAATGCGATGCTTTAAATAATGACGTCATTTTTCTCTTCAAATGTTTTTTAAAAGTTACTCTTATTAGTAATATGAAAAAGGCATCCGTAATAATATTGTAATTCCCATTTATCTGGTTGCTGAATGGCATCATTTTCCTCATTTGAAATTTTTCTTTAGACATTAATTTTTATCATAAATTATTTTCTGTTATTTTATTTACATTATTATTATTATTTCTCAGTAAATATACTTTTTACCTCAATTAGTGCATAATTATACGCAATCATTTTATTGTGGTTAAATTTTACGAAAACAATTGACTTTTTTCTTTTAAATGCGAGGATATGTTCACTGATGAAATAAAGCTTCTGACTCGTGGAAAGTGATAATGGAAAATAAATCTTTATTATCGAGAGAAAAGCTAAACTAAGTTGCCACCATTTTGAAGAAATATCGTAAAAAGCATTTAAAATTAAAAATAAATTATAAAAAATGGAAATAAATTAAAAAATAGCTAAAATGGGCACAACTACAAATAAATAGCTTTCATTTAAAAAAATAATCATCAAAATCGGCTGAATAGAAAATTCAGGGCTGACGACACGGCATTTTTTAGCTTGTCTGAAAGAAATAGCATCGGAGGGTAAAAAAAAAAAAAAAAAAAAAAAAAAAAAGCTGCAGTCGGAGTCGGCTTGTTTTTTAGCGTCTCCGACTCTTTTGCCCAAAACTGAGACCGGCTCCGACTCCAACTGCGACTCCGCAACCCTGGATGAAACTAGCCAACGAACTCAATCCAGACATTCATATGTACTATGTACACACTAATTTACATCCAAATCGGTTCATACATACGCATATTATCAAGTGACAAAAATAAGATCATTTCAAAATGTGGGTCACACTAGAAATTCAAAGTGCTATAACTCTACCATTTTTTAAGATATAGGCGAAACAAAAAATGCTCTGGAATCTTTGCATCAAGGTCAAACACATGAAAGAAAAATCTTTCTCGATTTCTCACTATTTTGTACCTAATTTTAAATTTAATTTAAAAAAATTAAATGGCCGCTATTTTAAAACAAGATGACGGATGGAACTAGCCAATGAACTCTGTCCAGGCATGTACTATGTACGCACTAAGTTACATCCAAGTCGATTCATAAATATGCGTATTATCACGTGACAAAAATCAGATCATTTCAAAATGTCAGCCATACTAGAAATTCAAAGTGCTATAACTCAGCCATTTTTTATATAAACGAAACAAAAAATGCTCTGGAATCTTTGTATCAAGGTCAAATACTTGAATAAAAAAATCTTTTTCAGTTTCTCACTTTTTTTAACCTAATTTTATTTTATTTTATTTTTTTTTTTTTTTTTTTTTTTTTTAAAGTTTAAATGGCCGTTAGGCACGCCACACACCAGTGAGACATTGGACGAAAAAACGTGCGACATACGACAATTTCACCCTGATAACAAAGGAAAAACCGGTTTGACTGCGTCATGTTGCATGATTTTTGACGCATGTTTCATTGGTGTGTGGCGTGCCTTATTGTGACACAATATGGCGGATGAAACTGACCAACAAACTCGGTCCAGACATAGTTGTGTACTATGTACACACCAAGTTACTTCCAAATCAGATCTATAAATACGCGTGTTATCATGTGTTCTCTCTCCCCCAGGAAGTCGTTCAAATATTACGTATGGAGACAAAAATCAGATTCTTTCAAAATTGTTAAATATTTATTCTAAAGTTGCTCGTGACAAAATCTGTATAGAGAAAATGATGAGAAACTATATAAAAATTTCTGAAAAATTACTCAAAATCGCACTGAATTTCATATTTATACATCTCAAAACTTCAAAAATTGTAAAGAACAAAATTTACTTTTTTAGAATATTAGTTCGAAAAAGAATTCCTTTTCCGGATGTCAAAAAATATCTGTAAAACTGTACAAAAAAAAAAAAAAAAAAAAAAAAAAAGAAAGAAAGAAAAAAAAGTACGTGTTGAATTGCATTACAAATCTCTAAGTATCGCCATGGAACTAGAAGAAATCTCTAAAAATTGCAATGAACATGGCATGAAGATTCTGTAAAATTCAAAAATCGTACATGGTAAAATTTAGTATATTAGGCTAAATAGATCGGGAATCGGCAGCACAGATAATCATCTCATCGCAACCAAGGATGAAAATCTAGGATTATTTAAATCTTGATTCTCATATTAAAACGCAATCAGTCTGCCAAAAATCAGTCCGCAATCTTTCCACCAAGACAAGAGTCTTGGTGGAAAACACTTAAAAGTCCAATTTTATCAAATGATTCTTATGTTTACCATTGTGTTTTCCTTCTCCAAATCCTCTATGTTTTCATACTTTTGGGTGCAAGAAGTCACAATCGAGATTTAAGTAATCCTAGATTTTCATTCGGGAATTCGATGAGGTGATTAGCTGTGTTGCCGCCTCAAGGTCCAAATTCTTTTATACCTTATTCCCTAATGCCCCTTAAATTGGCGATAGATTGAACTGATATTTAGTAATTAGCTAAAAGTAACTGAATGATAAAGGTATGTTAGTGTTGTATATGACAACCGGTTATCTGCAATAGAGGTATAGACCCGAATAGGGATACCGGGGGGGGGGGATGCCTTCCGTTGGGGGTATTCCTAGAAGTCCTAATACGTATTTATGTAAGGTTTGAAGAAAACCACTGAAAACTTCGAACGACTGGACCGACGAACGCAGTTGTGTTCGAACCCAGCATCTCTGATCTTTCATCTACCAGTTTTATAAGTAGAAAAAATCGCTATAATTTCATGAATATACACGCGATTCTTACAATAAAAAATATACATATTGTACAATATTCACATATTTGCATGCTGTAGCGGTAGATCATTTCCTGCATTTCATTTTACAGAGTGATTTCCAATATATTATTCCAATATCTGCAATAACACACTTAAATAAATTTAAATTTATAATTATTATGTTAGTCATTAAATTTAATATTGTTAATTATTAATTAAATATATAACTACTGTTAATTGATGAATGGGGAATATTTCACGGGAGCGTCGTAAATTGTTTAAAACTTTACTTTATCTCCGAAAATATTTGTTTCCTTTCGTCTGGAAAATTGCATTCCAACACAAAACCCATACTGAGTGAATTTCTTTATATTCTTTAAAAATTAAATAACAATCGAATACCATCTGTTCTAAAATGTATGCGTATTAGTCAAATATTAAAAATTTTGTGATCTAATTGATGGAATTTTTCTTCTTAATATTTAGAAACATGTGTTACACTCTTTTTCTCACCCTCACCCTTTCTTTCGAACAAGATGAAATAGATTTATCGCTTTTCAAACCTCCTCTGAACCCCCTTTTTTCTGAGGTCAAGAGATGACCTCGAAGAAAGGGGCGATTTTTCTTGCATTCAAAACGAAATGATAACAACTGCCTCACAGTGATACCTGACCAATTGGGGTGTTCATTTGACCCTGCAGAACTGTCCTCTGTTTTAGTTGGAGGATTTTCTGTCAATCATTGGCATATAGTTCACGCCTACACAAATCTTTCCAGGACGTTTATTTTACAAGATACAGAATTTTTTTTGAGTGCAGCGGAGCCTTAAGGCTCCTTTCTTCGAGGTCATCTCTTGACCTCAGAAAAAAGGGGGTTCAGAGGAGGTTTGAAAAGCGATAAATCTATTTCATCTTGTTCGAAAGAAAGGGTGAGGGTGAGAAAAAGAGTGTAACACATGTTTCTAAATATTAAGAAGAAAAATTCCATCAATTAGATCACAGAATTTTTAATATTTGACTAATACGCATACATTTTAGAACAGATGGTATTCGATTGTTATTTAATTTTTAAAGAATATAAAGAAATTCACTCAGTATGGGTTTTGTGTTGGAATGCAATTTTCCAGACGAAAGGAAACAAATATTTTCGGAGATAAAGTAAAGTTTTAAACAATTTACGACGCTCCCGTGAAATATTCCCCATTCATCAATTAACAGTAGTTATATATTTAATTAATAATTAACAATATTAAATTTAATGACTAACATAATAATTATAAATTTAAATTTATTTAAGTGTGTTATTGCAGATATTGGAATAATATATTGGAAATCACTCTGTAAAATGAAATGCAGGAAATGATCTACCGCTACAGCATGCAAATATGTGAATATTGTACAATATGTATATTTTTTATTGTAAGAATCGCGTGTATATTCATGAAATTATAGCGATTTTTTCTACTTATAAAACTGGTAGATGAAAGATCAGAGATGCTGGGTTCGAACACAACTGCGTTCGTCGGTCCAGTCGTTCGAAGTTTTCAGTGGTTTTCTTCAAACCTTACATAAATACGTATTAGGACTTCTAGGAATACCCCCAACGGAAGGCATCCCCCCCCCCCGGTATCCCTATTCGGGTCTATACCTCTATTGCAGATAACCGGTTGTCATATACAACACTAACATACCTTTATCATTCAGTTACTTTTAGCTAATTACTAAATATCAGTTCAATCTATCGCCAATTTAAGGGGCATTAGGGAATAAGGTATAAAAGAATTTGGACCTTGAGGCGGCAACACAGCTAATCACCTCATCGAATTCCCGAATGAAAATCTAGGATTACTTAAATCTCGATTGTGACTTCTTGCACCCAAAAGTATGAAAACATAGAGGATTTGGAGAAGGAAAACACAATGGTAAACATAAGAGCACACACTAGTCACGCGGTAAAAGCCGACGGCTAATGGTAAGTCTATGGGCGCAATCTTTTCGAATATCTCGCTTAATTTTCAATATTTTTAAATGATTTTTTTTTCACAGGATAGCTGAGGACATTCTATTACCGGGCTAGTTTGTACTTTTCTGATTTTCGTTGTAGTTTAATTCTGAGGACCCTTTAAATTTTGGATTCAGTGGAATTCGAGGTGTTGTGCCCTTTTTACTCTTATAAAACCTATTTCAGCAAAATTCAGAAAAAATTAAAAACGCTTCACGGAATATTAGTGTTTAAGCTTTCCAATGATATGCTTTCTGTATTTCTACTGCAATTAGGCAGAGCAAAATTCGGAAATATTTTGATCAGAAATGGAATAAAAAAAGCGTTTTAATTATATGCGCTCCGCCTCAGCCAGTCTCCGCCTCTCCTGCCCTTTTGAAAATTACAATTGGTTAACACCAATCCATTTTAGCAAATGAAAGTAACTTTTTTCCTTTCCTTCTATTTCCTTTCTGTTATTGGTTTATAGTAACGTGTTAAAATAACCTCCCTTATTTGAAGGTTTGGATTTATTTTTTCTACAATTATTGATAAATTTTAACTAAAATAGTCTTAAAAAGAATCAACGACTTCTAATATTTTGTGTTTATAAAACTAACGCTATTTTTAAGTTATAACTAACTTCCAAAGAACAAATTGATACATTTCTCTGTATATATATTTTTTTTCAAGTCCATACAAAACAAGGTAGATTTGATACAAATTACAGTAAGCTCCTGTTTAGCAAAAAGGAAATTCTGATAATTTTAAAATATAATTGGAACTTTTGTGAAATACATAGGTATCATTAAAAGGACAAGGAGCTATATTTGGAATTTATAAATTTCCTTATACAGCTTGCAAAATACATGAAACAGGGGGGGGGGGGGGCAGGGGTGTGCCAAGAGAAAACTGCGCCCGGAGTAAAGTTCAGTTTGGCGTCCCATTCCCTGAACTTTTTCTTGTGACAGACTAAAAATTACGTTAGTAGTAAAAATTTGGCACCCCCTAAATTTCGATCCCGGGGCAACGACCCCCTTCGCCCCCGTCTTTTTCGCACGGCGCTGCAAGGAGTACATTTTGAGGAGGCTTATTCAACACAGCGCCGTCCGAGGGGGGGGGGGCGCCACATTTATACTATCAACATCATTCTTGGACTGTTACAAGAAAAAGTTGGGAAAGGGGGCACCAAATTGAAACTTTGCCCCGGGCGCAGTTTTCTCTTCCCTGTGTTTGTTTTTTGTACTATACGATACTAGGCAGCCCAATTTCAGTCCAGTATTATTAAGTAAAACAGTAAAAAAAATAAGCATTTTCAGTTCGAAAAACAGTTTTATCAAAAATAAGCAGAAATTAAAAATAAAAAGTTTTAAAGATTGGTAATTTTAAAATTGTTGATCAACTTGTTTCAAACTTTAAAGAAATATCTTTTAATATTTATTACTTTTGAGGAAAACGATACACTTTTAACAGTCGTTAAAAATGGGGAATTTATCCTGCGTAATACATTTTATTTTAATATAACATAAAGGTATATTTGCAAAGACAACGAATTGCAAATATTTATCATTATTTATCTATATACTAATATTATAAAGAGGAAAGATTTGATTGTTTGTTTGTTTGCATTGAATAGGCTCCGAAACTACTTGACGGATTTGAAAAATTCTTTCGCCGTTGGAAAGCTACACTATTTCCGGTGAACATAGGCTATAGTCGCCGCTTAAAAGGATAAAAATAAAACGCCGGATAAACGAATCAAAAGCAATTTGGGAAACTAAAGGTTACGTGACCCACTAGACACATGACAATCACTGAAACACATATGAAAATCGTAACTATGCACGATTTTCCTCCCCCCCCCCAAAAAAAAAAAAAATTTAAACTTTTTAGCCCGACCTGATATAAAACCGTGTTTTTTAATTTTTAAGACTATTTAGCAATTACTAAAAAAAGGAAAAGAAATGCTGAAACGCAGATTAATTAAAGTTAAAAATAAATCACGAAACGATTGTTTTGGAGTTTTCAAAAAAGTTATAACAGATAGTAAATATTTTAAAGAGTAGTGAGCATCAAATATGGGGAGGGAGGATTTTTTTTTAGGAGGAGCAGTCAAATATTTAAAATTGTAACGTTTTCTACAATTTCAAATGCGGACTGTTTCAATAAGCCTAGGGATAAATATTACTTATTTAATTTAATATAAAATTATAAAGAGGAAAGATTTGTTTGTTTGTTTGATTGAATTGAATTGAATAGGCTCCAAAACTACTTGACAGATTTGAAAAATTCTTTCACCGTATGAAAGCTACACTATTTCCGGTGAACATAGGCTATATTATATTTTCAAAAAAATTATTTCAAATCCTTATTAAAATGCCAATATTGTAACCCAAGGTGTAGAAAAATGAAATTAAAACATCTTTACATCGCGTGCGTTGCGAATACTAATGATTATAGAACAAAATAATGTACTACGACTTTGTTAACATGTAATTATCTACAAAAAATGTCGCAACAGCATATGTCTAACTGTTATAGTTATGTCACAATAAGTGTTTTTTATTTAAAAAAATAATTAAAATGCCGTTTCTGTAAAAGCTCTTTACTGTTACTTTGGTATTGATTCTTATCAAAATAAATTATTTCAAAATCAAGACTGATTTAATGGTTGCCGTTTACCCCGCTCGACTAGGCTGCATCATAATGTGTGATATAGGCGTCACTGGGGCACGGGAGGGGAGTCAATGTCAGAGACGGCATTTTAATTATTAGGTTATGAGTGTGTGTGTAAAAATTTATAACTTGAAATTTTTCTTAAATATCCGTGAGAAATCGGGGCGGGCTGCTATAATCTATATACATAAAGCAAAATCGTGTTAGTTACACCATTTATAACTCAAGAACGGATGGACAGATTTTTATGAAATTTTGAATGGAGGTATCTGACACCTTAGATTAACATATAAACTATATTTTATCCGACTAACTAAAATGAGGGTAATGTTTTTAGTAGTTGAATTTAATGAGATGAAGTGGTAGAAACAATTAGCGGTGTCAGTAGTGGCGGGGGACTGGGCGACTTGCTCTACCCGAAGAAAAGCGAGGGCGGGCCGCTAGTTATAGTATAAAAGTAAAAATAATGAAACTGTGAGGCAAAATATAGCAATTTTTTTAAAGTCTGCTATTCAGCAAATTTTACTCTCTAATACTTTTCAGAATTGTTTCTTCTTTGGAGTTTTTTGTCGACGTTCAACTAATGCAGCTTCTATCGAGCAGAAGGCTTTTGCATGTTCCAAAACATCATAGTACAAAGTATCGTGGACAACATTTGTCGAGATACTTACAAATTTTACAAGTTCGTATATATTTAATGGGTGACAATTCAATATAACATTGTAAAACTTTTAGACGATTTTGCAGTTTTTAGCAGTTTTTGTTTGTCCTGGTACAAGGGCAGATCTCGAGGCTCCTCAAAAAAGAGGGGGGGGGGACTTTTCAGAAATTTGGAGATTCCAATCGCACCTGCAGCTCGTGTCGGGACAATTTTTTTTTCATCATCAGTAGGATCGGGGCTAATTTTTTTCGTTGCAGGTCGGGTTTCGGACCAGTTTACTTTCATTTTTTGCCGTTGTTCTGGTTAAATACTTTTTTTTTTGCGAGTCGTGTTTGGGTAAGGTTCAATTCTACTTTGCCGCTGCGGGTTGGGTTGGGGTCCGGTTCTCTTTCTTTATTGCTGCTGGTTGGTATTGGGTCTGGTTGATTTCTATTTTGTGTGTGTGGGGGGGGGGGCAGGGCCGTAGCTAGAAGTGAACAATAGGGGGGAGGCTCAAGTGAATGTAGGGGGGGGGGCTCAAGTGAATGTAGGGGGGCTCAAGAGAATGTAAGGGGGGCTCAAGAGAATGTAAGGGGGACTCATAATTTTTTTCTCTCGCATTGCCATAGAAAGATAAAGTAATGCATACTCATATTGTAGGTACTATGTTTCTTATTAAAAAGTGTTCTAATAACTTCATTTTATACTAAGAAAATTATAGGATGATGAAAATTTTGAGTGTATAGCTGATCAAAATTAAACATCATGTTAGCTTCTTATGTGCGAATAGGATGAGGGAGGTGTTGAACAGACTTATTTTAGATACAATTTAGTAATCCTGCAAAATTGTGAAAGGTTTTCAAGACTAAGTTAGATTTTTGAACAGAATTTCATTTGAATTTTCGGAACAGAAATTCATTGAGTGACCTTGGAATCTTTTCCAGGGGGGGGGGGCTCAAAATATTTGGGGGGGGCTGAGCCGCCCATAGCGCCCCCTTAGCTACGGCCCTGGGGGAGGTTGAGTTGAGTACTATTTTATTGACGCTGGTTTGGTTTCGGTCAAGTTGACTTCTTACCTTTTTGCTACTGGTCGAGTGGATTTTTACGTTTTCCTTGCGGACAGAGTGGAATTCTACTTTTTATCTGCTTTTCTCTGCATTCTTTTTTGTTGCTGTAGTTGTTTTGGGGTGAAATTAATTTACACTATTTTGGGTTCTGATCTGATTCATAGGGAATTTTCAATCTCGCAAGAAGGATTCGATTCGACCTCATATTTCTAATGAAAGTCTAAATATTTTCTCCATTATGGAAGAAAATAGTTTAAAGGAGTATTATAAAAGAAAATATCGAAGATACTATAAAATGAAACTATACAAACGCCATAACAGACATTTCCAAATAGTTAATTATGAATATTTAAGATTTTACATTTCAATTTACATGTTAACACTGCTATTCGCATGTGTTAACATGTACATTAAAATATCCATACGGAATGTCTCGAATAGAAGATACCTCTATTTAACGAACACTTTTCAACAATTTAGCCATCTCTCTTTGGTTGATTCCGTTATGAGTATATATTAGATATTTATTTTCTATATAAAAGATAAAATTGATATTAGAAATATAAATGTCGACATTTTATAATTCCATTAAAACATGAATTGTTTTTCTTTCATTTCGATTCTAAATTGACAAAAAAATTTTTGGTCGGTTTTTGATTTGATTTCCAATGGTATTTTCGGGTTCGGATCGGAAGCAGGGCAATACTATACGCTCAGGGGTCAAATAAATTTTTTTGTCGAATATTTGAAAAATGAAGTTATTTTAAGTGCAATTCTTAGAGGAACGCTCTTTTCTGATTCAAGGAGGGAACACGAGAATCCTCAAGGGGGAGCGATTTCAAAATTTGGAGGTTCGGGCAGGAGGTGATATTTTTCATTGCTAGTGGAGATTATTTCTAAATTTTGCAGTGAGTCGTGTTCGAATCGGCTTGACATTTTTGCTGTGGGTCGGATTTGGGTCAGTTTGACTTACATTTTTTCAAATTCGGTTCTGTTCTGGATAAAATTTCACTTCTGAGAGTAACACTCAGGTTGATTGATTGGTTGGTTGAATGGGGTTTTATGGCGCAAAGTTACATCAGGATGTGCTGCGCAAAGAACAAGGTGGGGATTCGAGTTAATTAGAAAATTTGGTTAAAGATTTTTTTTTTTTTTTTTTTTTTTTTTTTGAGTTTGTTTTTTGTAGTAGGCCGGATAGATTTGTACTTTTTTGCTACGGACCAAGTTTGAGCAGGCTGACTTCGGAATAGGTTTTACACTAAAGAGCAAATACTAGATTTTTTTTCTCTATGTATTATAACATTCAAGTTGAAGATGTAAAACACATTTTTTAATTCTATTAAAATACATGAATTTATTTTCTTTCATTTCAGTTTCAGGTGTTCGGGTAAGGGCTCGATTTGACATAATTTGTAATTTTTGGGTTCGGATTGATATATTATGGGTCGGGTTGACTTTAAACGTTTCGGATTCGGGACATTTCTTCTTTTGGATCTTGACAAATTCGGATCTAGTATAAACTGGTCGATAACTGGATTTTTCAATAGATCAGACAATTTTTTATATGAAAAACTATATGTTTGAATATTGACGAGTATATTATATATATATTCATTTTTCTACTTAAACAAAAAAAAAATATTGATGTAATTATATGGGATAACTTTCCCAATTTCCTTCAAATATTAGATTGATTTTGTTTCATTTTGGATTTGTTGATCTGTTTTGTATCAGGCTATTCGGTACTGAATCAGATTTTTTTCTTTTATTTATTTATTTATTTTTTTTTAGCGAGCTTGGGTTGGGTTAAAATTGAATTGCTTTTTGAGCCTGGGCATGGAAATTTAGGTTCGGGCAGACCTCTAAAAGAACGAAGTCCACGCCAGGCCCGAAATGGAAGAAAAAATATAGTGTGGTCAAGTTTTGCGGGAAAAAAGTAAGATCCGAACTCGGAACGGTTTCCGAAAGAGTGAAGACTTGAGTAGAGATCTGGACGGGCTGGAGTTTCCAGTCTCGTCCCGGCCCGGACCGAATGAATGTTATTTTGACCCGGCCCGGTATAAAACAAAATATTCGGTCCGAGCCTGGCCCGCTCGTTTACACTTTTACATTTCTAGGCCAGGCCCGGCCCGTACAGAAATCATTGAAAATAGTCCAGGCCGAAATCGGCCTGCATCTTTATTTCGAAACAAAATCAGATTTTTATCATACAATTAAGATTTTTTAAAGATTACTGCATTCATATTCATTAGATGATTTTATAGAAAATTTTTACTGACATTACACAATAAGAACATTAAAAATTACTTAGGTTCTTAGACTTTCAACATTCAAATAAAGATGCACTGAAAAATTAATATGGTTTAGAATAAAAGAAAAAAAAAAAGAAAGTTAAAATTATCATAACTTTTGAAGCTGTGTAATAAAAAGTACATTTATGAAAATACTTCTTTATCATTTTATCAAAGATTTTCTCAAATTTAGAGGAGCTATTTTTTATGCATTTCTGATTTCATTTCTTTTTGGAAACACATGAGTTTAACAGGTGTTTTTATTCAGAAACAATGTAATGGAATGGCGTTGTCCATTTTTTGATACAAGCAAATACAATGCGCAACACACTATATAAAACGCTAATTTTCATGATATTTATGAAAATATTGTGAAAATTAGCGTTTTGAATCGAATTTCCCGAAGCGACAACATGCAAAAGGAGAAAAATCTGAAACCACGTGACAAGAATCTCTTATACCTCGACAAGTACATACAAATATCTTATTTACCAAAAATGAAATATGCTGTTCGATTCCAAATCCCTTCAATAGTTAGGCTTGTCAATTTTGTGCCTTTATAGTTAAAAATTAGTCAGAAAATTTGTCAAACTTTGGTGTTGTTCAGAAATGAATTTAAGAAACACCAAGGAGTATATTTCCAAAAAGTACGTTAACAGTACGTTAATAGTTTTTATCCCTTTTACAAATAATGTTGTCTGCCCTATACGTCTTACGAATAAATAAGTCTAGTTCTGACCCCGACTATATGTAGAAAAACAGTGCAAACCTAATCTTGGCCCGGCTCCAGTTTGCCAAAAAATTATTAAACCCATATAGACACAAAGCAACTGTCCGATGCTGATTTCTACGCTGTACACGTTACATTTATGTATTGATGTTGTTAAACTAGTATCTACTCGTGACGCACATTTATACTTATGGTCGTTAAACCCATATTCATTGAAAATAGATCTCATTTTAGCGTTTTTGCCGAAATCTTTATAAACGCCGGCAGGCCCGTTAAACTTTTTTATCGGACTGGCCCATACGGCCTGTTTATTTATTTATTTATTTATTTATTTTTTGCCAGTCTGATACAGGCCGATGCAGATCTCTAGACCTAACCGGTCTAGACTGGCCCGGGCCAACCCGGGCAGTGACAGCTTCGTCAAGTCCGATCAGGTCGCACCGTTCTCAATCTTAAACACGATTCATTTATCCTGTGGACATCTAATATCATTTTGCAGACCCTTCATTGGGCTCAAAGAGAGAGGGAGCGATCGCCCTATCGCTTCTGGTATTCATCATATTGAAATCTTGCTATTGAATCGCATCTTTTTATATGTCGACAGATGGTTCGTGGGAATTATTACATTGTTCTGCAATGAATAATAAATTTTGAAAGAAAACTTAATTGTAAAACATTGTAACATTAATAAAGCTAGACTGAATGTGCGGTATCTTCCTTAAGAAAAGAAAAGAAAAAAAAATGAATTGTGAAAAAGAAGAGACTTTAAGTGATAAAAAAAAGCAAGGACGGCGGGAAACAGATGACCAATTTCAACAGGTTTAATTTGATTATATATATAAATGGAATGTTTTTATGGAAATTCTTTTTAACAGAGAGTATACACGAAACAGCATTTCATTGCATTTCATGTTCAAAGTAGTGAACGTAATTTAAATATGCTAGGAACAGTTTTTCTCCGAAGTGCTTTTTACAACCGAATTCTTTTGTGTAACTCTGTAATTGAATGGCAAATGTTTTTCGCCAAATATTATACCGCAAGCATTTCTTAAGTCCATTTTAGAAGTTCGTATAAATTTCATTGTTTGTAAAAGAGTAACATTATTACAACAACACATCGCGAAAGATTTTTAGACCATAATATAATAGATTACTATGGAGATCCTCTGTGTGTATACTGTAAGTGCTATACATGACATATTTTTTTATAATTGTCTTCCAGAGTACCTCAGTAATGTATATGAATTTCATTACTTTTAAATTAGTATGGCGCTCCTTGAAACACCGCAAATGATTTATCTACATAGACCATAATGTAGCGGAATAATTTTGAGTGATCCTACACATTTCTTATGTTTCTTCAATTTTTTAAAAAGTGTTTAATTTTTTAAAAGTAATTTTTGCTCCTTAAAAAAACTTTGTTAGTGTTATGCAGAATTTGCAAAAAGTCCTTAAAAATATTTAAGTTTTTTGTTATTTATTAATTGGAGGTGAAAATCTGAGTTCTCTGAAATTCTGATTTAGAAAAATAATTTATATCACCCTTGCCCCCCCCCCCCTCGAATCAAAATTTCGTTCCCGCCTTTTGCTCTCATCACAGCCTTCAATATTATCCCTTCCAGAAGTATCACTTCGCTGTTTTGCTGTCTATCTCACTGTATCCATGTTTACAGAATATAGCCACTTTGTTGTAACAGTAAAAGATCTATCACAAAAACTCCTCCCCACTAACTAAAAATGAGATTTTTCCCTCTCATCCTATTAGTAAATGCCTAGAATTTATTCATAGAAACTTTCCCCACATTTTATTATTTTTTTAAGCCCATTTGTTAATGTTTTAAAAGGCAAATAAAAGTAAGTCATTTAAAAAACTTCTCCATCCCACATACACACCAAAATAAATAATTATAAATTGTTCCCCCCCCCCCAGCTTACAAATTTTAAACTTTTAAAGTCATCGATTTTTTCTAAAACTTTTACTGTAATAATAAATAATCAATCATAGTTTTACTCTTAACCCCACAAAAATTGATGTTTTCCCCCTATTTCTCCTTACCAAGTATATAAAATTTAGTCTTTAAATCTCTTTATTTTGTGTTTAGCCATATTTGTTAATCTTTAGTCATATAAAGTAAGTCATCTAACAAATTCCCTTCATCCCCCTCCAAAATAAATATATAAATACTTTTCATTTTTTCCTTCTCAGAGATCTCCAACTATTATATAAATGAAATTTTAAACCAATTATTTATATGATTTACGATATTCGAACGAAATGTGGTAATTCAGCATAAAAATCTTTTTCTAAATTTAAAGGGGGGGGGGTTAGCTACCCTTTCTCCCCCTATACTTATTCAATGAATTCTTAAAACTAATCGCCCCCAGGAGGATACCTTCTTTAAATATTCACGGGCTTCCTAACCCAAGACACCTGAATGATCTTTCTCTTTTCTTTTTCCTCTGATTTCTATTGTTTTCCTTTTTTTCTTTGTTTCACTCTCGTTGTGGTTTTTTTTCCCGGAGGTGAGGGCAATTTGTATGAGCCGATATCACTCTGTATATCGATGGAGAATTGTAAACCACCCACGTGTTTGCTGTGTGTAACGTCACGTGTTTGTAGGAAACAGTAGAAGTTAACCGGATTCAAACGCAACCCACAACAAAAAGTAAAAAAATAAACCCGACCAGCAGCAAAAAATAGAAGCGAACTGGACAACAAATTTTGTAAAATGATCACGGAGAAAAACACGAATATCTTCAAAATATCGTGAAACAGACGCACATTTTGTACAAAAATTGCAAAAAAGAACGAACATTTTACCAAAGAATTCACCCCAATAAATTCGGATCAACCCGAACCTTTCTCGATAAAGTAACAAGTAAGAAAAATCATGCGTTAAGAATTGATTATGAAGCACTTTCCAACACTTAATGAAATCTTTAACAAAACTTTGTTATTTAGGGAAATAATGGTGTATAGCCAAATATGTATTCCAGTACTTTTGAACAGCTCTGTATTTCATATGTCACTTGATATAATGGGAAAATTTAGTTTAGCAAGAAAATACCCAGTAGCTTGAAATTTATTTTTCAGCATTTCATACTATCAGATGGAAACATACGTGAATATTTTTGTTCAGCCCTGTAGTTTACATTGTACCTTTATTACACGTCAGCATTAGGCTAAAATTTATTGTAAACTAAAACACTTTTAAAACAACTGAAATCACATTCTCATAAATTATCATTCATAGGCGTCCATGTACCGAATTCTTTGCGTGGCCATGTATATCCTTTTATCTATATTCTGCAAACATTTCTCAGTAAATTGAATGAAGCTCAGCGTAAAAATGCATAGCTTATTTAAGAACAACGTTTAAATAATTTATACTCATATTCAGTAACGTTGGTGAGCTCTTTTGGGTAGCCCTGTATATCAACTATAACATTTATACACATCATATAATGTGCATATTTTTAGCGAAATATAAACGCGCATATCATAATTAAAATGCATTTCATCCCTCTATCAGCCATCATCGGACACATATACGGTACTTCGGAAAGAATATATTATTTGAAATCTTTTGTATGGCCCTGTAAATGCTATGTACTTCATATCATGCAAGACAGTAGCGTATAATTTATATTAAGCTTCAGTGACATATATCAATTTTATTATACATGAAACCGCTTAATATATTTAAAGTATGCCACACACAATTTCCCCCTTTTACCATTATCTTATAGAATTCTTTTGTGTGGCCATGTAAATGAATAATAGCTATATTTTCACCTTATATTTTATAGAATGCATATTTTAATATGTTTGACAGGGTATAACATCTTTAAAATTCCTTTGAAACGATTTTTCCATATAGGCCGTAATGTAATGGGAAACTTTGATTCGCCCCGTAGTCGTAGATAAACTAATCATGGGAGAAACTTCATTTTCGATAGGACTTGCGCTAGGGTAAACGTCAATAACGTCCTAAAATTTCATGGCAATCCGAGTATATAAACGATTTTTCCCCATGGACCGTAATGTAATGGAAAACTTTTGATTCTCCCTGTAGATAAACTAATCATGGTAGAAACTTCATTTTCAATAGCGTTCGTGCTAGGGTAAACGTCAATAATGTCCTAAAATTTCATGGCAATCCGAGTATATTAACGATTTTCCCCATACGCCGTAATGTAATGGGAAACTTTTGATTGTCTCTGTAGATAAACTAATCATGGTAGATACTTCATTTTTAATAGGTGTCGTGCTAGGGTAAACATCAATAACGTATAGAAATTTCATAGCAATCCGAGTATATTTACGGGAGTTAGAGCGCGGACAGACGGACAAACGGCCATCTGGCCAGACGGACAGACAAACCGAATGCATAAGCACTTTTCAACTTTGTTGGAAAGTGCTAAAAACCAAATCCTAAAGTGTCCAAAATGCGCTAAGCACTGGTAAAAAGTAAAAGTCAACCAGATTAAAAACAAAATGTAGCAGTCAACGAGACCCAAATCTGACAAAAAAAAAAAAAAAAAAAAAAAAAAAAATCAGAAATTAACTTGAACAGCAGCAAAGAGTCGAAGTCAACCCGACCCAATCTCGACCCAAGTAGGAATTAACCCAGACAGGAGCAAACAAGTTGGAAATTGCACGTGAACGTAGCAAATGAGGTGCGTTCGTACGATAACGAAGTTTTTAAAATATTCAGATCTTGCTGATATAGTAGAGCGTACTCTGGATATAGTATAGTAGTCGAAATCTTTACGTTTCTGTAAATATGCAGGAAGTAATTTTTATTATAGCTCAACAACATATATCTTTTCATAAAATGTGAAATAGTTGAATATAATTAAAACACGTACCAAACCATGTTTCCTCGTATATAGCATTATTTAGTGGAATACTTTTGTGTGGCCCTGTAATTTAATAATAAAAATTATTTGCATCACAGATTGTACAGAATGCATATTTTAGTATATATTTCATACTGATTCATGCTGATTCTATTATGTTCGAATGAGTGTAACATCATTAAAATACATTTGAAACTTTTTCCCCATTGACCGTAATGTAATGGAATCCTTTTGATTGTCCCTGTAATTGATCTATGCATCCGATTTTCATAACATTTGAAATGACTCCACAAAATTACGCAATAATTATATGTTTTAAATTTCAAACGATTAGAATGCATTTAATACTTTTTTCCCTATTGACCGTAATATAACGGAATCCTTTTGAATGTCCCTGTAATTGATCTATCCATCCGATTTTCATAAAATTTGAAATGACTCGACAAAATTACGTTATAATTATGTATTTTAAATTTCAAACGATTCGGTTGGGTGGTTTTTGCGTTGTTATATGCGGACAGACGGACAGACGGACGGACTGAGCGACAACAATAGGTGCTACGTATTTACATAATTACGAACGCACCTAAAAATGGAAGCCAACCGGACTCAAACCCGACCCACAGCAAAAAAGTAAAAAAAAAAAAAAACACGAGCCACATAAGAAAATGCCCCCACCATTACATTGGGGGCCACCCATGCATTACACTGGAGTATCCAAATTTCTAAAATCCCCCCCCCCCCCTTGAGGACTCTCAAGATCAGCCCTTGGTCTTCGCCTCCCTTTATATCAAAATTTCGCTTCGCCTTTTGAATCTGTCACAATCTTCTAAATTGCTCCTTACAAAAATATCACTTCGTTTTGTAGTCTACTCCACAATACCCATATTTGTAGCATATAAGTCACTTTAGTATATCAATAAACAATCAATCACAAAATTTCCTCCCCACCTCCCTACGACTGAAATTAGGATTTATCATTCTGTTCCTTTAAGTGCAGATAATTTCGTTCTTTAAATAATTCCCACTTTTATTATTTTTTTAAACCGATTTATAAATATTTTGAAAGGCAAATAAATAATAAGTCTTCTAATAAACATCTCCCCCTACACACACACACGAAAATAAATAAATAAATAATGTGCTTATTTCTTTTTTTTCCTCAGCTCACAAATTTTAAACAAACACAAATTCCACCATTTTTTGAGTGGGGGGGGGGGGGCATTGCACTATTTTCTCCCCTACCCATATCTCACTAAATTTAAAATCTTTGAAAGTTTTTTCTGTTTTTTTTTTCAATAGGTTTATACATATTTTATTCTAAAAATAAATAATTAATCGTAAACAACCCATAAATATCGTTGTATACCCCCCCCCCCCCTCGTTCTTTTGAGGTACACAAAATTAAAAATCTTTAAAACACTTTTAAGTTACATTTTTCATCCTATTAATAAATATTCAAGAAGGTAAATAAGCTGTCATCTATAAAACTGTCCTACTATCTCTCCCCCCCCCCCCAAAAAAAAAATCCGTTTTTTCCCTCTACTCCCCCCCCCCCTTCTCAACTTACAAAATTAAATTCTTTCTTTTTTCTCTCCGTATTTTAATAAAAAAATAATTAAAACCTGAAATCCTCCTTCTGCACAAATAATTAAGTCTTTAAATATGTTTAATTTTTTTTAAGTGCTAATTATAAATCTCTGCTAACTATAATATTAACAAAATCTTTTTAACTATGTAGGAAAGTGTTAAAAATAAAGCGATAGATATGCATTAAATTCTACACAAAACACATGTTTACATTTTTTGCGTATTGTGTTTGGGCATTTCTTACAGTAAAATATCTTTAGAGAGATATTTAAATAAAATATTGTGATTTTCCATTAGTAATTTTTCACAACTTTTCGCAATTATTTCCTTTCTATTAGCTCAGAATTCAACCACTAAACATAAATACCAAAATTACCCGAGTTTTCGGCTGAGTTGAGTAAATCCATAAAAAAATGAATCAGTACAATATATCGGATCAAAACAAAAACCATTCTTAACTGACTGTATCATTTAAAAAACAGTTTTCAAAACCCCCCTCCTCCCTCCTATAGACTTTACTGCTATGTCAGGGCTCAAAATTAAAAATTGCTAGAGCTTCTTGCGGTATTTATATAATGCTTGTAAAAATCATCAAGAATCTAAATTTTCTTCCACCTGAAATATTGACAAAATATTTTGCTTTATTGACTTAACATCACACAAAGTTTTTAAAATTTGCTACACTTTTTCTGTCACATTTGTCACTACAAACAATAATAAATTATGTATTATGTCTATAAACGACTAGGCTGGGATTAACAGATATTTCTCCTTTCTTCAAAATTTCTATTTCCTTTTTGCCCTTACTTGCTTGCCTCTCCGCAAAAAATAAACAATGTTTAAATATTTAAATTTGTCTAAATATTTTTCTCATAATTTTATGAAGTATTTATGACTTTAACTTCAGTGCTATTTATCTTCATAAGTTTCGTATTCTAAAAAGAATCCCTCCCCCTTACCCCCTCCCTCAAAAAATAGTTATTTAAACTACTTGTACCTGATATCACCCCCATCATTCAATATTAATTTTTTATTTATTTATTTTTTTTTTTTTTGTGATTGCGTTAAGTAAATAAAATAGTTTTTATTTTATAGTAATCTATCTAAATTAATTATTCTTTTATTTTCTGAAAATCAAACCATTTTAATTTTGGAACGCTAATCACAAAGAGATTGAAATTCTTTTGAAGCTCGACATCATTGCATTTACCCAAAGTAATGGGAAATCAGTTGAAAAAAAAATCCTTTAAACATGAAATCGGCTAGAATTGCGCACCTTTGAAGAGAAAAATCGTCGCAGATAATTGGTTAAGAGCATTCTATTTCCTAATTGGATGATTGCATGTCAATCAAAGTAATTTTAGCCCATCCTTCGAATCCGCTGAAAAATCGAGTCGCCATCTTGAATTGTCTTGGCTTGTGACTAGTGTGTGCTCTTAAGAATCATTTGATAAAATTGGACTTTTAAGTGTTTTCCACCAAGACTCTTGTCTTGGTGGAAAGATTGCGGACTGATTTTTGGCAGACTGATTGAGTTTTAATATGAGAATCAAGATTTAAATAATCCTAGATTTTCATCCTTGGTTGCGATGAGATGATTATCTGTGCTGCCGATTCCCGATCTATTTAGCCTAATATACTAAATTTTACCATGTACGATTTTTGAATTTTACAGAATCTTCATGCCATGTTCATTGCAATTTTTAGAGATTTCTTCTAGTTCCATGGCGATACTTAGAGATTTGTAATGCAATTCAACACGTACTTTTTTTTCTTTCTTTTTTTTTTTTTTTTTTTTTTTTTTTGTACAGTTTTACAGATATTTTTTGACATCCGGAAAAGGAATTCTTTTTCGAACTAATATTCTAAAAAAGTAAATTTTGTTCTTTACAATTTTTGAAGTTTTGAGATGTATAAATATGAAATTCAGTGCGATTTTGAGTAATTTTTCAGAAATTTTTATATAGTTTCTCATCATTTTCTCTATACAGATTTTGTCACGAGCAACTTTAGAATAAATATTTAACAATTTTGAAAGAATCTGATTTTTGTCTGCATACGTAATATTTGAACGACTTCCTGGGGGAGAGAGAACACATGATAACACGCGTATTTATAGATCTGATTTGGAAGTAACTTTTGGTGTGTACATAGTACACAACTATGTCTGGACCGAGTTTGTTGGTCAGTTTCATCCGCCATATTGTGTCACAATAAGGCACGCCACACACCAATGAAACATGCGTCAAAAATCATGCAACATGACGCAGTCAAACCGGTTTTTCCTTTGTTATCAGGGTGAAATTGTCGTATGTCGCACGTTTTTTCGTCCAATGTCTCACTGGTGTGTGGCGTGCCTAACGGCCATTTAAACTTAAAAAAAAAAATAAAAAATAAAAAATAAAAATAAAATTAGGTTAAAAAAAGTGAGAAACTGAAAAAGATTTTTTTATTCAAGTATTTGACCTTGATACAAAGATTCCAGAGCATTTTTTGTTTCGTTTATATAAAAAATGGCTGAGTTATAGCACTTTGAATTTCTAGTATGGCTGACATTTTGAAATGATCTGATTTTTGTCACGTGATAATACGCATATTTATGAATCGACTTGGATGTAACTTAGTGCGTACATAGTACATGCCTGGACAGAGTTCATTGGCTAGTTCCATCCGTCATCTTGTTTTAAAATAGTGGCCATTTAATTTTTTTAAATTAAATTTAAAATTAGGTACAAAATAGTGAGAAATCGAGAAAGATTTTTCTTTCATGTGTTTGACCTTGATGCAAAGATTCCAGAGCATTTTTTGTTTCGCCTATATCTTAAAAAATGGTAGAGTTATAGCACTTTGAATTTCTAGTGTGACCCACATTTTGAAATGATCTTATTTTTGTCACTTGATAATATGCGTATGTATGAACCGATTTGGATGTAAATTAGTGTGTACATAGTACATATGAATGTCTGGATTGAGTTCGTTGGCTAGTTTCATCCAGGGTTGCGGAGTCGCAGTTGGAGTCGGAGCCGGTCTCAGTTTTGGGCAAAAGAGTCGGAGACGCTAAAAAACAAGCCGACTCCGACTGCAGTTTTTTTTTTTTTTTTTTTTTTTTTTTTTTTTTTTTTTTTTTACCCTCCGATGCTATTTCTTTCAGACAAGCTAAAAAATGCCGTGTCGTCAGCCCTGAATTTTCTATTCAGCCGATTTTGATGATTATTTTTTTAAATGAAAGCTATTTATTTGTAGTTGTGCCCATTTTAGCTATTTTTTAATTTATTTCCATTTTTTATAATTTATTTTTAATTTTAAATGCTTTTTACGATATTTCTTCAAAATGGTGGCAACTTAGTTTAGCTTTTCTCTCGATAATAAAGATTTATTTTCCATTATCACTTTCCACGAGTCAGAAGCTTTATTTCATCAGTGAACATATCCTCGCATTTAAAAGAAAAAAGTCAATTGTTTTCGTAAAATTTAACCACAATAAAATGATTGCGTATAATTATGCACTAATTGAGGTAAAAAGTATATTTACTGAGAAATAATAATAATAATGTAAATAAAATAACAGAAAATAATTTATGATAAAAATTAATGTCTAAAGAAAAATTTCAAATGAGGAAAATGATGCCATTCAGCAACCAGATAAATGGGAATTACAATATTATTACGGATGCCTTTTTCATATTACTAATAACAGTAACTTTTAAAAAACATTTGAAGAGAAAAATGACGTCATTATTTAAAGCATCGCATTTTTACTCATAACGATATTACATTTCAATATTTCTTTTTATTATGGAGACACTGAGATTGAGATTTTACTTTCAGATGACTTCAGTTAGTGAAAATAATGTCACAATAAAATGAAATTAGTTTTTTTTTTTAATAAAATTATTTTTTTGTGAGTGCATATAAAATTTCTGGATTCCGCCGGCACTCAGATTACAATTTTAACTGAAGATGTGCGAATAGAACTGGACATTAAGTTTGGAAATATATTTATTATATATTGATTCAATAATGTAATTACTTTTGCTTTTTTTTAACCTAATTGATCGGGTCTTTTAAATATTTCATTCGTCGAATTCGATGGGGTTCCACTCGTTTTATTGTTAAAATGCATTTCCTTTTTCTCAGCTTCTATAAAAAAGCATTTAAACTAAAGAAAAAAAAAAGTTTTTGATGAATCTAGTCAAGGAAGAAGTAGCACGTCAAATTTTATCTTTTTATTATTCCGCAATTCCAAAGACTCAGAGAGAAATTGCTAATCAATTGGGTATTTCACGCCGTTCTGTTTGCTATTATATTGATAAACACAGGAAAAATGAAGTTAGTTCATTGCATTCTAAACGGGGTCGCCTTCTAAAAGACCCTATCGATTTTTTTTCTACTCGGAGGCGAAACTGAATTCTGCAATGGCAAAATCTACATTCAACTTTTTTTTTTTTTGTTCTTGTTGTTTAGTTGAAAATGATATTTAACCAATTTTATATAATTTTAAATCTATAAAATGGATTATTGTTGTTATTTTTCTACTATATCAAATATCAAGCTATATACACTGGTGTGCAAAATTTAAGAACGAGTCCAAAGATGCAAAATTTTCAAGGGATTTTCAAGCGATAATTTTCACGCGAATATTCAAAAGGAAGTAATATAATTCGAATAATTACTATCCCTGCATAACAGCTATTCCATATAACATCAATAACCAATTTATTCTATTCTGAGTTAAGTTTATTCTGAGTTCGTGCAATGATTTTTTTAATTTTTCGCGATTTTTTAAGGAATTTTTAGAGGATCCCCCCCCCATTTTTATTTTGTCAGGCCTGAGCAACTCAGAGCAAATTACCTAGTCTAATAATAAGGAAAGAGGATGCGTGAGTATGTGTGTTTCTCTGTGTCTGTGTGTGTGGGGGGGGGGGGGGATATCAAAATGCGTTCTAAATCGATTGCTGCATGTACTACTACAGAATTTTGTAAGAAGATACTTCCATGTATGCAATTATGCATCTCGAAACCCAATTTTGAAAATTTTTATTGCATTTGTTAGATTTTAATTTCTTATGCATTTTTAAAATTTTAATTTTTTTGCAATTTTTAGTATTTTTGCCATTATTTTTAGAGATTTTTTTACGGTAGCAAAAGCTACATTAGCAGTTTATTAGCGGATTCAGCCTTTAAATTCAAAATAGTAAATTTAATCTTTTTTTTTTTTTTTTTTTTTTTTAAAAATTTGAGATTTATACAGCGATTTTTTTTTTAATTCTTCACAAAATTTTCATATTTTAATTTTTTTTCGCATTTTGCAGGTTTTTTAAATTTTTATTTTTTCCGCGATTCTTGTAGTTTTTTACATTTGAAAAAATAATCTGGTTTCAATCTTTTCCAGTCCAATATAGTGAATTTATTCTATTCTCAGTCAAATTTATTCGGAATTCGTGCAATAATTTTTCAGTTTTTCGCGATTTTTTATAAAATGTTACAGTATTTTTTCCCCATTTCTATTTTGTCAGGCCAGGGCAATTCAGACCAAATTACCTAATAATAAAGAAAGACGATCTGTGAGTATGTGTGTGTATGTGCGTGGGGAGGCGGGGGGGGGGGTGGTATTAAATTCTTTCTAAAGCGATTGCTGCATCCACAACTACAGAATTTTGTAAGAAGATACCTCATGTATGTAATTACGCACCTCAGAACCTAATTTTGAATTTTTTTATTGCATTTTTTTTATTTGAATTTTTTATGCAACTTTTAGTATTTTTGCCATATTTCTTAGAGATTTTTCCACAATAGCCACATTAGCAGTTTATTAACGATTTCAACCTTTCAACTCAAAATAGTAAATCGTCTTCTTTTGAAGAAAATTTATTAGAGATTTACACAGCGATTTTTTATTTTAAATTTTTCGCTAAATTTTTATAGTATTTTTAGTTTTTTTTTTTGCGATTTTCTGCAATTTTTTACGGTAGAAAGTTAGGGGAGGGGTTTTTCGACTATTAGAATTTTCAACTTTTACAATATACAAAACATCAATCCTACCGCAGGACCTTATTTTCTAAAGAAAAAAAAAATTGTAAAAGGAAAAAAAATATATATATAATGGGAAACACATACATACATACATACATATGTGTGCGTGAAAATTTAACTATTAGTGGTTATTATTAAAGTTGTTTTTGCAATTCACTTACTGGATAAAGTATAACGAACTTAAATATTAATTGTATAGTTATATATAACAAACAGGTGCGTGTCTTTTATTAAATACTGAAATTCAAAAGAATAATGCAATCAACATATGAAATAATGAAACATTTCTTAGAAAGTCAAACTAAATTCTAACGAGAATGAATCCGCAATATTTTTGTGTTATAACAGAGTTCTATTTCATTGAAGTTTAAAATAAATAAGTAAAAGTTCCGTTATATTATCAAAAGGCAAATTGATTACTGTGATTGATTCTATTTTCTATTTATATATTATTGTTGCCTCCTAAAAAATTATCATAATGCTTTTTTTTTTAATTTTAAATTTAAATTTATAAACAGAATACATTTCTATAAAATTAATGTAAATTTGGTTAAAAAATTAAAAAGATCTTTTCCTTTTTTTTTTATTTTATATCTGTAGCTCTTTATTCTTATTATTATAATTAAATACTTTATTTAGTAAATCAACATATATCTCAATTGTTTATGTTAAAACATAAAAAATACATAAAAACCCACATTTATAGAAAAATAAGTTTTTCAAACATGCATGTGCCAACTACGAAACAAGAAATGATTCTTTCTGACCACTGGGTAAAAGAAAATTCTATTTATAGTAAACAAGACGGGAGAAAAAAGGGGATAAGGGTGTAATAAGACCCCAGCGGTCGGGAGAGGTAGGGGATATGAAGTTTCTCCAAAATTGAAGTTCCATATCACCCCCACCGTTTTCACCCCCCTGACTTCCCCCTAAACTAGCGGAGGCGGACTTTTTATGCAGAACACTGCTTTTTCACAACATTTTTTTGTATTTTAATGCAAATCACGCTTATTCCAATTTATTGAAAATTAAAAGACAGTTTTATTTAAGTAAGTTGAACTATTTTGAAGTGAAATGCTTTTTTCAAATTCTAAAGATGTTTGTTTTACAGCCTCTGTAAAGCCTTTTATGGAAAAGTACCTCAGTTTTTAATGAGCCAGAATTTCATCTCCATTTGCTACTAAATGACAAACCACAGCAAAAAAGTACAAACAGACTTAACTCAGTAAAGGCTTAAAGTATTTTGTGCAGAAAAAAAATTAGAAAAATCTTTAAATGCAAATGAGAGAGAACAATAGGCGTTTTACATTGGATTAACATTGGCTACGAAAGTTCAGAAGCTCTGTGCAGCGGGGCCTTAAGCTCTGGTGCTGAAAAGAGAGTGTGCGTTCGAACCCCACTCCTGACAAAATTTGCAGCCATGTATAATTTAGAATATTTTTTCCGTATTATAATTTTTATTAACTGACTTCAAAAAATCGTTAACTTTTAACTAAAAAGAGAAAAATAAACTTTTCTACCAAAAATTGAACTGACTTCAAAAACTACTGCAAAGTGAAAAATAACTTTTTTACATAATAATAATAAGAAATTAAATTAAGAGCATAGTATTTACCATGCGTATTATTATATTTATATACATTAATTTGATTTTTTGGAGTCGGTGCCAGCCAAGCCAATTTCAAAATTAGAATTAAGTATCCAATGCAAATCCTAAAAGAATAAAGGCTTGGCTGGCACCGACTCCAAAAAATCAAATTAATGTACATAAATATAATAATACGCATGGTAAATACTATGCTCTTAATTTAATTTCTTATTACTATTATGTAAAAAAGTTATTTTTCACTTTGCAGTAGTTTTTGAAGTCGGTTCAATTTTTGGTAGAAAAGTTTATTTATTTATTTATTTTTTTAAATTTCAAAACAAACCTTTTCCCTGATGGATATCTTTGAGAGACAAGGAAGCACATGCGATTTAGCTTTTTTAGGGTTTTAAATGTATAGCTACGTCATGATATAATTACTATAAAGCAAATGCCATTTGTGTGGGTCAATATTGCATCATTTGTAATTTACAAATAAAGAAAGGCAGACCTTCAGTTTAACAAAAGAATTAGGGTTTTTTTCTTCGTTTCTTCCATGTTTTTATGACCTTTAGAGCATCATTTCATCCAATACCACTTCCATAATCTATAGATTAAAAACGAAAGGAAAATATTTATACTGATAATCTTAAATATCTCTGGAGTCTAGAGGGTGTAGCATAAAAGAGGTCGAATCAGGAGCTCGCTTTTTATGGGACGTGTTATGAAAGCAAAGCAATGTGCTGCTTTTGATCCGATATGTAAATATGTGGAGGAAAAAAAAATACGTATCTTTCACCCCTTGCCCAGATTCGGATTCATACAAAAGAACGCAGTCTTGCATTTTTAGAAGAGGCATGTATTTTAACCAACACAATTTTACATGCTTGAGTAGTTTATGAAATTACAGATCTGTGGGAGGGTAGGATATTCCGTTTTATTGGCAGAGCATGTTTGGAACTCCTCATTAATGCAACACAATTATTCTATAAGGATAGAAATCCAATAATTAGAAATGTACAAATAATGCATGAAAAGGTAGTAAACAGCCGTTTCGAATCTACTATGGAGATTCTTCATCAGTGCAAGACTCAGCAAGACATCAAAAGCAAAACCAAGCTTTTTTTTTTCTTGCTTGCTAAGTTTTGCACTGATTAAGAATCTCGATAGTAGATTCGAAACGGCTGTTCGCACCTTTTCATGCATTATTTGTGCATTTCTAATCATTGTTTTTCTATCCTTTTACATTTTCGCAGAAAGGCCTTTTTTTTCCTATTTTCACAATTATTCTAAATGGTAGATAAATCATACGAGTTGTAATTTTACTACTCAATTAAAATAGAAAAAAAATGTCCAGGCCAGGATTTGAAATAGGGAACTTTAACTTCAGATGCCAGTGCTCTGCCAAATGAGCTTATCCAGGGCACAATTCACTCAGAAAACCTTTAGATAAATAACACTTCATTTGCTATATGATAATATATCTATCTGATTTTTTCTGAGTTCAATAGAAAAAAATCGCAAGTAACAGAAATCCAAGTAAATGTTGGAAACATAATTACACTTCAGTAATTCTACTCAGTTATACTAAATGGTAAATAAACCATACGATATGTAATTTTTCAACTGATTAAGGAAATGGCCAGGCCAAGATTTGAACTAGGGACGTTTAGTTTAAGCATGCCAACGCTCTGCCAACTGAGCTTATCTGGAACAAATTTGACGAATACAATTCACTCACAAAACCTTTTGATAAATACATTTGGTTTGTTATCCAAAAAAAAAAAAAAAAAAAAAAAAAAAAAAAAAAAAAAATCAACAAAATACATACCAGGTAGTGAAACTCTAAGAAAACATTTGAAACATAATTACGCTTCATTAATTCAACACAATTATTCTAATTGGTAAATGAAACACACGAATTGTAATATTTCAATGAATTTGAACATTTAATTAGTTAACTTTAGTTAATTAACAATTTAGTTAATTAACTGATTGTTTCATGCATTTCCGAACAAAATAAATTAAAACTTATGTCATAAAGTTGCCCTTTCGGATCTGCTTTAAAGGACTATGTTATCATATAATCTGAATTCGCTTTCATATGATATGGGTCGCTATTTATAAGTAATGATAACCAAACTGCCGACTGCTGTAAAAATCAAATAAACATGTTTTGAACAGAAAAATATATTTAACAAAATATATATATTTTTAAGATACGTTATTATTATTATCATTATTATTATTGTTACTATTATTACTATTATTATTATTATTGAGAGCGGATGTTTGGCAGCTATGAAAACTATTAAATATATTTTTCTACATTGCTATGACTAACAAATTTTTTGCATAATCTTATTTGCGATGTCCAGAAAATACTGACCGTGGGAAATATTAGCGTTTCCTCGGGATATCGATATTGTGAAATTAGCTTCATAACTATCCACAAATATGCATTTGCATGACCACAGCTGCTACAACTTCTAGATTAAACAATCGTCGATTTCTCAGAATTTGAGTCGAAATGTTGAACAATGTTGTGCAATGTTGAATATATGCTTATTCAGGTTATTTTACAGCTATCAATATCTTATAATAAGTCGTCTTATTAAATTGCTATTTAAATTTCTACCATAAAATAAAATGTATATTTCGTTTCGGAAATCGGATGGTTTCTACTGCTGGACAAATTACAACTCATGTTTTTTAAATGTTTTAACTCTTGATATAAAAATTTCTTGACCCATATGTGCTTGAATTTTTGTTTTCTCAAATTTTTTGGTAAAATCACGCAAATGATGCAAAATTAACTGAAAAAAAAAAATTACACCAAAATTTTTTGATAAAATGTAAACGTATTAAATATGGGAATATGCATAATATTTATAATAGCATAGTTATAGGTTTTGTCTAAAATATTAAAAAAACTTTTAAATTAAATATTATGAGTTATAAATAGTATTTTTATGAATTTCTAAATATATTTATTTATTTATTTACGGAGACTAATAACATTACAAGTATTAGTAATAATAAACTAAGAATGGTCTATTTGAGAGTTCAAAACAATTTGAAATTTTCCTCTTAGACTTCACCAACTAACATTTTCTAATATTATTGACGCATTCTTATTTTTCGGGTATTATAGGCTTGATTATTGATTCCAATGCATGTTTCTTTAAGTTTTCGGGACCCAAATCCCAGGCTAGGCTCGATCGGAAAGAGGATCGTTGGCAACGCTGCGGAAATCAACATAGTCCCCGAAACTAGGTTCATTTAAAAGATTTTTCAAAATATAAAATCATACAAAATTGAGGGTTGTTAAAGGTTATTATAGCGGGCTCCGGGCAATGCCGGGCGGGTCAGCTAGTTTTAAATATAATTGGAAATTAAAAACAATCCACGGTGATCTATATAAATGATACGTAGATACAAAATTAACTGATGATAAGATATGAAATTTGATTCATTAAATATTACATGAGTTGATCTTGTTTACATTTCGTTTTGTCGAGAAAACTTATTGAGAGTTGAGTTGCATATAGCACTTCACCTAATAGAATGATAGCAAAGTTTGATTGAGTTACATGCCTCGAATTAATTTTACATGGCAAAATCAAGGTTGGAGGACTTGCTATGTGAATTATTCCCTCCATAAATTATTATTATTATTATTATTATTATTATTATTATTATTATTATTATTATTATTTATTATTTTTTTTTTTTTTTTTACTTATTGAAGAATGAATTCTTTTTTGTTCCCTTTGGTGGAAAGAGACATTGGACTGTTAGTTTAATTCTCAGTGAAGTAATCTCAAAGCAAAGCATACATACACTTCAATATAACTCATCTTTCAAACATTATTTTTCTCAAACCATCTCTATAAAAGTATAATTTTTATATAGTTTTAGCCGAAAAAAATAATTTTAATTAAAAGTGGCCGCTTGGCATAAGAATAACAAAAGTGGTCATCCCGGCTGTTATCAACAGTTTGCTAATGACAGCCAAATGCTTTGCGCGTAAAATAATAATCTGTACAATATTTGGCGGCTAATCACCTGTGCCTGCCTGCTAATATTGAAGTACAAAATCGGCAGTATAGCATATAAAGAGTGAAGCGGGTAGTCCGGAACTGGCAGTCACATGATTTAGGCTTTTATTAAATAGATTTCATAATTTCATTATCTTAACATGCAATTAAAATAATGGTACAGGAATAAAATTTAATTTTCCTATAATCTGAAACGTTGAAATTTAACTTTAGTTAAAATTAATGCTTGTTTTATGAGTTATGCTAATCAATTTAATATTGATTAATAATTGTAGTTATTTTTGTCAATGTTTTATAATAGTCCAAGACCCTATGTCATCGAACACAAGTAAAAATCCTTTATTTTATGGTAGAGTAATAATAGAGGAATCTAATGATCCACATCTGCCGGAAGTTAAGTGGTGCCTAAGCCAAAAATTGATACCACTAGCAGTTGACTCGTAAGTTTAGCATCGTGTTTGCCGTACAATCAAAAGTATGTAAACATATGAAATTGGGTGCAGGAAAACATAATGCTAAGCTTACAATATTAAAAATCTGTACCATTTCCAGCAGCGTCACTCCAATGCTTTTATCGAATATTTCTGTTCTAACCAATGAGAATACTCCATAACACAGTGAAGTAACCATTTTCTATAAATACGGTGGAGTGACGTTGCAGTAAATGGTACAAATTTTTAACAGTGTGCGAGTTAACCATTAGTGGCATTCATTTTTGACTTATGCACAACTTCGGTTCCGGCAAACATGGTTCATTAGATTTCCCTATTACTATACCATTCCATAAAATAAAGGGTTTTTTTCTGGTGCTTGATGACATAGGGTTTTGTGCAATCGGCTCTAGGACTGTAAATACAGTCGATCAACTCTTTTAAATATTTTCATTCACTGGATTTGACCATTATTTTCTTATTTAAAATAATTCTTATAATCTTCTACATATTTAAAATATGAGTCGCGCCATATACACCACAACACTATCTCATGAGAAGACATGAGATGAGAGAGAGAGAGAGATATGAGTCTGTTTTTTCTGTCATCTGGCCTGTGATCTTTATTGAAGGGTCATTCCAGGTCAAATCAACACAATTTTAAAACAAAATTTACCTGACCATCTCAGATTTTCATGAAATTTAGCGTAGGTATATTAATCATATAGACTTGAAAAAATACCAAATTTCTTTGAGATATGTCCACTAGTTTTTGAGTTAAGCACATAACATTTTAACATTTTTGTCTTAAAACCACAAACGGGAATTTTTTGAATGACTCTAGGAGCTCTCCAAATTGAGCTAGAGAGCTATGAGAGATGTCATTTTACAGCATTTTTATGCTCTTTCCTGTGATATCTAACACGCTATAATATACTACAAAAAAGTTTTTGAAAAAAAAAAAAGAAAGAAAGAAAATTATTTTAAATTTTTTTAAAAAAGTACATATTTTAAAATTTTTAAATTAATTCCCTGAATAATTTGCATTCTTGTAAATCATTTGGCAAAATATAAATTTGGGATGAAAATGGGTTCATTCTTAAAAAAATTTAAAACTGGAGCTTGTTTTTCATTATTTTTCTATATTCAACAGAATAATTCAAGAATGCTAATATTTACACTTTATGTGAAAATAAATATGATCACCAGTTTGAAGAAATAATGCAAAAATGAGTCCAAAACAATTAAATGATAGGCTTATGAAAATCTGTAAATTAGTAATTGAGATATAACTGTTGCGTAAATCGCAAAAAATGCAGCATAGCAATTTACAGCTGTTGAGCAATTTACACTAAAAACTAATCAGCATCAATCTATATTAGGGACTACCTTAATATAAAATTTTATTAAATCCCGTGCATTAGTTCTTGAGATAGAACAATTGCAAAATTGTGAAAGATGTAACATAGTAGCGTCACCAGTTGAGTGATTAATACCAAAATGTAAACAGCATCAATTCATGTCAAGGATTAACTGTATCTAAAGTTTGGTGGAAATCCATTTATTAGTTAAAGATATTACTGTTGAGTAAATCATATAAAATGACATAGCAGTGCCACCTGTTGTGCGATTTATGCTAAAAACTAATCAGCATCAATTTATGTCAAAGACTACCTGAATATAAATTAGATGAGACTGATGAGATACGTACAATTTTGAAACAATTCTTTGATGCAAATTTAATTGAAAAAGTTCAGTTCCGCCAGTGGTTTTCAGTTGATCGTTGTAACCAAGAGATTTTAGAGAAATCTACAGAAGAAGTTATAGATTTATTCTACAGTAAGTTGTCTTCATTGGTTCGGCATGACTTCATTGCCAAACAACAGAGAGCGTTCCTGAACTACACAAAAGAAAATCCCAAAGAATCAGAATTTGCTGTCATCTGAAGATGAAGCTCAGAGTTATCATTGGACAAATCAACAATTCACAATTCACACAATTCATCCTTTCGTAATTTATTTCAAAAAGTAAAGTAAAGTTGAACATCTTAATTATGTAGTTGTTTCAGATTGCTTAGAGCACAACACAATGGGTGTTTACACCTTTAAAAAAAAAAAAAAAAAAAAAAAAAAAAAAAAAAAAAAAAAAAAACTTTTTTTTTTTTTAATTTAAATTTTACAAACATCCACAGAAGATTTTTTTACTTTTCAGACGGGTCTTCCGCCCAGTATAAGAATAAGAACAACTTTTTGGACCTCTGCTTTCACGAGAAAGATTTTAAAGTGAAAGCAGAGTGGCATTTTTCGGCCACCTCGCATGGGAAAGGCCCTTGTGATGATTAGGTAGTCCAGTAAAAAGACTGGCAGCTTGTGCTAGTTTGCAAAGACCCTATGAAGATCAAATTCAAACCCCACGACAACTTTTTGAATGGGCAGTAGAAAACATTACTAATATAAATTTTGTCTACTCAACCCAAGAGGAATACGCTGAATCAGAAATGTTCTTGAAAAGTCGCTTTTATCAAGCATTAACAATCCAAAGAACACAGCAATACCATTCATTTATTTCCATAACTAAATCAAAATTATTGGTGAAAATCTTTTCATATGATTTTAAGGGTTGGGAAAAGGAAGTATCAAAATCTGCAAATAAACTTAAATTAGAAGACATATCGGGCTATGTTACTGCAGTCTATGAAGGAAACTGGGGGCTTGGATATGTTTTATAGAAGATGAAGAACTTGTTGAAGTAAAAATAACTTTTCTTCATCCCTCTGGGCCATCTACATCATTCTCATAAATTCTCATAAGAAATGCTGATGTTCTGTGAGTATCAGTAATGGACGTTCTAACTAAAGTGAATGGAAGAAATTATGTTTTACAAGAAAGTGATGTATACCAAACGAATGTGGCATTTTCAAACTTCATTTAATAAACACATCCTACTACTTAATGCAAGATTTTACTTTACACTCATTTCTGCATTCCTTCTTAAGGTATTCCTTCTTCAAATTTATTTTCACATAAAGTATAAATATTACCATTCTTGAATTATTCTGTTGAATATAGGAAAATAATGAAAAACAAGCTCCAGTTTTATTTTTTTTTTAACAATGAACCCATTGCTATCCCAAATTTAAATTTTGCCGAATGATTTACAAGAATATAAATTATTCAGGGAATTAATTTGAAAATTTTAAAATATGTACTTTTTGAAATTTTTGAAATTAATTTTTTTTCTTAATTTTGGCAAAATATTTTTTGTATTAAACTATAGCATGTTGGATATCGCAGGAAAGAGCATAAAAAATGCTGTAAAATGACATCTCACATAGCTCTCTAGCTCAATTAGGAGAGCTCCTAGAGTCATTCAAAAAATTCCCGTTTGTGGTTTTTAGACAAAAATTTTAAAATGTTATGTGCTATAACTCAAAAACTAGTGAATATATCTCAAAGAAATTTGGTATTTTTTCAAGTCTATATGGTTAGTATACCTACGCTAAATTTCATGAAAACCTGAAATGGTTTGGTTAGAGTGTATTGAGTTGACATGGAATGTCCCTGAACCGAATTTGATAGTCATTTTTTAAAATGAAAGCACTTTATTTGTAGATGGGTCCGCATTCGCCATTTCTTTAAATAGTCTCGTTTTAAAATTTAAAAATTTAAAAGTCTTTTATGAAATTTCTTCACATTAGTGGTAACTTCCATTGTTGAAGAAAGAAGAGAAACAACAGGAAATGACCATATCATTAAGGATGCCAATTTCATATTGCAGTTAAAAATAATAGACCAGAAGGCGGCAGCACTCAAAAGTATGAAAACATGGAGGATTGCAAGCAGAAAAACATAATTATAAGCCTATGAGCCAACCTTTAAAACTGGTTTTTAAAGTGTTTTCCACGAAGATATGACTTGGAAAACCTATATGCATTCTAATATGCAAATCGAGATTTAACTAATCCTAGATTTTCATTCGTGAATTTAATGAGGTGAATGTTTGTTCGGCCGCCTCCCGGTATATAATTTTTTGGTACTACTCTGTTATCTCGTCGACCAATTTCGCCAAATTATACAAACCGCCAAACTAATAGCCAAATTATACATATTGACATAATTTTTATTTTAAATAGCGAAAAAACAAATAATTAGTAGAATATTAATAAAAATACAAATAAAATGTCTAAATAAAAATCATTTAATGACATTTTAAACACGTGAATTGTATTTAATGTCATCGAATGTAACATTCACGATCATCCATTATTGGCATTTAATCTTATAGTTTGGCGATAATTTTTTGGTCGACGGGATAACCTACAAGGAAGGTCTCCATTGGGGGCATACTCAGAATTTTTTGAAAAAAATACGAATTAAACTACTCATGTAGGTAATAAAGGATCAGTGAAAATTAGCGGCGGAATTACATTATTAGATATATAAAAAAATAAAATAGTTTGGAATAATTGGCGTGAAAAGCTGAAAGCGACGCGGGATTTGGCGAGCAGTGCATTTCCTCGCCAAAAGCAGACGATTTTAACGAATCTGAAAATTGATTTTAATTGACTTCACTGTTAAAAATCTGCAGCATTTATTGCAACGTCACTCCACTACTTTTATAGAATATCTCTCTTCTGACCAATGAGAATGCTACATAACACGGTGAATTGATCGTGTCATACACTGTTAAAAATCTGCTGCATTTTGTTGCAACGCACTCCACCGCTTGTATATAATATCTCTATTCCAACCAATGAGAAAGCTCCATTTCATGGCCAAGTAACCGTTTTCTATACAAAAAAGGGAGTGCGTTGCAACAAAATGCAGCAGATTTTTAACGGTGTATTTTTCAATTTGGAACAATTTTAATCAATTTAAATTGTGTTTTAAATGATAAAATATATTATTTTCATTTTGTTATAAGTACATATAAACGTATATGACAAAATTACACTTAAAGTAAAGTAAAAATGCAAAACTAAAATTACTAAACTAAACTTATTTAAATAAATTGAACATAGAAAGTTTTTTCTTTAAAAAGTATTCGAAGCGTAAAATCGTATTTTTCAAAATTTCGTTTTTTCGCCAACCGGAGATAAATCGCCAAATAAACGAAATTTTTATTATTTTTTTACGGAAGTTATAAGGAGGTTCCGCCGAAATTTTTTTTATAAACATATATAACTATATGAGAGGAACATTCTGTATTTTTTTCAGATTTTTCTGAGTATGCCCGTATGGAGACCTTCCTTGCTAGTAGTACCAATTTTTTTTAAACTTTTGTACAGAAAATCACGTCAGATTTAAAATAATGTTATTGATAAAGTTTTACATTTTACCTTTTTTTTTTTTTTTTTTTATTTAAAGATGCGATGGTTGAAATGATAATCACAGACGGTTTCAGTGAATGTAAATGACATCTTATTATAGCAAAAGTGAAATAAATATTTTATTTGACTAGCAAAAGCCATGCTTTGTTTGGATTCGCGAAGTATTATGCTAAAAGATAAATATTTGAAAGTAATAATATATATATTTTAATTACTTTTGCATCTTTATTAAGCAAAAATGTAATTTTATGTTTCGGCTCATTTTAATTTTAAAATGCATTTCAACCAAATAACTAAGAATATCCAGAGAGAGTGTTTATTTATGATATAAGACTGGTATAAATAAAAATATTTCCGAAGTAGAATTATACAAAATATTAATTTTATTTGTTTACAATTCTTTTATTGCCATTTCACAAAAACATAATGTAACTCTTTTAAAATTCATAAATATCGTCTGCTTAAATGATTTCACAAAATAAAAATAAATTGTGTATTTGAATTCCTAACACAGAAAAATACTTTTATAATTGAGTGTTAATAAGAGAATTTTCACAAATTTTTATTCATTAAAAATATGCAATAATTTTTATAAAAAAAATTATTTTATAAATTTTATAAAAGAAATCATGAAACTATACACATAGTTAAAAGGGATGAGCATAGTTTGAAAATCTGAAAGCAGTTTTTGAGATATTTTGTCAGAATAATGAAAATATATTTTATTTATTTAATAATGATTCTAGCTATAATTACTGACCCCCATGATTTAAGTTTTTTTTTTTTTTTCTGAGAACGTACGTGTTTCACTTTTTATTTGAAAAAATGCGTTCATAATGGAAAAACATGTAAAATAAATTAATTAAAATAAACATTTTTTGAAAAGTATTTCTGTAAAAAAATAATATTCTGCAAATCTACAGATCATAATTTATATTTGTGTTTAATTTCAAGACAAAATACTGTATAGTTTTTTTGTAAAGTGTACGACAAAGTGTCATTTGAGTGGCCTAGTAGAGGATTCGCTTCGCTCATCCTAATAAAACTAAATATTTTACTTCGCATGCGTCAAAAAGTAAATTTTCAATTTTCGCGGACGCTTAGGTAGTACGTCAAGTAAAGAACACAAATGATTGGATGAAAAATTGTAACTGGCAAGCCAGTCATCAAGATTTGGAAAATATTTATTAATAATCTATTGCACGTTAAAATATTTTTTAAATGTTTGACTTTTATAAATTAGTGACTATGAATATGAAAAATACGCATGTAAATTTTATGATAGTGAAAACGACATTTTTTTTAGAGATAGTTGAAAAGAAAAATTGTAATTGCGTCATACTATCGCACTTTTCGTGTTCATTTTTCATTTGTAATACCAAGGAGTAAAGCCTAAATTAATGCATTTGAAATTTCTTATCTTAATAGCATATTACTGATTACATATAGGAATAAAGTTTAACAGTTCAATAATTTGAAAAGTTGGAGATAAACTTTGGTTAAAAATAATGTTTTAAAAGTTAGACAAATATAAGATTGATTAATTGTAATTATTTTATGATATATTTTTTAATAAATTCAGTCAATCAGTTCTTTTAGTCATTTTCATTCGTTGAATTCGATGGTTCAGGCTCATTATTTCTTAAAAACAAAGTATTCTAATAAATTTTAATTTTACTTAAGAAAGGTGTTATAATAAAAATAAAAGACATTGACATGTTTCGGAACCGTCATAAGTTCCATAATCATAATAAAAAAATAAAAAAAAAGGTGAATGTTTTAAAATCTGGTGATTTAAAAATCAAATGGATTTAATTAACTTTTTAACAAAGTATTCTTTTATCTAAAATCGTTTGAACGAATCAAATTTAATATTCAGAAATAATCCGGTATATCGCTACTCTTATATAAAGGCACCCTATAATAAACATTTTATCTCTAAATTAATAAATTCCTGTAGCTATTTAAAATTTTAAAATGATTAAATTATTATTATTTTTTGTTGTTGTTGTTGTTTATTGGGAGTATGATTTTGCAACATTTATATTTATATATATATATATATATTTTTCTTATGGAAAATGGTCAAAGGAATAATTTTATTTTTAGTAACATTTGATTTTAGCAATGTTAGCAATGTTCAACTATTATTTATGCTGGAATTTCCTCTTGAAAATCTGAAATGCAGTTTTTCTTTTCTGACTTTTTAGTGAATATTTTCGAAAACCGTTTGGCAATATTTATTAGCAATATATATATTTTTTGGCATCAGTTATTATTCTTGCATCCAATAAACGTAGCAAATTTTTCTGTTTTAATTTATTCTAATTTTCTGACAAGAGCTGTAAAAATGTGTAGTGCATCGAAATTTTTTTATAATTTTCTTTTTATTTAGCGTTACTATAAATGTATTTGCCTGGAAGAGTGCGTGAATAGTTTCTCTCCAAGTTAACTAGTGTCGAAATCAAATTGAAGCAAAGGTAATAATATTTGAAAATAAAATTACAATCTGTAGTTTCTAGAAATTTCTATACTTGATATTGAAGTATTCTGCTGAATTTCGCCTACAAATGATAGAAAAGTTAAATGCAATATTTTTGACATGTTTTGAGAAAAGAAAAAATATCTTAAAATTTATGTCCTATTAACTTTTATTTTTTAAAATGTAATCTGCCGATTTTTAATTATTTATTCCATAGCACTGATTATTTCTTTCTTTCATAACCAGTAATTAACCGTTGTTAAGAATTCTATAATCCAGCGGTTCCCAAACTTTATTGGTATGCGATCCACCTCTAAGTAAAATTTTTTTCGCGACCCACCTCTAAGGGAAAAAAGAAATTGCGACCCACTTAATATGATGTATATCAAAATCGAAATTGCTAAGTGAGATCTATAAGCTATCGGCTATCCTGTCCTACGAAATAGACAAAATTTTCTTAAAAAAGATACACTATCAACAAAAACAACAATTCGTTATTCCAATGTGTGTAAGTGGAGTAATAACTAACACAAGCTTGCAAGATAATTAAAAATACATTTATTTACTATCAAAACATAACTTTATAATCAGTGCGTTTTCTGGCACTAATTTTTTACCGGTAAAAGTATCTAATATCAGAGTTTAAACTGGCTAATTTGTCCCATGCGTTTTATAAATTTTACCTGAAATTCATTCGCAAGGATGTTAACTACTTCGGATGAATAGAAATTAATAGGTTTTTTTTTCGGCTACTTTTGTAAGAAGGTAAATCTCCTTTCTTAATCTCTTCATCTGTGGTATGATCATAATCAAAACAGTTATCATATGTAGTGTTTCGTAAAACAATTTCATCATTATCTGATTCTGAACTGCTATTTTGCTACGAATATGATCTTTTATATCCTCTTCTTGTTGAAGCAGTTTTCTGTTTGGTAGCTTCAATTGTAGCCTTTACTGGAAAATCTGTTAAAGTGGAAAATTTTCCTTTTTTTTTTCCTCTGGATATTTCGTTTTTTAGCTGCAGCTTTGGGAAATGATCTCATCATTTCTGGGAGCGTAACATTGGAAGATAAACTTGCTATGCATACAGCTGATGACACATTATTTACATTTACTGCTGAAGATTCATCTCTTTCATTAATCATCTCACTCAGTTGGGTTTAGTGGTCTGTCGATTTCATATGGCATTAAAAATTCATCTTATCTGAATGTGTTTTCATTGATCGGGTAAATGCCAGTTACTTCAAAACCTTTTATGATATTAGATGGAGTAAAAGCTTTATAAAATGCATTTCCGATAACTGCATTGCCAGATTCACATTTGTAACTTCAATCATTATAAAACATATCCAAAACAAAGTTGAGTTATTTTATTTATTGTATTTCTGTATTTTTATTTATCCAAATTATCAAGAAACATGCATATGTTGTGCATTGGGATATGTCCCAAGGTACAGCATAGGTTACTATCCCAAGGTACAATCATCATATGTTTTAAATAAAATCCAAAATGTTAGTCAAACAAAATGCACTATAAATATTTTCTCACAACCAAAACATTTTAAAAGCTTCTCTTTTATATAAATATAAAATGCAGTTGGCTTGTTGTAAAAATACAAATGCAGAGATGAAAATTAAAATGAGAAAAATATTTACTTTGGAGTAGAAAAATTTTATTTTTCTCACCAAATCATTTATTTATTGCTTCTGATGTTATCTGTTACAATGATAAGACCAGTTGGTTATAGGTCACTATTAGACATTAACAAAAGATCATTGTTGCCAACAGTTTTTTAGAAATTGTCAATGTCCCGAGGTACAAGGGTCCCAAGGTACAACACTCTCCCCTATATAAGGATAAATTCTTCCTAATAAATACATTACCATTTATTTGAAATAACATTGGTATTACTAATTATTGAAGGTGCATAAAACTAAATGTCAAGAAAAGCATACATTTTAGTCGCCTAAGTGCTTTATTAGTTCAAGATATCTAAACAGAAGGCAAAATACCAGCAATTTATTTTTATTTTTATTTATTTATTTATTTTATGTGTGTCAAGAAATTTAACCAAACATTTTCTGTAGGGATTTTCAGTGCTCCTGTATGTCTAATAGATGTCCTTGCTGTTTTTCAAACAAAATTATTTTGAGAACATTAGTAAGCCAAATTTCATTTCACCCATTAAATAAATGAGGTTTGTTTGTTTGTTTGTTTATTGAACAACATACATCTGACTTGTGTGCTCGACATGAAGCCTGCTTATAAGCCATCGTCAATATACAGGGACGAGATAGCACACAAGGAAATATTTCAACACACGAGAAGTACAACCAGGAGCTCCACTCAAAGAGTGTGTGCAATGGAGCCAGTGGGATATAAATGAGGTGGAACCCTCGAAATTCGACGAAAGAAAATGTATAGGAAGGAATTGTTTCATTGATTTACAATAAATCTACAAAATTAACTACAGTAAGAAATGCATCTTATATTGGTCAATCTAACTCTCAAACAAATATTACTTTAAGCTAAAATTATCAAAAAACTATTTCTATAAAACTCAGTTGTCGAAATTATTAAATTTAAACTTTAATTACATATGTAATCAGTCAATTATAATAAAGATCAGTTATTATGATGAAGTTATCAATTGAGGCTCTTATAATTGGGTATAAATGCTAATGAAAAAAATCCTAATTGAAACGATCACAGACGATATATTTGACATACTATACGCATTTCAATTTCCATTTTTTCCTTTTTTTTTTTTTTTTTTTTTTTTTTTTTTTTTTCAATTTTAAGAGAAAATGGAGTGATTCTGTTGCCACAATTGCAAAATTGGTACTAAAAACTATAAATAAATTAATGTCTCAAAAATAAATTGTAATACAGATTTCAAACAAATTGCATTTAAAAGTAAATTTTTTTTCACTATACGACGGTGTAAAAATTTAAAATGTACGAGGTTTAGAAGTGTAAAATTTGCAGTAGCAAAAATTGCAAAACCAAAATTCCATGGGAAAGTGTTGCCATTCGCAAAATGACGTATGCGTTACTCACAGATACGTTTGGCCTTTTTAATAGAGATAGATGAAATAAAAATAAATTAGGAATAAATCAATTGAAATCGGATGAGCGGAGAAATCTAATTATTGGGTGTGCTCGCGCACCCCGGGCCCATATAAGTTGACACCTCCCCCCCCCCTCCCTGGTCAGTATGATATCTTTTGCAAGGATTCATCTTAATTTCTTCATATTTACCAATATATTCGATCTTTTACATCCAATATTTTTTAGAAATTAATATTTTACAAATGAAAGTAAATTTTAAGCATTTTTCGCTATCATTTCTATTTAAATGGATTTTATATAAAGAAACAACAAGGAAGGAAATAAAAAAAAAAGGACAGAAAAAAACTTTTTATTGGCAGATTCGTTTAATATGGTAATAGAAAAATGTCCTTCACGCATTCACAAGAGCATCCTAGCATAATTTGCATGATTTTTGACTGAACATCATTAGCGAAATCAGAAACTAGCAAAAAGGACACTGCCTTATTCCATTCCATTGTCTCAAAGGACATTTCTGCTTGTCAAGGTGTCAATGACACTTACTCGTGCTTTGTATTTCGTCTTTATTTGTTTATGAATATTGTTGTATGTTTTTCTCGAAAATGTAAATATGGTAATTTTTTTCTGGTACATACATCTGGTACTTTTGAACAAACAAGATTATATAATTAATATGGCTCTAAAAAAGAATGTTTGGGGATATTTTATCAGATTTACCAGATATTTGGAGATTAAAATGGTAAAAAAAAAACTGATTTTGAAACACATTTTATGGTACCACATATCTATTACTTTCTATTGTACAAATTTTAAATCTAGATAACAATAAATTTTTTGCTTATTCTCTTTCTTTTGTATTAATTAAATAATGAACGATCTGTTGTAGAATAATTTAATATTTCCTATTCTTTATTCTAATTTTTTTTCTTTAACATTTTTACAAATTCGGTTGTACCTAAAATTTACAATTCTTTTACAGGCATACTCAAAACAGTTCCGCTACATTACAACCTGTGATCAAAAATCATTTTGGGGTGTATTTTAATGATGTTACACTCTTTCAAACAGATTGAAATTGATATATATTACTGAGGTGCGCTACAAGATGTTAATTATAAAATGGGATGTGAATAGCATTTATCATTCATTTACAGCGTAATGAAAATAATTCGATTATAGTATTTTCTGTGAAAAATAATGGCTAGAAGTGCATTTTCAACTGTTAAAAAAAAAAAAAAAAAATCCATATTACTTTGCATGTTTTAATTTTTATGTTTAATTTCTATCGATCATATACAGTGCTGTTTAAAATACATCGAGTATATTTCCTTTTATTGATAGGAATATAGCTGAATGAGAATTTTCAACAGTACTATGCATTTCCTAACTGAACGAAGTTTTTTAGCATATTGCGGAGTATATCTAGACACACGGCAGTGTGTCAGCCAAGTTCACAAAGTAAAAGACGACACACCGGCCATGGGTTATACTACATGAATCATTTCGGGCTGCTTTTAACCCCTCAATAACTTAAATTCTATTGGACCTACACGCTTGCAATTTATCTTGTAAGCAATGTTGCAATTTATCAGGTTGCAATTCATCATTTGTCATGTAAGACCATCTTCTAATTTCCGAATCCTATAAATTTTGAAAAAAAAAAAATCTTTTACCGTTCATGAGAAATTGACGTCTGAAAACCACTTTTTTTACCACTGACTCACTCATCAAAATGTTTGACTACTTTCAGTTGACTTAGGAAGTTGAAATTTAGTGTGGAGATAGGTTATTGGATCTATAAATAGGAAAAAATCAGAAATCCCCATTAACTAAACATTAATGGTTGATTAGAAGATAAATTATTGGATTACAGTGGAAGTTTATGAGAATTTCAATAAATACCAGAAATAATGCCAAGTTGGCGTCACTTTTGGCGAGTATTGGGGCTAATCCCTGAAATTACCGAACCGATTTCAAAAATAATTGTACCAAAATAATGGTATTCACCCCGGTTCAAACATAGGCTATACCTTATGTCTGTGCCACTAACCAAAAGAGGGTTCAGAAGCAAAAAAATATTCTAATAATGTGATTTTTGTTTTACTGAAGAACCTTGAAGCACAAAATTCGGCATGTTAATTATTTATAAGATGTAAATGATCACTAATGACATTTGGTAAAAAATACCAAATTAAAAAGGGGTGGAAATCTTCGAAAAGAGTTCTAAAAACGTTCTAAATAGCAATTTTAAAACAATCTCAGCAAGTGATGAACCGATCTTAAAAGTAATGATATCAAAATGATGACAGTCCTTACTCCAACATAGGCTATATCTTATGTCGATGCCACTAACCCAAAGGATTAAAAGAGGAAAAAACATTCTAAAAATGCGATGTCTGTATGTTAAGGGACTGGAAATATAAAATTTGGCGTATTAGAATTAATGGGAATTTCGCGAAATATCAGAAATAGTGCCAAGTTGCCGTCACTTTTGGCGAGTATTGGGGATAATCACTGAAACTACCGAACCGATTTCAAAATTAATGATACCAAAATGATGGTATTTGCCCCGGTTCAAACATATGCTATATTTTATGAGTATACCATTAACCAAAAGGGGGTAAAGGAGTAAAAAACATTCTAAAAATGCAACTTTTATGTTACTGAAGGACTTAGAAATATAAAATTTGGCATGTTAATTATTTATAAGATATAAAAGATCTCTAAGGGCATTTGCTAAAAAATACGAAATTCAAAAGGGGTGAAAATGCACGAAAAGACTTAAAAGGTTTTAAATTGGGATTTTAAAGCAATCTCAGCAAACAACAAACCAATCTTAAAAGTAATGATATCAAAATGATGGTGACAGTCCTAGCTCCAACAATAGGCTATATCTTCTATCGATACCTCTAATCTAAAGGGGATAAAGGAGCAAAAAGCATTCTAAAAATGCGATGTCTGTATGTTAAGGGGCTAAAAACATAAAATTTGGCATGTTCTTTATTTATAAGATATAAATGATCACTAAGAACATTTGTTAAAAATACAAAATACATGAAAAGCATTCTAAAAACTTTTTAAATAGCGATATTTAAGCAATCTTGGGAAGTTAGTAAAAAAGATGATTGATTTAAAAAAAAAAAAACGATGTCAAAATGATGCTGACAGTCCTTGCTCTAACAAAAGTATTGGATAAATTATTAGATTACGATGGGAGTCTATGGGAATTTCGCTAAATACCAGAAATAGTGCCAAGTTAGCATCACTTTTGGTGCGTAATTTTTGTCGTCAATTTGGCGATATATCGCCAAGTTGGAGACAAACTTTTTTTATCGACGGGATAATCAAGTAGTACCCAATTATGTAAAAGAAACATCCTTATTAGTAGTATTTAAAGGAACATAAGCAGTCCTAATGTTAAATTTTTTTAATTTGACTGAAAAAAAAAGTGAATAAACGCAGGAACAAGCTGTAAGATTAATTAATATTAAAGTTAATTTAATATTAAGGCAATTTATTTCAAAAAGGAAACAAATACCTACTTATTTGACAAAAAATAATGATATCCTATCAAAAACATGAATGTGAAAGAATGCCAAGTTCATTAAAGGTTTTGCTAATAAAAGAAGAGAGATCTAACTACAAACGAAATTTTTTCGAAGCTCCTTAAATCATAGCTCCTGCCATGCATAATATTCTTAAATTGCTTAAAATGATTTGTTATGTCACTTGCTATTCAATAGAGCGATTTGGCAAGTTTTCAGCCGCCAATTCTAATCATTGAGTAGGAGTATAATTTAATCAAGAATCCGATTGGCAAAGATATAGTAAATCGAGTGTTCGAATAAGTATATCGAAGTTAATGTATTGATAAGTTAAGGAAGTGATCAACTTTAAGTTCTGATCAACTAAATAGAGAAATTTGAAAAAGAGAAAACTTGCTAAGTCGCTCTATTGAATAACAAGTAACATAACAAATCATTTTAAGCAATTGAAGAATATTATGCATGGCAGGAGCTATGATTTAAGGAGCTTCGAAAGAACTTGGTTTGCAGTTAGATCTCATTTCTTTTATTACCGAAACCTTTAATAAACTTGGCATTCTTTTACATTCATGTTTTTGATAGGATTATGTATACAAATCTATACGATATATACAGATTTGTACAAAAGAGAATATTTTTTGACTATCGATGGCAATTGCTTAATAAAAATGTTTTCTAAATTTTTTCGCGTTAATGTATTAAACTATGAAGTGTTATTACTACTGGAAAGTATTTCATAATCTGTGCTTGAAGCATGATTTTTCTTTCTTGTTTATATTTACCAAAACAGTGCCTAAATGGATATTTCTAAACATATACCTAAAACATTCATCATCACCGTTCTATTTGCTTTTCGTGCCTTGTTGGCACTATTCCCCAGAGAAAGTTTGTCGAACCCATATAATAAGTGAACCCAAATATTCACTAAGAGACTTGCTTCTGCAATCTACTACAGAACGGAAGATGAGGGGTGTTTGCTGAAGCCTGCCTGAAATGCGCACCCGTTTTGGGGCTTCTCTGTCGCGATTGTATTCCGAACGCAGAAAATGATAGATGACCAAGAGGGAGATAACAGTCGAGTTTAGAATTTCGAAACAAAGTTTCATAAATTTATGGATGAAGCAGAAATGGTGTCGTGTATCGCGTGAATTTAAGGTGAATAATTTATCCATATTTAATGTCCCCAAGCATGATTTCGCAGAAATTGTACTAAGGTGTCGTTTCCGTACGAAAGAAGTAACATCATTATTGTTGGTATTTGAAATTCTTAATTTTTTTCTAAACGCTAATGCATGAGCATACCCAAGAAAGAAGGGGATGTGATGGAGCTATAGTGGCAACCCCCCCCCATAAACAATGAAAGTGAAATGCCAAAATGTAGATTTTTGTTTTAGATAAATGTGTAATTATTTTTCTGTCATATAACAGATTAGTCATTATATTTAACGCCATATTAGAGCACAGTTACACCACAACACACTCATATCAATGCGGATCTAAAGAAGAAGTCATAGGGGCCATTCCAACCCATCTACATGAAGAATGATGCAAAAAATAAATTAATAAAAATGCATATTAATATTTTTAAGAAAATTCACTCAACACCTCAGATATTTCTGGCAACATAAAAAGTAATTAAAATTGAAATGTATAAGATTTTTTTCTTAACTATATAAGCTTTTTTTTTTCGTCCTGATTTGGTCCGATGAAATCAAATAAAAATGTAGAAAATGGGAATAATGATTTGATGAAATTATGGTTTGATGAATTTTAATATGCAGATAATGTATATTTCAAAGGAAAATAGATAGAACTTCCAGTCAAATGTAACTCTCGGATATCTTCGTGACAATTCGATGATGTTAAAGCATGCAGTAGTGTATTTCTTTCATTTTATATTTCTAGGACTGACTGTGCATGTAAAAAATTCTTTGGTTTCGATTGATTACTTTGGAATACTCTGGAAATACATAGATATTTGTATTTTTTTTCTCCCTGAAATCGAGTTTTGTTCTAAGGATTTGTATAAGTCTGTATTCAATAGTCTAAGGTCGTTTTATTCCCCGTTCCTCTCTCTTTCTCTCTCCTTTTTTTTTGATAATATTGAAATTTCATAAAACAATCGAGCTTTGAACCAAGTTTAAAGATTTACTTCTGCGTAATAAATTTTCCTTCTAAAATATTTTTTAAGTACTCTTTATTATTCAATGGCTTTATTCCTCTTTATAGCTTTGTGTGACACTAAAATTTCATAAAACAACCGAGTTTTGAATCATTTTTGAAAAATTTCCTTTCTCTTAATTAATTTTTCTTCTAAGATTTTTTATAAGTACTCTTTATTATTCGATTCGATGGTTTAATTTCTCTTTATAGGTTTGGCTGCACTGAAATTTCATAAAACAATCGGGTTTTGAACCAATTTAAAAAAAAAAAAAAGAAAGAAAGAAAGAAAGAAAAAAAGAATCCTTATTATCCGATTGCTTTATTTCTTTTTATAGTTTTGTATGACACTAAAATTCAGTAGACAATCGAGTTTTGAACCAATTTTAAAATTTTTCCTCCCTCTTAATTTTTCTTCTAATTTTTTTTATAAGTGTTCCTTATTATTTATTATCCGGTGATTTTATTCCTCTTTGTAGTTTTGTATGACACTGACATTTTATAAAACAATCAAGTTTTGAAGGTATTTTGAAAAAAAAAATTCCTTATTATCTGGTGGCTTTACTTCTTTTTATAGTTTTGTATGACACTAAAATTTCATAGAACAATCCAGTTTTGAACCAATTTTAAGAGTTTTTCTTCCTTTTAATTAATTTTCCTTCTGAGATTTTTTTTGAATACTCTTTATTATCCGGTGGCTTTATTACTCTTTATAGTTTTGTATGATACTGAAATTTCATAAAATAATCGAGTTTTGAACAATTTTGAATCCGCCCTCCCCACTTTCAATTAGTTTTTCTACTGGGCTTCGTTTTAGAGTATTGTCTTGTCTCCAATGGATTTATTCTTCTTTGGTGGTTTTTATGACATTGAAATTTCACAACAGCGATTGAGTTTTACACCAATTTTGAAATTCTTTCTTTTTTAAAATTAACTTTTCTTCTGAGATTATTTTAGAATAAACTCCGCTCTCGGATGGTTTTATTTCTCTTTTTTGTTTTTTATGACATTAAATTCTCATAAAACAATCGAAGTTTGTACTAATTTTGAAATTTTTTCTTTCTTTTAATTAGTTTTTCTTCCGTGATTTTCTTGCTTAACTGTTTGGAAAGATATAGTTGTCATTCTCGGTAGAGAATTGGGGAAAAGTACATCTAAAGTACCTCTGAATCTTTTAATTGGTTGGATTCCGCAACTTATTTAATTTTACTCGTTTTCTGATTGGTCCAAGTTTAATGTCCAAAAATGGAATTCTTCTATTGCCACAATGCCAAAAAAAGTATTAAAAACTTAAAAAAAAATTAATAATTTAAAAACAAATTGTGACAGAGATTTCAAACAAATTTTCAAACAAAGTGCATTTTTTTCTTTACGCAACAGTGTAAAAATTTAAAATGTACGATATTAAGAAATTGGAAAATTTGCAGTTAAAAAATTTTAAAGATGAAATTTCATTTAAAATTTGTTTGTGATGGTTCCAGGAATATTAATGTTCAATCCATGTTGTACGTAAATATCTTCATAAGTCGGTCTGATTTATAGTGTATTACACGTAAAAATTGCAAGCGACAAAAATCGCCAGCGTTTTTTCGTTTTCTTAGCATTTCATAGGCAGTTCGAGAAGAGTCTTTACCATCATTTGGATTTCCAAGCATTTGATTGGCTCTTACTGGCGAGTCGTTTCGTTCCAGGCGTCAAAGACGCTCCGACACAAGAGAGTCGCGCGCAAACCAAGCGACTCCCCTGGTCCCATAGGATAACATGGAGACGCCTGCAATTTGACGCCTGCAGCACGACACGTGTAATAGCACTTTCTCGAACAGCCAATTAAATGCTAAGAACACGAAAAAACGCAGGCGATTTTTGTCGCTTGCAATTTTTACGTGTAATAGCACTTTAACTCCGTCAAATAAAAATGCACATTTTAAACAGTTAAAGTTGTCTATCTTTAATCTACTGTTTTTTTCATCATTGGTCTAGGAATATTAATGTTTAATGCACGGCGTACGTAATATATGACTCGTTATAATCATCCTAAAAATGATGATTTTTTATTATTATTAACTAGCTAACCCGCCCGGCGTTGCCCGGGTCCGTATTAACAATATTAAACGAACTTGAAATTTGTATTATTTTATCATTAACTCGAAACTTGCAGAAATGCATTGTCAGAAATACGTGGCCACTGACTGTTGTTTTTTAAAAAGAACTAATCTATCGCTTCACCGGTAAAAAATATTAATTATTTTATCATATGTGTTTTAAATATCAATATAGAAAATTATTTTAACGTTTTGCTTGAAAATATAACATTCTTTTGTTAATATCTTAAAATCGTCTGCAGTCAGAAATCTATATTTTAGATTAATATTTACGAGTTGGCGCATTGCCAAGATTTGCTTCCTCTGGACCGAGTTGGCGCATTGCCAAGATTTGCTTGTGCCTCAATTAATTATCCTCGGAATTCCTTTTATTTATAGAGATTTAAATACAGAATTTATTCATAAGTCTTTAAAATTTGAATCTTTGAAAATATCCTTTTCCAAATACTCGTAGTAATTTGTTAAATTACATTTTTTTTATCCCAAGTTTCTGATTGTTTTATTCCTCTTTGGTTGATTTTAATGACATTGATATTTCATCGAATAGTCGATTTTTTACCATTTTTTTTATATAATTTTGTTTTAGAGCACGTTTTATTCCTTTTGTTATTATTATTTTTTTAAGACATTGAAATTTAACGAAACAATCAGTTTTGGAGTTTTATACCAATTAACTGGAGTTTTACACCAATATTGAAATATTTTCTTCTGTTTAATTAATTTTTCTTCTGATTTTTTTTTACACACTCCGCTGTCCGTCCGTTATATTCCTTTTTTTTTTTTTTATGGCATTAACATTTAAATTTCATGAAATAATTGTGTTTTGTCCTAATTTAGGTGAAAATTCTTTTTCTTTCATTAGTTTATCTTACAAGATTTTTTTTTTTTTACTTTCTTTTTTCCAATGTTTTTATTTTTCATTTTTTATTTATTTATTTTTTGATTGAAATTTTACAGAAGAATAGAATTTTACACCAGTTTTGAAAAAAATTTTCTTTTCTTCTTTTGATTTCTGGGATGTTGTTTTCAATGCACTCCGCTCTCCGTTGTTTATATTCCTCTTTTATGTTTTTTTTTTTTTTTTTTTTTTTTTTAATCACCTTAAAGTTTTATGAAATAACCGTATTTTGTCCTAATTTTGAAGAAAATTATTTTTGTTTAATTAGTTTATCTTCCGAGGTTTTTTTTTTTTTCTTTTTACTCTCTATTATCCGATGTTTTTATTCATCTTTGTTTGTTTATTATGACTTTGAAATTTCACAGAACGATCGATTTTTACACCATTTTTGAAAAAGTTCCTTCTCTTTAATTAGATTTTCTTATGAGATTTTTTTTTTTTTTTTTTCATACACTCCGGTCTTCGTTGGTTACATGTTATAGTCCTCTTTTTATATTTTTTATGACAGTGAAATTTCTTGAAATACCCGTGTTTTGTCCTAATTCGAAGAAAATTCTTTTTTTTTTTTTTAATTAGTTTATCTTTCCTTTCTTTTTTTACCCTCTATTTTCCGACGTTTTTAATTCATCTTTGGTTGTTTTCTATGGCATTGAAATTTCACCGAACAATCGAGTTTTACACCAGTCTTGAAAAATTTCCTTCTCTTTAATTAATTTTTTTTTTTTTTTTTTTTTTTTTTTCATACACTTGCTGTTGGTTATATTCCTCGTTTTTATTTATGACATTAAAATTTCATGAAATAGCCGTGTTTTGCCCTAATTTTGAAGAAAATTATTTTCTATTAATTTATTTATCTTCCAAGATTTTTTTTTTTTTTATCTCTATTTTCCGATGTTTTTATTCATCTTAGGTTGTTTATTATGACATCGAAATTTCACAGAACAATCGAGTTTTACACCAGTTTTGAAAAATTTCTCTTTAATTAGTTTTTTTTATGGGATTTTTATTATTATTGTTATTATTATTCACTCCGCTCTCCGTTGGTTACATGTTACATGCCTCTTTTTTGTTTTTATATGGCATTAAAATTTCATGAAATAACCGTATTTTGTCTTAATTTTAAAGAATTTTTTTTTCATTAGTTTGTCTTCTATTTTTTTCCTACTCTCTATTTTCCGATGTTTTTATTCATCTTTGGTATTTTACTATGACATTGAAATTTCACAGAACAATCGAGTTTTACACGAGTTTTGAAAATTTTCCTTCTCTTTAGTTAAATTTTATTGTGAGATTTGTATAGAAACCGCTTTGAAAATTCCAAATATAATTCTTATTTTCTCTGCAATGTTACGCCAACTAGGATAGAAAAAAAAAAAAAAATACATTGGTGAAAGTATCTCCGATTTATTTTAATGACATTTTTGAATTTATTTTTATGCCAAAATTACCCCGATTGAAGTCACCGGTTTTTATAAACAGAAATTTGCGTCTCATTAAATCGAGAAAATGTTCCGATTAAATAAGGCAAATTTTACACTAAAATTTTACGTTTATGTGTCGCTCGTCTCCAAGGAGTTATACAAAGGTGGTGGGGGAGGTAAGTGCACAGAACTGCTGCAGAACAAAAAATCCTTCGAAGTTTGTAAACATTAAAAAACGGATGGGGTCTATCTATAGCGGAAGAAAAATCATTGAAAGTTTGTAAACATTGGGGAAAAAAAGCGGGTGGGGTCCCTGACCGAAGAAAAATCGCGAGTTTGTAAACATTGGGGGGAAAAAAGCCTCATTTCTTCAACCAGTATTTCCCCTTCGTTCAAAAGATTTATAAGGTTTAGAAAGACAATATCTGGGATGTATGGCGCTAGCAAGATTACAAAATGACAGTCAAGCTGTTTCTCTAGTGGTAACTCCTCTTCGGGATGCCTTATCTAGATGAATGATTAGTATGTCAGAAGCTGATCCTATTATAAAGTGCATAGAGAAGCTAAAAGCTTAAGAGCAGTGAGCTTGGCTTTATCCCTTGTTCTAGAATTGCAGTCTCGTAAATCAGTGGCTTTTTTTCCTTTGTAAAGAGAAATGAAATTCAATAAAACAGCTGCAATGATAATTGAAAACTTTGTCATATAATAATTTTGTGGATTTCATGATTTTTTTTTTTTTCTTTAATGGCAGAGAAGATTTTAATGCGAAATCCATATTATAAAGCATGTGAGTAGCACTGACGTCATACAGAGGGTGGAAACACCTGACCGATAAATAATTTTTACTGTATTTTTTTTTTTCACTTCTTAATATCACATCATTTCAAATTTTACACCGTCAAAGCGTCAAAAGGGTATGGTTGTGATGTGCGTGTATGGGGAGGGTATGTGCTTTTAAAAGCAATTTCTTCAGAAACTATATTTCAATTTTATGTTTTTTAAAAAGCATAATTTTTTTTGGGGGGGGGATTAAAGGTGTCCCCTGTATTGCAATCCTCCTAGCGACGCTGAGGGGCCCCATCTTTATGGCATGCAGCTTGATCATAAAAGATTAACCTGTTTGCACTTAAAACGATCTAAATAGTTTAGGGTGTGTTTCCAGCTAATATTCTAAAACGAAATTTAAACTTCAAAATCAATAAACAAGAAAGATAATAAAACAGTATAAATAAAACACAAATTTAACAGACATGTAATTGAACTGAACTCTTAAAAAAGTGAAATTATCTGAATCAAAAACGCTACTATAAGTAACGAAATTTTAGGCAGTTTCTTTTGTTATTAACTCTGGCATGCGGCTGATACGAGAATCTCTTTTTAACAAATTTTAAAACTTAACTTGAATGCATTATGCATATTTTTCGTGTAAAAGAGTTTTTTGGTGTTCGTGGAAAATCTAAAAAAAAAAACCACTTGATGTAAAAAGTTCTCAATAACAAAAACATCATTTGGGGACGTTCAAGTATTACATAAGAAGCAAAGGGGGAGGAGCGGTCCAGTGTCTGCTTATTTTTGCTACAAGAGAGGGGGGGGGGGGGGGGCGGGGTCACGAGAATTTTTAAGCAAGCATTAGACATTGAATCAAATATTTTAAGAGCGTGATTTTGATGAGCGTTCTGCGGATGTTGAACGACTTGAGAAAAAATATACAGAATAAAATAGGACTGGAAACGAAGAACATTCCAGCTCACCACTGCATTATAAACTAAATAATAGACAAAGCAGGAACATGAATTCAAAGGTCTTAGACACCAGATTAAAAATGTTAATGCCAAGCACACAATATTCCTTTGATTTTTTCTAAAATTTTTAGGTATGTGCTAAAGTAATTTAGGGCCTGTTGTGTTTCTTAAAGTTTTGTTGTTGTTGTTGTTCAACGCGATAAATAATAATATATTAAAAACTATTTTGTATTCAATGAATTGTTTAATGCTATACGTAACAATATATTAAACCGATTTTGTTTTTCTTCTATATCACAACCACTATGTGTCTATTTATATAAATTTGTTGGATTACTAATGTAATTTATCGCTAACTATAATTTTTTTATGACAAACAGTATTGATGTTAGAGTATCATAAAAGCTTATGTAAGCAAAGGAGGGGGGGGGGAGGAGGTCTAGCACTTGCTCACTTTTCCTTACAAAGGGAAGGGAGGGATAAAACATGACTAAAAATATGCTTACATAATACTTAAAAGTTGAACGGCCCCTTTTCAGTTATATTCAGTAATCAAGGAATCTCGGGCTGGATTGCTGGATAACATTGCAGTATTTAATACATTGAATGCTAAGTGTTCACAAATATTAATTCAGTTTGTAAAATGTTGAAATAATTACCTCACACCAGAATTTACAGGACACTTTGTTTTAAAATAAATGAACGCGTGTTTAAACTAGAGGTCTTCACGGGCCGGAATTTCCAGATCCGGGCCCTGCCCGTTATAAAACTGAAATATTCAGCTCGTGTCTGACCCGGCCCATTTATATTTTTACATTTCTAGGCCTGATCCGTACAGAAATCAGTGAAAACAACCCCTCCCCGGCACGTTCTGGCCCAAAAAATTTTTACTTTTTCTAAAGAATTCAGATTTTTATCATGTAATTCAACGCTCATAGGCTTTGATAGCCTGTGAGCTAAAAAGGGAAAGGGGGGGGGGGAGTTATCACTTTTTTTTTTATTATTATTAGTCCTCGATATGCTATTTCTTTCAGCCAGCAATTAAAGTCTTGTTTCTATGTCTGATTATATAAACAAAGCAAGCAGATGCTTCATTGTACGGGATAATCTCTATTGCAAGTTTTTAAACGTCTATGCATAGTACATTTTCAATTTTTATATCAATTGCATTCAAAGAAAAAGTATCTTTGAATGCAATTTTTTTTTAACTACATCTTATTTTCTTTTTGAGGTAATAATTTTTTCATAATTATTAATACCATTTTTTATTACTATTTTGGCAACTATAAAATAAAAGAAAAATGTGCGGATAATAGTATATAATTAAATCTTTCGGTTGTCATTTTCACATAACAACTGAAAAAATAAATATATACATGATTAAAATATATACTATGTTAAAATATATATATATATAAATTTGTGATCGCTGATAAAACATGCAGCTATTAAACTAAATGCTGAAACATTAGAATACATTAAATTCTGGGTGAGCAGAATTGCTCTTTTCTAGTTATCTTTTATTATTATTATTATTATTTTTTATGTTATTAAGTATGTAAAGAACTTTTCTATAATTACATCCGATTTTATATATAATTTATTAGCATTGTCTATTTTAACATAATGCATAATGTTCAGGTCATTCCAATAACATTTGTATATTTATCCATGTTTTCTTTACTCTATAAAAATAAAGAAAGAAAAATATTCAGTATCATTTCTTCAAGTTTTCTTCTGGTTGACTTGAAAATAAGAAGAAAAATGTAAGCCATTCTGAAACGGGGATCGCAAGCGACCAATCCTGTTAAAACGCGTTTCAGGTCGTTTATGTATTTTTTTTTCCACCTGAGAGGGTCATCGTCCTCGCCAAGGTCCCCCAAGCCCCTAGGTTGACCTCTTCCAAAGTGGGCCTTTTTTAAATGATTCATTCAACAACAATCAAGTTTCTGCACGACGAAAGTTGTATTTGCAAGATCTGCTTCTTATCGATCGATTGTTGTTCTAGCTGTAAGGAAAAAAATCAGTAGTTTCACATCCGTTGAAAAATTCAGCAGTTGTTGCTAGCAAGGCTAGACCTGTACAGGTTTTTAAGACCGAAACAGAAACCGAAGCCGAATTTCAGCAATCTTCCTATTTTCTGCCGAAAATGAAATATGTCAAGATATTTGTATGTCTATTTTTTCTAGAAGAAATTATACATTAAGGAATAATTAAAAAATTAGCATTTAAGCCACAATTTGATTAAAATTACATTATTACACTGCATTAGGCAGTAATGAGACTGAAATTAATAAGAACTAAAACTAATTCTAAATAAATGATAATTTATAAAGTATTTTAAAACTTTCATGCTCATTTCAATGTTCATTTGAAGTTTACAATTGTTTAGAAACTATCTTCTTGGTATGCATTTACTATTAAATACTAAGCTTTAAGTCAGAATCCAAGTATTTTGTCTGAAAGGCTACTATCTCTCTGTTGGTAGTGGCACCAACATAAAATGCCTATGTTGAAACAGAGATTGTCACTATTAATTTTGAAATCGGTTTGGTTTTTCCTAAAATTCCTTAGAAATGTAATTTAGAAAGTTTATAAAGGCTTTTTTAAGGCTTTTAAAGGCTTTGTTGTTCCTGTCAATCCCAGGTGTTGATGGCATCGGTCATCAACACCTATAAACGGTCATCAGCACAGGTCGATCCTACACATAGCCTGTGTAGGATCAACGATCGTCATTATTGTTTCCCAACCGTTACTTTTATAATCGGTTAATTATTTCCTAAGCTTGCAGAGAAATCGAAATTTAGGAATTTTTTAGAACGCCTTTTGCTTCTTCCCTTCGTTTCACAACTTTAAATTTTGAAATTGTTCTTGGAGAGCATTTACATCTTATAAGTCATTACCATGTCAAATTTAAAGTTGCTAACCCATGTAATGTTACGAAAATCTGAATCAAGAACGTTTTTTAGCTCTTGCAATCCTCAGGTAGTAGTGATATCAATATGAAATAGCGCCTAAGTTGTAACAAGTCTGCCACCATAATTTCCGGTCATTACTTTTGAAATTGGTTTGGTAGTTCATTAGACTGAGTATAGAAGTTACAATTTAGAACGTTTTTAGAAAGCTTTCCACCAATTTTTGGCACTTTTAAATTTCGATTTTTTTCGAAAATGTTCTTAAAGGTTATTTCTATCTTAAAAGTAATGAAAATGCCAAATTTTATGAATCTAGACCCTTCAATAACACAAAAGTCTATTTTTAAAACATTTCTTGCTCCTGTACCCTAATCGTGATAGCGGCAACTGACATTATATAGCCTATCTAGGAGTAAGGGCTCTCACTATTATTTTGATTCCATTATTTTTTTAAATCGGTTCACTACTTCGCGAGATTGCTTAAAAGTTGCAATTAAAAACGCTTTCAGAACACTTTTCGCGCATTTTCATCTCTTTTTAATTTAGTATTTTCTAGGAGATGATTTATATCATATAAGTAATTAACATGCCAAATTTAATTTTCTCATGCTTTACACTAATACAAAAATCGCATTTTTAGAGCATTTTTACTCCTGCACCCTCTTTGGGTTACTTGCATGACATAAGATATAGCCTTTGTTTGAACAGGAGCTTAAAACTATCATCATTTTTGGTACCATTACTTTTGAAATCGATAGGTAGTTCCAGAGATTACGATCTACAAAGGAAAAAACTTTACCTCTTTATAACGTAAAATATAGAAAATATAGATATATATTCCTGTAAAAGGGGAACATGCCTAAAGAGTTTTAAATGGAAAAATGTCACAATCAGAATAAAAATGAAATTAAATTATTCATACGATAACTATGTACCAGTAAATACTACAAAAACCTGTATGAAGTGCAAATTATTTTTTAAAATAAAATATTTATATGAAAACAAATAGAATAATTATATGTATAAATTCTTTCTGCTAAAGAAAAGAAAAAGGTAAAATTTTATTATTTCTTCCTTCCTCAAATATACTTAGTTATTGTCAAAAAATTCTCTTCCACAAGCACACAAGACTTTGATTTAAAAAAATAATAACAATTTAAATGGATCTTTTGACGCAATTGGCTTTACCATAATCCTGGTATAAAATTTTTAGTATTTTCTACAGCGTTAGTTTTTATAATTTATTCAGCTTATATTGTTATAGAAGATAATACTAAATAAGAATATGTTTAGTAAACCTGCACTGAAAAAAAATAAGTACTCAAAAATGAGAACATCGATGTTCTCATAGCGAATTGAGTATACAGTAGAACTCCACTAATTCGGACCCCGTTAATCCGGATCTCCGGATAATCCGGATCAGTTTGGTCAATTTTATTTTCAAGTTTGAGAAGCGATTGGCTAATTTCCATAACATTAACTTTTTTCATCGTCGTATTCTGAATTTAAAAAAAAAAAACTTTTTCTGAAATATTTTTGAAATAATACCTGAAGCTTTCTTATTTAAACTCTTTGATGTTATCTTTCAAAGAAACAACAATATATACTTATGCTCAAGGGGATGCGTGACTGTACGGCTCGCAAAAGGTATAGAAATCTGGCACAGCAGAAAATTACAAAATTTTTTATTACAAAGTAAACATTTTTACTGTTTGAAATATTAAATAAGTTTAACGTAAAGGTGATTTTCTGTAAGTATGTTTTATTTTATTTCATTATTTTCTAATTCTCCGGATAATCCAGATTTTCGATAATTTGGATTGGGCCTGGTCTCAATTAATCCGAATTATCGGGGTTTTACTGTTTGTAAAAAAAAAAAAAAAAAAAAAAAAAAAAAAAAAATTAATACATTGCTTTCTCAATTTTTAAACATCATATGTCATCGAATCCAAACAAACGATAATGTTGTACCCTGAATTGGTTTATTTCATTCATGATGACATAAAACAGACTTATTAAGAGCAAGAATCTGAGAAAGTGTCACACCTAGCATTATGGGGTGATTCATGACATCGCAGATTTTCTCCAAAAAATTACCAGTTGTTACTTATCTTGTTAAAAGACCAAATCCAGAATTTTTTGCTCCAAAGTTGAGTTGTTCATTTTTTATGGCCCCCAAAAGGTCATCATGTCGTGAAAAAAAATAAGCGTTTTTTTAAGACATGGATATTGCTATGACTCACAGCTCTTTGCGCATACAACTTGCCACGAAATTATTTTTATATCTGGAATGTAAGAGGGTTGAACTTTATATAATAGATGTAAAACCCGTGGCAAGTTTTTGCTGCAAGGTCGCAGAAGGTCACAAAAAGATTCATTTTTGCTGTTTTTTTCCATTTTTAAGACCCTATAACAGCTTGCGCGTTCCACTTGCCATGAAAAAAGAGGTGGCAATTGAAAGCCATGCATTAGCACTTTTAAAAACTGTATATATAATTGAGGCAAGTTGTATGCGCTTTTAGTTACAGAGTGCCAAAGTCTGAAAAACGTCATTTTTGACCAATATTCAAACTGTTATAATTTCTTGCGGCAACAACATTTTGAAATAATTCTTTTGCCATTGTTTTATTCTATTATTGCCCTTTTCAAAAAAGTAAACTCCATTGAGGCAAGTTGCTTTAAAAAAATTTAATGTTTTTTTTTAAAATATGATCTTTTTCAATAGTCAGGCTATTTTATTATTTGAAACAACTTGACTGGATAACAATATTTTATACATTTGTTTGTCTATATAAATTGATGTTCTAATATATTGTGAGATATATATGATGCTAATGGCATTTATTTAATTTTAACCCTTTCGAGTCCGACTTTTTTTTCAATTTTAGAAAAAAATTACTTTTACTTTAATAATATTGATACTAGCTATCCTAATAGATTAATTAGAGTTTAACGAATATTTCATTGTCTGAAACATAACAAATGTTGTTTTCTGCACTATTAAATTCATATTCATGCAACAATAGGCTAAGGAAGAGTTTTCGAGGAATTTAAAAATATTATATTGCAACAAGTTAGTGACATTACAACTTTCTAATACTTTTCAGTGCTTTATTACACATAATTCTTTCAGGAGAGTAATTTTTATTTTAAGTTAAGAAGGAAATACATTTAAAATAAAATAATCACAAACAATACAAAGAAAATTAAGCAAATATTTATTATTACTAAATGCCTTAACATTAATAAAGTCATATAATAAATGCACAGACACATAATAACATTGCTACATGTAATTAGTAACAAAAGTATTTCCTAAAAATAATAATACTCAAAAGACATGTATAATTAATGATACACCAGCTCAGAAAAGGTTAAAACGAAAATATTTGACATTTACAAATTACAACTTGTAATTAAAATGCAAATATAAATACAATCAGCCAACACTGTTAGAACTTTTACAGAGTTTTATCATTACGAGAAAAGAAAATCGAAGATATAACCATTCCTTTTAAGATATCTCAAGATGTCTTTTAACCCTTATGGGATTTTTTATTTCACTTATGGGAAAAATAAATTTTCTTTAATAGCTATCCAAGTATATTAACTGAAATACCTGAATAGATTACTATAATTGTTAAAAGGTATCTTCAGATATGATACAAGAAAGTTATATTTTTGATTTTCTTTTCTCGTACTGATAAATCAATGTAAAAACATTAACAGTGTTGGCTGATTGTATTTATATTTGCATTTTAATTACAAGTTGTAATTTGTAAATGTCAAATATTTTCGTTTTAACGTTTTCAGGGCTGGTGTACTATTAATAATACTTGTCTTTTGAGTATTATTATTTTTAGGAAATACTTTTGTTACAAATTACATGTAGCAATTTTAGTATGTATCTGTGCACTTATTATATGACTTCATTAATGTTAAAGCATTTAGTAATAATAATAAATATTTGCTTAATTTTTTTAGTATTGTTTGCGATTATTTTATTTTAAATGTATTTCCCTCTTAATTTAAAATAAAAGTTAATTTCCTGAAAGAATTGTGTAATAAAGCGCTAAAAGTATTAGAAAGTTGTAATGTCACTAACTAGTTGCAATATAATATTTTTAAACCCTCTCCAAAAACTCTTCCTTAGCCTATTGTTGCATGAATATGAATTTAATAGTGCAGAAAAGAACAGCATTCGTTATGTTTCAGACAATGAAATATTCGTTAAACTCTAATTTATCTATTACGATAGCTAGTGTCAATATTATTAAAGTAAAAATAATTTTTTCTAAAATTGAAAAACAAAATCGGACTCGAAAGGGTTAAAATTAAAAAAATGCCATCAACATCATATATGCCTCACAATATACTAGAACATCAATTTATACAGACAAACAAATGTATAAAATATTGTTATCCAGTCAAGTCGTTTCAAATAATAAAATAGCTCTGACTATTGAAAAAGGCCATATTAAAAAAAAAAAAAAAAAAAAAAAAAAAATTAAAGCAACTTGCCTCAATGGAGTTTATTTTTTTCAAAAGGGCAATAATAGAATAAAACAATGGCAAAAGAATTATTTTAAAATGTTGTTGCCGCAAGAAATTATGACAGTTTGAATATTGATCAAAAATGACATTTTTCAGACTTTGGCACTCTGTAACTAAAAGCGCACACAACTTGCCTCAATTATATATACATTTTTTAAAAGTGCTAATGCATGGCTTTCAATTGCCACCTCTTTTTTCATGGCAAGTGGAACGCGCAAGCTGTTATAGGGTCTTAAAAATGGAAAAAAACAGCAAAAATGAATATTTTTGTGACCTTCTGTGACCTTGCGGCAAAAACTTGCCACAGGTTTTTCATCTATTATATAAAGTTCAACTCTCTTACATTCCAGATGTGAAAAGAATTTCGTGGCAAGTTGTATGCTCAAAGAGCTGTGAGTCATAGCAATATCCATGTCTTAAAAAAACGCTTATTTGTTTTCACGACATGATGACCTTTGGGGGGCCATAAAAAATGAACAACTCAACTTTGGAGCAAAAAATTCTGGAATTGGTCTTTTAACAAGATAAGTAACAACTGGTAATTTTTTGGAGAAAATCTGAGATGTCATGAATCACGGGTGTGTCACTCTCTCAGATTCTTGCTCTTAATGTAAATAGTATATCATGCACAGTACTATGAAATAATTTCAAAGTATTTGCAAATAATGCTCTTGTCATAAAAATATTCGATTTACGTATTTTGCCAATAATTTTTTTAAATTTATTATTATTATTATTATTATTATTATTTTATAAGATACAGTCGAGTCTCTCTATAACGTAACTCCATACATCGAATTTCTCTATATAACGAATTTTTAGTAGAAACTGTCCCCTTTTCGTATGATTACATTAAAAACAGTCTCTATATAGCGAAATATCTATCTCTATATAACAAATTTTTTCTTAAATTGATTTTAATTCATTCTGTTTTAAAAAACTTCGAAATCATATGGAATCAATTTTCCATCACTTATTTTGGATTTATCGTCAGTGCTGAGTTTTTTTTACTTTTCTCCCTGTTCTTTAAATCCAACGAATTCATCCCATCTCCCACACACCTTTCCACATCCTTCTCAAAACAGTGTCAATTGGATTGATACACATGTAAGAGAGGAATCAATGAGAGACCTTCAAATGGAGGGAAATGTTAACTACAATTTTTCTTTTCTTGCTAAAATTTAGGCTTTTTTTTTTTCTTTGAGAGCGTAACAACTTTAAAATCAAAACAACAAAAAATTACAGTTTTCTTAGTCTGAAATTAATGCAAGTCTTCCTTATTTGATTTTCATTGAGCTTTCATACAAATATCTGCTCTCTTTTTTGAAACAGCTTAAATAATTAAGAAATAAAATGTTAGGTTAATATTTACTTTTAAACATTTCAAATTCTTAATTCAAAAGATCAAAAATAATATTTATTCAAATTTCACACACTAAATACGACTTTTAACATCATTCTCTATACATCGAATTTCTCTATATAACGAATTTTTTACTGGAACGGCGGATTTCGTTATATAGAGACTCGACTGTATAATTAATATTTTGAGCAAGAAATAAATGTCAATGCATTTTTACTTTAATTGTAATCTCAGAGGGCAGTTAGTAGTGCTTTATATTTGAACACAACCATGGAATCAAAAACGAGTACATGTGTTTCTCGGTTTTGAGTACATTTCGATCGGAGCTATTTTGAGTATTATGTGAAGTACTTAAAATCGAGTACTTATTACTCCATTTTGAGAACCGATTTATTTCAGTGTGTGAAAACGAAAACTGCACATAAAGGAAACCTGTTTTATGTGTGAAAATTTCAGACCAAAATCAGAACAAAACGTAACTGTTTAGGTAAAAACCTACATAAGCCAAAAATTTTTTTTTAAATAAAATGTTTTAAAGAAAAAAAGGTAAATAGAATAATTATATGTTTCACTATCTGCTAATAATAATAGTAATAATAATAATAATAATAATAATAATAATAATTAGATGCGTTACTCTTTCCCCAATCTATTTAATCTTTGTCAAAAAATTCTCTTTCACGAGCGCTCAGGTCTTTGACTTTAAAAAAATAATAACAATAAAAGGAACTCTTGACATAATTGGCTTTGCCACGTTCCTGACATACATTTTTCCCCTATTGATTTTTCCAGGGAATTAACACATTGAAAGCTATATTTGGAGCTTCGAGGTACTTAGCAGATTTCACCAAAGTCATCGCGAAAAGATATTTTCTCCGAGCTAACTCTGCCATCGATTTTTGACTATCGCAACCCCCCCCCCCCCCCACTTTTTTTTTTCAACTTCTCATCCCCAGGGTTCTTGTCTTTGACGTGATAAATGGCTTTTTGATGAACTACGATCGAAGAATTTTTCGATGAAATTAATTTCCGAATGCAGCAGGATTTTTGAGTCGCTAGCCCCAAAGCAGTAGGCGTTATTGGGGCTTCTAGTGTTGAAGAGAAACTGGATAGATTGTTAACATTGCAAGAATTGCTTCTTTTTTTATTAGCTCACAGGCTATCATAGCCTGAGAGCTTATGTGCCCGTCCGTTCTGTATGTATGTTCGTATGTACGTAACGCGATAACTCATGATAAAAATATCGGATCCACTTGAAATTTTGTATATAGGTATATCCTGATAAGGCGCTTCCCTGATTAGTTTTTGGAGTTCATTCGATATGTATAACAGGGGGAACGGGGGGCTCATGCCCCTCCCCTTAATTGATTTAATGGGTTTTTCATGCAGAATTAAGAGTTTTCGTTCAAAATTTAGATAGGATCATTTTGATGAGGCAATTTCGTGACTTTTATTAGGTGTTCATTGAATAAGTATAAATAGGGGGAACAGGGGTTCTAATGCCCCCCCCCCCCCGTTACTTGACATAAATGGGATTTTCATGCAGAATTAAGTTTTCGTTCAAAATTTAGATTAGGATCATTCTGATGAGGCGATTCCGTGACTGTCATTAGGTGTTCATTGAATAAGTATAAATAGGGGGAACAGGGGTTCTAATGCCCCCCCCCCCCCCGTTAGTTGATATAAATGGAATTTTCATGCAGAATTAAGTTTTCGTTCAAAATTTAGATTAGGATCATTCTGATGAGGCGATTCCGTGACTGTTATTAGGTGTTCATTGAATAAGTATAAATAAGGGGAACAGGGGTTCTAATGCCCCCCCCCCCGTTAGTTGATATAAATGGGATTTTCATGCAGAATTAAGTTTTCGTTCAAAATTTAGATTAGGATCATTCTGATGAGGCGATTTTGTGACTGTTATTAGGTGTTCATTGAATAAGTATAAGTAGGGGGAACAGGGGTTCTAATGCCCCCCCCCCGTTAGTTGATATAAATGGGATTTTCATGCAGAATTAAGTTTTCGTTCAAAATTTAGATTAGGATCATTCTGATGAGGCGAGTCCGTGGCTGTTTTTAGGTGTTCATTGAATAAGTATAAATAGGGGGAACAGGGGTTCTAATGTCCCCCCCCCCCTTAATTTATATAAATGGGTTTTTCAAGCAGAATTTTCAGATTTCGTTCAAATCTCTGAATAGTTTTGGAAGTTTAATGGTTAAGTATAAAAGAGGGGGATAACTCTTTTTAAATTATATAAAAGCTAAATGGGTTTTTATTAAGAATTATCTAATTTGCTCTGAATTTTGGATATAGATTTTTTATATGATAAAGCATGTCTTTGATAGTATAGGAGGTTCAATGATTAAGTATAAAAAAAAGAGGAAAGGGGAGAGCTGTTTCCCCTTCTTAATTTTTTTTTCGAACGGAATTAACCCTTGAAAATATAAGGCTTTAATGTGCAATTAGTATTTGTAGCCTGTGAGCTCAATGCCATCAGTTTAACTGGGCAGTATTCTTTTTATTACAATATTTCTTGCTTTGAATTTAGATATGCACACATGAATACCCCGGCCCTCATTACCGAATAGGCACGAGAAGCACGTGCTTCCATTGAGAAAATTCGAAGGAGGGCACTAAATTGAGGAAACAGGCACCCCCAAATTTTATGTTAAATTTAGTGATATGCAAATTATAATGTTAGATTGATGTCTACTTGAGATATTGGATATGAATATTATTCAAAGTGACTGGTACGCAAAATGCAAAATATTTATTATTTAAACTGTTGCCAAAATTGTGAGAGATATTTCAAAATATTCATAATTTATGTTGTTTAAACCTTTTTATTTAATTTACATTTTTAATATTAAATCATTTTTGTTTATTTTTCTTGATTGTATCCAGTTTTTGTATATAAGGGGAACTTAAAAGAGCTATTTAATGAAATATAAGTGATCCTCAATTAAGCCAGACTTAGCAAATATATTTGTAGCATTGTTAAGTTTTTCTGATATGTTGAATTTAGAAAACACTTCCCGATTAGAAGGGGACCCCAAATACTGTGCTTCCCATAGCTTCAGAGGTTAATCGGGCTCTGAGAATATCCCGCAAAAAACCTTGTTGTTATTAAAAAATATTTTTATAAGTAAAAATAAAATCTTTATTTACTATAAATAAGGTTTGTAAATATCATGAGATTTTTTGAAAATATTAACAATAACCGGTAGTTTGATATATATATATCCGATATTTTCTACATATATCTTCGATTGAGCTATTTTACCATTCCCAACGATTCAGATTTTGAGTTCAGAATTTAAGTCTCAGCTTTTGAAAGCATTTAATGAGATGCAAAAAAATAACGGTACAAAATAGTTGCTCGGTACTCCAAAGTACTCTAAAGTGCCTTCTATCGACCTTTTTTGAATTTTATCATAAAAATTTATTTTCGAGAGAATACTGACATAAAGAATAGTTTTAGCGAAAACTACAAACAAATCAATCAATTTTTCCGTTTTTTTTTTTTTTTTTTTTTTTTTTTTTTTTTTTTTTTTTAAATATATATAACCATTTGAAATTTTGGACTCTAAACTTTAATGGCGCCTTATTTCCTTCGGAAGACATTTGCGACCCTTAGTTTCCTATTTAATATTGTTTGTCTTGAAGCGTTACTATATCACCCCTTAAAGTTTTGCCCATAAGTTTAGATTCACCCTGTATATTGCTAAAATTGTTGCTAATTATTATACGTATGAACATAAACTATTATTTAAAAAAATAACCTTGAAAATAGGGGAAAATATAATCTAGCTTACACATTTTATCCCTTAATTAAAAAAAAAAAAAAAAAAAAAAAAAATGCAACTGTTATTATGCTTAAAAGCCTGTTTTCTCGCTAAATAACAGTTGTCGTCCCCAGTTACTCTGATATAATTACCCATTATTATTTGCCAATACTCATAAATAAAAGATAATATATTCAAATTGATATTACCAAGTAATATTTTTCGTACTACGCAGATAAAATGAAAGATAATAATAATACATGTTTTCAAAACTGCAAAAAGGAAAAACGACATTTGAGGGTGGCGTGATATTAGCTGATAAATGAGATATGCAAAGAATATATTTTTATCATATCTTCATGTCAAACTAAATTAGCTTAAAAAAATACGATAGAACGCAGTTTATTTCACATTCACAGATAGCATAGAGTTTACAGCAAGATTATTAAAACCATGAAAATTGAGAAAGCATGAAAAGTAATCAAAACTGACGAAAAGATATTTTTGACATCATCCCTAAAATTGCGTATTTTCTTGGTAAAAGACAAAAGCTATAACTTTAGGCTAGTTCCATGGGTTTTGTAGTGTAAGTGACGTTACCTTATAATTGCTATGCTTGTTTGCCACCGTTATTTTCGAAAAGTCAGCTTGGCCTTATTCAATTAATGAGAATGTGCCGATAAAATAAATCACATTTTTTCGTACTAAAATACTGGTAGCCAAAAATCGTAGCCTGTGACTTACACTACAAGTACTCATGGAAATAGCCTTTAAAGTTCCGACACTCTGTCTGTTAATTGTCAAGTTTATTGTGATTTAGTAGCTAATAAGGATAAATACATACAAATATTCCTTCTTAAATGCAAATGATGATCTAAATTTTACCCTTCAAGATTAAATGTTAATTTCTCAGACAGTACTAATGAGTGAGGCGGCCGCGCGGCGCCCGTATGAAACCTTATGTTGTCAGATCCAAGGGAAATATATATATATATATATATATAGGCAGTATTCTCATTGGTCTTCTACCAATATTAGCGATTTGGCTAATAAGAAGTAAAAAGCAGTAGCATAATGAAAATAAATGTTAGCAAAAAAGATTAGGCGTGGAACACTGAAAAATGTATCTTTAATCCGCTTATTGTGCCCCTTTTTTTCCCAAATATGTTGTAAAGTAACTTTTTTTTTTTTTTTTTGGTAATCTATACTAATAAAATAACAAATCGCTCTATTTGCCCGCGTGTGTGTCTGCGATAGTTAGCGAAAACTACGGCACGTACGAGGTTCAAATTTTTTGTGAAGATTATCCCAGATTATTTTCTTAATGTACCTGACCCTCAGAATTTTAAAATTCTAATAATTAGTTGAGAAATTAAGTAAATTCCCCAAATTAGAAGAAAGGACAAGTACTCATAATTCAATAAGAACATTGATTTTTATCGAACCACAGAATATTTCTTCGATAACTCAAAGGAAAGGAAAAGGGTTAATGTAAATACAGCGTTGCCATGGAGATGAATGTACTAGGCTTTTTAATAAAGGGCTGTATTCAGGGGCGTAAACCACTCTAGTCGCGTAGGGGGGTGTAGGCTCATAAATTTCCGACTTTCAAGAAGGAAAATTTCCGAGTACTATGGCCAGCATGAGGACTAATATATATACTATATATGTATACATACATATACATATATATTCATATATATATATACATTAATATATATATTATAATTCTCAAGATAATTATGACTTAGTGTATCGAGATAGTCAAATAATCTTATATTATGCTATTATTAGTCTTATGTAACAATATATTTTCCCCATTAGTAGACGAGGAATAATCGTACCATGGGTAGTGCATAATATGAATAAGCAGTCGCAGGGCTTTCCAACGGTATATCACACGAAAGGTGTCGGCTAAATTTAGAAAAGCGGTGACTTGTGAGGACTAAGTGGGTATCCAACGATATATCACAAGAGAGATGTAGGCCAAATTTAGGAAATATTTCCCCTCCCAAAGTAGACTATTCCTCTAACTGTGAATTTTTCATATATCATAAATAATATTTATCGGAGGGCCCTGTAAAAAAAACCGATCTAAAATGATAAAACGCTACAGTTTAAAAAAAGATCGAAAATTGTCCACGGTAGGGAAATTGGAGGGGGTCAGGGGGAGGGGAGAAATGCTTATAATATTAAAGAATGATCTGAGGGCTCTCTTATGATACGCCGCATGGTCCAAAAAGTATGGAATTTTCCCACCCTTACTTTAACTCCCTCGGGAGTAGAAATTTATAAATATTGCTGAAACACTTATTTAATTAGTTTTTAATAATTTTATTTTCTGCCGTCTCATGGTATTATTTAAAAAAAAATCTGCTGAGATGTGCCAAATGTCCTAAATTTTTCGACCCCCCCCCCTTTAAACCCCCTGAGGGGGGATTTCGAAAATCGTTGGATTATGTGTTTAATAATATTTTTAGTAGATTTATTTTCTGGAATTTCACGCTCCTACCTTAAATGTTTGCTGAGATATGGTAAGCTTTTCCAAAATTTTTGACCCCGTCCCCCCGCTCGTCCCTCTTAGGGGGGGAGGTAATTTCAAAAATTCCATCTTAGTGGACAGGTACATCATAAGAAGTATTTTCTCTCCAATTTTCATGGTTCTACATTCAATATTTTGGGCCGAACGTTGGTTATCAGTCAGTCAGGACAAACTATTTTATATATGTATCTCTACTAGCTGACCCACCCGCCGTTGCCCAGCCATTAGATAAAATATATACTAGATATATCATTTAAATATATTAGATGCATTATAAGATAAATAACAAATTATTAAAGCAAAGTATGTAAGTTTTCAGGTGCGAATTCATTGTGTTTTCAAATTATACTCAAATTATTCTTAATAAATAAATAAATAAATAAATAAATAAAAAAGGCAATTAAATAGAGCCAACAGTTTTGCTGTCGCCGTATGAAAACATGCACAAAATACAAAAGAAAAAAACGAAATGAATAAGTCAAAAGTAAAATTCTTGTTTCTCTACAACCCCCCTTACACGACACACACAGGCACACCAGGCTCAAAAAAAGAAAAAAAAAGTATCAGTAAAAAATTTCAAATTGCAAAAGAGGTTTAAAGATCGATTTAATCATCAATTAGATTTAAACAATCAAAAGTTACGCCATTTTATCTTCTCCCAAGGCCGAAATTTTCAAGTTTCAAATGATTAAATTTTATTTCTTATCTATCAGGGGTCTGTCCAGGGCAAAAATTGAGTTCGTTAACGGACTCTTCACAAAAACAAATTTATGAAAAACGGACTCATCAAAAAAATAAATTTAAGAAAAACGGACTCTTCACAGAATTATATTTAAAATAAATAAATAAATAAATAAATAAAAAATACGGCCCTTTCAAAAAACAGCGTAATAAGTGTAAATTTCTGCAAAAATCTAGATTTTTGTGTTCATTATATCATTTACTCAACGTAAACAAACTACAGCCTCTTTCGTTTATTGTTATTTTGCTTTTTACTCTTTCTCCCCGTTATCCTTATTTTGAATGAGCACAGATTGGCTGATACATGAATAGAAATTGAAATTAAAATTTTCCATTTGCATGTGAAGAAATGTAATTTGTTTTCGCCTTTTAGTTTTATATGCAAAATAATCTATAAAAAAGAAACAGATTTTTTTTTTTTTTAATTTACTTTTTTTATTATTATTATTATGATGAAGCCAAGACTAAAGTCATCTATTAGATAAAATTTGTTCTTATTTCAAAATTAATATAATGATTTTGTGTGTATTCAATTTATGTTATGTTGCAAATTAATGAAATAATTTTCTATATGAAAAATTTGAAAATCTATATGGAATAACTTTTCTACTGATTTTCTGTTTGAAGAGGGAATTAGTCCTCGTTTGAATTTGATACTTTTGAAAAAGAAAAATCTAGTGTAAAAACTCAATTTATTTCTATGTATCGTTTTAATGATTGAGTTCTAATTTTACATTGAAAGGATTTCAAATGAACTGGTAATTAGAATTAATTTTTATTACTTATTAATCTCTGCCTCATACTCGCTTATTGCTCCACAAGCTATGAGTTATAGATAAATTTACTTTCTTAACTAGTTATATTATTAAAATATATATTTATCCAACTACTGTGCTGTCCTCTAAAAAAAAAAAAAAAAAAAAAAAAAAAAACCACATGAAAATGTATCCTAAAAAAACCACATTCATGTTTTGTCTAAAAATAGTCACTGAAACCAATTTTTTGTTTTGTCCTGTTTGTAAAAAACTTCTTAGAAACAAGACAAAACAATGACTTCAGTGTTTTTTTTAATCAAATATTTGGGTGTTTTTCTTTGGGGTACATTTCCATGTGGTTTTTTTGCACAGAACTATAGTTAGTGCTTTTATTTAAAATTTGTAATTGTTCTTTCAACATTTACATTTGGTTCTTTATTTCTTAACAAAAGTTACACACGAAAGAAGTTCTATTGAAAATTAATAAATAATAAAATCATTTTCATATTAAATGGCTTTGTGGGACTAACTAACATTTAACCATACTCGCTTTTCTAAGTTTATAATTTCATTATTTACATTAATCTAAACATTCTGTTTTTCGATTGTTTATTATGATTGCAAAAGAATGGAATAAGAAATCTCTATTTATTAAGATTAGATCATCCGCCTAAATATTAGTTTATTTCTGAAAAATTAAAACATGGCCCAATTTCGAAGACTGGTCGGAAATGGATTAACTAATATTTTGTGAATTTACTTTTTTCACAAAAATAGAAATAATTCACAAAAATAAAAATAATTCACAAAAATAGGACTCTTGGGAAAAAAAAAAAAAAAAAAAAAAAAAAAAAAAAAAACAGATTCCTGTATACACACACACACACACACAAAAAAAAAATCTATGTACAAAATAATAATCAAATTATTGTTATGCAGTGAGACAAAATTATTATATCTGGTACTATAACAAAGTTTTAAAAATATAGAATATTTTACATATATTGACATTTGAACTTCAAAAAATAAATTAACTTTCTTAGTATTAATGAAATAATATTGATAAAATATAATAAGATCCATAGTACAGTTTTAACTTCATGCACAATATTAAATACATGGACTTGCGAATTGTAAAATGGTTGGCAAAAAAGAAAGCAAATATATTGAAAGAAAAAAAATAGTTAAAAATAATAATAACTTCATGAAATTTAAATAATAACTAGCTTGTCATCTCCAGTTTGAAACAAAACTAGCAAATAGTTCGGAAATTGCGATACTAACTGTTAAATAATAATAATAATAATAATATATATCGAATAACAGTGCATTTTTACAAGTTATTAAATAATTTATCTGTCCCCTCAATAAATAAATAAATCTATTAATAAATATGAAAGCAATAGTTATTTACACATTTTATACTATATCTAAAATATTCTGTAATAAAGTAGCTTACTTACTTTAAAAGTTTTTTTTTTTTTTTTGGACCTCCAGCAATGCAAAACGGTATATGTATATGGGCTGAAATTTTATCAGAATGTTTTTATTTATTATATGTGTTCCTGTAATCATTATCGAAAATGCAGTTACGTAACGCAGATTGTACTTATTGTCTCTTACATTTAGGTGAAGACATAACTGATGTAAAAATATTGAATTATTAACCAAATACCAAAATATTCTCGCATCAACTCTTTGTAATTGAATGATTTCGTACTATGAGCTTGAATACTAACGGTTGTTTAAACAAAGAGTTAATGCAGGTGCTGCTTGTTTTGTAATTGACACATAGGACAGGAAGTTCAGCGCCCAGTTGTCTAGGTGCCCAAGCTTTACTTTGAAGAGAAAAAAAAATATTCTATCTTTCTATTTTTCAGAAGTCAGTTAAAATCTCTAGCTTTTTTTTTTTTTTTTTTTTAATTTGCTTGTTTAAGGAATGTTTTAGAGACAAAAATTTGTCAAAAATACGGGATTTCTTAATGTTTTAATTTTTTCTAACGACAAACCTTAAAACAGCGTAACAACTTGATGTTACCCCTTATTTTTCGGACTAAACGAAATGCAATAGTATTAATAAAAATATTTAAAAAAAATGAATACAATTGATTCAGGAAAAAATAAATAAATAAACGAACGTATTATTTCTGAGAGAAATATACTCGTATACTGTAAAATATTCATATTATTTCGAGATAAAAATTCAAAGTATTTCGGTATTTTCAATTTTCATCCTATATTATATATATTTCTTCAGCACTTTTTTAAATCAATCCAAAATTACGTAAAAAGGTAAATAAAAACAGTTTCACATTTTTAATTATATATTTTTTAATAAAATAAAAAGAAAATACGATATTAGTTAGCAGGAAAAAATAAAACCATAATTATTTTCAATTAAAGGTAAAATTTGTATAGAGTGGAAAACATTCAGATTTCGATATGGAAAAATATTAAATATTTGCAATTCAGTTTTGAATTTTCATCGGATACTATTTAAATTCCGTGATACATATTTCTAACTAAATTTAAAGTTTAGATAAAAAAAAAAAAAAAAAAAAAAAAAAAAAATAGGAGTTTCTTCATTTCAATCAGTATAGATTAAAATTTCGAGACTAAACTAAAAACTTTCCTATAGTAAATAAATTTCGATATTTCGATATTTCAAAGTCAAAAGGCACAGAAAAAAAAAAAAAAAAAAAAAAAAAAAAAAAAAAAAAAAAATCGGAATATTAAGGTTTGACTCAAAATACCACAGTTACAAATAACATTAACATTGCTACAATATGTACATTAATATTTTTTTCGTCATATCGAGGTTTCCGAGTACACAATATTTGACAAATCAAAATTTTTCTGACTAGTTTTATAAAAAAAAAAAAAAAAAAAAAAAAAAAAAAAATCCTATATATTGATAAGTTATATTAATTAATAAATTAAACTAATTTAAAAATTACCAATTAGTTAAATTAATTAGTTCCGGTTAAGAATAAGTTTATGTTTTCTTCGTTATAAATTGTTTTTCCTTATTAGAAACTACAAAGGGAAATAAATTCGACTAAGAATAAAATTTTATAGGTTTTTTTCGATCTAACTTGTTTTTCTTATTTAATTAAAAACTACAAAAATATTTCTCCAATTCATAAATATTTATAGATTAATACCCTTTTTTTTTTGGTTGAACATACTTTTTTTCCGATCTAACAAGAATTTTTCCGACTGACTTTTCCGATAAATTTTTATGGGTTAATACGTAATATTATTTTTTTCCCGACTAAATATGCCTTTTCTGATGGAACGAGAAAAATTCCGAATACTTTTGTTTTTTCAATTTATAAGTTTTTATAGGTTAATACCATTTTTTCCCGATCAGACAAGAAATTTTCCGACTGATTTTTCCGTTTTTCTAATTCATAAGCTTTTAGAGGTTAATACGTAATACTGTTTTTTCCGACTAAACATGCCTTTTCCGATGGAACGGGAAATTTTCCGAATGATATTTTCGTTTTTCCAATTTAGAAGTTTTTATAGGTTAACACCATTTTTTCCGATTGACTTTTCCGTTTTTCCAATTTATAAATTTTTATAGGTTAATACGTAATGCTGTTTTTTCCGACTAAACATGCTTTTTTACCGATGGAAACGAAAAATTTTCCGAATGATATTTTAGTTTTTCCAATTTATAAGTTTTTATAAGTTAATGCCATTTTTTCCAATCGAACAAGAGTTTTCCCAACTGATTTTTCTAATTTATAAGTTTTTATAGGGTATTACATAATTCTATTTTTTCCGACTTTACGATTAAACGGTATGCCTTTTCCGATTAAACAGCAAATTTTCCGAATGATATTTCCGTTTTTCCAGTTTATAAGTTTTTATAGGTTAATACTATTTTTTTCCGACTAAAGATACTTTTTCCGAGCGATCTGGTAATTTTCCGACTGATTTCTTCTGGGGGGGTGCTGCACCCCCCCAAACCCCCCCGGGATTTACGCCCCTGGCTGTATTTTAAGTTCTTCTGGGCCTAAAAAACTCAAAAATTAGACAGCTACATGCAGAAAAAATTCCCCTCTCAGAAACTCTAAAAATTATTTTCATACTCCTGTAAATAGTTGAAAAATCCGTAAAAATCCATTTATAAAATCTCATTTTATTTCCATTCAAAGAAATAGTATTTCGATAAATCTTTCTGAACGAGAGTAGGTGTTTTGGAATGCATACAGCTGGGCGTCAGATAGTAGTGGCATTTTTAGACGACCTGTAAATATTTTCGAATGTTAAATTTATAAATTTAATTTTTATCAATTCAGATGAAGAATTTTTCTCTGATTTTAAATATGTAAATTTCTTCGCAGTCGCTCAATTACAACCTAATAGTATATTAATTATTAATTCGTTACTTGGATGATTTGCTCAATTTAAAATAAGTTTTTCGAAACCACAAATGATTTTTATATTAATGATTCTTTGTTACGCTGCCGAATTTTTAAAACTGCACCATTTAGATATTTTAAAGTTATGCATCGAGCAATATCTTTAAACACTGTTTAATAATACCTAAATTTATAAGAATCCAATTTTTTTAATAAAAAAGTCGATTAAAAAAATAAATAAAATTTAAAAACCCCACAAAACCTTTTGGAGCTTTCAGATAAATTATAACATAAAGTAAATATTTTAAAGAGTATCAAACATCAAATATAGGGCGAGAGGATTTTTTAGAGGGAGCGGTCAAATATTTAAAATGGTACAGTTTTCTACCTTTTCAAATGCGTACTTTTCACTAAGCACTGAGATAAATATTACTTATTAAATATAAAACTTGCAAATAGTTTAAAACACATAATATAGGTTTTAATAAGTAGGGGACGTCAAATTATGTGCAGAAGGTGGGGGGGGGGGATTATTATTTTAGGGAGAGCGTGATAAAATATAAAACCGTATCGTTTTAGATGCGAATTTTTCAGAGCTCTGGGGTAAATAATACTTAGTTAATATGAAATTTAAAAAGTGTATTTACTCCTATTTTCGAATAATAATTTCATCAAATATCTTTCTTAAGTTTACAGTTTTGTTAAGAAAAGACTTCGCCCCCTGGTTCTGGAATATGAAACTAAAAGATTCCAGACCCCCCCCCCTTTTTTTTTTTTTTTTTTTTTTTTTTTTTTGCCGTGTGTGCGAAGCACGTCTGCTAAACGGTACCATAGGCAGCCAGCATTCTTTTCGCGATTTTTTTTTTCCTTTGAGATTTTGTGAGACAAATTTCTGGTTTAATTAAGAATATTATTACGGGCTCGGGCAACGCCGGGTGGCTCAGCTAGTTGCTTATAAAATTGAAATTTGATTATCCACACAAGAAACTATTAAAAATAAGTACAATCTAAATGTTTTCTAAATATGTAAACGTTTTAGGCAATATTTTTGCATCAAAAATATGAATTCAAAATAGCTATCTTTAATTTATAGTTTTGAAAGCAGAAATTGAGCACTCGCAATCTGGCGAGTCAGATTCTTCGTTTACCAAATGACGTATTTTGCCGCGATTTGGCGCACTGAAGAATGGCAGGGAGAACATTGTATATAGGGAAGACTAAGAAGGGTTGATCCAATTTTTTTGCCAAATATATAAACATTTTTTTAATATTGAACTTAGATTAAATTTTCATACATCATTTTATTCGTTATGCAATTAGTTATAAAAATAAAATTCCACATAAGTGGAATTAGAAACTTGAAAAATGATTGATTTTAATCATAAGGAAATAATGTGTCAATGCTCCCCAAATATGAGAGGTTTGACCCACTTTATTTTTATACTGGTATATTTATTAACTGAAATAATTTCACCTTTAAAAAAGACAGAACAACTTTATGCTGCATGGTTTAATGATTATCAAGTATTTTTTTTTAAGCTATTGCATAGCTTTTATCGCGGGCTTTGAGCAAGGTGACCGAATCCAAAAATTCCGTAACGCGAAAAATCCTAACACATCCGTAACGAAAAAACCTAACACTCGGTTAACGTCGTTTCCGTTCGGAAAACTTCGGGATGGTATCCTTCGGTAGACTTCGGCAGACATTGACGCGGTATTTTTCAGATATTAGGATATCAAGTCTCAAACTTATGTTTCTTATGATCTAATTTTCATAGCGCGGCCAAATTTTGTTTGGCAATTTATTATGAGACAGTGTTTATTTTGGTGGTCTTATTTATTTTGGTGACAGGAGACAGACACCCCACGGTGAAGGTCGAAAAATTTCAAATGCTTATAACTAGCGATCTAATTTTCGTAGCGCGGCCAAACTTGTTTGGTAATTTATTATGAGACGGTGTTAATTTTTGGTGACAGGAGACCCCCACAGTCAGGGTCGAAAATTTAAAATGCTTATAACTCGCGATCAAACTTTCGTAGCGCGGCCAAATTTTGTTTGGTAATATATTATGAGACATTGTTAATTTCTGGTGACAGGAGAAACCCCACGGTGAGGGTCGAAAAATTTAAAATGCATATAAGTCGCGATCTAATTTTCGTAGCGCGGCCAAATTTTGTTTGGTAATTTATTATGAGAAAGTGTTAATTTTTGGTGACAGAAGACTCCACGCGGTGAGGATCGAAAAAATTAAAATGCTCATAACTCGCGATCTAATTTTCGTAGCGCGGCCAAATTTTGTTTGGTAATTTATTATGAGACATTGTTAATTGTTGGTGACAGAAGACACCCCACGGTGAGGGTCGAAAAATTAAAAATGCTTATAACTCGCGATCTAATTTTGGTAGCTTGGCAAAATATTGTTTGGTTATTTATTATAAGACAGTGTTAATTTCTGGTGACAGGAGACCCTCCAAGGTCAGGGTCGAAAAATTCAAAATGCTTATAACTCGCGATCTAATTTTCGTAGCGCGGCTAAATTTTGCTTGGTAATTTATTATGGGACAGTGTTGATTTTTGGTGACAGGAGACCCTCCAAGGTCAGGGTCGAAAAATTTAAAATGCTTATAACTCGCGATCTAATTTTTGTAGCGCGGCCAAATTTTGTTTGGTAATTTATTATGAGACAGTGTTAATTTTTGGGGATATTAGACCCACCACGGTGAGGGTAAAAAAATTTAAAATGCTTATAACTCACGATCTAATTTTCGTAGCGCGGCCAAATTTTGTTTGGTAATTTAATATGAGACTGTTAATTTTTGGTGACAAAAGACCCCCCATGGTGAGGGTCGAAAAATTTAAAATGCTTATAACTCGCGATCTAATTTTCGTAGCGCGGCCAAATTTTGTTTGGTAATTTATTATGAGACATTGTTAATTTCTGGTGACAAGAGACACCCCACGGTGAGGGTCGAAAAATTTAAAATGCTTATAACTCGCGATCTAATTTTCGTAGCGCGGCCAAATTTTGTTTTGTAATTTATTATGAGACAGTGTTAATTTTTGGGGACAGGAGACCCCCACGGTGAGGGTAGAAAAATTTAAAATGCTTATAACTCGCTTTCTAATTTTCGTGGCGCGGCCAAATTTTGTTTGGTGATTTATTATGAGTCAGTGTTAATTTTTGGTGACAGGAGAGCCCCCACGGTGAGGGTCGAAAAATTTAAAATGCTTATAACTCGCGATCTAATTTTCGTAGCGCGGCCAAATTTTGTTTGGTAATTTATTATGAGACATTGTTCATTGTTGATGACAGAAGGCACCCTACGGTGAGGGTCGAAAAATTTAAAATGCTTATAACTCGCGATCTAATTTTGGTAGCTTGGCAAAATACTGTTTGGTAATTTATTATAAGACAGTGTTAATTTTTGGTGACAGGAGACCCCCACCGTCAGGGTCGAAAAATTTAAAATGCTTATAACTCGCGATCTAACTTTCGTAGAGCGGCCAAATTTTGTTTGGTAATTAATTATGAGACATTGTTAATTTCTGGTGACAGGAGACACCCCACGGTGAGGGTCGAAAAAATTAAAATGCTTATAACTCGTTTTTTAATTTTCGTGGCGCGGCCAAATTTTGTTTGGTAATTTATTATGAGTAAGTGTTAATTTTTGGTGACAGGAGACCCCACGCGGTGAGGATCGAAAAATTTAAAATGCTCACAACTCGCGATCTAATTTACGTAGCGCGGCCAAATTTTGTTTGGTAATTTATTATGGGACAGTGTTGATTTTTTGTGACAGGAGACCCTCCAATGTCAGGGTCGAAAAATTTAAAATGCTTATAACTCGCGATCTAATTTTTGTAGCTCGGCTAAATTTTGTTTGGTAATTTATTATGAGACAGTGTTAATTTTTGGGGACATTAGACCCACCACGGTGAGGGTCGAAAAATTTAAAATGCTTATAACTCACGATCTAATTTTCGTAGCGCGGCCAAATTTTGTTTGGTAATTTAATATGAGACTGTTAATTTTTGGTGACAGGAGACCCCCCACGGTGAGGGTCGAAAATTTTAAAATGCTTATAACTCGCGATCTAATTTTCGTAGCGCAGCCAAATTTTGTTTGGTAATTTATTATAAGACAGTGTTAATTTTTGGTGACAGGAGACCCCCACGGTGAGGGTAGAAAAAATTAAAATGCTTATAACTCGCTTTCTAATTTTCGTGGCGCGGCCAAATTTTGTTTGGTAATTTATTATGAGACAGTGTTAATTTTTGGGGACATTAGACCCCCCCCCCCACGGTGAGGGTCGAAAATTTAAAAATGCTTATAACTCGTGATCTAATTTTCGTAGCGCGGCCAAATTTTGTTTTGTAATTTATTATGAGACAGTGTTAATTTTTGGGGACAGGAGACCCCCACGGTGAGGGTAGAAAAACTTAAAATGCTTATAACTCGCGATCTTATTTTCGTAGCGCGGCCAAATTTTGTTTGGTAATTTATTACTAGATATTGTTAATTTTTGGTGACAGGAGACCCCCACGGTGAGGGTCGAAAAATTTAAAATGCTTATAACTCGCGTTCTGATTTTCGTAGCGCGGCCAAATTTTGTTTTGTAATTTTTTATGAGACAGTGTTAATTTTTGGTGACAGGAGACCCCCCACCGTGAGGGTCGAAAAATTTAAAATGCTTATAACTCGCGATCTAATTTTCGTAGCGCGACCAAATTTTGTTTGGTAATTTATTAAGCTATTGCATAGCTTTTATCGCGGGCTTTGAGCGCGGCGACCGATTCTAGGAATTCGGTAACGAGAAAAAATCCTAACACTCCGGCTAACGACGTTTCAGTTTGACAGACTTCGGCACGGTATCCTTCGATAGACTTCGGCAGACATTGACGCGGTATTTTTGCATAAGTTGATAAAAAATGCTATGCAATAGCTTTGCCGCGGCAGTCCCCGAGTGCCACACATATTTTTTTTTTCTTTTTTGGAAAATGCAAAGCGTAAACAAACCTACCTACACGAAATTTAAGGCACAAAGCAAGAGTCCGTTTTAACCACCCAATTTTAAATACTTGACATGGCAACAGTAGCTGCCATAAAATTTAGCTTCATCTCTCTGTGTTCATCTTCGAGAAGTTTGTCAACGTACCTTCCTAAAGTGTTTTGTTAATGTTGCTGCATGCTTTTGCAGAGGTCTGAACATTTAATATTTCTTTAGGTTGCTGCTTTCATGCTTTCTAAATTTTTCCATTCTTTCTAGTTAACTACGAGGGCTGTATAATAAGTACCTGGCCTCGACAAGAAAAACACATTTTTGTGTCAAAATGTACTTTATTTTTCGACATAATCTCCTTTTGGTTTTATTCACTGAGCCCAATGTTTTTTATTTATTTATTTATTTATTTTTAATTTCTTCTAAAAAATACGATTTTTCCAACTCTTGAATAAAGGCGTTTGTTTCAGCAATAGCCTCACCGTTAGAGCCAATTTTTTTTTTTTTTTTTTTATCATCGAGTTATTTTTTCATATATGGAAACATAGAATAATCGCCATAAGCTAATCTTACGAATTTGGTGGATGCAGAAGCATTTTGCATCTTAATTCATAAAATTTTGCATGGCGACGACCACAGGCGTGGACGCGAGCATCGTTTTGATGAAAAATAATTTTTTTTTATTTGCCAAATGCGGACATTTTTTTGTTCTCAAAATCGTTGAAACGACCCAGTAGGTTAACATAATATTCTCTATTTATAGTTTTGCCTTTTTCGATGTAATCGACGAGGATTATGCTGAATATATCTCAAAAAACTGCAGCCATGTTTCTGTTTACGGACAAAGCCGTCTAAGCCTTTTTTGGCGCAGATTGGCCATGAAAAACCCTTTGTTTAGACTGTTCTTTAGTTTCTGGTATACTGTGATGAATGCATGTTATGAATCGATACCAAAAATCATTTGGATTTCACTTTAACTTCGTTAAATATTTATTTGAAATTAGCACACGAGTGTGTTTAATGTCAATAGGGAGCAATTGCGGCAGTCATTTTACGGAAAGCTTTTTCCTATCCAAAAAGTTGTTAAAATATTTTACAGCCATTGAATTGAGATGCCCACAGCCTCAGCAATCTCATGTTTTTCCACTCTCCAATTATTAATCACGATATCGTGGATTTTTTTCAATCGTTTCAGATATTGTAACCTCAGTTGGATGATCTGGACGTTCTTCTTCAAAAATGCTTGTACGGCGTCGTTTGAATTCCGGTGTCTAATATTTTATGGTTGATAACGAAAGTGCAGAGTCCCCAATTGAACTTTCTGAGTTTCCCTTCAATCCTATAAATTGTTTTCTTTTTCAAAAACAGGTTTTTCATCACTGCTCATCATATTCATTTTTTTCCCATTGTTGAAATATCACTGAAGTTGCTTTCATTCACAAAATAAATCACTTAGTGACTTGACAAATTGCCATGTTTCATGCGAAAGGTACCTTTAAGAAACAAATAACTTTTTAAATTCTAGTAGCACCATTTCTGGCTGAGGCCAGGTACTTATCATACTGTCCTCGTACTATGGGTAGTATTTAAATGAAATAACAATTGCTGCCAATATTCCCATTTATATTTCATTAATTTTTATCATGCTTCTTTAGTAATTTTTCACATCTGCCTTGAATCAATTTTAAGCATTTTCCTTTCTATCTCTCCATTTTACTGTACTCTTACAGATTTACATTATTTTAGAAATGTATCCATAAAACTTTCATTACGTACAGCGTGTAATAAAAAGATTTCCTAAAACGTTTAATTGATGGAGCGTCGATCATCTGGTCTACCCTTCCAGGGGCGTGCGAAGAGAAAACTGTGCCCGGGGCAAAATTTCAATTTGGTGCCCCACAAACTTGTTCTTGTGACAGGCCACAAAAATGACATTGGTAGTATAAATTTGGCGCCCTCTAAATTTCTGCGCCCGGGCGATCGCCCCCTTCGTCCCCTCTTTTGCACGGCGCTGTACCCTTCTCCGATAGATTGGATGAAGAATCCCTACATAGTCACTTTTTAAATTACAGCACATAATTATGTTTGGCCTAATTTACAGTGCAATCTTTATACCTGAAATAAAAGCTCGATATTTCTGCATTACTTATAACCTACTCACTTAAAGCTCTATGACATATTTCATCTGAGAAAATCTTACAAAATGTTTCTAAGACATACACTTTTTAAGCTGAAAGCTCTTCACAATTGATTGTTTTTACCTGTTTCAATTATCTGCATGAAAGTTTGACTATCATTTTAGCATCTCAATAGTTTTAGTTGCTTCTATTGACGAAACTCTGAAATTCTTTTAAATATGAAAATTGTAAAATGGGTCAAACTCAAGCCTCCCTAGTTTCCCCTGTATTAAGTAAATGCAGAAAAAAGATAATCTAACGGCCCAACTCTGCTAAGGACAGAGTATGATCTAAGTCGAAATTTAATGCTACTATTTTTTATGCTTATCCTGTATGTTATTTCGTATAAGAATTATAAACGTTGCCTTATTTGTTATCCCAGTCTGTTTTGATGCAAACTATGGCATAACGTGATGGAAAAGACTCTTTCTCTCCATTAAAAACTTTTTTGTTTCCAAAGCACTCGCCAGATGAAAGCACCTTGAAACTCTTGTCCTGAAACCAAGAAAAGAACTCTCTAAAAACTTTCTTTGACGTCACATTTTTTCTGCGAAGCTACACTCACTCGAAAATGATTCTAAGCTGGTGATGTTTACCTTTTCCTGAAACTGTTAAATCGGAAGCAAAGTATTCAGCTCCGATAATATTTCTTTTTAAAAAACTTTAAGATTACAAACATTCAAAATTCTTCTTAATTGTGTAATTACGTATGCTGTTCAGTGATTTTTTTTTTTATTTGTGTAATTAAAGAAGTCATCTTTCCCAAAACGGAAGTGAACAAATTATTTGTTCCATAATACACAGTAATAAAATAATAATATATTATTATTCCAGTAAATTCTACGCAGGCCTAAAGAAGAAGAAAGTCATTATGTCCGAAGAAGATTCCTAGAAAGGTAGGCCTGAACTTATATACTTTCTTTTTATTGAAATATCACTTAACCGAAACAGAACTCACGCCCTATATAACCAAGAAAAGAACTCTCTAAAAACTTTCTTTGACGTCACATTTTTTCTGCGAAGCTACACTCACTCGAAAATGATTCTAAGCTGGTGATGTTTACCTTTTCCTGAAACTGTTAAATCGGAAGCAAAGTATTCAGCTCCGATAATATTTCTTTTTAAAAAACTTTAAGATTACAAACATTCAAAATTCTTCTTAATTGTGTAATTACGTATGCTGTTCAGTGATTTTTTTTTTATTTGTGTAATTAAAGAAGTCATCTTTCCCAAAACGGAAGTGAACAAATTATTTGTTCCATAATACACAGCAATAAAATAATAATATATTATTATTCCAGTAAATTCTACGCAGGCCTAAAGAAGAAGAAAGTCATTATGTCCGAAGAAGATTCCTAGAAAGGTAGGCCTGAACTTATATACTTTCTTTTTATTGAAATATCACTTAACCGAAACAGAACTCACGCCCTATATAACGCTTAGCAGACTCAAATTTGTAATGCGTCTTTTAAAAATGTATCCATCGAACACAAGAGTATTTTATATTTTGAAATAAAATTTAAATAACTTTTTGGATCATTATCAAATTCTCCAATTGTTCAATCGTAGCTTAATTTTGGAAATTTTTTTTTAAGTATGTGTTTACGTTCTTTAACATCGACTTCATCGAAGATAATGAATAACATCGTTTGGGAAGCATTATTTTTTTCTTATTTACATCATAATGTACGACACTTGTAGTGATCTTGCACTGAATCCAAAGCAATACGTTTTCGTGACTGAAAATTTTATGATAATTTGCCAGATATTTGGATTACATTATATGTTCGTGACATCAACGGATTTTGCTCATGAGTTTTTATCAAAACTTCGGGCTTAAAAATAATATGGTTGTCTGTACGAAAAGATTAAGAAAAAAAAAAGATTTTCATCATTAAAGAATATATGCCTCATGTAGCAAAATATGTTTGGGCCAATACGTTAGCAAATATAAACCTCACCTTGGCCAACGGCAAGAAATGCCCTCCTTGGTGTACCAACAATTTTAATTTTTTTCAGAAACTTGCGCAAATACGCTCTAAATTAGACAGTTCACTGTAATTACCACTTTCTCATGGTTTTCACAAATTGTCAACGATGGACCAACAATATGTGCTATTTGGACCAAAAATATTACATTTTGATACAAGTGAGAGGAATTTTTCAGTTGAAGTTCTGAATTTAAGTTAACCCATACGCAATATCCAACCTAATGAGCAAATTCAGATGACAGCTTCCGTTCTGTATCATCACTAGAATATTGATACGACAGTTACATCAAGATATTAACTGAACATAGTAAAATCAGGAACAATTTTGCAAAATGGATAGTCATCTCTAGCGTCTGGGCCAACTTTGGTCGTAAACTTTCCTCGGAATGCTCGTCTCGCATACGTTCCGAAATGTTGACTGTTCGAACTTGTTTTTTGATGAAGAAAATGCGGTGCATAAGTTAGAATGTGATAACATCTTTTCAGTTCTGTGAAATAATATAACACGTTTTGTATCATTCTTTTCAGTCAAAAAATTTATATATATGTAAGAGTTTTTATGTCAACTGTCTCTATTTTAAAATTGAAATTATTCCAAAAATATTATAATTGATTTCTAAATTACTTTTTATTATTTGCATTACTGTGGTTTCAAACTATTTAATTACTTCCTAAATTTATTTTGAGTTTTATCTATGGAATTTACTTTAAATTTATTTACCTTATAACAAGATTCATGTAGTTGGAAACCTAGTTCAGGTCTCAATTAAATTAGTAATTAGAAAAGTGAAGTAATTCAGTCAACAAGTCAGTTGTTTACAAAAATGACTATTTTAATTGATATTTATGCATTATGAAAATTAGTAAATGATGAGTAAAGTTTCAAATTGAAGGAATTGAAATTTGTAGCAGAGGAACCTAATATATAGCGTCAAAAGTAATCTCTTTATCTCAATATGAACCCCGTTGCAACCGATTATCTCACGATTTCATAGGCAAATAGGTATGTGTAATTTGTTTTACATCACATTTTAAATTGATATGAACTGTCTAACTCAACCATTTTTAAAACTATTTAAACCTGTTTTATATATGTATATAAATAGATTAGGAATTTGTGTATTATATATTATCGTGATTTATTTGCATTAATATATCTCAATAAGCTACATTTTGTCTTTTAGTTGTGTTATTTACGGATAAGTGCTTGACATATTACACGTAAACAATTTCCCACAAAAAGAAATATAGATAGCAAAAAATGCATTTTCTTCGTTTTGTGATATTTACCTTTTCATAGTTAAAAGACTTGCAAAAAATATTTTCCAGAATTACACAAAATAAAAATTGTATTTTTTTGTGCATTTCGCCCTTTTCTCCGTTTATTTATTTAAAATTAGGGATGCGTCTGCTATACGAGAGTAAACTCTGTCTAAGGCAGAATCGAGAAAGATGGGGAACAATTTTCTACATACAGTATTTTGCATTAGCCAGTTTATTAATGCAATATGAACCAGATTGCGGAACTACAGTTATACTGTATTTTGGATTTGAATGGCTGCTGATATGCCTAATGGTGTGAACTCTGTATATATATATAACCATTAGTAAATAAATAAATAAAAAAAAATATTGGTTGGCAATTATTGTTATTTAAATTTACGAAACCATAGATCTCTATACATTGTAGATATTGCACAATTTTAGAACAACCTGCATTAATGCTAATAAAGTAAAAACTATTTCAATTATTTTTCACCTATTTTTTCTCAGAATATTCTCACAAATGAATTCTTAAAAGAAAGGTTGTAAGTGTTATACAATAATGCGGCATATACGAATAAATGAGATAAATGTATACTTTATTCTCTGAATTTATCTTCTTCAAACAAAGTTCAAATTAATAATAATTGCTAATCTTCTTATTTTCACAAATCCACACTAAAAACTACTTACTTCTTTCCAGAAATATGTTCATTGGAATATCCATCAATCAAAATCTAATGGAGACGGGGTTATGATTATTAAATTATGAAATAAGGATCAATTCACTTTCAATCAGATAGTGATTAAAGGCCACAGATATTGATTACAAATTAGCCAATTATATCTGAAATTCCCAAAATATTAAATAGCAGCGTTACTTCTCAGTGGGTATTATTTATTTATTTATTTTGACCTTTCAATCTTCAATTATTTTTTTATTTTACATATACAAGTTCTAAAGTAAAAAAGAAGAGGAAAATCTACCTCTACTTTGAAGAAGTTTTTGTTGTGACAATTTTTATACCAATTATAGTGAACTTTGTCTAAAGTGGATTCGATAGGTGCCAAGAAAATTTCTATAGTAGACAATATTTTGGCTTAGATAAATTTTACTGCATGTCTATGGATTGAAAATCTTTCCGCGTCAGACTGACTCCGTCTTATACACAGTCCGTCTTATAAGCCTCATTTAGAATGTCGAGAGGGATGAAACCGGATTCACACGAAGTGGAGCTGGTCCGCTATCATTCCTGCTTTAATTTTGTACCCATTTACAAAACCAAGCATAAAGCAGCATTAAAATTCTTTCGCGCAAGTTTTCGTGCGCATGTATCTGTTAAAGAATATCGTCTGCTTGTTTACTTTTGGCCTCGTAGGGTGCAGTTTCGCTATGACCAACACATAATGTGCAGGAATTGGTACGCGGCCACTTGTTTTAATACCTGTACGATACATTATTATGAAACTGTTTTGGCATGCGGCGATTTGTTTTAATATCTGAATATATGAAACAGTTCTTCGAATTTAAAGTTATACAATCTTCAGTTTTAAAATTAATTTTGCAATGATAATTATGTCGCTAATTATGTCATGAAAAATATAACACTGTTTTTAAAATGTAACCCATTTAAATTGATTATCGATGCTATGAGGTTTATATATTTTTATGCTACCTTCGAAAATTTTTTGCAATTGACTTTAAAATATAAGGATAGCTAAAATAATTAAAAGAGTGGATATGTATACTTTTTTAACTTGTATTACAACCATACGCACTTTATGTCTGAAAATGTTAACTTGTACTTTATTTGCAATATTTAATTTTGTATTAGTTTTCCGTAATAATTAATTTGTCTTAGTTTTGTGTAATAGTTTTTTTTTTTTTTTTTTTTTTTTTTTTCCCGAAGATTTTTTTTTTCTTTTCATTGATTAAAATACAAACTTGTATTTTTTTTAGCTTTGCTTACTACTAATAACATATCGCTATTCTATTTAAATTATAGTGGTATTTTATTTTCATTGAACTATGCTTTATTTCATTCTCTTATAAAATTAGCATAAATTATCGTAATCTTTTATTAGTAGTTTTACAAGCTTTTATATAGCTAATAGTTATGTTTTTTTTTTTTTTTTTGACATTAGATGTGATTTTTTGCTAATTTATAAGGAGAGAATAATATACACATTTATTATGTTATTCATCTTAAAATAATAATAAATAAATAAAGAGAAGGATATATTTTTAAATAAATATATTTTTATAGAATCTCATGATTTGTGTTGCAGCCTCAAGATTGGACTTTCATAAATATTGTTGCAGTTCATTCATTAATGATAAAAAATATATTAATTCAAAATTGATGCGATTTTTTGCTGGTATTTTTTTTTTTAAATTATTAATCTATCTCTCATTATCTTGCAGCTGTTTTTTTTTTTTTTTTTTTTTTTTTACGGACAAAAGGTCAAAATATATTTTCAAGCAAGGTTAATTTGAGTATGACTTATTATTCTATATGAATGGGTTTGTGGTGACGTGAATTTATAAATTCATCTCTAAACCAATTCTCCTTTCGATTAAAACAAAGATGAAACTCTAATAAGATATCTAAAAATCTTTCGATATTGCTGAAAACTTTTCAAAGCAACTGCAAAACTTTTAATGTAACATTGAAGAGAAGTAAACAATTTTTATTGGCACCAGAAGCCAGTCTACCTACAGGACCCTACTGAAAAATGAAAGTAATTTAATACTTTCTAATACATTTGAAAAGAGTGTTTATAAAATCAATTTGTCAGTCTGTGCTGCAATTAATGTAAACTCAAATTTCCATTTATGTTATTTAAATTAACTAAAGCATGTTTCTTAGCGAAAATGAAGTGTGCAGAATTATTGCGACAATGGGAGAAAAACCTTTTGGTGTTTATAAAATCAATTTGTCAGTCTGTGCTGCAATTAATGTAAACTCAAATTTCCATTTATGTTATTGAAATTAACTAAAGCATGTTTCTTAGCGAAAATGAAGTGTGCAGAATTATTGCGACAATGGGAGAAAAACCTTTTGTGGTAAATTTAAATGATGTTACACTATTTCAAAAATGAAATTTATATCCATTTAAAAAATGCACTAACCATGGTTTCTGCATAGTACGGTGTATAATAAAAATGAGATGGTCTCTGTCTGAGCTCAGTTTTTATTCAAGTCCTCTAATAGGTATAATATTACAAATTTATAAATTTTTTTAAAGGAATTTTCATGGATATGAAAATCGCGAAACATTGTCTTGAAAGAGTATTTAGAATTAATACTTATTTCTATGTAAGAAGAAATATTTTAGCAATAATATATTCATAAAACACCAGTATTCAGTTAAATATAATAAAAACTTTAAAATTCCGAAAGTTTCAAAAAGTGTTAGAAACATGATTTTTATTGTATTTAAAAGAAATATTTTAACGAAAACTTTTTTAAATGTTACTAACACTTTTATGTAATGTACTTTTATCATCAGGTTCTGATGACACAAAATTTTTTGGTCTTTCAAATCATCAGACTTCGATTTAAAAAAAAAAAAAAAAAAAAAGCGCTGAATATTGATGTCAAAACATGTATCATTAATTTACACAATCACTACTATAAAAATTCAATTAATGGCTATGTGAAAAAAAAATGATTTGAAGCATATTTTATAATGCTACACTATTTTTAACATAATGACATAGATATATATTATTGAGATTTATTACAAGATGCTTACTGTAGAATATGATATGCATAATGGTTATCATTCATTTACAGAGCGACAAAAAATTTTGATTGTAGTATGATGGATGTACTGTACAATATAAATTAGTTTAATATAAATTATACATATTTATTTAATATATTAATTAATTTAAATTGTGTACATTTAAAAAAATATTAATATTAATTATAGATATTTAAATAATAATATTACTTAATATGGATCATTCACATTTAAATATGAATATTATCTATGTATATTTAAATATTAATATTAATTAATTATGTATATTTAAAATCCTTATCAATTATATATTTAAATACTAATAATAATATAGGGAAAGGGAAAAATAATTATGCTAACCTTCCACTACTTTATAATTACAAATGAATGGGTAATTAGTAAAAAGAATAGTAAATTAATTGCAATTTTTATATATGAAGATAAGATTTTTAAAAAATGATAATTTAAGTATAAAATTAGTAAAATTTACTAATATTTTTCAATAGTAATATAAAATTGTATTTAGTGTAAGTTTAGGATACATTGTATTTTAATAAATGTTCATGTAATTATTTTTTAAAAGCTTGAGTAACTTTTAAAAGTATCTTAATTATTGAAAATTTATTTGAGATAAAATTTTATGCAATAAAAATTATTACATTTTATTCATGTTAATTTTAATTTAATTTTGTTTATTTAATTGTAAGTATAATTTAGTTTAATTATCTAATTATCAATTGTATAAAAATACAAAGCAACTGATCTTTACATGTTTATAACTGTTCTTTATTAACTAATTAAAAAAAGATCATTAAGAAACTCCATAAGAGAAAAAATAGCAAAAAAATGCACAATTTAAAACCTAACAATTAAAAAATTTGGTTTTAACCAACATACTATACAAAGTTTATCTTTCAACAAAGCCCACTGGAAAAAATTTGCCAGTTCTCCTAAACAGATTAGCGCGCGAGAAATGGGCGGAGAAATTTGAACGGACACTTGCTTTGTACACCCGAAAGGAATCATGGGTACATGCTGGATTAGTACCCTAGGAGATAGCAGGGGTGAAAAATGCCCTAGGTTGAAACCGGATCTGCACATTCTAAACAGGTCAGAAATACAATGATGGAATCGATGTGAATTGAATGTGGATTCGAGGGGATATTCTAAATGACCCTATAGAGAATTTATTGTAGTTCTTTTTTCTCTAGCACATTCGCATTTTATAATAAGCTGTTGAGCAGATATCATTCTTCTTTAGCCTATATTTTTGCTATAAATTTATTATTACAAAAGTAGAATATGAAAATAAGATCCTGGCTATTTATTCTTCTACTTGTAGAAATATATTATTACTTGCTATTCTTGTTTTATATAAAATTACAAATAATTCGATTATTTAAACGAAATTCTGATATTTCAAATTACATTAGATTTAAACATCATTTTTAAATCAAATGCTTTTTATTTCAGATAAAAACTATGCTTTTTTACAAACATATTGTATTTTTTTTTTTTTTTTTTTTTTTTTTACATGACTGAGAATAAGCTTAAAACATTTATTTAAAGGTTTTATTATTATTATTATCATTATTATTATTACTATTATTATTATTATTATTATTATTATTATTAACATAAAGCAAAATTACCTGTAGAAACTATCCAAATTATGTTCATATTAGATTTAATACTTTATGTGTTATTTAAAGCATTTAGAAAATTTTTGATTTTAAACAATGGTTTTTAAAATAAATTGGTAAATTAAAATCGTTGACACCTTAGTTAAAAGTAACTATTATGTGGAAAAAAAAATCTAATTAAAATGTTTTGAAATGAATTTTTAATGTCAATGGATATCTTTTGTATTCATGATTAAATATTTGAACACTAAAAAAAATACATGTTCGACATTTAAAATCCAGTTTTGTTTTTTCCTTCTATATATAAATTTATTTTAAAGCAGAAAACAATATTAATCTTAGAGGATTACGAAATACTTTTGATTATTATTTATACTATCCCTTCTTTGATATATTCTTTATGTATTCAGTTTTAACTAAAAACAACTATTCTATAAAATGATTTTGAAATTCAAACGCTTTGAAACAAATATTTAAATTAAAATTCGCAATTCATTTTCAAGAATTTGAAACAAACGAATGAACAAAAGTTTTTACTTCTTTTTTTCTAGATTAATCAAAATTTCTCTTGAAGTACTTACTTTGATTTTTTTTTCTTTTCATTCTTCAAAGTATAAAACATATTTGTTTCATTATTACTAACCTTAGAAAAATGATTTTTGTAAAATAATAAATATTACTTACAATTTCATTCTTCAGGACACGGAGATTTCTGTGAAAAAGTCTTGATTATTTTGTTTTAAATAAATTTGAGAGTAATATGGAAAACAAATAATTAATTTAAATTGGTTTTTTCGCAATTATTGTTCGAGAATTTGAAAACAAGCAAGTAAAAGATAGCAATGCGATCCCCCCCCCCCCATTTCCCATATCAAATAAAATTTGCATTCGAAACTTCCTTTATCTGTTTATACATATAATCTTTCTTCTTCGATCTTATGGATGAACATAAAAAAATATGGAAATTGCAGTCCACACAGTAAAATTCAAATTAAATGTTATATAATGCAATTTGTTTTTATACATTCTGAGAAAAAAATATACTTGTTAGAAGTATTTACAAAGGATATATTACATTTCTAATAACATAAATAAAGCAATTAAAATACTTAGAATTTCAGATTATCATTTTCCTGGCAATGTCACATTGTGATGTATTAAGTAAAGAGCCTTCTTCTATACTGTATAAATATCTTTTTCTATATATTTTTAAAAATTTCTAATTCATGTTTTACCTTATAAACAAATATTTAATAAAGATAACAAATTTTGTATTTTATAAATAATCTTACATAACTACTTACATAATGACTGAAAATGAATGTCATTATCTTGGCCTGCATTTTAGTTCTTCATCATGCATAAATATGGCGCAGCAGAGTAATTCTTCTTATGTTTGACATAATTCAAGTCAGAAGTATAGTAAAATCATAGCTACAAGCAAGATCTTTTAGATATTTATCTGAAAATAATGTGATTAAAGTCTTCCCTAATAGCATACATAGTCACAGTGACGTCACTGTGAGTCACTTTGGTCACATCACATCTGTGACCAAAATGCCACCACTCAGTGACGTCACATTGTGACTGAGATGTAACTTTCTTAAAAATCTTTAGAAATTTATAAATATCCTTTAAAACATGTTATTTACTTTAAAAAACATGTTTCTGGCAATTTAAATATCGTCGCTTTTGTCACAGTTTCGTCACAATGTTAATGTCAAATTAGTCACAAATGACACATTTTTCACAAATTGGTCACATCGACAATCGATGGTCACAAAGTCACAATGTGACTTCACAACGACGTTGCAGTGACGTCACCATGCTTCACCGGTTTGTAACAATTGAGTAGAATTTTATAATGTCATTTTCCTGGCTACCATAAATTAACAAATAAAACTGAACATTACACAGAATTTGAGCTACTATATTCAAAACATGCTCCTCTAAACAAAAGTAAAATATTAAACCTAAAAGAATGTGTATAAAATTGAAGCTGGTGTTATACACAATTGAAGTGAAAAAACTTCTTTAAACACCATAAAATAAGTTAACTGCGCAAGGCCTTTCGAAAGAACTTAGTCTTTCTTCCGCTCTTGGGATCCTTCTTACACTCTTGGGATTCCGGCCATAGTTTCAATTTTCAAACTGCTAAAATTATCTTTAATGCCAATAGTTCCTCTGAGTTAGATTTTCTTGAAAATTTAGCTATTTATATTAATCGTGATATTATTGTTAATGATAAATCTGATTCTAAAACGCTCTCCGTTGCCTGGAAGAATCTTTTCAGCACTGCTTCATAAATAAGTTTATTATTATTATTATTATTATATTATGTATACAATTTTCAGGTTTATATATGTATGTTTATAATTGTAAACAATTTTTTATTTTTATGTATTTTTATTTTTAATTTTTTTTCCTTATTTATTATTATTACTAATTTATATATTTTTTGCGTACATTTTATTTCATTTTAATCTCTCCTTTTAGTTAATTTTTTTAATTTTCCCCGCTTTTTTCCCATTTCCCTTCCCCCCTTCTTCCTTTCCTCTCCTTCATTGTTTATCTTGTTTTGTTTTAGCTCTTCCGTGATTGGCTGTTGCCTTCTATTTTCCTATTGGCTGTTCCTTCTGCTTGCTCCCTCTCCCTCCCGCATTTCCCTTCAGTCGTGCCGCTACATTCATAGTAGACGCACGTCTTTTTTGCGCCTGACGAAGAAAGACTAAGTTCTTTCGAAAGGCCTTGCGCAGTTAACTTATTTTATGGTGTTTAAAGAAGTTTTTTCACTTCAATTCTAAAAGAATGTAAAAATTATTTTAGAATGAAATTGTCATTATCCTGGCATACCTATGCCAAGAAATAACATATAATTGTATATAAAATTAACTTATTATTTAAGTTCTTCAAAATTTAGTAATTTTACACGGGAAATCATTCATTCTCTAATAGAAAATAAATTTACCTTATGAAATTTTGAATTGTTTTCACGGATATTTTCAATATCTCAGATGATCAAATTCTGGGATTTTGTAACTTTCACCCTTATGTTTTATTGTTGCTGATATTAGCTTAACAGATGTATAAAAAATTGAATCAAATATCAGATATTATAAACCTATTCGCATTTAATATATATATATATATATATATACAGGGTGTCCGAAAAGTCTGGAAACGGTCGAATAACTCGAGAAATGCATATGAGATTGAAAAACGTAAATATACGTGTTAAATATTTTTAAATAAGCTACTCAGTGATACCAAATTTGACTTTCGTAACCGACCCCCTGGGGGTCAGAGGGGGTCCAACTTTGAAATCTTAAATTATAACCCCCATTTTTTATTGCAGATTCGGATTCTACGGACAAAAATACGTAACTTTTGTATTTGATGTTTATTTCGAATCCTCGTTTATCACGGTGTAATTGAGCATATTAAATCGATACATATTTCGGCTTTTCCAACGAGATTTTCCCTAATCGAAACTAATTGGGGAGAATTTATGACATCAAATTCCTCGTCTTTTGCAATAATAGCGTTTCCTGAAAATCACCCGTGCCGATTATTTCGGTAGTGCTACACAGTTAAAAATTTGATCCATTTGCTGTAGCGTCACTCCACAGCTTTTATAGAATATCTCTTTCATGACCAATGAGAATGTTCCATAACACAGTAAAGTACACTGTAAAAAAAATTGATTCTTTTGCTGCATCGTCACTCCACCGCTTTTATAGAAAAAGATTACTTTACTGTGTTGTGGAGCATTCTCATTGGTCACAAAAGAGATATTCTATAATAGCTGTGGAGTGACGCTGCCGCTGCAGCAAATGGGTCAAATTTTTAACAGTGTAGCACTATTGAAATAATCGCCGCGGGTGATTTTCAGGAAACGCTATTCCTACAAAAGACGAAGAATTTGACGTCAAAAATTCCGCCCAATCAGTTTCGATTAGGGAAAATCCCGTTGGAAAAGCGGGAATATGTATCGATTTAATATGCTCGATTACACCGTGATAAACGAGGATTCGAAATAAACATCAAATACAAAAGTTACGTATTTTTGTCCGTAGAATCCGAATCTGCAATAAAAAATGGGGGTTATAATTTAAGATTTCAAAGTTGGACCCCCTCTGACCCCCAGGGGGTCGGTTTCGAAGGTCAAATTTGGTATCACAGAGTAGCTTATTTAAAAATATTTAACATGTATATTTACGTTTTTCAATCTCATATGTATTTCTCGAGTTATTCGGCCGTTTCCAGACTTTTCGGACACCCTGTATATATATATATATATATATATATATATATATATATATATATATATATATATATATATATACCATTAGATAATACTACAAATCAACATCAATTACTGTAAAAATTTGTTAATGCCAAACCATATCACACAGAGGATCTGTCAGAATTAGAAATAAAATTGAAAGTGTGGTATTTAGCTCGTTATCAAGGGCAATACTAAATTGCCACGATTAATTTCTGAATGGAAATCAGGATAGACCTAAAGATAATTTCCACATTGCCCGATTAATCGCAAATGAGAACTCATTTCAAAGAAAAATATCAAGAAAAATAACAAGAACACAATAGAATCATCAACATAGTAATTGCAATAGAAAAACCATTTCAAAGAAAAAATATTAGAAAAACAATTAAACTGTAATTGAATATTTATAAAGATAACTTACATATATATATATATATATATATGTATATAATTCTATAGAGTTCTATTAAAAAAAAAAACAATCATAGAATTCTGCAGAGTTATGGTTCTTTTTATACAAACTCTATAGGAGATTTTTATAATTCTTTCTGAGTAAAATCCTACAGAACATTCAAAATAAAATTCTCTAGAACATATATATATATATATATATATATTTGAATGTTCTGTAGGATTTTATTTATGAATATTAGTAAACGTTATTTTAAAAACTATTTAAAATGAAGTGATTTTTCTTTTATCAAATATAAATCAAAATTGAAGCGATAACTTTAATTAGTCAATGCTTAAATAAATAAATATTATTTTAAATGTATTCATTCATTTCGTAAAAATTACATAAAATGAATAAATAGTTTTCATCCAAATATTCTCTTTATTATGTTATTTAATTTTGTTCTGTATGATAATGTTTTTATATGTTTCTTACATTCTTTTTATAATTACAAATAATTCTATAGTATTACAGCAAATTCCTGTATAAAAATTTCCGAAAAAGGTATTTATATACTATTTCTAAGTAACATGTTTCTAAAAAAATGTTTATATTGCATAATTTCTGTAGGTTTCTAGATAAATATTTTCTAAAAAAATTTCTATCGATTTTACAATATATATAAGGTGTATAAGTGAAAAAATTGAAAAAAAAAATAATAACTAAGTACTTGGAAACCTGGACGACCTGGAAATATGCTTTTTCTTTTCAAGTAAAGTTATATAATTGATTTTCTAATTATGTGCTGCGTTCTAGAAATAAACTAACTTTTGTCAAATAATAATCAATATTGATTAGTTATAAATTTAAAGAAAATTGCACACTACTTTTTTTTTTTTTTTTTTTACAGTTATTGAAATAAGAGTTAAATTACACAATGAAACAAGCGACTGTTTCCCATTTCTATTCCGACAATTATTATCGATGATCAAATTTAACGTCAATTATCTTTAAACTCAATTTACTCCAAATCAAACTTTTATCACTCATGCCCCGTGTCTTCTGAGGTCGTCATATATATATATATATATATATAAATACTTTTATAAATACATCCAAAGTTATTCAGACAATACCAATAAAAGAACCAATGAAACCAGTATTTTTACAATCATATTATTAAAAACAGTTGAAGTTTGAAGAGAAATAGAAGGCAGATTACCAAATTTCTAAGAAATATATGGATAAATGGACATTATATAACCAGAGTAATTCATATATTACCATACAATAAACCAATGAAACCAGTATTTTTACAATCATCTTATTGAAAAACGGTTGAAGTTTGAAGTGAAATAGAAGGCAGATTACCAAAATAATGAAAGAAAAATGGATAAAAAGGCAGTAGAAGGCTTTTCTATTAAACTACTTCTTCAGGGGTGTATAGTTTAACAAAAAAGCAAAAACATCCAACCAGTTTCTGTTATGAGTCGTGCTGAAAGCTAAGAATTCGACTCACAATACACCCGACTGGCTGGAAGCTATTCAGATGACAAATTAGTAGAAAGATACACATAGAAGAAAATAAAATCAATATGACAAAATAACAATAATACATTATTCCATTAAAAAAAAGGATATATATACTAAGATATTTACCATTACCCATATCCTAGCAAGATTTGTAGTGCAATCAGATACAAACTACATGTGACTTACTAACAGTCAAGGTTATGGTCATAGTATAAATCACATAGATAATAAAATAAAGTTGTAACAATAATTATAAAAATTAGTAAAACATATATTATACTATATAATTCATAATATATTTAGAAAAAAATAGATGCTACTGTTAGAAATATTATATTTTTATTTTTAATCAATTATTAATATTACTATATTAATTAATTAACTAGAATATATTACTACAACTTCTAGCAGAAAATTATTTTAGTGCTGCCATCTAAAGGATTAATATATTATATACACAGTCGGCTCTCGTTAATTCGAACTCGTCGGTACCACAAGAAATGTTCGAATTATGGAAAGTATTAAATGAGAACATGTTTAATATGGTACTTTTACAAAGAAATTAATGTTATTGTGCTTTTTAAATTTATTATATCTGTTATCATCAGAATATGACTTAATATTAAATTGCAATGTATAAATACATAATACATAAACTAATTAAAAGATTAGAAACAAGCACAATGGAATTAAAATTTGAAGCGTCACTGATGGACAGACGGGATACTTAGAAAGTGGGTATCAAATGCATGGGATTATATGTATACTCGTTCGGAACAATTCTTACAAAAACAAAGAAAGAAAGTTATTCAAATGATCTGAAATCCGTGAGAAAGTTAAGAAAAATAAAAAATCGGAATTCTCGTTAGTTCGAATTAAACGATGTCAAGTGAAAATGAGTTCGAATTAATGAAAAAGTTTAACATTATTTTGCCATTGAAAATTTCGGGACTTCATGTTTAGTTCGAATTAAGCGAAGATTCGAATTATCCGATTTCGAATTAACGAGAGTCGACTGTATATATATATATATATATATAAAGAGACAGAGGGAAGGGGAATTATTGCATAAAAAAGCTATAGAATTCAGTAAAATTCTAAGAGAAAGAAGAATTCCCTTATTCTTAATTTAAAAAGAATACCAAAAAATAGTTTTGAGATTATGCTGTTTTAAAAACAATTAGTTAATTACTTTTTTACTAATAACTTTTCTAACATAAGTTTTTCCTACATTTTCCTTTATAAATCAGGTCATTTTATGAATCTTAAAATCAAATAGAGTTATACCAATTAATTCTTGAAAAGCATGCATTGTTTATAAGTTAAAATATTATAAAAGTTAAGTTCAACTGAAACATTTTATTAAACAAAGAGGGGATGAGATTTTATTCTTTTGAAGCGGATGTTTCCTACAATTGACATTTTCAATTTGAAGTAAACATACAAAGACAAAGCGATAACATCTTCTTCAAATTATATTTTTCTCTTGAAAGAAAAGAGAGGGATAATAAAGTACATTTCATTTTATTTTCAAATTTTAAAAACGGCTTATTTCTTACTGTAAATATTGCTGATATAAAATTAACTGGTTTATTAAGCAATACAAGTAACTGTTAATGCTATAAGTAGTTTCAAACATTTTTTCCACCAAAATATTCTAAAAGGCATTTTTCTTCTTTAAAAAAAAAAAAATTACTTTAAAAAGTTACATTCAAAATTTCTTTTATTTTTACAGTAACAATCGAAATTAAAGCATCTGTTGAAAATTATTAAACAAAATGGTAATAACATTTCTGTTGTTTTCAAATAGATATTTTTTTAAATTCAGAAATTATTTTCAGGGATTATTATCGAAACTCAGGAATTTTTAACAAACACTGAATAAACATGACTTCTTCTTCTTTTATATTTTATTTTACTCTTCTTTTAAAAGGAAATTTACACCCCTCCTCTTTCCCCCAAAAATAAGTAAATAAAAAAAATTTATTTTATTTTATTATAAAAATTTTACTAATATAATCTTAGCAGACTTATAAAAGCAATACATGCAATAAGCAAATATTAAATAGTCTCAACATTTTCAGCATTTTTCAGCAAAATTTGTACATAAAAATGTTTTTTTTTTTTTTTTTTTTTTTGTAGATTTTGAAACGTAAGATACTGGTTAATTAAGTTAATATAAGATTAGCAATTTTGTAATTGTGTAAATTCAACACAATTGAATACTAAAATGTTTTATGAACTTTCAGTCTTTTTAATACAAATTTCGACAACAAATTATTTTTAAATAAAACGATAATGAGATCTCAGTCCATTTGAAGTAAGTATTTTCTTCATATGTTTTCTCTCCTATTAGATTTACAGTTAACATTTCAAACAAATGAACTGTAAACAGTTATTTTTATTATTATATTGAAATAAATTTTGTTCTTATTAATTGTATTTAAATTTTTTTACAAATCTTGTGAATTTAAAAATGTAAATATACTGCTAACATATCATCGGTACCATGTGAAACATTCAAATGTTTCACATGGTACCGATGATATGTTAGCAGTTATATATGTTAGCAGCAAATATTTCAAAAATGTGGTGCCAATTAAGAAATCTGAATTTTAAAAAAGTAGCACATTGGCAACACTGTTTTCATATTGGATATTAAATTATTTGACATGCTACCGACGATATCCTTAAAAGTCTTGTAAAAACAAAACATTTTAATATTAAATACTGTAGGAATTTTCGCACTCTTTGATTGGCGCATCTTAATAAAGTATAAATTTTCATGGATAGTCATTGTTAAATAAATTCATACTTATAAATAAATAAATAAAATTATTCACTATCGCATTGAATAAGATATTTTATTTAAATAGAGGGACTATTCTTATAATTGGTATTCAAGAATTTTAAACAAACGATGAAAGTTTCAAGCATAACTAAATTTTATTTTCTTAAAGAAATCTTATGTTGAAAATTATTTTTTCTTTTCTCCTTTGAAATGTAAAATTTCGGATTGCAGATATGCTAATATAAGCCGAACAGATTCTAAAAAATAATGCATTCAAACAGTACATGAATAATAGTGAAAATTCCACCAGAGTTCAAGAATTTGAATTAATTTTTCTTGACTAAAAATAAAATTTAAGATTTTCGATTTCCCTTTTTAATTTTAGACGGCAAAACTCTCTAAAAACTTTTTTTGCTGCATTTCAATATAAATCACTTTTTTGTTTTCATAATAATAATAATAATATTTCTATTTTTATAACTCGTTATATAAACAGAAAATGTAAGTATTATCAATATTAGCTAGATTAGATTTCAAAAATCGAAATAATTTTAGACGACAAAACTCTGTAAAAACGTTTATTGCTGTATTTCAATATAAATCATGTTTTGTTTTCATAATAATAATAATATTTCTATTTTTATAACTTGTTATACAAACAGAAAATGTAAGTATTATCAATATTAGCTAAATTACATTTCAAAAATCTTATTCCGAATTTGGATTACATTAACAGAAATAAAGAATAGAACATAAAAACCCAAATTTGTATTTACGGTGTTATTAAATGATTTTTCTTTGAGTTATCTAATTAATTAAAATTAAAGTTTTATCCGAAATCAAAATACGGTTAACTTATATGTAAAAATAAAATAAAATAAATAAATAAAAACAAAGAATAGGCACATATAAGACAAGAAAATTAACATCTCCGTTAATTTCTTAACTTTTGAAGTAAGTTATATTAAAATTAAAAACTACTAATAAATAATGAAAATTACTATTCTTTATGACTAATAAAATAAATGCTTTAATTAATAATGATTTCTCCAGTTGAATAGCTTTATTACATAGCGTTTTCGCTTTTCATTAATAAATTTTCGAAGAAAAATAAATAAAATGAAATAAAATAAAATAATTTAGAATACAAAGCTAATTTTATAACCAGTAACATACACAACATTTATTTTATTTTGTTTAAATAATTTTAATGAATGTACAAAACTTAATTATTTTATTTTTCATAATCAGATTTTTGTCACGAAATTAATTTATAATTTAAAAAAAATAATGATAAGCGTGCATTCTTTTTCAATAATACTAATTTCATAACAAAATTATTTTATAGTACAAAATTAGACAATAATTACAAATTCTAAAAATAAATAAATAAAAAAATACTATAGTCACAAAATAATATGAAGCATGAAAGCATTTCAATGTTACAAAAATGAATTTCTTGAGACTAATATATATCTCATTTTGTGTAAGAAAATTCCAGTTGTTGTATGGATACTCCATTACCAACATTACTTGACGAAATTATAAAAACGTGCCATTTATAATTGAAAATTATGATTCAAGGGAAAAAAATGTAAGTCCTCAACAGTAAAGAATAAACAAACAAACAAAGGTATAAATTAGCCCATTACTTTCAATTTTGAGTCTAAAACAAACAAACAAACAAAAATCTTTTACGATTGAAATGACTTTATAAACAGCTAAATAATATGTCATGCTGAAATTGAATTTTCTGACGATAAAGTTTTAAGAAAAATATTAAAGTCTTATGAGACAATAAAAGTTGAAAAAAATCAAAAGCTTTTATGAAACATTTCAACAGACATTGTAGCTGAAAGTTATTTATTAAATTCTAAATCTATCTTTAAATGTTATTCTATAATTAATAATATAAGCAGAATATCAATCGCTGAAACACATCGCTAACATGAAAATGGCGACTGATGATAGTGAGGTTGTCATTAGCCACTAATTTTCGATAATTTAAAGAAAAATTTAATTACTATAAAATTATTTCTCTTTAAGCTTTGAATACCATGTTTTATAGATAGTTTTAACAACATAAAACCACTTTCTTGTAGTCTAGAAAACTAAAAATTTCAACGGACAGTTAAGCCTAATTGACTTTATTATTATTATTATTTTTTTAAACATAATCTAATTTTAAACGATACATTCATTATAGTTCAAATAATCGGATGTGTACTTTGAATTATTTTAACATTCTTGAATAGCAATTAAACATTAAAACTAAAATGTTAATTCAAAATTTTAGGAAAAGATAAACTGAATCACAAAACCTGAAGCGTCATCTGTTGTACCATTTCTGATTCCCCCCCCCCCCCCCAAAAGATAAATATTATTTGAAAATTTGTTTCCAAGAGTTTTAAATCTATTGAAAGCACCAAAAAATAACTAAAAAAAAAAATAAATAAAAATAAAAATAAATTCAAATTTTAGTTCATTTCTTTATTTATTACCATTGAATTTTACAAAGTAAACTTTCGGTGAAATAATTAGAATTTTGCTTATGAAATATTTTTATTAATAATTTTTTTTAAATATAATTAACAAAAAAATAATGTCAATTTAAATTTTTCAGATCGTAACTCCAATGTTAAACTTCGAACGTCATCAAATCTATTATATTATATCTAACTTCTGCTATGGAATTTTACAGAATGAATTTTTGTTGAAATAGTCAGTTTCACCTATAAATTATTATTATTAATAGTTCATTTAAAATTATAATTGAAAAAAAGGTCAATTTAAATGTTTTTAGATAAGTAAACTGAATATTAAACACCGAGCGTCACCAAGTCTATAGAATTACTACTGCTATGGAATTTTAGAGAGTAAAATTTAGATGAAATAGTCAAAATTTCGCTTATAAAATATTAGTAGTAGTTTATTTAAAATTATAATTGAGAAGAAAATAATGTCAATTAAAATTTTTCAGATGAGGTAAACTCAGTCTTAAATTCTAAGCGTCATTAAATCTATTATATTATTTCTTGTGTCTATTTATTATTATTGAATTTTACAGAATAAACTTTTGGTGAAATAGTCAGAATTTCGCTTATGACATATTATTATTAGTAGTTTATTTAAAATTACAAATGAAAAAAAAAATAGTGTTAATTCAAATTTTTTAGATAAGTAAACTTAATGTTAAAACATCGAACAGCATCAAATCTATTATATTATTTCTTATATCTATTTACGGCTAAGGAATTTTACAAAATAAAATTTAGTTGAAATAGTCAGAATTTCGCTTATAAAACATTACTATTCGTAGTTTCTTTAAAATTATATTTGACTGGAAAATAATATCAATTCAAAATTTTCAGATATTGTAAATTCAATCTTAAATTCCGAAGTGTCATTAAATCTATTATATTATTTCCTATGCCTATTTATTATTGTTGAATTTTGCAGAATAAACTTTTAGTGAAATAGTCAGAATTCCGCTTATGACATATTATTATTAATAGTTCATTTAAAATTATAAATGAAAAATAATAATAGTAATGATATCAACTCAAATGCTTGAGATAAGGTAAACTGGATGTTAAACATCGAGCGTCATTAAATCTATTATATTATTTCTAACGTCTATTTACTGCTGTGGAGTTTTACAGAATACAATTTATGCGAAATAGAATTTCGCTTATAAAATATTATTCGTAATAGTTTATTTAAAATTATAATTGGCTAGAAAATAATGTCATTTCAAATTTTTCAGACATGGTAAACTCAATCTTTAATTACAAGTGTCATTGCATCTATTATATTATGTCTTATGTCTATTTATTATTGAATTTTACAGAATAAACTTTTGGTGAAATAGTCAGAATCTCACTTATAAAATATTATTAGTAGTAGTCTATTTAAAATCATAATTGGCAAGAAAATAATCTTAATTCAAATGAAGCAATACTCTGAGCTTCATTAAATCTATATTATTGCCTTCATTTTCGAGTAAAATAAATAAATAAAGATAACCACCAGATTTGTTTTTAATTCAAAAGTAATCCAAATTTTAAGCCATTTTTATGTACATATACTAATTTCTAGAAAACAAAAATCAAAATTTCGTATATAAATTAATATCAATACCTTATTAAAGTAAGCACTATATATTTTTAAAGATTATTATTATCATTATTATCTTATTGGCAACACGTTAATAAACGTTTTAATATTTAATTTTAATAAAATATTATTACAATTTTTTAAACATATATTTTTGTCAAATATACATTCAAAGTAAATTAGGAAAAGAAAATTTAACACTAAAATAACAAAGGTAATAAAGATCGAAAAAATTTGCTAAGATGTTTCTCATGGACACAAAAATTACGATTATGGCGATTTAAAAAGAAAAAAAATCTTGAAAAACTCAAAATTATTCTTTGTTTTAATACTGTCTTCAAAGTACTCTAGTATATATTTTGTCGGTAATTTTATTTAAAACAAAGGTATATATCCTGAAAAAATAAATAAATAAATAAAAATAAAAATGTAATATAAATAATAGTATAATTAATTATGAACTTTTCTATTTTTAAAATTGTCGATGAAAATATTCATTGGCTTTAAACATTATAGAAAGATCTTCTTGAACTTCTATTTACTCCTGGTTTATTTCTATCTTCAAAATATTCAAACATTTTTATTTAAATAATTTATTTAAAGACATAATGATATCTTTTGAAAAATACACATTTTCAAGTAAATTAAGAAAATAAAATAGAAAATAATTGAAAAAATTACACATTTTTGTGATGTGCATAAAACTATGGTGCTCACGCGAATAAATCAAACCTGTAAAAATAGGAAAGAAAAAAAAAAAAAAAAAAAAGAGAGAGAGAGAGAGAGAGGAAGAAACAAATATCATGAAACTAGCTATATTGAATTGTTGATTAAACTATTTATTAATTTGCAACATAAACAAATAGTCATCTTCTTCAGCCTAATTTTGTATTCTTTGTTTAATTCTATTTTCAAATTACCCAAACATATTTTTAAATAATTTTATTTGAAATATTATGAATAAAATTTTGTGATCCTACATATTTTTGAATAGATTGGGAAAATAAAATAGGAAAACCAAAATAAAAATAATCAAGGAATTTCTTGTGATAATATAAATTAAGCTGATATGTTAGAAATAAAAAGAAACCAGTTCCAATAGGGTAAAAAAAAGGAGACAGCTAAGAAAAATTAAAGAATCACTAATTTATTAAAGAAATCAATTAATTGGGAATATTTATTGTTATTTATCGTATTATTATTCTCTATTTCATTTTATTTTATTATGTTTATTATTGACATCATTTATAATTATTTGAGAACAGGAATGAATTAATTATTTTATTAAAGAATTATAAGAAAAGAACTTGATATATTAAATTTCTGATGAAAATGTTTATCAATTTTCAAAATAAACAGACATTTTTTTTCGTCTGTTCTGTACTTACTACTGGTATAATCCTGTCTTCAAAACATTTAAACACATTTAAAAAGAAAAAAAAAATCATTTTATTTAATACATTAAATAGTCAAGGGTGATAAATTCAAAACTACAAAAGATAACTTTAAACATATGAAAAAGAATTATAAAAGATTTTATACAATAATTTGCTTTTTAAGTACCGAAAGTTTCTGCTTAGACTCCTACTATTTAATAAATCTTTAAAAAAAATCCCAAATTGGAAATAATATGCAATAACAGCAATAGTAATTTTTTACAATTCATAGCGAAATAATTTTGAACTAAACATTCGATTATCTTAATCGTCCGTTCACGACTGACTACGTGTACACAATATCCAGTTTTTAATGGGGAAAAAAAAAAAAAAAAAAAAAAAAGCGCTAAGGATTTTAACTTTATATGAAAAAATTTAAATATTTAGATGCGCTGAAATTATTAAATTAATCTTGACAAAAAAAAAAAAAAAAAAAAAAAAATCTTCAGAAAATAACAATAGCACAAGTACACTGCAACTGCATTTAGAAAGTTGGAGCTTTCTGTAGTAGATATTTTTTTCTAGCTTAAAGAGACAATTTTCTGGCTACACAACAGCATCTTATAGCAAGAATTCTTGCGAAGCATGCAAAATAAACACGGATTTGAGATGCTGTTATATTATTTTAAATATATTTTTTCTTTTTGGTTTTAAAACAATGCATTACAATCAATCGAAAAAATTATGGAAAAAAGCTGATTCAAATCATTAGACCGCGATGCGAAATAACGCTGCAGAACAAGATCCGACCACCCTCTGACGTGCCGATTTGCTATCTACCGTGCTGCCACTCTCCGCTGTAAAGATAACCAATGGAAATTCTGGAAGGAAACAGCATAAACTTAATCCGCGAATTTCATTCGTCGGCTCTCATGGCGTGTTGTGACGTCACGAATATCGGAGCTGACATCGAGGGTAGCATAAGATCGCTCCTCGCTCTTTACTCAGTTCGTGACTGTCTCCAACTGGAATTGGTTCTTCTTTCGCAGGCGGGCTTGAGAGCCGCTGTGTTAAACTATAATCCTTCTGCCGTCCAGATAACAGCCGGGTAACAAGTGAAACGAGAGGAATTTCTGCTTATTAGAGCTCTGTATCTGTGATGCCCATTGAGCTTCCTTCCTTGTGAAGATAGAATCTAAGTTGTGCTGAGTTTGTTGTGTTGAGATTGCGCACAACATCTGTAGCCATTAGGCTTAACGATCATAACCTTGTTAAAGCTGGCCATCCAGAGGCTTTGCGTGAACAGCAAGTTAGAAATCCACCGACCGTCAAGATGAGAGTCGAAATCAAAAGTGCAGCGAATTTCCTAACGAACCTCCTAAGGGTGAAATGTGGGAACAATGTACAAAACTTGAATATTCATCAACTGGAACAGTTTTGTAATAAATTAGAGGACATGCTTTGCCATCACTATCAAAAGCATTGGTTCCCAGAAAAGCCCTTTAAAGGATCAGGATACAGGTGTATCAGAATTAACCATAAAATGGATCCGATTATTTTAAAAGCCGGGTCAGAGTGCGGATTCGACGAAGAGAGCCTTAGACAACTGTTTCCTGACGAGCTGACTATGTGGATTGATCCCCGGGAGGTTTCGTATAGGATCGGCGAGAACGGCAGCATCTGCGTACTGTTTGATGGTGCCACGGCTACCTGTCAGCTATCCAACGGTAGTTCTTGGGATCGAACCCCTCCACGAACTGTCACGATCACTGTCAATCGGAATAACAATTCCAACAACTCTATGATGGAGGATGATTGCTGTAGTCCTATGAGTATGTCGCCGCCTTCACCCGTCTACAATCGGGTACCGTCATGCAAAGAGAGCATGAGGAGCAGCGGTAACTGGGACTCTCTCATCATGGACCCTCGGAATATGAATTACGAACTGTCGACGTTCGTCTCAAGCTAAAAGCAATTTTATATCTCAAAAAAGAAAAAGTTTTTAAAGCTGTTTTTTTCTCGCCAAACGACCATCAACTGTTCTTCCCCTTGAAGAACGGTATTTACACGACATTGTGATCTTTAAAAAAGCTAAACAAAAAAAAATTAAGAACTCATGTAATATACCATCTCACCATGAAACATTTCTCACTCATTATCGTGTTAAATCCTGGCCGTAAAAGCTTAGCGTTGAGGCCATTTTAACCGAAATAGCATCCGAGTGATATTTGTGGATAATTATTGCCATGTAAAATACGAAGTAAAAAAAAAAAAAAATCTTACTAGCTATCGTGATCCTTGAAGTACAAAGTTAAATTGCATCAAGGGACCACCCCTATGTGATAATTCCATAATCAGCCAGTTTCCTATGATTGCAAAAGTCCTACAATAGTTTTAAAAAAATAATTGTGTATTGATGGTCGTTAATTTTTTTAAATTTTTGCTCGAAAATAAGTCGCCTCTCAGTTCAAAGTCGATTTTTTTTTCTGCTTCCCTACGGAAATTACGGTAGGTTTTTAAATGTTTTTAACAGGGTGTAATTTTTTATGTTCTTAAATTATTCAATAATTACTTAATATATGAAGAGAATTTATTTAATAATACTTTTATATAAATGATTGTACATTTAATTATAATTAAGTAAGATAATAACACTAATATTATTTTCGATCTGTTAACGCAAAAACAATATTTAGCTGATATTGTTATCAATGTAATGGTGTAGCATTAGGGTATGTTGCATGGTTTTATTACCAGTAATATTATAACCTAAATTCGGCGTTATTTAATAGTAAAACGTTCAGAGATTAAAAAAGCTAAATTTGGCATATGATAATACAGGTATTAAAACAATGCATCATCTTTCTGTTGCTACGCCGCTGATCAATATTGGTATGAAAATATTGCCTCAACATCAGGCTGTTTACATTCTGCTAATATTGTTCGACATTTCAATAACAATATTATAAATATCTCTAGTGAAAATCTACTATTTCTTCAATATTGACTTTCCATTGTAAATATATTTTTAAATGTAAAACTAGTATTTTACCAATATAGAAATTTCTTCTGAAGTACTTCTGATTATGCAATTATTAATACTCCAACATAAACAATATTGGTTTGTTACCCTAATGTATCTTCTAATTTTAAATTATATGATTCAACAATTAAGTCTTCAAATATTATTCAATTTTAAATTTCTCATTTAATTTTCATATTTTCTTTTAGTCATGTATTTAAAAGTTTAAATTATGTGTTTTTTAAGTCATGTAATTTGCCGTGGAAAAAGAATCGACTCTCAGTGAGAGGCTACTTTATTTTTCGGATAAAAATTTAAAAAGGAATTTGACTGTCTATGCATAATTCTTAAATTTGGCAAATCCCTGAATTTTGGTATGTATTCAATAATGTGCTTTTTAATCTTTTTTCTTCTTCTTTTATTTGATTTTTATTCAATGCATCTCTCTGCATTTTTGGACTGTTTAACTCTGGATATCGACCTGGAATGGATAATAAATGCTCTTGAATTTTCAGAGTGGATTATTTTTGTATGAAGCTCTGAAAAAAAAAAAAAAAAAATATTGAATTAACGCTTTAAATTATGATTCACATTGTGCAAATTTAATAACCGTGTTTATGCTACAATCATACATAATATATGTCATCCAAAATATTTTTTTTTTTCCTTTGAAATAGTAGTACTGCAATTTTGATTATTAGATATTATTACCCATTTTTTGCACAGCATTTAGTGATGTGTACATTTTAATTTTTGATTTTTTTTAGCATTGTATATAACTATCTGTATAAAATTTAATGATTTTATTAAATAATTTAATCTGACAAACTCTTTTTATGAAGCAGATAACTAAAGAAAGTAAACTGCAGATGGTGCTGACTCTTTCAATGATCTTTATGCTTCAAAGTAAAAGGTAAATAAATTTTGCCTTTTAGATTTTTTAAAAAGAAATTTTCTATAACAACCTGTATCAATGTCTTTTACAAACAACAATATAGGATATTTTTGATTTAAAAAAATTAATATCGACATAGAGAATTTGTTGAAAATATTTTTAAATTTTATATTACAATATCGGTTTTGTTGAAAATAATTTTAAATTTTATGCTACAATATCAGCTTTGTTGAAAATATTCTTAAATTTTATTATATTACAATATTAGTTTGTTGAAAATATTTTTTTAATTTTATGTTTATACCATATCAGTTTTGTTGTTGAAGATATTTTTTTTTATTTGTTTAATATTAGATCAACATCAGTTTTGTTTATTATTATTATTATTTGATATTTTAGAATTGTCAGTTTTGAAAATATTTTTTTTTAAATCTATATTAGATAATTAATATAAAATATATTGAAAGTATCTTTTATAACTTTATAAATGTTTAACGTAACAGTATAACAAAACCTACTGAAAGTATTTATTTATTTAATAATTTTTCATATTTATAAAATAATAATTTATATAGTAATATGAGGTTTGTTGCAATTATTTAAATTTGTCTATACTTTTTTATCAAAACTTTCTTCTGTTTCTAGGTTAGGGGATGATTTATTTTTTATAAACAAATATATAAATTCAATATATAAAACAGACTCTGTAAAAATATATGCTAGATTTTTAAAAGCTTGTTTACCTTCTCTTACTTCAAAATGAAAAAAAAAAAAATGTTGGCATAGTTATAAAATAATTTTTTTCCCTATTAGTTACTTTATCAGAATTAAAAGTTTTGAATTAGATACAGTCGTCTATTAATCTGTGCAAGTAAATAAAAGTATTTTGTTGGATATATTATGAATAAAATTGTAAAATTTTAACTTTATAATAAATTTTAAAGCTTTAAATAAATGTTTTTTTTTTCTTTTCCCCATAAATACCTTTATAAAAATTAAAAGTTTTGAATTAAATGTAGCCGTCTGTTTATGCATTTACATCTAAACAAAATTAATTTGTTAAATTTATTGTTGGGGAAAAAAGTAAAATTTTAATTAATAGTTTATTTGTTATATTTCACATATAAAATATTTATTAAAGAACACATTGTAATTTTTATATCTTATCATCGCCTATCGAATGATTCATTAAAAATTTTTGTAGTTCTTTTCCGAGTTAATCTAAAAATATTTATATATTAATTGTTTATTTATTGACTATAATAATTTTCCCCCAAAAAATTGTATGTATTTCATTAATGAATTTCTTATCAATGACCAGAAAAGAGAAGGCCTGAGACTTCATTATTTAGAAATATTATATTATTATTTGATGTATTGTTTTTATAGCTTTTTATAAATAAAGTTTTGATACAGTTTGTTAGAGAACATTTTTTATAACAATTGGTGTAGTTAGCTCTAAAGCATGCAGCAACTGTTGTTTATCATTTTGTGCTAGTCAATCTGTGTTTAAATTGGGCAATACATATAAACAAAGATTCACCTCCAAGGTATCAAGCAAAATTGCAGTACGAAATCAAATGTAATAGCTCATTTGAGTTGTTTATGTAATTTCTCTTCCCCCCCCCCCCCCCACCCCTGCTGTAGTAAAATAAGACAAGTAAGCAGCACAATTTATTTTGTATTTTGTGATTTTTGTATTCCATTGACTTTTTGTTATTAAGTAGTTGAATGTAGTGTTGATGTGTTTTTGAGTTAGATGCCAGCAGGGATTGGAAATTGTAAGTAAGGAATTCAAATTCGTTTGCTATCAATAACTTCTGGTATTTCTGTCATATAGTCGTATTTAGTGTTATTTTTTGTGTATATTTCAAGATTTTTTTAGATATCATTTGTATCGGTGCAAGTTTTATATATATATTATTTTAATGTATTGTTGGCTTTATGTACTGTTAGTCTGCTTCATTTTTCCTCCCCATTTCTTTTCTGAGGCTGTCATAAATTTAAAGTAGGATTTTTTAAAATTCCTGCCTGAAAATTTGCCATGGTTTGTTTTGGTATTAATAAGATGATTATTTTAATGAAATATATTATTAATTTATTGAGTTTTTAAAATAACTTCCTACTTCTTTGAAATTTATGTCATCTTCAGTAGTTTGACTATGAATTTTTGGACTTTTTTTTATTTATTATGCTTTAGCACTTAAAAAAAAGTCTTTTCTATGCTGTGTTTGAAGTAACAACTTAACTGTTGTACCTATAGCAGTTTTTCTAACTATGAATCATTTAGGAATTTGACAAGGATGAATAATCTGTGTGCTTGTTGTGTCTTTTTAAACTTGTGTAAAATCAGAATTTGCTGTGTGTTTACAGTGCAACTCCATGTAAATTCTTCTTAAAAAACAAAATTGCATATCTAAATTCTTTTAGGCTTTTTTTTTTTTTTTTTTTTTTTTTCTTTTCAAGCAAAATTTATAGTTCTCTTATTATTATTAGCTTTTATTCTCAACATAAGTAGTGTCACTTCATTTAAATCAAATTCTGTATAAATTTTAATATTTATTTATTTTAGCGGAACTTATTTTACAAGAGTCGATGCAGTACTTTTTTTTTTCCCCCTTGAGGCCCATTTTTTTTAAAAGTAAAAGTTATTTATTTTTAAAATTTATATTTTTATGAAAAATAACATTTTGTAATGAAAAATAAAATTCAAACAAAGCATTTATTTACAATAATTTTCTTTAATAACAGTTATTTTATGTTCTTCTGCTGAAGTTTTTTTTCTTTCTGAAGAACTTATTTTGTTTGCAAATTACATATTTTAAAACCTTTTTGGGAGTAAAACAATAATAATAATAATAATTTATGAAGAATTTTTTATAGAATGAAATTTTGAGAAAAGGCATATTTTATACAGAGATATTTTATCATGTGAGAGGACCCCCAAAATTTACCTGGATCGACCCTTGTTTTAGTTAATTTAAAATTTGATATTCTATATAATACATATTTTTTTTTTATTTACTTTTGCTATGCATGTTTAAAAATAGTCAATTGAATTTTGAAATCTCGTATATCGACAGTATGTTGAATACTGAAAGGTTTGTTTTTTTAAGTATCACTTGTTATGTTACAAAATTAATGAAATAAAAATTGCCTTTCAGCATTTAACTGTACCTATGTATGTTAGTTTCTATCAATCTCAAAACATGTGTTGTCTGCGTAGTTAATGTGTGATCTAAGCTTCCCATTTAAAAATGTGCAAGGTTCCGAACCAAACAGGAGTCAGCCCTGAACATGTGATAATTATTATGCACTTTGCCTTACTGTTTCATGTAAGGAATTGCCATGTTTCAATTGACTGGTGATTTTTTTTTTTTTTTCCTTTCTCCATTGGATTTGTAAATTTAACAAACATTTAATGCACAATGTTGGAATATCTTGCAATGGCCGATTTCTTTGATATGCAATACTTTTAACTATGGATATCTGTGATTTTTGCTTTGGAAATACTGTATTGTTCTTTTTTCCAATCAATGGCAGTATGGATTTGAAAAAAAAAAAAAAAAGAAGATATATAACTACCATAGTAAGTTTTTATTGCTCTTTTCATATTAAATTTTAAACTAATGTTCACATGATGTGCCATAAAATTATGTAGCAGATGAAGTTTGAGATTACTGTGATCTGTGTGCTGAAGAGTGTACATTACACATTCATAGTGTAAATTATGAGCAAGCATTCATTAAGTTCATGTAATCATTTTTTACGTATTTAAATAGGATAAGACGACCATTCTTCTGGCAGCTGACTAGGAAAAAAAAGAAAAGTGCTTAAATTAATTTTACATATCTTTAACTTCCCCTTTCCTCTTGCAAATTAAATAGAGCTTACAGCTTGAACTTCATCTGGTATTTAATTAAAAACCATTACTGTTGTTGCATTATTGTGGAAGTTAACCATGAATTAGACAAAAAAAGTCTTACATTTGTGTGAGTTGTTGTCTCTATGTGATGTCATCCTATATCAAAGAAGCTTTGCTGTGAAAACAAACAAAAAATTGAACTGAATTGCTGATGTGAAACTTTTTTTTTTTGTATTTTTGTTAATGTCCCCTCCTCTTGTCCATTTCTCTTGTTGTATTGAAAAGAATTTATTGTGATAATCAAAAGCAGTAATTACAGTATGTTTTGTTACTAGGTATTTTTAAACTTACAACTTAGCATTTAGAGTTCTTAACCGTTCATGCCCTAAATTACAAATGTAATGTAAATTTCATGCAATTTTTTAAAAATATAATAATTATAATACAAATTTTACTATTAACTATACCTTTAAAAAAAAAACTGTGAAAGTTGACACATTAAATCGGCAATTTTGTACTATATATACACTATTACTTGTGGTAACAACAACAAAAAAAGTATTTCGGAAATCATGTAAAATAGAAAAACATAAATATAGGCCTTATCTAAAAATGTTTAATTTTTTTTTAAGTGAAAAATTTTTATCACGATTTTCTCTTAAATGTGGCTACATAAACATTAAGTAAATTTTCTAAAAAAAAATGTTACCTTCTGTATTTAAAATTTTTTTATTGTGCATGTCAAAGTGTAGTATTTATAGTATTGCTATCGATAATATTAATAATTATTATTAGTAGACAAATCAAATCAAATTTGATGACATTTTAACATATTTGGGGCATGGATAGTTAATTCTGTAAAGAATTTGTATCAAATTTCATGTTTTCATATTGTTATTCTATATTCATCTAATTTTCTTCATACATTCTTCTGTATAAAGCATATGTCAGTATGTTTTGAATATTTTCTTCAGAATGCATAAAATGATGTTTTAGTAGTGATGATTTTTATATATTGTTACAAATATTTTACTTATTATAATCAGTGGTGTAATTATAATGTGAGTACGGGTTCCAAGACTTAAGGGGCCCCCAAAACTTCTCTATTTTATGTATGTCCAGTCATGAGTGGGATAGGGGCCCAGAATGCTAAAGGTTCCCATAAACATAATTATGTTACTAATTACACTGGTCGGCATCAAAGTCTTCTCTGTAAAAATAAAATTCTCAATCTTAGATTTAACCTCACTACTTCAAAATATATGAGTGAAATTGCTCCATACACTTTTTTTAGGTAGGCGGGTTTGCTTTCAAAATTGAGGTATTTTATGCCTTACTATATCATCGGTACACAATGCATAGTAAAATTACTTGTAATAGTATGTAAATAACTTTATAAATAAATGTATATAAACATTAACAAAGTTAATGACAAAAGGAATTAAAGTTGATATGTCTGTACATGAAATGGTGGTGAGACACAAATTCATGTGGCAGATATCGACAAAATAAATTTTCATGGTACATTTTATGAATTTGTTATGTAAAAAAGTGAAAATACCTTTTTCATATTTTCAAAATCAATGTAGTTGACTCTCTCAAATCTGCATAGCTTGGGACCAAAGGTAGTGCAGATTTCAGTATTTTGTGGATTTCTGGTCATTGCTTTGTTTACATTTTTTAAGCAGTAATTTGAATGTAATAGTGTATTAAAATTTATAATGAATGCTAACAGTATAGCAAAATATTTAAAAAATTAAGTAAAATAATAAAAAAATAAGAAATTTTAAATTATTAAAACATTAAAAATAAGTCAAATTAATAATGCATAATAATGAGAATTTTTTTCTTGGCTTATTCAGTGAAACTCATCTCATAATAATACACAAATAAAGTATATTAACTAATAAGTTACATTAAAATCATAAGGAAGATTTATTTCATGTTTAGCTTAAATAACAGAAAAGCTCAATTACTTGAATACATACATTATTTGGAAAAAGACCATGATTGTTTGATATCAACACTACCTTGAATTTTTTTTCAGGAACTAAATTTATACTTCTTTCACGAAAATTCTATCATAACAAGAATCGCATGATAAAATGCATATAAAATAATATAAAAATTAAAAAAAAAAAAATGAAAATTTTTTTTTCTCTACATTGTAACAAAAAGTTTCATTTGCACCAGCGATTATGTGCAGATTTAAAGGAAGTCTACTGTATAACAATCTTCCATTAATTATTATTTTTAGAAGCTGTTTCTCAGAGTTATTTTTAAAAACAATTTCTCAGAACTATGGTACATTTTGTGTTGGAGTAATTTGAAAGTCATATTTAGATTTAGGAATTTTAGATCTATAGAGCTCCATACTTGTTTTGCTGGGAGATAAAATTATTATTATTAATTTTTTTTTCTTTTTTTGCCGACCAGTGTTATAATGCAAATTTTTTTTCTCGCAAGGAATGAAATTATTTAGATGATTAGAAACTGTTGTATATGCCTTACATATATCAAAATGGTTTAACTTCATTGCAAAAGAGGAGGTTACATTAACTCTTGGAGTGCTTCTTATTCACTGCTCCATCCTAGTCATTTTGTAGCATGGGATGTGCATTTGTGTGGTGTGCAAGGCAAGTGTTATTCCTAAGAAAAACACATCTTTCTTAAATTGACGCACAAAAAAATGTAGGTTTTATAAATGAAGTCAGGGAAATGAGACTTTTTCTGATGTCTTGTGCCACCATTTTTACGATAATTAACAACACGGATGGACTGGCTCTTTATTTCAAGTTCAGGGCCGAGCACAATTTTTATCCCTCTTATCGATATTAAATAGCTTTACAGTCGCGTTTGGCTGGAATTAAAATGAAATTAGTGAATGTGATTAAATGAGTGGCATCTACTTTATTATGGTTTTTTAGAGTTAAATAGACTTAAAACTCTTTTTATATTTGCCATCTCATTTACAGGGCCGGATTAGATATTTACGTCACCCCTTCCTTTTTTGGGCACTTTACAAGCATTGCAGTCGATATCACTTCTATCGGAATTAAATTATTGCACTCATTGTTTGCAGTGTGGGATTGTCAGTGTTGTATGTGATAATAATAAATGAATTCATTATGTTCATATATTAAATATTTTTATTTTGATTATTCGCTTATGATGACTGATAAGCAAATTCTTGAGAATAAGTTCACAGATTTGATTATGTGTGTCCAATCCAATAAGTACATAGCACATAATAAATATTTAAAATTTTACCTTGCAGTTAAAAAAGTTAGTGAAAGAAATACTAAAATATATAATTGTCAGTATTGATGTGGAAAAGTTAGAATGTTGCCCAATTTTTAATGTCAATTATTGCTTGGGTCTTTTTAGAAATATTTTTGTTAGGTTGTTTCAATATTAAATCCAATAAATACATTAACAAAATAAATAAATAAATTTTGCATTGTATGTACAAGGCCATTTATATAAAAGAAGTAATGATTTGTTTATTTCCTGCTTGTCATTATCATTCCAATAAAAAAATTGGTGCTGTTTAATTAATTGTGAATACTAGAGGCTCAAAATATACTTTAAGCTGTTTTTCAGAAACCCCTAATAAATTTATCTTATTATAATTTTTTTTAAAATTTTTTTTCACATCTTATCTAAGCAAATGAAATTCTACTTTTGAAAAATCACCTAAAGTTTTGATAGCACATATCTCAGTATTATTAGACATAAAATTTTTATTAAGTAACCAATTAAATGTTAAATCATAAACATAATTGAATATATTGCTTAAACTATTTACTGATATATCCTACACTGCATACTTATTCACTGTAACATATTTGACATAAAATCATTTTTAGCAAAAAAGTCTGTTTTTATAAACCATTTATTAATAAAATTTGCATCACAGCATAATTTATTTAGCTTTCAACATCCGGTCCTGCTTTGCTATCCTAGTGAGTAACGGGTTCAGTCGGTTCCATCCCTGCTATAAGCAAACGTCTCTATGCATTTTAGTACTAGTGAGTCAGTCATCAGTCTTTTTATATTCTAATTAAATGCATGGTGTTTTTAAGAAACATTGAAAATCTCCAATCATCGTGATTGCATTGAACATAAACAGTGCCTGAATATTTGGCATATAAAAAATAATGCAAAGAAAGGTTTTGGATAATCAGGATAAATTTAATCTACAATTGCTTCAAAGCTTTTGACAAAAGCATTTTCTCAGTGAAAAATAAAAAGAAGAAATAATGGAAAAATGGATTCAATGATAAGGAAATTTATTAGTTCTGCTGATTTTTACCTTTGGGGTTATTCTTTCCATTAAAATACTGTGTACTACAAGTACAAGATTCCTTGTTCTATGTTAAAAAAAAAAAAAAAAAAAAAAAAAAAAAAAAAATCACTTATATATTTGGAATATTAATTGAAAACTTTTAGATTTTTGAGTTCCCAGTGGGGTTTCCATGGCCAAGTGGTGAAAACACCACACCACTAATTGCTTGCACTAATTATAAGTCCTCAATACTCAACAGTAAAACTAATGAATTGACATAATTAAAAAAAGAAAAAAAAATCAAAGCCGCCTTTATTTTCCCAATGTAAGTTGACATTTTTTTGCCCATGAGTTTCTTTGACCTAACAATGGAGCATCCCTGCTCCTGTATTTTCATTTTGCACTGAGAGTGCATGCTTATTCAAAAAAGCTTTGAAGCAACTGTATGCAAAGTTTATTGTGGTTATTTGTGCTTTTCTTCATAATGTTTTTTGCATGTCATGCATTCATCATAGCACATGCATTTTTGTATTATAAACAGTGCCTAACAAATTATGCAATTTCAGGAAAATTTTATTTAGTCATTCTTCGGCTTCTATTGCGACACCTTGTATTTATTTGGAGATAAAGAGATTGATTAGTCAATGCCTGAGATATGAGGAACAAGCAAGTTGTGAACTTGCCTGGTGGCAAATGTGGGTACTGCATGCAGTTTCTTGTTTCTTCGGACTGTCTCTGGCAGGCTGTCTTGTATTGTAAATGTCTTGTGTGTATGATAAAAAAAACCTTTTGTGGTGGCAGTAAGCTGTACAATTCTTCCTGTACAAATACTGTAAAAAGCTATTTTTTCTTTGTATAGTGACTTAAGACAAATGGAGGTTTTGTACAGTGAAAAAAATAAAGCATGTCTACAAAGCATACACAATGAGTTTTTATTTTGTTTGTCTCTCCTTGATTTTTTTTTTCCAGGTATAATTTGTGTTTATATTACTTAATTCAGATATGTTTTCGAGGCATTCTTTTCCTTTCAGTTTTCTCCATGTTTATACAGTTTTATCTTCCAGGATTCAGTCATTTTAAATTTATTAATTTAATAATTACTTACGTATGATTTTAAACTTTTCTCGGGGGTTGTTTATGGGGGGAAAAACGTATTTGGGTTTTTTAAGGATTTTTTTTTTTAATAAATTTTTAATTTTAAAACAGGACCCTTCACCTAATTTGATCTTTTCACAAATTTCATACTTTTAAAAGAAAATCAGACCTTTCATAAATAGCTGAAGCCTTCAAACAATCTATTACTTACTTATTTATTTTATGTATAAAAGTTCTTGTTAAAAACAGACAAAAAGGAACTGAAAATAATGATAATTTTAAATTTGCAAAATTATGACTAAAAGTTTTAGTGTAAGAAGGTTATCGCGATTTCCCCAAAATAGGACTTTGTGAGAAAAGTCTCTGCAGACTCCTGTTTCTTACTAAATCGAACTTAATAGTTTGATAGTTATATTCAGTTATTCTAGTGCGATTATCTGTGAATTTTATATTCTATCCAATTATAATGGATACAATTATAATTATTAGAGGCTGAAGAGGGAGTGATAGGCACTTCCTCATCAGCCTCTAATGAATACAGATGAATATTAAAAAAAATAATAATAAATTACTGATGTATTTAGATATAGTTAAAGCCCACGAAGCCTAATCTCGATTCAGATAATGGCAAAAAAGTAAATGGGCATATTGTTAAAATTCATCACTCCCTTATAACTCTTATTTTAGCCTATTTGGAGAGAATCGCCCATATGCATTATGTTCATTTTGTGTATAACAAAATGTCTAATATTCAATTATTATTATTTTGCAAGTAAAAACCGTATAAATATATATTATCTTCTTCTTCCTTTTTTTTTTTTTTTTTTTTTTTTTTTTAAAATGTGACATAGAAAATTATTAATCATTAATGCATACAATTAATGCAATTTGTTAATTTTCCCATCTCCTTGTTTAAATACAAAATTGGCATCATATGGAGAAAAAAAAATCTAAAATTTATAAAAGTAATAAATCTAACTTATTGTGGGAATATATATGTATGTAAAATATAATTTATTCAATATTATTTTATTAATGATAGTTAGTTTTAATTGTAATAGTAATTGTTGTCCCTTCTATTTTATATCCCTTAACCGTCTGTAAGCTCATTAACTGTTAATAAAATGAGTATGCAGCTTTGTGTTGGCGACTTAGTACAATGCAAGTTTTTCTCAATTCAATTTCTGTTTTTAATGTTCAAAACATTGTATGCTGATTCATTTCACTCTATGATTTAAATTGATTATGGTTTTACATTACCTGCTTTAATGACTCATATATTTTTTGGTTACGATTAATCGGGCAATGATAGATAATTATGCATCAGGACATTTTCTTGATTTCTACCTCAGAAATTAATCGTAATTTTTTGTGACATTGTCGTTTAAAACGAGCCACATACCACCATCTCCAATCTTATTTGTAATTGTTCCACTGTTGTTGATTCCATTTGATAGTCTTTTATTTAAATTTGTTATTCTATATTCGTTGTAGATGTTGATTTGTAGTATAATATAATGGTTATATCTGTATATGTATTAATTGTCAAATTTCTTGTTTTTTAGATGCTATCATTGAAGTATTACTTTCACTTAATTTATTTATTATCTTTTCATATCTTATGTTTAAGACTTTGGTTTGCTATGATATGTTTATTAGGAGCTAAATTTTGTCAGTTTAAGCCTAATGCCGACAAAATTGGATGAAATAAGCATATCTTCATTAAATTAACCTGCAAGCTTCTCTGACGATTCTGCAGGATTTTCATAGTTATTTATCATACATTTCTAGTTTCCACTTTGCATTTTTGTTCATTTTTAGCATTCTACCAACTTGTTTATACATCTGTGAATTCATTTTTGTTATATAAGTAATTTGTTCAGCTATTTGGAACTTCTATTTTTACTTTTTTTTTTTTAAAGTAGAAAAAGAGATTGAAATGACTATTGTTTGGTAAAACATTAGAAGGCTCATAACAGAGTAAATTCTGTCTAAAGCAGACTCTTATGCAAGACATAAATCCGTCTAATGTGGAAACTTTCTGCAACAGAAGATTTCCTAAATTCCAGATCAGGTGCTTACTTTCGGGAACCTACTAATATCGGGGTTTAGCAAAAATTTGGGTCCTTTTCCTTTAAAAGAAACAATTTTTTGTATTAAAACAAGGACCCTTCACAAAATTCTTGTTAAGGGTGTTCTTAACAAATTCGCTCAACAAGCGAAAAACGTTTTGACACATTTACAAATTCATTTTTTAACAGAAAGTTATAAAATTTTAATGCCTGACTATGAAAGCGATTTCGAATTGAACTTATTTTTCCATTTTATGATAATTAAATTACTTATCGAGTTATAAGCTATTTCGATGACGCAATCACATGTTTTTCTCCTCCTTTTCGACCGGTTTTTCTGCTTTCGTCGGGAAATAGGCTCAAAAGTGTCAACTTTGAAGGCTTGTTATGATAAATATATTGTGTTTTTAAAAAAACAAAAGAATGAGTGCAATTAGAGAGTTTCTGAATAACAACACCTGCTATTTTCATGCATTTCCGAACAAAAATAAATTAATGCATGTGTCACAAAGTTTCCCTTTTTGATTTAAGAACACCCTTAAGGGTGTATTCGAAAAAATATTTTTTTCACCTTCAACGCCTCGAAATTTTCTGATTCATTTTTAAAAATAGAAACATGAAACTTGCTCAGATGATTTTTGAAAAGGTATACAAGATGCCGTGTGATTTCATTTTTCGCTCAATTCATTAAAATTTGATTTATAAACGATTACTTTCTAAGTATGACCCTTTTTTTTTTCGCTCCCAGATCTTCCGCTTAGGAAAATGCGGTTCAAAACACCAGATTTGACAGCATTTATTGCAATATTTTGTACATTTATCAAAAAATCGACAAGCGTGTCACATTGTGTAGTTTCTGAATAAGAGAATTTTCTTGTTTGATGCATTTGAGAGCAAAAAATAATTAAAAATAAATCAGAATAAAAGCGGCGCTTTTTTTATTTTATTTCATTTACATTCTATTGTGTTCGTGTTGTACTTTTATAACATCGTACATTTTGTCTGAAACATCCATATTTAATAACTTCATTATGGTGAATATTTTCTTTTATAAATTATTATCACTTTAAAAGCACATTGTATTTTTAATTCTTGTTTAATACTGCTCCTGTTCTTATCATATTATTTGGTGGTTAGTGAACATAGCTTGTTCTTTATTAGGTGCGTTCGTAATTATGTAAATACATAGAACCTTTAGCCGTCGTTCAGTCCGTCCGCCCGTCTGCATATAACAGAGCAAAACTACCCAATCGAATTGTTTGAAATTTAAAATATAATTGTTGCATAATTTATGTCGAGTCATTTCAAATTTTATAAAAATCGGATGTATTACAGGGACAATCAAAAGTATTCCGCTTCATTACGGACAATGGGAAAAAATAGTTTCAAATGCATTTTAATGATGTCACACTCATTCGAACAATAAAATTGATATGAGTTAATGAAGCATACTCTAAAATATACATTCTGTATAATATGTGGTGCAAAGAATGTTTGTTATTCATGTACAGGGCCACACAAAAATATTGCATTACCTAATGGCGCAGGGGAAAACATTGTTTGGGGCGCGTATTTGATTAAACTATTCACATTTTATGACATTGATTTACGTTGTTGAGATTTACAACAAGCTAATATATAAGTATAATAATTAGCAGATAGTATTTACAGGAGCACACAAAATATTTTGGCTACTACACTGTATCCGAAGTATTGTATACTTTTGCACCAAGATCTGAATATTATTAAAACTTAATTTGACGTGCAGTCACAGACTTCTTATATTTTAGTTTATAATTGCAAAAAATTTATTGAGTTGGTGTGTACTTTATCATTCCAAAGATATGGACTTACATAGGTAAAGATACCGCCACACAATTTGCTATAAAACTACTCCTTTAAATTTCATAATCGTGAAATAATAATTATTTAAAAGTAAATTAATGATATTTAAATTTAATTTTAATGGATATTTTAAAGTAATTATTAAAAGTAATAGTGGTTATCTTAAAAATTACCCTTTTCAAACTGTTTATTTTTAACTTTAAACTTTAACCCCTTGTAAGTATCGGTGTAGGGCAGGGTTGGCGAACCTTTTTATAGCATATATTGTGCATTTTTACAATGTTTTACAAGACCTTGACGTGCCAAATAATAAACAATTTAGTGTTATAAAAATTCGTGAATAGAAATCAGTTATAAAAAAATGGGTGCCTACAATGTAAGGTATTATACATTAATAATGATAAAAATAATTATATTTTAAAAATTATTTTTTAAGAATTATGTGAGTAAGAATTGTGCTTTTGTATCCTAGAAGAAAAATAAAAATATGAGATTCATACTCGGTTAATTTCAACAAAACGCAAACTTAATTGGATTTATCTGACATTTTTTTTTTTTTTTTTTTTTTTTTTTTTTTTTTTAGCTCACAGGCTATCAAAGACTGATAGCTTATGTGCCCGCCCATTCTTTATGCATATGCGTGTGTCACGCGGTAACTCATGATAAAAATATCCGATCCACTGGAAATTTTGTATATATGTATATTCTGATGAGGCGCCCCCATGATTAGTATTAGGGGTTCATTGGATAAATATAAAGAGGGGAGTGGTAATGGCCCTCCCCTTGATTTATATAAATGTGTTTTTCATGCAGAATTTATCAGATTTCATTTAAATTTTAGACATGGAATCATTCTGATGAAAACCCCGCCATGATTTGTTTTGAGAGTTCATTGGATAAGTCTAAGAAGGGGGAAATGGGAAATAACTCCCCCCCCCCCTTAATTAAGGTTAATAGAGGTTTCCCGCAAAAATTATCGATTTGCTTCAAATTTTGGATATAGGTTCATTCTAAAAAGGCACGTCCCTGATTGGCTTTGGGAATTTATTAGATAAGTATAAATGGGGCATCAGTGGGATTATTCTCTTAATTTATTTAAATGTTTTTTTTTCTCGCAGAATTAACCGATTTGTTTCAATTTTTGGATACAGGTTCATAGTGATAAGATGCTTCTCTAATTAACTGTGGAATTCTTTTGTTAAGTTCTTGTTTAAGGGGTATTTGCGACTACCCCCCCCCCCCTTTAAATTTGATAAATGGGTTTTTATGCAGAATTGCCGATTTTCTTTTAATTTTAGATGTAGGTTCTTTCTGATAAAACTAATCTCTGAATAGTTTTGGAAGTTTAATGGTTGAATATAAAAAGGGGGGGGGGGTTAAATTATATAAATGGGTTTTTATTAAGAATTTTCAGATTTATTCTGAATTTTGGATATAGATTTTTTATATGTTAAAGCATGTCCCTGGTTAGTTTAGAGGGTTCAATGATTAATTATAATAATGGAAATGAATGGAGCTGTTTTCCCCCCTTAATTTGTTTTTCGAACGGAATTAACCCTGAAAATATAAAGCTGTAATGTACAATTACTATGCGTAGCCTGCGAGCTCAATGCCATCAGTTTAACTGGGCATTATTCTTTTTATTATTTAATGTAGATGGGGAAAATATTAGTACTAATAGTATAAACCTAGTTTCTTTAAATAGTTCTGGAATTCATTTCTAAGTTGTTATAATTTTACCATTGGCACTTTTACTTATTCTGTAATTTATCGTAAGGGAATATCCACTATTACTCTTATGATCATTCGAGCAAATTTTCATAAATAATTCCAATTATATAAGTAAATATGCCATTAAGATAAAAATTGATATAGCAGATAAGTAAAATATATCTAAATTTTAAAAAGAACTTGTATTTTGCTAGGCTATATAATAAATCAAAATTTTGTTACTTTTGTGATCAGAGTGTCACGAGTAACAAAACTTTTATTTAATATATAGAAAAGTAAAATGCTTTTTATTACAAATTAGATATATCTTACGTGAGGGGGAACATAATGACATTTAACTGGTTATATCAATTTTTATCTTAATTACATTTTTAAATAAAATAATTAGGATTATTTTTGAAAATTTGCTCAAATTGGCACAAAATTTCGGAATGGACGTTTCCGTATATATTAAAATTCTTTAGCTTCCAATTAATCCAACTCGGTCAAGATCAGATCATTTAAAATTGTGTTTTTTGTGCAACAGCACTTTATATTGATTTAGAGACGCAAGCAACACCGTGCCAAAATTATTATTTTGCGTGCCACTTTTGGCATGCGTGTCATAAGTTCGCCGTCCCTGGTGTAAGGGATTTCTGTAAGAATCTGTGTCCAGAGCCTCCAAATAAATAAATTGATCCGTGCACCAAATTACTGAAGTTGCCAAGCAGCTTATTGTCTAGCTTTTTTACATGCACTGGATCTTGTCAAAAATAGATGAATGGGAACCAGAAACCATCCTATAACAATAATTTCAAATTCACTAAACACCTACTCTGATTTTTCACAAAACAGCATGCTTTGGGGAAAATCTGGACAGAGCACTGACTTTAGTAAAAAATCATTTTATCTTATTTATTAACATATTTTCTCACTCAATGAGGGAAAAAAAAAATCCTCTACAAATCCCATGAACTGTCCGAAGGCAGAAGGGGTGCTTTTATGGAATTCTAAGAATGAAAGTTATCCTTGAACACTTCGTTATGAAGAAAATTCGTTAAACAGAAATCAACTCATATTCATGAAATTTGTAAAATAAAATAAACGTGCATAACACAGAAATATTGGTAAAAATGTATTTTAATTTGAGAAGTAACTTCCTTTCATGCAATGTAGACATAAGTGAAAAATTTAATTGGAGTAATGTTTAAAAAAAAAAAAAATGTAATAAAGAAATAAACAAAAGTCGAAGCGTAGCATAACTTTACTGTTTTCTCTCAGTATTTCAAACCCTTAACATTAAAAAAAATTCTGTAATATTTTGTAAGGGTTTCTTATAAACAATACATATTTCATAAAATGTTTCGAATTTTTGTAAGTACCCGAACGATTTATCTGTAATATATATATTCTCGTAAAACTAGAATCCTCTTCTTATTGTATCGAAGTTTTTTAGCATTTCATCTTTTGAATGAAAATGATTAAGCAAATTAAACAATTCATTTTCATACAATGTGCTGAAATAAATTCATTACATCTATCCCAACAGCAAGCTCTCCGTTTGAAAGCTGTACATGGACGAATGCAAGATAAATTTCGTTTGATAGAACATTGGCGCCAACTTATATGGGCCCGAGACCACCCAAAAACTTTAAATCATAGTGTACCCAATTTCCACTGTTCTACGTATTTATTTTATTATTCATTTTTCTCCTTAGAATAAAATATTTTTTGCCAATGACCATGTTTTTTTTTTTTAATTTTCCGACTAACAATCATAAATTCCAAATGGCTGAAATGTTTTGCTTCCATATTTACCTTTCATTTAATTCAATTTGTAGTCATGTTCATGATATCGTGACATTGCACTAAATATAAGTGTCTTTATAAGAAAAAATAAAATTGCAATTTTTTAAAACATGATAGCTTGACTGAATTCTCATTTTTCACCATCTGTCAAATTTTCAAAGAAAACCAACTGATCGCACCCTTTTATAAAAATATTTTTGAGCCAACCCAATATTTTTCAAAAGTTGTCGCCACTGATATAGAATATAGTTTTCGTAATGGGGATAATAATTTACATGTCAAGGTTCAGCAGAAAATTTTGTTAAGTGAAAAACTTTGTTGGCTGTATTCTGCCAAGCCAAGTTATATCTTAATGGAAGACGCCTAAAAATACGATGTTAGCGGTTGACCCATAGGTTTAGCATTGTGCTTTCCTAGTTATTGTGACAGATGATCATTTAAAACAATCATTATAAAAGATAAATCGAGATGTCTATATCTAAAAATAAGTGATATTCGTATAATTAGGAAAATGTTCTGTGTCATTGATGAATTAAGTTATAGTATTTTATATGAAAAAAGTACAAAGTACCAACTTGGGTCATACGTATAATTAATTAATTAATAATTGTGTATGCTTAAAAAGTACATATAATTAATAATTATTCATATTTAATGAATATGTGTAATTAATTAAAAATTATGTATACTTAATAAATACATATAAATAATAATTATGCATATTTATGTATGTATTAATATTTTAAGCAAATTTTTGGACATTTTTGTTTTCGGTTTAGTCATACTTTCTGAACAGTAATATTCGTCTTGTTTAATATGTCATAAGATTAGATAACTATTACTATTCAGAAAAGTGATAGATTTCTAAACAAAAATAACCCACTGAACTTCCGACATTGCTTCTGAGGAAAAAATATACCAGATAATTGTGACAAAATTTACTTTTATCTTAAAATTAATAGTATTTATCCGTCTCTAGTTTCTGCCATACTTTATAAAGTAGTGTATTAAAATTTGTTGCCTAAACTTTTGAATTATTTATCATTTAAAATTATAGTTGAAAAACAAATGTCAAACTGTATGACATACTTTTTAAAATGGTTGTCATTACACTTGATGGTCATATGTAAAAACCTCCTGTATGCTAATAACAATTCACTGGCATACGAAACCCATTTTTAGTGATAGCAAATGTTCATGACCTGATTTTCTGAACATGCTGGGCGGGATTTGAAGGAAAACAACCTGGCTACTTTAAAATCTGTATTGTTTTCATCGTGTTGATAACCGCTCTGAAGTGTTTCATGGCTTTCTGTTTAATCGAATTAACAAATGTACAAAAGCAATTTTGAGTTCTTCAGTAGCTACGTAAATGCAAAGACGGATCTCATGTTACATAGATCTGAAGGCGGATTTACGAAGGTGTCTTCTTAAAAGAAAAAAAAAAAAAATATATATATATATATGTGTGTGTGAAATGATTGGACTTGATCTGGAGTTCTATATCGGGTTGGATTAACTTAGCTCGAAGCGGTTCGGTTTGATTCTAAGTCTCTCAGTTTTCAATGGATTTTAACTCTTTTAGTTGAAGGGATATTGTTCCGAAAATTTAAAGCAGTCATTTGGAAAAAAAAAAAAAAAAAAAAAAAAAAAAGTCATAAATTCGAAAATTTGGACATAAAATATATCGCGAATTTTGACATGGTCCACAAAAAGAAAAAAAAAATCAATTTCGTCAATAGTATTAAAAAAAAATTGTCAATTTTGTCAAAAGATCGCGAGAAAAATGCGAAATTCGTATAGAAATCATGGAAAAACGCGAATAACTTCAAATTTCATCAAAGTATTGCAAAAAAGAAAAAAAAAAACCCGCAAATTTCGGCAACGAAGCTTTTAAAAAAGAAAGAAAAACATAGTTGGTATTGGGTGTGAATTTTCATTCCCTTTCCTACTTCTGTTGTTACCTTTCAAAAAATTTGCTCTGAATTTAATTTTTTTTCCTTTAAATTCACAAAGTCACCCCCGTCTTTTAAACAAAAATTATTCAAAATTGAAAAAAAAAAAAAATCTACCAGCTTATTAATGTTTTCCCAGATAACTTTTTTATAATTGCATGAAATATGAATGGTGAATACAAGACCATTTTTAAACGTTTATCATAAAAGGCAATACAGAAATTCGAAAATTTAAAAATCTAAAAAAGAAAAAAAAATCGCAAAACGGAGAATTAGAACTGTTGTTGTTAGGGTGATTGCGGCACAACGAAAACGTTTTTGGCATGGAAATTTTCAAAAGTGAAGAAAAGAATGAATTTTAGAGATGCCCAGTGAGCCTCCTCCACCATTGCTCGCATGAATCTTTTTTTTTTTCTAGGTACAAAATGTTTTGTTTTCTTTTATAGCAATTTTAATACAGGTATTTAAATGACATGTTGCGAGTTATCACTATCACCAGAGGACCGAGGTCAGTATAACTTAAAGAACAGCATCTAATTAAAAACTACCTTTAAATCGAGGAAACTGTTTATTGGAAGAAAACATGTTAAATGCGAGTTAGGTGTCACGCTATGAGTTTTAAGTGTATTTCGATCTTTTCTCTCGATTTAAATTCGTCTATATAGACTCACCTCTGAATCTATTTGGACACAAAACCTGAAATGTTTTGTGAATTTCCTTTCTGTACCTTGACCTGCTTTCCAGGATATTTCACCTGCATTTATTTAAAGAATTGAATGCTGGAGAACTATTTGTAGAAAGACTCCAAGAATATATAACAGAGAAGAGGAAAGGGAAAGAAAGGTTTTTGTCCGCTGAATGGGGATGTAAAATGACGACGAGGAAATGCGGGGATGGCTGGGGCAGTATTTTTATATATTCCCTGATATCGATTTTGGAAGCCGCTTCCAGGAGGAAGGTTGGCGTGATAGATAATGTAACAACACAAAAAAGCGTAGTCGCTGAAGGATTGGGTCACAGTTTTTGTCTGTGGATTTTATTTGTATTTTTAGTGGGCTGGTTTGAAAAGGGACTAAATCTCTTTTTTTTTTTTAATGTTTTCTGTGCTATAGATTCTAAGTGAGTCATGAAGCAAATTTCTTTTGTACTAATATTTCTATTAGTTGTTTGGTTTAAAAACTTGGGTTCCAAATGGCTTCCAAAAGATTTCAAAATTGATATGCCTAACAAATTTAACCCTCTCCTACCTTTCAATTTCCGTGTAAGGGTGTTCTTTAATCAAAAAGGGCAACTTTATGACATGAGTTTTAATTTATTTATGTTCGGAAATGCATAAATCTAGTAGGTGTTGTGTTGTCCAAAAATTATCTAATTGCACTCATTTTGTCGTTTAATTTGAAACATAACACATCCTTCAGAAAATAGTGTCAAAGTGGGCGTTTCTAACCGAATTTCTCGGCGGAAGCAGAAAAATCAGTCAACGAAGGGAGAAAAACGCCTTGTCACGTGATCCAAAACGCTTATAACTCGAAGGGTAATTTATTGATCAAAAAATCGAAAGCACAGTTCGATTCCAAATCGTTTTCCTAGTCAGGCCCAAGGATGTAGAAAATGTTTTTATTTCCAACATTTCCCCAATCCATGCGAAAATTCCCCCAAAATTTTACTATGTTACAGGTTTGCATATTTTTATTGTTATTTCAAATTTTCTCAACTTATGCACGAATATATTATTCTGAGATTGGTTTTGTGAAAGTTGCTATATGGATCTTTATGTATGTGTAGTGAAAGTTTTTCTGTTTCAGTGAATAAGTAACCCATTGTTAAAATCTAAATCAGTTGTATATTTTTCTGCGAAATTTCCCCAAGGAGCTATAATTTCCCCCCGATCCTAGATCGCCGGATCGGACATATTTTTCATCCTTGGTCAGGCCTTCCGATTTTACATCTTTCCGATAAAAAATAAATTTGTAAATGTGTCAAAACGTTTTGCGCTTATTGAGCAGAGCAGTTGAGAACTGCTTTAAAAAGTTAAGAGGGCTAAAATTCTCAATCTTTTAAACATTTTCTAACATGGTTGAAAAGTGCCTAATGACTACGTTTTGTCTGTCTGCCTGTGCTTTAATTCTATCAAATATACTCGTTCATTTGTTAATTTGGTTACTAACTGGACACGCTGGGATATCATACCATTTCTGTATTATTTAATGTTTGAAATTTTTTGCTTTCAGCAGCATTTAAAACCTACAATTGGTGCAAAAAAAAAATTAAGAAAGGAAAAATATCCGCTAATTTCTAAACTCTAAGAATAATTGGTCGAAGTTTCTTTCCCTGAAAGAACTCGTTTAATTGGGTTTCATTTTAAATTAAATCTCTTTTATCCTAATGGAATAATAAAGTGATTACGGTTGAAGTTGAGGCAGAATTTTTATATACCGTATTTACTCGTCTATAGGGCGCACGCGTGTATAAGGCGCACCCCTACTTTACAAGTAAAAATGGCGATTTCTTAAAATCTCGTATATAACACGCACCATAAATTTGATACGCTAATGAAGAATGGCCGAATGAATTTCAGTAAAAAAAAAGTCGAAACAAACATTACACCAGACCAGAAAACAAGACGAAAATGCATTTTTAGACTTCGGGTTATAAGAGAATGACGGGAAATAGGAATGAGTGACGGTAAAGAGAATTGCTAATTAGCGTTAAGGTAATGCCACTAGCTCTGTTGTATAAAAAACTGCAAGGAGTGAAATAAATATGCAGTGATACTTCAATTAAGTAACATTTTCCGAGTTTTAATATCATCTTTGAATAATTTCTTGTTCCATTGTATATCGTTCGACTGCATCCAACAGTAAAAAATTATTCCGTGTATAAGGGTACCTAGGAGTTTTGCCCTAAATTTTTGGAAAAAAAGTGCGCCTTATACACGAGTAAATACGGTATTTACCTGATATCGATTTTAGAAGACCATTTCCAATTTTAAGATTCGTGTGATATAACGATGTAAAAAACATAGGATTGGGCCACCTTTAAAAGATCTAAAGATTTTCTTTTCTTCTTTCTTTCTTTCTTTTTTTTTTTTTTTATTTGTTCCAGCAATTTATATTCTATTGATTCTTTATGATTCATGTCATAAAAACTAAAACGATACATTTTTTTTTTTTTTTTTTTTTTTGTGCCAATATTTCTATACAGTGATTGATTTAAAGTTCTCGAATTCAGAATGCTTTTTAAAAGATCAAAATAAATAAACTAAGATTTTAAATTATTTTTTTTCATTTATCTTACACGTGTTTCTAAAGGGAAAGGGGTTGCAAGTCCATTTTTTTTATATTACAAAAATAAAGGGAAAAATAATAATTAGTGCAACTACCTGAACCCCCATGTAACTCCTTAGAGCTGCAATCACACGTAACTTCTTATCATAGACGATATCCGATATTTTATCATAAACAGGTTTTTCAGAGAAAAACTGTTAAAAACACGTCGTGCATTTATCGCTAATGCTTTTATCTCTTACAGTAAATATCAGCTCGAATTCTACTAATCAGAGCACTCTAAAAATAGCTGTTCTCAGTGTCCGTTCAAAAATCAATGAAAAAACGATGCTCGGCCAATCCCGTGCAAAAATCAATGAAACCAGGCCCGGTCCGACCCAGTAAATTTTTTACCAAAAACTCTCTTTTTTTTTTTTTTTTTTTTTTTTTTTAAGTACATAATTAAGATTTTTTAAAGAATGCTTATAGAAAATTTTTGATTCGTTACTACTATTGCATGTTCGGTATATTTTAGTTTACTCTATATTCGATATATATTAGTTTACTATATTATATGTTCGGTGTATTTTAGTTTATCATATGTTAGTTATGTTTTGCTTTACATATTTCTTTCAAAACAACTTATCCTTTAACAATACAAATTGTTAATTTATAATTATTAAATTCTTACATACAAGGTAACACTAATAAATTTAATTTTAAAATATAATAAAAGGAAGCTATTTATTTTAATTGCAAAATTTTTGAAAAATAAAAAGAAGAAATGGCGGAGAAATAGATAAAATTTTTGATTTTTAAAAACGAAGATATTATTTAAATGAAATTTAAAATGCTAAATCACTAATAAATCATAATAATTTTGAAAATAGAAAGAAAAAACCCCCCCCCTGAAATCTTATGTATTTTCTCATTTTAGTTTCCTTCTTTGTTTGTTTGAGTTTGTAATGAAATTAACTGTTCTGAGAATTATAATTCTGTTATTCATTTGAAAAGGTTGTAACTATAGCCATAGTGATAACTTAATGTTTAAAATGGCACTTAAATTCCCTGCTCAAGTACGCGAAACTTTCTAACTCAGCTTGGCAGGCTTGATTATTGCAGCGATTTGAAATCGATTGACGTTTTCCATGTTCTGATAAATGAATTACCTATTGAGTTAGAGGGCGTTTCTTGACAAGTGACAAGTTTTTTCCTTTCTCGCGCTGCTGGGTCGGAAATTCGGCACGAAAGACTCAACTTGATAATATTTTTTAAACGATATCCTGTTTCGTCATAACGATTGCATACTTCCTGAGTAACAATACCTGCGAATCTCATGCCTTTCCGAACAAAACTGTGTCAAAAAATACCTCCTTTAAATTTGAGAACAGACTTGAAGCTACTCATTACACAGTCTCCAAATTCCCCTCGGTAATATGAAGTTATGATGCATTCTCTTATATTTATATTTGATGCATTCTTATATTTAAAATATCTCCTCGGGATATTAATTTTTTTTTTAAACATAACGTTATCAACACTTGGTAATTTAGGACCCCCTCCCCTCTGCCGATATCATACATTATCATCCCTCGTTAATGATACCCATCCTCAGTTAACAATACCGTTAACAAAGTGTTTTTTTAGAATTTATTTCTTTTGTTTGGAATGATATACAAAACTGATTATATTTATTTTTTGAATACTATATTGATTCAAATGAAGGGAATTAAATAAAATAATACTTTATATCAAATAACATTTGAAAGAAATAGTTATTATTTAAAAGTATTTTATCATAACTTTTCTTTACACAATGCATTCAACATTAATCAAGTTTATTTGCACTTTCACCGAGCAGAGGAGGGTGAGGGGCTTATAACAAAAATTCTTGTTAACAAAACAAGTGAACAACATTCTTTCTCTTCCTCTTTTATTTATTAATAAATAGAAGCTTCATTTTAAATTTACTTAATACATGATTTTCGAACCGTGATTAAACCGTGATTATATATGCATACATATATGAAGAAGTATACGAATGCTAAATGTTAATAATAATTTTAATAATAACTCTGTATTTTCATAAAAATAGATAACAGACTAAACAAAAGGCAACATACTATTTTGAACCATGTTACAAATAAAAAGAGAAAATTTCGATTGAATCAAAAATGATATCGATATCAAAAGACAACCCCCGTAACCTTAGAAATATCTTACGATATCATGTTCCAGTTCCCCCTTCCCCCTAAAATAATAACATTATATATGCACTGCCCCTTAAAAGCAGACGAAATGGAAGCAAAATTTTAACCCTTCATATAAAATAAAGCATAGATTTTACAGATATTTTGAGAACTAAGAAAAAAAGAGACATCCTGAGTACACAGAAAAAAAGGAATTAAAAATGTTAATTTTCCGAGAAGATAATATTTTAAATATAAAAATACCTAAAACGCCCTCGGACTTTACATTTCCGAGGGACTTAGAGTAACATTTAAAATCTGCGTTTAATGTTAAAGAAATCTAAAAATACAATATATGGTCAATAATAACCGTACACTTGCGATTTTAGACATTTCTTAAATATTTTTAATAAAAAGAATATTGCCCTGTTAAACTGATGGCATTAAGCTCACAGGCTACGCATACTAATTGTACATTACAGCCTTGTATTTTCGTTAATTCCGTTCGAAAAAAAAAAAAAAAAAAAAAAAAAAAAGAATGGGAAACAGCTCTCCCCTTTCTCCTTTTTTATACTTAATCATTGAACCTCCTAAACTATCAAGTACATGCTTTATCATATTAAAAAATCTATATCCAAAATTCAGAGCAAATCGGATAATTCTTAATAAAAACCCATTTAGCATTTATATAATATAAGAGGAGTTATTCCCCTCTTTTAGACTTAACCATTAAACTTCCAAAACTATTCAGAGATATGAACGAAATCTGACAATCTGATTGAAAAATCCATTTATACAAGTTAAGAGGAAGGGCATTAGAACCCTCGTTCTCCCTGTTTATACTTATTCAATGAACACCTAATAACAGCCACGGTATCGCCTCATCAGAATGATCCTATATCTAAATTTTGAACGAAAACTGTTAATTCTGCATGAAAATCCCGTTTATATCAATTAAGAGGGGGGGGGCATGAGCCCCCCGTTCCCCCTGTTTATACTTATTCAATAAACACCTAATAACAGTCACGGAATCACCTCATGAGAATGATCCTACATCTAAATTTTGAACGAAAACTGTTAATTCTGCATGCAAATCTCGTTTATATCAATTAAGGGGAGGGGCATGAGCCCCCCGTTCTCGCTCTTATACATATCGGATGAACTCCAAAAACTAATCAGGGAAGCGCCTTATCAGGATATACCTATATACAAAATTTCAAGTGGATCCGATATTTTTATCATGAATTATTGCGTTACGCATGTATGAACGTACGAACGTACATACAGAACGGACGGCACATAAGCTAGAGGTCTGCACGGGCCGGAATTTCAAGGCCCGGGCCCCGCCCGTGCCGTAGGAAAAAATTTTTGGCCCGGCCCGGCCCGTTGTAAAACTCAAAAGTTCGGCCCGAGCCCGGCCCGGCTTGTTCAAATTTTTATATTTTAGGCCCGGCCCGCAGAGAAAACAGGCCCGGCCCGTTTTGGCCCGTTACAATTTCTACGATTTCTAAAAAATTCTGATTTTTATCATATAATTAAGATTTTTTTAAAGAGTACTGCATACATATCTATGGAATGATTTTACAGTATATTTTACAGGAAATACACATTTGCAACATTAATGATTACTAAGATTCTTAGGCTTTCAACATTCAAATAAAGATTCATTAACAAATTAATATGGCTTAGAATAAAAGAAAAAAAAAAAAGAAATTTAAAAACATCGTAACTTTTGAAGCTGTTTAATAAAGGAAGATTTATAAAAATATTTCTATATCATTTTATTAAAGATTTTAAATCCAAATTCATACGTTAATTCAAAGAAGCTCCTTTCTCATACATTTCTAAATTCATTTTTTCTCAGAAATGCATAAGATTAGCAGGTGTCTTTATTCAGAAACTATATAATCGAATGGCGTTATCCATTGTTTGATACCAATTTAAGAACACTGCAAGCAAATAAAATATTGTCATAGTTAGCGTTTTGAATAGAATTTCCGGAAGCGATAGCATGGGAAGGGAGAAAAACCTGCAACCATTTGAGAAACTAGTGTATCTCAACAAGGTTATACAAGTACTTTATTTACCAAAAATGAAAACGTTATTCGATTCCAAATCCCTTCAATAGTCAGGCTTATCACTTTTACATTTTTACAATTAAAAATTAATGTAAAAATGTGTCAAACTTTCGTGTTATTGAAAAATTAATTTAAAAACCATCAAGAAGTATATATCCAAAGATTAAGCTAACATAAGTTTTTATCGCTGTTCATAATTTTACAAATTATGTTGTCTGCCCTACAGATCTTGAGAACAATTAAGTCTTCTCTCGGTCCGGCAAGTCTATATTTAGAAAAATAATGCCTTGATCTCCAATTTTGATCTTGGCTCTGCACGAGTCAGTTTAAAAAATATTAAAACGGATTACACACAATGTAACTGTCCGATGCCGATCTCTACACTGCACAAGTTACATTTTTATATTGATGCTGTCAAACTAGTATGACTCGTGACGCACATTTATATTTATTCTCGTTAAAACCATTTTCGTTGAAAATAGATTTATATTTTATCGTTTATGTTGAAATCTTCAAAACGGGCCGGTTTTAAAAATTGAGGGAAACAAAAATTTTTATATCGGCCCGGCCCGTACGGCCCGTTCAATTTTTTTGCCGGCCCGGCCCGTTTATTTTGTTTGTCGGCCGGGCCCGTGCAGACCACTAACATAAGCTCTCAGGCTATGATAGCCTGTGAGCTAAAAAATTACATGAGAAATTATCTTGGAACTCCAAATATGTGAACAGAATAGAATAGGTCAAATACTTCTGGGAAGATTTTTTTCTTGAAACCACATAGGGGGACCTTCAACAAATAACAATAATAATAAGAAAAGAATATATTTTATTTAACCCTGTATAAACTTATGAAGCAAAAGATTTCAAATTGTATAAAATAAATTAGAGGTTTATTGTAATAAAATGTGTTGAGTTTTATGAGAATAGCATTTATACTCATAGAGAAATTAAGGTTTTTTATAAAAACAGTCCCAAATTTCGCGAAGTTTTCCCCTTATAATTTGAGGAATTCTTAATACAGTAGAACCCCGATAATTCGGATTAATTGGGACCAGACCCAAACCGGATTATCGAAAATCCGGATTATCCGGAGAATTAGAAAAAAATTAGGTAAAATAAAATATACTTAGAGAAAATCATCTTTATGTTTAACTTATTGATTATTACAGAGAGTAAAAATGTTTACTTTGTAATAAAAAAGTTTGTAATTTTTTGCAGTGCCAGTTTTCTATACATTTTAGGGGCCGTACGATCACGTATCCGCTTGAGCATAAGTAGTTTGTTGGGAGCTGTTTAAATAAGAAAGCTTAAGGTATTCTTCCTAAAAGATTTCGGAAAAAAGTTTTTTTTATTCAGAATACGACGATGAAAGAAGTTAATGTTATGGAAATTAGCCAAATCGCTTCCCAAACTTGAAAAAAAAAATGACCAAACTGATCCGGATTATCCGGAGATCCGGATTTACGGGGTCCGAATTTGCGGGGTTCTACTGTATATATATATTAATACGTGGATGAAACCGCACACTTCATTTGTAGTTCCAGAGCATTTGGGGCCTGATGATTCTGCTCTGTGGACTACAAATTTCCTTTGCATTCATTTTATTTTATTTATTTATTTATTCAGATATACTCGTTTCACTATTTTTTTTTCTTTTTTTTTATAATTCAATTCTATTCAAATTCTTCGTTTTGGTTTATTGTTTTATTGATAAAACCTATTGGTGAATCTTGTCTACTTTTAATGATATTATATATATATATATATATATATATATATATATATATATATATATATATATATATATATATATATATATGTCCCAAAAGGTCGTTTACAAACTTAACTTGCTGGTCTGTCATATCATGATGAACAATATTAAATAGGAAACTAAGGGTCCCAAACGTCTTCCAAAGGAGATATGCGCCATTAAAGTTTAGGGTCCAAAAATTCAAATGATTATGAAAAACAGAAAAATTGGTTGATTCGTTTGCGGTTTTCACTAAAACTATTCTTTATGTCAGTATTTTCTTGAAAATAAATTATAAAGATAAATTTAAAAAAATGCCGATAGAGGGCGCTTTAGACTTTGGAGTAATGTACAACTATTTTTTTCCGTTATTTCTTGCATCTCATAAATTTTTTTTAGAAGCTTAGACAAAAACTTAAATTTTGAGATAAAAATCTGAATCGTTGGGAGTGGTTAAGTAGCGCACACTGAACTCTATTCAATGCGGGTGGGAAGGTTCAAATTTCAAATGATTATAAAGAACGGAAAAATTGGTCGGTTTTCGCTAAAACTATTCTTTATATCAATATTTTTTTTTTGAAAATAAATTTTACAGATATCTTTCAAAAAATTCCGTCAGGGGACGCCTTAAACGTTATAGTAACCAACAACTATTTTTAACCGTTATTTTTTGTGTCTAATAAAATGCTTGTAAAAGTTCAAACTTAAATTTTTTGCTCAAAATCTGCATCGTTGTGAATAATTAAGCGGCCAAAAATTGAACTGCGTTCGAGGGGTGGGGAAGGTAACATTTCAACTCCTGAACACAGTTCAGTTTGCGCTTCTTAACCCCTCCTATCGATTTAGATTTTGAGCACAAAATTTAAGTCTAAACTTTTGCAAGCATTTAATTAGATTTTTTTTAAAAAAAAGGTTAAAAATAATTGTTGGTTATTCTAAAGTTTGAGGCGCCCTCTAACGGATTTTTTAAAATTTATCTTAAAAATTTATTTTCAAGGAAATATTGACATAAAGAATAATTTTAGCGAAAACCGACCAATTTTTCCGTTTTTTATAATCATTTGAAATTTGAACCTCCCCAGTCCCCACCCCCATTGAACACAGTTCAGTTTGCGCTACTTAACCACTCCCAACGGTTCAGATTTTTATCTCAAAATTTAAGTTTATGTCTAAGCTTCTAAAAAAATATATTATGAGATGCAAGAAATAACGGAAAAAAATAGTTGTACGTTACTCCAAAGTCTAAAGCGCCTTCTATCGGCATTTTTTTATTTTATCTTTATAAATTATTTTCAAGATAATACTGACATAAAGAATAATTTTAGTGAAAATCGCAAATCAATTGACCAATTTTTCCGTTTTTTATAATCATTTGAAATTCGAACCTCTCCCCGCAATTCAGTTTGCGCTACTTAACCACTTCCAACGATTTAATACGACCCTTTTGGACCCTAATACTGACATAAAGAATAGTTTTAGTGAAAACCGCAAACGAATCGACCAATTTTTCTGTTTTTTATAATCATTTGAATTTTTGGACCCTAAACTTTAAACTTAAATTTTGCGCTCAAAATTTAAATTTATGTCTAAGCTTCTAAAAAAATTTAATGCGATGCAAAAAATAATGGTAAAAACTAGTTTATCTTTACTCCAAAGTCTAAAGAGCTCTCTATCGACATTTTTTGAAATTTATCTTTATAATTTATTTTCAAGAAAATACTGACATAAAGAATAGTTTTAGTGAAAACCGCAAACGAATCGACCATTTTTTCTGTTTTTTATAATCATTTGAATTTTTGGACCCTAAACTTTAATGGCGCATATCTCCTTTGGAAGACGTTTGGGACCCTTAGTTTCTATTTAATATTGTTCATCATGATATGACAGACCAGCATGTTAAGTTTGTAAACGACCTTTTGGGACACCCTGTATATATATATATATATATATATATATATATATATATATATATATATATATATATATACCGGGTGTCTCAAAAATGACTGATGGATTTTAAAATTCAATATCTTGTAAACGGTGACAGCTATTTAAAAAATTTTTGCAGCAGTGTGATGTACAATGTCAGGAGTTTTTTTACCGTAATTTTTTATTTTAGTTCGCATATCAAACAATAGGTGGCGCTGACGGCGATTGAAAGCCAGGTCGACGCTTCACGCAGCATTGATCACCTGGTCTTCAATCGCCGTCAGCGCCACCTATTGTTTGATATGTGAACTAAAATGAAAAATTAAGGTAAAAAAACTCCTGACATTATACATAACCCTCCTGCAAAAATTTTTTAAATAGCTGTCACCATTTGCAAGTTATTGAATTTTAAAATCCATCAGTCATTTTTGGGACACCCGGTATATAAAGGTTCTTTTCAGAAACTATGACAGACAACATAGTACACAATACCGTGCAATCAGAATTTTTAAAAATATATATAAAATGGATGAAAAGTTAGCATTTTTACTAAATATTGTTTCACTGCGCATGCGCGAATGCAATCAAAACATACTGTGCATAATATATAGAGCAACTTTTGAAAAAATCTAAAAAAATATAGTTTTATAATTCAGAAAATTATCATCGATAACTGCTTTTATGAAAGCCTTAATTTCTCTACGAGTATACATGCTATGCTTAGTTTTTACAGAGTTATCCAAAGGTATTATTATTATTTTCAAATTGTTGACGATCCTCTAAGAAGTTCTGAGAGAAATATTTTCACGGTAATATTTGATATACACTGGTGTCCAAAAGTTAAGCATAATTGGTAATTAAGTAATTATTTTTAAGTAATGAAAGAAATATAAATCGAAATGTGGTGAAACTCCAGGTGTGTAAACAAAATAGTACGCGTCATATATTTTCACGAAGAGTTTTCCCCGAAATCAAACAGGGGACCGTCAACAAATTGAAAAAGAACGAAGATCTTTTGGATAACCCTGTCAAAACTAATATAGCAAAAGTGTTCAAACTGCACATTATGATTAATTGACTTATTGTAATGTACTGTGTTTATTTTTATAAGGATAGCATGCACACTCGTAGAGAAATTAAGGTTTTTATAAAAACAGTCCTAAATTTTTCCAAGTTTTTTGCTTATAATTTGCAGAGTTCTTATTATAAAATAATGTTCTTTTCTGAAAATATGACAAACATCATTGTACACAATACCCTGTCATCAGAATTTAAAAATAATAAAAATTGTATGAATTTAGCAAACCTGCTCATTTGTCATACAATTTTTATTATTTTTAAATTCTGATGACAGGGTATTGTGTACAATGATGTTTGACATTTTTTCAAAAAAGAACATTATTGTATGAAAATAATAAAAATTGTATGAAAAATGAGTATGTTTAGTAAATAATTTTTCATTGCGCATGCGTCAACGATATCAAAATGTCATTTGCATATTGTGTTAGCTAAATGTATAGAGCAACTTCTGTAAAAGTTTCAAAAACATAGCTTGAAAATTCTGAAAATGGTCGCCTATAGAATCAACTCAAAATTCGCTATTCCTAAAGGAAGCAAAAAAATCAGGTTTTACCTAAATATAGTTGCAAGTGCAATATTGTGTAGGCACTAAACAATGGAATATGGATACAGCCCCTCATCTTTTTGCTTCATTTAGGGAATAAAGGATTTTGATCTCATTCTATCAACGATAATTTTCAGAATTTTTAAGCTATGTTTTTGAGACTTTCACAAAAGTTGCTCTATACATTTAACTAACATAATATGCAAATGAAATTTTAATAGCGTTCACGCATGCGCAGTAAAAAATTTAGTAAACTGCTCATTTGTCATACAATTTTTATTATTTTTAAATTCTGATGACAGGGTATTGTGTACAATGATGTTTGTCATTTTTTCAAAAAAGAACATTATTTTATATTAAGAACTCTGCAAATTATAAGCAAAAAACTTAGGACTGTTTTTATAAAAACCTTAATTTCTCTACGAGTATACATACCATCCTTGTAAAAATTAACACAGTACATTACAATAAGCCAATTAATCATAATGTGCTGTTTGAACGCTTTTGCTACATTAGTTTTGACAGGGTTATCCAAAAGATCTTCGTTATTTTTCAATTTGTTGACGGGCCCCTGTTCGATTTCGGGGAAAACTCTTCGCGAAAATATGTGACACGTACTATTTTGTTTACACACCTGGAGTTTCAGCACATTCCGATTCATATTTCTTTCATTACTTAAAAATAATTACTTAATTACCAATTATGCTTAACTTTTGGACACCAGTGTATATTATACTGTTTATACACCTGGAATTACAGGATAATTCCCCGTGTATTTTTTAGGTATTTAACAAAACGTCTAAAATCGCAAACGACCGGTCATCATTTGACCATATAGTTAATAATTGTAAAAATGATTCGCAAAATCGCCATTATGTAAGTGAATAAAGACTACTTTCACAAGTTTATTGTCTTTTATTTCCAGTAGAATAAATTTTATCTTAATAGGGAAAGTAATGTGATGACGATGAAATGTGGAAAGGATGAGGTAATATTTTCTTAATATTGATTTTGGAAATCCTGTTTCGAAGAAGAAGGTTCCTGTGATATAACGCTATAAAAAAAGGACAGTCGCTGAAAAATTGGTTCCCCGTTTTTGTGCGTGGATTTTATTTCCATTTTTATAGAGGGTTGGTATAAAAAGGGTATAAAGCTCTTTCTTTCTTTTTTTTTTTTCTTTTCTCCCCTAGGTTTTCTATTCTATTGGTACTTTATCAATCATGAATAGGTAGAAGCAAAATTCTTTGTGCCAATATCTAGGGACAGTCTGCTTTAAAGTTATGAAGGTTTCTAAAATGCTTCAAAATAAATAAAGTAACAATTTAAAGTAAACTTTTTACCTATATTTCTCTTTCCCTTCCCTTCTAATTTAAAAAAGCTTTTTCGAAAGTAAAAAAGATATAAACTATTTAAAAAAAACTGAATATTATGAAAATAAAAATTATAATAAAAATAAAGCATAGTTCTGGAAACGGGGGTAAGCCATGGCCACTGCGACTGCGCCACTCCGAGAAATCTGTTTCTCAGTTTTTCGGTTCTCTCTCCCTCTTTTTACTTTCTTCTATCTTTACAAGAAGAAAGTATTGGATTCGTTAAAGTTTTCGAAGCCAAGTTTTCTACGGATTTACACATTTTACGGGTCAGAGAACCCGAAAAACACGATTTTACAAAGTTTCTGTCTGTCTGTCTCAAAATGACAAAAATTTTGTGGGCGCTCTATCTCAAGAACTAATGCACGGAATTTCACAAAACTTTAGATTCTGTAAGATCTTGATATAAACTAGATCGGATTAATATTTGATATATATCGCTCAAGAGGTGGCGCTGCTATGCTGCATTACTTACAGTTTCCACAATAGCCATATCTCAAAAACTAGTGCATAGATTTTCATAAAACTTTATATTTAATTAGTACTTGATATAACATGGTGCTGATTGCGTTTTGGTGTAAATCACTCAACAGGTGTCGCTGCCATGGTGCACTATTCGTGATTAACGCAGTAGGATAAATAAATTTCATTGCGGGTAATCTTAACACAAAAATAGTACATTTAGCGGAATTAGTTGTAATTTTGGATTCACATATCTGAAGCTTCTTCAAATCAATTTCTGTTTTTAAAATATATAGGCTACAATCCTTATTGTTTTCGAAAATTAATTAAAAAATGTAGCTTTTTAAATGATAAACACCGAACAGGCCACCGCAAACACCAACAATATATATCAATTTCATGGCAATATGACTACATTTACATGAGTTAGAGAATCGAAGGACATACAGACAAACCGAATTTATAAACACTTTTCAACTATCTAAGAAAATGTTAAAAATGTAAATATACATGTAGAAAAGATAATTTAAAGGAAAAGGAAAGGTCAAAGTGTTTATTAATTACATAGACTTTATTAATCTAATTAATGCCTACTACAGCAATAAATTATATAAACGCACGAGTATACATGTGAAGGGCAAAGAAATAATCAAAAAGGAGAAAATAATTAAAAGTTTAAAAATTACGTTTTGCACATTTATTAGGTTTTTGATGTTAAATAAATTAAACGCAGAAGTGTATAACATTTGCGATTAAGGAAAAAAAAATTAAAATAATTTCAAAATGTTTCAATTGGATAGTTATAAATAATTAGCATCTAATTGCGTAAAGTATTCGGAGGCATAGCAAAAGTGTAGGAAAAAAAACCTTTCAGATTTAATTAGTAATTAATTAGCAGTATTTTGAAACTTAATTAGATTTAATTTTTAAAGGGATTGTTATATGACCGGGTAATGGAAATAATTTTTTTTTTTTTAAAAAGAAAAAACAACAGCCCTGTGAATAATAACTTGTACTATTAAAATCAAAACAATATATATGTATGTCTCTTTGTTTGTTTTGTTTTGTTTTTGCTGATATCGTGAAACTTTACTTCAAAAGTTTAATACATTACTAAATTAAAGGTAAAAAAAAAAAAAAAAAATTGTGTCGTATTTACATAGAGCAGCGTCTATTCAGACTTATAGGAACCTTTTCTTAAATGAAAATAAAGGTCAAAGCATATTATGAATAAATTCAAAATAGCGTTTATGCCCAAAACAGGAAATAGCTTTGAAGCCATATTCGTATGTATTAAAAAAAAAAAAAAAAATCTTTTCTTTTAAATACGCCCACAGTATAACTGTTTCTCGGATGAAATCAGATATTTTGCATTTGTGTTATCTACCTACGTTCTCTCATTCTACTCGAGAACCCACTCCCCCCCCTCTTGCAAGAGGTTTATAAAGAAATGAATTCATTTGAAAATGACGTCATTAATTTTCATTTATGTAACGTGTATTTCCATGCCCGCAATTGAAAAGGTTTTGCATCGTGGAGAATTTAATCATTAAAATACAATGTTTTTCATCAATATGTCTCAGCAAACGTCTATGTTCGAAGGCCAGATTTACACTGAATATTAATGAAATGATTGTTAGCGAAAAGATGTCTGTAGAAGAGTTGTAAAATTTGTGATTTTTTCCCTGGCAGATCAATAATTTCAATCTGCGCAGTGTGAATGTTGTTTATAGAAAAATATGAAATGAACACATATATTAAGTTAACCGGAAAGTTCTGTCGTATAATGTTATTTTACGCGTACTTTTTTTAAATTCACATTTCTTCATTGGCACATCTTTTTGAAATGGTAAAATTTTCATAGTTTTCATGTTTCAAATAAGGTGAGAACAATGGGAATATTACTATTTCAAAAAAGTGGTACCAATGAAGAAATTTGAATTTTAAAAAGCAGACAGTAAATAACATTATACGACAGCACTTCCCGGTTGACCTAATATATACAGGGTGTCCCTAAACTCATGGTACATACGCTAGGGGGTGATAGAACACATCAAGACGAGTAATAGTAAATAGAAAACCAAGGGTCCTAAACGTTTTCCAAAGGAGATATCCGCCATTAAAGTTTGGGGCCCAAAATTTCAAATAAACATAAAAAACGAAAAAATTAGTCGATTGATTTGCGGTTTTCACTAAAACTATTCTTTATGACTGTATTTTCTTGAAAATAAATTATAAAGATAAATTTCGAAAAATGCCGATAGAGGGCGCTTTAAACTTTGGGTTAAAGAACAACTATTTTTTGCCGTTATTTTCTGCAAACTTAGACTTAAGCTTAAATTTTGAGCTTTGAATATGAATAGTTAGGAATGGTTAAGTAGCACAAACTGAACTGTGTTCAGAGGGTTCAAATTTCAAATGATTATAAAAAATGGAAAAATTGGTCGATTGATTTGCGGTTTTCACTAAAACTATTCTTTATGTCGGTATTTTATTGAAAATAAATTATAAAGATAAATTTCAAAAAATGCCGAAAGAGGGCGCTTTAGACTTTGGAAACGGACAACTATTTTTTGCCGTTATTTTTTGCATCTCATTAAATGGTTTCGTAGGCTTAGATTTAAACTTAAATTTTGAGCTCAAAATCTGAATAGTTGGGAGTGGTGAAGTAGCACAAACTGAACTGTGTTCAGAGGGTTCAAATTTCAAATGATTATAAAAAATGGAAAAATTGGTCGATTGATTTGTGGTTTTCACTAAAACTATTCTTTATGTCGGTATTTTATTGAAAATAAATTATAAAGATAAATTTTAAAAAATGCCGATAGAGGGCGCTTTAGACTTTGGAAACGAACAACTATTTTTTGCATCTCATTAAATGGTTTCGTAGGCTTAGATTTAAACTTAAATTTTGAGCTCAAAATCTGAATAGGTGGGACAAGTGAAGTAGCATAAACTGAACTGTGTTCAGAGGGTTTAAATTTCAAACGATTATAAAAAACGGAAAAATTAGTCGATTCGTTTTCGGTTTTTGCTAAAACTACTCTTTAAATTAGCGTTTTCTTGAAAAAATATTTTAAAGATAAATTTCACAAAATGCCGATAGAGGGCGCCTTAGACATTGAGTAGCGTGCAACGATCCAATTCTGAATCGTTGCGAGTGTTTAAGTAGCGCAAAAGTGATCTGTGTTCGAGGGAGGGGGAGGGGGGGAATTTCAACTCCTGAACACACTTCAGTTTGCGCTTCTTAACCTCTCCCAACGATTTAGAATTTGAGTTCAAAATTTAAGTTTGAATCCAAGATTTCGAAAACATTTAATAAGTTTTGGAAAGCATTTAATTAGATACAAAAAATAACGGTTAAAATTAGTTGTTGGTTACTCTGAAGTTTAAGGCGCCCTCTAACGGATTTTTTGAAATTTATTTTCAAGAAGATACTGACTTAAAAAATAGTTTTATTTTAAGACCCAAACGAATCGACTAATTTTTCCGTATTTTTATAATCATTTGAAATTCTAACCCACTGAACACAGTTCAATTTGTGCTACTTAACGACTCCCAACTATTCAGATTTTGAGCTCAAAATTTAAGTTTAAGTCTAAGTTTACGAAAACATTTAATCAGATGCAAAAAAATAACGTAAAAAAATTGTTGTCGTTACTCCAAAGTCTAAAGCGCCATCTATCGGCATTTTTTGAAATTTATCTTTCTAATTCATTTTCAATAAAATGCCGACATAAAGAATAGTTTTAGTGAAAACCGCAAATCAATCGACCAATTTTTCCGTTTTTTATGCGTATTTGAAATTTTGGGCCCCAAACTTTAATGGCGGCTATCTTCTTTGGAAAACGTTTGGGACGGGACCCTTGGTTTCCTATTTACTATTACTCGTCTTGATGTGTTTTATCACCCCCTAGCGTATATACCATGAGTTTAGTTACACCCTGTATATATACTAATTAGTAGGATTTCTTTACTTGAGATCAATAGTCATAACAAATAAAAACAGGGTATACGCTATAGGCAGACACTATACGCTAGACAACAAATGTCTATACAGGATATTTTTTTTCATCCTTGGGAAACGTTTTTTTTTTTTTTTTTTTTTTTTTTTTTGTGAAAAATAGCATACTGTCTCTGTTGATAAAATGCAGGTTCTCAAATTCTAACTAAATGTTTATTAATAATAACTTCTTTAAATCCTTCACACAAAGTTTTGCTTTCTGATGAAGTTATTATTTTTTTAAATTATTAAGCATTTTAATAAAAATTATCAGTGAAAAGCATGTTTTTTATGGAATGGAATTTTGTGAAAAGACCTGTTTTATTGAAACTAATTTTGTGAAAAAGGCTTGATTTTTTGGAAAGATTTTTGTGGAGGGCCTGTTTTATTAAATGGAATTTTGTGAAGAGGGCCCCAAACTTTCCCGAAATTTTGCTTGGATCGACTTTCTGATAATATACTCTATAGTTTTACCAGAGAAATACGGAGCTTCTTAAGAAATACAGAGAGTGAACGATTTATACCCTATTCTACAATTCTGCTCAAGGTTTAATCTGTTGTACTCATTAATATTGAACATCAGATTGTTATTTCCAAACGAATGCCTGGGTAACTGCATTGGTCAGATTCATCCAGGGTGACTCACTTAAGGATGTTTTTAATTAAAAAAATCTGTCGGCTTGGCCTATAGGCGGAGGTAGATTTCGAAGAGTGCTCATTTCAACAACAAAAAAATAAATTTGATTACAGATAAACCCAGTTTGACAACTTTATTTGTCCTCTTTTGAAAATTTTTTAATTTCATTTTTCTGTAAGGACTGGTTTTATCAGAATCATCTTAAGCTAAATTCGGATCAAATGCCCATTTTGATAACCTATTTTGAAATAATTCTGACTTTATTAAAAAAAATCAACTAATACAGTACATTATATAGTTCCTAAATAACAAGACTGTCAATTGAATGCGTTTGAGAGCAAAATTGAATTTAAAAATGAGTTATAAAATAACCAATTTTGAATATAACCTCAATTCTTAATCATGATAGCTTCGGGAAATTTTGCGCGAAGTGCCCTATTCGACAGCATTTTAAAAAATATATTCAGCCTGTATCAAAAAACTGACCAATACGGGACATTATACAGCTCCTATATAAGACAACCTGTCAATTGGATGCGTTTGAGAGCAAAACTGAATTTAAAAAATTAGTCAGAAAAAACGCAATTTGTTATTTCAATGCTTCCTTAAATTTTCAATCACAACTTCTCGAAATTCTGTTCAAAATACCCTTTTTGGCGGAAGCAGGACGTTTCGGTCCCGCCATTTCGGTCCCGCCGTTTCGGTCCCGCCGTTTCGGTCCCGAGACGTTTCGGTCCCAAGACATTTCGGTCCCTGGCCATTTCGGTCCCGAGACGTTTCGGTCCCGAGACATTTCGGTCCCGAGACATTTCGGTCCCTGGATTTTTCGGTCCTCAGACATTTCCGTCCCTTCTCCAGCAAACTGAAATTTTGTGCACGGGAAATATCTGACATAATTTTATAGGGAACATTTTAGAGTGTTGAATTCAGGGGCGGGTCATTCCCCCCGGAGCTATCAAATCTCCCCCCCCCGGAAATTTTGAGATTTTGTGCTTTCAGTGGTAAAAAAGTGTAATTCTCCCCCTCGGAGCCACAGAAGTCTCTCCCGAAGAAAAGTGTCTGAATTCAACACTGGTTTTTTAACTGAAAGTCACATAAAATTTTAGTGTAATGCGATTAATTAGAAGTAACAAGTACCGAAAAACCGCTTACACGTATAACTCGGATCCAAACTCAAACATATTGCAGCGGATCCAAACGCCATGCAAATTTCATACGGCAAAAGTAGTGTCCTGTGGATTTATATAAAAGTTCCTCTATCATGAATTTTTTTTTTTTTTTTTTTTTTTTTTTTTTTTAGGGATTTTAACATGGAATTGTGATAAAGCCACATTATTTTTTAAATTCTGCATAGGGACTGACTAAAACTTTTTTATTTTTTAAATAATTATTTTATTTCGCTATTAAAAAACTATTTAACAGTTTGCGTTAATCTTTTTACAGATAACAATTATTGCTACGAAATAACTTTTTACGTGTAACAACTTTTTTACATATAACAATGCAGGTATTATAAATCATTTTTAATACACTAAAGACTTTTTATGCTTATTACATTCAAAAACTAAGAGCGAAATAAACACAAGTCAAATCTTTAAAAAAAAAAAAAGTATCATTTGACGCCACTAGATTTAGTGTTAAACAAATGACTTATCTGTAAAGAGGCTACTTCAGTCAAACCAAAAGGCCCGCTAATCCTTTGGTAGAAATCTTTGAAGGTAAATTTGCTGCATTTCAATATTTTGGAATGATTTTTTTTTCAATGTATAGCTAAAATAAATTTGTACAAATACTATTTTTTTTTTTTTTTTTTTTCCGATATCTTTAATGAAGACACTTTTATTCTCGGAACTGGTTTCGAAAATGAAAACATCCCCACAAAAATAACCTGCAATCAAAGTTAAAAAGTAAAAAACGGTCGGCATACAAATCGATCTCAGCTATTCAATGCAAAAAGAATTGTTTAAAAATATTGAAAGCAACCAAGAAATCTTTATAAATTTCTTCCATAGGATTAACATTTGCGAAAGGGTCTTTAAACTTTACTGAATTAGCCTCTTAAATTGGGATACAAAAGTTAAAATTTCTAATAAACATAAACTGTTCTTTTCGCTTTTAAAATTCTATATTTCAAATATTCCCTTATTCTTTATTTGACTTAAATACGTAAAATTTAAATAGCCTACCTGTTTTAATATGATAAATAAAAAGCTAAAATTAAAATATAATAAATAATATAGAATCTCAAAATATTAATGTGTAGTGAATCATTTTTACGTAAAATTCCATTTAAAATGGAGAAAAATTATAATTTTATTTTAATAAAGAAATCTTGTCATTTAGAGACCATATGTGTTTAGCATACTTCTGTTATATTTTCTAAAACCAGCTTAATGAAACTAATTACAAAATAATTAATGTAATGCGTATTGAAATTTGCCGTTTCATTTAAAGCTGATATTATTATATAAAATAATTATTTTTAACATTAAAATATAAAAACTCGCATAAAAAATATGAAAAAAAAGCCTTCTGTCAAAGTAAGTTAAATTAAAAAGCAACTTAAAATATTATTTCTAGGGGGTAAATATCTTATCTATCAATGTTATTTAGTTATCTTATAAGTTTTTAGTATTTCAATGTCATTCATAAGCTGTACTAATCAGGATAAAAAATACTCCATTCTACTTTTTATACTGGTTTCATTGATACTAAAAACGTTTGAAATGAAGATAACAGCGAGAGGAATAAAAAACACCGAAAAATGTTGTTCTTTTCGAAACATTCATATTTCTTCTAAAAAATGCGAGCGACTATGTCGGAGGTTCGTCTGCATTTGAACTCCAGAGTGAAAAGGACATTGTATAGAAAATAGAATGAGGGATTTTATCTGACAAGTGTACAAAGATCAAGATAAGTAGAATAAAGCTAACTACTTAGCTCTTCTAGCTATCTTGTATAAAGATGACCATTTGTTCAGATGGGCGTTGACAATTGATTGAAATGCAGAATTTTTGCTTAAAAGAGGTTAATAGTAGTACTTAGCTGGTACTTATATGCATTATTTTAAAATTTTATAGGAACACCAACATAAAAAAATTATAAGTATTTAAAAATTCCCTGCACACGGTTTTGATTTGTTATTTACTTAATGTTATACATTATTTTATTAAATAATTTATTTTATTAATTTTATTAACATCATCTTACAAAATTTGAAAGCATTAATAATTATGTTGTTAAATTAAAAAACTCTCAAAAATTAAATTATTTTTATCAAACATATTTATTAATAAGAATTCAAAATTGTTCTAACTATTAATTGTTTAAGTGACTTATTTATCAATTACCTGTTTAAAATCTAGTACAAGAACTATATAGAAGTTATTATAGCAAAAATGAGAAAACATATTTTTTAAATTTCAGCTACTACAATGTTATTAAGTTCATTAGGATGTATAAAAATGATAAGGATTCTCAAAATAAATATGTTATTTATTCATTTATTGGTTAGTCTATAATATTTTTCTTACTCTTTAAACGTAATTAATTAATATATGATTGCTTTTTGCGAACTGTAAATTATAACTTTGTTTCAGAAAATTTAAATCTGAATCTGGATAAATTAATTATTACGTTACGTTACTAACTGATTTTTCAAAATAATAATAATAATAATAATAATAATTTCCTTTTTTGAAATAATTAACAATTTTTGAACAAGAACGTATGGTGATGAATAATTGCTATAAATTAAATCTCAAAACAGTTAGGGATTTTAAAATGAAAATTAAATTAATATTTTATTACATACATATATTTTTAATTTAATGAATCTTTATTTAATTAAATTGGTGAAATTATTAATATGCATTTCGAATTTTACTTTAAATAAACTCAATAAATAATCTGTTTTATATTCTATTTATCATTATGTCTTGTAGTAGTTATAAACTGAAACTTATTGTTTACCTGTTTATTTATTTTATATTTAAAATTACTGAAATTTAAAACTATTAATTCAATTAATAATAAAATTAAAATAAGAATTATCAATTTTTTTCTCTGTGAAAGTGGGAGCGAAAAGGTAATGCAAATAAATAAATAAATAAATAAACGATAAATTAAAAACGCTTTGTTAAAAATTGTTAATTGTCGCTTCAGTTAAAAATTGAAAATAAATTTAAGATTATAGTTATATTATTATATAAAATTAAAAAATAATCATTTTATTACAAAGAAATAGGCCCACTTTCAATAAAATTAACTCACAAAAATTGTCTTCATAAAGTGAGAAAACTGCAAAAAAGAAAAAAAAAATTGCAACCAATAATTATTACATAAAAAAAAGATCGTTGGAGCATTTTTATTTTTTTAAACAAAAAATTTTCGTAGCACGCCTAGTTACGAAATCACTAATTTAAAGATTCTAAGAAAGTGTGCGAAAACATTCAATAAAATATGTATTTTAGTTCATAGTATAGATAAAATACCTAATATAAAGAATATATGATAAAACTTAAAATATTCTTCTGTTAAATAATAATAATAAAGACAGTTTAAAATTTTATAACATTATTTAAGCGGATTTTCAACTCGCTGTTATTTTATTATCATGAGTTACAGTAGATTAAACTTATTGGACTATTATACTCAGCTTTGTATAAAATTTGAGGGAGGGGGGGGGGGGCAGGAGAATAAATATATTAATAAAAGCCCGAACAATGTTGAGATTACAGCGTTTAGTGGGCCTTCATAAATCAGAAACGAAGTTATAAGGTGGCCGGTAAAGAAATAACAAGGGAGCGAAATGGCAAGGGACCGAAATGACTAAGGACCGAAATGGCCAGGGACCAAAATGTCTCGGGACCGAAATGGCCAGGGACCGAAATGTCTCGGGACCGAAATGTCTCGGGACCGAAACGGCGGGACCGAAACGGCGGGACCGAAACGGCGGGACCGAAATGGCGGGACCGAAATGTCGTGTACCCCTTTTTGGCAGCCTTTTTTGAAATATATTCTGTCTTTATCAAAAAATTGACCAATGCGTCATATTATACAGTTCCTAAATAAGAGGACTTGTGAACTGGATGCGTTTGAGAGTAAAAATGGATTTAAAAATGAGTCAGGAAAAACGCAATTTGTTATTTGAATACTTCTTTAAATTTCCTATCACTGTCACTTCGGAAAATTCTGTTCAAAATACCCTTTTTGGCAGCCTTTTTTGAAATATATTCTGTCTTTATCAAAAATCTGGCCAATGTTTCACATAATATAGTTCCTAAATAAGAGGATCTGCCATTTGGATGCGTTTAAAATAAAAAATGAATTTATAAAACGATTCAGAATGTAAGCAGTTTGGATTAGAGGTTTTTCTCCAACTCCAATTTTTGTTTAATTTATTTTTGCTATAAGAATTGATCCTATGAAAAACTTGTCAATATAAAAGTTGTAGATATTATTGAAAAGATGTAAAATAATTTAATTGGATTTGATAGTTTAAGAATTGAGAAAGTTATAGATTTTTTTCTTTTTCGAAAGCCCTTTTTATTTTCGTTTTTAATTTTTTTTTTACCGGTAAGAGCTAGTCCTATCAAAAACTTGCAAATACAAAAGTTTTAGATAATTTTGAGAATATTTATAAAAAATTTAGATGGATTGGATATCTTGAGAATTGACAATGTTATGTTTTTTTTTTCTCCCAAAACCCCTATTTTTTTCGCCCCTTGAGCCCATTTTTAACTTTATCAAAAATCTGTCATGGATAAACTTTTGGCCCGTTATTTAGAAGTAATATAAACTTTAAACTGATTCTATATCTATTTTCATTAAGAAGTTATGGGCTTTTTTCTGTTTTCACAAAAACGCCCCCTATTTCGACCCCCTTGGTCCAATTTTGCCCTTTAACGAACTTAGTCGAGATTTTATCCCCTTTGATTTTATGTACGAGTTTGGTGGAGATTGGTGGAGAATTATAGAAGTTATCGTGTCCATAAAAAAGTGATATATATATATATATATAGATAGATAGATAGATAGATAGATAGATAGATAGATAGATATATAAACTGGTGCGATTGCAATAGGTAGTATTTCTTACGAAATCTACCTAAAAGGGCAACTTTGTGACACATGCTTTAATTTATTTTTGTTCGGAAATGCATGAAAATAGCAGGTGTTGTTATTCAGAAACTGTCTAATTGCACTCAATTTTCTGTTTTTTAAAAAATACAATAGATTTTTTATAACAAGCCTTCAAAGTTCACACTTTTGAGCACATTTCCCGTTTAAAGGAGAAAAACGGGTGATTACGTCATCGAAACAGCTTAGAACTGGATAGGTAATTTAATTATCATAAAATGGAAAAATAAGTTTGATTCGAAATCGCTTCCATAGTCAAGCATTCCAATTTTATATATTTCTGTTAAAAAATGAATTTGTAAATGTGTCAAAACGTTTTACGCTTGTTGAGCGGAGCAGTTAAGAACACCCTTAAGGGATCAGTGGTGCCAACTTATATGGGCTTATGGAGCCTGAGCCCACCTAATAATTTTGAGTTCTAGCGTGCAGGACTTTCATTGTTTTATTTCGTTATTTATATTATTATTATTTCATTATTCATTTATCTCCCTAGAACAAAATTTATTTTGTCATTGACCGCGTTCTGACAGAATTTTCCGACTGACACTCATAAATCCCAAATCAATGAAATGTAGATGTTTAAACTTCTGCTGTTTCAATTTGTAGTCATGTTCTTGATAAGATGATGTAGCAATAAATAATAGTGTCTTTATAAGGATAAACATTTGAGAATGTAATTTAAAAAATTGCAATTATCTTAAAACATGATAGCTTGACTTAAAAGTCTCATCTTTCAACAGCTGTTTACCCTTCAAAGAAAAACAAACTCGTTGCACCATTTTGCCAAAATATTTTTGAGCCTACCCAATACTTTTGAGCCAACTCAATGTATTTCAAAAGTTGGCGCCACTGTAAGGGATCTCAGGAGTCTTATTTTTAGGTGCGTTCGTAATTATGTAAATACGTAGCACCTATTGTTGTCGTTCAGTCCGTCCGTCTGTCTGTCCGTCCGCATATAACAACGCAAAAACTACCCAACTGAATCGTTTGAAATTTAAAATACATAATTATTACATAATTTTGTCGAGTCATTTCAAATTTTATGAAAATCTGATGCATAGATCAATTACAGGGACAATCAAAAGGATTCCGTTACACAACGGTCAATGGGGAAAACAGTTTCAAATGCATTTTAATCGTTTGAAATTTTAAATGCGTAATTATTACATAATTTTGTCAAGTTATTTTAAATTTTATCAAAATCGGATGCATAGTTCAATTACAGGGACAATCAAAAGTATTCCGTTACATTACAGTTAATGGGGAAAAATGTTGCATCATTCGAACGTAATAAAATTGATATGCATCTATAAAGTACATATTATAATATACATTTTGCATAATCTGTGGTGCAAAGAATATTTGTTATTGATTTACAAGGCCTCACAAAAGTATTCCATTGCATAATGGTATAGGGAAAACATTGTTCGATGCGCATTTTAATTGTAATTATTTACAGTTTTATGAGATTGATATATGAGAGTGATATTTTTAAAACTTCGTTATCGTACGAACGCACCTCATTTGCTACGCTTCACGTGCAATTTCCAACTTGTTTACCTGGTAGTGCAATTTAGCAACGTGTCACATTTAAATTTTTATTTCTCAGTCGCTGTAAAACATAAATTTATAAAAATTTTAATATAGACAACTTAATCTCGCTTCTATTTAATTTTTTTTTCAAATTCTACATTGAAATTTTATTTTATTTTTTTAATGTTTAATTTTGATAAAAATTTTAAAATTGTTTTTTGACTTGCATCCACTGCGCCTAAGACTGTAGCAAAACTACTGGTTTAAAGAGCCCCCAAAAATATTGATAATGATGTAAAACTAAAATATTTTGAACGTATGCTTCATTTTAAAGAAATTTATTTATTTATTTATTTAGAATAAAAATTTAAATTATAAAATTTTGAAAAAAAACATTTTTTTAATTAAAAAATTGCCAATTCTAAATAATATTTGCAATTATAATACAAAATTTAAAGTATAGATTATTCTTTAACTTAAAATGGAGATATTTACTAAGTTTCATGCAAAATGCTCACATAGTTTTTAAGAAATGTTTAGTTTTGCTCAGTCGATGCAAGTGAAAGAACAAGTTTAATTTTTTTTTTTTTTTTAATCAAAATTAAACAAGATAAATAAATAAAAATTTCAATATAAAATATATATATATATATATATATATATATATATATATATATATATATATATAAAAAAAAAAAAAAAAAAAAAAAAACATTTTACATAGAAGAGTTATTAAGTTGTCTATATTAAAAACTTTATGCACTTATGTATCATAGGGACTGATAATCAAAAAATTAAATGTGACATGTTGCTAAATTGCACTACCAGGTAAAAAGTAGTTTTATTTCTGAGACCCCTTAACCCTTTCCGGCGCACTACTCTTTAAAGTTGGAATTTAAAGAAAACAAAAATTAGGCAATCTATTTAGGCCTAGAGGAGTACACAGGTATTGTTTTGTAAAGATTGCACTAACCATTTTAATGATACAGCTGTTGCCGAAGTGGTAATCTCCCATAAGTAAAGCATTGATAAGCGCAGTGAGAAGAGCATTGCTGTGAAGCGCGTATTACAGTAAAACATTTTACCTATTATTTAAAAACAGTAGAGTTTGATCTCTGTGGTGCTGCCATCGAGAACTCATAAAAAAGATTTAAAGTAGCCATTAGAGTAGTTTTTGAAATATTCACGGAGTTTTTGTGTCTCTAAACAGGGGGAACTTTAGGTGTTGCCGACCCGGCAACACTGCGCGTTAAGGGGTTAATACAGTATTGAAGTCGATACTGCTACAAGTCCTGGGTTCGACTCTTGATTTGGGTATCTTTCCGCTCAGTAAAAAATTTCGCGAAGCATTTTCTTTCAACCAGTTCAATTATGCTAAAAAAAATAATAATACAGTATTCATCGTTTATATTTCATTGTAAAACATAGTATGCACTTAATTTGTATTTAACGCAATGCTCTCTTTCAGTAATTCACTAATATTATCTCCAATTCAAGTGCCAACTGTAATTCCACTGAAGTCAATGAGATTAAATTCTATTATCCATACTCTCTATTCTATTCCATTTCAAACAAACGAATCCACCTGACAATGACAACAATCAGTTATAATAGGATTTTTTCCCTATAACGCCTAACAAAACTTAAACCTCACATGAACTTTTCTAATCTCTTTTTGTTATTTAGAGCGCGTTTAATGCGTGTCCTCACATAATACGAACTGTTTTATCTAACGATCCATGCACGCCTACACACTCTGTATTTTTACCACCCATTGTGAACTTTGGAAATAATAATAATAATAAAAATAAAGGTGGTAGACCTTTTATTATGTGTGTATATACTGTTCTTTTGTATTCTTTCGTTTTCACTTTCTATTGTTTTCTTGATACGTCTGTCACGTTTCATACACTTATTGTTTCAGATATTCCACAATTATTTCGCATCATGCCTTTTTGAATTTATCTTTGGAGATACATTTTCTTTTCATTTGTTTGCTCAGTCTGTAAAAGAATTGCTGAATTAACTCCTTAACAGTTCCTATTTTTTTTCTTTTTCTTCAATTTCCAACTTTTTAAACCAAAAAACGTCACATTTGGATTTGGATTTTACGAGTAAGTCTATTCTAAATATCATAAGCCTTCAGACTAACTTTTTATTTCAAATAAAATAATAATAATACATCTTGAATTCCACAAAAAATTTGGTTCAATTTTATGCATAACTGCATACACTTTTCAATGGTACAATGACGACGCATGAGCAGATAGACATTTTACGTAAACATGCTTTTCTGAAAACATGCTTTTCTGAATATCTGACTCATAAAACGCACAAATCCGTCGTAAACCGAAAGTTGTAAAAAAAAAAAAAAAAAAAAAAAAAAGATTACAATACAGTTGAGTCTCTATATAACGAAATCCATCGTTCCAGAAAAAAATTCGTTATATAGCGAAATTCGATGTATAGAAAATAATGTTAAAAATCGTATTTAATGTGTAAATTTTGAACAAATTTAACTTTTTATGTTTTTAATTAAGAATTTGAAATGTTTAAAAGTAAATATTAATCTAACATTTTATTTCTTAATTATTTAAGCAGTTTCAAAAAAGGGAATAGCCATTTATTTGAAAGCTTAATGAAAATCAAATAAAGAAGACTTGCATTAATTTCAGACGAACAAATCTAATTTTTCGTTGTTTTGATTTTAAAATTGTTACGCTCTCAAAAAAATGCTCAAATTTTACCAAGGAATAAAATATTGTAGTTAAGATTTTCTTCCATTTCCAGAAGGGCTCTCTTATGTGCCTCTCATCGATTCCTCTCTTATATGTGTAACAATCTAATTGACTCTATTTTGAGAAGGATGTTGAAAGTTGTGTGGGAGGTGGGAAGAATTCGTTAGATTTAAAGAACAAGGAGAGAAGTAATATAAAAAAACTCAGCACTGAAAAATAAATCAAAAATAAGTGACGGAAAATTGATTCCATATGATTTCGAAGCTTTTTTAAAACTGAATAAATTGACCAATTAATGAAAAAATTCGTTATATGGAGATAGATATTTCGCTATACAGAGACTGTTTTTAATGTAATCATGCGAAAAGGGGACCGTTCCTACAAAAAATTCGTTATATAGAGAAATTCGATGTATGGAGTTTCGTTATAGAGAGACTCGACTGTATTTTTATCTATTGAAGATAGAATACAATAAAAAGAAAAAAGCTTCGAAAGAAAGATTGGTTACGTATTTTGCTAATAATAAAAATGGCGAAATATGTGTGCCAGAAATCAATAATTCATTCCAAAATTGTTGATTGCGCAAAACAGGGGTATGGGATTACACGATTTAGTTAATGATTTTCCTTTACCCTTGAAAAGGTAGCAGCTGATCATTCAAGCCTATTATTATTAATTGAGAGTACAGTCCTTACCACGCATACTAATTTTGTCAGGGAGACGTGAGAATATTTGTAAATAATTGTTTGGAGAGTTTGGAGTTAATTATAAACCATGTTCAATAATTCAAGCTTAGATATTATTCGCTTCTGTTGTATAATTCTCATTGAAAGAAAAGCTTGTATGTAAATGTAATTAAACTGCATTTTAGGCATAGCAAGTAATTCAAGGGAATGATTGATTTTCATAGAAACTGCTATTGATAGTAGATGCTTTTCTAAAAGCATTTGAATTCGGAATTCACCAAAGCCAGCTAGAATTCGTTAGTAGATTTGCATAATCAGATGAATCATTCATTTTGTGTAATTCCACTCGTTGGTTTCACCAAATGGTTTTGAAGAGAATAAATATTACAAAAACACTGACCGTTTATTAATCCATGTAACACACACACACGCACACACGCACACACAAATAAATAAATAAATAAAGTAAAAACAAAATGAAATAGTTTAACCTTTAACTAATATGACGGAAATTGTCACACAATTACCGTGAAGCGGTCTGTGAGACCTCTCCACCGAAAGATGGATAAAAGGAGCGATTAATTTATAGGATGTTGTTTTTGTACTAAACTTTTTCTACATCAGAACTGTTATATTAGTGATGGGCGATAACGAGATGTTTTTCTCGATTTTATGAACATCTCGATAACTTTCGATTGTGTAAAATTTTTCTCGATGACTCCAGTTTGCAATTGCTTTTATACCATACAGGATTCAATTTTATCAAGAGTCTACTACAGGTAAATGAGTCGGTGTTAATAAAGACATGACGAATTCACTCGCTAGTGAGACCCTCCTTTCATTGGTGTCTCTAATTTATACGCAATCTTGTAATATGAAATCTCGAATTGGGCCCTCGTTGTACACGGCATCATATACCAAACGCGGTGTGCAAGCACAGCAAAATCTTGTAAAAAAAAAAAAAAAAAAAAAAAAAAAAATCGAATTGAACGAACAACCGAACGTAATCTCGAATTGAACATTAAATTTTGAAAACTGCCCCCCCCCCAAGGTAACGCAGTGTGTTTGTGTGTGTGTGTGGGGGGGGGGGGGGCGGATATATAAAATCGAGGTGCATAAGATCAATAAGTGGTCACATGCCAAACAACAACTTCCTGCTTTTCTAAATTCCATGTATATTATAAATATTATTTATTGCAAAAAAAAAAAAAAAAAAAAAAAAAAAAAAACATTTTGGGAATTGCGACAGAAGTCAAAACTTGAACAAATCACGTAATTAATTTACGTGTGTATTTTTTTAATCGTCAGGAAATATTTTATTGTGCAGAAAATACAAGGACCAAGTAACCGCGGTAAATTAACGCATACACGCAAGAGGCCAGAGTCCCAACAGTGGTGAACAATATTTATATGATACAGATGTCATACACGCACCACATTGGCACGATGTTTTACAAATGCCGATTTAGCGAAAACTTCGAAGAAGTTTGAGAAATTTAGCTTTCAATCCATTATGGGTCCGTAGAGGTCTGCACGGGCCCGGGCCTGGCCCGTGGCCCGTACCCGGCCCGGCCCGCGGGCCGGGCCGGCGGAATCGTTCCGAATTTTCTTACGGGCCGGGCCGGCAGATTTAGAATAGTTTTTTCAACGGGCCGGGCCGGGCCGACAAACAACATAAACGGGCCGGGCCGGGCCGGCAAAAATATTGAACGGGCTAGACGGGCCGGGCCGGGCTGATAAAAAAAATTTTCGTTTTCAACGAAAATGGTTTTAACGAGAATAAGTATAAATATGGCCAGCCACTAGTTTGACAGCATCAATATAAAAATGCACAGTGTATCGGCATCGGAGAATTACATTATGTGTAACCCGTTTTAATATTTTTTTAGCTGACTCATGCCGATCCGAGATCACGCTTGCACTATTTTTCTACATATAGACTGGCCGGACCGGTACTAGACTTAATTATTGGCAGAAAACATTATTTGTAAAATTATTAACAGCGATAAAGAACTTATGTTAGCTTAGTCTTCGGATATATACTTTTTGATGATTTTTAAATTAATTTCTCAATAATGCGAAAGTTTGACACATTTTCTGGTTAATTTTAAATTGTAAAAGTATAAAAGTGATAAGCCTAACTATTGAAGGGATTTGGAATCGAATAGCGTTTTTCATTTTTGGTAAATAAAATACTTGTATAACCTTGTTGAGTTATAATAGTTTCTCAAATGATTGCAGGTTTTTCTCCCTTCCCTTGCTATTGTTCCGAAAATTCTATTCAAAACGCTAATTATCACAGTATTTTATTTGTTTGCAGTATTCTTAAATTGCTTGTATCAAAAAATGGATAACGCCATTCGATTATATAGTTTCTGAATAAAGATATCTGCTAATCTTATGCGTTTCTGAGAAAAAAAAATGAATTTAGAAATGTATCAGAAAGGAGCTTCTTTGAATTTAAGAATGAATTTAGATTTGAAATCTATAATAAAATGATATAGAAATATATTTATAAATCTTCTTTTATTAAACAGCTTCAAAATTAATCATATTTTTAGCTTTCTTTCTTTTTTCTTTTATTCTAAGCCATATTAATTTTTTAATGAATCTTTATTCGAATGCTGAAAGCCTAAGAATCTAAGTAATCATTAATGTTGTTAATGTGTATTTGCTGTAAAATATACTGTAAAATCATTCCATAGATATGTATGCAGTATTCTTTAAAGGAATCTTAGTTATATGATAAAAATCTGAACTTTTTAGAAATCGTAGAAATTGTAACGGGCCGAAACGGGCCGGGCCGGGCCGGGCCTGTTTTCGCTGATTTTTGTACGGGCCGGGCCGGGCCTGGAAATTCCGGCCCGTGCAGACCTCTATGGGTCCGTAACGTGACCCAGATTGACGGGAGAAACTTTTTTATGCTAAATTGGTAATGTATGAAGCATAAGCTTTTAATAAACATATTACATCAAAAAATGAAAAATGCCCCCTCTCCCCTCCCCCTCCTCCCCCAAAAACCCGGTGCTATGCGGAAAACCGTAAAACTGCAAAAAGAGCGGCGACGGAAAGTTAGCTATGCTATAATTTTTCTCGCCACTGTAGCTCCCATACAAGCAAAGTTATAGCCTTTTAAAAATTGAAATGAAGTGAAGAAATGAGCAAAATTATGTTGGTGAATAACCAACTGGGGGGGGGGGGGTCAATAGCCCCGCTTGTGCCATATAGCTTAAACTTTTAAGTTAAAATTGGTAGAGAAAAAAAATGAGCAATATTTTAAAGTGTATGTTGGGGGGGGGGGGAGGGGTCAAGCCCCTCACCTTTGGAAGAGGTCCTCAAAGAGGGAACTTTAAAACAATGTGCTTAGGTTACAGTAACAATGTGGCTAGTTCAATGGTATTTTTCCATCTCAAAAAAATTTCGAATACGCCTAAGGACGTTTTCAATTAAAAAAATTGATCTAAAATGATAAAAACGCAAAAAGCTTCGAAAACTGCCAACCCCCCTCCCCTGCCCCCCGTCAGTCCACCCTTTCGCCCCCAATTTCCTGCAGCAGACATTTTAATTTTTTTTACATTTGATAAATAATATTTACCGAATGATTCGATGAAAAAAAAAACCACACTTAAATTGATAGATATTGTAGAAATCGCTACAGTTTTAAGGGGGGCTTCTTTTTTTTTCAAAGAGGGGGCTCTCTCCAGCCTCCTCTTTGAAAATTTTTTTAAATAAATATTTATGGGTACGTGACAACATGGTAACCTTGAGCCATACCAGAAACTTTGAAAATTAGGTCTTCATTTCACAAGTTATTGTCATATTCTCATGCTTAACTCTTATCTTTACCTCGTTTTTCGATAAAACTTTTCATTTCACAAAGCTTCATCGACAAAAAACGCTCCTCGATAAAGCTGCTCATCTCTATTCTCACGAGAACGAAAATCATCTTTATCGAAAAAGGCATTCATCAGCAAACCACAAGCTTCTCGAAGTGCCGCTTTTATCAACGTTAAATTTCATCTCGAAGTTACAAGTCCTTCGATAAACCTATTTCAATCGAGGTTAATTTTCAGCGCTAAGAAATGATTTTTTCGAAATCATTTTATCGGGAGGAGATTTTATCGGGTTGAGATTTGCTGAAATGAGAGGCATATACGAAAGCGCTTTTAATCATTCTTTCATATTATGAATCTTTCTACTTTTGGAGTTGAATTTTAAGGGGCGGGAGGAGAGGAGGGGGTGGGGGAGGGGAGGGGAGGGGTGAGCGATGAGGGGGCGAATTTTTTAAATCGTAGCTATTTCGACAATAAATGTTATTTTTGGTGTGGATTTTTTTATGGAACTCTCCGGTAAATATTATTTATTAAATATAAAGATTTTAAAGTGGGGGCTGCATCATTTTTAGATGTATTCTAGGAAAAATAAATGAACCCACGGGTGACATGTAAATTTCAAACCTTTTTTTTTAACCCGTCATGTTATATATACATTATCAGAATGTTTTGGCTCCTGTCTTTCATTTTACGAATCTTTCTCCTCCTGGAGTTGAATTTCAGAAGGGGGGGGGGGGGAGAGAAAAAGCGATAAGAGGGTGAATTTTTTAAATCGTAGCTATTTCGACAATAAATATCATTTTAGTTGTGGAGTTTTTTTTTATGGAACTCTTCGGTAAATATAACTTATTAAATATAAAGATTTTAAAGTGGGGGGTACGCCATTTTTAGGTGTATCCTTGGAAAAATGAGTGAACCCACAGATGACATGTAAATTTCAACCTCTTTTTTGGACACATCGTGTTATATATATATCATCGGAATTTTTTCGCACCTCTCTTTCATTTTATGAATATTTCTCCTCCTGGAGTTGAATTTCAGGAGGGGGAGGGGTAGCGATAAGAGGGTGATTTTATTTTATTTTTTAATCTTAGCTACTTCAACAATGAATATCATTTTAGATGTGGTTTTCAGAGGAGCGCTCCGGTAAATATTATTTCATAAATACAAAAGTTTAAAATGGGGACTGCGTGATTTCCTGGTGCATTCTGGGAAGAAAAAGTAACATTATGGCCACGAGTGAGGATTAAATTTCAAACTTTTTTTGGATCCGTCATGTGATATGTCATAGGAAAGGTTTCGGAATATTCTTTCATATTATGGACCTTTCTCTTCCTGCAGTTTAATTTCAGGATGGGGGAGCGACGGGGAGTGAATTTTTTTTAATCGTAGCTATTTCGAGAATAACTATCATTTTAGAAGTGATTTCTTGATGGAACCTTCTAATAAAAATTGCTAATTATAAACATTTTAAAGTGGGGGATGCGTGATTTCCGGGTGTATTCTGTTAAGAAAAAGTAAACCTGCGGTTGAGGAGTAAATTCCAAACTTTTTTTGGACTCTTCATGTGATTGATTATTAGAATGTTTCTCGGACTACTCTTTCACATTATGAACATTTCTCCTCCTGGGGTTGAATTTCCGCAGGGGGGAGGGGAGTGATGAGAGGTGAATTTTTTAAATCGTAGCTATTTTGAGAGTAAATTTCATTTTAAATATGATTTTTTGATGGAGCCCTTTGGTAAAAATATTTTATAAAATATAAACATTTTAAAGCGAGGCTTCGTGATTTCCGGATGTATTCAGGGAAGAAAAAAAAAATAGTGGAGTAGTGAGGAGTAAATTTGAAGCTTTTTATAGACTCGTCATATGATATATCAACGGAAAGTTTTCAAACCACTCTTTCATATTATGAATATTTCTTCTCTTTTCCTCAATTTGGCTTCCTTACAGAAGCGCTTTTCAAACATTTTTGAAATCATTTCGTTTTTGTGAATTCAGATCTGATTTTTTTTTTTTTTTTTTTTTTTTTTTTTTTTTTTTTTTATGGAGACTTTCAATATATAATTTATAATGTATGAAAAAATCACAAACTGTGAGGACAGGCTGTATTCCGGGTGTTGCAATGTTTGGAATTCTAAGGGGAGTGTTTTTATATCTTTTGTTGACTCCTCTTTCGTGATATGTCATTAGAAAGCTCTGTAATTACCATTTTATTTTATATACTTCCCGCGCTCATCCCTCTTCACTTTGCCCCCGCGGGAAACTCTTTAATAAATTTAACTGACATCCATCATACGATGTATTGTTGGAAAGCCTAATGACCATTTACTCATATTATGCATTTTCATTGCTCCTGCACTACTTTGCCCCCCGAATGGTCCGTTTAATGAATTTCAATAGAGAGTCTTCTAATAATGGGAGAATTGTAGATCGTATCTCAATTGATGTACAAAAATCAATAAAAGATTTTGATCACTTTTAATATCCTTTTAGTTCACGTTCTTTCACTAAGAGTGTTTTTGATTATTTTTTCTTTGGCCATTTTGATACTCGCGGCTTTACAACTTTTTGAAACCAAGGAACGCCGTTACATGACTTTTCTACTATTGCGGCTCCATTATAACATCCTTTTGGTTTGTTGTTGTTTTTTAAATTCATTTGTTTTCAGTTACCATGTATTTATTAAATTATGGTTTTTAAACATGTAATAACAAAGATTTTAATAATCGATTGTAAAAACATCTCGATTGTAGATTCTTGAAATTAATCGATGACTTTATCGAATGTTCTTTTTTACGATTACGATTTTTATCGAATAGGAAATTTTCGAGAATCGCCCATCACTATGTTATATAGTTAAAATTCACCCAGTAAAAAATCTCTAGTGATTGTATTAAAGATCCAAACGAAGCAAAATTTCAGTAGTGTGAACTTAAACTGAAAGTTATAAGTTAAACTATAAAAATTGAAAAAAAAAAAAAAAAAAAAGGAGCAGTCTGCGAGACCAATAAAATCCTTCTATAGTTAAAAAAAAAAAAAAAAAAAAAAAAAAAAAAAAAAAAAAAAAAAAACTACCTTTAAACAAATCTCCAGGAATGATGCTGATGTGTAAGGTTTCCGGAAATAGCGCGTCCGGGTGGACCACACCTTCCATGAGTCGAATTGACCAATCAGGAAAGGGCTCCGTCTATGCTTCGACCAATGAGGAGAAGGATGAATTCCAAAATTGAGTGTATATGGAAAATAAGGTATTGCCAAACGATTCCAACCGGGATTGCAAAGCAATACCGAACGGAATCGCGAAGTGATTCCATGGGGGTATTGGTGAGCGCAGCAAGCAGGGGTAGCCTACAACTTGGAATCGCGAAGTGATTACGCTGGGGGTTGGCGAGCGTAGCGAGCAGGGGGGCGGAGCCCCCCTAGTCAGTTAAAAATAAATTATAAAATACATAATTTATTTAAAACACACACACACACACACACACACACACACACACACACATATATATATATATATATACCGTATTTACTCGCGTATAACGCGCACTTTTTTGCCAAAAAAAATAGCGCAAAACTTATGCGCGTTAAACACGGAATAATTTTTTATTGCTTGATGTAATCACACGATATACATATGAGTCATGAAATTTATTCAAAGAAGACATAATCACTCGGAAAATCTTACTTAATTGAAGTAATATACTGCATCTTTTTTTACACCTTGCATTTTTTTTATACAACAGAGGTAGTATTACTATTTAAACGCTAATTCGCAGTCTAAAAATGTATTTTCGCCTTGTTTTCTGCTTGATGTAATGTTTGTTTTGACTTTCTTTACTAAAATTCATTTAGTTATTTATTCATTTGCGTATCAAATTTGTGGGTGCGCGTTATATACGAGATTTTAAAAAATCACCATTTTTTCTTGTAAAGTACGGGGCGCCCGTTATACACGCGTGCGCGGTGTACACGATTAAATGCGGCATATGAGGGAAAAAAGTATAGGTTGTTACCGAGTGTCCCATAAATGACTGATGGATTTTAAAATTCAATAACTTGCAGACGGTGACAGCTATTTAAAAAATGTTTGCAGGAGGGTTATGTATAATGTCAGGAGTTTTTTTACTGTATTTTTTTTATTTTAGTTCGAATTTCAAACAATAGGTGGCGCTGATGGCGATTGAAGGCCAGGTCGACGCCTCACTCAGCACTGATCACCTGGCCTTCAATCGCCGTCAGCGCCACCTATTGTTTGAAACTCGAACTAAAATAAAAATTATGGTAAAAAAAACTCCTGACATTATACATAACCCTCCTGCAAACATTTTTTAAATAGCTGTCACCGTCTGCAAGTTATTGAATTTTAAAATCCATCAGTCATTTATGGGACACCCAGTATAAAATATATATTGGATTTAACCACTAAGTCCTTCAGATCGAGATCTTCAGTATCAACTATTGTTACTCGTCGCTTTCCCATCTTTACAAGAAGACAGTATTGGATTTTTGAAAATGATTGACTTTTACTTTTCGACGGATTTGTACGTTAGTAATGAACAAGAATTGACTTTATTCCGAATATGTCTGTCTGTTTGTTTATCTTTGTGTAACAAAATTTTGTAGACGCTCTATCTCAAGAACTAATGCACGGAACTTAACAAAACTTGAGATTCAGTAAGACCACGACCACGTTATATATTGGCGCCGATTAGGTTTGACGGTAAATATTCCAACAAGTGACGCTGTTATGCTGCATTTTTAGCGATTTTCGCGTTTTAGATAGCGGTAAGCGCTATCTAACTTCGAATTAAGGCCCCACACTAGGCACGGAAAAAGACCCGAATGATAATGTAAAGTCTATGTGGGGGGGGGGGGGGGGGCGTTCTTTTCAAATTATCTCGCTCAAATATTAATATTTTGACATAATTTTTTTTTTTTTTTTTTTTTTTTTTTTTGCATAGAATCCAGTAAAGCATCGTTTATACGACGATCACTTATACGACGCACAGTGTGGTATTTCGCTCAAAAAGCTGGCCAAAAGTCAAAATTTTAAATTTCGCATTTAGTTGATAATTCTCTGGTTGGTATAAGAGGACTATCCTGTGCATATGATACCGGGTTCATTTCTTTCTGTAGACTCTCCAATTGTCTGGTATTTTACTTGGAAGTCATGGTTTTTGCATTTCTCATTTTATGCTTCTGATCTATGCATCATTTTATCGAACGTCTAAAAAATTATTTTAAGTCGAACTTCAGAAACATTTTACAGTTCTTAAAGACAAAGATATATACTATCTTGTACATAAATATTTTTGTAAATATAGTACATGTTCATTATGATTTTCAAGTTTGAAACCATAGATTTTTTTTGGTTAAATATTTTAGATAAAATTATAATTATGTTAGGGAGTTAAACTGAGTTCAGCAAGAATTCTTGTGTTTTCATAATGTATAGACCTTCTAATTAAAAGATATGAAATAAAATTTGCCCCGATTTGCCCCCCATTCTTTCTATAACTAAATCAAAATTTAAAAAAAAATTTTTAAAGACGAATTTTTTTCATTTAATAAACTTTATTTAATTAAAATGCGTATATTTAATATATGCTGTAGTTTCTTACTCTTTACTGGAAACTCTTTGGTGCGCAGACGATATATCTGCAAACTGAAGTGAAAAAAAATGTTTATTTTTTAGGTTGTTCGATTGTTCTTTTTAAGTAAGACATTTTTTCAATGTGCACATATAAGCTGATTATTCCCTTTAAATAATGCTATATTTTCGTTTTGTACCATGTGTTCGTATTATAAGAATTATGTTTTTTTATGTCTAAAATGCTATTGTCATTTTAAATAATGCATTTAAGATCAGCCATGTGGAAAAACGCACTTTAGTCACTAACGAAGTAAGATAGTTTTATATTATTAAGAAGATATGTACTACATGCAACTAGATCATTAATTTTTTTATTCAGTATGGAAAAAACAATTGAAATATCAAGAAAATATATGTATGATGTTATAAAACAGTGTGACAACAGAAAAGTAAATAAGAAATTTGAGTTTCTAGAACAGAAACTAGCCGAAATTACGAAATGTCCAGAAAATGAAATACATTTGCTCCGTAACAAATTAAAATCTTTCAAACATACTTATAAAAAGAAATATGCTTCTTCACAATTCACTGAACAACGTTTTCTAGAAAAAAATGTGGAATGGCTGAAAGGAACACTAGTTTTACCTATCTGGATAATAGAAAAACCTGGTCGCCCTGCAAAGGAATTTAAAGACTGTAGTAACAGAAGCAAGAGGCGTAAAACGGAAGAATTAAGATCTGAAATTAGCCATGAACAATTGAAGTATGCAGTTCAAATGAGCGAAAGATCTGCTGGAAATACAGATGTTGCAAAAATTATTAAAGATGTTACGGCCAGCCCGACTAGGGCTACAAAATATCGAAAAATTTGGAATTCTTCGGCTGAGACAACAAACGTAAGTACATTGAAGTTATCGCCGACTGAGGCTTTAGCCATGTTTGTTGCTGCAGATCTGACATGCAATCAATATAATATCATCCGAAATTCTAATAAATGCATTTATCCTTGCTATTCACTTCTTCAGAGAGCTAAGGAGCAATGTTATCCGAAAGATATTATAATTACTGAAAATCTGGCCGAAGTAAAACTTCAAAATCTTTTAGATCACACTACTGAAAGCTTGTGTAAATACATAGAAGATATTTTCACATCAGCAAGTGAAGCAGAATTGAAAAATTTAGAACTATTCTGCAAATGGGGTTGTGATGGCTCCCAGCAACAAATGTTCAAGCAAAAGTTTGAAAACTCCATTGATAGTGACTCAAATATTTTTCAAAGTTCTATAGTTCCTTTGAGATTAATAAGTAACATAAATGGATTTCAAAAAATATGGTGGCAGAACCCTACGCCTTCATCTCCACGTTTCTGTCGTCCCATTCGAATAAGATTTATTCATGAAGATAAAAACATAATACAAGAAGAAATAAAGTACATTGAAGAGCAGGCGCGAAATTTAATGAACACAGAGGTACTCACAGCTTATGGCTTACTACAAGTCCAATACAGATTAATGTTGAAATGGTCGATGCTAAAGTTTGCAACGCAATTACCAGCACCAATTCCACGATGCAATGCTACATTTGCAAACAATCATCAAAAGACTTTAATAAGCTGAAAATAGCTGAAGACATTGACCCTAATTCTTTGAAATTTGGACTTTCAATACTCCATGCTAGAATCAGATTTTTTGAATCCATTCTACATCTTTCTTATAAACTTCCAATAAAAAAGTCTCAAGCAAGAAGTGATAAGGAGAAAGAAATTGTCCGTCAAAGAAAACAATCAATACAAGAAAAGTTTAAATCTGAGATGGGATTACTGGTAGACATTCCGAAAGCCGGTTTCGGAAACACCAATGACGGAAACACCTCTAGAAGATTTTTCTCTAATCCTGAATTATCAGCGAAAATTACAGGAATCGACTTAAAATTAATTCAAAATTTAAAAATTATTCTAGAAGTATTAGTAAGCGGTTATAAAATAGATACAAAAAAATTTGAAGAATTTGCATATGCTACCTCTAAACATTATGTAAATCTTTACGGTTGGCACCCAATGTCACCAACACTACATAAAATTTTGAGGTCATGGAGCCATTATCATCGAACATGCTTTGCTCCCAATCGGACAGTTATCAGAGGAAGCAGCTGAAGCCCGAAACAAGCATTTACGCTCATATAGGCAGAATTTTTCAAGAAAAGTCTCACGCATACAATGTAATGAAGATGTGATCAATCGCTTGCTACTGAGTTCCGATCCTTATTTGAGCTGTAGTACGCGAAAAAGAGCAAAAAGACGTAAAATATTTTCAACAGAGGCTTTAGAGTTTTTATTACCAGAATCTATAGCCACGAGTGATTCTGAAGAGGATAATGTTGAAGACTCTGACTAATAGATTAATGGTCTATAGCACACTAATTTGTACATTGTAAATATGCGTAATTTTTGCGCAAATTGTGCAAAAAATGATTTGTTTTATATGTAATAGAGTATTTTATGTGTTTATAAAACATTTTATCAGCTATAGAAAGCACAAGAGGTTTTACATAATTTTGGCCAGGTTTTTTAGCGAAATACCACACTGTGCGACGTTTACATTTATACGACGTTTTAATGTGGTCCCGATTCATTTCTATTCATTTTAATGTAAAAATATATCTTTTATACGACGCCCAAAATCGTTTATACGTCGATTTTTCAATTTTGTATAGGTTTATTGTTGTTTGTTTTTCTTGTATATTTTACAAACAAGCGAAAGTTGGAGCTATGAATGACACCAAAGAGCGTGTTTAAATGCACTCCACATTATAAAAATGTGGGCTGGTGTTCGATTAGTCTGAAAAATCAGCTTACGTGTAACAGATTACACTGGGAGGGTGGAGGGGTCATTCTTTTTTCGGGGATGGTCAGCTTTCCTGACCTGTTTTAAGTTGCAAATAGACTATCCTTCTAACTGTTATATCAGTATTGGCGACTTTTAGTTGGCCACGCGGGGTTTTTGATCTTTGACTTTAAATGGAAAGGAAATGATGTACTGTAAATTGGGAACCTTTCGGTGAAACATAAATAAAGGTACGAATATTTAAATTGCTTACTACCGCTCCCCCCTCCCCCTTGTTTTTTTTTTTTTTGTTATTTGTTAATTTGGTTTGTTTAATTTACAAATTCATGCAAATCATCTCGTTAAACATTAAAATTAAGTGAAAACAAAATTAATTCTAGTTTTGGAAGCGAAAATCGATTATACGTCGTTATCGTTTATACGACGTTTTTAGGTAGTCCCTTCGGCGTCGTATAAACGATGTTCCACTGTAGTTGAAAACGACCTACAATCGGCCAAATTTTTATTTTTTCGATTTTTCTTATATATTTTTTATATTATGATAGTTTCATTTTCAGAACCAGTTTTAACCGGTTTTAAAATTTAAAGTAATTAAAAAAAAAAAAAAAAAATCTGAAACCCAAACTGAAAAAGTAAAAACTACGTCGGTTGTGGATCGTCCTCAGCTATCTTGTGCAAAAAAAAAAAAAAAAAAAAAATCATGTAAAAATATTAAAATTTGAGCGAGATATTTGAAAAGAACCTCCCCATAGACTTTACATTACCATCCGGGTCTTTTTCTGTGCCTAGTGTGGGACCTTAAGGGACATGGCTATTATCAGACACATGATAGCATTTGCTTATGCGGAAAAAATCTAAAAAGAAAAAAAAAATTCATTAATCACTATTTGAAATGCACTGAGTAACTTCATAATTAAAAGTAGAATGTTAAAAAGTCTGATTTTTTTTTTTTTTTTTTTTTTTTCATTTTATTTAGAGTAGAGATATTTTATTTAGTGTATTTTAAAAAATTCAAAACCCAGAAAAAGATCCAAGCTTTAAAAAAAAAAATGAGCTCAAACTTAATTATTAGTAGATAAGATGGGGGGGGGGAAGAAAGTCTGTGCGTGAGTAGTGTGTCTATATGTGAGATAGTGTGCATGTGTGTCTGGGGGAAGGGGGTGATAAAATTGAAAACATGATAACATTTCTTTATGCAAAAAAAAAAAAAAAAAAAAAAAAGATGCATTGGTCACTATTTGAAATGCGCTGAATAACTCCATAATTAAAATTAGGTTGCCACTCGTCATTCAAAATATCTGTTAATTGTATTTCATGGGGAAAGGAACAGGTGAAATTCCCGTGACTCACTCGCTAATGAAAATTCTAAAACGCTTTACAGCGCGTGACGGTTTAGTTCATTACCTGCTGAAATTCTGTCCTGGCTCATCGCCAAACATCACGGGGTTTTAAAAAATTGAGGAAGAATCCCATTCCTGCAGCATTCGTTTTTCCGTATATATCTGTACTTAGAGAGCGAAAAAGACATAGAAACGAAATGGCTAAATCATGTCGCTATTTCCGCAATTCGTAATTTACTTCATGCAATTTTAAGTGATAAAATTGTAGAATCGATTGCTTCTACATAATGTCATAGAAACATTACAGAAAGATCATAGAAACATACTTTCAGTTGCAAAATACAGCCAAATCAAGTGCAGTTTTTCTTTCTTTTTATTATAAGAGTTTAGTTTTTTAGAAGTATATAGAAACAAAAGATTTTGATATTAAAATAATAAAAATAATAACAATAATAAAATATCTTGTTTATTTAAAGTTATACTTTCAGATTTTCATTTACATATGGGGCTATGCAGTATATTTAGGATATTTTCTTAAAAAATGGTCGCAATAAATAACAATTAATGTTAGAAATTTTTTTTTCACATTAGTAGAAAATATAAAATTTAAGTAACAAAACAAAATTTTATTACTTATGTTAATTATTGCAGAGTTAAAAAAATGAATACATTGAAGTTTGCTTTGATTTTACGATATTATATCTTTTATTTCCATTAGTTCTTTCAAAATTATGCAATTTTTCTTTTGTATGAGAACAAATACAGCTCATATTCAAAATATTAGAATAATTGAGAAAAAGTAATAAGAAAAAATTATTTGTCATTTATTTATTTTTTATACTAAGTAAATGCAATTAAATTTCTTATAAATTAAATCTGGAATGTTTAGATAAGATTTTAACATTTATAAAATATAAAATACAGCACAATAAATTAGGTATACAGCTTCCTTAAAGACACCAGAATATTAGAATAAAATTTAGATTGGTTCAAAATATTAGAATATTTTATTTTACGCAACAATATTACCTTATGAATATGAAGTAAATGGTAGTTAATATTTTGTAGCATCCCCTTTAGCTTTCATAACAGCGTACAATCGATCTTGCATACTATATACAAGGTGTTTACAAACATTTCTATCAATATTAGCCCAAATAGACTTTATACGTGCCACTAACTCAGTTTTACTTGAAGGAGGATTTTCTTGAAGTTTTTTCTTCAGTATACACCATAAGTTTTCGATGGGATTAAGATCTGGTGAATTTGGTGGCCAAGGAAGTACCTTAATGTTGCGTTGGCGGAACCAATTCTTAGTTGACACCGAGGTATGCGGGGACGCTAAATCTTGTTGAAAGATGAAATCATCTTCAAATAAATGTTCTGATGATGGAATCATGTAATATTCTAAAATTTCTTGATATATCAGAGAGTTAACCTTTTTGTAGACGATGCATAACTTTCCAGGTCCTTCTGCACTCGTACTCATCCCAAACCATGACACTAGCAGCAAATTTTACGGAACGTTTAAGGCATTCTTTATCAAATGCTTCTTGCTTCTTGCTTCATTCTCCAAACTCGAATACCTTGATTACCATATGAAACACAAAACATACTTTCATCACTAAATAATATATTTTTCCAATCTTCATTGCTCCATAAACGTCTTGATTTACACCAATTCAATCTTATACGCTTTTGTCTTGCAGTCATGAGAGGTTTTGTTTTCGGTACACGAGATTCAAATTTAAATTTATGGAGACGTCTTAATGTTGTCGATGTAGAAACTTCAACTCCCTCTTCTTTCCATTTTCGGTGCAAGAATCGCACACTTTTAAAACGGTTTTTCTTAACTATACGCTTCAGTTTCCTGTCATCTCTAGCAGATGTTTTTGGTTTTCGGCCACCATTTCGGCGATTATTTTGAAATTTTCCAATTTTTTAATATTGTGTTAGTATTTTACTAACGCTCGATTGCGAACAATGTAAATAATTCGCTATAAAACATTGATTTTTACCGTGCCGATACAAATCAACCATACGAAGTTTAGTAGATTCAGGAATATCACTCACACGGCCCATTTTAAGACGAAAAAGAAACAAACTGCAAAAAAGAATACTGATTTTAAATAAAATAGTCTGAATTTAATCAATGATGCCACCAGTTAAGAATTGGTAATAATTAAAGGAGAATTAATGTGAAATATTCTAATATTTTGAACCACTTGAATAAATATTCTAATATTTTGACTTTTCAAAATAATTTTTTTTGCAATTAATCTTTTCAAAAATGATATTAAATTTAAGATAACAAGTAAGTTTAATCAACAATAAGTTCTTAATAAAAATATCGTTTGCATATTTTCATTAAAAGACATTAAATTACCAAACGATATTTTCAATTTCTAAAAAAAGGTAATTATTCTAATATTTTGAATATGAGCTGTATTGACGATTTCATTAATGTATCTATTTCTTTGAGAGTTTCAAGATAGGATAGGGCAGGAAGTTTATTGACCGTCATTTATTAGTCACCAGAGTTAAATTCATTGCCTAAAAAGGCACAAAGGGGTTAAACACTTTAAAAAATTACCGGAATTAAAAGATATTTAAACTTAATTTAGAAATTTGATGAATAATATGTTAACCTGGATTATTTTTCTTAATAAAACCTTCTTCGGAATGACCGGGAAAAAATGGAATTTGTTTCATTTTCTTAAGAGATTGGTCGCTCATGGAGGAAGTTCAACTGGGGTGATCTTTGAATGGAGGTAATACTAAATTAAGACTATGGGAATGAATTTCGTTTTCATGAAAAAATTGTCATTCAGGGAGGTGATCGCACAGTGAGGCTTCACTGTATGTCTTTATAGGACGCAGAAGCATTCTACAACCCACTGTTTTTCAAGTTTGACAATTTCACCACCTTTTTAGAAAAAATGAAAGCTTTTCATATTCAGTTACCTCATTGTTCGTGAGATTTATTCTTACGAGAATGGGCTGAAAAGTCCCGGGCCCAACAAAGAAAACAACATTATTATTACTCTTATTATTATTATATTTATTATTATTATTATTATTATTTTGTATTTATTTCTTAACACAACCTTCCGAAAGACTAATAAGCTTATCATATTGGCGCTCTAATTTAATTTAACCATCTCAATAATGCGGTTTGTCGAGCTCTTCAAATCAGTCGTTTACGACAATAACTCCTTGTTGCAAATGAAATCTTCGTCCACTTCGGATTTCAAGGAACTTATGGTAGTCAATGGATGTTAAATCTGGCGAATAAGGAAGATGTTCAAGCAATTCGAACCTTAAGGGTATATTCGAAAAAAACGCTTTTCCACCTTCAACAGCTCAAAATTTTCCGATACAATTTCAGACACATTTTTAAACGTAGAAATATGAAACTTCCTGAGGGGATTCTTGAAGGGACGTACGAGGTGCCGTATGATGTCATTTTACGCTCAATTCATTAGAATTTGATTTATAAACAATTACCCTATCAGTATGACCCTCTTTTTCGTTCCCAGATCGCTCGCTTCGGAAAAATCGGTTCAAACTGCTATTTTTGATTGCTTTTTTCACAATATTTTCTGCATTTATTAAAGAATCGACAATCACGGCACCTTGTGTATTTTCCAAATAAGAGATTTTGAAAGTTTGATGCATTTGAGAGCAAAAACGAATTTAAAAATAAATCTGAAAATAAGCACTTTGAATCGAAATACACCCTTAATTTGCAGATTTTTCCCATTGCGATGACTGACCGATGTGCTGGAGCACTGTCATAAAGAAACATTTTTTTTTCCCACCAAATGAGATTTTTTGGATACCTCGTCACTCAAATGCTGCAATAAATTTGCGTACTACTCATCAGTGGTATTTTAACCCTTTTCCAAGCAATCAATAAAAACCCCTCAAAATATAAGTTTAAATATTACATGCACTTCTTTTGATATGTTTACAGCTCCTGCTATCTGAGAAGAAGTTTAATCTGCGACCTTCCAAAGCTATTCGAGGGATTTTCTCAACAATTTCAGGAATTGTCACTTCTATGGGACGTCCAGAGCGGGCTCATCACTTGTGCTTTTCTGCCTCATTTTAAACTCTGAAACCCACCTTTTAACCAATGAATTTGATGGGGCAGAGTCATTCAGTGTATTGTCATTTCCTTCTTGATTTCTTTGGGCATTAAATCTTCAGATGGAAGTGTTAGATTACTACTCGTTTTTTCAGATCTTACACATTTTCGTAAAAAAATCTAAAATAGTCTTGATTTAAATGCTATTAATCAAGCAGTAACCAAGCTACTGGTTTGAAACTGTGGTTATAAACTTAGTCAGGGACAATACTATGCAGTGCTAGCGTAAAAATGTCCTAGTGGCGCCATTTCTGTGTTGGCCCGGGACTTTTCATCCGACCCTTGTAGTACTCCATTTAGTATTGGTTGTTCATCAAATGCTCAATGTTCGGGCATCCTGGAGACGGCCGCAAGGAGTCCTGCACAGGTTAATGTGTCTGTAAAATACAACGCAAAAAATAAATATCGCAAAAACATAACCTAACAACATTTTCTGGAAAAGGAAACAAAAAATCTTATAGTAGATAAAATAACAGTCAGTTTTGTTCTCAGTGTAGATAAAGCAGGGCCGTAGCTAGAAGTGAGCGATAGAGGGGGGCTCAAGAGAATTTAGGGGGGGTGCTCATATTTTTTTTCTCTCTCTCTCTGTGGCAGAAAGATAAATTTGTTCATATTCACATTGTAGGTACTATGTTTCTTATTAAACTGTTGTAATAACTTCATTTTATGCTAAGAAAAATACATGATGATGAAATTTTTGAGTGTATAACTGGTGTAAAATTAAACATCATGTTAGCTTCATATGTACAAATAAGATGAGGGAGAGTTTAAACATTTATTTTAGATACAATTTAGTAACTCTGCAAAATTGTGAAAAGATCTCGAAACTAAATTAATTAGATTTTTGAACAGTATTTCATTTGAATTTTCGGAACAAAAATTTCTCTAGTGACCGTGGAATCTTTTCCGGGGGGGGGGGGGGGAATCAAAATATTTTAGGGGAGGGCTGAGCCGCCCATAGCGCCCCCTTAGCTACGGCCCTGAGATAAAGTTATTGGGGTATTAACCCTCGAAGTACTAAAGATTAAAATGTTGCTCAAATGCCTAAGATTTATAAAGGCTGATTGAATAGTTAATTTAGGCCCCAAAAAGGTAATTATAATGTTCATACGATGCGATGATTCCTTTCATTGAATAGCGAAAATTACGCACAACTGAATACAAGAACAAAGAAATATCGAAATGAGGGAAGGGCCTAACAATCGTTTGCAGGGTAACGCTGTATCCACAGGGAACTACTACATTAGGCAAGATGTCAAAAATTTTCTTTTTTTTCCCCCCTTGAAATGTGATAAATGATAGAAAGCTTTCATTTATTCCCTGACTTCTTAAAATGGGGTTCAGGTAACCCCATTCGCAAGCTTTACAAATAAACACAAAACGTTAACTGTGCGAAACTTACTAAATAGGTAAAATCATGAAAGAGACCTTTATGGGATATATTTCACAGAAAATAATTTTGTCATATATATTCTAACTAATAAAAAAAACTGCAAAATGTCCAAAAGGGGTAAAATTGACTCTATTTTAGTATTGTAAAGGTTAAAAGCTCCTGCAATATTCATCGTTGAAAATTTTGAAATTCTGTCCTGTCTAAAAATCTCGGGGCTTAAAAATTTTAATGGCAAATTTCTTTCCTGTATATTAGTTTCCCATATGTACGCTGGCTCTTAAAATTGAGATGAAATGGGTTTAGCATGAGATCAAAAGATGGCTGAAGCGGGTTCAGATTCGATTTTTATGCCAATTTTCGGGATCGGGCAAAATTAAAATGTTATTCATAGACCGAGAAGCGGCAACACAGAGAATCACATCAATGAGTTCACTGCTGAAATTCCAGAATTAGTTATAACTCGATTCGTACATTAAAACGCAATCGGTCTGCCAAGTCTTATCTTGTAGAAAACATCTGAATGCCCAATTTTAGCTTATTTTTAATTATATTAAAAATTATATTATCCAAATAAAAACAAATTATATTAAATACTTAAAAGTGTGTACTCGCTGTTTCTTATAAATAGTATTTCTCAAATATCTCTTAAGAAAGAAAAAAAAACCCTTAACGTTTTTATTTATTTTTTATAATTACCTAACACCCAAAACAGATGGTATTCATCGGAGCAAAAGCAAAATGACATCATGTGCAAATTTACAAACTGCCGACTACCCTTTGAAGCGAACAAATTAAAGTTTTTTTTTTTTTTTTTTTTTTTTTTTTTTTTTTTTTTTGTCAAAAGCGTTTGCTCTCACACAACTTCCTGCTCTTGCCCAAGTCTCGTTGCGGGGTCAAACCACTCGACTGCTTTATTGAAAATTAGTCAGGAAGTGCTGCAACTAAACTTTCGAAAGACACGCCGCAGTAGGAGAACTACAAGAAAATCGGGGTTAGAAATCACACAATATGACCCCGAAAAGAAGAAAGTGGATTTTAAGTAGCTTTAAAATGTCTAAGATTACAAATCATTGCAATAAAAGCATAATTACAAGCCATTGCAAATTATAAGCAGAGAAGATTGCATTGCACACAATGTTTCAGTTTTAGTAATTAACACCAATTGAGTATGATAAATAGAATAAAGCTAGTTTTTTATGTACAGTTTTTCGGTTTCATAATTAGTGTTGTACTCAAGTGCAAAAAAGCTAATTTCCGAAATGTTTTTTAATTTTTTTCGAAGCGCATGAAATTGGCAAGTGTTATTATTTGGGAACCATGTAATCAAAAGACGCTTCCATTTTATGGTAGACCAAACGATCGTATAAAAAATGTTGTCAAAGAGGTTGGTTTGAACCAAATTTCCATCGCGTAAAGGGGGAAAAAACGATTCGTCATCTAATCAAAAACACTTATAACTTAATAAGTAATTTACTTATATATAGTTTTAAAAAAAATGGAAAACTCGTTTCGATTCCAAATTACTTCATTAGTCAGATTTGCCAATTTTATGTATTTCCGTTTAAGGTAGTGCGGGACACAAAAGTCTTAAATTTTCTACAAAAAACCTATTGTATTGTACCTATTGACAAATTGAAAATATAACAATATCCCCCCCCCCCCTTTAATAATAAAATATAATTAATTTAAATTAAATTAAAAAGTAACTTATATGTATATTTATTTTCTAAATTTTGCGATTTTTAACCATTGTTTAGAATTTTATTCTTCAAGAGAACTCTCTTGCAGTATTTTCAACGTTTTTTTTTTTTTTTTTTTTTTTTTTTTTTTAACAAATCGAAATAACAGTATTCTCCTCTCTTTAATAAAAAATATATTTAATTTAAATTAAATTAAAATGTAAATTATCTATATTTATTTCCTATAATATATGTGATTTTCAACTAATATTTATAAGTTTATTCTTCGAAGGAACTCTCATGCATTTTTTTTTTTCAACAAGTCGAAAATAATATCATTTTCCTCCCTTTAGCAATAAAATGCAATACAATTAAATTAAATTAATTAAAAAGTAAACTATACATATTTATTTTCTAACATTCATGATTATTAACCCTTTATATTACTGTATTGCAAATTTGTAACATATCCTAAAAGTCAATGTTATTTCGACAGTAAACTTCATTGACGATTTTGTTGATTTTTGTTATTTTATCACACCGCTATTAACATAAGTATTTCATTAAATCATATCTACAACAGATAGCTATATTATTTTTTTCCCACCAAAGTTTGATTTATCGCTCTATCAGAGAGCTAGCTACACATGATTTTTGCTGAATTAAACTTTAAAATAGTGAAGTTAAAAAAGTCTGCAGATGAACACAAGTGTATTATTTTCAAAGGTACTGTAAATTATTTAAAGACTATTTTCAAATTAGGAAATTTAAAATATGTATAGGAGGGGGGGGGGTAATCCCCTTTTAATACCTCTCATTCCTCCCTTAATATAAAGGGGAGGAATGGGGGGAGGACCCCCTTAATTTAGATGAATGGGTTTTCAGGTATGGAATTTACTTATTTGCTTAATTTTTGGATTTAAGTTTAATTTGATAAGGTGCAACCCTGATTGGTTTTGGGATTTCTTCTGTTAAGTATAAAGAGGAGAACATGCGACTACCCCTCCCCTAAGTTAAATAAATACGTTTTTTCCAGAATTATCCGATTTGGTCGAATTTGGGATAAATATTTTGTCTGATAAGTCAAACTACTGAATAGTTTTTGGAGTTTAATTGTTAAGTATAAAGGGAGGAACAGGGGATTAGACCCTTAAATTACATAAGTGGGTTTTTATGCTGAATTATGCAATTTGCTACAGATTTTGGCTATAGGTTCATTCTGAAAAGGATTATCCCTGATTAGTTTTGGGGTTCATTGGTTAAATATAAAGGGAGAGGGAAATAGGAGAGCGAATAACGCCCTTAATTTGTTTTTCCAGGGTCATTATTCTTTGAAAAAAATAAGACTGTATTATACAACTAGTGTGAATAGTCTGTGAGCTCAGTGCTATCAGTTTAACTGGGCAATTTTCTTTTTATTTTAAAATATTGAAAGAGCAAGATATAAAATCTCTTTTCATGGTTATTTAAATTGCATTTTTTTAGGAAGAGAAAAATCATCGTAAAAAGGAAACATTAATCTGTTTTCATATTATTTAATTTCTATAGATGAAATAAAGATCCTACCACACCTATGTAAAATTAAAACCAAGTCCAATACTAGCAAAAAAAAAAAAAAAAAAAAAAAGATCACATAGAAAAAGAATTCAACTGAAAAAACCTAGAGGGCCTACTCAACATATTTCACCAAAAGTGACGAAATTGTGCCAATAGTGGCGAATTCTAGACGAAATTGGGCACGGGTCAATTTATTTATTTGTTTTATTGGGCAGGAAAAAAAAAATCGTTTAAATACTCTGATTGTAAAGGCTTTATTCAAACTGTTTGTGAAAGATGTAAAAGTGTGAGATTTTATTACAATAAAACTAAAAATTTTTTCGAAAAATTTCATGTGTTTACATGCAATTTGTAACTATTTTCATATCAAATATTTTAAATACATAAATTTATTTAATATTTAAAACATTTTTCAGTTTTTGTGCCATTTGGCAAGATGTTGCAAATATGAAACAAACCCATTTTTCAAAATACAATTTTATTTTTCAATTGTGAATTATTATTATTATTATTTTTTTTTATGATGTTTAAGATGATACATCTTAATATCCATGTTAGAATTTTTCAAATGAGAATTTTAGAGTTACAATGGGTTAACATAAGTGATTTTCAACCATTGAGAACTTTAATCTTCAAAGAAACTCTCATGCAAAATTTTAAACATTTATCTTTTCAACAAATTGAAAACAATGGTATTATTTTCCCCTTCATGAAAAATATATAATAAAATTAAAATAAATTAAAAAGTAAATTATATATATTTATAACTTTATTCTTCGAGGGAATTTTCTTGCAAAATTAATATACTTCTTTTTCTTTCAACATCGAAAAATAAATTAGCTGTAAAAAGTAGCAGGGTAAGTTCATTCTTTTAATTAACGCTATTTATAAAAATTATATTGATTTTTTTGTCCATTTACTGCGTATTAGAGTAATTAGAGTTTTGAAAACAATTATTTCGTGGGCATTAATAATTCTTATTTTTTAATAAAAGAACTTCTTCCGTTCATTATTTTTCATTTTCGATGAGAATTTATTGCTCATGATATTTAAATGGGAACTTGCTCTATTCCTACCTTTCTAAGTTATACTTAATAAATCATGGCATACAGAGGGAAGCATCTTATTAAATTGATTAAAAGGGAAAAAATGTCTTACAGTAGGTTTGATTTATGTGTCAGTATGGTTATGATTTATAAGCAAATCTTTATTTTTAAAAAACGGTAAACGTTATTGTTTTTTTCTTTTCTTTTTTTTTTCTTTTCTTTTTTTTTTTAATTTTCATCATAGCAATATGAAGTTTTGCGCATATATGCATTTCACCAAAAGCACCTTAAAAAATTCCAATCTTATTAAATTTTTAAAATGTTTAAAACATTTTTTGAATTTTTAAACAAAATTTCAAAATGCTCCTTATGCCTTAATTTTTGATATATTTCCTTGCTTTTGTATTTTTATCACTTAAAACTCTATTATAAACAAATTTGTGTAAGATTTTTTAAATATCTTGAATAGTTAATATTTTACAGATTTTTTTTCAAAATTCCAAATCGATTTTCATCAAAATTTTGCCTTTTAATAAGTAAAAAATCAAATTTGACTAGACCTTAATAAAGACGAATTTAAAAAAATTTACACAATTTCTTTCTAAACAATATCAAGATACTTCCTTATTAATTTCTTAAATATTGAACAAAAATTACGTGGCAAGAAGCATTTCAAAAAAAAAAAAAAAAAAAAAAAAACGCTGAAAAGTTAGTTTTGAGAAAAACAGATTTAAAGTATACAAATACACTTACCTTTAATTATTTACTTCTTAAAACCTCCATAAATGATATTTGAATAAAAAAAAGCTGTTTTGGTACTATTATACCACAGAAATAGACCTTTTTGGGACGATTTTGCTATAGATTTTGATCAAATAAATATCCACTGTCGCCTTAAAGTATAGATGGCTGAGTGAAGGACGGCGGGGGGGGGGGGGGGGGGGAAGAGAAAGAAAGAAAAATAGAGAGAGACTCCATGCATTTTAATTGCAGAATTGTGTCAGAGAAATTTCATTATTTTAATATATTATGAAACTAAGGGAACTAGGTATCCTTTGGACATTTTTAAAATTTAAGTTTTTTAAGATAAATTTTATGCATAATAATAAAGAACTCCGTGAAAATGATTCTATCAAGAAATTGTTCAAAATCCGTTGGCAAAATTTGAAAAATTAAAATTTCTTTAAAAAAATTAAGTAAATTTTAAAAAGTATCTTCGTGTACAATTTTGAACATTTTGAGCTAATTAAAAAAAAAAAAAAAAAAAAAAAAAAAAATCTTAGAAGTATAGTTAGGAGTATAACTGTATAATTTTAAATGTTGTGCTTACCATAAGTTGATTAGTTTGAAAGTAAAAGGAAATAAAATCTCTAAATATATGTAAAAGTATTGTAAAAATTGAATTTATTTTACATTTTTATGAGTGAAAAAACTTTCTATTTTATCGTAAATCCGATACTTAATTTTATCAAATAGATCATATAGAACAACCAGAAAAAAATCAAGTCAATTGAAAAATATACATAAATGTTTTATCAATTTCAACATGTTAATTTCTCGAAAAAATACAAACTGAGAAAAATTACCTTTGAGAATTCAGCTTCAAAAATAATTTATTCTAAATCCTCTCTTTAATGATAAAATACAGTAAATTACGTATATTTATTTTCTAAGATATGTGATTTTAAATCATTGTTTAGAACTTTGATCTTCAAGAGAACTCTCATGCAAAATTTTCAATTTTTATTTTTCAGCAAATTGAAAATAATAATATTCCCCTCCCTTTAATAATAAAATAATATAAGAGTAAATTAAAGTAAAAAGTAAATTATACATATTTATTTTCTAACATATATGATTTTCAACTAATGTTTAGAACTTTATTCTTCGAGGGAATTCTCATGGAAAATTAATATATTTCTCTTTCTTTCTACATCAAAAAATAAATTATCTGCAAAAATAGCGGAATGAGCTCATTCTTTTAATTAACGCTATTTATAAAAATGATATTGATTTTTCCGCCATTTATTGCCTATGCGTGTAATTAGAGTTTTGAAAAGAATTATTTCGTGAATATTAATAATTCTTATTTTCTAATAAAAGAACTTCTTCCGTTGATTGATTATCTTTCATTTGAGATGAGAATTTATTGCTCGTGATATTTAAATGGGAACTTTGTACTCTATTTCCACCTTTCTAAGTTATACTTAATACATCGTGACATAGTGGAAAACATTTTATAACAATTAAATTGATTAAAAAAAAAAAAGCCTTATTGTTAGATTTGATTCATACGCCAGATTGTATATGATTAATAAAGCACTTTTTTAAAAGCATAGATAACCTATGAAAAAAAAAAAAAAAAAGAGAGAGAGAGAGAGAGAGAGAGAGAGAGAGAGAGAGAGAGAGAGAAACCCCATAAATGTTAATTGCCAAATTGCTTTTGTAGAGCTGAACTTAGAAATACCTTTGTTTTAATTTTAGATAATCATTTTCAGAGATAGCGTCGAAAATGTAGTGCAAAAATATGTCTCCCCTTCCATCTATTTCCGAATCTACAGAAACTAAAATAAAAAAAAAAAAAAAAAAAAAAAAAAAAAAATAGTAGTAGCTATTAATTTAAACCTTTCAGGAAAGCTATAGCGATCGTCCTAAGGTACATTGTTTCTGAGAAAAATGTATTTTTCCGTTGCACACAAATTTCGATTTGCAAGCATTCAGCAAAGGTGTTGAATAACGTTAAGGTTATCTATCGTAGAAGAAGTATAAAAGCATTCTTTTTAAAAAATTTCGAAAAAAAAAAAAAAAAAATCGTCGGAAATAAGCCGAGATATTAACCTTTAAAGCAGTGGTTCCTATTGTAGGGTGTCCCACCGGGGGGCATTTAGACTTTTTAAGGGATAATTCCAAATTTATTACTCAATCATTTGCTATGCATTTTTTTTTTTTAATTGAAAAGTATTGTTGTAGACTAAAAATAAATGATTTACAAATAAAATTTTAAAAAATCTGTTTTTTTAATTAAATTTCATGTTTCTAGTCAAAAGTTTAAATTATAACCTATACGTGGATAATTATAAGAATAATGTTTTAAAATAATGTGACAATTTTCAATAGTACTAAAAATCTCCAGAATTTTTCTGAATAATATTTTGTTTTACAATTTTTCAGCAAGCGCGAAAATTTCTGGCACTTTTTCTAGTTCATTTTTAAATCAAAGGCACAAACCTGGCAGCGCTGGCTATGGAAACAATTTGGTATCAAAAGACTCTTTCCATTTTTTTTTTTTTTTTTTTTTTTTTTTTTTTTTTTTTTATCAATAAACTATTTATCTGAGTTATAAGCGATTTTGGGTCACCGGACAACCATTTTTCGCCCTTGTCTGACTGATTTTTCTCCTTTCGTCCGGAAATTCGGCTCAAAGTTCCAACTTTGAAATTATCTGAAACATCTTTTGCGATTATCTTAAAAATTAAAACGTCTTTCGATCACATAGTTTCTGAATAAGAACATTTGCTAATTTCATGCGTTCCCGAATAAAACTGGATGAAAACTTGTGTCATAAAGTTGTCCCTTTAGATTTGAAAACAGCCTTAAGTTAAAAAACAAATTGTTCACTCTTTTTAGGTGCTTCGTAATTTTGTAAATACGTAGCACCTATAGCCGTCATTTAGTCTGTGCGCATATAATACAGCAAAATCTACCCAACCGAATCGCTTGAAGTTTAAAATATATAATTGTTGCATAATTTCGTCGAGTTATTTCAAATTTTAAGAAAATCGGATGTATAGTATAGTTTCATAATAGGGACAATCAAAAGTATTCCGTTGCATGACGGTCGATGGGAAAAATAGTTTCAAATGCATTTTAATGGTGTTACACTCTTTCGAACATAATAAAATTGATATGCATTTAATGAAGTATTACTAATATATACGTTCTGTACAATGTGTGTTGCTAAGAATATTTGTTATTAATTTACAGGGACATACAAAATATTCCGTATACTCTATTGTATGAGAAGTAATGTGCACTATTAAACCAAGATCTGAATATTTTTAAAACTTCATTAGGGTACAAATGCACCTCATTTTCTACGCTTGAGATGCAATTTCCATTTTTCCCCTTCATTCTGTGACACGGTAGTAAAAAGCGGATCGAACAATTTCCTACTTAAAACAAAATGATAGTGTGTAACTGAATTTTTGCGCTAAGTAGCAAGTCCTTTCGACCTTCATTTTACCTTACATGCATGGTACTTTGAAAGATTAAGTACTACTTACAACCGACAATCAATAAAAGGAACACGTGAAGGAAAAAGTAGTAATACGTCACTTTTTTCCCACCACTTAGATTAGCATTGATGAAAATGCTAACTGAATACTTAATATTTTTCTACGAATTTGAATTAAACATACTTGAATGTCGACAAAACACAATAGATATAATCAAATCATTTGTCTAGATTTTTACTTTACGAATTGCATTATTAGCTGTTGGCCTTCATATAAATGTCACTTTTTGGATGTTTTATTTTTCTGATAATTTTGTGTAAATGTTGCAAGTAAATGATGCATATTTTAACAAAATAAAGCCCATTATTCTAATTTTGAAATTTTTGATAATTTTACTTTGAAAGATTAACTACTACTAATTATCAATAAAAGGAACCAGTAAAAGAAAAAACGGTAATACGTCACTTTTTTCCCTCCATTTAGATTACAATTGATGAAAACGCTAACGGAATATTTAATATTTTTCTGCAAGTTTGAATTAAACGTACTTGAATTTGCCGCTAAAACACAATAGATATAATCAAATCATTTGTCTAGATTTTTGCTTTACGAATTGCATTATTAGTTTTTGGCCTTCATATACATGTCACCTTTGGAAGTTTTTTTTTTTTTTTTTTTTTTTAATAATCTTTTGTAAGTAAGGATCTTTTACAAGTAAATGATGCATTTTTAACAAAATAAAGTCCGTTATTCAAAAAGTAATTAAGTTAAGGGTGTATTCAAATCCAAACTGTTCATTTTCTGATTTATTTTTAAATTCAATTTTCCTCTCAAACGCGTCAAACTGGCAAATTCTGTTATTTAGAAACTACGTAATGTGCCGCGTTTGTCAATTTTTTGATAAAGGCTGAATATATTGCAAAAAATGATGTCAAAGTTGACATTTTCAACCGAATTTTCTGAAGCAGGAGATCTGGAAACGAAAAAAAATCGCCATAATGAGAAAATAATTGTTTATAAATCAAGTTCTAATTAATTGAGCGAAAAATTAAATCACGTGGCCTCTTATACGGGTGATTCTACGATAAGAGGTTATTCAAGTACATTGAGGATACGGCCAAAAAGAAAAGTTTGAGTTTTATCAAAAACCTTTAAATTATGATTTTTGTCCCGTTTATTTACCTTTTCATATAAAGGCAAGTCACTTTAAACATATTTTATAACTTTTTCTGGTCAGTGACTCTCTCCCCTGGCAGTTATCTTGACAGGAAAAATACGGCAGGGGAGAGACATTTTCACGATAAATTCAAATTTTTTAACTGACTGAATTAGTTTTGGGGTTAATTGTATATTTCACTTTAATTATTACTGTACTGTATAATTAGGGCAGTAAATGCAATTGAATTAAATAAATATGATAAGTTTTATGACTTACCAGGGGAGATACACGATCACCTTGCGAAATCACTAAACCGCACGGTCGCGTCGCAACAACTACAAATGGCGACGCTTAAATGGCTTGCGCGTTTAGTATTGCTAACTTCAAGCCGATCCTTGAATTTATATTTTTTTCAGCGGAATGAAATTTGACAAGGTAGATACACACACACACACACACACACAAAAAGGGACAAAAGTTAATTTTAAAAATTATTTAAAATTAACAAAATTATTTTATTTTTTATTTTATAATACGTAAGTATAATTACTTAAATTCCAATTAAAAATACATTAGTTAAGCATCTGACGGAAAAAATACATGCATTGTTTCAAAGTTAAATTGAAACCGGCAAGGGGACATGCCAGGGTAGAGACTTTTTTAGACTTTGTAAGAAATTTCAGAAAAATGTGTTTTAATTAGGCATTTAATCGTGATGTTATTTAATAAAGTATATTAAGATGATGCGATTGATTGCAAAAAATAGCAACATATAGAATAAAAAATCTGTTTTAAACGGATTGCCGTACAAATTACCTCTTATCGTAGAACCACCCATATATCTCTTCAAAAATCGCCTCAGCACGTTTCATGATTTTACTTTTAAAAATGAGTTTGAAAATGTTTTAGAAAATTTCGCGCTGTTGAGGGTGAAAAATTATTTTTTCGAATACACCCTTGAAAGATAACGTATGAGGACCCCCAGGAGCTAAGTTGTATAAGTGACAAGATTGAAAAAAAAAATGAACTAAATGCACAGACGACTTGGAAATAGTTTTCTTTCTTTTCAGATAATGAAATATAAGTGATTTTCTAAACTATGTGATGCTTTCTAGAGATAACCACTTTTGCAGAATAATAATCAATATCGATTAATTATAAATTTAACTGAAATTGTACTCTACTTTTTTCACATTTATTTAAAAAAAATCGTTCAAAGACCATAATAAAACAAGCAATAGTTTCCTATTTCAATTCAGTCAATTATTATTGATGTTCAAATTTAACTTTAATTATTTTTAAATTCAATTAACTCCTAATGGATGTTTTGTCACTTGTACCCCTTGACTTCTGAGGTTCTCATATAGCAACATATCATGCGTTCAGAAGTCAATTCGATTAACTCCTTTAAATAAAAAAGCTCATTTTAAACTTTTAAAGTTATTTATCTATCTATATATATATAAACTATATATTTTTTTCACCATATTTTGGTTAAACCCATGAATTGTTTTATAATCAAGAGTAATTATTACAAGGCGTGGGATTAAAATATAATTAGTAATTAAGATATCATTAAATGACAGGTATAAAAGGTACATCTTGTAAGAATTTAGAATTACTTAATTAAGGTAAAAATGACGATTTTTTAATACATTATTACATATATATGTATATTTGAAATTATAAAAATACGAACGAAATATATATAAAAAGAAACAATTCTCCTATAGGATCCCCTGAGTGGAAATTACATAAGCAACTTATAAATATATAGGAAAATTTCAACACAATCATGTCATTACTCGAATTTCTAAAAAAAAAAAAAAAAAAAAAAAAAAAAACAGTTATACTTAGATTGACTTTTGAACGCGTCATATAAATAACGTCAATACTTGAATGCAATAAAAGTATATTATTTAGCATACAGGAAAATGTGTTGAGATGTACAGGCTAATATCATTTGGCCTATAAATATTCATCATCATCTGCAACTGTTTCAGTGCACCAGTTTCAAGTCACGGTTCTAAAATTCAAATTCCGTTTTATCGTAAGATCAGTCCGTCTAACATTTGTACCTAAGGGCTTCACAACAGCTATTTTTTTAGGTATACAAGTTGTCAGCCTTTCATACAGCCCATTTTACGACCTGCGTGAATTATATTGGAACTATTCTTCAATACAGCACACCCATTCTACAGCACAGCAAAATATTACACTGCAAGTAAAACTAACGTAAAGTAAAAAAAAAAAAAAAAAAAAAAAAAAAATTGAATATTTGTATATATATTCGAATATATATACAATTTTGAATTCACGTAATCTCTTTGCATATAAAATAATTTATCTAAAAGTTGCTTTTTGTTGGAAATGTTCTGTAGGAAAAATAAAAAGGGTAACTTTGTGACATATGCTTTAATTTATTTTTGTTCGGAAATGCATGAAAATAGCTAGTGTTGTTAGTCAGAAACTGCCTAATTGCTCTCATTTTTTTTTTTTTTAATGCAATATATCTTTTATAACAAACCTTCAAAGTTGACGTTTTTGAGCGCATTTTCCGACGAAAGCAGAAAAACCGATCGAAAAGCAGGAGAAAAACGGGTGATCACGTGTCGAAGTAACTTAGAACTGACAGGTAATTTAACTATCATAAAATGGAAAAGTAAGTTCGATTCGAAATCGCTTCCATAGTCAGGCCTTCCAATTTTACAACTTTCTGTTAAAAAATGAATTTGTGTATGTGTCAAAATGTTTTACGCTAATTGAGCAGCGCACTTAGAACACCCTTAAGGCTCCGCTTCACTGAAACACCCCGATCGCGAAACCCCATGTTAGCCTATGGGAAAACTTTTAAGCGCGATTACTCATTTCCTAATATAATTATTAAAATACTGTTTTCACCGTCAGAAAGTGGACGTCAGATGCCGATGATGTGCGTTTTTCAAAATTGTCTACGCAAATTTTAAGTATCTTTAGGAGGATGATAAAACTTAATCAAATGGAAATTTCAAAGTTTACAGGAATTTTGTAAATACTTAAAATTTGCGTAGACAATTTTTAAAAACGCACATCATCGGCATCTGACGTCCACTTTCTGACGGTGAAAACAGTATTTTAATAATTATATTAGGTAATGAGTAATCGCTCTCAAAAGTTTTCCCATAGGCTAACATGGGATTTCGCTATCGGGGAGTTTCAGTGAAGCGGAGACTAGAGGCTATTTTGCTTACGCGAAAAAAACCGCTCGGCAGAACCTATGGGGGAATTTTTTTTAAATATCTCGTTCGTATTTCATAATTTCAAATATATATATATACAGGGTGTCCGAAAAGTCTGGAAACGGCCGAATAACTCGAGAAATACATATGAGATTGAAAAACGTAAATATACGTGTTAAATATTTTTAAATAAGCTACTCTGTGATACCAAATTTGACCTTCGAAACCGACCCCCTGGGGGTCAGAGGGGGTCCAACTTTGAAATCTTAAATTATAACCCCCAATTTTTATTGCAGATTCGGATTCTACGGACAAAAATACGTAACTTTTGTATTTGATGTTTATTTCAAATCTTCGTTTATCACGGTGTAATCGAGCATATTAAATCGATACATATTCCCGTTTTTCCAACGGGATTTTCCCTAATCGAAACTGATTGGGCAGAATTTTTGACGTCAAATTCCTCTTCTTTTGTAGGAATAGCGTTTCCTGAAAATCACCCGTGGCGATTATTTCAATAGTGCTACACTGTTAAAAATTTGACCCATTTGCTGCAGCGTCACTCCACAGCTATTATAGAATATCTCTGTTGTGACCTATGAGAATGCTCCATAACACAGTAAAGTAAACGTTTTCTATAAAAGCGGTGGAGTGACGATGCAGGAAAAGGGTCAATTTTTTTACAGTGTACTTTACTGTGTTATGGAACATTCTCATTGGTCATGAAAGAGATATTCTATAAAAGCTGTGGAGTGACGCTACAGCAAATGGATCAAATTTTTAACTGTGTAGCACTACCGAAATAATCGGCACGGGTGATTTTCAGGAAACGCTATTCTTGCAAAAGACGAGGAATTTGATGTCATAAATTCTCCCCAATTAGTTTCGATTAGGGAAAATCACGTTGGAAAAGCCGAAATATGTATCGATTTAATATGCTCGATTACACCGTGATAAACGAGGATTCGAAATAAACATCAAATACAAAAGTTACGTATTTTTGTCCGTAGAATCCGAATCTGCAATAAAAAATGGGGGTTATAATTTAAGATTTCAAAGTTGGACCCCCTCTGACCTCCAGGGGGTCGGTTACGAAGGTCAAATTTGGTATCACTGAGTAGCTTATTTAAAAATATTTAACACGTATATTTACGTTTTTCAATCTCATATGTATTTCTCGAGTTATTCGACCGTTTCCAGACTTTTCGGACACCCTGTATATATATATATATATATATATATATATGTATGTATGTATGTATGTATGTATGTATGTATGTATATTTGAAATCCCTATATATATCCCTTTTATATATACATATAATAACATTAAAAATTTGTCATTTTTACCTTAATTAAATCATTTTAAAATCTTACAATAACTACTTTTTTCCGTGTCTTTTAATAATATCTTAAATGTCAATTATATTTTAATTCCATGCCTTTAACCAACGCATTCTTTTATTTTTTACTTTAAAAAGTCTTAATCTATTAAAAGCGACACTTCTTCGTAAAAAAAAAAAAAAAAACCTCCTTAATATATTTTATTTCTTCATATTTTGAGACGTCAAGTTCTCCTTTCTTTCGATTGTTCTTAGTACAATTTTTGTCTTTATTACTTTTTGATATCCCAGCACATTTTGCGAGGATTCACGGATCAATTTGTTTATCTTTTAATTCTACACTGTCAATAAAGTGTACTGGCATTACGTTAGGCTTTACTCGCCCTGCTCGTATCGTTTTCAGCAATTCATTAGCCCCTCCCCCCCAGATTCCCCCTAACTTTCGTCTCGATGCCTCTTCCATAGGCCACTTTAGCGTACCCTTCATAAAATCTTTGAACGAAAAGAAATTAAGGGTGTATTCGAAAAAACGCTTTTCCACTTTCAACAGCTCGAAATTTTCTGGAACAATTTCAGACATATTTTTAAAAGTAGAAACATGAAACTTGCTGAGTAGATTTTTGAAGAGACGTACAAGGTGCCGTGTGATGTCATTTTACACTCAATTCATTAAAATTTGATTTATAAACAATTATGTTCTCAGTATGACCCTTCTTTTCGTTCCCAGATCTCCCGCTTGGGGAAAATCGGTTCAAAATGCCGTTTTTGATTGCCTTTTTTGCAATATTTTCTCATTTATCAAAGAATCGACAATCACGGTACCTTGCATACTTTCTAAATAAGACAATTTGACAGTTTCATGCATATGAGAGCAAAAATGAATTTAAAAATAAATCGGAAAATAAGCAGTTTGAATCAAAATACACCCTTAAATATAAGTGTTTCTCATCATCGTTTTGTGTCATCGGTTTTTATACTTCAGTCATGTTGAGAATTTTACGAAAATCTAAGGATGCGTGTTTAAAACTTATATACAGTAGGCTCTCGTTAATTCGAAATTGGATAATTCGAATCTTCGCTTAATTCGAACTAAACATGAAATCCCGAAATTTTCAGTGGCAGAATAACGTTAAAAATTTTCATTAATTCGAACTCATTTTCTCTTGATTTCGTTTAATTCGAACTAACGAGAATTCCGATTTTTCTTTTTTCTTTTCTTTCTCACGGATTTCAGATAGTGTTAATAACTTCTTTCTTTGATTTTTGTGAAAATTGTTCCAAACAAGAGTACATATAATCCAATGCATTTGATAACCACTTTCTTTAGTGCCCCGCTGTCCATCAGTGACGTGTAAAATTTTTCTTCCATCATGCTTGTTTCTAATCTTTCAATTAGTTTATGTATTTATGCATTCTAATTTAATATTAAGTCATATTCCAATGATAACAGGCGAGATAAATTTAAAAAACACTATAACATTAATTCCTTTGTAATAGTACCATATTAATCATGTTTTCATTTTACATTTTCCATAATACGAACTTCGGATAATTCGAACATTTCTTGTGGTCCCAATGAGTTCGAATTAAAGATAGCCGACTGTACCAGGTGGTGTTTTCAGAGACCATCACCATATCTTGTTGAAGGTTGAAATTTCATGATTAGACAGAACTTGATCAGTACATCAAAATTCAACTGGTCTTCAAAGTCATATCTTGGTGGAAAATACCTGCACCCCCAATTTTAGTGGTTGATCGGTATGTACATCATTTGTGGTTTCTTGTGCCAAAAAGTATGAAAACATGGATGACTGGGTAGCAGGATAACTCAATGGTACACTTACCAGTCAACGGGTAACATCGGGTTTTCAGTGGTTTTAAACCATGATATGACTTACAAGAACTTTTGTATTTTAATGTGCAAATTGAGTTTTAACTAAACCTGGAATTTCAACGAGCAACAAAATGAGCTAATGGTTTGTGTTTAAAGATAGAAAACCAACGATTATAAATGCACAAATAAAGTATGAGAAGGTAGCAAATAGCTATTTCGAATCTACTATCGAGATTCTTCATCAGTGCAAAACTCAGCGAGCTAAAAAATAGCAAAATTGTTTTGCTGCTTTTTAGCTCGCTGAGTTTTGCACTGATGAAGAATCTCGATGAGTAGAATCGAAATAGCTATTTGCTACCTTCTCATACTTTATTTGTGCATTTATAATCGTTGGTTTTCTATCTTTAAACATTTGTGCACAAAGGCTTCATTTGCTATTTTAATGGTTTGTGCTTCCGGTCCATTAGGAATGAGTTAGAAGTTTAGATTTTCACCTAAAAGCAGAAACATCACTTGAGTTTTTTAATTTAGAAATTTGAAATTGATTACAACTTGGTGCGACCAAAAATTCTTACTTTTCTTAACATTGCATTTTATTATCTTTTCCCTTTTATTTTGAAGTTTAATTTTTTGTTTCATTTTTCCCTTTATACATATGGAATTAATTGAAAACTGACATTACAAAAAATCTAATTTTACTTATACATTTACTTTGAAAATCGATTTTAATATTTCTGCTACAGGCGCATGATATTATGTTTGTTTTTTTTCATTTAAATACATATTAGTTCGGAATTTCTCACGACTCTTTTATTTCTTAATCTTCACAATAGAAAATGGGGGGAAAAAAGGTGGAGAACGAAATGCTGGGATAAGTTATTTTTTAATAAAGGATATCTGCGCAAATTTTTACAAATTACACTTCTATATGTATGCTAATTATTATGCATATTGATCCAGTTTTTCTCATCTAAATTTTTTTTTCTTTTTATAATCCATAGCGTTACGTAATTTATCATCAGTCAACGCTGCTTTTGTAAAGGTTTTTTTTATTTTTTTTATTTTTTTTTATTTTTTTATTTTTTTTTACGACGCAATCAGAAAAGAATTATTTCCTCCAAATTTCAATTTCATTAATAATGACTTCAAAAGACAAGATATTTAAATTTTTTAGCTTACGATTGTTTAAATCTTTAAATATATTTATCTTTTTGAAACTAAACAAATTGGTGGATTAAAATAAATAAATAAGTAAAATAAAAATAAATAAATAAATAAACAAAACAAATAATATAAAGTATACTTAATAATTTCGGATTGTCTATTAATGATGTCACATTTCAAGTGTGGGGATTCACAAAATAGACAAGAAAGAGATTGGGTTAACAAGTTGTGCCATCACATCTAAGTTATGAAAACAATTGCACAGTTATTACTTGCAAATAGCATAATAAAGCTTATATAGAAAATAGATACGTTTTCTTCAGGTAACATTGGGTATATATTTTTTTTTTCTTTTAATTTTCAACAGCTTGAAATAAAACACACGAGATCTTGTTTTATAATACTTACATTATTACTTTGAAACCATCTCTTCAATTTTGAACAATACTGTAATAATGTGTCAATACTTAATACTAAACATTAAATAAAATAAAAAAATTGTAAAACAGCCTATTTTACTAAAATTTATTTTTATTTTAAATTAAATTTTTTTAAAATCCCCAATTTTCTTACAAATATGAATGTCTTTGCTTCGATTTTTTTTCACATTCATTAGGACATACTACATAAAACATTAGAACATACTACATAAAACAATAGAAAATTCTATATAAAATATTAGAACATACTACATGGATTTTTAGATGTATGAAATTTAACATGTAATAGTATTTTTTTCTATCGTGCATATTAAAAAATAAAGGAAATTTAACAAACTCTCAATTTCAATATATTTTTTTTAAATAACTAACTTGAATGTTAAATCCATGCATAAAAATATTAAATACACCATGGTGAACAACTAAAAATAAATTCAAACCTCTCTCTAAATTAACAAAAAAAAGTTTTAGTATTTATCGAGCAAATAAATTATAAAAATCTGAACAGGGAGAAAAATCATTTTAAATTTTTCATTTGAATGGGTAATTGCGCTGGATCTAGTAACACAATTTACGACAGTTATATCTTGCAACATAATTGTCGTTTTCGTAAAAATGAGGTGTCAAAATATTCACAATTAAAGAAGCTTTCCGTTAATATTTAAAAAAGAAAATCAATATTTTGGTCAATTTCAAAATAGTGTGTCCACTTAAAAAAGATTGATAATATGAAAAAAAAAAAAAAAGTGATTTCTGAATAAGTGTGAATGCGGGGGATGGGGGGGAGGAGGAATCATTTGAATGTGGTAATCTGTAAAATAGGGAAAGAGAGAAGTTAAAAGAATACTCAAAATTTGTGATACAATTAATGGTTGACTCCTTATATCACGTTTTCAATTTTTGTATTCTGTGTTTTGGATTAAAAAATCAGATGTATCACCGTTAATAACCAGGTTTTCTTTTGAGTCATTATACTTTTTGGATTAAAAAAAAAAAAAAAAAAAAAAAACAGTTGAACCCCGTTATAACGAGCTGTAAGGGACCGGTGTTTTTGTTCGCTATATCCGGTGATTCGTTTTATCCAAAACGTTAAAAATATTAGAGTTTACAAAATATGTATATTATTACATGGTACTTATATGTTCAATAATGATGTATTAAGAAAAAAGAGACGTAAAATCTATTACATAGGATCATTAATGAAGGGAATTGACTAAAACTGATTACATTTAACTGAAACAATTCATAATAAACTAAAAATTAAAACGAATAGAAATGCAGTACAGCGTCGATTATCCGAACAAGTCGAGGCTGACTCTGGTTCGGATAAATGAGCAGAATGATGCTGACTGTACTAGAATGCTTACACTTTATAAGCAGGCTTAGAATGACTGGTAGAACAGTGGAAAAGTAAAAAAAGAAAAAAAAATCATGGTCAACATAAAAAAAATGTTCGTTATAACCGATCTTTAAGATTTTGGAGTTCTTTAAAAGGATAAATTTGTATTAAATACAATAAGAAAACGGCGGGACCAAAATTTTCGTTCGTTATATCCGGGAGTTCGTTATAACCCGGGTTCGCTATAACGGGGTTCGACTGTACATGTTTTTAAATTGCAAGGAAAGTCAAAAGAAAGAATTTATGCAATATTTAATCTGTGGAATGGTTAACTTGTGATCTTTGTTTTTATACATCGTATTGTAAGGATCATCCATTAATAATTAAGTGGCGCAAATTTTGTGGGGTTTTTTTAACCTCTGTCTTCTATAAGTAGCTAATTCAGTCATCCGGAAAAACTCGCTCACTAATACTAATCCTAGGAATGAAGTTTTTTTTATGATATCTCGTTTGTATTTTAATGTTTTAAAATGATTTTTTCGCTTTGGATAGCTGAGATTGATCGTTATATATTCCCTTTTTTAATTTTTCGATTTTGTTTCCAGATAATTTTCAAGAGGTTGCTTTCACTTTCTGAAAATGAAAGTGTGCTAATTAAAAATTTCTACACACAAAATTGAAAAAGTAAAAGACGTGTTTTGTATAGATAGATCGATCTCAGATAGCCAATGCAAAAAGAATTGTTTAAAAAACTGAATTGCAAACGAGATATCTTTAAAAGTTTCTTACCACAGGATTAACATTAGCGATCAGATCTTTTCAGGTGACTGAAGTAGCCTCTTAAGGTTAGAATACGCATATCATTCAACTATTTTGAGTATCGGCGTCTTTTTTGTGGGCACGCGGTGTTTTTCACTTATAATAGCTTTAGAATGAAACTGATGAACATCGTGGTGGAGAAAAAAAATTTCTCCAAGTAGATGTAGTGTTCTTATCGCCTTTAAAATAAACACATTTGGGAATATGCAGTGTTGAATTCAGGGGGTGGCCCGGGGGTGGACATCCCCCCGGAGCTATCAACTATCCCCTTGGAAAATTTGAAATTTTGTTTTTTCAATTGTAAAAAAAGTGTAATTTCCCCCCCCCCCCGGAACTCTATTGTGTCCCCCGCGGAGCCACAGAAGTCCCTCCCGGAGAGAAGTGTCTGAATTCAACACTGGGAATATATCACGGACGGTTGGAGAGGAATAGATTTCCTGGATAAGTGTTGAAGGAAGACAAAACAAGTGCTTAAACTGAGATTTATGTCACAAAATGTCACCTTCCCTCCACCAGTTGTGACATTTCTGTAAGCATTCATTGAAAGCGAATTTTATGCACAAATTCGATCTATAACTCGTGCATGTGAATAGTTACAAGCTGTTGAAATTTAAAGAAAAAAGTAATAATATACCTGCTACTATATTATTAAAATTTCTATTTTTTTAATAAACTTTATATGCTACCTTCAAATAACGCTAACATAATTACTTTCATATTTCAGATGTGACGCCACAATCAGTTAATCCACTCCTTTCATTTATCAGATTGTACCACACTTTGTGCCTGCCCAATTGTGACCAACATTTTTTTTCACGTATATAAGAAATGTTAAATAAAGAATATTGCCCAGTTAAACTGATGGCATTGAGCTCACAGGCTATGCATACTAATTGTACATTACAGCCTTATATTTTCAAGGGTTAATTCTGTTCGAAAAAAAAAATTAAAGAGGGGGGGGGGATCAGCTCTCCCCTTTCCCCTTTTTTATACTTAATCATAGAACCCTCTAAATTGATCAGGGACATGCTTTATCATATAAAAAATTCATATCCAAAATTTAGAGCAAATCGGAAAATTCTTAATAAAAACCCATTTATATAATTTAAGAAGAGTTATCCTTCTCTTTTATATACTTAACCATTAAACTTCCAAAACTATTCAGAGATTTGAACGAAATCTGACAATTCTGCGTGCAAAACCCATTTATATAAATTAAGGGGAGGGGCATTAGAACCTTCGTTCCCCCTGTTTATACTTATTCAACGAACACCTAATAACTGTCACAGAATCGTCTCATCAGAATGATCCTATATCTAAATTTTGAACAAAAACTGTTAATTCTGCATGAAAAACCCATTCATATCAATTAAGGGGAGGGGCATGGGCCCCCCCGTTCCCCCTCTTATACATATCGAATGAACTCCAAAAACTAATGAGGGAAGCGCCTTATCAGGATATACCTATACGCAAAATTTCAAGTGGATGGGATATTTTTATCATGAGTTACCGCGTTACGTACGAACGTACGCACATACATACAGAACGGGCAGGCACATAAGCTCTCAGGCTATGATAGCCTGTGAGCTAAAAAGGGGAGAAATTGGTGGGAATGGAGTCTAACAGATAGTAGAACTAAACAAAATTGCAAATGGTTTCTTATAGGGCTTTTTTAGTGAGCTATGTGCTATATAAAACTGGTTTGCAGCAAAAACGTACGAAATGTACAAAAATGAAAACTTTAATAATTTTACTGTGCATTAAGGGTGTTCTTAAATAAAAAAGGGCAATTTTGTGACATAAGTTTTAGTTTATTTTTGTCCGGAAATGCATGAATATAATACATATAGATATTGTTATTCAGAAACTATCTAATCGCACTCAATTTTCTGTTTTTTAAAAAATGCAATAGATATTTTAGAACAAGCCATCAAAGTTAACGTCTTGAACTGCATTTTCTGACGACAGTAGAAAAGACGGTCAACGGAAGGGGGAAAATCGCGTGATCACGTGATCAAAACAGCTTCTAATTCGGTAGGTAATTTATTTCATAAAATGGAAAGTTCGATTCTAAACCACTTCCAAGTCAGGCCTTCCAATATTATGTCTTTCCGTTAAAAAATGAATTTGTGAATACGTCAGAACGTTTTGCGCTTATTGAGCAGAGCAGCTGAGAACACCCTTAAGACATCATTTGTAGACTCCATTAGTAATGAAAAATTATTAAATACATATTTATTTTATGTTTTTAATGGTTTTCAATGCAACAAAGTGAAATAAAATAAAATAATCTTAAAAAAAAAAAAAAAAAAAAAAAAAAAAAAAAAAAAAAAAACGTACTTTGAGTCCCCATGTAACATCAAACTATGTACAAAAAATAAAATTTATTTTTTCTCGCTATTCAATCTTTCTTAGCTATCAGTTTGCTAATATAAATCCATAACCGAAAAAAACCACAAACTGAAATACACAAATAAACCTTGGGGTCTAAAGAGGATGTTGTGTAATTAATGTATGGCCCCTTACATTATTTTTGAAAATAAATTTAAACTCATATTTAGTTTTTTTTTTTTTTTTTTTTTTTTTTTTCAAAAATTCAAGAATAAGTGTGCTTAAATGTATAAATGATTTATTTATAATTTTAAATGCATAAATTTAGATATTTTAGGTACAATTGCATAAACTTCCTTTAAAATTTGATTCACCAATTGCAACGTTTTTAAGTTTAGGGAGTTGAAGGTAATTGTCACCTGCTGCTACTAAAATTCTATGTTTTTTTTAAATCACATTTCCTTTGAAGATTGATTTTAATATTTGTAAATACAGACGTGTATCATTTTTTATTTAAATACGTATTAGTTCAGAATTTTCCCGACTTTTCCTGTTTCGTCATCGTCCTTGTAATAGGAAATGGAAAATACAGGGGTTAAAAAAATAAAGGAGGGTGGAATTGTGAAGCCATTTTTTTATAAAGGAAAAATGTGCCTCAAACTTTTACAGGTTACTTTTCTGCATGCATGATAATGATAATCAGAATACCTGTTTGCTGAGTTTTTCCTACTTCTAGTCTTTTCTGTTATTGTTTTCATGTGACCTGTAAGGTTGTGTAATTTTTCATCTGTCAACACTGTGTTCTTAGGGTATTTTTTTACTATACATGAAAAAAAAAATACATTATTTATAACTGTAAATTTATTTTACAGGGAGACTTGAAAAAATACGCATACTTTTCGATCGTTTAAAAATTGAAATAGACTTATTATCGTTAATAAACAGGTTTTCTTTAGTAAAATTTTAAGAGGGCTCACGACTTTATCTATACGGAAAAACATGTAAACAGAGCTCTCGCTTCGAGTCCATATAAAAACAGAAGTATTCAATGTAATTAATTCAAACTTTCTGATATTTTAAAGACATGTTTGTAGTCTTATAAAATTATAAAATGAAGTACTTCAATGTAATATAATAAGAAATATAGCAAAAATTGTATAACACAATTTTCGAAAAAAAAAAAAAATATTTTTTATATTACCATCCGTAAGATATCTTAAGTTGAATTGACATAAGAACCTAATTTTTGCTTTAAAATGATCAGGAAACGTTACTCTATAGAATGAATTAAGGATATAACTATCACAAAACAACTTTATTAAAAAAACTCTCAAATTTGAAAAATTTAAAAAACCCTAAAAAATACACTTTTTTTCATTAAAAATATTCAAAATATTAAACTATCTAAAATATGTTAATTCATTCCATAGATAATGGTGTTATAACATAAAAAAAAATCAAGCCATTCTATTAAATAGTTTTTTTTTTAAATCTTACGGTTAGTCGTCAAAAATCAAGTTTTGAGAAAACGCGACTTAAAGTTGAAATTATATGGGTGCCGCTATGAAAGTGTTGATACATAAATGCTTATAGCTCCGTTAAAAAATGCAAATATTTCTATGCGATTTTTTGCATTGAGTTCAGAATTAATTAAACAATCAAACTAGATCATTAAAAAAAAAAAAAAAAAAAATCGATTTTTTGAAAAGTTTTTAACCCTTGGGCCCCCCTAACCTTTTCAGTTCCGAAGCTAAAATAATAATATACAGAGATGCTTATACATTGTTTTTTTCAAAAACAAAATGACATTGTAAATGGCAGAAAAATCATCTTTTCTGATGTTGATCCTTTATCTTCTTAATAATTTAGCTTCAACAATATGGGTCAAAAACTAAAAACTCCCTTAAAACACCAATTTAATAACCAATAACCTAAATTTATGCAATAACAAATTTAAGAGCTTTAAATAAGTGAATAATCTACAAATCCTCAAAACTAATTATTGAAAAAAAAAATTAAAGTTAAATGATTATGAAAAATTATCACATTCTTGGTCCCACTATCTTTTGGATATTTTTAGGCGTTTTGCAAATAAAAACAGATGAAAATAACATTTATTTTATGAGGGATTTAGCTCAGATGCAGGCATTTATTCGTTTGCTTTTAATGCAAAAAGCATTTACCGGGTGTCCCAAAAATGACTGATGGATTTTAAAATTCAATAACTTGCAAATGGTGACAGCTATTTAAAAACTTTTTACAGGAGGGTTATGTATAATGTCAGGAGTTTTTTTACCGTAATGTTTTTATTTTAGTTCGCATCTCAAACAATAGGTAGCGCTGACGGCGATTGAAGGCCAGGTGATCAGATCTGAGTGAAGCTTCGACCTGGCCTTCAATCGCCGTCAGCGCCACCTATTGTTTGAGATGCGAACTAAAATAAAAACATTACGGTAAAAAAAAAACTCCTGACATTATACATAACCCTCCAGCAAAAATTTTTTAAATAACTGTCACCATTTGCATGTTATTGAATTTTAAAATCCATTAGTCATTTTTGGGACACCCGGTAGATACTAAGAAGTGATGTAAAAATGTGAAAAAGACATTTTAGTTTTAATAAGTAAAACAATAGAGGTCCTCGAATGACCCAGGGACCAAAGAGGTTAAAGATAACATTACATTTTTCCATCTCAAAGAAATCTGAAATAAATGAAAGATGTTTGCACGTTGCAACTTTTTTTTTTTTTTGGTCCTTTTACATAATTCTTGTTAACCCTTTGGAGTATGGTGGTTCTATTAATGGTACATGTCTTTTCATCGAGTATTATTTTGTCTTAACAATTACTTAGTTACTTTCGACATATAAAAATAATGGTATATGGCTGCCTTTCTTATTATGACTTTATTTATGTATTGACATTTAGTCGTAATAATAATAATAAAAGTTTAGACCGTTAACAATTCCTTTATTTTATCCAGATATTTCACTCGTTAAATTTAAAATGTAAGTTACTTTTCTGAACGTGTCACGTGTGATGACAAAAATGCATTAAAAAAGTTTTAATGCTCTCTCAAATCCTGTTGTACCACGTTATTTCCTAAAGGTCTTCAAAAACTCTTCCTTAGCCTATTTTCATATAGATATGAACTGAATAATACATAAAATAAATACATTCGCAAGATTTCAGACAATAACATGACCTTTAAACTTCAGTAAGTGCATTTGGTTAGTTACGATTAATATTATTTAAATAAAGGTAATTTTGTTCTCAAACTTGGAAAAAAAATCGGAACCCGAATGGGTTAATAATAAAAGAGACTATTTTATAGTAATCTTTTAACTGTCACTTATAAAATTTATTTTGATTTTCTATTTGTGAAGTTAGAATTATTTTTTGTGTGTCACTTATGTTACTCTCAAAAATCGATTCGATTCATTTCTATTACTTTACGAAAATTTATCGGATGTATGCTTAAAACTGGAATGGTGTAAGTATGGACTGATTAAATTTTATTTAAAAATAGCTTTTTGAAATTTCATCCAATTTTTTCACTTGAATATTTCATTTTCTATTTAAGTTTAGGCGGATGAAAATAGTTGCAATCTCGTGCTAGGAAAATGTAAATTTTTCTTATCATATTTCATTCCCAGTTAGATTTTAATATTTGTGTTACAGATGCATAAATCTATGCAATCGTTATTTATTTTTTATTTCTTCTATCTTTTCAAGAAGAAAGGGATTCGTGAAAATTTTCGAAATCCATTTTTAGAGAAATTTATTTTTTGTTTTAGGGGTCAAAGAACACCAAAAGCATGTTTTTACAAAATGTTTTTGTGTGAGTCTGTCAGTCTGTCTATATGTCAGTATGTGAAAAAAAATTGTGGGAGCTCTATCTCAAGAACTAACACATGGAATTTCAGAGAACTTTGCATACTGTTAGACTTTGATATAAACTAGATGTGATTAGATTTTGGTGTATATTGCTCAACAGGGGGCGCTGCTAGCTGCATTATTTGCAGTTTGCACAATAGCCTTACCACAAGAATTATTGCATGGATTTTCATAAAACTTTATATTTAGTTACTACTAGATGTAACATGGTGCTGATTATGTTTTGGTGCAAATCGCTCTAGAGATGGCGCTGCTATGCTGCGCCATATATATATAATATGATGTGTACGATATGTCGTTTTTTGGTTTTATTATTTTATTATCTCCATTTTTCTGTCATATGATATATGAATACTTGATGTTTTAATTAACCACGTGCGATATCAGGGTTAAGGTAGTGCATTTGGGATTCATTCTACTTTATAGCTCATAACTGTTTTATTTTATCCATATCCATTATAGATTACTTGGCATTTCTTTAATTAATTTTGGTTTTATGTATGTTGATAGTCCCAAATTCGTATTGTTTTGTTTTTTCTTGGCAAATACGAAGATGAAACCACACACTTCATTTGTAGTTCCAAAGTATTTGGGACCTGAAGATTCTGCTTTGGTTCTACAAATTCCATTTGTATTCATACTATTATTTTTTCCTTCCACATTCAATGTGCTATAAGTTATTAAATTCAATGGTTAATTTCTAATGGTTAATATTGTTTACTATTAATGGTCTTATATACAGGGTGTCCAGTAAATGACTGACCCATTTTGAATGTAAATAGCAAAAAAAAAAAAAAAAAAAAAAAACGCTTTGACATAAAAAATGTGCGGTTTGCTGCATTGTTATCAGAAAAGCAATAAATTTTTAGATATGGACGTTCTTAAAATAGTTCGAATTTCGGCCAATAGATGGCGCTGACGGCGGCAACAGGCTGTTGAAATTCAGACATTACTCTAGTTTTCATACGCATGAGCTTTTTGGCTCATTTCGCCAGAGTCGAATCTCTGTTGGCATGTTACATCGACGCTCCACTCATCTGCAGAAATAGAGATTTAAAATAATATTTATGGAAAATAATGCCTATTTTACTTAATAAAAACCAACAAAATATTCATTGCCTTTTCACACATTTACCATAAGTAAACTGTATTCGAAAAATGTTTTTGTAACCGGTTAACTGATTCTCTTTTTTAAGTACAATAAATTGAAAACATGGGATAAACACCGCTTACATGAAGATAGACTCAACAGTCGCGATTTTTTTTTTTTCGGATATTTTTGAGAACCTAACCCTCGCGAATAATAAGAGATTACTGTATATATTTTTTAAAAACTTATAAATGATTTATGTGTAATAACTTAATATGTTTTATTTTTAAAAGCATCGCTATCGCGCCTTATCCCGCCATTTCTTCCCTATGTATTTTAATTTTCCGCGACAGTTTTTATATTTTTATTTGGACAGTTAAAATTAATTTGAAAAATGTTGCTACAAAAATTCTAATTTTTCTTATCACATTTCCTTTAAAGATCGATTTTAATATTTGCATTACACATGCATAAATATTTCTATGTATCATTTTTCATTTAAATACGCATTAGTTTGGGAAAATTTCAGAACTTTCCTGTTTCGTAATCGCAAATAAAAATGCAGAGGAAAACACGGGATGGGACAACGACTAATCATTTTTTTAATGAAGGAAAATGTGACCGAAACTTTTACAATTTATACTTCTGTGTGTAAGTTAATCGGTATACGCATTAGCACGTTTTTCCCCCTGCTTTTTTTCGTTGATTTTATATGATTCGTTGTGTTGCGTAATTACCACCTTTCAGCTCTATGCCATTAAAAGTAGCCAAGTTTTTATGACGTATACAGTAAAGAATATTTTTACAAATCTGAATTTCATTTAGACGGTGATTTATTAGCATCATGAATTTATGTTTATCATCGATTAAATTTGAAATGTTCATTTTCTTTATTTTTGAAATAAACAATTTTTTTAAATAATGATATTTTTGCGATTTTTTTTTAAAAGATTAACAAATATGTATTATAAAGGTACATTTAGCTTTACGTTTAATATAAAATTTTACTGACATATAAAGTAAACAAGTAAGAAAGATTATGCGTTAAGCTAGATTACCAGACACTTTCAACACTTCCTGATATCTTTAACAAAACTTCGTTAATTATGCAAAATAAGTATTCCATACTTTTGAACAGCCTTGTATTTGATTTGTCGGTTGATATATATATGGGAAAATTGATTAAGTTGCTTTGTTGTTGTCTAGGGGTTCAAGGAATTGGCCCGGGCGATTTCTTTGAAGAAGAATCTTGACTACTTTAATGTATAAACTTTCTTGGATATTTACATAAGTATATATACATTGCATCATAAATATATTGCATGTTGGTATAATATGACATATAATTAGAGGCCGTCTGCCCCTCAGAACTTGCTAAAGTTCCAGTGTAGCTGCGGAGACATTCCGCTTACAGCAGGTGCGGCATTCACGGACTTTTAGGCGAGAAAAACTTTTCAGCGAATTTTAACTCCAACATTTTCCCGTTCAAAGAGGGGCAAAGATTACAATAGTCTTTGAAAAAGTCGGAGGAAAAGCTGGAAAACCAGTTTCTACTCGTGCCAGGCGTTAAGATTTATCGCCTACTCGTATCAATCGCTTATCTCTAATTCGTTGAAATGTTCGATGTTGGATGAAAAATCTGGGCTACTCCAGACTTTTTTGCGACTGCCGAAAAAAGTTGGGGAGACATTGCAGTTTGCTATTACACGGGGTATTGGGAGGACATTTCACGAAAAGTTGGAGGAAATCAAGTGTTGGCTCAAAAGTCTTACTGAATGTTGGTGAATCTAATAGCGGTTATCCCTTTAGCTGGCCCGTCTTGCCCTATTTCCTTCCGAGACGTTCGGTCGGCTTTTAGACCGTCTATCTGCAGCCGAAATCCAGTTAGCATCTGTTATCTCCTGTCCTGAAAAATTACCTAGCTCTTTACAATTTTCGTGGTTCGCGAGTCTAAGCTCGTCATCTCGAGCCTCATCATCGAAGGTTGCTTATTCAGCAGTGCAGAGTTCAACTCTTGTTGCTGGGTGCCTTGTGGATAGATCCCACATATATACTATACAATTTGAAATTTAGTTTAATAAGAAATTGCCTAGCAGGTTGAAATTTCTCTTTCAGCAATTTATACTAATAGATGGAAACATACTTGTATACTTTTGTTCAGCGCTGTAGTTTACTTAGAAGTTTTACGCGGCAGTATTTAGCTAATTAAAAAAAAAAAAAAAAAAAAAAAAAAAAACGCTTAAAACTACTGAAATTACATTCTCAAAAAATATCAGTCATAGGCGTCCATGTATCCAGTTCTTTGCGTAGCCTTGTATATTATTTTATTTATATTCTACAAACATTTCTTTGTAAATTAAATGCAGGTCAGCGTAAAAATGCATAATTTATTTAAAACACCCGTTTAAGTAATTTACGCTCATATTCAGTAACAGTTGGGAGCTCTTTTGTGTAGCCCTGTGTATCAACTATAGCATTTATAAACACCATATAATTGCATAGATTTAGTGAAGGTTAAATGCACATTTAATAATTAAAATGCATTTCAACCTTCCCTCAGCTATCACAGGGCTGCAGAATATGTCCGATCCGGCGATCTAGGATCAGGGGGAAATTTTGGCCATCTAGGGAATTTTCGCACAAAAATGTGCAATTGATTTTGATTTTAACTATTAGAAATATCCGTATAATGACCTTTTACAAAATTGATCGCTGAAAAATATATATTCGAGCATATATTGAGAAAGTTTGGGAAGAAAATCTATATCTATAGCAGAATTTATGTAAATCTACATATATATGCGAATTTCGGTAAAAATTAATGAAAAAATGCGAATTTTTTTCAAAGAACTGCGTAAAGATGTGAATTCTGTTGAAGAAATGTCAAAAAACACGAATATTGACAAACAATCAAGGGAAAAAAAATGTGATTTTTGCCCAAATGATTGAGGAAAATTCCTTGAATTTCATCAAAAGATCGTATAAAATATGCGAATTCTGGTAAAAGATTGTAGAAAATATACGAGTTTTGTCGAAAAAACCTGTATTTTGTCAAATGATTGTGGAAAACACTCGAATTTTGGTGAAAGATCGTGGAAAATATGCGAATGCTGTTAAAAAAATCGTGTAAAAGACCTCGAATTTTGTCGGAGGATTGCGAAAAAACCGCGAATTTTGTCAAAGGATCGCATAAAAAACTCTAATTTTGTCAAAATGGCATGAAAAAAAAATATCATCAAAAGTCCCGTATAGGCCGTAAAAGTTCAGCTTTTTCGTTGCTGGGCCTGTACTATGTCTGTATCGTAAAAGTTTGGGGGAAATTTTTATATGGATTGGGGAAAATTTTGGGAGTATAAACATTTTTCTGCACCCCTGTATATGCAGTACTTCGGAAAGAAGATACAACTTGAAATCTTTTGTGTGTCCCTGTAAATGCTATGCACACCGTATTATGGCTGACGATATCGTATAATCTATATTGAGCTTCAGCGACGTATATAAATTTTATTATTCATAAAATAGTTTAACATAAATAAAATATGTCGCATGCAATCCCCCCCCCCCCCTTTACCAATATGTAATGGAATTCTTTTGTCTGACCCTGTAAATGAATAATAGCTATTTTTTTCACCGCAAATTTTACAGAATACATATTTCAGTGTACTTCGTAAAGTATATAAATTTGAATATGTTTGGCAGGGTGTAACATCTTTAAAATTCATTTGCGTTTTTTCCCCACAGGCCATAATGTAACGGTAAACTTTTGACTGTACCTGTAAATAAACTAATCATGCTAGAAACTTCATTTGAAATAGGGTTCGTGCTAGGGTAAACGTCAATAGCATCCAAAAATTTCAGGGCAATCCGAGTACATTTACAGAAGCTAGAGTGCGGACAGACGGGCAGACGACCAGATGGACAGACGGCCAGACAAACCGAATGCATAAGGGTGATTCTACGATAAGAGGTTTCAAAAACATAGAGGATTCGGCCAAAAAGAAAAGTTTGAGTTTGATCAAAAACCTTTAAATTATGATTTTTGTCCCGTTTATTTACTTTTCCTTATAAGGGCAAGTCACTTTATACATATTTTATAACTTTTTCTGGTCAGTGACTGGCTCCCCTGGCAGTTATCTTGCCAGGGGAAATACGGCAGGGGAGAGACATTTTCATGTAAATTAAATTTTTTTAACTGACTGAATTAGTTTTTGCGTTAATTGTGTATTTCACTTTAATTATTACCGTTTTGTTTTATTAGGGCAGTAAATGCAATTGAATTAAATGAATATTATAAGTTTTATGACTTACCAGGGGAGATACACGATCACCGTGCAAAACCACTACACCGCACGGTCGCGTCGCAACAACTAAAAATGGTGACGCTTAAATGGCTTACGCGTTTAGTATCGCTAACTTCAAGCCGATAGATGTCCTTAAGCGCTACTTCCGATATAGCTATCCTTGAATTTATATTTGTTTCAGCGGAACGAAATTTGACAGGGTAAATACACAATAAAAGCGGGACAAAAGTTAATTTTAAAAATTATTTGAAATTAACAAAATTATTTTATTTTTTATTTTATAATACGTACGTATAATTACTTAAATTCCAATTAAACATACTTTAGTTAAGCATCTGATGGAAAAAATGTATGTATTGTTTGAAAGTTAAATTGAAACCGGCAAGGGGACATGCCAGGGGAGAGACTTTTTTAGACTTTGTAAGAAATTTCAGAAAAATGTGTTTTAATTAGGCATTCAATCATGATGTTATTTAATAAAGAATATTAAGATGATGCGATTCATTGCAAAAAATAGCAACACATAGAATCAAAAATCTGTTTTAAACGGATTGCCGTACAAATTTCCTCTTATCGTAGAATCACCCATAAACACTTATCAACTGTATTTCCTTAAGCAAACTCGTATCAAGTTTGAGCTTTGGGCTTCTAAAGGTCATATTGGGTGCATAATCTAAGCCTGCGTTCAAAAGTTTGTTTGCTTCTTGCAAGAAAAGGTATTAATACTTGTTATTCTAGAATTTATGGTTATTCACAAGAAGGATGGGGAGATTCAGCAATGGAAATAGCATAAGAAGATTGAAACGACTGGACGAAATGATTGTTCTCCTTCAGAATGTTTGTCCATTTCATTCTATAGCTATTTAAGATAAAAAGCATAACATAACCGAAAAAAAAAAAAAAAAAGATGCGGATAATTGAATATAGTTGAATATGTCTATTCTTATGTTAAAGTTTCAAACAGATCCTACAGATGGTGGCATCATTGTATTGCTCAAACGTTGCTCTTCATTTTTTCTTTTTTACTTTCCTAGGATCGGAATCGATCTGAAATTTATTCGATGAATCCACATGTGCTTCTTTTTGTTGTTGAGATTCCGCTTTCTTTTATTGATGACCACAGAACGTTTGAAAAAGTATGGCAAGAGAACTTATTTACGAGTTTTCGTCGAGTAAAGAAAGCTACAGCTGCCAACTCTTGTGACTTTTTGGACCAGAAAAATTTAACTGAAATTTTTGCTTTATCGATGGATTACGGCGATTTGCAATGATAAAATTTACTGTAAAATTTTTGTGATGCAAAAAAGCAGAAGATGTTGGCAGCAATGGGTAACGCAAATAAAAGCGAATGAATCGAACTTAAAAATGCAAATTTCAACCGGAACTCTATAAAGTCCAACCTTCCGGAATTGCTAAAATCCCACTAGCAAGAAAATATTTCAATTCAACGCGGATTCTTCCAACCATATGAAATGTGAAAGTGTTTTAGAGACATGAAAAATAAAGCAAAAAAAAAAAAAAAAAAAAAAAAAAAAAAAAAAAAAAGAAAGAAAAAAGAAATGTGAAGTTTCTTTTTCATCTAAACAAGAAACATCCCAGCGTAAGTTCCCACTGTTTTTGTGTGTTCCGCACATTCATTACTATAACTTCAGAGACCTTGCCTCACTCAACATCATCAGTTCTGGCCCGGTGATTGTCGTCTCACCATGTGTTACATCTGAAAGCGAAACCACCCGAAATTCTTTTCCCAGCACTTTGTTTACATCCTCTGCTCTGATCCGTCTCTTGAACTTCCCCCTGCATCTCAGACCCAGGCGTTCCAATCCACGTCTTGGAAACGCAACAACGTCCTTTCGACTTTCCCCCTCGCTTGGATGTTCTTGGATCTCCCTTTTCGCATTACTAGAGAAGAATGGAAGAAGAAAGTAAAAAGTATAAAAAAGTAAGGAATAGAAAAAAAGGTGACCTTTTCGCATCACTGTGTTCTTGCGGTACAGCCCTCAACTGAGGTAACGTGAGGTAATGTAACTTAGCAATCCCCTCCCCTATCCCCTATTGAGTGATTCAAGCTTCGAAGTTGAAAGTGCCCCGGGGTGATATTAAAGCATATACGATTTATACGGTAGAATAGAAATGAAATCTAAAATGAGGTTGGAATAAATGTGATGGATGGCTGTGTACGCCCGCTTTTCCATAGAATTTATTAAATTGTAATGGGCAGTTAGTCAACTGGTAAATCTGAAGATGGAGATTTGGGGTTGGCTGGTGAGATTTCTTGATCTATGACCTTATCAGAGATATTAATATTGGGGTGAGGAACATCTACATTAAATTATCGAAGGACTTGGAATATGTTATCCCAACTTATTACTTTAGGAATTTGGAAATTAGTGATTTCAATTTAAACGAATAATAAAACTATTAATTTGTAATGGACATTTAGTGAATTGGGAAAACTGAAGATGTATATTTTGAATTGGTTGCAGGGAATTCTCGACTTACAACCTCATTTCGTCAGAAATTACGGATGTGGAGGATTGAGAAAAGCGTGGTCATTACTTTAGGAACTTTGAGATTAATAATTTTAATTTAAACGAATCATAAAATTATTAATTTCTAACATACAGTAAGACTAATAAATCTGAAGATGTATGTTTAGAGTAGGATGATTTCTAAATCTATAACCTCATCTCAGCAGAGATTGCGGATGAGGAGGTTGAGAAAGTGTGTAAGAAGCACCTACATTAAATTAACGAAAGGATATAGAATAAAATGGTTATTACTTTAGAAACTTGAAGATTAGTAATTTCAATTTAAATAATAACAAGTTGGAAATTGCCCGTCAAACGAGCAAATGAGGTGCGTTTGTATTATAACAAAATTTTAAAAATATTCAGATCTTGGTGTAATACTATACTGTACATCGGATACAGTCTAGTGGCCAAAATCTTTTGTGTGTCCCTGTAAATATTGTCTGCTTTCTATTATACAGGAAGTAACTTGTAGTAAACCTCAACAACGTATATCAATTACATAAAATGTGAAATAGTTAAATAGCATTAAAACGAGCTCCAAACAGAATGGAATACTTTTGTGTGGCTCTGTAAATTAATAACAAGCATTCTTTGCACCACAGATTGTGCAGAATGTATATTTTAGTATAATACTTCATAGACGCATATCAATTCTATTATGTTCGAAAGAGTATAACATTATTAAAATGCACTTGAAACTATTTTTTCTCAATGACCGCAATACTTTTAATTATCCCTGTAATTGACTAGGTATCCGATTTTCATAAAATTTGAAATGACTCTACAAAATTATGCAAAAATTATATTTTTTAAATTTCAAACGATTCGGTTGGGTTGTTTTTTGCTCTGTTATATGCCGACAGACGGACGGACTGAACGACAACTATGGGTGTTGCGTATTTATATAATTTCGAACGCACCTAAAAACGAATAACAAGACTGTTGATTTGTAATAAACAGTCAGTGGATTGACAAATTTGAAATGTATATTTTGAGTCGGCTGCAGGGACTTCTTGATCTATAACCTCATCTCATCAGAGATGACAAATATGGAGGCTGAGATGAAGACATCTACATTAAATTATTGAAAAGACATGGAATCACATGATTCGATTATGGATGATTATTTGAAAAGTTAAGAAATTGGCTTAATTGTGCGGAAGTTTTTTAATTGTAATGAACAATGAGAGAACAGTTTATTGGTGAAAGTTGGACTGGAAAGTTAACTATACGAAAGATGAAGCTTTTAATTGGTTGGCAGAACTTCTGGATTTATAACTTTATCAGAGACGAAAAATAAATTTCACCAAGTCGCTTATAAACCACTTCAAAAAATCACGCCAGCAACTTTCATATTTTTACTTTTAAAAACGTATCGGAAAAGGTATCAGAAAATTTCCAGTTTTTGAGAGTAGAAAATTATTTTTTAAAAAAAACTAGTCGTTGGGGGCCACCGTAATACTTACCCATCATGGATATGTATATATGAAAATAAAACATGTGAAAACTATTTATACAATGCATTGCAATACATAAACGAAATTTAAATATTGTTAATATACATAGTAATGCTTTATTAAAGAACTGCTGATGTACCAATTTCGACAAATTATATAAAACGCCAAACTACTCAAGTAGTACCGAACTGCGTAAAAGAAGCATCCTTATAACTCCAAAAATAATAATTCTATTAACTAACAATTAACTGTGTCGGATTAAACGTCTCATTTCCAATTAAAATATACCTCTGAATTGAAATTTGAATGAAATACAGGGTCATGAAAAATCGAAGAATGTGGAAAACAGGATTACAAATATCTCGGCAACTAATAATCCGATCGACTTCGTTCTATATGCAAAATGTGTGTTATTTTATTGCCTTTTACGTCCATTTCTTAAAACAAAAAAATTCGGAAATTTTTATGTACCTTCCATCAGAACGAATTTTTCGAGGGTCCGAAAAAAATAGTTCCGGATAATCGAGGTTGCTGATATTAAATAGACTTCGTCCCATTCTTACATACTAACTACATATACAATTTCAAGTCTCTATCTCAATTTGTTCGGGAGATAGAGCGTTTACAGACAGACAGACGGACGGCAATTTTTTTTTTTTTTTCTAAAAATATGTTTTTCGAAATCTCCACTATCTAAAACGTGTAAATCCGTCAAATTTTTTTTTTCGATTTTCAAAACGATTGCAAGACTTACCCTATACTACGTATGATGGGTAAGTAAAAATACCATTTTAATGAATATAATCAACAATTAATAGGCTTGTAAAGTTGGTGACAGATTAAAGTTTTAGTTTGTGGTACTTTTGCATCTTTAATCTCATTAGAAAGATAAAGAAACAACTAATGAAAAGATCACTTAGATAAAATTATATGAATGACTGGGAGTCACATGTTTTGATACTGTGGAATTTCAGGACATTACATATTAATAATTTTTGCTAGAATATATGATTAGAACTTCAAAAAAGTTATGAATTTTAATCGATTTGCAAGTTTGAACATGGTGTTCTTGAAATTTGTTAGTAGACTTTATCAAATAGATTGGGAGACAGCACCACAGACAATCATCTCATCGAGTTCATGAAAAACAAGGATTTGTTAAATTTCGATTCGCACAGTAAAACGCATTCTGTCTTCCAAGTCGTATCTTTGTGGAAAACACCTAAAAACCCGATTTTAGTGGTTGACTCATAGGTTTACCTTTATGTTTTCCTGCTCCCAATCCTCTATGTTTTCGTCCTTTTGGGTGCAGTAAAGCACAATGGTAAGCCTACAAATCTACCATTAAAATCGGGTTCTTAGGTGTTTTCCACCAAGATATGACTTAGCAGACCGATTGCATTTTAATATGCGAATCGAAGCTTAACTAATCCTAGATTTTCATCCATCAACTCTCAATGAGGTGATTGTCTGTGCTGCCGCCTCCCGGTCTATTATAACCAAATCAGATATTACAGCTAAAGAAAGTAAAAGAACATCTACACTAAATTATCAAAAGTACATGTATGTCTAAATTAAAAAATAAGAGACATCGGGGTGGGTCATCGGTAATGGGATAGACATCGGTCCATATGGGTGGATATTTTAAAGACTAAGAACCTAGTAATTTCATCTTAAATCTGTTCAATTAAAATTATTTAATTGAAATCAACCGTTAAAGACTTGGTTCTTGGTAAAAGTTGGGCTGCAAAATAGATGAAAGATGATTTCCAGAGATTCATTTAACTTCTTGGTTTATAACCTCATCAGAGATAAGTGCTTAGTCTATGGAAAGTGCATTTATACTGAACTACAAAATCACAAGCGCGGTTTATGTGTAACTATTTTAAAGACTAAAAAATAAAAAAAAAATGTAGTTGAAATTTACAATTAAAGTTAAATTGTAGTTTAACTTATAATCACCTGGCAAGGTATAAGGTAAAGATTTTGGGTTGGCTGATGATACTTCTTGGCCAACGTCATCGGAGACTACATACATGGATATCATGTACAGTAAAACACTAAAAGACTTAAATTCACTGACGCCGAATATGGCATTAAACGATTTGATAACTAAGAAATTAATAGTTTTAACTTAAATATGTGAGAAATAAATTAGTAAATTTTAACAGTTAGGTAGCGAACTGACCTTCTAGCTCTTCCCCTAACATCGCTCGGCAGTGCTTATAGCTTGATTGTTTTTCAGCCATGTTTGTACTGAAGTTATATATTTGTTCTGAATAAATAATGATCTTATCTCCTGGTGATCTTTATCACAGGAACTCACCAATCAAGACAATCATGGTTAACTTCCCTCATTACTTCAGAAGTGACAAAATGGTATTGTTGCGTACTCCCAAAATTTACAGAGGCTTAGCACCCTCGTCATATGTGTGATTATGATAACATTTTTAGATAAGCTATAACTAGCTATTCATTATAATCTTTTAGTTCGGTTTCAAACATATTTTTTAAGGGGGATTTTAAAGTACTCTCTTTTTTAATGAGGGGGATTCTGCTTCTTGAACTCCCATTTTATATAAATTTTAAACACATGAACGTTAAAAGAAAAACAGCTAATAATTGATTCTCACTGGGGAAAAAAATCTTTGTTCCCTTTCTATTAAAGTTTAATTATTGTAAGACATTTTTCATGAAAGAAATGTACTATTTTTTTTTTCTTTTCAAAATCATCAGCGAAAACGAAAATGTAGTTTATTAAATTTCCTAAAAGAAAGAGGAACATTTCCTTTTTTTCTTGCGGCGACTAAGGGATTGATTGTATTTCTTTTAATGTTTATTAGACTGATTGAGCTGAACCGGAAAAACAATGGTCACACCTCCTGCCGATCTTTATCACGCGAAATCGCCAATTGACACAATCAGGATTATCTTCACTCCTTACTCCTAAAATGGTAAAATGACATTACTGCATAACTCGGAGCTGCATTACTCCATTACTGCATACTTGCCCAGAGGCTGCACGCATCCTCATCGACCTTATGTGTGATTTCCCATGACATTTTTAGATAAGCTAACGACCTATTCATTATATTTCATTGTCTTGGGTACATCTCGCTGATTGGCATACAATGAGAAGGAACAATACAGCAATTAACAAGCACAGGTTTAGGAAGGGGGAAAAAAGGTTTAAAAAAAAAACGCACAAAATGTTACACGATGACACTTCAGCGGTTACTTGCTAGTCACTCGATGGATCTTGGCAGTTAATTTTGAAGATAGTGATTAAAAATGATTTGTTGAAGAATGAAAAAAAAAAAAAAAAAAAAAAAAGGATTCAAGTGTCAATAATTAAGTCTGTTTGTTCCTCTTTATTTATTTTGGCGTGAGGGCTAATTTTTTTAATGCTCTTTCGCTTTGAGGAAGAGATGAAGAAGAAAGAGAGAAAAAAATGAAACAAAGAAAAGCTTCTTCCTATTTTCGCCTAATACCGACGGTGGAACATTTCTAAATTAAAATTGCAAAGGTGTAATAACAGCTGAACAGGAAGAAAAAGTCTTGTCTTGTGTTGTATACCAGTCATGAGATAATTTATTTTTAAATAGAAAAACAGAATACTTAAAAAAAAAGAAAGTGTGACTAACGTGAATAAATATTGAATTGTGAGAAGGTATTTTGAAAAGATAAGGAAATATTGCTTCTTTTACATGATTCTTTTACAATTCATTTTTCTGCCTCCACTTTCTTATATATATGTGTGTGTGTGTGTATTAAGGATGTTTTTTGAAGAACAGCAATAAAAATTAATTGAATGAAATTGAAAATGTATGAAATCTGTTGAAAGGAGTTGCTGACTGTATACATTTACATGCTGATAATACTAGAATTTGTCTTTGAAACAATCGCTCTATACAATGGTCTATACAATGACTATTATGCTGTATTTTTTTACGATTTACGTAATTATTCTATCTCAAGAACTAATATACGGATTTCAAACTTCAGTTTCAGTTAACCATAGACATAATTGTTGATGATTAGACTTTGGTGTGAATCTCCCAACAAGTGTAAGGTTTTACACGATTTTAATGATAAGCATACCTTAAGAATTAATAAGCGAAATTTCATCAAACTCCATATTCTGTTAAACTTTGACATAAGTTAGTGCTGATTTGGTTTTCGTGTAAACTATATAACATGTGGCGTTCTTATGCGGCAATTTTCACGATTTTGCAATAGCTTTATCTCAAAAATTAAAGCACGGAATTTTATCAAACTTTATATTCTATTGCAATTTTTGCGATTTTATCAATAGCTATATCTCAAAAACTAATGTAGGGAGTTTTATCAAACTTCATATTCTATTGCAATTTATGATTTTCGTAATAGCTGCTCTCAAAAATTAATGCACGGAATTTTATAAAACTTCATATTCTGTTGCACTTTCACATAAGCATAGATCTTTATTCGGCTTGAATGTATACAACACGACTGGTGTCGTTTTTTTTAAACTCGTTGGACTTGGATTTTTTGTTGCAAGCATCTAAGAGAGTGGATACTGAAATTCAATGATTTGTTTGGAAAAACCCACGCTATCTTCTTTTAAAATACATCACAATTGAATGAACTTATATAGTACTAGCAGGCTATGCCCGCTGCGCTGGTCAATATTTCAAAATCAACCGTGAATGAAATGAACTGGTGAATTTAAATTCGTATTTTAAATAATTTGGACCTCCAGCAGCACCTTGCCTCATTGCTGAAAACGATTTAGACACCATTGTGATATTAAATTATCTTAAACGTTGCGCAAAAACCAGCTATTTAGAAGTAACTATTTTAGTTTATTACTAACAATGCACATTTGGAAGCGAAATGAGACCATTATGGCAACAGGATTTAAAATTTTCCCTTATCTGAAGAAATATTAATTATTACAGTCGTTACCATGGTACAACTTCTGAAAAATTTCTTCACAACTTTTCATTATGTGAAGCCCTTAACCCAAAGCTACTCCCACTTAAAAAGTTTATATGTATATTAAATTTTGTCCGTGAGATAAAAGGCACAATTATGCAAGAATCATCTTCAAACTCGTCAAGTACATTGAGATGGTTAATATTTCAGTGGGAATTGCAAATGAGCAAAATCGGCCCAAGGGGGTGGTAATTGGGAAGGGTTCAAAAATTTGAATACCATCTTAACATGGCTTTCCAAAACCAGCTCTTACAAAACAGTAGCAGGAAAAAAAAAATAAACATTTTTCGTTACAGCAAGTTGCCAACAATAAAAAAAAAAAAAAAAAAAAAAAAAAAAAAAAAAAAAAAAACACATTAAAATTATTACTACAACAGTTACTTTATAATTGCAAAATTTCCTCCTGAAAAATGAAAACAAAATTATTTGCTCTTTCGTATTTAAGCATTTTCTCTTTAGTTATTTAAGATAAAATTATGTAAATTTGTATAATTTGGCGAACGATTTGGTGAAATTGGTTGACGGGATAATCAAGTAGTAGCCAATTTACACTTTTCATATTTCACAAAAGATTCCTACACAGACATCATATACGCTATAGGTTTAGCACGATTATCTTGCAACTACAATGTGGCAAAATCTTCGATTTAGAATACCAAAGAAATTTATGTATATTTTATTATTTTCTATTATTTTAAACAGCAATTAACAATAAATAAAAAGTAACTGTAGAACAAAACAACAAATATCATTTCAAAAAAGAAAAAAATGAAAGTAAATAAACAACTTATCATCAGATAAACAACTATAGCTGGGTTAGCATATGAGGCAAATAATGCAATTTTGGCGCCAGTGAGATACCTCGATGAGTATATGACCAAATCCGTGACAAAATTTCCATTTGGAAAAAACTTTAATCGGTATTTATACTGCATTTTTCCTACTTAGGTATAAGAAAAAACTTTGACACATATGTCATGTATGCACCACATTGGCGCAAATTTTTTTCTGGCTCCAATTTGGAGAACTTGGTTTTTAATTACCAATTTCATAAAAAAATTTTAATTATTTTGTATTATTTGAAAAAAAATAATAAATAAAAAAATTTAATTAATAGCTATAGAACAAAATGATTTATATTATTTTAAAAAACAAAATGAAAGTTAATAAATAGTTTATTAATATATAAACAACCATAGTCGGTTTACCATGTGTGGCATAAAATCGCCATTTTGTTGCAATCGTGCGAATGTGGTGCGTATATGACATCTGCGCCAAAACTTTAAAAAGTTGCAATTAAATTATTTTACAGTTTGGATGAGGAAGACATTTATACTAAAATTTAAACATTATATGCATTTTTTTGCTATAACTGCTATTTATATATTTACAATTAAACATAAAAAAATATCCTAAAAATGCTCTCACACATTTAAAAGAGAGTGAGAGAGTTGTGAACATCGCTCCGGCTTATGCCTTCTTGGTATAAAATCGCATTGTTTGATGACAAAAGTAAATTCAAACACCCAAATAAACAAATAACATACAATTAACAGATAAAACCATTTTTAAAAGTAATTCTGCTTTTTTGTCCTGTAAGACACATAATGGTAGAATTAGATTTTAAAAATAATTTTTAAAAAATAGAAAAAATGTTATTTACGTTTTATCTAACAAAATATTTAAAATACTTTTTTTTTAGCCTGGCGCGAAAGAGATAAATAGCGTAATATTGATTGAAGAAATATTGAAGGGGAAATGGTTAATAAAAAAGATTTGTAAATTTTATTCAACAGGAATTTTTTATTTCAAAATGTTGAATTTATCAATAGTAATAATGCATCATTGCATAAATTTACTTTGAATTGCAAAATTTTCCCTTCAGTACTACTTGGTTATACCATCGACCAATTTCGCCAAATTATACAAATCGCCAAACTATTAGCCAGATTATATAGATTAGCATAAATTTTCATTTAAATAATGAAAATCAAATTAGCAGAACATATATAAAAGTAGAAATAAAATGTCGAATTAAAAATCACTTGATCACATAATTAATATTTATATTATGCTTAATGTCAAATGAATGTGACATTTACGATCATCCATTATTGACATTTAATCTTGGAATTTGGGGGTAGATTTTTAATCAATGGGGTAATCTTTCCTTCTTCAGTTTTTAAGTTTTAAAACTGAAATAAATTTTTCCTGTAAGTGAAATTGACGAAACGGCGCAAGGAAAATTAAATTAACAATGAAAACATTTTCAAAAAGAAATAAAAGTTATACTCATATCTATATAATTTACGATTGAATATTAAAATATACTCTAAAAATTATTTTCACTTATAAAAAAAAAAAAAAAAAAAAAAAAAAAAAAACATTATTGCGATTATTAAGAACCTAAGTCAGGCATTAAGTCAGTAGTGCATTTTCGGCTTAAAAACACATTCTTTGGCGACAAAAGCAAGATGAAAATGGCATAGAAACAAATAGTAACTCACAACTTACAGTGTCTTTTACAATCAGATCTGCTTTTTTCTGCTGTAAGTTATATTATACGGAAGTTTGATAAAAAAGAGAAAGAAAATAATAAAAAGGGAAATAATTATCATTCAAAATTCATTTAATCAATTTCTGAAATTCATGTTTTTATTCTAACACCAGGGATAAGTCGCCAAAAGTTGAACCAATTGCTATATTTCGCGTTAATTTATTTTTTAAGCATTACAAATATTTTTTTCATTTTCAAGATAAATATATTTTTATAATATTACGCCTCATTTAAGTGGTCTTTCTTTATTATATCATTAATATTGTCAGTAGATTTTTCTGCTATTATTTGCAAGATATTTGTAATATTTCTAATAGATATAGCCATTTTAATTCTTCTAGCAATTATAATTTTCTCTAAAAACAGCTACTGGCAACCCTTTTGTCAAAAATAACCGAAAAATACGAAAAATCAGAGTTATCCCTGAAAATTTGAATCATAAACCTTCGGAAAAATATTTCCTATCGAATGATACAATCTGCAAAAAAATCCATCGGTTAGTTTTTGAAAACACTCGTTTGGAAGTTTCAGAACTTCTGCTTTATAATATATATGATATGATATGATTTAAAGTACTCATGATGGAGAAGAGCATTGTAGATTGTCATTTAGTTTTTTATTGTTGATAGCGAGATTTAAAATTATTAATAAGTATGAAATACAAGAAATTTTTAGGATTGCCACATTCGACTATATTTTGTCATATTGGCTTTTAACAAAAAGTTTTTTTGCATTAATGCAATAACTACTGGGTGTTTTTCTCCCCCCCCTAACCCCCCCCCTTCATTTTTATTGTATTTATTATTAACTATATGACTCACAATACTTTTAAATCAATGTTTTAATCATATACATATTCTTTTATATTCATATATACAGGGTGCAGAAGAAATGTTTTCTTGTTTTTCATTCAATGAACTCTAACAGATTCTTGCTGAAAAGTATACATTTTTTTATTACTGAAATAATTTTGGACACATGGGTTTATAGTTAGTTTAAGGATAATTCTTCGAAATATTTTTGGTAGAATTTAATACGAATTTCTTCAAAAGCAAAGAGTTTTTTCACAACACGTTAAAACCTACACTAAATCATTAAATTGGTGAGATATGCGAACCTTTCTGCAGGGGCTAATATTTTATCAATTCGCATGTTAAACGATTGTTCAACCGTAAAAGCTTTTATATTATTTAAATAAACTTTTTTGGACACATGTATAAATCATTTCTTATATATATATATTGCTGTATCACTCAGTCAGATAGGATCTTTATTTGGTAATATGTTTTTCTTTTTTAATCCATTTCAATCAATATTTATTTTTAACTTAAGTGTTTTTTTACATTTTATTTTCTGGATTTATGGCCTGCAGCTGTTTTAATTTCGCATTCTTTATATTTTTATAGCTAATGCGAAGATGAAACCACACATTTTGTTTGTGGTAATCAATATAATTAGAATCTGACGAATCTTCTTTTGTTTCGCAAATTCCTGTTTTTCCTATGTTTATTATCTCTCAAATTCATGCTGCTTTATTATGGGAATCTGTTTCATAGACTTATATGGTGGTTCATACACCATTTTTAATTTGAATAAATTCCTTTATTATTAATAAACTCACAATTTTTGTTGGTAATTAGTAATGGTTTTAATACATATATCGGCAGTCTGTAGCTTGAAGGAATAACCTAAATGAAACAAAAGTCGCGCACTTACTATTCGAGAAGGGGATGGAAAAAAGAACAATAAAAAGTAGCAATAACCGTCAACAGATGGCGCTACGGGTCTTCTCGGTGCAAACTTCTTGTATTCACCAGTAAAATAGCAAAACGGTCATAACCTCCACTAAAATTGTACAAGATACCTCTCCGTGCATTGCGCTTTAAGGATCCTATCTCTATCTGCGAAGATTTTGTTGCTGATTATAGCGGCATTCATACTGATATCACTCGTAACACCATCTGTTGGCGATTATTGCAACTATTGGTTCATTCGTCTTCTCCCTTCTCGAATAGTGCATACACCGATTTTGTTTTCATTCAAGTTGTTCTTTCAAGCTATAGACAGCACCAAATAGAGATACTTATATTATAACTATCCGGTATATAAAAACCTTTTAGTGAGTAGCATAAAACAATCTTCGCTCTTCAGTCAAATGGAAAGATTTATTCGCTAATGATAATCCTGTGGAAGAATTTCATAAAGTTATCTCGGTTGCATTTCAATATTTTACTTTGTTTTTTTTTTCATTAGATAGCTGAGATTGATGTGAATGCAGGCCGATTTTTACTTTATCAATTTTGGTTGCAGATACTTTTTATGAGGGTGCTTTCGCTTTCCAAACTGGTTCCGAAAATGGAAGCGTCCTGATAAAAAATATCTGTCAGCAGAATCGAAAAAAAAAAAAAAAAAAAAAAAACCGGCCTACATACAGATTTATCCCAGCTATCCAATGCAAAAATAAATAAATAAATAAAAATGTAACCGAGATATCTTTATAAATTTCTTACATAGGATTAGTAATAGTGAACGGGCTTTTCATTTGAATGAAATAGCCTCTTAAGTTTTTTGATATTTTTTTTTTTTTTTTTTTTTTTTTTTTTTACATCCAAACAACAAAAAAAAGGTCAATGAAATAACTGAAGATTTATGTCATAAATATCACGAATACACTGTCAAAAATTCAAATGTTTCTGCTGCACCAAAATTATTTTCCGCACCCTGTATAGTTTTGTTCAAAGAAATGCCTGTAATAAGAATCTTCCTACGTTTATGTATAAAAAGTGTAAATATATACGGCAGGATAAACATCCCACAGCTGGCGAGAGTACTACTTGCTATGCCACCCCATCTTCCTCGCATCTGATACCGACTGATCTGGTTGGAATGTTTTCCTTTCGCAACTTTCATTTAAAGGGCCGACTTTTTACGCACCCTCCAAAACATTAAAAGAAAAAAAAATGAAGGATGTGTATATAAGAGTAATAAAAAAAAAAAGTTGACTTGCACTTATGAAAAAAGCCCTCCTTAGGAGAAGAGGTCGAATGTTTGGGGAGATTTCTTTTTTTTCTGCCAGCTAGGTCGCAGAGAGAGACCTTTCAATGGCGTCTCTAAGACTAGGCCGCAGACTTGTTTCTATTGCCCTCGATACTATGTTTAGGGGGCCCCCTAGATTTTTACGCTAAATTTTATTTTATTATTATGATTATTATTATTCAGGGGATTAGAAAAGAAAAGCACATGTCTTTTGTTCTATCAGATTAGGTACTAATGAGTCTTCGTGTTCCCACTCAATCTGTTATATTGAAAAGAAACAAGTGTAATTAATATCATGGCCTGGTCACAGAGGCAAACGGTGCGTGGCCCCAATTCCTCATTTTCTTGGGTCCCAAAATACATTTTCTGCACTCTCTGAAGATACAAATTAATGCAAAATTTTCCATTTATAGTGTACATAAAAAAATATTTTTTACCATTCATGCAAATTAAACTATCACAGTGTGCTCAACAGCGAAATGAAATGTAGATTCGAAATTAAAAAAACAACGGATATTACATAAAACATGTTAAATTCAATTCTTTAGTTTTGCTCGTTCTAAATAGCATAATGTCACAAAAGAATTTACCTTTCCAAAAATTTTAATGCATTTTTACATATGCCTGTAATGTATTTTCTATATGTATATGTAAAGATATGGTTTAAATTTTGTATTATTTATGAAGCTGTTTTTCATGTTTATAATGCATTTTCTTGAAAAAGGCGACCCGACATAGTTTGCGGTAAGTAGTATAATTAGAATATAATGAAATATATAAATACATGTATAAAGAAAACAATCTCTTGTAATAATTTGTCACGAAGTTCAAATTTATTTTCACTTTATAAATTTTAATAAATTTTACAGAAGAATTCTCTCATATCTCACAAAGAAAACAAAAATGTATTCAGCTGAATCGTTAGCAAATTTTCTTCTATGATGAACAAGTGACATGAAAAACCATCACAAAGAAGGTAAAAGTAACTAGAACTTTCGTTTTACTTATTGTTTCAAGATTTTGTAAATGAAACTCCTGTGAAAATAAAAATAAAAAAAAATATTTTTGTGACAAGTGTACTGAGGAAAAAAAACTGTAATTTTACCGATGTAAAATTAAAAAAAATTGTATGCTTATTAAATTTTTATCTCTATACTGTACAAAAATGTAAAACTACAGATTTCTGGAGCTTTACAAAGGAATCTACTTAAATTATAACAATTTTACTAAAATTGTATCTACAACCCGGGTTGTAATTACATAAAAAGCTCTATACATTCCAGTTTCTTAAAAAATCCCTAGTAACCTTATGCAGATTTTTTCATTGGCAGTGTAAATGTGTATCTGTGTTACATGGAAAAAAAGCAACTTAACATATTTTAATTTTACAGTATGAACATTAATTAAAGATGTTGTAGTGTCGTCTCTAAGAATAGGCTACAGACTTGTTTCTGCTGTCCACAATTCTATGTTATGTTTAGCGGCCTTTGTTGTTAAGTCAAGATTTAACACTTAAAAAAATACCCCAGAGAATATGGGAGAACAACATATCAATTTTCTTCAGACATCATAGTTCTAATGAGCCTTGCTACCTAATTATTTATACTGTAATTATTATGAACAGAATAGCAAGAGGAACCTCTATAGAATTCGTTTAGGGAGTTCGAATTCATTTTGAAAGAATCATTTTTTAAGTCTTATCATTTTTCCAGTTGAATTAGGTCTGTCGTATCAGAAGTCGCAAAAGAGGCATGCATTCAGTAATTCAGCTGCATAATATGCAAAGTACAAAAAGGCATTTTTTTTACCATACGTATGTCTATGTGGCCAAGGCAAAGAAAGCAAATTATGCAGAAGTTTAAGCATTTGACTATTTCAAAACTTAAAGAAAATCCATCGTTAATGTAAAACACTAAAGAAATTCGAGTATTTTTTTTAATTGTTAGGTGCATCAGAAACATCGATTCCATTATCCTTGATTCTTTCTTTTGAAGAGGCCCCTATTTCCTGCATAAAGTTTTACTTTTTTTTTCTTTATTCCCGAGGAATACGAATGAATAACAGGCCAGTCTCTTTGTTCTATTAGCTTAGGGGTTTAATGAGTCTTTCCATCTAACATGTTTAGATCGAGCGCATGAAAGTGCATTAATAAGGATTACAAAAGACAACTTTAAATAGTTCGTCACGGAATTTGAATCTATTCTCATATGTAATTATTTTTGATTCCATATGTTTTTAAGTAGAATTATGTCTTTTTTCAACATGGGCGAAAAGAGTCACTCATTCAGCTGCATAACATACGAAATACAAAAAAGACTGTTCTATTCAGTGATGAATTTAGGAGTTGGCTCATGGAGGGCCATATCCCCTCTCTTTCCCGAGAGTATCGAAATAAACTATGAAAGATTTGGCATTTTATACTTGTTAACGATTTAGAAATGGAAATCTCTCCTCGTAACTACTGAGATTTCCATAATATATTATAGCATTCCCTCCTGAATGTAGTACTTATTCTATTATAGATGTGTGATGCATGTTTATTGAGCATTTCACACGAGCATAAAGAAGCAAATAATAGCCATGAAAATTAAGAATACAACTTTTTTATATATACTCATCTTTAGAGCGTAATCTAAAAGAGTTTAGAGAGTGTATTTATAAAAAATGAATTAGAGAAAAAAATCTTTTAGCTGGTCTCTAAAAGGATTTTATTTTGTTGTCGTTGATACTCTCTTTAGGGTCCCATTGTGGGCATGTGGAAAATTTTACTTATATTTGTAGCCTCGGAAATACAAGAAAATAACGTATCAATACTTTTGTTCCAGCACCAAAGGTTTTAACGAGTCTTCCCACCTAATCTAGATCAATAACAACGAAGTGTATAATTATACTTTGAACAGGGTTTCAAAAAATACATTATAGTTCTTCACGGAATTCGAATTCTTCCGATGGAAGATTCCTTATCAGTTTTCGAAAAAGAGTTAAATACGTCATTTCAGAAGGCCGCGTACTTCAGACCCATGTTGAATTCAGGGAAAAACCTGGGGAGACATACCTCACCAAAAGATTTTAGAATTTATGTTTTCAATGGTCAAAAACTGCAACGGCCCACGCAAAACTATAATGTGTCCTGCTCGTCGGAGTCACAGAAATCCCAGGGCTGCCACAGGCGACTATTTTTATCTTCTTTTCTGACTATTATTTTTCTTATAAAAGCTTTAAAGCATATTTTTTTAGCAAATGTTGTCAAAGTTTATATTAAGGATTTCTGTTTAAAGAAACTGGTGCCAATTAGAATTAAAAAATAGTCGCCTGTGGCAACCTTGAAATTCGTCCCAGAAAAAAAATATGTGAATTCAACATTGCTTCAGACGCTTGAGCTCAGGCAGAGTGATGTGCGCTGGGTAGTGCTCGACTTTCGACGATTGCTGTGTCAGGCGGCATTATACGAGATAACTCATCCAGTATATTTATGGGTATTTATCATCGGATGAAGGTTCGGCGCTTCGCATCAAGAGCTTTTTTTAGTTTTAACCACAGGGCCGAAAGTGCCATGTATTCGGCTGCTTGATATGCGAAACACATTGTTTCTTCTTTTTTTATGATAAATATACGAAAAAAAATATATGTATAGAGAATATATAATAAGTGTAATAGAAAATTTTAGCATGCAGCTGTTTCAAGTTTTTGCGAAAAAAATTCATTTTCAGTACCAAACATGAAAGAGTTTAGGGCATTTCATTTTGCAAGATGGGTCGCAAAGAGAAGATTTTTCCTTCAATGGCACCTCTGAGCCTGGATCTCAGACTCGACTTTGTTACCCTCGATTTTTTGTTTAGGGGGTCCCCTCTACTGATGCGTGAAGTTTTTTTTATTTTTATTTTACCCCAGGGAATTCTAGTGAATAATATATCAATCTCTTTGTTCTACCAGCTCAATTTCTGTAAGCAGTCTTGCCACCTAATCTGTTAGATCAAGAACGAGCAAGTGTAATTACTATGAGCAGGATTGCAACAGGCACCTTTATATAGTTTGTCACGGATTTCGAATTCATTCTCATGTAATCATTTTTGATTCCTTATCAGCTTTTCATTAGAATTAGTTCTGTCATATGTAATAACAAAACACTGAAATGCATAACTTGCTTAGCTATACTTGACCTGTATGGCCCTGATTTTAGCCTAGACTTGTAAGGGCCGGAATTTGGGCAATGGATTTTTGTTAGGCCCTTACATACAGAGTGACAGATAAATACTGTGACATGATGGAAAAAACAATTTAGGTTAATGTTTTAATGTTTTATTCCCACTTTTGAGTCAAATTATTGTTTTATTCATGTTCCTCGTGTTTTTTTTTCTTTGTCTAATTGCTGTTTTTGTTGATTTTGTTGATTCATTGTTTAGCAGGAAAATAGGGTGTGCAAAGGTTAATCCCGCTTTCTCCCCCCCCCCTCCCCCCAACCAAGCAAACTTCGTTATTTGAGAGATTCTGGAGTAAAAACCTGAGCAATCAAGTACAAGTGCCTCACTGAAACTCGCTTTGGAAAAAACCTGGGCCGAAGTTACGCCAGAAATATTCTGGCTATCTTGACGAATTTTACAAAAGCGTTAGGTCCTTGTATCGTCGCAAGAGGATGCCATTACAAGTAATCTTGATTGTTTCTTGTACAGAATTTTTTTCTCTTTCGAATGGTGAATAAAATGGGTTGTTTTGTCCCTTCTGTAAAGTTATTTGCGTCACAGTGTGTCACCCTGTAAATAATGCATATGATGTCCTAATCTTCCTTCAGGTTGTGATATTATGTTCATTTGCAAGATGAATGAATTTCACAAACATTAAAATTATTTATAATGTTTAAAAATCCTCTAAATCAGATTCAAATGTTGACACGTCACTTTAAGGAGCTACTTCACCCTCTCGCTTATGTTAATGCAAAGGGAGAAATTTTTTAAATATCTCCCTAGCATATCAATATTTTTAAACTTTTTTATTCTTTTACTGGATAGCCGAGGCCAATCTCTACCAAAGTTGTTTTTTAGATTTTCGATTTTGTATTTTTTACGAGGATGTGTTCACTTTCGAAATCGCTTCCGAAAATAACGGTATATAAATAAATATACACTTAAACAAAATAGAAACCGTTGTAGAGATCAACCTCAGTTACCAGTGAAAAAAAAGTCATTTTAAAATGCTAAAATGTTAACACGATATTAAAAAAATGCTTCTATAGGATTAAGTAATTGTTTTAATGTTCATCTTGAAGTGCATATATTGAAATGTACAGCTGAGCGATGCTTCATCTTTTCGATATAAAATATCAGAGTAGAAAAATATTTGTGGTCGCATGCATAGCTCTGACTTTTAGCCTAAGTTTACAAGCCGCTGTCACATGCATAAATACATACAGCCAGACTTCGCTATCCCGACACCCGGTTTTCACGTCACTCCGCTTATCACATCAGTTTTTCAAAGTTCTGATTTTCTGTATACAATTTTAATGTAAATAAACTCCGCGGTAATGTAAATAAATCCCATCGGTTTAGGAAAATTGTTCATTTTTCACAATCCATCTTACTGAAATTAAGTGGTAAGAAATGTCTCAGCCAAACTTTAGACAAAAGTGTCTAAACCTAGACATAAAAAAGAAAAATTTATTTCAATCATTTATCTAAATAAAAAAAAAAACCTGAACACTATGAATGACAAAATAACTGAAGGAGAGATTTCTTTCAGTGCGTTCTCTATCCTCCAATCCCCGATTACTTACCCACTGTGTTTCACACTGAGAGTGCAATGCATATTCACTTTGGAAGTGTCCACATTTCATTCGCAGTGTTTTAATTCTTTATCTACCGACTGTACTTTTATAAGTACCATTAAAATTACTTCTTATAAAATTATTTTAATACGAGGATTAGTTGTAATGCTGTTTAGAAAGAGTTACTGATACATTACTTTATTTTGTTCCAAAAGCAATATTGGTTATACACACACACACAAATATATATATATATATATATATATATATATATATATATATATATTTAAAAGAATGATTTCTTTTGCCTTTGTATCTTTTTCAACTTTCTTAGCACTGAGGGAGGGGGGGGGGGAGGATTTTTCAATTCGGAAATATTTCTATATTTAAATTGTAAGAACATCATATTTGTACATTTTATAATTCTACAAAATACTGAAAAAACAATTAGAAATAAAATATTTTAGTGGGGTTATAAATATTACGCAAAATCCTTGTAAATTCAAATTTTTATTAATCCATCTAAATCCTTCAATCCTTCTAAAATTCTTCAAAAATTTATTAAATGATTATGTAAATCTTTTAATTTAGTTTAAACAATTTACGCAAAATGCTTCAGAATATAAAATTTTAATGAATTCATAATTCGGTAGATAAAGGATTCAATTGTTCACAACAAACTGCCAAGAAAGTTTACAGCTCATAACTTTTCCAAACATTCTGGTTTCAGCCAAGTTCATCAGATCTTGAGTGCATAGAAGGTAATAAAGAAGACATCCCTCTTCCAATGGATGTTTAAAGAGTTGTTATAGATCGTGAAATCGATATAATAACGGAGGATGTCAACATGTACATGAATTTTGATACGGCTGTCACCATATCACCAAATGCAATGATTCCTGAAATTGCAAAAGGAAAAAAGACGGAAATTTCTTGACAGTCGGAGATCGAAAGTGATATGCAGCTAGAACAATACTATAGCCTCTGAATACAACCGAAGCATTGCATTGTATTGAAACGATCAAAAATTATTTAACATCTATTTCTGATACAACGGATATTGTTCAAAATTCATTGTATAATATAGAAGACGAATTCTCGGAATCACATTTAGGGATATGCAAAGCTTAATTCATCAATATTTCACGTAACAATAAAAATGTAAGTCATCAGAAATTATTTTATTATATTTAACTTCGTTTTTGTGTTTATTTTATTTAATAACAATTTTTTGTTTCTTAAAAATGCAAGAACATTTGTGAATTTAAATTTGTTTTAAATAAATTATACAGCTTTTTATAAACATATTTTTCTCCAACTCCGGTTACCGCGACACTCTGCTTATGACGACACCTTTTCTGGTCCTAAGAGTGTCGGGATAACGAGGTTCGACTCTATATGACCAAAATCAGATACTTTTGAACCGCTGAAGTAACCGGTATCCCAGTTGTAAATAATAGAAAATAGGAATAATTAAGAGTGGACGTTACACTATGGTTTACTATATGAATATTTAAACAAGCTCAGAATTTTTATTTATAAACTTGCTAAAACAGTTACAGGGCCGTAAATCCCGATGGGGTATGGGGGGGGGGTGCGGCACCCCCCATCGAGTAAATCAGTCGGAAATTTTCGTGTTTATCGGTAAAACAATAAACTTAGTTGGGAAAAAAATTTATTTATCCATGTAAACTTATAAATTGGGAAAATGAAAAAAATCAGTCGGGAAAATGTCCGTTTAGTCGGAAAAATGTTATTTACTACAAAGACTTAGAAATTGGAAAAACGAAAAAATCAGTCGGAAAAATTCCCGTTCGATAGGGAAAATGTACGTTTAGTCTTAAAAAAGGTATTTACCTATAAGGACTTACAAATTGGAACAATGTTCGTTTAGTCGGAAAAATGTTATTTACTAAATGACTTACAAATTGGAAAAATCAGTCGGAAAAATTCCCATTCGATAGGAAAGTTGTATGTTTAGTCGGGAAAATGGTATTTACTTATAAGGACTTACAAATTGGAAAAATGAAAAAGTCAGTCGGAAAAATCCCCGTTTGATCGGAAAACTGTATTTTTAGTCGAAAATAATATAGATATGAACCCCCCCCCCCCCTTCCAAGAAGAAATCAGTCGGAAAATTCCCAGATCGATCGGAAAAAGTTTAATCGGAAAAAATGGGTATTGACCTATAAAAATTTATAAACTGGAAAAATGGAAATATCATTCGGAAAATCTCCCGTTACATCGGAAAAGGCGTGTTTAGTCGAAAAAAGTAGTATTACGTATTATCCTATAAAAACTTGTCAATTGGAAATACGGAAAAATCAGTCTGAAAAATTCTTGTTCGATTGGAAAAAATGGCATTAACCCAAAAAATTTTATAAATTTGAAAAACGAAAAAGTCAGTCGGAAAAATTCTTGTTCGATTGGGAAAAAATGGTATTAACCTATAAAAACTTATAAATTGGAAAAAAGAAAATATCATTCGGAAAGTTTTCCATTCCTTCGGAAAAGGCATGTTTAGTCGGAAAAATTAATGTTACGTATTAACCTATAAAAAATTATAAATTGGAAAAACGGAAAGTCAATCGGAAAAATTGTTGTTCGATCGGAAAAAAGTAAGTTTAACCGAAAAAAAAAAAGTATTAATCTATAAATATTTATGAATTGGAGAAATATTTTTATAGTTTTTAATTAAATATGAAAAACAAGTTAGATCAAAGAAAACCTATAAAGTTTTATTCGTAATCGGATTTATTTTCACTTGCAGTTTCTAATTAGAAAAATAAAAAACAATTTAAAACGAAGAAAACAAATTTATTCTTAGCCGGAACTATTATTAATTAATTTAACTAACTGGCAATTTACTCATTAATTAATACAATTTATTTATATATAGGGTTTTATTTTTCTGATAAAACTATTTAGAAAAATTTTGATTTGACAAATGTTGTGTACTCAGAAACCTCGATATGACGAAAATATATATATATATATATATATATTATACATATTCTAGCAATGTTAATGTTATTTGTAACCGTGATATTTTGAATAAAAGCATGATATTCCGATTTTTTTTCCCTGTGCCTTTTGGCTTCGAGATATTGAAATCCACCTGTATTGATTTACTGTCGGAAAGCTTTTAGTTTAGTCTCAAAATTTTAAGATATACTGATTAAAGTGAAGAAACTTCTATTTTAGGTAGATTTCGTATGAAATACTACCTATTACATTCTCTCCCACGTTGGAATTTCTGAAAAATTTTTGCAGATCTACACCGATCATGACTCCTAGACCCCAAAACTACCATCAGTAAAAAAGTTTATCTATCTATCTATCTATCTATCTATCTATCTATCTATCTATCTATCGGTGTATATCACTTTCTTCTGGACACGATAACTTCCATAATTATGCTCAGATCTTCTTCAAACTTTTACGTAAAATCAAGGGGCATAAAATCTCGGTCGAGTTCGTTAATGGGCAAAATCGGACCAAAGGGGTGGAAATAGGGAGGGTTTTTGTGAAAATCGAAAAAACGTCATAACTTCTTAATTAAAATAGATATCGAATCGGTTTAAAGTTTATATTACTTCTTAAAAATAGGCCAAAAGTTTATGCGTGACAGATTTTTGATAAATTTAGAAATGGGCTCAAGGGGCGAAAAAAACAGGGTTTTTGGGAGAAAAAAAATTCATAACTTCGTCAATTCTCAAGATATTAAATCCAACTAATTTTTTTATAAATGTTCTCAAAATTATCTAAAACTTTTGTATTTGCAAGTTTTTGATAGGACCAACTTTTACCGATTAAAAAAATTAAAAAAGAAAAGAAAAAGGGGGAAGGGGTGAAAAAGAAAATAAATCCATAACTCCGTCAATTTTTAAGCTATCAAATCTAATTAAATTTAGTTTACACCTTCTCAATAATATCTACAACTTTTATATTGACAAGTTTTTCATGGGACTAATTCGTATAGCAAAAATAAATTAAACAAAAATAGGAATTGGAGAAAAAACCTCAAATCCAAACTGCTTGTATTCTGACTCATTTTTAAATTCATTTTTGATTTTAAACGCATCCAAATGGTAGATCCTCTTATTTGGAAACTGTATAAAGTGACGTATTGGTCAGTTTTTTGATAAAGACAAAATATATTTCAGAAAAGGCTACCAAAAAGTGTATTTTGAACAGAAATTCCCGAAGTCATCGTGATTGAAAATTTAAGGAAGTATTCAAACAAGAAATTGCGTTTTTTTCTGGCTCGTTTTTAAATCCATTTTTGCTCTCAAATGCATCCAATTTACATATCCTCTTATTTAGGAACTATATAATGTGGCGCATTGGCCAGTTTTTTGATAAAGACAGAATATATTTCAGAAAGGTTGCCAAAGCGGGTATTTTAAACAGAATTTCCCAAAGTCATCGTGATTGAATATTTGAGGAAGTATATTCAAATAACAAACTGCGTTTTTTCGGACTCGTTTTTAAATCCATTTTCGCTCTCAAACGCATCCAATTTACAGATCCTCTTATTTAGGAACTATATAATGTGATGCATTTGCCAGTTTTTGATAAAGATAGAATATATTTTTATAGTTTGTTTTTATTTAGAAACTATATAATGTGCTGTTTTGGCCGATTTTTTAATAAATTCAGGATATATTACAAAATATGTACTCAAAAAGGGCATTTGAGCTGAATTTAGCTTAAGAGGATTCTGATAAAACCAGTTCTTGCAGAAAAATGAAATTAAAAATTTTTCATAAGCGGCTAAATGAAGTTATTAAACTGGGTTTATCTCTAATCATACTTTTTTTTGTTGTTGTTGAAATGAGCATTCTTCGATATCTACCAATAGGCCAAGCCGACAGGGATTTTTTATACCTAAACTTTAATTTTAGTTCGAAATATGTATCACGGAATTTAAGTGGTATCCAATGAAAGTTCAAAACTGAAATACAAATATTTTATATTTTTCCATATCAAAATCTGGATATTTTCCACTCCATACAAATTTTACCTTTAATTGAAAATGATTATGGTTTTAATTATTCCTACTAACTAATTTTGTATTTTCTTTTTATTTTATTTTAAAAAAAATGTGAAATTGTTTTTCATTTTATTTAAAAAAATTAAATTAAAAATGTGAAATTGTTTTATTTACTTTGTTACACAATTTTTCATTGATTTAAAAAGGTGCTTAAGAAATTTATATGATACAGGATGAAAAACGAAAATACCCAAATACTTTGAATTTTTATTTCAAAATAATCTGGATATTTTACAGTCTATACGAGTTTACTTGTCTCAGAAATAATACGTTCGTTTTTCTTTTTCCTGAATTAATTGTATTCAATTTTTTAATATTTTTACTAATACTATTATATTTTGTTTAATCGGAAAAATGATGAGTATCACCAAATTGTTACGCTGCTTTAAAGTTTGTCGTTAGAAAGAATTAAATCTTATGTTTAAAAAAAACCGTATTTTTTACAAATTTTTGTCTTTAAAATATTCTCCAAGCAAAAAGATTTAAATTTTATTTAAAAAAAAAAAAAAAAAAAAAAAAAACGCTAAAAAGATTTTAACTTTGGAAAAAAAAAAAAAAGAGAGAGAGAGAGAGAGAGAGAGAGAGAGAGAGAGAGAACATTGTTTTCTCTTCAACGTAAAACTTAAGCACCTAGACGACTGGGCTCTGGACCTCCTGCCCTATGTGTCAGTTACAAAACTTACAGCTCGAAAATTGGAGAGAAAATACTTCTTATGATGTAAGCGTTAAGCACTAAGATGGAATTTTTGAAATTACTATCTTCTAAGAGGTACAAGCGGCGGGGCGGGGGGGTAAAAAATTCTGGAACAATTTGCCATATCTCAGCAAACATTCAAGGTGGGAGCGTGGAATTTCAGAAAATAAATTTACTAAAAAAATTATTAAACACATAATCCAACGATTTTAGAAATTCCCCATAAGGGGGTTAAAAAAGGAAGGGGGTCGAAAAATTTAGGACATTTGGCGTATCTCAGCAGTCTTTTTTAATAAGAGTGTGAAACGGCAGAAAATAAAATTATTAAAAACTAATTAAATACGTGTTTCAGCGATATTTTAAAATCCCCCCCCCCCCGAGGAGGTTAAAGTGGGGTGGAAAAATTCCATACTTTTTTGGACCCATCATGTGACCTATCATAGAAAAGCCCTCAGATCATTCTTTCATGTTATAAATCTTTCTTTCTTCCCGATGACCCCCTCCTATTACCCTACCGGGGACAATTTTCGATCTTTTTTGAAATTGTAGCGTTTTATCATTTTAGCTCGGTTTAGATTCAGTTTTTTTACGGGTCCCTCCGATAAATATTGTTTATAATATATAAAAAATCAGTTAGGGGAAGCGTCTATTCTGGTAGGCAGGACAATATCCTAAATATGGCCTACATCTCTCTTGTGATATATCACGGTGATCACTTTTCTAAATTTAGCCGGCACCTTTCATGTAATATATCGTTGGAAAGTCCTGTGACTGCTTATTCATATTATGCCCTACCCGTGGCCCTCTCGGTTAGTACGATTATTGTATCCTATCAGGAGACCTTCTAATAATGGGGACAATATATGGTTATACAATACAACAACATAATAACATAAGATAATAACATAATAACATAAGATTATTTGACTAACTCTATACACTGAGTCATAATTAACTTGAGAATTAAGTATGAATATACATATATATATACAGTCGGCTCTCGTTATATCGAAATCGGATAAGTCGAATTTTCGCTTAATTCAAATTAAACATGAAGTCCCAATTTTCAATAGCAGAACAACGTTAACAATTTTCATTTATTCGAACTCATTTTCTCTTGACTTTGTTTAATTCGAACTAACGAGACTCCCATTTTTTCCTTTTTCTTTACTTTCTCCCAGAGTTCAGATCTTTGAAATAATTTTCTTTCTTATGTTTTTGTCAGAATTGTTCTGAACAAGTATACATATAGTAGTTCTATGCAATTGATATCCTCTTTTTTAGTGCCTTGTCTGTCCATCAATGACACCTCCACCCTATCTTCGTTTGTGCTTATTCCTAATACTTTAATCAGTTTACGTATTTATATATTTTAATTTAATATTAAATCATATTTTAATGATAACAACCGAAATATATTTTAAAAATATTATAACATTGATTCTTTTTAAATAGTATCCCGTTAAACATGTTTTCCTCTCTTTCTTTCCATAATTCGAACGCTGGATAATTCGAACATTTCTTATGGTCCCGACGAATTCGAATTAACGAGAGCCGACTGTATATATATATATATATATATATATGGCTATTTAGCATTGCCCTTGATAACGAGCTAAATACCACATTTCCAATTTTATTCCAAATTTTGACAACTCCTCTGTTTGATATAATTTGGCATTAACGTTTTTTCAGAAATTGATGTTGATTTGTAGTATTATCTAATGGTTCTCTCTCTCTCTCTCTCTCTCTCTCTCTCTCTCTCTCTCTCTCTCTCTCTCTCTCTCTCTCTATATATATATATATATATATATATATATATATATATATATATATATATATATATATATATATACGGGAATTTTCCTTCTTGGAGTGAGCTTACACCCATTTATGAGCTTACACCCCCCCCCCCCTATGCGACTAGGGTGGTTTACGCCCCTGACAGTGTACAGTGAGATAAAATATAACAGTTTAAAATCAACATACCATTTTGCATGAATCATGACTGTTTAAACATTAGAAACGATGATAAAATTATCCCGAAGGTTTCAACTGAAATACTCCGCCTTTTTCTGTATGTATTTTCATACATACAGAAAATAGGAGTTTCCAAAATTTACGATAGTCCTTCAGCCCCGTAAGGCGCAAGACAGGTGACGAAAAAAAGCCAATGTAAAATAAGTACAGTGAAACCATATTTTCAGTATAAACATAAATGAAACATTTAAAAAATTGCGGTTAAATACCTATGCATGTGCTGCAAAAAGCTAGTGTGTTTTTTTATGCTTTTCACTCTTCTATTTTATGTTTTCGCACGGAAAAACCAGCACTTTAAGGTTTTTGTTCTATTCAACAAGCGCGAAAAGTTTTGACACATTTACAAATTCATTTTTTAACGGAAAGATATGAAATTGGAAGGCCTGACTATGGAAGTGATTTGGAATCTGAGTTTTCCATTTTTTGATTAATAAATTGCCTATTGATTTATAAGTGATTTTGATCAAGTGACAAAGACATTTTAAACCCCTGTTTGAATGCTTACTCTTATTTTGCGCGGAAATTTGGTACAAAACGCCCAATTAGATATACTATTTTCTAAAAAATATATTGCGTTTGCAAAAAAAAAAAAAAAAAAAAAAAAATGCGGGTTATTAAATAGTTTCTGAACAGGCCACATCTATACTAGTTTCATGCATTTCCGAAAATAAATAAATAAATAAAACTTATATCATAAAGTTGCCCTTTTCGAATTGAGAACATCCTTTAAACTTGTTTTCGATCGAATGAAAATGTGAGATGTGAATGATTTGACGACAATCTTAAGATCTAAAGTTTCACCCGATATCAAGATGGGCATAAAATACAAAAATGGAAGTGTAGAAAACCGTAAGCGGTTCATCGATATTAACTGAAAATCACACCTTAAAAGTGCGTAGTAAGAACATAGAAATTTATGACCTCGCCCGTAAATACGCATACGGCTGAAAAAAGAAACACTTAAATCGCAGAGGTAAGGAGAGCACAGACGAAAGTTATTTTTTCTTTCGTCATAAATTTTACCTCTTGCGTATATTATACGTAACTACGCATCTGTATTCTAAGCAAATATACTCATTCCCGTGCAATTGTACATTCCAAACAATTACAGTTCAAAATTTGTTTCAAAAGAATATCGATTTTTTTTTTTTTTCTTGAAGCAATGTATCATGCTATATACAAAATATTTATGCAAAAATATATTGCAAGAATTCACATTTAGGTACTTGCGTATACAGGTTATACTGTATACGCATTCATATTTATAGTATTTATGGAAATACCATAAATATGAATGCGTATACAGTATAACCTCAAAAGTTGGGCAACGTTGGAAAAGATCGGCCCAAAAACACAGTTTCATTTTCGTTTTCAGCCCAAAATCTGAGTTTTGCAAAAATTCATTTTCGGCGAAAATGCTGCTGAAAATTTGGCAGGACCGAAACTATTTGTATTCCAAAAATCTCGTTTCTTCCATGAGAATTTTCAACGTGACCCATTGATTTGAGCTGTATGGACTCAAATGGGACACTATTTAAATATTATGAACTTCACTGTTTATAATCACCAGTCATAATTGACTCAAGATAAGAATCCAAATTATAAAGCAAGAAATGCATAAATAACTGAACTTTAAAGACGTGCTCATTAAAACCTTCAGACTTAACAGTAATTTAAAAATGTATAATTTGAAACCGCACAAGTGTTTCAAATGCTCTTTGAGAAAGTTTAAGTATCCCAGATGACCATTTACGAAAATCGTTATGTAAGATAAATCGAGATACGTACATATACCTAAAATATTTTTAATAAATAAAATTAGAATAAATAGAAAATCATTTTGTGCGGTAATAACATTTTATTTTATATGAGAGTAAAAAGTTTTTGTCAGAGATACAGAGAGCAAACTTGGGCCATACTTTTGATTACACGTATAATTAAAAAATAATTAGGTATTTTTTTTTGTATGTATTAATAACATTAAAAGTTTTTTTTTTTTTACATGTTCATTTTCGTTTTCAGCCGAAAATGGAAGGGAACCAAAATTAAGTTTCGGTTTGTGTTTCGGTCAATTCTTACTTTGAGCGTTTGAGTCATAGTCACGATCTTTTCTCACACTTTGTCCTCTCCTCATGCTTTCTAAAAAGCTAAGTTTTCTACATTTTAAAAGCAGCTCACACCTGGATGTCATCTTTCTGACTTTCAAAAATTTGGCCCAAACATAAAATTTAGTCTATTGTTAACTCGAAGACGGGATCCAAATAACTAGATTTAAAATATATTGTGTGGTTATTGAACGCTTTGGACTGCCCCTTCTCTTCCTTTTTAAAGCCATGGCAATTTTACGACCGTTGCATGCTTTTATTTACGGGTCTGGTATATGAGCCATGAAGCTATAAACATCTCTGACAGGGTTTCTGGTTTTTTGAACCTGCATCTACATATCGAATATTTTGCTTTATATCACAACCTAGGAATGTGGTTTCAGAAAAATGACATAGAAAACAAACCGTAAATTGTACGTCAAGCGTAGTAAAAGAGGTGTGTTTGTACTACAACGAAGTTTTAAAAATATTTAAATCTTGGTGTATTAGTATGCAGTACTTCGGATAGAGTAGAATAGCCGAAATTTTATGTGCGTCTCTGTAAATACTATCTGGCTTTTACTGTACAGAAAGTAAATTCTGGTAAACTTCAACAACAAATATTGATTTCGTAAAATGTGAAATAGTTTAATTTAATCAAAATGCGGCCCAAGTAATGTTTCCTTCGCATACCATTATGCAATGGAATACTTTTGTGTGGCCCTGTATTGTGATACCTAACCGAATGTATCAGACCGAACCGAATGTAATGTATTAGGTAATGTGAATAACAAATATTCTTTGAGCAACCAGAATGTATATTTTAGTATATACTTCATAAATGCATATCAATTTTATTATGTTCGAAAGAGTGTAACATCATTCAAATGCATTTGAAACTATTTTTTCCCATTGGCCGTAATATAACGGAATACTTTTGATTGTCCCTGTAATTAAACTATACATTTGACTTTCATAAAATTTGAAATAGCTTGACAAAACTATGCAACAATTATATAAATTTCAAACGATTCGGTTAGGTATTTTTGCTCTATCATATGTGGACAGACGGATGGGCTGAACGACGATAATAAGTACTACGTGTTTACATAATTACGAATGCACCTATCAAGGCTCAATCAAGGATGGTATGAGACGAAATTCTAACCTACTTCAGTCACTTGTTACCTATTGATTCTTAAACTAAATAAAAATGGTACAAGTTGTGATTTTCTTTCCTTTATCTGATTATGAATAAAAAATATTCGTCATAAAAGAAAAAATCCTGTCTTTATGAGACGGCAATGGTGACTATATTTACATTATTTTTAAGTGTTTATAATTACAAAAAAAAAAAAAAAAAAAAAAAAAAAAAAGATACTGTCTGACCGGGTCTAATGTTTTAGCTGTATTAATTAGATTTTTTAATCTTGCATTTTGATTTAAAAGCAGAAAAGTTTTCACGCATCACCTGAATCTTTATGAAAATTCACTAAAAAATTTCTAATTCATTGAATGTTAATTATGTGTGTATGTGGGGGAGAGATTACAAGACTTAAACTATATGAATATTTAGAAGTAAACTTATGTTGAATGTTTATATTTGAATGTTTTGTTAATGAATGCTTATTGTAATTGAAATGTATATGTGTGTAACTAAGCTTGTAGAAATTCTGGCGCGCTTACTTGGAAGAATTCAATCGAATGCATTGTTTGTATAACTTCTACAGATGCAGTGTAACATTTCAGTCATCATCAAATCATTATAATTTGATCAACAATCGATAACTTGTTTGAAGTTGGCGCAAATCGTGAAGTCACTTATTAGGCAGTGGAATGAACTTAATAAGGGGTTTCTCCATGAAAAAAAATAGAGTCATCTATAGTCTTCATAATTTTATTAGCAGCATATCATCGAAAACATTTCCGAAAATTCGAGTGAGAAGCCCAGGTCTTATGATGGTAAGAAGTCATCGCTGATTTTGGAAGAAATTGGAATAAGAAAATAATTGTCATCAGAAAACTACCAAGCAACAGGGATAGTGGCAAGTGGAAAATTGAACAAATTTGTCCGATCGCTCTATGCATTCGCTTTTTGTAAAAAGCTCGCGTTAACAGAAATCATGACGTCGCGCGCGCTCTGGCCAGTGAGGAAAAATAAAGGCAGTTTGGAATCGGAAGAATTTTGATGTAAAAAATATTCCCGTGCACAAAAAATATCAAAAAAAAAAAAAAATAAATAAATAAATAAAAAAAAAATAAAAAAAAAAGGTTCTTTTAAAAACATTCGATTTCACACTATGTAACAGAAATGGTAAAAAATGAGATGCAATTTAGGAAGAAACGAAAAGCTTTATATTTAAGTAAACTGAGTAAGTTAATAATTAATTTAAGGAGAAATCAATAGGATTAATGATAGGTATCATTGAAGAATGGGAAATTGCTGAATATGCCGGTAATTTAGCATAATAAAAGGAAATATCGTGAAAGACAAGTTAATAATATAACGTGCATATACGGTTACCAATTGTGGCTGTTAATGGATCGTTCATTAATACTTACATACCTGGAAAAAGTGTAATCAAGTTTCTTTTTAATTTTTCCTTTTCCTTTTCTTTTTTATGAAAGTCAGGACAGGACTATATTATATATTTTAGACAGTAGTTGCGGTAGTCTTATAGATTCTATTAAAGAAAATATTACAAATGTATTTGTATAGTTCTTAATATTATAATTATCATAAAATAAAAAAAAAATAATAATAATAAAAAGGAATACATGGTTACTTGCATGGATAGCATAAAAATTGTTATATTGAAAGAGTACCATTCTAAAATTTATTCATATAGAAATTTAAAGTCATTTAGAATCTAAATGACAGTGGGAAAAAAACAGCTTTTAGTTACAAAGTGATTTATGGACTCGAGATAATAAAATAAATGGCAAAATATGCAGAAAATCGGTTTTCGCGAAAAATTTAATTATACATCCTCTAAGTGGTTTTCAGTTTTCTTGTAAGTTTAATTAATGTCCTTAAAATTAATATCTATATATTCAGAACGTCAATAAAATCAAATTTTCTTTCAGTGATTTAATAAATAAATCAGTAATTAAGATGTAAATCAATATAAATTGATGGAATAATGGAAATTGGGCAGTCTTTGCGGTCTCATATAAGTTGACGCCACATCCCCACAGTACAAATTGGCCAATTGTAGCACAGGACTACGTGTTAAAATTAAATTTCGAAATTTGATCAGAAAGGACACACAAGTCAGGTTAAATAAAAACTTTTAAAAATATTCATAAAATCGTCAAAAAACATTTATCGAAATGTAAATCTGAATAATGATGCATAAAAAACTAATGTTTCTTACAAAAAATAGTTGCACTCAAAATTATTGCAAAAAAAAAAAAAAAAAAAAAAAAAAAAAATGTATAGTAAGCGAAAATGTGAGAAAAAAAAATCTATCTTTTGCTTTTTTAATTTAAGAAATTACATTTAAAAAAAATTATCAGCATTTTCTAAAATGACATAGAACTTGAAGAGAAACACAAATGTTATACCCCAGGGTGAAAAAAGACATTTTATTTCTCCTCTCTAAGCTACTTTTTTGTTTTCTCCTTGTCGGATTTATTTGTTCTATTCTGGGTGTTCTTATTATACTTTACACAAAAATGTTTTTATAAAAGTGATGGATTATACGGAATGTCTTTTTCGGAATAAAGTAATCCCCGTTATTTCCATTATTACATGTTTGTATGTATAAGCTTTTAGAGCTCTGTTGATTTTGGATTCTAGATACTGTTTAAGTTAAAGCTCTTATCGTAACAGAAATTCTTTTAGTTTTACATTAAATGTTCCGATCGGGGATTTCATCTAAGTAGTGTTGGAGACGATATTATTTAGCTATGAGTTATTTTTGATTGTAACAAAATTTGTAAAATTCATTTTCATTTCTACATTTCTTTCATTCATTTCGTATGTATAAATTTTCAAATTTTTGTTTATTTTACACTCGATATCAAGTTTTCAAGTTAAATCTCTATCGTTCTTTTAGTTTTTCATTAAATTTTTAAGCTTTGGCAATTTAAGAAGTATTGTGAAAATCAATATTTTTAAATGTTATAATTATTTTTTAATATAACAAAATGTATTATATTAATTTTAATTTTTTAGATGATTCGTATGTACTACCTCTGACAATAAAGTTCGGTGAATAGTCCTGTAAGATTAATGTAGATGAAATATTAACAAATGTTACCATAACATCCTTCGAACTAGTCATCTCCCATAACTATGCACTTCTGAGATCTGCTATACATGTCCTGCGAAATTCGCAAGAAGTCTTCTTTTGGGATGGAGTTCAAAAGCTTTGTCACTTTTCGTTGGATGTCAGCAATATGTTTAAATCTCTTTCAAAGAGAGTTTGAGTGGTGAAAATAGGAAAAAGTCTGGAGGATTGAAATCTGGCGAATATGGTGGATGTTCAATTTGCTTATGAATTTCTTTCGGTGTCTTGCAAAGCTTAAAACCAAACTTTAAACTGATCTTTTGTTCGTTCATTTTTTTGTTCTCAGTTAAGAACCAATACACTGAACAAGTACTTAGTAAAGCACGTCTTACACAGAACATAAACGACGCTCAACTGAATAACGGAGGGGGAAGATGGTCAACACTTGCCTCTATGCAGGGGCAGTGTTTTGTTTCCCCAGTGTTGCCAGATCGGTCGTTCTGATTTCATTCACCGAACTTTTTTGTCAGAGGTTATAAGTATTAGGTTCCGTTGACTTTGGACCCGACATTATTTTATAAGTTAAAATTTTTATCATGATGGAAATTCTTTTACTTTTTCAACAAATGTTTCCGATTTAAGAATTCAAACAAGTATTGTTAAAAGCGATATTGTTTAGCTTTTGAAATTTTTTAATTATAATAAAATTTATAAAATTCACTTTCATTTCTACATGCTTCGTTTGTAAAAGTTTATAGGATTTTGTTGATTTTAGCCTCACATTATTTTTAAGTTATCATGATGATTTTTTTGATTCATGATTCTTTTATCATGATGATTTTATATTTATTTTTTACTTTTACATTAAATGTTTCAGATTTAGGAATTCACATTAAGTATCATTAAGCGATATTCTTTAGCTGTTGAGATTATCGTTTATTAAAATAAAATTTATTATACTCATTTTAATTTTTACATGTTTTTTAAGTTTAAGTATCAGATTTTTGTGGATTTTCGACTCCATATTATTTTTAAGTTAAAAATCTTATCATATTGGAAATTCTTTTACTGTTTCATTAAGGCTGTTCCCAAATCGAAATGGGCAACTTTATGACATAAGTTTTAATTTATTTTTGCTCGGAAATGATTGAAACTAGCAGATGTTGTTTTTCAGAAACTACCTAATCGCACTCATTTTTCCTTTCCCTTTTTTTGTGGGGGGGGGAGGGGGGGAGCACAACAGATTTTTCAGAAAATAGTGTCGAAGTGGGCTTTTTGAACCGACTTTTCTGCGCGAGAGAAGAAAAACCAGTTAAACTAGGGTGAAAAAGACATTGTCATGTGATCAAAAAAGGTTATAACTCAATAGGTAATTTATAGATTAAAAAAAATGGAAGAGATTCCAAATCGCTTCCATGGTCAGGCTTTGCAATTTTATATCTTTCCGTTAAAAAATGAATTTGTAAATGTGTCAAAATTTATTCGCTTGTTGAACAGAACAGTTGAGAATAGCCTTAAATATTTCAGAATTTGGGGATTCCCATAAGTATTGTTAAAAATGATTCTGTTTACTTGTTGAGATTATTTTTTATTATAACAAATTTTTAAATATTCATTTTCCTTTTTGCATATTTCATATGCATGATATTTCAAGTTTTTGTTAGTTCTGAATGGACTCGACATTATTTTCAAACTTAACATATTATCATGATGCAAATTCTTTAATTTTTATGTTAAACTATTGTAATTAAATGTTTCAAATGTGAAAAATCACTTTAAGCAGTGTTAAAGTATGTATAGTTTTGTTAAGATTTTTTTATTATAAAAAAAATTATAACATTTTTACATGTTTCGCACGTGCAAGCTTTCAGAGGTATGTTGATTTTAGACTCAATATTATAAATTACTTAAAGCTCATATCATGATAGAATTTCATTTACTTTTTCATTAAATGTTTTTGATGGGAAAAATGACTTAAAGTAGTGATAAACTTTAGTGACTTTAAGTAGTGACTTTAAATAGCGATGTTGTTCAGTTGTTGTGATTCTTTTTCATTGTAACAAAATTTACCATATTCATGTTTCTTTTTTATTGTTTCGTATGTATAAGATTATAGTTTTTTTTTTTTTTTTTTTTTTTTTTTTTTGGACTAGACATTTTTTTAAGCAAGTTGTTATCACGATAAAAATTCTTTTAAGTTTTCCATCAAATGTTTCAGATTTTGAAATTTAAATATTGTTAAAGTCAATATAGTTTGGATTTTTATCATTAGTGTTTTATTATAAAAAAATTATGTGTATTTATTATTATCTTATGTATCTTATTTCATCTTATGTTCTGTTATTTATTTTCATCTTATTTCAGAATTCGTGTTTCGTATGTATGTTCTTTCAGGGATTTGTTGGTTTTGATTTAACATGATATTTTTATATCATTTATTATTAGCAATTTGATATTTTTAAGCTAAAGCTCTTATCACCATGGAAATTCTTTTAATTTTTCACTCATGTTTTTTTTTTTTTTTTTTTCACTAAATTACATTTTATTTAAAAAATGAGCAGCACTTTCTGTAGGGATATGGGAGTGGAAGGGAAAACCCAGATGAAGTACATAGACCAGCGTGAAAGAATATTCTTGACATTTTATTCTTCTTTTGCAAACTATCACTTTATTTGCTCTTTGCAAAAGGAGTTGTTCTATTTTGGGTGTTCTCTTTATACTTTGGATAAAATATTTTTGTAAAATGATGAATTAGACAAAATCTTTTTCGGAATAAAGTAATGTAACATTATTTTTATTATTACATGTTTTGTACCTGCAGAACCGCAGCAAGGGTAGTGTCAGTAGCAGGTATATAGTGTATGTGTGTGTGTGAAGGGGGGGGGGGTTAACGGTGATATACGCCATATACTTTTAAGCAATTCTGCATGGCCATTGTTTCTCAAATATTGCTATAGCTAACCTAAGTGTATGACCTAAGTGCAGGGCCGTAGCTAGAAGTGAACGATAGGGGGAGGGGGGGGGTCATAATTTTTTTTTTCTCTCTCTCTGAAGCAGAAAGATAAATTAGTGCATATTCACATTGTAGGTATAATGTTTCTCATTAAACTGTTGTAATAACTTCATTTTATGCTAAGAAAAGTATATGATGATGAAAATTTTGAGTGTATAACTGGTGCAAAATTAACCCGGCAGGACGCGCGAAGGGCCTAAAAGACCCAGAGTGTGTATGGTTTTTACGATTATAACCATTAATTTTTTTTAAAGTAATCTTCAACTTATTTTATCGAAAAATTTGTAAGGCGGAAAAGTTAAAATCATTCATACAATGGGTAAGCGCGTGTTCTCCCGGGTTAAACATCATGTTAGCTTCATATGTATAAATAGGATGAGGGAGTTTTGAAACACTTATTTTAGATACGATTTAATAACTCTGCAAAACTGTGAAAGGGTCTCAAAATTAAATTAGATTTTTAAACTGAATTTCATTTGAATTTTTGGAACATTTAGTGACCTTGGAACTTTTTCCAGGTGGGAGGGGGGGGGGGGCTCAAAATATTTTAGGGGGGACTGAGCCGTCCATAGCGCCCCTTTAGTACGGCCCTGCCTAAGTGTATACCTTCTGAGTTTTTTAACGACTGCAGCACTGAATCTTGTGAAGAGTGCGCGGTATTTTCTGAATATAACTGTATAGTGTATACCCTCTGTAGCGTATACTCTTTGGTGCATATCCTTTGCCTGTAACGTATATTCTCTCATTTTTTAATTCTAAACCACTGCCAGCGATGTTTCCGCACCAACGACCAAATGCTTTGTAGCACTGCACTAACAAGTGCTTGATCGGCAGTTTCAGTTTTACTATTGCTTCTGTAAAGATAGATAGGAAAAAAACATACTAATTTAAATAAATAAATAAATAAATAAATAAATAAATAAATAAATATACATATATATACATATGTATATATGTATACTTTTCAAATACTATGTGTTATACATTTTTTAAAATTTTGGTTTAAAAATCTATCTATCTGCATCTAGATAATATTATATTAATTTAATGAAAATGCAGTAAAATTAGAAATAAAATTTAACGGTTAAGTTATTCTGGACATTGCATTTTCTCTATGCATACAGAATTTCCTTAGATTGTAATTTTTTTCTTATTCAAATAATTGCATGTTCAGTTGTTTCATCTGTATGGAATGTTAAGTCAGTAAAAAAGAAAAAAAAAAGAAAAAAAAGTGCAACAACAGATTGCCTGATTATTCGCTATTGTATCATAACTAAAATTTAGTCGTAAGTTGCTGTCAATTAATTTTACATAGAGATTGATCAGTACTCTCTATTACTTTGTGTCTATGTAATTTACACATGAGCCATTTTATTAGCTTTGAATTAATAATTATAAATTATTAGTTGCATCGATATTTTTTTTGTCGAAATTTTATCTTGTGTGTGTATACAAATCCCGTTTTTGAGAATTTTAATTGTAAGTTATTACTTAGGCTGGAAAAGAACCATGAAATTTTTACATTTTATAAAGAACTCTGCATAAACAATTACCATTTTCACAAGTTTTGGTAAACAGAGTACAATAATACGTATAGAAACTGAATAGATAGCTATCGCAAAAATACTCCATTTTAACAGTTAGATTTTCATAGTTTCCTTTCAGTGGGATCATAAAAATGTTTCATTATTGACAGATACTGTTTTCATAGATTTTACTGCATTAAATTTAACTTGATATAACTAACGAATAATATGGTAGTAAATGAAATTAATAGATCTTGAAAAATCCAGGATATTTCGCGGTCGACGCAGAGATTCTATGGAACGGATAATTTTATGCCAAAGATCACCAGATCGTTAGAATCCGGTGTAAATCTTATTCCCCCTACCCCCCCCCCCTCATAGCATGCATGGTCACAGTGACGTCACTGTGAGTCACTTTGGTCACATCACATCTGTGACGAAAATGCCACCACTCAGTGACGTCACATTGTGACTGAGATGTGACTTTCTTAAAAAATTTTAGAAAATTACAAATATGCTTCAAAACATATTATTTACTTTAAAAACATGTTTCTGGCAATTTAAATATCGTCGCTTTTGTCACAGTTTCGTCACAATGTTAATGTCAAAGTAGTCACAAATGACACACTTTTCACAAATTGGTCACATTGTGACGTCACAAAAAGCTCTAAAATGGCCATAACGATTTCACATTTTAGTCACTGTGACTTCACATCGACAATCGATGGTTCAAAGTCACGATGTGACTTCACAACGACGTTGCAGTGACGTCACCATGTCTTCGGGCCGTTATGCGGAGGCTCATTACAAAAACTGACAGTTCTCAAACAAAAAAGGCACATTTAAATAATAATAATAATAATAACAATAAATCGGCACAGATGTTATATACATAACACATTGATGCGATTTCATGCCTCACCTGGTAACAAGAGGGCATACGTAACATTGTTAAAAAATTTCAGCAAACAGCCCTGTCATTGGACTGTTTTTACAGAAAATGGTCATATAACCACAATTTAACTTTACTATGAGCTTGAGAAGACCAATAATTGAGTCAAATACAGTATACTCTCGATTAATGGGGTTCGGATAATCCGGGTTGCGAATTAAGGGGATACAAGACACAAAAATCTTTAAAATTTCTATAAAAAAAAAAAAGTTTATTGCATTATTATTACTTTTTATTTACTTATTTTCGTAAAATGACGTTTAAATCCTGTTTCTATCTTAATTAGAACAGGAAATATTAATTTTTATACTTTGGTTTGTTTTCAAAATCTAGCTTTCAAGCAATGGTTGTTATGGAAACGAGTTCTTTTGAAAATGCATTTTCCTTCATGATGGTTTTTTTATTTGTCTTATTTAAATTGTTATAAGTCACGAACCGTTAAAGATAAATGTAGCTTAGAATATGCCTTTTTCAATTGTTTTACTTTAATTTTGATTCAGCGAATTAAAATAAATTAATATATATATATATATATATATATGTTTTTTTTTTTAAAATAAAATGTTACATCATTTTTTTTCTAAATTTTTGCTTTAAATATCTTAAATTTTCATTTAAATCAAAACTTAAAAATTCTAAATCAAAATTAAAACTTTTATACCTCTGTTTATTTAAATAATATAAAAAAAAATAATTCTACTAATAATATTTCGAGTTGCAACGAATTTAAATGACACAATTTTTTAAATAAATTTTAAATTACAATTTTAAAAAAAAGGTAAATTTGCTGCAAATTTTTAACAGTGTAAAAACAGAAATAAGCAGAGGTTTTAAGAGTGTAAAAACTACGGAGGATATGTAGAGTAATCCTGAAGCTATGCGGCTTATAAAATACCAATTCTACGTTTACTGTAAGCACAAGTGATTTCATAGTGATTTCATTCCTTACAAAAGTTAATGCAGAAATGGACTTTTTGTAATAGAATTACCGCAGATAAATCTTAATTAAACTGTCTGTGTCTAATCTTAATTCCAGCCTAATCTAGCTTTTCACTAAGTGATTCTTTTATTCTGTCAAGTATACGTTGATTCTAGGAAATCGCTTCAATATACAATTCCAATCAATAGCATTCTTGCCAAAGGCTATGCTGCTACCACAAAGAGAGTTCTTCTCCACAACACTTTTCTCCACTTATCTTTTTACATTTTGATCAACTGTACCTAACTCAGCACATTTGCATGTATCTCTAAAAATGTGTCGACAGTTTACAGTTTTTCTCAAGAATTTTGCGATAGAAGAAACTCAATTCAACCTTTTCAAACATGATTGTATTTTATTCATAATTTAAGAAAAGTTTTTATTAACACCTATAAGCTATTTCTTTCACTTAATAAAAACCGAGTTTTATTTCTTAAATAATAAAGTTTGTTATGATAAAAAACTTACCATTAGAATAACGGATTTAAAAATAGAAATATTTTGTTCATGGTATATGTAAAAAAAAAGTTTTAAACCTGCTTTTAATTTATTCATTATAAACTACTTCTTTTTTTTTTCTATTCAAATAATAGGATTTAAGATAAAATTTAATTCAAAATTTTCAAATAGTATTGTATTTTATCCATAATTTCAGAAAAGTTTTTATTAACACCTATAAGCATTTTCTTTCACTTAATGAAATCCTTGGTTTATTTCTTAAATAATAAAATTTATCATGATAAATAACTTATCGTTAGAATAACGGATTTGAAAGTAAAATTAATTTGTTCATAAAATGTAATAAATAAATAAATAAATAAATAAATAAATAAATAATAAAGATTTAAATTTTGCTTTTAATTTATTTATTAAAATTTTTATTTTATTTTATTTTATTTTATTTTATTTTTGTACAAATTATAGGGTTTTGAGATACAATTTAAATTAACCTTTTCAAGCATTATTGAATTTTATCTATAATTTCAGAAAAAAGATTTTATTAACACCTATAAACTTATTCTTTCACTTGTTGAAAACTGGGATTTTTTACTTAAATAATAAAGTTTGTTATGATAAATAACTCATCGTTAGAATAACAGATTTGAAAGTAGAAATATTTTGTTTGTGGTATATGCAAAAAATGTTTTTAACTTGCTTTTAATTTATTCATTAGAATTTTTTTGTAGGGGGGGGGGCTGTGGGGCTGCAAATTATAGATTTTGAGGTAAAATGTAATGTTACAAAATATTCTCCAAAAGCGTGTAACTAATATTTGTGTGTTTATGTTTTTCTGTATTTATGTTTTAAGTTTTAAGTAAAGTAATGACACCTTTACAATAGTTATGGTCACACAAAAAAAATCTTTTGTGAAACAGAAAACTGCGTGAGTCGATTGTTGAATGTAAAACTTATAATTTTTCATAAATTTCATACAGAAATTAAATTAAAAAAATTAAATTGATAATTAAGTGAAAAAAAAAACCTTATCTAATATATTTTTTCAGCAGAGTTTTTATTTTTTATTTTTTTCAAATTAAAAATTTTTGATTAAATTTAATGTTAACTAACATGTGCTAAAGCTTATACACTATATGGCCAAAGATGACCGGCCACTTGCGATTTTAAACATTTTGTTAAATATCTAGAAAAATATATGAGGAATTATCCTGAAACTCTAAGTGTGTAAACATAATAGTAAAGGTCATACATTTCTGTGAAGATTTTTGCTCGAAACTCTACAGGCGATCGTCAACAAACAGAAAAGGAAGAATATATTTTAGATAACTCTGTCAAAACTAATGTAGTAAAAGCTCTCAAACTGTAGAATATGATTAAGTGGCTTATTGTAATAAACTGTGTTTATTTTTATGTGAATAGCACGTATACTCGTAGAAAAATTAAGGTTTTTGTAAAAACAGTCCCAAATTTTTCCAAGTGTTTTGCTTATAATATGCAGAGTTCTTACTATAAAATAATGTTCTTTTCTAAAAATATGACAAACAACATTGTACACAATACCCTGTCAATAGAATTAAAAAATCATAAAAATTGTTTGAAAAATGAGCAGGTTTAGTAAATAATTTTCATTGCGCATGTGTCAAAGATATCAAAATTTCATTTGCATATTGTGTTAGCTAAATGTATAGAGCAACTTCTGTAAAAGTTTCAAAAACATAGCTTGAAAATTCTGAAAGTGATCATCAATAGAATCAACTCAAAATCCGTTATTTCCAAAATGAAGCAAAAAAATCAGGAGTTTTATCCAAGTAGCACGTGCCATATTGTGTATTCTATATTGCCATTAATCAATGGACATAAGGATACTGCCCCTCATATTTTTGCCTTACTTTGGGAATTCGAACTGATATTCACAATTAAAGAAAATCGATTTTGTGCAATATGGGAAGGATGCAAACTTTAATACCCGTTTATTCTCAAACTACCCGACTGATTTTGATGAAATTTCGAATCCATTTTCATTGAATTATGCTCAAGACTTCCGGCAGACAGGTTTTTTCTGAGACTAAAACTTTTTATTTTGGAGCAGTGGAAAAGTTTCAGAAATTTTTCGTTAAAACTTTTTTTTTCTGAAATTAATTAAATTTTTTAAAAACTATATGATCTTACATTTATACCTATTTATATCTACAACCCCAATTACTTTAAAAAAAAATCAAAAATCACTCGAATACTTTATAAGTTAATGGGGTTTTTAACTGAAAAGCACAATTTTTCGGACAGCTAAAAACTTAGATACTTCTGTGTTAAGGTTGTTCTTAAATGAAAAAGGGCAAATTTGTGACATATGCTTTAATTTATTTTTGTTCGGAAATGCATGAAAATAGCAGGGGTTGTTATTCAGAAACTGTCTAATTGCACTCAATCTTCTGTTTTTTTAAAAAACACTATAGATCTTTTATAACAGGCCTTCAAAGTTGGCGTGTTTCAGCACATTTCCCGACGAAAGCAGAAAAACCGGTCGAAAAGCAGGAGAAAAACGGGTGATCAGATGATCGAAATTGCTTAGAACTGATTAGGTAATTTAATTATCATAAAATGGAAAAATACGTTCGGTTCGAAATCGCTTCCATAATCAGGCCTTCCAATTTTATGTCTTTCTGTTAAAAAATGAATTTGTAATGTGTCAAAACGTTTTTCGTTTGTTGAGCGGAGCAGTTGAGAACACCCTTAAGTTCTTGCACAGTTTTAACACCTGGATTAAAGCATATACAGGGTGTCCAGCGAATAAGACCCTGATTTCAATATTAAATTTCTCAAAAGCAAAGATCGATAGAATTAAGCGACAAGCGGTTTGTTTATTAGGGAACCTGTAAAAATTGTTATATAGAAATTTCGAATAAAATTTTTGGAATTTCGAAACTCCAAAAATTTAGTTCTAAAAAATCGTTAAAGTATGGCACTAAAAGCCGAAAAACTCGTTCTCTGCAAGCAAACTAAAAAAAAAAAAAAAAAAGGAAAAGGCAAATTAAGCATTCTTTGCAATCAGAACACAAATCTTTTCAAAATATTCACCATTCAGAACTTTTGTAAACCATTTTTACGGGTTACCTACGGCTAATAAACAAACCGTTTACCTCATAATTCTATCGATTTTTGTTTTTGAGAAATTTAATTTTGAAACCAAGGTCTCATTCTCTGGACACCCTGTATAAGCATTTGAATAAAATATAGTTACATATAATAAATGCGTATAAAATGTTCGAATAAAAATTATATGAGTTGGCGTGGTGCCCCGGTCGTGTCCTTAATTAATTGAAAAGGGGATAATTTAATGCAAATATTTTAATTACGCAAAGTAACCTTTTTAAACTAATTTCTAGTCTTTTAAACTTGCTTTCAACAACCCCCCCCCTCTTCCCTCTCACTTCTCTGCTTTTAGCAATCCGAGGGAATGCAAACGCATCCCAGAATATGTTAGAATAACAAGACAACACCCGTAAATTTTTACAAAACCTGCCAAGCAGGGCCATTTATGTTACAACATGTGACGAGTGCGATGACTCCATTTTCCAAAACTGCTTTTAAAATAGCGAAGTTGGTATTTTTTCTTATAAGACATTTTTTTTTTCTTTTGGCATTTCAGTTCTACTGAGTAATATAGTTAAACATGCCAAGATGGAGGATCCAGAAAAATCAGAAATAATTTAACAAATTATGAAAACCCTTTGGAAAATGATTTTTTCAAAGATTGAAATTTAAGACTAAATTATATATATATATATTTAACACGTTCTCTGCCGCTTACGTGAAGATGTGATGATAGTTAATGCCGCATTGTAGAAGTGGGTTTTTCCCAGAAGCCGATTTACTTTTTATTACAAAGAATCAGTGAAAGTTTTTCCGGCGCCAGCGCGTGACTGGCTATTGGACATCACTCCACATCACGCACTGGCACTTGAGTGGCCTCTTAACATATCACGCGCTAGCGCGTGATTGGCAGCGATTGTGCTAAAAAAGACATGCTTTTCACCATCAATCGATTCAGCTTTAGATTGCTTCCTTTTTCACGATCGTCGCACATTTCGTAATCGGTGAGCTCGATAATCTGATCTTGTTTTTATTTTGCTTTAAATTAACGTCGATTTTAAATTAAAAGACTATCTTTCATACGACGTCTTTCTTTGAAGATTCCGTTTTTTCCATGTCCGATAATTTGCATCGATCTATTTTGTAAGTTTTTTACTTACTTGCGGCTCATAGACAGTTCTGTCACCGATTTCTTTTGCATGTCCCCGTAAGTGAATGATAAATGCTATGGATGTCCTTTTCTATAAGTAATCATCGTTTTGTAGCGAAATTCAAATTTATATCAATTTCAATGCATTTGAAATAGTTTAATGTATTTTTTCCTTATTGGCCATAGTGTAACGGAATTCGTTTGATTGCCCTGTAAATGAACTAACTATTAATGCTTACAGACTTCATATGCAACACTAATTAAGCATGCCATTATAGACATCATTAACTTATGTCAATTGCATGAATACTCTTAGAGCGTGGACAGACAGACGGCCAGACAAACCGAATGTTTTAAAAACAGGATAAAAATTTATGTACAGCAAAGCAGAAACTAAAATTAAGCGATAACACTAATAAATGCCCACACTTCTTTTTAATCTGGATTTTTTTTTTCTTTTTCATTAGTGTCTGCGCCAACTGCTGTTTTTTGCACACTTCAGCCGGATTTTAGTTCAAAGAAAAATCTGTTTAAAATCCATTTTTTGTTATTGAAAAAACATTATTACACGTTATCAAACTTTTAAAAGTGCTTTATCTTATCCTGGATTGCTTCCACCCATGTTTACTCAGAAGAATCTTTTCAAGGCCTAATTCGAAAAAAAAAAAAAAAAAAAAGAAAGAAAGAAAAAAAAATAAGAATGAAAAATCTTGCAACTACTACTAGCATAGATTATGACACACTTTCCAACACATTTAAAAATATTATAACAAAGCTTCACAGTTTATTAAAATGAAAGACGATGTTTGATTAGAATATTTCGTTGGTTTTAGTTTTCCGTATCATCAGTTTTTGAATTTAGTGAACATTGTTTTTTTTTCTTCTTCTTCCATCATAAAAGTAATTTCCCCTTTAAAAAATTCTATTCGCCGAATAATTCAAATCTCACAACTCAATTATTTTCAAAGTTTTTTTTTTTTTTTTTTTCTGAACATTTTTTTTTTTTTTTTTTTTTTTTTTTTTTTTTTTTTTTTTTGGTCTCCTTTTTCCTGTAAAATGTTATAGTCATTCTGACGCCTCAACCAATAAAGCTTTTCTTGTCTATTATTTGTGATGCTCTCCCCTGGAGATTTTACGATGGGAAAGCCCCCCTCTCTTTATTATATCAGAAAATCTCCTAACATAAAAAAGGAACAAACGTACAGGAGAAATATAGGAGCCTCTCCTTTCACTACAATTTCATCTGAATGCCTGGTATTATATGTTTAGGGTTGCAAAAGATTAGAGAGAGGGGAATAATAATAGTTTGAAATTCGCCAACAAAAGCATATTTTCAAGAAATTTGGTTTTATATATATATATATACACACATAAAGATAATAAACTTAAGATTGGGTTTGGAAAGAAAAGTATGTTGTAGCATAAAATATTTTATCTGCTTCTTATTTACGAAAAATTGTTATTTCATTATTTTCCTGAATTTAATTTATGTTTTTAATATTAAGATATTCCCCAAAATTTTAATTTTTGTTTTTTTTACGCACATTGTACGAAAATTTCTGACACATGTAATGTTACAACAAAAAGTTGCGTGTTTAGTGCTGCTAAAAACTAAAAATGATTAAAATTCAAAATATCATAAGCCATAGTAGGTGAAGTCGATTTTGCAAAAGAAATATTTGGTTGCTTGCCTGACGATAAAGATGTTTTCTGAACTTGGAAATATATTTTGTACAGTTTAAGATACAGTCGGCTCTCGTTAATTCGAACTCGTCGGGACCACAAGAAATGTTCGAATTATCCGAAGTTCGAATTATGGAAAGTATGAAATGAGAACATGCTTAATATGGTACTATTACAAAGGAATTAATGTTATAGTATTTTTTAAATGTATTATGTCTATTATCATCAGAATATGACATAATATTAAATTAGAATGTATAAATACATAAACTAATTAAAAGATTAGAAACAAGAACAATGGAAAAAAATTGAAGCATCACTGGTGGGATTCAGATTCACCATGGGATTATATGCATACATGTTCGGAACAATTTTCACAAAAATCAAAGAAAGAAAGTTATTCAAATCATCTAAAATCCGTGAGAAAGAAAGGAAAAATAAAAAGTCCTTCCGGCAATGCCGGGAGGAAGAGGTAGCTTTCATATACTTATATATTTATTTATTTATTTTAAAGTAAGTTACATTGTTCAAAAATACTAAGCTCAAATTAGTAGAAATAATCTTATAAAATTAGTGATTTTATAAGATTGAATACTAGTTTTTCTCAAGACTGAATATTAATAGGAATTTTTAGAAATTAGTCATCTTTTATTCAACCTGGTTTTATTTTAAGCGATTTAGAGAGTCGCCAAACTCCACGATATCATAAAGTGTATGCCATTTTAAAGCAACATGATGGATCGTTCAGATCAGACCGTTTCAAAATGTCAGCCATAAGCAAAATTCAAAGTGCTATAACTCAATCATTTTTCAAGATATAGACAAAATAAAAAGTGTTCTGGAATCGTTGTTTTAAGTTTTAACACGTAAAAGAAAAATATTTTTCAACTTTTAATTTTTTCGCATTTAATTTTAAATTTTAATTTTTTTTTAAATTTAAAATGGCCACAATTTTGAAACAAAATGTTGGATGACGCTGGCCAACGAACTCGGTCGAGACATTTGTATGTACTATGTACATACCAAGTTTCATTGAAATCGGTTCATAAATACGCGTGTTATCACGTGACAAAAATCAGATCGTTTCAAAATGTCAGCCATAAGAAAAGTTCAAAGTGCTATAACTCAATCATTTTGTAAGATATAGACAAAATAAAAAGTGTTCTGGAATTTTTGTTTTAAGTTCTAACACGTAAAAGAAAAATATTTTTCAAATTTTGATTTTTTTGAATTTAATTTTAAATTTTAAATTTTTTTAAAAATTTAAAATGGCCGCCATTTTGAAACAAAATGGCGGATGATGCTGACCAACGAACTCGGTCGAGACATTTATATGTACTATGTACATACCAAGTTTCATTCAAATCGGTTCATAAATACGTTAGTTATCGCATGACAAAAATCAGATATATATATATATATATATATGGTTATATATATATATATATATATATATATATGTCAACATTTGAACGGAGGGTGGTTTTGGGGTCTGGGGGTCATGATCGGTGAAAATATACCAAAATTTTCCGGAAGTGCTTTCCTCCGGACGGCTGCAATAGGTAGCTTTTTACTTTTTGTAATGAAAGCTACCTAAAAATTGGAATTGTTGTTAGTTCGAATTAAACGATGTCAAGAGAAAATGAGTTCGAATTAATGAAAAAGTTTAACGTTATTCTGCCGTTGAAAATTTCGGGGCTACATGTTTAGTTCGAATTAAGCGAAGATTCGAATTATCCGATTTCGAATTAACGAGAGTCGACTGTATATGATATTTTCCTTTAAAATGCATGTATGCGTAACAAAAGCCACGGATGAAGTCATTTTGTAAAAGAAATATTTGGTTACCTGCCTGACGATGGAGACTGGTAATTAGCTTATAAAAATGTTTTCTGAACTTGGAAATACATTTTGTATAGTTTAAGGCTTAGGAAATATGACACTTTTCTAGGTGCGTAACTACAGATATTTTTTCGGGTGGGGGGGGGGGGGAAGTAGAATTTTAAATTTCCCAACTTATTATTTAAAAAATGCTCTATTTTCCAACTGAAATGATACGTATAATGTGTATTTAATGATAATGATACTTATATGCACAAAAATTTATTTCCAAAGAACTAAAAAATAACTAACATAACTAATGAAACTAAAAACATAAAAATTATAATTATTCATTCATTTAATAAAAGTTTTTGCCTTCTATTGTGTACGAGTGATAATCGTATTTCATATGAAAAGAGCCTCATGACATTTTGAGATTTTTGAGAAAGAAACAAAGTTTTCGAGGAAATAGATTAGAGACACTGGAATTCAAATCTGGTAGATCTATGATATTTCGTAGCACAGCGAAAAACAATGATAAATTGAGTCTGATTGCGTTTTGTATTTATTTTGATAATCTAACTAGTTTACTGGTACAGAACTGAGATAAGTAACCAACAAAACAATTAAAAAAAGAGTGTTTCAAAAATCTAGAATTTTCCAACTCTGAGCTCAAATTTCTCAAAATCACATAGATTGGAGGTGGAGGTTCCCCATCTCTCCTGCAACCCCCCCCCCCCCCGGCCATCGCGACGCCTCTGCACTTTTCCTAAAAACTTGTGCATATATAAGAAAAGTTACGAGTGAATTCGTTCAAAGAAATATGTATTTCGTCGTTTGCCTGACGACGAAGACTGGGTTATAAAGATTTTTACTTTCTTCTATCTTTACAAGAAAAAAGTATTGGATTCATGAAAGTTTTCGACTTCCGGTTTTCGATGGATTTATACGTTTTAGAAGGTCTTGAACACGTTTTGACTATTTTTAGAAAATGTCTGTCTGTCTGTATGTGACAAAAAATTTGTGGGCGCTCTATCTCAAGAATTAATGCTCGAAATTTCATAAAATTTTATATTCAGTTAGACCTTGATATGAATTAGTGCCTGTTGGTTTTTGGTCTAAATTGGCCTGCAGGTGTGGCGCAGCTATAGTACGTTTTTCATGATTTTAATGATTGCTATATCTCAAGAACTAATGCACAGAATTTCACCAAACTTCAGATTCTGTGAGACCTTGATATACATAGACGCTGATTAAGTTTTGGTGTAAATTGGCCTGCAGATGGCGCTGCTATGGTACGTGGATGATAATTTCTGCACTTTTTAAATGAGTAATATGTTGTTGCCTGGTGCAATATGATAAAGTTAAAATTATTTTCAACGTTAGAACACCAGAATATTCGTATTCCAAGCATACCGGTTTCGGTAGTATATAGCATACCTTCCTCAGTGCTGACACTGAGGAAGGTATGCTATATGCTACTGAAACCGGTATGCTTGGAATACGAATATTCTGATGTTCTAAATATTCGTATTCCAAGCATACCGGTTTCGGTAGTATATAGCATACCTTCCTCAGTGCTGACACTGAGGAAGGTATGCTATATGCTACTGAAACCGGTATGCTTGGAATACGAATATTCTGATGTTCTAACGTTATTTAAATCGAAGAAAGTTTTGTGATGGCCACAACATACTAGTTTATTTCTAGAAAACTTTATACAAACTGAGTTAGCAAAATTTTCTCGCCAAATCGTAACTAACTCTACCCGCTTGGTAACCATGACGGCGTTCGATTTGCCATTCGATTATTGTAGTAAACAGCTGGCCGATCAATCTCATACTAGAAAGAGGAGAGGGCGCATGCAACTGCACCTTCCCCATCTGGCAATAAAGTCAAGGGTAGGCTTCCGAACCTTATCACCCGGACCCCTTTACGGCATGCAATCAGGGGCGGATAATAATACCGCTGAGTGGAGTGCATGCGGGCGTACAGAACGCATTCACATCAAACGACAGCCTGTTCCAGTGAATAGAGTTCGTTATTTCATATGTCTGTTGAGCTTGGCAACTTTAGAAACAAAACAGATGGTTTTCAATTAGTAGAGATTACAGCCGGGAATACACGATCAAATAACACGCATGACATAGCCTTATTAATTAATAACTTGAAATTAAATCGGGAAGACAAAACATTTTGTATTTAATCTTCCTTTAATAGCATATGTTGCGAGTTTATACCTTAAAACTTAAGACAGAATATTAATAAATTGAGTGTATTATTTTGAGTAATACTTTACAGAGTTGATAATACTGAATAAATAATAATATACGCATGTATTACTACTGATCAGTAGCAGTATTGAATGAGTCCCCATCAAACAACAAAATATTTCAATTAATTGAGATTACAGCTGGGAGTACACGATCAAATAACGCTCAAGGTTATTGCCTTGTTAATTAACTACTTGACATGAAAACACTTTTAAACGGAGAAACGAAAGAGTTTGTATTTAATCTCTGCTAAACAGAATGTATTGTGAGTTCACGTGTAAAAAAATTAAGACTGGGTGTAAATAAGTTAAGTCGATAATATTGAATAATACTTTATAGAGTTCATAATACAAAAATATATGCATATAATAATGCTGATCAGTATCAGTAAATAACATAGCTGCCAAATTTTACGCATTTTACCTATCACAAAAATTTTATAGTAAATATTGTCTTATTTAATCATCGAAATCTTAAGTTTAAACAAATGGAAAATCTCTGTACAATTTTAGTGGTAGCAAAAATGCGTAAAAATTGGCAGCTATGAAATAATGGATTCCCATCCAACAATAACTTGTTCAGTTAACATAATTTTTTGTTCCCTATTATTGTTCATTTTAACAACGGTAGATAATAAAACAGAAGGTTTTAGTTAATTGATATTACAGCTGGGAATAGAGGAGCAAATAATACGCAGGAGATAGCGATATTAATAAATAACTTGAAATTAAAACGGAAAGACGAAATATTTCAGATTTAATATTCTTTTAATAACTTAATACATATTGAAAGTTTATGCATGAAAACTTGAGATAGATTATCAATAAGTTGAATGTATGATATTGAATAATACTTTATAGGGTCGATAATGTTGAATAAATGGTACTATACTGTTATCCCGTCGACCATTTTCCCCAAATTATACAAATCGCCAAACTAATATTCAAATTATACATATTGACATAATTTTTATTTTAAATAACGAAAAAACAAATAATTAGTAGAATATTAGTAAAAATATTAATAAAAATTCGAAATAAAAATTACTTAATGACATTTTAAAAACGTGAATTATATTTAATGTCATTGAATGTGACATTCACGATCACCCATTATTGGCATTTAATCTTATGGTTTGGCGATAATTTTTTGGTCGACGGGACTACCTAGTAATACCGAATAAATAATAATATATGCATGTACTCAGTAGTACCAATTTTTGTAAATTATTGAATGGGCTTACATTTTTTTCGGTGGAATAACATACATTTTTTTCTTCTTACTACATGTGTGTGTAGAGAAGAGTGGAAGAGGAGCAGATGAACAAAAAGGATAAATCGAAGTCAAATTATGGTTTTTCAAAATAAAATATAAAATTATAATTTAATATATGTTCCTCTTTGTAAATACATTAATATTTATTATAAATAGCATAAAAATTGTTCACTTTTAAATAAGTAACTATGAGTTTAAAATATTAAATTGCAGGCTATTAAATATTATGCAAAATGAAATTAAAATACAATCCAGATCTGAAGCAAAATATGCAGGAAATCTGTCTTTGAGAGAAGTTTAATTTCGCATCCGCTTCAGTTCTTCTCTAATTGGGGATCTTACTATTTTCTAAACAAAATTGTTTTGAGAAAGTCAATAAAACCAAATTTTATTTCTGCAGTTAAATAAAAAAAAAACAATTAACGAAACTAATCAATGGAAATTGTGTAGGCGCAGCGCTCAGATTATTGGGTGGACCCGCGCCCCACATGTTTATATAAGTTGGCGCTTGTTGGTTATGCCAGAAAACTTCTTACATCTAGGAATTCAATGTGTATACCCCATGGGCAAAGAGAAACAAGTAGACTGCTGGCATAACAGAACATCCAAGAACAAAATTCCACTAATTCTCTAAAACTCTGCACCCGTAAAAAAATACAAATGACAGAATTACGATAGAAAAATCACTTTATACTTTTTCTTTTGCTAGGTTAATTTAAAAATTCGTGTTGTACTCTTCGTTCCTATCCTATAAATTACATCATAATTAATTAGACTGTATTTAGAATAATGTTTCATTTCAGTGTAAAAAAAGAGGTAAAATGAAAATTTTAAAACTTAAAAAGGAAAAGAGAAAACATCTGTGTAATCATGTTCATTCATTACAAACATATACTACCTTTCATTCGAGTGTTGGCATACATATGAAACAATTTATAACATGATTAAATGTCTGTCACAAACCGATTGGATTACTCATACGGTTTGCACCAACCAACTCATCAATAATTATTTCAGATTCCAAAAATGCGTTTTTTTTTTAAATTTTATATTGTTTTAATTATTTTCTATTCTAGTATAGGACAAATAGCGCTTCGTGTATGTATATCTGTCTGTGCGTGTGTGTGGGATGGCTAGTGAAATCTACGGCACGCACAAGGCTCAAAATTTTTGTGACACTAGGCCAAAGGGTCTGCACCTGACATTCAGAATTTTAAAATTCTTATAATTAGATTTTAAATTAATTAGTAAAAGTTGTGAGACTAGGATAGCATTTTGCAGAAGTGTCATTATGTCTGCTTTGAAAAACACCTATTATCGTATGGCAACAAATGTACTTGGCTTTTTTTTTCCATAAAGGGTTGTATCTTAAATTCTACTGGTCCCAAAAACTTGAAAATTACACTGCTAAAAGCAGCAAAATTTCCCCTTTTAGCAATTCTAAAAATTCTTCCGCTGCGGTTTCAGCAAGTCAAAAAATCCACAAAAAATTGGTTTATATATATATATATCTATCTATAGTAAAAAAAAAACTAGCCTTAAAAGGAATGACTCCTGGAATGATGCTGATGTGGAAGATTTCCGGAACTAACGAATCCGGGTTGTCCACTCCTTCTATGAGTCGAATAGACCAATCAGGAAAGGGCTCCTTCTATGCATCGCCATATGGGTTACCATAAAGAGAGGAAAGGTTACCATCGCCAACAATCGCCAAGTTTGTCGCCAACATGGCGATATATCGCCAAATTTGGCGACCAAAATTAGTTGTCAAAAGTGACGCCAACTTGGCGATAACTGTAATATTTCGCCAAATTATTTATTTCTTTACAACATCAGTCGTTTGACACATCATTTGAGAGGTTAGCAACTGATTATTCATTTAAAGGATGTCTTGTGTGTTATCCCCCATTCTGCTCCCCAGGGGGGGACACATTTTTAATTTCTTTACAACACCAGTCGTGTTACACAAGATTTGAAAGGTCTGCAACTGCTTATTCATATTATGGATGTCTTGTGTGTCACCCCCACACACTGCTCTCCCCAGGGGGAGTCACATTTTTAATTTCTTTACAACACCAGTTGTGTGACACATCATTTAAAAGGTCTGCAACTGCTTATTCATATTATGGATGTGTTGTGTGTCATCCCCCACTCTGCCCCCAGAGGGGCACATTTTTAATTTCTTTGCAACACCAATTGTGTGACACATCATTTGAGAGGTCTGCAACTGCTTATTCATATTATGGATATCGTGTGTAAACCCCCCCCCCCCCTCTGCCCTCAGATGGGGCGCATTTTGTAATTTCTTTACAACACCAATTGTGCGACTCATCATTTGAAAGGTCTGCAACTGTTTATTCATTTTATGGATGTCTTGTGTGTCACCCCCACTCTGCCCCCCAGGGGGGCACATTTTTAATTTCTTTACAACACCAGTCGTGTGACATCATTTGAGAGGTCTGCAGCTGCTTATTCATATTATGGATGTCTTTTGTGTCGCCTCCCCCTCTGCCCCCCAGGGGGGCACATTTTTAATTTCTTTACAACACCAGTCGTGTGACACATCATTTGAAAGGTCTGCAACTGCTTATTCATACCATGGGATATTGGCGCGCGCAGCAAGCAGGGGTAGCCAATAATTTGGGATCGCGAAGCGATTACGCGGGGGGTTGGCGAGCAGGGGGGCGGGGCCCCCCTAGTATATATATATATATATATATATATATATATATATATATGTGTGTGTGTGTGTGTGTGTGTGTGTGTGTGTGTGTGTGTGTGTGTGTGATTTTAAGTGATTAACTTATGATTTAAGTAAAACTAATATTCTTGAAAATATAAAAAGTTTTAATAGACATAAAATATATACGTAACATTCAGATATAACAATAGAACTGAATAATATTCAGCATAAACAAGCTTCCCTGAGCTTTGCATTAAAATTCCACCAAACTCGCCATCGCTAAAGTCTATAGAACACCTCGTTCTCTCCACACATCATCACATGAGTCTCGCTTAGGAATCACATTCATTAAAACATTGAGTTTATTATCTTTTATTGCTGAATACTTAATCCTTTATTTCCATATATATATATATATATAATATTTCCTTATAAAGAAAGTTTGAAATTTCTGCCGTGGATGCAGGTGTTTATTGCAGACAAAGTGATTTTTATTTTTATTTTTGCATTGTGTGACCTTTAAAAAATCGTTTGACATTAATTTCTTACTTGATTTTCCCATAATATTCTATTTATTATTTATAATCCTCCCTAGTCATTATGAAACAACTAACAGTATTCGAAAATTGATTATCTTTTAATTATAGTAGTTTGTAAATCAGTTCGGAAAATTCCTAAATTAGCTCCCTTATCCCATTCTATGGTGCAATAAGTGATAAAATGCTACCCTTTCACTGACGAGCCTGTGTTAATATACATTCACTAAGCTCCAGGTTGCTCTGCAATATGAGCAATATTTAAAGTATTATAAATCTAATGCTTTAATGGGTTTTTAATACATTGTACAATGATTAATACTCTCAAGCTTCACGTCATAAGGTATTTGTACCCATTATGGACAGTGCTCTCAATATGGACACCCCTTATATTTTTTAAAATAACAATTTTGATAGAGAATTCGCGCTACATGTTTGTGAAGAGAAGCAATTTAAAAGATAATTAAGCCAGGAAAGTACAAAAAAGCGCGCTGTTCGCCATTAAAAAGGAAATTTGTTGTTTTGTGGTGTGCTGATCGTAAATACAGGTAAGTTTAAATTCTTATTAGATATTGTAAAGTAGTTTAAATATTGAAAAGTGGAGTGTTTTAGAAAGCTTTTAAAACATATTTTCGATTACTAATGCATATATTGCTTAAAAAAGTTTTATTCATTTATTTATTACAAGATTTAATAAAAATATGCCCAATTCCTAATATGGACACTTTAAGTCCACATGCGAAGGACAGCAGGTGAATCTTCAGAATCATAAAAATAGAAAGCTAAGCAAAACCAAGTACATACATTTCATAATATTTTGTAGTAACTGAGGTGTTTTGCGTCGGTCTCCGAAGAGCCACAAACGACAATGACCCTTCCGTTCTAAAGTGCATGTTCTGAAGATATTTACTCTACCCAACCCTCCCCTACAATACTATAAGATATATTTTTTGTCCCCTCTCCTCTAAAATTTCATAGAAGAGTGGTTCTTTCATACATCCTGTGTACTAGGTCAATAAAGAGCCCCTGTCCATAATAAGACTGGTGGTTCCTTATATGGACATTTGTAAAAAAAATTGTTTTTATCAATTAAATTAAACCGGAATAGTTACAAGGTCTCTAATTTTAATAATGATAGTCAGCAGTCCAGGGATCATGGTCATATAGTTTTGGAGTCCTATCACGTGTACATGGGGTGAAAAAAAGTATTTTTCCTTAGGGTGTCCATATTAGGCACAGGTACCTTATTTGAAATTAAGTATTTTTATATAATGTTGAAACCATCATGTTTTATTAGCATTTAAAACAAATAAAAGGCAGAAAATTTAAAATGCAAACAAAGCAACTTTACAAATTTTTCCTTTTGCAAGACTGTTAGAGGGTTAAAGAAAAAATCGGATCGAAAACAAGGTAAGAAAAGGTCCTCCGTCGAAGTTAACACAATATTGATCTGATTTATAACTAGAAAAAATGTGAAAAATCAACGTTTAAGTGCTGTAAAAGGTGTTACTGAATTTAATGAAACATTTTCTTTTTCAATTTCACCTGATACTGTTCGATGAGACCTGAGATCTGCTAGATTAAATGGCTGTTTTGCTCATAGAAATATTTTGCTAGTGCCAGAAAACTTAGGCTTTCCTTCGCAAAGTCCACGATAAATAAATCCGTATCGTATTGAAATAATATCCTATTTGCAGCTGAAATCAAATTTGTCATTTTTTGAGTTGGGACAATTAAGCATGGCTGTGCATGGTAGCAACAGGAGAAGGTATTTTCCTATTTATTGATGGCATAAGGAATTCTGCTATTTATTTTAATATTTTAAAAGATAATTTAAAATTATCAGCCAAAAATTTGAGTATTGGAAAAAACAAGTTAACAATTCTCAGCACACGGCTCTCAACATTCGCCTCTGATGTCTTTATAATTATCCATAAGTTCTGAAAACATAACCACAATCATCGGATTTAAACTCATTGAAACATATTTAGAAAGAACTAGAAGTTACAGTACGAAAAAAAAGACAGTAAAACGAAAAACGCAATAAAAACAGTAATGATCGACGAATGGATGAACATTGGTGCAGAAATTACAAAAAGACAAAAGACTACTGAAATAAATCTATTCCCACAAATTAAAAAGTTGCTGTGAATGCTAAAGAATATCCTACTAAGTAATAAATTTAACGAAATGTTACAATATTTATTGATGTATAGAGATTTTTTTTTTTTTTTTTAAGTATATAAAGGCTTTTAATCGGTAACTATTTTGATTATTTATTTCTTCAAAATATCCTTTTATTATTTTTTGAAATGTTATATGCAGTTTTTTTTAAGAATAAGTGATAAACTTATAATTAAATACTCCTTATGAAGTATTAATTTTAATAAGGAACAGAGCACTAAATTCTTAACTGTGCGAACACTTTTAGGAGCTACTATATAATATGAGAGATATAAATATAAATAGTGATATTGACTATTTTTCCATAATTTTTGTGAAAATACAGATGAATTTTATAATGACTTTTTTTCCATTTCGGGTTCCTGTTGATATATGGCTTGTTCATTTCATATTGACGATTTATTTATTTACTTATTGTTGGATTTGGACAAAGTTGTAGGTTTATTTGAAATAAAATCTTTGCCACTTATTGTTGGTTATTTTTTACTTATTGTTGGATTTGGACAAAGTTGTAGGTTTATTTGAATAGAATCTTTGCCACTTTGTTTTCTGCATGTTCCGTGCAGAAATCTAGTCCTGGCCAATATAACATTATCTGTCTATCGTTTAACCTACCTTTCCAGATTATTTTAAAATGTGAGATATGAGTCAAAAATTACTATTTTTTTTCTTCTCAAAATCCCGACCCTTTTTTATTTTTATTTTTTATAATTGGGTTGAGTGTCAAACTTCCCTGTTTATGCAGGCGGTAATTCAGAGAGGGGTGGTTCAGAAAAGGTTTTGTAGGGACGAAGCCTTAGATTTAATTCAAAACTTTTTTTACAGTTTAGGCTTCCCCAGTCATAACAAAGCACTTTAAACCCCCCGCATTTTTTTTGCAGAAAAAAAAGAGCTTTTAGGAACGTGCTTTTCTTCTTTTTTTTTACTATGCATGCTATGCTTACATAATGCAGCTGCACCTCTCCTGGGAGTCTTTAAGTATTTTCTTTGGTAAAGAGCAGAATCAGCCGTCGAGTTTGGGAAAGTCTCTACTTCAAATTTTAAAATTGAAAAAAAAGTGAGTGTAGTACAATTCTGCTTTGTGATGTCCTTAAAATGCAAAATATGTTTTAGGAGTGAATAGTTTTGGCTGTATTTGCATCATGTCAGCGTAGGTTGGAGGCAATGAATTACAAACCTGACTATTAAACTTAAAATAATGATAATTTGTTCGTACTACGTTTTATAAAATAAATCAGATGTTACAGTAAAATAGCTGTTGCATATATTTCTTAAGGCTGCAACTTTCATCTTTTCTAGTATGTTCTATTCTTTCTATTTACCTTCTATGAGTTACTATGAGTACTATTTAAATGAAGTAAAAATTCCTATAAACTTTCTAATTTATATTTAATTTATTTATTTATTTTTTTGCTTCTATAACAATTTTTACATGTTCCTTTAATCAATTTTTAACATTTTCCCTTCTATCACCGCATTTTACTATAGGTTTACCGAATAAATTTATCTTATTTTAAAAATATTACCATTAATTCTTCATTATATATCATACAAATATGTGAAACATTAAAATACGACGAAACGCTCGCGAGCTAATGCTATTCCTATGGGGAGGTTATTTTCTAATATCTGGCTTGAATTTTGATATTCTTACCACGCTTTTTATTAACTTCACCTGTAAGTTTGTGAGTTTGTGACTTTGTAACTCTCCTTATTTTATGTATGTTCACCGATTACTCCGAAACCATGCAACCGATTAACTTGGTTTTGGTGTTAAATGAAAGACGATGCTCTCGAATTGGTACCACTTCAGTTTCATCGAAATTGGTTCAGTACTTTTTTAGTAATTAGGCAAAAACTAACAAAATTAATGATTTTTCGCTAATTAAAAGTGTTGAATACGTTCATTGAATGGAGTGTAGACAGCATGGCCGAGCGGTCTAAGGCGCCGGATTGAAGCTCTGTTTTTTGAAAGAGATTGTGGGTTCGAACCCCACTCCTGACATTATTTACATCTATGTAAAATATAAAAAAAAAATTCCGTATTACAATTTTTATGATTAACCGGCTTCAGAAAGGAAGAGGAAGTTCTCAATTCGACGCGTATGTATATTTTTTTTCTATGTAACCAATTACTCTGAAACTATCCAACCGATTAATTTGGTTTTTGTATTAAATATAAATATAGTTTAAAAAAATAAAAACCACGCTTTTAAAGTAATCAAACTAAAAAGCGAAAAATAAATATAGTTTAAAAAAACTAAAAAACACGCTTTTTAAGTATATCAAACTAAAAAGTGAAAAATAATTCGTACTATAAGCTGAAAACGAAAATAGATGAAAAATACTATATTACTATAAAATCATTGTTATTATAGAAATCAATTAATAAGCAATAAATAAAATTATCGTGGAAAAAAAGCGTGGGGTGCTTCTTAAGAACTGATAGATGGAGCATGGTAGATGGAGCACCCCACGCTTTTTTTCCACGATAATTTTATTTATTGCTTATTAATTGATTTCTATAATAACAATGATTTTATAGTAATATAGTATTTTTCATCTATTTTCGTTTTCAGCTTATAGTACGAATTATTTTTCACTTTTTAGTTTGATATACTTAAAAAGCGTGTTTTTAAGTTTTTTTAAAACTATATTTATTTTTAAATAATTCTTTTTGTATTGGGCAGCTGAGGTGCATGCCGAAATCGCTCCTTTTTTACTTATTCAATTTTGGTTGCAGATATTTCTGAAAAAGGCACTTTTAATTTCAAAACCGATTTTGAAAGTGAAACAAACTTTATAAAAAGTATCTGCATTCAAAATCGAAAAAATAAAAAAAGGAGCGATGTTTGCATGCACCTCAGCTACCCAATACAAAAAAATTATTTAAACATGTCAAAATGCAAACCTGATATTAGAAAAATTCCTGCCCATAGGAATAGCGTTAGTTCCCGAGCGTTTTGTCGGCCAAGGACATTACCTTTAAATAAGAGAGCTTTTAACTTCTAATCAACCCTTCCCACATAGGTTTTAAGTATATCAGATGTATATCTGAAAACACTAATTGCCATATATTTTGACTTCATCTCATTGAGTTCATCTTGCTTAAATTTCTCTACATACCTCCGTAAAGCATTTTAACCCGCCGGAAAGCTCATGGGGTGTATTATACCCCACCCCTATGCGTCCTCTTTAGTAACTTTTCTTGACGCGCGTTCCGCCCGGTTAATTAATTTTGTGTTATTTTGTAGAAGCATAAACAATATTTTTTTAAGGCTGCTACTTTCATACTGTCCAATCTTTTCCATTCTTTCTATTTCCCTTCTATGAGTATGATTTAAATGAAATAAACTTTCCCATTTGTACTTTATTAAAAAAAAATTTTGCGTCTATAGCAGTTTTTCACACATTCTTTTAATCATTTATTTAATATTTTCCTTTTTATCGCTCCATTCTAATTGTAACTTAACAGAATATGGAATATTATTAACAGAATATCATTTTCGAAATGTAACTATTAACCCTTAATTATGTACAATGTATATATATACAGGGTGTTTCGCTACCAGACCGACAAATTTTGAGGAGTGATAGTGGACATGAAGACAAACATTATTAAATAGGAAACCATGGGGCGCAAACGTCTTCCGTAGGAATTAGGGGCCATTAAAATTTAAGGTGCAAAAATTCAAACGATTATAAAAAACGGAAAAAAGGGTGGATTCGTTTGCGGTTTTCGCTAAAATCATTCTTTGTAACACGATTTGTTTGTAAAAAAATTTTAAAGGTTACGTTCTAAAATTGTCAATAGAGGGCACTTTAGACTTTAGAGTAACAACCAACTACTTTTTACCCTTATTTTGTTCACGGGGTTGAAATTATTCTAAAGTTTAGACTTTAACTTAAATTTTAAGCCCAAAATCGGAAACATTGTTATCGGGTAACTAGCGAAAATTGAACTGTGAACAAAGGAAGGAATTTTGAAGGCTCATAAACATTTGACAAACTAATCGATTTTGTTGCGATTTGCGTGTAGGTCATTCCATTGGTAATTATTTTATTCAAAATGACGTACAGCATTGGTGTCCCCATTTTTTGATAGAGTGCGCTTCCAACACATCTCCGACATTTCAATGGGATTACTCCTGGGTGTTTTGCTACCAGACCAACATACTTCCAGGAAGTGTTAGGGATGCAAAGACGACTCGGAATCATATTATAATGTAACGTCGAAAATGCCTTTTTTACGTGTTAGGATTAAAAGAAGCAGAGATAAAAGCAACTTGATATTTCTACTACACGTTTTGTCGGAACTTCTGGTAAAAGCACATGTTCCTCTTCCGTTGCGCCATTCTATAGCACAATGGGGCTCCTCCACATTTTACTAATGATGTTCGCAGACACCTCAACGTAACACATGGACAGCGGTGGATAGGTAATGGTGGCCCGGTTCGTTGGCCTGCCAGATCGATGCATCTACTTCATTATATCAATTACTTTTTGTTACCTAACTTTATTTTATTACTGTATAATTGTTCTGTATTTTTTGAATAAACATTGCTGGATGGGGTAAGTTGAGCTCAAACTAATTGGTATCCCCCCCCCTCACCTGGCTCAATCTAATTCTGAATCAGTATGGACTTCTTCTGCTGGGGTCAAATGAAAAGTTGAATGTATGAAACTTCCGTACCGTCAGTGGAAGACCTCTCGGCTCGAATTTCTGTAGATGCCAGAAAGCTATCCGAGATACCAGGAATCTTTCAAAGCGTGAGGAATTGCATGCGACGCTGCTCTCAAGCATGCCCGACTACTTCTGGTCATAATTTCGGGCACCTTTTGTAGTAAAACCTTTAACTAAATTGTTTTCTGCCACATTAACGTGTTCCTGTTTCACTACCTGTTTCTGTTGTTTTTTCTATGTTTCTTTTTACCACAGCTCGCTAAAAAGGCATTTTCAACGTCACATTCCTATGTGATTCCGAGACGCTTTGCATCCCTGACACTTCCTGGAAGTATGTTGGTCTGGTAGTAAAACCCCCAGGAGTAATGCCATTGAAATGTCGGAGATGTGTCGGAAGCGCCCTCAGTCAAAAAATGGAGACACAAGAGCTGTAAGTCATTTTGAATAAAATAATTACCAAGGGAATGGCCTATACGCAAACCACAACAAAATCGATCAGTTTGTATAATGTTTATGAGTGGTTAAAATCCTCCCCCTTTTTTCACAGTTCAATTTTTGCTATTTACCCGATCCCAATGTTTCCGATTTTGGGATTAAAATTTAAGTTAAAGTCTAAACTTTAAAATGATTTCAACCCCATGCACAAAATAACGGCAAAAGGTAGTTGTTCGTTACTCTAAAGTCCAAAGCGCCCTCTGTCGACAATTTTTGAACATAACCTTTATAATTTGTTTTTTTTTTTTTTAAATCGTGATATAAAGAATGATTTTAGCGAAAACCGTAAACGAATCGAACATTTTTTCCGTTTTTTATGATCGATTGAATTTTTCGACCTTAAACTTTAATGGCCCCTAGCTCCTACAGAAGACGTTTGCGCCCCATGGTTTCCTATTTAATAATGTTTGTCTTCAAGTCTACTATAACCCCTCAAAGTTTGTCGGTCTGGTAGCGAAACACCCTGTATATATATATAATATATATTTGATATTTAATTGATATCTTTTCATTTTGAATAGTCATAATGAATTTTTTTTTCCTATTGTGGTTTCTTATATATAATTTATATATAATATCCGTTGCTAATCAGCAATTTTATAAATATGATGCGCATAGGTAATTGCTGCTATCCGCATAACCTTTGTGTATTGTCTGTGTGATTTCTACAATGTAGTTTTCTGTTACCACTTTATAGGATTTCCATTAAGAGCTGCAAATCGTTTCATCATGAATAATATATATATATTATATTTATAATATTTTCACTTTCTATTTTGTTATTATGTTTAATTCATTGTCTTGATATATGGTATATTAAATGTCAAAATCAATATTCAATATTTATTATATTTTAATATTAAAGTAATACTTTGTAATTATATTATTTATTATTTATTAATATTTAATAAATAAATTATGATTATTTAAGCCTACGTAAAATGTAGTAACAATGAGAGGATAGTGCTGAGATGTTAATTGGATAAGTTAGTGGTTTATGTTGTACGGTGATTATTTCACTTGTGAATGAGTCGATTTTGTGATATTGCATTTATTGCACTGTGAGTACTATGATTCTTATTATATGTGGTGTGGGATGGTATTATTATGGTATTATTATGATCGTGTATTGTTTATTTTTGGAGGTTTGAGTACTGCTTTAAAGCTTTGTACATATTGTATCATTTTCATTTTATAGTTGTATTATTCTAGATCCTTTTCTTTATTAAATTATATTAGCCAAGATACTAGATTATTTAATTGTAATTTTTCTATTTTTATCTTTTTTATTATATCTCTAATATCTCTTATATTATGGCAGTACTTAGTAAAAATCTCGATCCTGGCAAGATACACAATGCTTCTTTGCAGTGTAGTGCCCGGTACAGGGGCAATAATAGGATTGCTCCTGGATCGTCATCCAGTTTCCATATACATGCTCCTCCTCCTCAATTATATTTTCAGAAATGTTCTGATATCCGATGTAAAACTTGTCCATCTGCTTCTCAGTCACAAATCGTATCAGATCCTCATCTTTCTATTTTTTGTAAGGCTTTTAATGTTATTTATAGTATAAAGTGTAACATTTGCAATTTGAAATATATTGGTGAAACTTCTGGTCCTCTTCATATACGCATGAATCAACATCGGTCCGATTCTGATAAAAATTTAGCAAAAAATATTCAGTCTACCGCTGAAATACAGCATTTTCATAAACACAAATTTAAAAATACTACTATTGAAATAATACAAATTCAGAAAAATAAATCTGAGCGTCTATATTTAGAGTCTTCATATATGAAATATTATAATACAATTTATCCTTATGGTCTTAACAGTGAAGTTTTTAAAAGATCTGTTAAAGTTTTTTCATCTATAAATGATACTACAGATTATTCTCCTATTTATCATAGTTTAAATCATCTTATAAATCCTAAAACTACACGTAACAAAAGAGGAAAAGGTTCATCTTCTAGTATTACTCCTAAAAACATTATAATTCAACAAATTAATAATCTGCATCGTAATTATTTAAAAAATTACAATTGGTTTCTAATACGTAAATATATTTTTGGAATAAAAAAGAAACATATAGTACTATGGAGATTCTTCTTATAAAAGTTCTTTCGAACACATAAGTAAATAAACTCGGAGGTAAATTAAATTCTGACACCGTTTTTAAACTTTTAAATGACTTATATTAAACGTTAATATTTACAAAAAAGATATTTACATATTAATATTTACAATTCGAACATTCAAAAGGAAACTTTAATTAAAACATCTTAATCGCGTCATCTTAATCAACATTCTTCTAAAGTCAACACCAACTCTCTCCCAACATTTCATCCAACGATCTCTTCCGTTCATTTCTTTTTTCTTCGGCTTTTCGTCTGAATGGAGTTTTTTCAGAAAATCGTCTGCTTTCTAAAGACCTTTTCTATCAGAGTTGCGATATGAAGAACCTTACAAGACATGATACTTGGCTGTTGGAGAAAGAATCGCTCCCACAACGGCCGTCCTGACTAGGCTTTCGTCCTCGAATGCTCGTCCCTTTGGAGGCAGCAGCAGTTGGATCATCTGGAAAGATAAAGAAAAAAAAAACACAGCAGAATCCAAAGTCTTAATTGAAAAAAAGAAGTCATTATTCAAATTGTTTATCAAAGCTTAGATTATTTCTTGAAAAAATTCATATATTTTTTTTTTCGCGTCTTTTCGTCTTCTCTTTCTTACGTCCTTTCATCTTCTTTTATCTTACGTCTTTTCGTCTTCTTCTTTCATACGTCTTTTCATCTTCTATTACCTTACGTCTTTTCGTCTTTTCTTTCTTACGTCTTCCGTCTTCTTTTATCTTACGTCTTTTCGTCTTCTTTCATACGTCTTTTCATCTTCTTTTACCTTACGTCTTTTCGTCTTTTCGAGAATAAAGTTAAAATTCTATTAGTTGTCAGTCCAGAGGTTTGTCATAGTTGGTATAGTGTCACAATCGGTGAAATTCTTTTCTTTTTTTCAAGCTTCGTCCGTCCACGGCTTCATGTACTCTGCACATGTACTGGTGACCATGGGTCCTTCGTTGAATCCAAGTTTCTTTACATCGTAGGTGTCATTATTTTTTACTTTTATGACTTTGTACGGACCTAAATATTTTGGTTTTAAGTTCAAACCTGGACCTTGTTGTGTGCGTTTTATAGCAACCACATCATTAATCTTAAATTTGTTAGCCTTCTTTCGTCTGAGGTTGTAAGTTTTACGGTTCTCTTCTTGGACTTTTAAAATCTGTTTTTTAGCATTTTTTCTCATATCTTCGCGATTATTTGTAAAATCAGATTGTATTTCAGCATTCAGAAGACTAGTAATTTCAATGTTATTTTTTAGTTTCATTTTAGTACCAAACATCAATTCAAAAGGAGTTGTGCTTATACTTCTCTGAAAAGTCGAATTTATCACCTGTTGGACGTTGCTTACATGTGTATACCATTTTTTAGGATTATCGACAGACAATTTAGACAGAACAGATATTATGACAGAATTTAGACGCTCAACTTGGCCGTTAGACCTGGGTAATCCAGTGGTAATCGGGATATGTTTAATATTTTCATTGATGCAATAATCTTCAAAAGCTTTAGAGGTAAATGCAGGACCTTTATCTGATATAATTCGAACTGGATTTCCAAAGATAGATTTTTGGATTTCTAATTTAGAAATTACTTCGGCAGCATCGGTAGATTTTGTGGGATACAACCAAACAAATTTTGTGAATGCGTCAATGACCGAAAGGATATGTTTGTAATTTTTATTAGTGCTTTCTAATGGACCTAAGTGATCAACATGGTACGTATGTAATGGAGTTTCTTCTTTTTCTATTGGGTGAAGTAAGCCTTCTTGTTTACCACATTTTCTATTAACTAAAATACAGGGAACACAATTTGCTATACATTTCTCAATTTTTTGTTTAACTTTAGGGATGTAAAAATCATTTTCTAAACTTTTCTCTGTTCTTGCAACTGCGTAATGACCTTTTTCGTGAGCGGCCTTGATTATATTCATTTGCATGTCTTCCGGTACAACTAATAAATCATTACCATTAACACATTTATAAAGAACATCATTTTTAACTAGATAATCATCATAAGATTTCACCTTTAGGATTTCTTTTATTGTTTTAATATGGTCATCGGTTTCTTGAGTTTGGATAATTTTTAAAGTTAAGCTATCTTGGATTACCATACAAATAGGATACCTACTTAATGCATCGACATGTCTCATACTGCTACCCTGTCTATGTTCAATAACATAATCAAAATCGGATAACATTATTGCCCATCTAGCTATTTTTGTACTCATTTCTTTTTTATCCATAGTCATTTTAAATGCATTACAATCGGTTACAATTTTAAATGGGATACCTAGCACATATACTCTAAACTTTTTCAGGGCTTCAATTACAGCTAAAACTTCTAATTCGTAACTAGTGTACTTCCGTTCAGCTTCGGTGGTTTTTTTTACTTGCGAAATAAACTGGATGAAATTGATTATCTACTGGAGATTGTTGCATTAAAACAGCTCCATAGCCATCAATACTGGCATCACAATGGATTTCGGTCGCACTTTTGGGATTGTAAATTAAAAGTACTGGTTCTGACGACAAAATACGTTTGAGTTCATTAAAAGCTCTTTGTTCTTCTATATCGAATTTAAATTTTGAATCTTTTCTTAGCAGGTCATTTAACGGTTTAGCTATAACCGAATAATTTCTTATAAATTTTCGAAAGTATCCTGTCAATCCTAAATAACTTTGAACATCTTTGGTACACTTTGGTTCGGGAAAATTTATTACTGCTTTAGTCTTCAGTGGAGAGGGATACAATTTACCATTTATGATTCTATACCCCAAGAAATCAATTTCACGCTTCAAAAAATTGCATTTTTTAAGATTTAATTCTAATCCATATTCCGATGCAGTTTCGAGTACAAGTTTTAATTTTTCTAGACCTTCAGCTTCGTTTTTAGCAGGTATTATTAAATCATCCATATAAATGACAACAATGTGATCTTTTAATAGGTTTCGAAATACATTATAAATATACTTTTGAAAAACACTAGGGCTATTGGTCAACCCGAATGGACATTTCAAAAATTCGTATTGTCCTTCATGAGTAACAAACGAGGTGTATTTCCGCGAGTCTTCTTCAACATCTACATGAAAGAAACCGTTTTTCAAATCTATGGTGGTAAATACTTCGGCAGAATGTAATTGGTCTATTACATCATCAATAACTGGCAAGGGGAAATGCTCACGTACTGTCTTTTTGTTAAGACATCTGTTATCAACACAAAGTCTCATTGTGTTATCTTTTTTCTTGACTAACACAACCGGCGAAGAAAAATTAGAAGAACTTTCTCGAATTATTCCCTGAGCTAGCCACTCCTCAATTTGGTTTTCGACTATTTTTTTCTCGCATGGCGGTAATCTTCGAGGAGAAGAACAAACTGGGATTTCGTCAGTTAAATTAATTTTCATTTTAACATCTACTGTTTTAGTTTTAATTGGTACATAATTTTCAATTAAAGAGTATAACTCTGAACGTAATTTTTTGTCAGCAGTGTGAGTTAAATCAATTTTAGGCTCATCCAAAACATTTACAATATTAACTAAAAAGTCATTAGACTGAACTTCAGCTTTAAACAGTTTCACTTTATTCTCAGAAATAGTTAATGTACCTTGATGAATAACATCAGTGCCAATAATTAAATCGAAATTAATGCAACTGTCCTTAACGACAAAAATAGTAACTTTAAATTTTGAACCATCTACTTCGATTTCTGAATTGAAACAACCTTCTGGTTTAATTGAGGCTTTTCCTAGACCGGTCAAAGAGATACTCGTAGGTTTTAATTCTACAAAGTTCTTCAAATTATCATAAATACTTTTCTTTAACAAAGTCTTTTGGCTACCAGTATCTATTAAAGAGATTAAACGCAAAGAATAAAGCTTTATCTCTTTCAGAATTAAATCTTGGGATGTAATAATGTTTACTTGTGACTGAGCATTTTTAACACTTGTATCTTTAGATTTATTACATTGAAATGATTTATGACCATAAGCGTTACAAGCAAAACAAAGCGGCCCTTTATCTTTATTTACACAGTTAATACTCTTATGATTATTCCCGCCACAATTAAAACAACGCATATTTGGCTTTACAGGCTTAAATTTGTTCTTAACTTCAACTTCGGATTTAATTTTAGGCTTAGCTCCTTCATATTTATGAAATTTTGCATTTTCATACTCCGATCTTATTTTTTCATAAATCTTTAATTTTTGTTTAAATTCAGCAATATTGGGACAACCATACAAAAAAGATTTTTTAGAAATGGGGTCATTAATTCCATTTATTACATACTGAATAAGGGCAGAATCTTCAATATTGCCTTTTGAGCATAATTGTTTCATATTTAAAAAATATTCATCTAACGAGTCATGTGGTCTAATTTTTCTTTTGGACAGCAATTCGTGTAATTCAGCTGAATTGCACGTTTGACCAAATTCAGATATGAGTAGGGCTTTTAATTTAGACCACGAATTAATATTTGTTTCACTTTCAAGAAATAATTTTGCTTTGCCTGTCATACGGCGTTTAGCCAAAATCAATTTGTGCAAATCACTAACGTTAAATAATGAAACAATATCTTCAAAATCGGCAATCCATTTATTAATATTTTGTACTTGAGTACCTTCAAACATTGTAATCATACTTTCAATATCATTAATAGAAATGCTTGGTTTAATAACATAATCAGGAATTAGAATTTTCTGATTTTCATTACTTTCACAATTAGAACTACCAGAATCATTTCTCATATTATTCTCAAAAACAGTTGAAATATTTTTAGTTTTATCTTGTAAATCATCATTAAATTCATCAACACTTTCGTCATCACTAAGAGTACCTACATCGGCTATCATATTAATTTTTAAAATATTAAAATCACATAAACTAGAAATTATTCTGGCAGCAATTTCATCAAAAGTTCCCGAATTATTTATACACAAAACATTGCAAATGGTAATTAAGTCGTTAACAGAAAAATTATCTTTACTTTCTTTGAATTTAGTTTGATATTCATCGGAATCTACTTCAAACGTAAACCCAGTAAAATTCCGAATTCTACGTCGATTATTTCTGTCACCGATTTCTCCAAAAATTAATTTGTGCAATATCTTAATACTAGCTGATTTTTCAGTTTTCAAAGAAAACTCTAATTCCTTTAAATCAACTAATTTTTCCATTATTGAAAAGAAAAATGAAATAATAAACTCACTTCATAATCAGATGCTCAGCTTCACACATTTAAACAGCATTGTTGTCGCAGTATCCAACAGCTTCATATCATTAAACATATATTCAAAAAAGATTTCCTCATAATAATTTCCAGCAAGGATTCCATCACAATTCTAAATAATAACGGCTTGAAGATTATTTAAAGTATATATATATTTCTTCTCTGTGGGCGTTCGTTTGTCTCGGTTCTGACACCAAAATTTATGGAGATTCTTCTTATAAAAGTTCTTTCGAACACATAAGTAAATAAACTCGGAGGTAAATTAAATTCTGACACCGTTTTTAAACTTTTAAATGACTTATATTAAACGTTAATATTTACAAAAAAGATATTTACATATTAATATTTACAATTCGAACATTCAAAAGGAAACTTTAATTAAAACATCTTAATCGCGTCATCTTAACCCATTTTAGGCCAAGCACAGAAATTTTATAAAATGTAGCATTATTTTTATTGAAATATGCTTAAATTACATACATTAAGACACAAAAAAAGATTCGTGCATGAAAAATAATATTTTATATAAGAAATAATATTTTATATAATAATATAAAATATTATTTCTTATAATGAATAATATGAATATGAATAATATTTTTATGACTTTTGTTTTATTCTTATTTCATATACAGAATTTGCAACTTTAATCTATTTTAAAAACATATAATTCATTTCAATTGGAATAATAATATATTTTTAAAAAGTCGAATTTGTCAAAGGCGTTTCAAATTAGAACTCTAGCGTATTTTGAAAATTTTTTAAGAGAAAGTGTTTACTCCAATTGAATTACTAATATTTTATGGATGTCTTCAAAAGCCTTAAAAAATAGAAGAAAAATAAAATTCTTGAAAAAAATGTGTCAGAGTGTTAAAAAAAAATATTTATCGAAATGTTTCGTATACGAACCTTTGGCCGAAAATGGGTTAATCAACATTCTTCTAAAGTCAACACCAACTCTCTCCCAACATTCCATCCAACGATCTCTTCCGTTCATTTCTTTTTTCTTCGGCTTTTCGTCTGAATGGAGTTTTTTCAGAAAATCGTCTGCTTTCTAAAGACCTTTTCTATCAGAGTTGCGATATGAAGAACCTTACAAGACATGATACTTGGCTGTTGGAGAAAGAATCGCTCCCACAGTACAATATTTAAATATTTTTCTCAGTAAATCTTACTCTAAACATTTTTCAGATGTTTTTTATGATCTCCTTATGACTCGTGTCAACCTTTACAATATAAATTTACTAAAAAACCTAAAAATCTACAAACTAATTCTCAAATGGTAATTACTTTTTCTAATCCAATATTTAATAAAATCAATATTAATTCCATATTAAATGATAAAAACTGTCAATTTCCTATTAATAATATTCATATTTCTAAAACCTTTAAGTATCCCATATCTATCGGTCGAACGATTTTTAACTATAATTCTTTCTCTAAATCTTCTTTTGATGCTAGTACATTACCCTGTAAATGCAATGACCCCTCTCTACAAAAATATATAAATAAGCATCATGGACATATTATTACTGGTAATCTTAATCTAGTAGATGATTTACACTTTGATATTATTTTCTAAAAAATCTATTGTATTCGAAAAAAAAAAAAAAAAAAAAAAAAAAAAAAAAACTGGAAAATGAATACGAGTAGGCAGTTTCTGAACAACAACACTTGCTAGTTTCATGCATTTCCGAGCAAAAATAAACTAAAACTTATGTCATAAATTTGCCCTTTTTGATTTGAGAAGAGCCTTAATGATTAAAGTTGAGAAAGATTCAATTTGAAGGTGGAAAAATTCTGTGAAAAGTCAATTTATAAGTCAAAGAACTTTCTGAAGGGTCTTATTTTTGAATGAAAAGGTTTGTGAAGGGTCATGTTTTAAGATAAAAATTTTTGTGAAGGGTCCTTTAAAGAACCTAAATTTTTTCTAAACAGATTTCTGTACGTTCTTTATTGATTAGACTTCATTGCGATTTTTTTCCGCCCTCTTCCCACGGTTTAAAAAAAATGACAAAAAAAATTCGAAGTGTAAATAAAAAAAAAAAAAAGATATTAACTTTTATTTTTTTAAGAATGCATAATTAAAAAAAAAAAAAAAAAAAAAAAAAATACGGTTTTTAAAGTATTAACATGTATGAAATAGAAGGACGTTTTAGGATTAGTACATTCAATCAGTATGTAAAAAAAGCCGGAGAAAAAAATGCGATAAAGGATTCATAAAAGGGAAAAATGTATGACAGGAAACAAACCAGAAACAAAATTTAACCTACGCTACAAGTATTTCAGATCCCCTTTTATTTATGCGTTTGGCCATGCGATACGATGAGAACTGGGGATGTCTCCTGTCACTTAGACGGTCACAGATTTATGAAAACCGGTCGTTCGAACAAAATATTGAAAAATGACGAACAAGTCAGCTGACATTTATTCCATCCCGTGGAATTTTCGAGGATGATGCATGGATGATTTTCAACCCACAGGCCTAGTTCCCAGAGGCATTTGTCATTTTTATACGCTTCCATGTATGCGAAGAAAGAATAAATAAAGAAAGAAAATATCATGCGCTCTAAACCATAGATTGTTTTCTTTCTGACTTAAATTGCGCGTGATTTTTTGAGTTATGCACCATGCTATTATTTTTTTATTATTATTCCCTATTATTATTATAAATACCTGTAAATCCGAAGAAGGATGAAGATTAGAAAATTGTTTCTATTTGAGCAAATAAATAAATAAAAGATTTACAGACACAATAATGTCTGCATCAGGTCGAGAAACACGATTTTGACTATAGGTCTTAGGCACGCCACACACCTGTAAGACATTGAGCGAAAAAACATGAGACATGCGACAATTTCACCCTGATAACAAAGAAAAAACCGGTTTGACTGCGTCGTGTTGCACGATTTTTGACGCATGTCTCCCTAGTGTGTGGCGAGCCTTAGAGGTATGCATGGGTCGAAATTTCCAAGCCCGAGCCCGACCGGCCCGAATGAAAAAATATTGGCCCGGTCCGGCCCGGCCCAGAAAAAAGTAAAAAATTCGGCCCGAACCCGACCCGGCTCGGGTGAATTTCTACAGAACATTGATCTTTAATCTTACATAAGAGTTCAGACCAAAAAAAATTATCTTAGTCTATTTTTTTTTTTTTTTCATGTTTATAACCTCTATTTATGCAGAAGTGCCGTAGGTTGCGATGTTTACGCTTTTAAAGAACCTTTGTTTGTTGTATGTAAATGTTTCAGTTATCATTAGTAAATCCATATTCCATATAATGGAGACGAAAGAATCTAAAAAATGGTATATGGTAAAAATAAAATCTTCTAAGACGGAATCGCATTGGGAAAAAAAAAAAAAAAATAAATAAATAATAATAATAAAAATACGTTCCCTTCTTAGCAGATGTAAATGTTTAATATATTTTTTCCCGCGTATTGTTGTATTCATTTTGCATGGATGACCAGTTTAAATAAAATTTGCAGTTTTCAGTTTAAAGGAAAATTCCGTCATAATCATGTTTTTTTTATGTGTTTAATTCTATTTTAAAACGCCTAGTAATCTACGATTCTTTAAAAAGAATAAATTCAAATGTTTAATCGTAGAATAATGACGACTTAAAAGTGTATGCCTATTTTGCAAAAATTTTTGGACCAAGCCAAACTTTACTGATTTATGAACAGATTTTCCACGTCGAGAAAAGAATTTTCATACGGGAAGATTCAAGAAGAACTGATTATTTTGGTCCGTGAAGACTAGGAAGAACGATATCAGTCTCGGCTTCGTACGGAAAAAATATGCTAGGCCCGGCCCTATAATCCAGGACAAAAATTAAGGCCCGGCCCGAGTCTTTAGAAGTAAGGCCCGAGCCAGGCCTGGCCCGAATGCTGTTAATGGAAATCGGCCCGAATTCGGCCCGTGCAGATCGCTAATAGGGCTATCGTATCGGTTCGGGATTAATTATTTTGTTTGTGGGGGGAAGGGGAGGGACTTTTTAAGAATCTTTTTAAGAATCACTTTTGAAAAGGTGAATTTTAAATATTATAGCTCTGTTCAAAAAGTTTAATACAGAAATATCACTCTGTGAGTTAATCGCGCCTTTTACTCATGTTTCGATGGAGTGGTCTTTTAGACTGCTTCATAGTAATTATGTGATAATTTCTGTCACACCAGTTAAAGGCTAAAACAGGGTCTTATACAAAAAAATTCAACTTAAAGTAGTATTTTCCTTCTTAAAATAGAACACTTCACGCAATAATTCATATTAAAACAGGACTCTTCACAAAATTCTTGTATTGATAAAAAAATTTTATTTCGAACCCGAACCTTTCACATAATAAATCAATTAAAAATAAAACCTGTTCTGTCTCAAAACAGCTAAAGTTACCAAAGAATGCATTATCTATCATAAAATGTTATTCATAAGAGTATTGTTATTTTAAATAAGGGCGTTAAGAGTTTAGTGCAAAAATTTCAAAGAAAAACAAGACTTTACCAAAAGTAAATTTACAGTTAGATTACAGCTTTTAAGAATCTGCTTTCTTAGAAATCCATACAAAACTCAATAAGTAAAATAGAATTCTCCAAAACTTCAAATAATATTAATGTATCTCGTTAACAAACTTGATTCAAAATAAACAAAAACTTTAGCTTCAACAAAAGCTTCTTAACTTTTCCGCTGTTCGACACAAAATTTCTTCAGGTTATTTTATTGATTTTTTTTTCTATCTAGACAGCGTCTTTCGTCTTTGTAGACCATAATACAAGTGTTATAAATGGCTCCTAAAGATATAAAATATAAAGACTGTCTTCAGATACGTGAAATGATTTTAGATTGAGTGTTATAATACGTTATTTAAAAAGTAAAAATGTTTTAGTTTAAAAAAAATATTGAAAACAAAAGATAACTTTAAAAGTAAATTAAGTTTTACGGGAATACTGTTATTTAACTTTACTGAATAAGAAAGCAATAGCAAGATTTCAACAAGACAAGCAAAGCCAAATAAAACCATTTAAATATTTACTTTTTTAGAAATCAGACAATATCCGATACGTAAAATGTAATTTTTAGAAAGTTTAAACAATGTTAAACTATTTTGAGACATATTTGATTCAAAATAAATGAAAATGTAAGGAAAGTTTCTTCTTAACCTTTCCGCAGTTTGACACTAAGCTTCTCCAGGTTATTTTATTGATTTTATTTTCTGTCTAGACAGCATCTTTGTAAATCACAGTACAAGCGTTATAAATGGTTCCTTAAGATAAAATATAAAGACATAATGGCTTGCATCAGATGTTGTGAAAAGGATTTTAGATTACTGAGTGTTATTCTATGTTATTAAAAAAGTCAAAATATTTTAGTTTTGAGAAAAAAAAAAAGTGCGGATAAAAAATAATAATTCTAAAAATAAATGAATATTTTGGGGGGAATAATATTATTTAACTTTATTGAATAGGAAAATAACAAACAGATTTATTTCAAAATAAACAAAAATTTAATAAGTTTCTTTTTATTTTGTTATTTTTTAACTCTAAACTTCTCCAGGTTATTTTATTGATTTTATTTTCTGTCTAGACAGCATCTTTATAAGTCACAGTTCAAATGTTATAAATGATTCCTAAAAATATAAGATGTAAAGACATAATGACTTTCTCAGATACTGTGAAAACAAGTTTAGATTATTGAGTGTTATACTTTGTTATTAAAAATGATAAACTATTTTAATTTGATGGGGGGGGGGGAATGATAATTATAAAAAATAAATGATTTTTTAATACAATTATTTAACTTTGTTGAACAGGAACGCAATAGCAAGATTTCAATAAGACGACCAAAATTAAATAAAAGAATTTAAAAATTTGCTTTCTTAGAAATCCACACAGAATCCGATACGTAAAATGTAATTCTCAGAAATTTGAAACGATGCTAAACCATTTTGATACATATTTGATTCAAAATAAATGAAAATGTAAGGAAAGTTTCTTCTTAACCTTTCCGCAATTTGACACAAAGCTTTTCCAGGTTATTTTATTTATTTTATTTTCTGCCTAGACAGCATCTTTGTAAAGCACAGTACATGTGTTATAAATGGTTCTTAAAGATATGATATAAAGACAAAATGACTTTCTTCAGATATTGTGAAAATAATTTTTCACTATTGAGTGTTACGTTATGTTATTAAAAAGTCAAAATATTTCAGTTTGAAAAAAAAAAAAAATTCTAAAAATAAATGAATTTTTTGGAAAGAATGTTATTATTTATTTTTATTGAACAGGAAAACAATAGCATGGTTTCATTGAGACAAGGAATGTTTAAAAAAAAGCACTTAAAAATTCGCTTTCTTAGAAATTCAATTATAAAATGCAATTCCCAGAAAATTTTAAACTATTTTGAAACAGATTTTTTTTTTTCAAAAGAAAACAAAAAATAATTAATAAAAAATTCTTCATTTTTTCATTTTTTGACTCTAAACTCCTCCTGGTTATTTTATTGATTTTATTTTTTATCTAGACAGCATCTTTGTAAACCACAATACAAGAGTTATATATGACTCCTAAAGATATAATGTGTAAAGACATAATGGTTTTCTTCAGATTGTGTGAAAACAATTTTATAATATTGAGTGTTATACTACGTTATTTAAAAACATAAAATATTTTAGATTGGGGAAAAAAATGATAATTCTACAGCTTTTTTGTAGACCACAGTACAAGAGTTATTAATGGCTCTTAAAGATATAAGATATAAAGACATAATGACTTTCTTCAGATACTGTGAAAACAATTTTAGATTATTGGGTATTATACACTGCTATTATAATAAACAAAGTATTTTAGTTTGAAAAGAAAAAAAAATTCTAAAAAACAAATGAAATTTTTTGGAGAGAGAATACCATTATTTAAATTTGTAGAACAGGAACGCAATAGCAAGATTTCAATAAGACAAGCTAAATTAAATAAAAGCATTTAAAAATTTGCTTTCTAAAAAATAAAGACAAAACCCCTTACATAAAATGCAATTCTGCGAAACTTGAAACAATGTTAAACTATTTTGAGACATATTTGATTCAAAATAAATGAAGATGTAAAGAAAGTTTCTTCTTGACCTTTCTGCAATCTGACACAAAGCTTCTCCAGGTAGTTTACTGATTTCATTTTCTGTCTAGACAGATCTTTATATACCACAAAAAGTGTTACAGTTCTATAAATGGATCCTGAAAATGTAAAGACATAATGACTTCCTTCAAATACTGTTAAAATATTTTTACATTATTGGACTTTTTATGTTATTAAAAAAATTAAGATACTTTAATTTGAAAAAAAAATGTAAGTGAAAAAGATACAGTCGAGTCTCTCTAAAACGATACACCATACATCGAACTTTTCTATATAACGAATTTTTAGTAGGAACGGTTCCCTTTTCGCATGATTACAATAAAAACAGTCTCTATATAGCGAAATATCGATCTCCATATAACGAATTTTTTCATAAATTGGTCTTAATTTACTCAGTTTTAAAAGGCTTCGAAATCATATGGAATCAATTTTCCATCTCTTATTTTTGATTTATCGTCAGTGCTGAGGTTTTTTTTTTTTCTTCTTTTTATTACTTCTCTTCTTTTTCTTTAAATCCAACGAATTCATCCCATCTCCGCCACACCTTTTTACATCCTTCTCAAAATAGAGTCAATTGGATTGGTGCACATGTAAGAGAGGAATCAATGAGAGACACATAAGAGAGGCTTTCAAATGGAGGAAAATGTTAGCTACAATTTTTCATTCCTTGCTTAAAATTTGAGCCTTTTTTTTTTTTTTTTTTTTTTTTTTTTTTTTTTTTTTTTTTAGAGCGTAACAATTTTAAAATAAAAAAATCACAGACTTCTTCGTCTGAAATTAGTACAAGTCTTCCTTATTTGATTTTCATTAAGCTTTCAAATAAATGTCTATTCTCTTTTGTGAAACAGCTTAAATAATTAAGAAATAAAATGTTAGGTTAATATTTACTTTTAAACATTTCAAATTATTAATTCAAAAGATCAAAAATAATATTTGTTCAAATTTCATACATTAAATATGATTTTTTTACATCATTCTCTATATATCGAATTTCTCTATATAACGAATTTTTTACTGGAACGGTGGATTTCGTTATATAGAGACTCGACTGTAATTCTAATAACAATATGAAATTTTCTCGGGGTTGCTATTATTTAATCCTTTATCCACCAAATTGTTTATCAAGAAATTTCTTCATTTGAATAATTATCTTCTTTTATATCCGAAGATGTACTGGAATTTTTAAGTAATAATAGTGTGAAATTTAGATGTGTTTTTTCATTAAAACAGAGTTAATAAATCACTAGTTGTAACTTTTCTCTAAAATATGTGCAAAAATAATCAGATTAATTAATTAAAAATTTTCTTATGGAAATATTACAATTCTTATAAAAAGCAATATATGTTTGTCACTGTGTATATAAAGTGTTTTACAGTTGAAAATGTTTCATATATAAAAACATCTTTAAAGCTATATCTATGCAAATGATTAAGAAAATTACACTTTTTGAAAATATTTAGCTTCGAAATTATTTCTACATTTCCTAAATTTGATCAGTCAGAGTACATTGTAAGGAAAGAAAAGTGAACTTTTATTAACAGACGGAATAAATTAAATTTATATTAATATTGTTTAATTTTACTTTAAAGTACCGTCAGTGCATAAAGGGTTAACTGCCTAGGAAAGCAATAGCAAGATTTCAAAAAGGCAAACAAAATTAAATAAAGTCATTTAAAAATTTGCTTTCTTAGAAATTCAGGTAAAATGTAATCCTAGAAATTTGAAACAATGTTAAACTATTTTGATACATATTTGATTCAAAATAAATGAAGATGTAAGGAAAGTTTCTCCTTGACCTTTCGGCAATTTGATACAAAGCGTCTCCAGGTATCTTATTGATTTCATTTTTTGTCTAGTCAGATCTTTATATACGACAGTGCATGTGTATACCTTCATAAATGGCTCCTGAAGATATAAAAGATATAAAGACATAATGACTTCCTTCAAACATTGTAGAAATAATTTTACATTTTTGGATTGTATATGTTATTAAAAAGTTTAAAATATTTTAGTTTGAAAGAAATGCAAGTGAAATTGGCAGTTCTAAAAACAATATGAAAATTTCGAGGGAATACTTTTATTTAACTCTTTACCTGCGGAATTATTTATCAAGATATTGCTTTATTTGAATAATTTTCTTGTTTTATATCTGAAGATGTACTGTAATTTTTAAATAATAATAGTATGAAATTTAGATATGCTTTTTCACTAAACCGGATTAAATAAATCACTAGTTATAACTTTTATGTAAAATACAGTGCTCAGCAAAAGTTTAGACACTGGTGTTTTTTAACCTTTAAATAAAAAATACGAACACGTGAGTTTTACAAATGGCTATACTTATTTTCAAATATATTTTATATAATGTAGAATAAAAATAACGGTTATAATATAAGATAATATTTAATTTAACTGAAAAAAGTAAAATTTGCATATTGCAAAAGTTTAGAAACTTTTTTGATGTTTAGCCAATTGTTCATGGAAAAATGCAAATTTCCAAGTCATGATGTCACATGTTTGAAGTATTTAATTATACCTGGATATAGCATCAGTTAGTGAAGATGCCGCGAGCTAAAAATATTCAATTAGATGAGGTAATTGAAGTAGGAAAACTGAAATCGAAAGGGAAGACTGTTGCAGAAATTTCAGCAGCATTGAATCGTCCAAAGTGGTCTATCTATGAAGTATAGTCTAAGGATGACTCCTTCAAAACAAAACATAATCTGGAAGATCTTGTGTGGCGAGAAAATGAGATGACAAAAGGATCCAGAAACAGAAACTGACATTTACACAATTAATGATTGCTAATCACATTAAAAGTAAGTCAGAACTTTCTGTGTCGACGGAAATGATTCGTAGATGAATTAAAGAAACAGGTAAATCAATTTACACGAAAATGATAAAACAATCAGCTTTAAAATATCGCTATAAATTGGCGAGAATTCAATTAACTTGCAAACATACGTCATATGGACCCAAATGGTACGCTATGATATTCAGTAACGAAGAAAAAATGGAGTTTGAATGGCCCAAACAAGTGGGCATACTATTGGAATGACTTAAGGTAAAGATCCTGGGACTTTATTAAGTCGACAAAAAGAAGGTGACTTTTAAATAATTTGGTCCTCACTTAGGTTTAATGCTTGTGTATCTGTGGAGTTATTCATTGGTTGCCAAGCAACACAAGACTACGTACATACGTTGGATATTAATTTTTAGTCGTTTGGGGAACTTTTGCTGATCTAAAGTATGGATTTTAGCATCTATTCATGTTGCATACAAAAAAAGAACTTCGTTTAACTCTGAAAATACTATTGATCTCAACTGGCCGGCGTGTAGTTCTGATCCGGACCCAATCGAAAATTTTTGTAACATCATATGTCGTAATGTTTATGCAAATTTTTGCTATAATTTTCTTTTAATGAGGTTCGAGCTGCTGTTGAACATGTTTGGTACGAAATAGACCCCCAAGTGACGCAGCATTTAGTTTTTTCGATGAAAAGTCACTTTAATGCACTAACTGCAAACAATGCGGGTGCAACTCGATTTTAATTTGTAGTTATTTTTCTGTAAATGCAGAAATTGTCTATACTTTTGCCACAATGTTAATTTTATTTTTCTGTCATTATATTTAATGTAAAAGGTAAAATTCAAAATTTATTGTGTGTGAATAAAGGATAAGTCATGAGTAATATATGACAGAGGAATTACAAACATTTGGTACATACTTCTGAAAAGATAAGCATAATCGATCATCGTCTAAACTTTTGCTGAGCACTGTATTTGCAAAAATAATCAGATTAATAAAATTAAAAATATTCTTATCGAAATATTAAAATTTTCTAATAGTAATGCATATAAATGTATTACGATCCTCTCTGTATATAAACAGGATATATTTGACTGATTTTTTTTTAAAAGAAAAGTTCTATTTATTACTCTATTTTTAAATATCTATGCAAATGATTAACAAAATTACCACTTTTTGAAAATATTTAGCTTAGAACGTATTTCTACACTTCCTAAGTTTGATCAGTCAGATTATTTTGTGGGGAACGAAAAATAAACTTTCTTAAGCAACGGAATAAATTATTTTTATATTAATTTTGTTATGGTATTTAACCCTTTGTAACACCTTGTTGCAGATCTGCAACACATACACAGGAAGTCAATAGTAACTTGCACACTAAGTTTTAAAACACGATTTTATTTGGTGCTCCTATTTCCCAGTTAATATGAATTGATTATTGGAATTCTCAACAGATGATGATATATTTCTCAATATATATTGAGTTAATTTCTCATACCTAAGTTTTGTTTATCATTTGAAAAGCTTCAGGTCGATATTGCAAAAGTTAACTTAGTAAATTTTTTTTCAAATAAAAAAAAAGAAAAAAAAAAGAAAAGAAATAAAGAAGTGGTATTTTTTTTTTTTTTTTTTTTTTTTTTTTTGTATTCTGTAAAATTTTGTATTAGAAAATGCATCATATTTATTAAAAATATGTCTATTTCTGTTTTTTTTCATTCTTTCTTTGTAAATATGAAAAAAGTACTTTTTAGTCAAAAATTATTAGGTAGATTTCGTATGAAATACTACTTATTGCATTCTCTCCCATGTTGGAATTTCCGAAAAATTTTTGCGGATCTACACGAATCATGACTCCTAGACCCCAAAACTACCATCAGTAAAAAGGTTATATATATATATATATATATATATATATATATATATATATATATATATATATATATATATATATATATATATATATCGGTGTATATCACTTTCTTCTAGACACGATAACTTCCATAATTATGCTCAGATCTTTTTCAAACTTTTACATAAAATCAAGCGTAAAATCTCGGTCGAGTTCGTAAATGGGCGAAATCGGACCAAAGGAGTGGAAATAGGGAGGGTTTTTGTGAAAAACGAAAAAACGCGATAACTTCTTAATTAAAATAGATATCGAATCAGTTTAAAGTTTATATTACTTCTAAGAAATGGGCAAAAAGTTTATGCATGACAGATTTTTGATAAAGTTAAAAATGGGCTCAAGGGGCGAAAAAAACATGGTTTTTGGGAGAAAAAAATTCATAACTTCGTCAATTCTCAAGATATCAAATCCAACTAAATTTTATATAAATGTACTTAATATTATCTAAAACTTTTGTATTTACAAGTTTTTGATAGGACCAATTTTTACCGATGAAAAAAATTAAAAACGAAAAGAAAAAGGGGGGAGGAAAAAGACAAAAATCCATAACTTACTCAATTCTTAAACAATCAAATCTAATTAAATTTATTTTAAATCTTCACAATAATATCTACAACTTTTATATTAACAAGTTTTTCATAGAACCAATTCTTATAGCAAAAATAAATTAAACAAAAATAGGAGTAGGAGAAAAAACCTTAAATCCAAACTGCTTATATTCTGACTCATTTTAAAATTCATTTTTGATTTTAAACGCATCCACATGACAGATCCTCTTATTTAGGAACTGTATAATGCGACGTATTGGCCAGTTTTTTGATAAAGGCACAATATATTTTTAAAAAGGCTGCCAAAAAGGGTATTTTGAACAGAATTTTCCGAAGTTGTCAATGAAAAATTGAGGAAGTATAACAAATTGCGTTTTTTCTGAATCATTTTTAAATTCATTTTTGTTCTCAAACCCTTCCAATTTACAGGTCCTCTTATTTAGGAACTATGTAATGTGACGGATTGGCCAGTTTTTTGATAAAGGCAGAATATATTTTTAAAAAGGCTTCCAAAAAGGGTATTTTGAACAGAATTTCACTAAATTATCGTGATTGAAATTTGAGGAAATTTAAGAAATTGCGTTTTTACCGAATCATTTTTAAATCTTTTTTTGTTCTCAAACGCATCCGATTTACAGGTTCTCTTATTTAGGAACTATATAATGTGGCGGAATGGCCAGTTTTTTGATAAAGGCAGAATATATTTCAAAAAAGGCTGCTAAAATGGGCACTTCACACAAAATTTCCCAAAGCGATCATGATTAATGAACTGTGGGTATTCAAATAACAAATTGGTTATTTTATGACTCATTTTTAAATTCAATTTTACTCTGAAACGCATTCAAATGACAGTTTTTTGTTACTTAGGAACTATATAATGCGCGTATTCGTCGATTTTTTGATAAAGGGTGAATATATATTTTTTAAAAGCTGTCAAAGTAAGCACTTCGCAAAAAAAAATTCCCAAAGCGATTATGATAAAAGAATTGAAGCTGTATTTCAAATAACAAATTGTTTATTTTATGACTCATTTTTCAATTCAATTTTCCTCTCAAACGCATTCAATTGACAGTTATTTGTTATTTAGGAACTGTGTAATGTGCCGTATTGGTCAGATTTTTGATAAAGGCGAAATATATATTTAAAAAAATCTGTCAAAGTGGGCACTTTGCACAAAATTTCTCAAAGCGATCTTGATTAAAGAAATGTGGATGTATTAAAATAATAAATCGGTTATTTTATGACTCATTTTTAAATTCAATTTTGCTGTCGAACGAATTTAATTAACAGTTTTTTTTGTTATTTAGGAACTACATAATGAGCATATTGGTCAATTTTTTTAAATAAAGTAAGACTATAATTCAAAATATGTTGCCAAAATGGGCATTTGAGTAGAATTTCGTTTAAGATGATTTTGATAAAACCAGTCCTTACAGAAAAATGAAATTTAAAAATTTTTAAAAGCGATGAGAAAAGTATTTAAACTGAGTTTATCTCTAATCATTTTTTTTTTTTTTTTTTTTTTTTTTTTTGAGATGGAAATTTTTCGAAATCTACCTCCGCCTATAGGCCATGCCGAAAGGGATTTTTTAGTTTTACGTTATAAATTTTTTAAATATTTTACATCCTTAAAATTATCTATTTTAACATTTGAGACAATATTTTTCAAATCGAAGTTGTTGAGTCACGAAGGGTTGAAAGTACCATCTGTGCATTAAAGGTTAACTTTATTGTATTAGGAAAGCAGTAGCAAGATTTCAATAAGACAAACAAAGTTACATAAAGTCATTTAAAAATTTCCTTTCTTAGAAACTGAGACGAGATAACCACAAGTAAAATAACATTCTCAGAAACTTGAAACAATGTTAAATTCTCTCGCAACATATTTGACTTAAAAACAAAAATTTAATATATGTCTTTTATTAACTTTTCCGCAATTTGACACAAAGCTTCTCCAGCCTATCTTATTGATTTTATTTTCTGTCTAGACTGCATTTTTATAGATCAAGGTATAAGTGTTATAGTTCCAGAAATTGAGCTTTTAAAATCAGATTTTTTTTTTCAATTTATATATTCTGAAAATACTTTAAGATAGTTGGATGCTTGTTTAAAAGGTCAAAATATTTTAGTTAGAAAAAAAAATGTAAGAAAAAAGTTAATTCTTACAAAATGAAATCTTTCTGGAAGGGATAAATGGTGTTTAACTTTATTGAAATACTATATATATACATATATCAAGAAATGGCTCTTTAAATCAGATTTTTTTTTTTTTTTTTTTTGTAATTTATACATTCTGAAAATCCTTTAAGATAGTTGGATGCTATATGTTGTTTAAAAGTTCAAAATATTTTAATTAGAAAAAAAAATGTAAGAAAAAAGGTAATTCTTACAAAATGAAATCTTTTTGGAAGGGATTTTTATAGATCAAGGTATAAGTGTTATAGTTCCAGAAATTGAGCTTTTAAAATCAGATTTTTTTAAATTTATATATTCTGAAAATACTTTAAGATAGTTGGATGCTTGTTTAAAAGGTCAAAATACTTTAGTTAGAAAAAAAAAATGTAAGAAAAAAGTTAATTCTTACAAAATGAAATCTTTCTGGAAGGGATAAATGGATTTTTTTTTTTTTTTTTTTTTTTTTTTTTTTTTTGTAATTTATACATTCTGAAAATCTTTTAAGATAGTTGGATGCTATATGTTGTTTAAAAGATCAAAATATTTTAATTAGAAAAAAAATGTAAGAAAAAAGGTAATTCTTACAAAATGAAATCTTTTTGGAAGGGATTTTTATAGATCAAGGTATAAGTGTTATAGTTCCAGAAATTGAGCTTTTAAAATCAGATTTTTTTCAATTTATATATTCTGAAAATACTTTAAGATAGTTGGATGCTTGTTTAAAAGGTCAAAATATTTTAGTTAGAAAAAAAAATGTAAGAAAAAAGTTAATTCTTACAAAATGAAATCTTTCTGGAAGGGATAAATGGTGTTTAACTTTATTGAAATACTATATATATACATATATTAAGAAATTTTCAAATTACTACTGAAATAAATGCTTGCGAAAAAGTGAATTCTAAAAATAATAGGAAATCTTCACAGGGATACCATCATTTAACCTTTTATCTACGGAATTATTTATAAAGAATTTGATTCATCTGAACAATTATCCTCTGTTAAATCTGGAGATGTACAGGAATTTTTAAATAACAAAAGTGTGAAACTTAGACTTTTTTTTTAAATTTAAACGTATTAAATAAATCTCGAGTTATAAATTTCTTGTAAAATATTTACAAAAATAATCAGATTAATTAATTAAAATACTCTTGTAGAAATATTACAATTCTTATAAAAGCAACGTATCTACGATCCTCGCTTTACATAGAAAGAATTTTGCTAATAAAAATAATTCATATAATATTTTTTTTTTTTTTTTTTTTTTTTTTTTTTTTTTAAGATTAGAACATTTTTTGACTTTCTAAGTTTGATTTGTCAGAATTTTTCGTGGGGAAAAGAAAATTAACTTTATTAATAGGAGGAATAAATTAATTTTATTTTAACTTTTAATGGTACTTAAAAGTACTGTCAGTGCATAAAGGGTTAACTTTACTGCATAGGAAAGCAGTAGTAAGACTAAGATTTCGAAGAGACAAACGAAATTAACCTTTAAATAATATTACCGCTCTCACAGACCACTGCTTTTTTCAATTTTTATTGCTTAACTTGTAATTTTCAGTTTAACAAAAAAAAAAAAAAAAAAAAAAAAAACGAAATTTGTTTAATTCAGAATTTTAGTACTATACCAGATATTTTTAAATAGGTTGATGTTAATTATAATAGTCTTCTACAAAAAGTTTTGTACAAAAATATCATCAAATATATGAGTTAATTATGTCTTTTATTCATCTTTCGATCTTGCGGTATCACAGACCGTTTCACACTAGTTACGTCACGATTTCTGTCACATCAGTTAAATGTTAAATAAAGTCATTTAAAAATTTCATTTCTTAGAAATTCAGCCGAAATCCCCACAAGTAAAATAACATTCTCAAAAACTTGAAACAATGTTAAATTGTTTCGCAACATATTGATTTAAAAAAAAGGAAAAAAAAATATAGTACAAGTCTTTTTTTAAATTTTCTGCAATTCGACATTAAGCTTCTCCTGCCTATCTTATCGATTTTATTTTCTGTCTAGACTGCATTTTTATAGATCAAGATATAAGTGTTATAGTTCCAGAAATGGCTCTTTAAATCAGATTTTTTTAATTTATACATTCTGAAAATCCTTTAAGATAGTTGGATGCTATATGTTGTTTAAAAGTTCAAAATATTTTAATTAGAAAAAAAAATGTAAGAAAAAAGGTAATTCTTACAAAATGAAATCTTTTTGGAAGGGATAAGTGCTGTTTAACTTTATTGAAATATATATGTATAACCACGATTCTAATTTTGTTCCAATTTTTGCAAACATATCAAACTGAAATGTTTGCAAAAATTGGAACAAAATTGGACATGTGGTATTTAGCTCGTTCTCAAGGGCAATGATAAATAGACACATTAATTGCGATTAATTTCTGATTAGAAATCAGAATAAAACTAAAAATGATTTCTAAATTGCCCGATTAATTGCCATTGCAGAACATATTCCAATGAAAAATACTAGACAAAAAATAAAATAATAATTGAATTATCAAAAAGATAAACTTACACGATAGATCGCCACCATGTGAGAGAGAAATAAATAAATTTAAATTTGCAATCTCACCATGTTAACAGTTATAGTTGACAGTTAACTGAGAAAGTTATATCAAAAAAGAAAAAGATATAATTAATAATATACGATAAAAATAACTATTATTAAAAATATTAAAATACAAAACAATGGTAAACAACAATGTTATGAACTTAATGGAAATATTTAAATTATTTTATAATAATAACTAGTTAATTAATATCGATTAAAATTTACTTTAAAAACGATTAATATCGATGAAAATTTACTTGAAGAAAAAATAAATACGAATATACTATACGGTGCGCCATCTATTATTACATTCGTTAGCAATTAGATTTTTTCTCAAAAAATAATAAATGAAATAAATCAAAATATATTGACATTTAGATCTTAATCTAAAAAAAGTTAGAATTAAAAATGTATTTTAAAATCCAGATAAAAAATAAAATAGATAAAAAGTAAAAATACCTTATTAATAAGGATATTTAAAAAAAATCCAAACAATTAATGGATCTTTTTTATTATTAAGTTGATAAAGAATATTATATATATGTATGTATATATATATATATATATATATATATATATATATATATATATATATATATATATATATATATATATATATATATATATATATAATTCTTTATCATAATTATATATTATTTAATAATACAATATTTAAACAAATAGTCGGTCTTCCACAAGGTGGGATTGTATCATCAATCTGTGCTGATCTCTACTTACATTATTATGAACGTAATACTTCTATTGTTAATTGTTTTTATACAGGTATCTTGATGACGTAAAATTCTATTTGATATTTATGATAAACGTAATGATTTTCCTTTTAAAGTAAACCTCTTTACTCATTATAATCCTTGCCCACATAAATCTGTATGTATCAATATATTACTTAACTTTGCCCATCGAATTAAAAATATTTGTTCACCTAATTTTAAAATGCATAATTTAAAAACTGTTCAAGAAACTGCTATAAGATATGGTTATCCTTTACATTTGGTTAAAAAAATATTATCTGTATAAACATTTATTTAATATTAACTGTCTATTTTCTCCTCAACCAAATATTGCAAACATTAAAATGCTAATTTATGCAGCACCATATGATGATATTGATAAGAACTCCTATAATCTTTAATATGTAACAAGTTATTACATGATCTTAAAAATAATTAACACAATGCGTAAAAAAATGTTTAAAATAATTATAAAAAATACAAAAAATAAAAATACAAAAAAAAAATTACAAAATACAAAAAATTAAAAAATATGTATAATAGGATGGATGGGTGGGTTAGATGTCAGATTACGGAGGAGGGCGGTGTTGTCTGGATAATACGCAATGGTTAATTATTATATATTTAAACAAAAAAATTAACTTTACACATAGTATTAAAGTTTATGTTTACCTAAAAACTAATATACATAACTTAAAAATGATCAAGTTATTGAGATAAGATATGATTGTTTATTGTATTTGTCTTAAAGAAATTGTTTGTAAAATATTAGAATAGAAATTATTCTTGGAAATTCTTAGCTATTAAATAATTTATTTTTATTCCAATAATATTTTTCAATAATAGATGGCAGCACCATAAGTATATAATTTAATTAATATATTAATCATATAGATGGCAGCACTAAAACATTTTTGTACTAGAAGTTGAAGTAACATATTCTAGTTAAATAATTGATATAGTAATATTAATAATTGTTTAAAAATATAATACTTC